>CM060904.1:215480548-217880548 GCA_030737815.1 Allium fistulosum | reverse complement strand
TCTTAAGTCTTGTGTTGTGTTGTAAACCCTATAAATAGGGATGTGATGTCATTGTAAAGAGTTAGTCAATTTGAATAAAATTTCTTTGTGTGCTCTTGTGCCACCATTAAAATTGGTAGTTGAGTGTTATCTCCTATCTCCAACTTCGGCATTCGAGCGCGCTCGAATCAACGATTGTTGAAGCCAATTCACGGAATCAAAGTGCGCTTGATCAACGTTCGAAGAATTGTAGACCTTCTCTCACGGCATCGTGCGCGATCAACGTGTCGAAGATAGATAAAGTCCGGTATCTCGCGAGATCAACGGATTTGGGCATTTGGTTATTTTCAATCCATCGATTCTGCATCAATTCACCGATTAATTCCGCTAATCGGATTGGATCCTGGACGGATTCGATTGACATCGTCGAATTCGCTTATCACGCTGCGTCATTTGGTATCAGAGCTAGAGCGCAAGGAGTTTGCATAGATTTTTGGAGTTTGTGCGAGATTTGCATCATTTGGAGCGGGTTCTCGAGATTTTGAAGAGATTTGTTCGTTTAGTGATTTCTGAAGATTTCAACAAGTGGGTAGTTTTGATTTGAAGATTTTTAGATCGAAGTGAAGTTTTTGTTGGAATTTGTGGAAGAGTGATCATGCCTCCGAGAAGAGCTAACCGTTATCACAACATTGATGCTTTGTATGGGAGAGAAGAGTCCGATGAGATGGAGCAAAGAATTAACGAAAACTTTATTGAGAAGCTTAATGAAGGGATTGGTCGACTAGAGAGGATGATGTTGGAGATGAATCAAAATCAGAGAAGGGTTTCACCTGAATCTAACCATGGGGGAAGTAGAGTTTCACCACATTCAAATCGAGAGAGAAGTGTTGATAGTGATCATAGAAGTGTGGATCGAGATTATGGTAGAAATGTTGATGATCGAAATCGTGATAGAAATGTGAATGATCGTGATCGAAGGAATGTAGATCGAAGGGATGTTGGTGGAAGAAATGGTGGTAGTAGGGATGTTGGTGGTCAGGATCGACATCGATATGCATCAGATTTTGAAGAGGAGTTTGATGGTGGTAGTGTTCATGGACGAGGACGAGGTCAAGGAAGAAATCATTCAGAGTATGATCACAAATGGGAGTCCGGGATGAAAACTGAAATACCGGAATTCAAGGGAGGTATGCAGGCCGAGGAATTTCTTGATTGGCTAGCTTATGTTGAGGAAATTTTTGACTTCAAGGAGGTTCCGGAAGTTCGTAAAGTGAAGTTGGTTGCTACTAGATTGAGGGAAAGAGCTATGGCGTGGTGGCAGCAAACCAAACTTACTAGAGAGCGGATGGGGAAGTCGAAGATTGTTGCTTGGGAGAAGATGAAGAAGTTGATGAAGGGTACCTTCTTGCCTTACAATTACCAATCACTGATGTATCAGAGATTACAGAACCTGAGGCAAGGGACGAAGACTGTTACTGATTATGCAGATGAGTTCTACCAGTTGATTGCTCGAAATGACATTATGGAGACAAGAACAGTTGACCGCTAGGTTTGTTGGTGGACTTAGAACACAGATCCAGGATATGGTGAACATGTTCGACCCTAGATTTGTGGCAGAAGCACATCAAAAGGCGTTGGCTTGGGAGAAACAAGGTAGACGTGGGGGAGGTGTGTTTCCAAGTTTTACGGGGCAGAACAAAGGAGCGGGTAGTAGTTCTAATGTTCCTAAAACATCGAGTAAGCCGGTTGTTCATGAAGTGGCTAAACCAAAAGTCAACACCAATTTCAAATGCTATAATTGCCAGGAAGTGGGTCGCAAGAGCATTGAATGTCCGAAACCGAAGAAGAGAACTATGATTGCTGAAGTGGAAGATGAGAATGTAGAAGAAGATCTCAATTCACACCGTGATGAGGAGGAAGAAGAGGTGTCGGGAGACGAGGGATGTAATCTGATGCTACGGAGATCTTGTTTAACCCCGAAGCAGGAAGAGGAGTCGAGTTGGTTGAGGAGTAACATTTTTCAGTCAACGTGCACTATTTTGGGGAAGGTCTGTAAATTTGTCATTGACGCTGGGAGTTGTGATAATATCATTTCAATGGAAGCTGTGAAGAAGTTGAAGTTGAAAACGGAGAAGCATCCTAGTCCTTATAAACTTGCTTGGTTGAGGAAAGGAGGAGAAGTGAAGATAGAGAGGCGAGCTCATGTTCCATTTTCTATTAGGAAGAAATACAAAGATGAGATTTGGTGTGACGTGGTTGACATGGATGTTTGCCATTTGTTGTTGGGAAGGCCGTGGCAGTACAATAGGGAGGTACAACATAATGGTCGAACAAATAGCTACAGTTTCTTGTTCGAGGGCACGAAAATCACTTTAGTTCCGAAGAAGCGATAGCAGAATGAGAACAAGCTGGAGGAGATTGAGGAATTGAAGACTTTGTTGTCCTTAAAGGAGTTCGTGGAAGAGGTAGATGAGAGCCCTGAAGTTTTTATGTTGATTGGGCATGAAAGCAGTGAAGTTACTGAAGTTCCAAAGGAAGTGAAGCCAGTTTTGGAGGAATTCAAAGATGTGTTTCCAAAGGAGTTGCCGAAGGAGTTACCACCGCTTAGAGACATACAACATCAGATTGACTTGGTGCCAGGTGCTGCATTGCCTCATAGACCGCACTATCGGATGAGTCCAAAAGAACACGAGGAGTTGAGAAGACAAGTGGAGGAATTACTGGAACAAGGGCATGTTCAGGAGAGTTTGAGTCCTTGTGCAGTGCCAGCTTTGTTGGTGCCGAAGAAGGATGGAACATGGAGAATGTGCACAGATAGTAGAGCATTGAATAAGATTACGGTGAGATATCGATTTCCAATGCCGAGACTGGATGATCTGTTGGATCAGTTGAGCGGTGCTGTTGTGTTTTCGAAGATTGACTTGAAAAGTGGATACCATTAGATTCATATTAGACCGAGGGATGAGTGGAAGACTGCTTTTAAAACTCGGGAGGGTCTGTACGAATGGTTGGTGATGCCGTTTGGCTTGTCAAATGCTCCGAGTACATTCATGAGAGTCATGAACCAGATTTTTCGACCATTTATCGGGAAGTTTGTAGTGGTATATTTTGATGACATTTTGATCTACAGTGGAAGCACTGAAGAACACCTACAACATTTGCGGGAAGTGTTGTTGGTTTTACGACGTGAGGAATTTATGCTGCAACGAAGAAGTGTACCTTCATGACTACAAGTATTCTATTCTTGGGCTATATTGTGTCGAAGGATGGTATTCAAGTTGATCAGAGTAAAGTTGAAGCTATTCGAAATTGGCCACAGCCTAAGACAATAACAGAAGTGAGGAGTTTTCATGGTTTAGCATCATTCTACCGAAGATTCATTCCACACTTCAGTAGCGTGATGGCACCAGTTACGGAATGTATGAAAGGGAAGAAGTTTGTTTGGACGGAAGAGGCTGATTCTGCTTTTCAGAGAATCAAGACACTCTTGACCACAACGCCTATTCTTAGATACCCGGACTTTCAGATACTCTTTGAGCTAAATACTGATGCATCCAGGGTTGGAATTGGGGGAACGTTAAGTCAAAGGGGTCATTATATTGCCTATTTTAGTGAGAAACTGACGGGAGCTAAAACAAGATATAGTACTTCTGACTTGGAATTCTATGCTATAGTCCAAGCCATAAAGCATTGGAGACACTATCTATTTCATAAAGAATTTGTGCTATACACTGACCATGAAGCTTTGAAACATTTGCAGGGGCAAGATAAAATTTTAGCAAGGCATGCTTCGTGGGTTGCTTATTTACAACAGTTTACTTTTGTTGTGAATCACAAATCAGGAGTTACTAACCGAGTTGCCGATGCATTGAGCCGTAGAAATCATTTGCTGACAACTATGCGAGTGGAAGTAGTGGGATTTGATTTGTTGCCAGAGTTTCTTATTTCAGATTCTTATTTTGCGAAAGTGCTGGATCAGGTGCAGGAAGGGAGTTCTGATGATTTTGTGATGAAAGATGGATTCTTGTTCAGAGGAAATCGATTGTGTATTCCGGATTGTAGCTTGAGGTTGAAGATTGTCAAAGAATTGCATGAAGAGGGTCACGTGGGCAGAGATCGTACATTGCAATTGATTTCGCAATCATATTTTTGGCCTTCTATGAGAAAAGAAGTTGAAAGATTTGTGGAGAGATGTCATATTTGTCAAGTTTCCAAAGGGACTGCGACGAATGTGGGATTGTATATGCCATTACCCGTGCCTACTAAACCATGGGTTGATATCAGCATGGATTTCGTTTTGGGTTTGCCTAGAACTCAACAGGGAAATGATTCTATATATGTTGTGGTAGACCGTTTCTCAAAGATGGCACATTTCATTGCTTGTAAGAAAACGACGGATGCAGTTCATGTGGCACAGTTATTCTTTAAAGAAATCTATCGTTTACATGGGTTACCTAAATCTATTGTTTCTGACCGAGGTACTCGATTTCTGAGTCACTTTTGTTTGAGTCTATGGAAGATGGTTGGGACGAAGCTAAATTTTAGTAGTGCATATCATCCTCAGACGGATGGGCAAACTGAAGTTGTGAATAGATCATTGGGAAATCTGTTGAGATGTCTTGTGTCGGACAATTTGAAGAGTTGGGACTTAAAGTTGTGTCAGGTAGAGTTGGCTCATAACCATGCTGTTAATCGAAGCACTGGTTACAGTCCATTTCAAGTTGTATATTCAAGCTTGCCAAAGGGGCCGTTGGATTTAACGGTAGTGCCACAACCGAAAGGAGTGATTAAGCGGGCGTCAGATTTTGTTGATGAGTTGAAAGATTGTCATAGAATCGTTCAGGAACATTTGGAGAAGACGAATGAGAAGTATAAACGAGCTGCAGATAAGAAGAGAAGAAGTGTGGAGTTCAACGAGGGTGATTGGGTGTATGCTGTGTTAACGAAGGATCATTTTCCAGTGGGTGCTTATAACAAGTTGAAAGCCCGAAAGATTGGTCTAGAAGAAATTATAAAACGGATCAATGAAAATGCTTATAAGTTGAAGCTGCCAGAGGATGTTTACACTTCTGACGTATTTAATGTTAAACATCTTATACCTTATTATGGAGATGAACAACCCAATGGGGAAGAACTTTTAAATTCGAGGATGAATTATTTTCAACAAGGGGAGGATGATGCAGCGCGGCAAAGCAAGGAGGCAACGACACATACCTTAAATCGCGAACGCCCATCACCACAACCTAACTCCAGCGAACAGCGACCTACCAATTTCTGACCTAACGAAGAGCAGCGACCTACCAATCTCCGACCTAACGAAGAGCAGCGACCTACCAATCTCCGACCTAACGAATCTCCGACCTAGCGAGCAGCGACCTACCAATCTCCGACCTAACGAATCTCCGACCTAGCGAGCAGCGACCTACCAATCTCCGACCTAACAAAGCTCCGCCCTAACGAGATACGACCTAGTTAAGTCGCGACGCCTTTAAGTCGCATGTGATTTCTTTAGGTCGCAAGCAGTAAGTCGCGTAGTTTGATAAGTCGCTGAAGTTATGATGCCGAAGACTTTAAGTCGCGAAGTTTATTTTAGGTCGTTTCTTTCTTAAGTCGTATGTCGCATGAATGTTGTATATTTTGTTAAGTCGCGTGTAATGTTGTATATTGTTGTGTTGTAACTTTCTTTAAGCCGTTTGTAATTTCTTTTGTTAAGTTGTGTACTATTGTATAGGTCGTACTTTCTTATGTCGTTGTTTTGTAAGTCGTTGTGAAGTGTTGTAATTTTCTTAAGTCTTGTGTTGTGTTGTGAACCCTATAAATAGGGATGTGATGTCATTGTAAAGAGTTAGTCAATTTGAATAAAATTTCTTTGTGTGCTCTTGTGCCACCATTAAAATTGGTAGTTGAGTGTTATCTCCTATCTCCAACTTCGGCATTCGAGCGCGCTCGAATCAACGATTGTTGAAGCCAATTCACGGAATCAAAGTGCGCTTGATCAACGTTCGAAGAATTGTAGATCTTCTCTCACGGCATCGTGCGCGATCAACGTGTCGAAGATAGCTAAAGTCCGGTATCTCGCGAGATCAACGGATTTGGGCATTTGGTTATTTTCAATCCATCGATTCTGCATCAATTCACCGATTAATTCCGCTAATCGGATTGGATCCTGGACGGATTCGATTGACATCGTCGAATTCGCTTATCACGCTGCGTCATTTGGTATCAGAGCTAGAGCGCAAGGAGTTTGCATAGATTTTTGGAGTTTGTGCGAGATTTGCATCATTTGGAGCGGGTTCTCGAGATTTTGAAGAGATTTGTTCGTTTAGTGATTTCTGAAGATTTCAACAAGTGGGTAGTTTTGATTTGAAGATTTTTAGATCGAAGTGAAGTTTTTGTTGGAATTTGTGGAAGAGTGATCATGCCTCCGAGAAGAGCTAACCGTTATTGCAACATTGATGCTTTGTAGGGGAGAGAAGAGGCCGATGAGATGGAGCAAAGAATTAACGAAAACTTTATTGAGAAGCTTAATGAAGGGATTGGTCGACTAGAGAGGATGATGTTGGAGATGAATCAAAATCAGAGAAGGGTTTCACCTGAATCTAACCATGGGGGAAGTAGAGTTTCACCACATTCAAATCGAGAGAGAAGTGTTGATAGTGATCATAGAAGTGTGGATCGAGATTATGGTAGAAATGTTGATGATCGAAATCGTGATAGAAATGTGAATGATCGTGATCGGAGGAATGTAGATCGAAGGGATGTTGGTGGAAGAAATGGTGGTAGTAGGGATGTTGGTGGTCAGGATCGACATCGATATGCATCAGATTTTGAAGAGGAGTTTGATGGTGGTAGTGTTCATGGACGAGGACGAGGTCAAGGAAGAAATCATTCAGAGTATGATCACAAATGGGAGTCCGGGATGAAAACTGAAATACCGGAATTCAAGGGAGGTATGCAGGCCGAGGAATTTCTTGATTGGCTAGCTTATGTTGAGGAAATTTTTGACTTCAAGGAGGTTCCGGAAGTTCGTAAAGTGAAGTTGGTAGCTACTAGGTTGAGGGGTAGAGCTATGGCGTGGTGGCAGCAAACCAAACTTACTAGAGAGCGGATGGGGAAGTCGAAGATTGTTGCTTGGAAGAAGATGAAGAAGTTGATGAAGGCTACCTTCTTGCCTTACTATTACCAATCACTGATGTATCAGAGATTACAGAACCTGAGGCAAGGGACGAAGACTGTTACTGATTATGCAGATGAGTTCTACCAGTTGATTGCTCGAAATGACATTATGGAGACGGAAGAACAGTTGACCGCTAGGTTTGTTGGTGGACTTAGAACACAGATCCAGGTTATGGTGAACATGTTCGACCCTAGATCTGTGTCAGAAGCACATCAAAAGGCGTTGGCTTGGGAGAAACAAGGTAGACGTGGGGGAGGTGTGTTTCCATGTTTTACGGGGCAGAACAAAGGAGCGGGTAGTAGTTCTAATGTTCCTAAAACATCGAGTAAGCCGGTTGTTCATGAAGTGGCTAAACCAAAAGTCAACACCAATTTCAAATGCTATAATTGCCAGGAAGTGGGTCACAAGAGCAACGAATGTCCGAAACCGAAGAAGAGAACTATGATTGCTGAAGTGGAAGATGAGGATGTAGAAGAAGATCTCAATTCACACCGTGATGAGGAGGAAGAAGAGGTGTAGGGAGACGAGGGATGTAATCTGATGCTACGGAGATCTTGTTTAACCCCGAAGCAGGAAGAGGAGTCGAGTTGGTTGAGGAGTAACATTTTTCAGTCAACGTGCACTATTTTGGGGAAGAAATTTGTCATTGACGCTGGGAGTTGTGATAATATCATTTCAATGGAAGCTGTGAGGAAGTTGAAGTTGAAAACGGAGAAGCATCCTAGTCCTTATAAACTTGCTTGGTTGAGGAAAGGAGGAGAAGTGAAGATAGAGAGGCGAGCTCATGTTCCATTTTCTATTGGGAAGAAATACAAAGATGAGATTTGGTGTGACGTGGTTGATATGGATGTTTGCCATTTGCTGTTGGGAAGGCCGTGGCAGTACGATAGGGAGGTACAGCATAATGGTCGAACAAATAGCTACAGTTTCTTGTTCGAGGGCACGAAAATCACTTTAGTTCCAAAGAAGCGACAGCAGAATGAGAACAAGCTGGAGGAGATTGAGGAATTGAAGACTTTGTTGTCCTTGAAGGAGTTCGTGTAAGAGGTAGATGAGATCCCTGAAGATTTTATGTTGATTGGGAATGAAAGCAGTGAAGTTACTGAAGTTCCAGAGGAAGTGAAGCCAGTTTTGGAGGAATTCAAAGATGTGTTTCCAAAGGAGTTGCCGAAGGAGTTACCACCGCTTAGAGACATACAGCATCAGATTGACTTGGTGCCAGGTGCTGCATTGCCTCATAGACCGCACTATCGGATGAGTCCAAAAGAACACGAGGAGTTGAGAAGACATGTGGAGGAATTACTGGAACAAGGGCGTGTTCAGGAGAGTTTGAGTCCTTGTGCAGTGCCAGCTTTGTTGGTGCCGAAGAAGGATGGAACGTGGAGAATGTGCACAGATAGTAGAGCATTGAATAAGATTACGGTGAGATATCGATTTCCAATGCCGAGACTGGATGATCTGTTGGATCAGTTGAGCGGTGCTGTTGTGTTTTCGAAGATTGACTTGAAAAGTGGATACCATCAGATTCATATTAGACCGAGGGATGAGTGGAAGACTGCTTTTAAAACTCGGGAGGGTCTGTACGAATGGTTGGTGATGCCGTTTGGCTTGTCAAATGCTCCGAGTACATTCATGAGAGTCATGAACCAGATTTTTCGACCATTTATCGGGAAGTTTGTAGTGGTATATTTTGATGACATTTTGATCTACAATGGAAGCACTGAAGAACACCTACAGCATTTGCGGGAAGTGTTGTTGGTTTTACGACGTGAGGAATTTATGCTGCAACGAAGAAGTGTACCTTCATGACTACAAGTATTCTATTCTTGGGCTATATTGTGTCGAAGGATGGTATTCAAGTTGATCAGAGTAAAGTTGAAGCTATTCGAAATTGGCTACAGCCTAAGACAATAGAGTTTTCATGGTTTAGCATCATTCTACCGAAGATTCATTCCACACTTCAGTAGCGTGATGGCACCAGTTACGGAATGTATGAAAGGGAAGAAGTTTGTTTGGACGGAAGAGGCTGATTCTGCTTTTCAGAGAATCAAGACACTCTTGACCACAACGCCTATTCTTAGATACCCATACTTTCAGTTACTCTTTGAGCTAAATACTGATGCGTCCAAGGTTGGAATTGGGGGAACGTTAAGTCAAAGGGGTCATCCTATTGCCTATTTTAGTGAGAAACTGATGGGAGCTAAAACAAGATACAATACTTATGACTTGGAATTCTATGCTATAGACCAAGCCATAAAGCATTGGAGACACTATCTATTTCATAAAGAATTTGTGCTATACACTGACCATGAAGCTTTGAAACATTTGCAGGGGCAAGATAAAATTTCAGCAAGGCATGCTTCGTGGGTTGCTTATTTACAACAGTTTACTTTTGTTGTGAAGCACAAATCAGGAGTTACTAACCGAGTTGCCGATGCATTGAGCTGTAGAAATCATTTGCTGACAACTATGCGAGTGGAAGTAGTGGGATTTGATTTGTTGCCAGAGTTGCTTATTTCAGATTCTTATTTTGTGAAAGTGCTGGATCAGGTGCAGGAAGGGAGTTCTGATGATTTTGTGATGAAAGATGGATTCTTGTTCAGAGGAAATCGATTGTGTATTCCGGATTGTAGCTTGAGGTTGAAGATTGTCAAAGAATTGCATGAAGAGGGTCACGTGGGCAGAGATCGTACATTGCAGTTGATTTCGCAATCATATTTTTGGCCTTCTATGAGAAAAGAAGTTGAAAGATTTGTGGAGAGATGTCATATTTGTCAAGTTTCCAAAGGGACAGCGACGAATGCGGGATTGTATATGCCATTACCAGTGCCTACTAAACCATGGGTTGATATCAGCATGGATTTCGTTTTGGGTTTGCCTAGAACTCAACGGGGAAATGATTCTATATATGTTGTGGTAGACCGTTTTTCGAAGATGGCACAATTCATTGCTTGTAAGAAAACGACGGATGCAGTTCATGTGGCACATTTATTCTTTAAAGAAATCTATCGTTTACATGGGTTACCTGGATCTATTGTTTCTGACCGAGATACTCAATTTCTGAGTCACTTTTGGTTGAGTCTATGGAAGATGGTTGGGACGAAGCTAAATTTTAGTAGTGCATATCATCCTCAGACGGATGGGCAAACTGAAGTTGTGAATAGATCATTGGGAAATCTGTTGAGATGTCTTGTGTCGGACAATTTGAAGAGTTGGGACTTAAAGTTGTGTCAGGTAGAGTTTGCTCATAACCATGCTGTTAATCGAAGCACTGGTTACAATCCATTTCAAGTTGTATATTCAAGCTTGCCAAAGGGGCCGTTGGATTTAACGGTAGTGCCACAACCGAAAGGAGAGATTAAGCGGGCGTCAGATTTCGTTGATGAGTTGAAAGATTGTCATAGAATCGTTCAGGAACATTTGGAGAAGACGAATGAGAAGTATAAACGAGCTGCAGATAAGAAGAGAAGAAGTATGGAGTTCAACGAGGGTGATTGGGTGTATGCTGTGTTAACGAAGGATCGTTTTCCAGTGGGTGCTTATAACAAGTTGAAAGCCTGAAAGATTGGTCTAGTAGAAATTATAAAACGGATCAATGAAAATGCTTATAAGTTGAAGCTGCCAGAGGATGTTTACACTTCTGACGTATTTAATGTTAAACATCTTATACCTTATTATGGAGATGAACAACCCAATGAGGAAGAACTTTTAAATTCGAGGACGAATTCTTTTCAATAAGGGGAGGATGATGCAGCGCGGCAAAGCAAGGAGGCAACGAGACATACCTTAAATCGCGAACGCCCATCACCACGACCTAACTCCAGCGGACAGCGACCTACCAATTTCTGACCTAACGAAGAGCAGCGACCTACCAATCTCCGACCTAACGAAGAGCAGCGACCTACCAATCTCCGACCTAGCGAGCAGCGACCTACCAATCTCCGACCTAACAAAGCTCCGCCCTAACGATGTACGACCTAGTTAAGTCCCGACGCCTTTAAGTCGCGTGTGATTTCTTTAGGTCGCAAGCAGTAAGTCGCGTAGTTTGATAAGTCGCTGAAGTTCTGATGCCGAAGACTTTAAGTCGCGAAGTTTTTTTTGGGTCGTTTCTTTCTTAAGTTGTATGTCGCATGAATGTTGTATATTTTGTTAAGTCACGTGTAATGTTGTATATTGTTGTGTTCTAACTTTCTTTAAGCCGTTTGTAATTTCTTTTGTTAAGTCGTGTACTATTGTATAGGTCGTACTTTCTTATGTCGTTGTTTTGTAAGTCGTTGTGAAGTGTTGTAATTTTCTTAAGTCTTGTGTTGTGTTGTAAACCCTATAAATAGGGATGTGATGTCATTGTACAGAGTTAGTCAATTTGAATAAAATTTCTTTGTGTGCTCTTATTCCACCATTAAAATTGGTAGTTGAGTGTTATCTCCTATCTCCACATTCGGCATTCGAGTGCGCTCGAATCAACGATTGTTGAAGCCAATTCACGGAATCAAGTGCACTTGATCAACGTTCGAAGAATTGTAGATCTTCTCTCATGGCATCGTGCGCGATCAACGTGTCGAAGATAGCTAAAGTCCGGTATCTCGCGAGATCAACGGATTTCGGCATTTGGGTATTTTCAATCCATCGATTCTGCATCAATTCACCGATTAATTCCGCTAATCGGATTGGATCCTGGACGGATTCGATTGACATCGTCGAATTCGCTTATAACGCTGCGTCATGTGGCTGTGGCGATCGAGTATGGTCAGTGATAAGTCAGAGGGGCTAGGTTGTATCGGCGGTTGTGGATGGTGCTCGGCCAAATCTGGTGAAAGGTTTTGTAACAACCCTGGTATTGGAAATTACTGATGATATTAAATTATAATGATAGTTATAATTTAATATGGTGAATAGAATGTAATGGAGAAATAAATTTGGTTTAAATTGTGAATTTTAAATAAACAATATGTATGGAGTTAAATATTGGGTTTAAAAATTCATTATTTGGTGTTTTGGTTAAATAAAATGGAAAATATTGGAATTTAGGTAAATTTGAGTTAATAAATTTACTAAGCGATGTAATTCAGCATTTAATTGTTGAAATAAATCCAAATTGATTGAAATAAAGTTTTAAAAACTTTATTTTGAGGTTCTGGAGTGGAATTAATCATTTATTGTATTTTAATTAAGTTAATGTGATAATATTGGTAATTATTGCCAATATTATCCTTTTTATTGAATATAAGAGGAAAAATTTAAAGAAAACATGTCTTTTATTAAAATAAAAGATGAAATATTGTGTGAAAATATTATTTTGTTGTTTTAAAAGTGTTAGAATGATTTATTACAATTTATTTGACTAAGAGAATAATTTTTGATCAAGTTATATATTTTAAAAATAGTGTTTTTACACTAAAATTGTGTAAATTGTTAAATATTGTTAAAAATGGTGTTTTATTGTTTAAATAACTTTTTATTGTTAAAATAAATTTCATTTTGTGACAATAACTATTTTATTTCAAAACAAATTAGTGTATGCATTTTATTTGGCTTGAAAATAAGTTGTTATATGCATATAGTGTTAAATTAAGTGGAAATATGTACATATCTTTGTTTTTTTTAATGTTTTATTTGGGCTTAGAGGGTTTGGATGGGATCCAAAGCCCATTCTCTAGAACCTTCTGGTGAGAAAAGAGTTGTACATAAATTGTATCTCCTTCTTCCTAAAACATTCAATAAGTAAAAACATAAAGAGAAAATAATGGCTTCCTCAAACTAAATCAAATTTCTACTCAATTTTCTGCAAATTTCAAAGAGAAATCATCTAAATCAAGAATAAAAAGGTAATCTCCATCCAATACAAAAGAATATTCATAAAAATCTTAGAACTTGAGATATGAATTGTCTATAATATTTTATTTCTTCCTGCATGTGTCTTTTCTAGTTTCTACAGGTATTTAGAGCCTATCGCATAAAAAGATCACCACTTTCTTTCAAATCGCTGCTATTTCTTGCTAAACCTATTTGGTAAGCAAAGTAAGAGGTTTCTTACAGCAAGCTAAGCAAAATATCAAATTTTGCTATCAATTTGTTGCTTGAATTGCTCAATTTATTGAATTGGTTTTCTCTTTTGTTGGCTGAAAAAGCACCATGTTTAAAAATTCGTATCTCCTTCAATTTAGAGCCAATGACTCTCAATTTTTGATATGTTACAATAGTTGGACTGTTCAATATTTCTGGAAATTTTTATTGAATTTGGAGTTATTTTGTTATAGAAAATTGATGGTTGAAATTGGCCAAAAATCGATCTCTGTTTATTGGCCGAAAAAGCATCATATTCAAAAATTATATCTTCTTCAATTTACATCCAATTGCTCCCAATTTTTGATATGTTGCAGCACTTGTACTGGTCAATATTTCTGGAAATTTTATTGAATTTGGAGTTGTTTTGATATAGAAAATTTATGGTTGAAATCGGCCAAAAATCGATCTCTGTTTATTGGTGGAAAAAGCATCATTTTCAAAAAATTATATCTTCTTCAATTTATAGCCAATTGCTCCCAATTTTTGATATGTTACAGCACTTGGACTTTTCAATATTTCTGGAAATTTATATTGAATTTGGAGTTGTTTTGATGTAAAAAATTGATGGTTCAAATCGGTCAAAAATCGATCTCTGTTTATTGGCAGAAAAAGCATCATTTCAAAAAATTATATCTTCTTCAATTTACAGCCAATTGCTCCCAATTTTTGGTATGTTGCAGCACTTGGACTGTTCAATATTTCTGGAAATTTTTATTTAATTTGGAGATGTTTTTAAATAGAAAATTGATGGTTGAAATCGCCTAAAAATCGATCTCTGTTTATTGGCCGAAAAAGCATCATTTTCAAAAAATTATATCTTCTTCAATTTACAGCCAATAGCTCCCAATTTTTGATATGTTGCAGCATTTGGACTGTTCAATATTTCTGGAAATTTTTATTGAATTTGTAGTTGTTTTGATGTAAAATATTGATGGTTGAAATCGGCCAAAAATCGATCTCTGTTTATTGGCGGAAAAAGCATCATTTTCAAAAATTACATCTTCTTCAATTTACAGCCAATTGCTCCCAATTTTTGATATGTTGGAGCACTTGGACTATTCAATATTTCTGAAAATTTTTATTGAATTTGGAGTTGTTTTGATATAAAAAATTGATGGTTGAAATCGGCTAAAAATCGATCTCTGTTTATTGGCAGAAAAAACATCATTTTCAAAAAATCGTATCTTCTTCAATTTACAGCCAATTGCTCCAAATGTTTGATATGTTGCAGTAGTTGGACGGTACAATGTTTCTGGAAATTTTCATGGAATTTTGATCGGTTTTGATATAGCAAATCGTTGGTTCAAAATAGCCAAAAATCTTGTTGTTATTTGCTTGCTGAAAAGTGCTATGTTTGAAAAATCCAGGCTGTTTCGCTGAAATTTGGATAGGTTATAGTTCTCGTGTCATGGTATAATGTAGCTAAATTTCGCTGAAATCCGGGCTTTTTGGATACCCCATATCACTGTCCAAAGTCAGCCAAAAACTCAGTTGCTTGGTGAAATGTTCTTTTGCTCCTATTTGCGCTTTCGTTAACTGTTTCACTACATAGTTCGATGATTTTGAATATTGTATGAATATGTTTGATAATGAATGTTAAGTTTTTTTATCCGACAACGAATTGGTTTGATTTTGGAAATTTTTAGAATTTAAATTTTATTTAAATTCTATTTCAATCTAAATATCGATAAATGTCGATATTTGAAGAATTTGATGGTTTTAATTGATTTTGGCTTCGAATAAGTTTCTGAAAATTCTTTATAAATTATGGTTAATTAAATAAATGTTTTTAAGACATTTTAAAGGGTTTTTAAGCAATTATTTTTTATGAAAAGTATTTTATAAATAGATAATCTATTTGATAAATGGATTTTTCCTTATATAACTTATTTAAAAATCTCTAAAAATTGTTTAAAAATCCCGTTTTCTCTATAAAATTATTCTAAATATATTTTAGCCTATTTAGATTATTTTCGGCGTATAAGAATGAAAATTAAACGATTTGGCCAAAATACATGGTATGGGACATGTGTTTTCGCCTCATCGCTTAATATCGGACTTGTATTGTCGAATCTACTTTAAAGTACTGTTTTATGATATTTTTACTTGCCGAGGACATGAGGCGGGATTGTTATGATGAATTGATGATAGTTTTGATGTTTAAGATGGACTTTTACTTGTCGATGAAATGAGACAAGTCTCGATGCCACTTTAAACTCATCAAAGAATGAGACACAATGAGTTGGGTGCATTACACTCGCCAATGAGACGAGGCGGTGTATGTTGATTTAGATTTTTATGAATGTTTTCTAATGTGGCATTGACTGACGATTAGTAAACCAATAGGTGCGAATGTATGGTATGGGACGTACATTAACGCCAATTGGGTTCCTACTCGAGAAGTTGTGACACATTTAAGATGTTACTAGTACTATAAACCGAGTATACGATTGGAATCAGTACGATGTTCTTGATGTCATTACTAGATTCCAATCATCATGATGTTTTGACTCCGATTTTATGATTTGGGTGTCATCGCGATATTTGACTATAGTCAATCAAGATGATCACGATGCTAAGATGTTAATGACCCCAAGTCATCACGACGTATGGTACTAAATAATAGTAGTACTAGTCAAGATGAAAAGCACGTGCAATTTCTATAAATTTTTCTATGTTCGATTTCACCTTTTTGTGATGTTGTTATTTGGATACGGCCTTGAGTATGATATAGGCTACATTTATATTAAGCTATATGGTGATTTCGATTATGATTGCCTTTAACTCCTATTGAGTTCTTATGGTAGATTATGACGATTTGATGTCTCTTATGAAGTTATTATACGGTTCTCACCCCTTATCCACTTTACGTATAGATGTCCCTAAGAGAAACCATATGCATGTTACTTATAGAATTCCCTTGAAGTAGATAGATGAATCACTGATGTCCCCTTTCTTATAAATGATATGATGAATAATATGTCATTCCGTTGGCAACAACGGAGTGATTCTCACCCTTACGCTTATTACTAAGATCCTTACTACTGATAAGTTTAGCTTGCCTGACCCGTGTGCTTTTCACTCGGGTCAGACCGAGTTGCAGGTTAGTTTGGATTGCTTCACTTCTTGGATCAGCTTGATAGCTTTTGTTGGACTTATCATCTTGGCTTGGATGTCGTTTTTTTAGTCGTCTTATTGTATATTATTTTGTGGGATGGGTGTATATGTTATTCAGTAGTCCTTGCTACTTATGTATGATGTATTATTATGGAGATGTATGGTGATGTATGTATTTATATATGTACTCTGATCTGGGTTTGCTGTTCAGTGACTGCTGTTTTCTATCTGCATGTATATTACATTATTTCTGAAATGGTCCGAATCCACTATAGTGTGCATTAGTTAGGGACTAAGCGTGTCTACCACTTATGAAGTAATGAAAAAAAAATTCGAGACAAATTGACATGCTTAGCTCTTAACTAACGTATTACTATGATGGTCGCCCTTAACCAGCCCTATTCTTTGCATTAGTAGACATGACTACTTAGTAATTCTCTTTACTAATGTAGGTCTCGGGGTGGGGCATCATAGGTTTGCTCGATGTTGAGTGGGAGAGGGCCGAGGCGGTTGATAATATATGGAGAATGATGGACAAGGTGACTGGCAGAGGTTGGAGGTCGCAAGGTGGCAAGGGCATGCAAAATAGGTGGATAGGCAAGAACGTGAGAGAGATGCCATGAGAAACTATAGCAAAAGGAAGCAAATATCAACAGGCTTGATAATATAACCTTTTACATTGTTATATATCTCTCTGAAAGGTAAAACAGAAATGGTAGGGGAGGAGTATGAATGCAACTTGTATTGTATATTTTATTTTTCAAAATGGAAGAGGTGAGAAAGAGAATAGACGTGAGCAAACGAATAGTGAATGAAAGTAATACTAGTATATTGTATATTTATTTCAGAACGAAGCCAAGAAGGCAGAGAGAAATGAACAACTTATATTTTGAAACTAGTGGGATATAGAAAGTCAAAAGGTGAACTTATGGGAATAGTAACAGTCAAGCACAAATTCAGAGAATTATTAAAAGCAACGTCCATTCATTTTCTGACGGTTGGAACAAATAAATGGTCATTGGGAAACCAAAAGGCTCAAATGGGTACCGATACGGTTAACGGTTACGTAGATTTCACCGCGTACCGGACCTCGAATCACACAAATGGATATACTACAGAGATCAGCACGACGAGACGATCAGAATGGTACATAGATATTAGCGATACGACCATCCTATCAAAATTCGATATTTGCTACCAAACTGCTATAAATTAATCGAAAATAAGATAAACGGAGCTAGAGAAATCCATATTTGATGAAATGAATCATGACGTCTCACTCAAAAAATAGTTTACATTTTTATCATATAAAAATATTCACGTTTCGAAAACATTTTATTTTCATCTAATTAACTGATTATAAATTGAAAATTACACAACAGAATTTACTTTCATATATTCCAATAAAAATTTACCAGTTGCTATATTGAAATAGACATATTTCAAATATCAAATCTCCATTGGAGGATTTTATAATTAAATTTCAAACAAAATTTCAGTTAATTACGTTATAAAAACCGTTAAAATTTACGGATCGTTACACTCTCCCCCACTCAAAACTTTTCGTCCCCCAAAAGGAACGAGGTAGGAGAATATGAACAACCAGAAAGAAAAGATAGATTTGAAATACTTAATACAACAATCAATTTAAAACCATTTAAATTTTATTTGATTTTAAATTGATCGTTATTCAACCAATTTGGATACAATCCATTTTATTCAATCAATAACTATTAATTATAATCATATTTTGTTGATTCAATTTAATGTATTTCAAATGATAGATTTGATTTCAAGTTATTAACTTTGTTACAAAATTTCTTTCAAGACAAAAATTATTTTATTTAACTCATTTATTAAATCTATTTATCTCCAGTTGAATTCTTAGCGGAATTAACTCAACTATTCTTTAGTCCATATTTATTTACTTAAATAGTATTATCCTTTTATTATTTAATTTATTTCACTCACATTATTTATAACATCAATTAAATGTAGGTTAAGTGTATAACATTTATTATAATCACCTAAATTTTTATTCAAGATTTCCTAACAAAATTCATTTTTGACATCTTATTCATTATTGTGTATTATTCAATTGCTTATTCTCATTAACATTTAACTATTTCTAGGTAAGTTATGTTTAAGGTTCTAAGTGTAATTAAATATTTTACAACTTTTCCTTTTATTTACAACATTTATATTAAGCAAAACCCCAGTTTGAACATATTTTTTATTACTTAAATTTCTATTGTATAACCTTTAATTATATTCACATAAACAATTTAACTCTTTGAATATTTCAGTGAGTTATACATTTTTTAGAGTGAAATAAGTGGTATACAAATAAATTTATCCTAGTTTCAAGTTATTTCAAATTCCATTTCTTATTTTAAAGACTTAAATTAGTCAAAATTTTGGTTTGTTTCAATAATTTGAAAACCATCACTTAACACAGAATTCAAGAATACATTTCATGTTTCACTTCGAATCATTTTGAAGTAAATGTATACATATAATATTTTGTATATCAAATTTTACTCAAGAAAATTCAAATCAAATTCGTTTTCTAAACCAAAGTATAGCAAAGCTACTAAGTGGTCTCTCCACTTTGAGACTCGAAAATGAATGTCAATGATGCTGCAGTCATCACCGAAATTATTTTCCAACGACATACGAAGAGAGTACAGACTTAATTATTTTTAAAATTATTTTTTTGAAACAATTTCCATTCGAAAATACTTTCAAATAATATATTCCAAAACTTTAAAAACCAATTTTTTTGAGAATACCGGAAATTAAATTCTCAAATCTTTAATTTAAATTCATTTCATTTCATTTCATATGCAAATCAGATTTATAAACCATGCTTTAAAATGTCATTTCCTTATAATATACAATAATAGTTAATGGTTTAGACATATTAACAAAATAACAAATGAAAATCTAGTATTATTGGTTCTAACAACCAATTTATTTAACTATCTAATTTTAGAAATTTTACTTTTATATGAAATATAATCATACAAAATTTTACAAATTTTGGAAACAATATATTGTGTCAATTTGCTCTGTTCAAGTGTTTTGGAATTCCTATCGATAGCAATAGCCAGACGAATCAATCGAAACCCAAAATTCAAACTTAACAACTCACACAACACAAGATACACTACAAGAAAGTATGTTATTAATAACGCCATTCAATAACGTCTTATTCTAAAGCGTTATTAATTACATTTAATTATTTATTTTTCTTACTTGGTTTGTTCTCTTCTGTATTGACGTAATGCATACTCGGTTCTTTACACACGTAACGCCCCAAAACAAAATTACCCCTCCCAAAATTTACATTTCCCTCTCAAAACACTTAATCGTTCTCGTCTTCTTCCTAAAGCCCTAAATTTTCGTCTCCCTCCTCATCACTCGCCATTGCTCTTAAGCTATCGAGCAATAATAAGAAGGAGAAAGCGAACAGCTTCGATGAGGCTGTAGCGAGAAAGGCGGCCGCAGCGGTTAGTAACGTTCATGGTCAGGTGTTTGCGTTCGGGCAGCACCCGCTTCCCCGGCCCGTGTCGTCGCCGTTGCCTTCGGTGCTGCGGGAAGTTTCGGCTGCGGGTTCGGTATCTACGTCCGAGTCCAGTGTTAGTTCTTCTGGTTCTGATGAGACTCCCAATCTTACCTTTTATAGGTGATCATTCTTACTATTCTGTTTTTTATAATTTAGGGTTTTGGGTTATTTGGTAAACTGTTAAAATTTTGGGGTTAGCAAGTTGTTTCGATGAGCAGTAGATAGTTTATGGTTAAGAAGTGCATGATTTGTGTAATATTTTTTTGTTCTGTTAACAACGATACACTTATTTTGGTTTCGGGGATTGCAAGTTGTTGCCGTTTGATTTGAAAAGGACTGGATTTGCATCAACCTATGATTGTTCGGCTGTTGCTTCTGTTTAATCACATCGTGCATGTACAGTTGGATTACTTAGAGCCTGTTTGACAACAATCTATTTTGAAACTTCTTAAATCAAGTTTTGAATGGTAGTAGTTTTAAACAACTCCTCATAAATGAGTGTTTGTATGTAATTTGATTTTAAGTAATAAATGTTAGATCAAAATTGCTTATGAAATTGCATCATAAGCAACAACCAGTTGCTTCTTAGATTTCTTCTTATTAGCTAATTTTGCAAGCTACTTATAAGCGGTTCCACCAATAAGAAGTTTGCATACACTAAAAGGGAATTAAGTTACTTGCAAGTAGTTTTGAAATTGCCAAGCATGTTCGTAGAAGCCACTTCGTAACTTCATGAACAAATTTTTAAAGGAAAAACACCATACCTGTATATGTGTCCTAGTCCTAGGCTCCTAGAATTAATTCACCCATAGAATTTCAAATATAGATAAGGACTTAAGTTGATCTTAATCTTAGTTTGTTTTACAATTTTAATGGTTATGTTAGATTTGCTGCTGCAATCAATGTACCGAAGGGCGATAATGGTTTAGCATCCAAGCATCCAAGAAGCATATCTGTATCTCCGAGAAAGGATTATAATCACCCAACCACCTCAGAAAATATTTTCAATTCAGTACATGCTATGAGAGGTAATAAACGCCCTACTTCTCCTATGCATCCAAAATCTATTGGTGTATGCCCTGGTTCTCCAAATATGTGCCCAGGTTCTCCAAAACTAAGGTGTGACGATATGAAGAGCCCTCCTCATCCACTCCCTCTTCCTCCAGGCTCACCCGGGTCTTCTTCGAGGTCAAATACTAATACTCAGTTGAGTCCTTCATAATGGAAAAAAGGGAAGTTGTTAGGAAGGGGAACTTTTGGTCATGTGTATACAGGGTTTAATAGGTACCGTTTTTATTTTGTTCTGCATTTCATTGGTTAGTTTTGTATCAAGTTAGTGTTTGTATATTAATTTTTTGAGCATTGAACTTTTTAAACCACTATAAAATATAGCTTCAAACTGCACTAATATGACACTCTAACACACTGTATAGATACATCCTTCTCCCATACCAAAAAGTTCTTCGTAGTTTCTGATGGAGGGGACAGTTTGTGCATATAGTCCGTATAAACTTTGTCAACATTAATTTTACTGTTCCACTATAATCACAGTAATGCAAACTGATAAAAACGATCTGGTTTTATTGTTTGCTGTAGAGAAAACGGGCAGATGTGTGCCATTAAGGAGGTCAAGGTTATTTCAGATGATTCAAATTCAAAAGAATGTCTCAGGCAATTAAACCAGCTAAGTTATTTTGTTATCTTGGGGGTGTGATATTGGATTTTCATGTCCAAAATTGAAAGTCTTGTTTGATTGACATTCTTTATGCAATTTTTACATAGGAAATAACATTGTCAGTGTACCTTGAATACGTTTAACCAATCACAAATTTCTTGATACAGGCCGATGACACACTGTCAGTGTACCTTGAATACGTTTCAGGTGGATCCATTGACAAATTACTTCAGGATAATGGTCCTTTTAGGGAGCCTGTAATACGTAGTTATGTTAGGCAAATACTTTCAGGACTTGCATATTTACATAGGAGAAATACCATACATAGGTATTACATTGCTTCCGTTGAGGTTACATAAAAAAGGTTAACATTGTTCCTCAAGTTAACATTCACGAGTGATTTTTGCAGGGATATTAAAGGAGCAAACATACTTGTCGACCCTAATGGTGAAGTTAAGCTTGCTGATTTTGGCATGGCCAAACATGTAAGCTGTCTTTTTTTGTTATTTTTCAGGGATAATTTGGATATTTTTTGTACTTCTGAGAAAATATGCATTGATTCCGCCACACGCTTAGGGTAATTACCAAAGACATGTATGCCAACTTGTGACATTTGCTTTCAATTAAATGCCATGCCACACGACTATCATTTGGGCATATATCATCACCTTTTATTGTTTAATTACAACTCAATAACAACCTTTACCATCTGATATCTCACTATAATATCCTTTAACAATTTAGCCAAACTCTGCATTATGACATAGGCATTTAGTGCCATTACTACTACCTGTCCAGTTGTGCTCATTGCTATGTTGCAAGCCCAATTTAGAAGACCTGGTAATAATGTGTGTAAAAGTTAAAATGTTATGGCGTCTATGAATCCATAATTCGAAGTAAAATAGCTTCATAATTAACAGTTGAATACAAAATATTTTTCTTTACAGTATTATAAGCTTTAATGATAAGTTGATAACTACGCATACACTTTCTGAGGGATTTGTTTCACCTTCTTTGCCATAAGAATGATGAAAATTTCGAATGAGTATATTCCCTAAATTATTTACAATTTTATTTTCTCCTTCCAATAATTTACTCCTTAACCTTCTTTTTTCTACTGCTTCCTGCCGATTTTACAATTTTGAGAGAGTATTTTCCTAATTTGTTATTTTGATTGCTAGCCTAGATCATAGAAAATGTATTTAATAAATGGCATAACTGTCATAATATTGTCCATATAAAAAGTTTTTAGTGGATGCTAATTGTCCGCTTAAATCATGAATGAGTGTAAATAAGTTAGAGGTCTGTGTTCCTTACATGCACAGTATGTTACTTTCCATTGGTCAAGATTTACTACTTAGTTGTTATAATCCTTTTAAAATGAAGCCACAAATATACTCTTTTTGTTAATTACATCGTGTGAACACGTGCAGATGTAGAAAAAAATAAGGGCTTGTATTTGATAATATTGTCGGTTCTTTTGTTTAGGAAAATAATCTTATTGGGCTATGCTAAAGTTGGTGAACAAAAGAAGAGAAGAGTGCGCAACTTTAAATGACTTACACATGGTTATGAATCATGGTCTAAAAATGTAAACTTTGTCTGTCTTGATAATCAAAATAGTGCTATTCAAACATTATGCTGCAAAAACCAAAGTCAAGAGAGCTCTATTGACTCAGGAATTAGTATATAATAGTTAAAAAACATAAGTAGCTTTGTCTAAAAAGTTCCACTTTGAGCTTTATATGCACAAGTGAGCTAGCATGCAAGGTCACACTATCTATTGCCTTAGAGCAGGTAGGATATGTTTGCGCCAAAAATGGTCACAAACCCCAAGTATTGTGAAAGCACCAGTGTATGAATACAAATCAGCAATATTCAAACACAAATCTTAGATTTAAGCAAGCAACAAATGGCAATCCAGAAATAAAGGACAGTGACACAAAATTTATAGTGGTTCGGCTATCTCCGGCCTACGTCCACTCTAAAGTTTTATCTTTTATTGATGTTCTTTGCTGATTACAGATGATCACAGCAGATACAATGGATGAATTTGAGTATAACAGCAATGGAAAGAAGTAGGATCGAATCTGGCAGAGTCTGGACGTTGGGCAGCAAAAAGATCCCCTTTCTACTGGCTTCAGGGGGCTATTTATAGGCGTAGGAGGCCGAGATCGTGCTCAAACTTCGGGAGACTTCTTCTGGCACGCGAGGGGGCCCACGCGACCGACCCCACCAAGTTTCGACTCGATCTGCGATCGATACGAAGCAATTTCGTATCCATCAAGAAATGATCCAATCGAGCTGAAACTTGGCAGGATTGCTCTTTACCTTGCACGTAAGCTACTGTGAAAATTTTGTTGCATTTGGATCAGCGGTTTGGTAGATATGATCGATACGAATTTCATTCTCGTGAAGGCTGTCGCGTTCGTATCCATAAGTTCGAGCCCATTCTGTTCGACTCGATAGGGGCACGCGCACTGTGGTGGCGTGGCGCACAATTTCTGGGTTGATCCACTTCGGGTGCCGAGTTTCCTGGATCGATCCCATTTTAGTGGCGTTTAGACCGATTCGTTTCCACAAACTTCGCCTCGTTTGCCTCGATGACCGTTGTATATATTGACTTGGTGGAGATGTTCTAATTCATATCGATAGAGGCAGCCTCGTTCGCATCCATCAATCCGATCCTTGTTCGTATTGACCAGTGTAGATGGATACGAACAAGCAGTATCAGCCTTAGCTCGAAGGATACGAACAATTATTCAGGTATGGCCACCTGATGGATACGAACTAGAGACAACAGGCTCTCCAGCCGATGGATACGAGGTAGATGGTAGGTGATCGAGACGAAATGAGGTCGCTTGGTGGATACGAGATGGATCGATGCGATGTTAATGGATACGAACGTATGGCCATTATGATGGATACGAACCCGATGGATTCGAACTATGCAAGACCCGATGGATACGAACCCGATGGATTCGAACAGGTTGTCTCTGATGGATACGAACACCATGTTTTATGTAACTTGTATCGATCATATCTCATTCATACGAACTCCGATTTACCTGAAACTTGGAGCACTGGCTTTCAGGGCTTTGCTTGCCATGCCTTGTCAATTGCAGCCCGATCCGGACCCGGACAAAATTCATCGATATCCATGATTATCCTGCAATGCATATTTAATATTCATGGCTGGTTATTATTGATTTCAGTTAATTTTTGGGTATCTCAGTTTTGCCAAAAGGTGGGATAACACTTTGCCCCCCAAAACATGCCTTTTGGTAAAAGGTGTGTTTTGATCAGTTTCAAGTCGAATGTATTGAGCTCAGGTTTTATTCGAATCTTATGATATTTTCAATCGAGTTCATGGCTGTTCGAAGCCGAATCGTTATCAATTTCTTCCAGTGGAAGTTAAGAATGAGATTCTACGGTCTCTCCGTACTATTGATGGTCACTCCGGACCCTTGCCAAGCCCATTCCAGACTTAGCGATCGAATAGAAAGATCCTATTGCACTCCGGCGTTGCTTTCTATTCCTTGCACTCTGGCCCCGGTTAGGGCTAAAGCGATGTCTTGGTCGTTCTAGACCGATCATAGCCTCTCCGGGCTCATGCTGGATCCCATCATGTCACTCTCCGGTGAAGGGGAAACAACGTTAAGTCGGTCGATCCTGTCGCTCTCCGGCGAAGCGACCCACTTCTTGCACTCTGGTTCAGTGTATTTGAACATTAAGCGATGACATGACCTGAATCGTCGGCCGATCACAGCCTCTCCAGGCTATTATCGAATCCTGATCCAATCACTCTCCGGTGAATAGGAAACGATGCTTAAGTGAGTTGATCCTGTCGCTCTCCGGCGAAGCAACCCACTTCTTGGTCTCCGGATCCCGCCTCTCCGGGTAGGATCATAAGGCGATCATCTTTATATTGACATTTAATGTTTATCCTTTAACTCTTCGGTCAAAGGTTTGTTTCAAGAAATTCAAGTTTATTTATTAAATTCAGGTCCTAGATGTTCAATCTCAAACATCAGGAAAAAACTAAACATTGCCTCTCCGGGCAGATCGGTCTATCTCCATCTCAGAGCATGCCTAGGGATCTCTCCGGTTCCCGTACATGAGTAAGTGGAGTAGCCATTTATTATGAAAGCAAATCTAATGAAATTATTTGACCAAAGTCCAAATCCTGAACTTGGCCCTTGCCATCTTAATCAGTTGATGACGAGTCATGATCCCGATCCAGGATCGTTTCTATCAGGTGGAGGCAGTAGTTGTTCAGGCCTTACCGCCGCTGCCCGTTCTCTGACATGTTGTGGCAATCTACCATTCCTGGCATGTTCTTCCACCTCATCTTTTAGGTGGCGGCATTCGTCGGTTGTATGCCCATCCAGCTCATGGAATAGGCAATATCTTCCGGTTCTACGCTCCCGCTCTGTGGGATCTCTCCTGGGTGGTTTTCGATAGGGGAGTTGCCCCCGGGTTTCAGTGTAAATCCTTTCTAGGCTTGCCGTCAAATCTGTGTATTGTCTGAATCTAGGCTCTCGGAAGTTCTTCCGTTTATCAGGACCATCATGTGCATCATCCTGCTTTCTTTTTCCTTTGTCTGCCCTGGATTGTTCCCTGGCGGTTCCTTCGCCTTGTGCAGCATTTACTTCCTGCCTCTCGGCTCGTGATTCTTCTAATCGAATGAATTTCTCAACTTCATGGTAAAACTCTCCAAGATCTTGTGGTGGATCTCTTGTCAATGAATCTTTGAATTCGGTGCCTTCTCCAACCCCTGCCACCGCCGCCATCAAAATCATTGATGGATCCGGGCGATCTACAGAAGCCACCGTTGCATTGAATCGCAGCAGAAAACCTTTTATGGACTCTCCGGTCCTTTGCTTTATCGAAGCTAAAGTCATCACACTCTTGGGTCTTGTCACATGGACCCTAAATTGTTCCATGAAGCAATCTACAAGCTCGCCCCATGTCCTAATCAATCCAGTCTTTAATTGCATGAACCAAAGTGCAGCCAAGTCTGACAAAAATAAAGGGAAACATCGTAAAATCACTTCCTCGAGTGCTCCCAGTACTTCCATGTGTCTAATGTATCTGGTAATATGCATGGTCGGATCCGACTTCCCGTCATACGGATCCAGCGTTGGTAGTTTGAACTTTGGAGGGTTCCTTGCATTCCTGATATTTAGAGCGAACAGACTCCGACTGACCTCCTCTAGTCCTCCATTGGACAATCCTCCTCTCATCAGTCATCGGACTAATCCAGCCATCTTTTCATCTCCATCCCGGGGATGCCTTCTTGGTCTTGAAGGGTATTCTGGTACGTACTCTTTGTGTGGCCTGTTAGCATCAGTGTTGGCTCCGGCTTGTTGAGCTCCATCTGTAGGCCTTCCAGCATCGGATCCTGAGGGTCTGCCCCCAAGTCCTTGTTGATTGTCTTCTGGATCAGCATTCTGACCTTCATTGGGTTCCACACTCCTAGCTCCTTGTTCCACATTCATAGCCGCTGTAGATGGTCCTAGGTTCTGTATCCCTGCAGCTCTCATCTGTTCAAAGAAATTCTGCAGCATCTCCTGTTGGCTCTTCATTATTCTTTCGTGCATCAGATTGGTCATGGTTTCCATTTCATCTCTAGTGATGTAGATCGAAGCTGGTTCTTCTCCAGCACCAGAGGATGCCTCTTGGCTTCCTCCTTGTTGGCTTCTCTCAGCCCTTTGCCTTCTACTTGTTTGTCGAGTCATTGTCTTTCAAATCTTCAAGCTTTCAAATCTGAACTTCAAATCTTGCGTAGCGGATGCTAGTTCCTCTCAATGAAAGCACCAAAGTGTTTGCGCCAAAAATGGTCACAAACCCCAAGTATTGTGAAAGCACCAGTGTATGAATACAAATCAGCAATATTCAAACACAAATCTCAGATTTAAGCAAGCAACAAATGGCAATCCATAAATAAAGGACAGTGACACACAATTTATAGTGGTTCGGCTATCTCCGGCCTACGTCCACTCCAAAGTTTTATCTTTTATTGATGTTCTTTGCTGATTACAAATGATCACAGCAGATACAATGGATGAATTTGAGTATAACAGCAATGGAAAGAAGTAGGATCGAATCCGGCAGAGTCTGGACGTTGGGCAGCAAAAAGATCCCCTTTCTGCTGGCTTCAGGGGGCTATTTATAGGCGTAGGAGGCCGAGATCGTGCTCAAACTTCGGGAGACTTCTTCTGGCATGCGAGGGGGCCCACGCGACCGACCCCACCAAGTTTCGACTTGATCTGCGATCGATACGAAGCAATTTCGTATCCATCAAGAAATGATCCAATCGAGCTGAAACTTGGCAGGATTGCTCTTTACCTTGCACGTAAGCTACTGTGAAAATTTCGTTGCATTTGGATCAGCGGTTTGGGAGATATGATCGATACGAATTTCATTCTCGTGAAGGCTGTCGCGTTCATATCCATAAGTTCGAGCCCATTCTGTTCGACTCGATAGGGGCATGCGCACTGTGGTGGCGTGGCACGCAATTCCTGGGTTGATCCACTTCGGGTGCCGAGTTTCCTGGATCGATCCCATTTTAGTGGCGTTTAGACCGATTCGTTTCCACAAACTTCGCCTCGTTTGCCTCGATGACCGTTGTATATATTGACTTGGTGGAGATGTTCTAATTCATATCGATAGAGGCAGCCTCGTTCGCATCCATCAATCCGATCCTTGTTCGTATCGACCAGTGTAGATGGATACGAACAAGCAGTATCAGCCTTAGCTCGAAGGATACGAACAATTATTCAGGTATGGCCACCTGATGGATACGAACTAGAGACAACAGGCTCTCCAGCCGATGGATACGAGGTAGATGGTAGGTGATCGAGACGAAATGAGGTCGCTTGGTGGATACGAGATGGATCGATGCGATGTTAATGGATACGAACGTATGGCCATTATGATGGATACGAACCCGATGGATTCGAACTATGCAAGACCAGATGGATACGAACCCGATTGATTCGAACAGGTTGTCTCTGATGGATACGAACAGCATGTTTTATGTAACTTGTATCGATCATATCTCGTTCATACGAACTCCGATTTACCTGAAACTTGGAGCACTGGCTTTCAGGGCTTTGCTTGCCATGCCTTGTCAATTGCAGCCCGATCCGGACCCGGACAAAATTCATCGATATCCATGATTATCCTGCAATGCATATTTAATATTCATGGCTGGTTATTATTGATTTTAGTTAATTTTTGGGTATCTCAGCTTTGCCAAAAGGTGGGATAACAGGATATGTTGCAAATTTGAAAATATAATTTTCTAACATAGAATTCTCTATTGATTTGTTTATGCTACGGTACTAGGTACTTAAGTACTACAGATATTTTGTATTTCAAAATTTTTATTTATGAATGCAGAACTTTTTATTTTTAGTTAGGAAGTGTAGTATATTCTTTAAAACTTTATGTAAATATGTTTATATGCATAAGCTAACTTCTAATACTTGTGTTAATTAGCAAGATTCATGCTAGGATGAAGAATGAGTGAAAAATTTGTGTTAATTAGCAAGGTTTATATGCAGTGGTGTTATGATTCAAGATGAAATAGTGTGCCAACTATTTTTTTACTAATGCAAGATAAGTTATACATGCAAGAAGTTCTCAAGGTATATTCCAACTATCCCCTTATATCAATTTCTAAACTTATGGTACTATGCACTGAAACAGATCACTGTCAGCATAAGCATTTTCATATAAATTACCAGGTGCTTATTTTTCTTTATTCTCTTTTTTTTTTCTACTACCGTTGCTGCTGTTGATGATTGAACTTACCTTACCAATAAATCATACATTAGTGTACTAGTAATAACATAATTATTGCTATGAAGGTACTATTTATTAACTATAATAAAAAATTATTCATCAATTTGTAGACTTTGCTATGAACTTTAGAATCATATTTTTATACTGTTTATTTTCAATCGTAATTTATAACTTAAATTAATTGATATTTTTGATATGAAATATATATATATATATTTCAGTGTACACACATTCACCAATAACAGAAAATACACGCAAGAAAAAGGTAAATTTAATTGGTGGGTACGGGTGGGTGGAGTAATATGGTGGTTGAGAAGATAAATGGGTGACAGATGTATGTTTGATGTGGGTAGATAGTAGCACCTTTTTAGATATGTGCTTTGACTTTCGCTACTGCCCATATAAGCTTATTGATCATTTACTGTTGAAAGTATTCTTAATTTAAAAAAAATAAGTAATCTTATTGTTATGATGAAATTTGATTATGCAAATTTGGCAGTTTGTACATATATACTACAGAATTACACCCAACTCAATACATTTGTCAAGTACTGTTGTTGATTTAAAGATATTGCATCCGAATGAGTTCGACATTTATTTATGCAGTCATGCTGGAATTCAGGTGCAGTATATATGTAGGGAATTTAAACAATAGCTCAATTAAGATGTAAATATATCATTTTTTAGTTTGTTTGCAAGGAACAAGCAGGCCTGCAAATTATCATGTTTTGTGGGATGGGAATAATTTCTCTGCAGATGAGATGCAGACTCTGACAAACAATCTTTGTTATACGTAAGTAGTATGCTAATTCTCAAACATTTGATTATCATTAGTCGCATGGAAAAAAAATCTGTATATCATAAGTACGTGGATGAGTATTGGTGAAAAACTATGTCTGCCCCTTAGTTGTTCAAATGATTATCATGTGACTTAAATGAGTGGGAATAATGTTTTATAGAGGCAACTATTAATTAACCTATACGATTGGCAACAACTTTCAGCAATTTATGCAATTAGATAGTTCCATGATTTTCCCTAGGCATAGTGGAAAATAAAGGTTTCAGTTATTAATATAGAGACTGGTACATGAATTGACAATATTTCGCGATCAAATTTGAAATTAGTGACAACCACTGAAACACAAATTTTGTTTCACATCGCAACATAATAAATATACTTGCCAATACATAATAGTATACTGATTCCGGTTGTTAATTAAGATTTTGTGCCTTTAAAAGTTACAAGCGGCTAGCGCGTGCACACATAAACACGCAAAGGATTTGTTCATTACTGTATTCATTTATTATAATGTCGGGTTGGATTTAGTGAAGAGGCACAGGTTAAATGGTTCAACAAATTACCATAATGGAATCAACTATTTTTTCCAGCATCTATATTGTTTCTACCTATATCAAAGCTTACAATAATGAATATACCTATAGCTTTATTACGTCTAACATTGAAGGATTATCAGGAAAGACATCCAGAGGTGACCGTCCTTGCATATACCTATAACTAAATCATGTGTATAGGCTGCTGAATTTCAAAATGATCACAACAACTAAATTTTCCGAAAGTACTACCAATGACTGAAGACATGGATGCAGAAAGGCTTTGAGCAGTTCAAGTTCTTAGTGATGCATTTGGTACTTGTAAACGTTAACTTTGAACTATGTTGTCTTTTGTTATCATGAATATGTATTGAATTTGATAACTCATGTAACTTTTTTTTTAGTTGATACTTTATTTTGTTACCGTGAATATGCGTTACATTTGCTGATTATTATATTTTTTTTGTTCATACATTGTTCAAATTGTTATCTATTTAAAGAAGATTCATTTTGATTGTTATTATTAAAATGTAATAGTAGGGTGCATCAAATATATAATAAAATAAAGCATAGCTCCTAAAAAGCGTTATAACTATATGACATAAGTGCTATAAAAATATAATGCAATGTATGAGGCTACTTTCAAAGGATAGCAGCAAATAGGCGTTATTATATCTATACATTTTATAGCGGCATATATATGATGTAAATGGATGTAGAATGTACTACAAATATGTTGATATATAGCGTGAAATAGGCGCTATAGAATAACTATTTTATAGCGGCTATATTATTCTATGAAATCATGCTCTTTTATAGCGGTTTTTTTTGTGTTATAAATGTGCAATTCTTTTTTATAACATGTCGATATACAGCGTTTATCAAACCGCTATAGTTGTGTTTAATAGCGGCTATATGCCGCTATAAAAGACTGTTTTTCTTGTTGTGATAAAACATTTTTAATTATAAATACACTCCCTCATAGGATGATTCAAGAATGGATTCTAAAACAAGAGCAGAGACTCAAATAAAGGGAGACCGTAATCAAAGAGAGTTCTAACCAAGATGATATGCTCGAAGGGATGATGATATAGTTAAATTATAAAGGAGGAAAGGTGGATAGACTTAATTAATCGTGGGCGACCTTGACCGGGTCAATCGAGCTTCCAAAAATAAGATCAATGCGGAAATTTAATTTCCCGCTTAAATGGGAGAGAAGTGACTTCACCCAAAACATCAGGATATTCCCTGATTATCAAGGTGTAGTCAAGACCACTAGGCTAAGTATCAAACGAAGGGTATAACTGCCTGCATAACCGAAGGCATTTGACATTCATAAGAAGAGAATTACCCCGGGTTGTCCACTAAAAGACAATTCGGGCTTTGCAAGGAATAACCGCATCATAAACGAGGACGTTGAAATCTCCGGTGAATCGACGCTTGTTGTAAAGGAGTTCACCCCTTCTGTACAGGCCCGCAAATCCGTAACCCTTTTGAGCCGACAATATTCCATACCAATTCAACTCAAAACGGGCGGAAATGCGAATCTTTAGGGTTAAAGAAGAAGAGGTAGAAGAAGAAAGAAAGAAAAATAAACAGAAACAATACAGAATCTCACATACGTAGTGGAACAATATATGTAACAACCCATAAATTTTAAACGGTTTTTAATAACGTATTTAATTGAATTTTAGAGAAATTTTAAATAATAATATTTTGAAATAAAAAATTTAATGTTTGGATTACGTATAATTAAATATAGTAGTATAAATAAGAAAACATATAAATTTAGATTATGTTACTGGTTAATTAATTTGGGCGTACGTTCGTTTTAATTATTGCACCTATTGTACGCACTCTTTTATTTCATATCTTAGCTGTAAAAAATTAAATCAACACGTGCATTTAAAAAAAAGAATTTAATATAATTGTTAATTGTAAATATTGATCTATTGAATAAAATTTAAGAGGAAACAATAGTTTAATTGTATTGTTGTAATTCAAATAAGTTAACCTCTAACAAATGAACTAAAATTGGTAACTAATGGATATGTTGAGTTATGTGTAATTATTAAATAATGTTTGATTTATTGTTAATAAAAAGATGAAAAAAAGGAAAAATATTATGTTCTGTTTATTCATCAAATGGTGGTTTTGAAATTTAGTTTTGAAAGCAAGTATGGATTTTTGATTCAAAGAAAAATTTGGTCATAATATACATATATACACGGAAAAATTAGTTTGGGTATAGGGTCCATTAATTTTTGTGTGAGTTCTAGTAGGTATGTATATATAGGTTATGTTAGTATTTTAAAATATATTACTCATTTCCTTGAAGTTTTGAAACACACTGTCCAATCAACTCATCGATTGCTCTAATAATTTATTTTGGGAAATTCAAGGCACAGCTGTTTTATTTGCCATCATTTTTTTTCCAAACGGTTCATTTTTCCTTTATAACGTATCCTTCCATTCCATACTTATCTTTTTCCTTTACGTTTCAAATATGGAACGTGCTGTCCAATCAGCGATTTATTGCTTTAATTTCTCAACTAAATCTTAGGGTGATTGTTGCCATCCTATAATTATTTTGAATATCAAAACATATAAATTGTATACGTTTATGTTCATTTTTGGTCAGTTCTTCTGTTTTAAAGTAATATATTTATTTCTTAAAAACGGTTGCATTGTGAAACACGTCTCTTCCAAATCTTCACCGTGTAGCCCAAGCAATATAATAAATTGCTTTAATAACGTTGCTGAATCAACGGTCATTTCAATTTATCATTTGTTGTACGTTTCCTTTTTGCTTAAAATTTGGCTACGTAAACATTAATTCAAAAATAGGAAGAAATCATTCGTTTCCTATAGCCACTTCATTTGCTTTAATTATTTCATGTGATTCAAGCAGGTGACCGTTTCCATTCACTCAAACTTTATCTATATTTTTGTTTTAAATTTCTTTCCTCTGTTCACTAGGGTAATTATGGTATGATTCTCAGCCTATTGGCCTTTCCTTCTTTCCTTCGGCAATCAAAAAAAATAAAAAAAAATAAAATAAACCTTTAATTATTATCTCATTTCTTACTTGCACGGTTACAAATAATCAATTAGTTAATTGCATGTTGTAGTCTGTTCATGCCTATTTGGTTCATAAAAATTATTAAGCATTTTACCCAGAGCAGCCAACTCACCTACATCGTTCTCTATCTATTTATTTGCGTACAAGTTCAAACTTTTCCATTTTCTTTGATTGATAAATTTATTGCCTTTATCTATTCTTTCTCTCCCTGTCTTTATTGCTTAAAGGAAAGCAATCTATCAAAACATGAATATTTGATTGTAGCCAGCCGTTACCTATACCCAAATTTCCACTTTTATGACCGTCATTCGAATATCAAACTTATATACTTTTTGCATTCATTTTTGCTCATTTAATTTTACGTTTCTTATTCCAGCTTTTAAATATTGAGCTCCTCCCTTATATTTCTCTGTGGCCTTTACTTCTCTTCTCTGTTTCTTATTTTTTTTCCCTCCCTCTATTAGCTTCTCAAAACCATCACTCCGCAGCTCCTCCCTGATCTTCCACCCCTCGTGCTCCTCCGTAGCCACTTAGACAGTGTACTCCTTCTTTTGCGTAAGTATATATTTTTTTATATACCTATGGTATATTATAATATATACTATATACGTTAGTTTATATGCTTATATTTATACGTTGTTGTATGTTTATGAAAGAAAATATGTATATATTACACACTATATTCTCTGTTTTGTTTTAAAATATATAAGTGTTATAGGGTATAAGGTACACATATATAAAGTTATATGCTGTATAAGAATATAAGTGGATTTGTACAGATAAAGCATGGGTTTATTGATATTATAATTATGTAAATACTGATTTTATATAAACAATTATATGATCTATTTTTATATATTATAGAAATTGGAAAATCTGGTTCGACAATGAATATATGTTATACTGTTTATATATTTACAGTAATATATATTGATTTTGTTAAGTATGATATAGACAATGTTTATAAGTTTTTTTTTTATAAAAAAAATTAAGTTATATTAGTTTTGATTTTACCTGTTGGTTAGATAGGGTCACTGAGTATACATATGTATATATTTATACCTTATATACATTTGTATATATATATATATTTGTTAATTATATTTTAAGTTATATGTTAGTTATAATATATTATGGTGTGTAGTATTCCTAATATTCTAAAACGGAAAATATATATTGTTGGAAACTTGTAATACAATCGCGTTGTATATTTTCTATTTAAGTTTATATAACTTTATATATATGTGTGTATATATAATATAAAATTTTGTTCGCAAATGTCTATACGAGTATACATTAATTAGTTTTAAAAGATATAAATATATGGAGACTTTGTTCGAAGTGTTGAATTAAATTTTAATTTGAGATATATGATTAAATTGATTTTTAATAATAAATAATAAAATTATATACATCATTTTCTGTCATATCAAGATGGTTCTAATTCGTTTTCACCAAAATTCTTATCTCTCAGCTTTGTTGAATTCGTGCCAATCTAGCGTTGCTTTGAAATTCGTAGCTTGTTGTGTTGTCTATCTTCTCTAGCCTCGAAAGGTGAGCAATCACTCACGATTAACGTTCTTATATTTATTAAATTTGATTTCAATTGAAACGACAATTGAAATATGCTGCTGTAGTTATTTAAATTGTTATATATGATATTATCTGTAACTGTTCACCTGTGGGATATGACACCATATCCTGTTGTTTATATTTTATTGTTATTTATGATATATGCCTGTTGTTGTATTTTATATTATCTGTTATCACTCTGCAAGTTCCCTGTTAGTATAGAATTCACTATGGGTTGAAATGATACATACCCGAACGGACTTTAGAATAGGAGAAAATCGTTATGGGTTGAAATGATAAACCCAAGCGATTTTCATTTGAATTGAAATTGGGATTACGGGTTGAAATGGTATCTACCCGTATATATATTTAAATTTTGGATTGAAATAATAAATATCCGTATCACTTAACCATATGATGGATATATATACAGACACTGTTGGTCCATATATATATATATATTGAAAATAAATTCTATGGATTTGGGAAGAAATATATGGTTTTAATAAATGTTGATTCTTAAATTAGTATATATAAATGGTAATGATATATATATATATATATATTTAATAATAATGTTTAATTTAATTAAGATTGATTTAATACATATAATATGGTTAAGTATTTAAAGTTATGTTTCAAAATAGATTTCAGTAACAATTTGAATAAGTTAAGGTTGGGAAGATAATTTGAATTTAGTTGAAATTGCATTCATTAAAGAATTTTATTTAATTAAACCGATTTGAAACTTATTGAAATTGAGATTTAAGATATGATTTATAACTTGGGTTTGATTTAAAATAATTTAATGAATATTTCTTGTTTAAATAAATTTAAGGAAATATTTAGTAAAATGAAATTTAAGGCTAGTTAGATGATATTGAATTTATGAAGTGAATATTCCCTGATTAAATAATAATAAAGTTAAATCAAGAGCTATATGAAACTGTTAAATTTAACTTTGAAAATGTTGAGTATTAAAGCTTTGAAATATACTGAAAATTTAAATGGTATATTTAAAACTGAATTGAATTGATGAATTGAGCTTTGAATAAATTTGAATTTGGAATTTGGGTGGATGTGAATTGATTTGTGAGACTGGAGGAAATTTTAAATACTTTACTTTTAAATTATTTAACCTATATATATACTATTTTGGAAAATAGATATATTTGAAATGAAATGATATTTTGGTTTTGAAGGATAAATTAATTTGGAATGACCACGGTGTTATAGTGTATATTTCCACCTTGTAGATAGTTCCGAAGATCCTTAGAGGATGGTTATCCCAAACATCCTTTAAGTTACTTGTATTTCAGTTGATATTTCACTTGAGTTGGATTTATTGATATAAGAATGTTAATCCTGACTCGAGTGTTTTGTGTTTTGCTTTACGCTCGGGTCAGACCGAGTGATACAACATTTGAGACTCACTCTTGGAGTTTGGAGCTTCCTTTGGAGATCCAACTATCGCCTCAGCTTTCAGCTCTTCTAGTTGATTTGTCCAGAGAAGTCATCGGTTGTACTGGAGACTTCACTGCATTTGAGATATTCTGTTGTATTTTATTTCTAACTCTGATGTTTATATAGTAGCTTCATGAACTACTATTTTATCTATTCCGCTGCGTATTATTGTATTACTCTGTGTCTGTGATTGATTTATTTACTGTATATGATGAGTTTGCCAAATTTAAATAACAATATGATATTTTGAATTATTCAAGTCCGACATGTGTGGATTTATTGTCGATTTGAATGGTCCAAAATAGCGGTCCGTTACAGTTGGTATCAGAGCTTTGGCTCTAGGCAAAACTTAGCATATATAGTAAATTTATTTATAGAATCACTTTCGTTTGAGTTTGAATCTCTTCCTTTTGACTCGATTTCCTTTGAACTTTGGAACGTTCCTTGCGGTTCCAAAATTCATTCTTGTCTCTCCATATTTGTATTCTTTTGATTCTAGAGGATCCCATAACTCAACTTCGAATGATCTCTATAAGAATAGGCGATCCCGCCAATCTTTGAATGATTTGTAAAGGGGTGGAACTCCTTTACAATTGGCATTGATTCACCGGAGATTTATATATCCCTCGGTTTTGATGTTGCCATCTCTTGTTATGCCGAATTCTATCTCTGGCGATCGAATGTCGATTTGCCTTAGATTTCCGCATCGATTATATTCTTGAAGTCATGGTTGACCCGGTTAAGGTCGCCCGTGATTTATATAAGTGTATCCGACTACTATTTTGTAATTAATTATCTCATTTTCGTTCGAACTTATTTTTGAATCAGAATCCTATTTGATTAGAGTCCCTCTAATTTGAATTTCTATCTTTGTTTTGAAATCCATTCTTGAACCATCCTTTGAAAAATCAGGCTTGTTTATATTTTAGAAATTGTTTTATATATCGAAATTATTATATTCTATATATAAAAGTGAAATGTTTTCGATAAAGATTATAAACCCTTTTAAAATAAGAATTTGAGGTTTCGAAAGGATTTGTAATTTTGAAAAAAACTATATAAGAAATTTGATTTATCTAAAAATGATTTATAACTGAAGGATTTTAAATTTGAAATTCGAGAATTGAACTCCGGTATTTTGAAATTGGTTTTAAGATTTTGAAATATATAATAATAATATGATTTAAAAATATTTTCCGAATAAGAAATGTTTCAAATGATTTTAATGAGTTTCGAAGAAATTTCAAAAGAAGTTTGAAAAAATAGAAGTCCAGAACTCACTTATGTCGCTGGAAAATAATTTCGGTGATGAGTGCACGCATCATCGACATTGATTTTCGAGTTTCAGAGTGGGGGATAGGCCACTTTAGTAGCATTGCTACGCGAGTGATTTTGCGAAACCAATTTTGATTTCAAATTCCGAAGTAAGATTTGATATTCGAAAGATATATGTGTATATATATTTGAAATGATTTGAAGTAAGCCGGTGTTCAGTCCTCGAGTTTTGGATTTGATATAACCCTATCTATTAAAATTGATTTACTGATTTGTTGCTGATTTCCAACTCTTGAATTTGAAATGATTTCTTCAACTATTGTGAAGGTTCGAGCACTTCCAAATCAAGGTTAACTTTTTAAAGCTAAGAAATTTTGAAAAGTATTTTGATAAAGTATATAAGTTTGTTTTGAATGTTTAAGTATGAAGTAATATGGTTTAAATAAGTTGAAACTGTTTTGTTAAGTAAATGAATAAGGCAATTTTAAAATTTTCTAATATGAAATTTAGATTTGAAATGTTTGAAAAGAATTTGGTCTTCAAAATATTTTGAATAAAATTTAGTTTAAACGTTTTAACTTAGTAACCTCTTTATGAAACTATATATTTAACAAGTTGGAATAAATATATAAGTTGTACGTATGCTGTTTTATTCGCATAATTAATTTGATCCAGGTTTGAGTACACAAGTTCGAGGTGAATTACACCATTTCGTGTTAGGATTTTTCATTTGATTCTTGATAGCGAATATTTGATATGGATTTTGGGCTAAATTCTAGAATTCTCTATCATAGTATATGGCTATGCAAGGAGATTGATGGCTTCTAGTCGAGAAACCATATCGAAGTCCGCATTAGGGAAGTCGAATGGACAATACTAGTTCAAAAGCGAACTTGTGTGATCGAGCGAGCGATCAAATGTGATTCTGCGAAATGATGACGTATGTACATCTTATATTCTAATATCATTGATATATTTTGACGCTGAAATTGAAAGCTGTCGAGTTAGAATATCTTTGCTTACTAAAAGAAAATTTCCAATTTAAATTACAAAGATATAGAACCCATAAAAGCAAAGATATTCAATCCCATATGGCTCTTCATACAGCGAAATTTATTTTGAAAATTTTGATCCTTATATAAGATGGACCTTACGTAAGTATAAGATGATTTTGAAAACATTTGATTTTGGAAATGAATTGGTTGACTTAAATTTTACTGATTTGGAAATTTGGATTTATTTTCTAAATCTATTATTTTGGAAACTTTGAAACTAAAGATATTTAATTTGAGAAGAAATAATTTGGTGAAATTGTATATGATTTTGAAATTGAACTGATATTGAAACAAATTGAAATTTGAAAACCTTGTGTTACTAAATACTTGATTTGGGAGTTGTCGAACTTATATAAAATTGATTTGTATGAGTATGAAATTGATTCGAAAACTATGGATTTGAAAAGGGTACTCAATTTGAAAAGTGAAATCTTATATAATTAAAGTCTATATAAGTGTGATTTGATATACTTTTGATTTTGGAAAAGTATTTGATTTGAAAATTAAATCTTATATATAATGGATTTTATATAAGTACGATATTTGAAAGTGATTTGAAAAGGTACTATATGATACATATTTTCGAAGTAAAGATATGGAAAGTGCCTTCTGCTTGATATCCGATTTGTGGCCACATCTTGGATTCATTCTATCGATATTATTCTCTCTGATTTTTGGTTTTCCGGATATGATACTCGAGTGTCCTTCGAATTCCATGGCGTTACCCATGGTCTTACGAGCGCGACTGCATAGCGCAACTGCCTGGCTGAGTCTTGCCTAGGGGTACGGATTGTTTCCTGGGGGATCCAGGCGTAACCATTGTGTATCTGCGATCTATGGTCGTTTTAGTAGCGTAATCCGCAAGGCAGAGATTGCTTAAAGGGTACAGATGTTTCCTGGGTGATCCAGGCATAACCATTGTGTATCCGCGGTCTACAAGTTTTTTTTTTGTTATCTTGGCGAAATTCGCAAGGCAATGATTGCTTTAAAGGTACAGATGTTTCCTGGGGGATCCAGGCGTAACCATTGTGTATCTGCGATCCAGGTGATTTGTTTGGATTGTACTTTCCATATCTGTTTTTAAAGGTTTTTTTTTCCAGTATTTTCACTGGGTGTTGAAACAGGTCTACTAAGTACCTGGAGAATTCTAGCTTTGCGCCTGATCAACGCACTGCCCGAGTCTACAGGAACAAGGATAAACTTATTAAGACATCGAGTTATAAAAGTATTTTGATAAAGTATCATATAAAGGATATTTTGATGATTTATTTTACCTTTCTAAATAATTGAAATTTATATAATTTTAAAATAATGGTTCATCCTTGTCTTTCAACCTATTTTCTCTTCTAGCCATTCCTACTTTCCACCTTGATAAACTTACCTATAACAACAGTTATCAGGTATAATTTTAATCTTCTTGTAATCTTGCCTTAGTCCTATTTCATTCTATTTTTTTTCTGTGTTTTTCGTACCTCGTTCCTTTTCGAGGACGAAAAGACTTGAGTGGGGGAGAGTGTAACAACCCATAAATTTTAAACGGTTTTTAATAACGTATTTAATTGAATTTTAGAGAAATTTTAAATAATAATATTTTGAAATAAAAAAATTAATGTTTGGATTACGTATAATTAAATATAGTAGTCTAAATAAGAAAACATATAAATTTAGATTACATTACTGGTTAATTAATTTGGGCGTACGTTCGTTTTAATTATTGCACCTATTGTACGCACTCTTTTATTTCATATCTTAGCTGTAAAAAATTAAATCAACACGTGCATTTAAAAAAAAGAATTTAATATAATTGTTAATTGTAAATATTGATCTATTGAATAAAATTTAAGAGGAAACAATAGTTTAATTGTATTGTTGTAATTCAAATAAGTTAACCTCTAACAAATGAACTAAAATTGGTAACTAATGGATATGTTGAGTTATGTGTAATTATTAAATAATGTTTGATTTATTGTTAATAAAAAGAAGAAGAAAAAGGAAAAATATTATGTTCTGTTTATTCATCAAATGGTGGTTTTGAAATTTAGTTTTGAAAGCAAGTATGGATTTTTGATTCAAAGAAAAATTTGGTCATAATATACATATATACACGGAAAAATTAGTTTGGGTATAGGGTCCATTAATTTTTGTGTGAGTTCTAGTAGGTATGTATATATAGGTTATGTTAGTATTTTAAAATATATTACTCATTTCCTTGAAGTTTTGAAACACACTGTCCAATCAACCCATCAATTGCTCTAATAATTTATTTTGGGAAATTCAAGGCACAGCTGTTTTATTTGCCATCATTTTTTTTCCAAACGGTTCATTTTTCCTTTATAACGTATCCTTCCATTCCATACTTATCTTTTTCCTTTACATTTCAAATATGGAACGTGCTGTCCAATCAGCGATTTATTGCTTTAATTTCTCAACTAAATCTTAGGGTGACTGTTGCCATCCTATAATTATTTTGAATATCAAAACATATAAATTGTATACGTTTACGTTCATTTTTGGTCAGTTCTTCTGTTTTAAAGTAATATATTTATTTCTTAAAAACGGTTGCATTGTGAAACACGTCTCTTCCAAATCTTCACCGTGCAGCCCAAGCAATATAATAAATTGCTTTAATAACGTTGCTGAATCAACGGTCATTTCAATTTATCATTTGTTGTACGTTTCCTTTTTGCTTAAAATTTGGCTACGTAAACATTAATTCAAAAATAGGAAGAAATCATTCGTTTCCTATAGCCACTTCATTTGCTTTAATTATTTCACGTGATTAAAGCAGGTGATCGTTTCCATTCACTCAACCTTTATCTATATTTTTGTTTTAAATTTCTTTCCTCTGTTCACTAGGGTAATTATGGTATGATTCTTAGCCTATTGGTCTGCCTTTCCTTCTTTCCTTCGGCAATCAAAAAAAAAATAAAAAAAATAAAAAAAAAGAAAAAAAACCTTTAATTATTATCTCATTTCTTGCTTGCACGGTTACAAATAATCAATTAGTTAATTGCATGTTTTAGTCTGTTCATGCCTATTTGGTTCATAAAAATTATTAAGCATTTTACCCAGAGCAGCCAACTCACCTACATCGTTCTCTATCTATTTATTTGCATACAAGTTCAAACTTTTCCATTTTCTTTGATTGATAAATTTATTGCCTTTATCTATTCTTTCTCTCCCTGTCTTTATTGCTTAAAGGAAAGCAATCTATCAAAACATGAATATTTGATTGTAGCCAGCCGTTACCTATACCCAAATTTCCACTTTTATGACCGTCATTCGAATATCAAACTTATATACTTTTTGCATTCATTTTTGCTCATTTAATTTTACGTTTCTTATTCTAGCTTTTAAATATTGAGCTCCTCCCTTATATTTCTCTGTGGCCTTTACTTCTCTTCTCTGTTTCTTATTTTTTTTTCCCTCCCTCTATTAGCTTCTCAAAACCATCACTCCGCAGCTCCTCCCTGATCTTCCACCCCTGGTGCTCCTCTGTAGCCACTTAGACAGTGTACTCCTTCTTTTGCGTAAGTATATATATTTTTTATATACCTATGGTATATTATAATATATACTATATACGTTAGTTTATATGCTTATATTTATACGTTGTTGTATGTTTATGAAAGAAAATATGTATATATTACACACTATATTCTCTGTTTTGTTTTAAAATATATAAGTGTTATAGGGTATAAGGTACACATATATAAAGTTATATGCTGTATAAGAATATAAGTGGATTTGTACAGATAAAGCATGGGTTTATTGATATTATAATTATGTAAATACTGATTTTATATAAACAATTATATGATCTATTTTTATATATTATAGAAATTGGAAAATCTGGTTCGACAATGAATATATGTTATACTGTTTATATATTTATAGTAATATATATTGATTTTGTTTAAGTATGATATAGACAATGTTTATAAGTTTTTTTTTTAAAAAAATTAAGTTATATTAGTTTTGATTTTACCTGTTGGTTAGATAGGGTCACTGAGTATACATATGTATATATTTATACCTTATATACATTTGTATATATATATTTGTTAATTATATTTTAAGTTATATGTTAGTTATAATATATTATGGTGTGTAGTATTCCTAATATTTTAAAACGGAAAATATATATTGTTGGAAACTTGTAATACAATCGCGTTGTATATTTTCTATTTAAGTTTATATAACTTTATATATATATGTGTGTATATATAATATAAAATTTTGTTCGCAAATGTCTATATGAGTATACATTAATTGGTTTTAAAAGATATAAATATATGTAGACTTTGTTCGAAGTGTTGAATTAAATTTTAATTTGAGATATATGATTAAATTGATTTTTAATAATAAATAATAAAATTATATACATCATTTTCTGTCATATCAAGATGGTTCTAATTCGTTTTCACCAAAATTCTTATCTCTCAGCTTTGTTGAATTCATGTCAATCTAGCGTTGCTTTGAAATTCGTAGCTTGTTGTGTTGTCTATCTTCTCTAGCCTCGAAAGGTGAGCAATCACTCACGATTAACGTTCTTATATTTATTAAATTTGATTTCAATTGAAACGACAATTGAAATATGCTGCTGTAGTTATTTAAATTGTTATATATGCTATTATCTGTAACTGTTCACCTGTGGGATATGACACCATATCCTGTTGTTTATATTTTATTGTTATTTATGATATATGCCTGTTGTTGTATTTTATATTATCTGTTATCACTCTGCAAGTTCCCTGTTAGTATAGAATTCACTATGGGTTGAAATGATACATACCCGAACGGACTTTAGAATAGGAGAAAATCGTTATGGGTTGAAATGATAAACCCAAGCGATTTTCATTTGAATTGAAATTGGGATTACGGGTTGAAATGGTATCTACCCGTATATATATTTAAATTTTGGATTGAAATGAAAAATATCCGTATCACTTAACCATATGATGGATATATATACAGACACTGTTGGTCCATATATATATATATTGAAAATAAATTCTATGGATTTGGGAAGAAATATATGGTTTTAATAAATGTTGATTCTTAAATTAATATATATAAATGGTAATGATATATATATATATTTAATAATAATGTTTAATTTAATTAAGATTGATTTAATACATATAATATGGTTAAGTATTTAAAGTTATGTTTCAAAATAGATTTCAGTAACAATTTGAATAAGTTAAGGTTGGGAAGATAATTTGAATTTAGTTGAAATTGCATTCATTAAAGAATTTTATTTAATTAAACCGATTTGAAACTTATTGAAATTGAGATTTAAGATATGATTTATAACTTGGGTTTGATTTAAAATAATTTAATGAATATTTCTTGTTTAAATAAATTTAAGGAAATATTTAGTAAAATGAAATTTAAGGCTAGTTAGATGATATTGAATTTATGAAGTGAATATTCCCTGATTAAATAATAATAAAGTTAAATCAAGAGCTATATGAAACTGTTAAATTTAACTTTGAAAATGTTGAGTATTAAAGCTTTGAAATATACTGAAAATTTAAATGGTATATTTAAAACTGAATTGAATTGATGAATTGAGCTTTGAATAAATTTGAATTTGGAATTTGGGTGGATGTGAATTGATTTGTGAGACTGGAGGAAATTTTAAATACTTTACTTTTAAATTATTTAACCTATATATATACTATTTTGGAAAATAGATATATTTGAAATGAAATGATATTTTGGTTTTGAAGGATAAATTAATTTGGAATGACCACGGTGTTATAGTGTATATTTCCACCTTGTAGATAGTTCCGAAGATCCTTAGAGGATGGTTATCCCAAACATCCTTTAAGTTACTTGTATTTCAGTTGATATTTCACTTGAGTTGGATTTATTGATATAAGAATGTTAATCCTGACTCGAGTGTTTTGTGTTTTGCTTTACGCTCGGGTCAGACCGAGTGATACAACATTTGAGACTCACTCTTGGAGTTTGGAGCTTCCTTTGGAGATCCAACTATCGCCTCAGCTTTCAGCTCTTCTAGTTGATTTTTCCAGAGAAGTCATCTGTTGTACTGGAGACTTCGCTGCATTTGAGATATTCTGTTGTATTTTATTTCTAACTCTGGTGTTTATTTAGTAGCTTCATGAACTACTATTTTATCTATTCCGCTGCGTATTATTGTATTACTCTGTGTCTGTGATTGATTTATTTACTGTATATGATGAGTTTGCCAAATTTAAATAACAATTTGATATTTTGAATTATTCAAGTCCGACATGTGTGGATTTATTGTCGATTTGAATGGTCCAAAATAGCGGTCCGTTACAGTTGGTATCAGAGCTTTGGCTCTAGGCAAAACTTAGCATATATAGTAAATTTATTTATAGAATCACTTTCGTTTGAGTTTGAATCTCTTCCTTTTGACTCGATTTCCTTTGAACTTTGGAACGTTCCTTGCGGTTCCAAAATTCATTCTTGTCTCTCCATATTTGTATTCTTTTGATTCTAGAGGATCCCATAACTCAACTTCGAATGATCTCTATAAGAATAGGCGATCCCGCCAATCTTTGAATGATTTGTAAAGGGGTGGAACTCCTTTACAATTGGCATTGATTCACCGGAGATTTATATATCCCTCGGTTTTGATGTTGCCATCTCTTGTTATGCCGAATTCTATCTCTGGCGATCGAATGTCGATTTGCCTTAGATTTCCGCATCGATTATATTCTTGAAGTCATGGTTGACCCGGTTAAGGTCGCCCGTGATTTATATAAGTGTATCCGACTACTATTTTGTAATTAATTATCTCATTTTCGTTCGAACTTATTTTTGAATCAGAATCCTATTTGATTAGAGTCCCTCTAATTTGAATTTCTATCTTTGTTTTGAAATCCATTCTTGAACCATCCTTTGAAAAATCAGGCTTGTTTATATTTTAGAAATTGTTTTATATATCGAAATTATTATATTCTATATATAAAAGTGAAATGTTTTCGATAAAGATTATAAACCCTTTTAAAATAAGAATTTGAGGTTTCGAAAGGATTTGTAATTTTGAAAAAAACTATATAAGAAATTTGATTTATCTAAAAATGATTTATAACTGAAGGATTTTAAATTTGAAATTCGAGAATTGAACTCCGATATTTTGAAATTGGTTTTAAGATTTTGAAATATATAATAATAATATGATTTAAAAATATTTTCCGAATAAGAAATGTTTCAAATGATTTTAATGAGTTTCGAAGAAATTTCAAAAGAAGTTTGAAAAAATAGAAGTCCAGAACTCACTTATGTCGCTGGAAAATAATTTCGGTGATGAGTGCACGCATCATCGACATTGATTTTCGAGTTTCAGAGTGGGGGATAGGCCACTTTAGTAGCATTGCTATGCGAGTGATTTTGCGAAACCAATTTTGATTTCAAATTCCGAAGTAAGATTTGATATTCGAAAGATATATGTGTATATATATTTGAAATGATTTGAAGTAAGCCGGTGTTCAGTCCTCGAGTTTCGGATTTGATATAACCCTATCTATTAAAATTGATTTACTGATTTGTTGCTGATTTCCAACTCTTGAATTTGAAATGATTTCTTCAACTATTGTGAAGGTTCGAGCACTTCCAAATCAAGGTTAACTTTTTAAAGCTAAGAAATTTTGAAAAGTATTTTGATAAAGTATATAAGTTTGTTTTGAATGTTTAAGTATGAAGTAATATGGTTTAAATAAGTTGAAACTGTTTTGTTAAGTAAATGAATAAGGCAATTTTAAAATTTTCTAATATGAAATTTAGATTTGAAATGTTTGAAAAGAATTTGGTCTTCAAAATATTTTGAATAAAATTTAGTTTAAACGTTTTAACTTAGTAACCTCTTTATGAAACTATATATTTAACAAGTTGGAATAAATATATAAGTTGTACGTATGCTGTTTTATTCGCATAATTAATTTGATCCAGGTTTGAGTACACAAGTTCGAGGTGAATTACACCATTTCGTGTTAGGATTTTTCATTTGATTCTTGATAGCGAATATTTGATATGGATTTTGGGCTAAATTCTAGAATTCTCTATCATAGTATATGGCTATGCAAGGAGATTGATGGCTTCTAGTCGAGAAACCATATCGAAGTCCGCATTAGGGAAGTCGAATGGACAATACTAGTTCAAAAGCGAACTTGTGTGATCGAGCGAGCGATCAAATGTGATTCTGCGAAATGATGACGTATGTACATCTTATATTCTAATATCATTGATATATTTTGACGCTGAAATTGAAAGCTGTCGAGTTAGAATATCTTTGCTTACTAAAAGAAAATTTCCAATTTAAATTACAAAGATATAGAACCCATAAAAGCAAAGATATTCAATCCCATATGGCTCTTCATACAGCGAAATTTATTTTGAAAATTTTGATCCTTATATAAGATGGACCTTACGTAAGTATAAGATGATTTTGAAAACATTTGATTTTGGAAATGAATTGGTTGACTTAAATTTTACTGATTTGGAAATTTGGATTTATTTTCTAAATCTATTATTTTGGAAACTTTGAAACTAAAGATATTTAATTTGAGAAGAAATAATTTGGTGAAATTGTATATGATTTTGAAATTGAACTGATATTGAAACAAATTGAAATTTGAAAACCTTGTGTTACTAAATACTTGATTTGGGAGTTGTCGAACTTATATAAAATTGATTTGTATGAGTATGAAATTGATTCGAAAACTATGGATTTGAAAAGGGTACTCAATTTGAAAAGTGAAATCTTATATAATTAAAGTCTATATAAGTGTGATTTGATATACTTTTGATTTTGGAAAAGTATTTGATTTGAAAATTAAATCTTATATATAATGGATTTTATATAAGTACGATATTTGAAAGTGATTTGAAAAGGTACTATATGATACATATTTTCGAAGTAAAGATATGGAAAGTGCCTTCTGCTTGATATCCGATTTGTGGCCACATCTTGGATTCATTCTATCGATATTATTCTCTCTGATTTTTGGTTTTCCGGATATGATACTCGAGTGTCCTTCGAATTCCATGGCGTTACCCATGGTCTTACGAGCGCGACTGCATAGCGCAACTGCCTGGCTGAGTCTTGCCTAGGGGTACGGATTGTTTCCTGGGGGATCCAGGCGTAACCATTGTGTATCTGCGATCTATGGTCGTTTTAGTAGCGTAATCCGCAAGGCAGAGATTGCTTAAAGGGTACAGATGTTTCCTGGGTGATCCAGGCATAACCATTGTGTATCCGCGGTCTACAAGTTTTTTTTTTGTTATCTTGGCGAAATTCGCAAGGCAATGATTGCTTTAAAGGTACAGATGTTTCCTAGGGGATCCAGGCGTAACCATTGTGTATCTGCGATCCAGGTGATTTGTTTGGATTGTACTTTCCATATCTGTTTTTAAAGGTTTTTTTTTCCAGTATTTTCACTGGGTGTTGAAACAGGTCTACTAAGTACCTGGAGAATTCTAGCTTTGCGCCTGATCAACGCACTGCCCGAGTCTACAGGAACAAGGATAAACTTATTAAGACATCGAGTTATAAAAGTATTTTGATAAAGTATCATATAAAGGATATTTTGATGATTTATTTTACCTTTCTAAATAATTGAAATTTATATAATTTTAAAATAATGGTTCATCCTTGTCTTTCAACCTATTTTCTCTTCTAGCCATTCCTACTTTCCACCTTGATAAACTTACCTATAACAACAGTTATCAGGTATAATTTTAATCTTCTTGTAATCTTGCCTTAGTCCTATTTCATTCTATTTTTTTTCTGTGTTTTTCGTACCTCGTTCCTTTTCGAGGACGAAAAGACTTGAGTGGGGGAGAGTGTAACAACCCATAAATTTTAAACGGTTTTTAATAACGTATTTAATTGAATTTTAGAGAAATTTTAAATAATAATATTTTGAAATAAAAAAATTAATGTTTGGATTACGTATAATTAAATATAGTAGTCTAAATAAGAAAACATATAAATTTAGATTACATTACTGGTTAATTAATTTGGGCGTACGTTCGTTTTAATTATTGCACCTATTGTACGCACTCTTTTATTTCATATCTTAGCTGTAAAAAATTAAATCAACACGTGCATTTAAAAAAAAGAATTTAATATAATTGTTAATTGTAAATATTGATCTATTGAATAAAATTTAAGAGGAAACAATAGTTTAATTGTATTGTTGTAATTCAAATAAGTTAACCTCTAACAAATGAACTAAAATTGGTAACTAATGGATATGTTGAGTTATGTGTAATTATTAAATAATGTTTGATTTATTGTTAATAAAAAGAAGAAGAAAAAGGAAAAATATTATGTTCTGTTTATTCATCAAATGGTGGTTTTGAAATTTAGTTTTGAAAGCAAGTATGGATTTTTGATTCAAAGAAAAATTTGGTCATAATATACATATATACACGGAAAAATTAGTTTGGGTATAGGGTCCATTAATTTTTGTGTGAGTTCTAGTAGGTATGTATATATAGGTTATGTTAGTATTTTAAAATATATTACTCATTTCCTTGAAGTTTTGAAACACACTGTCCAATCAACCCATCAATTGCTCTAATAATTTATTTTGGGAAATTCAAGGCACAGCTGTTTTATTTGCCATCATTTTTTTTCCAAACGGTTCATTTTTCCTTTATAACGTATCCTTCCATTCCATACTTATCTTTTTCCTTTACATTTCAAATATGGAACGTGCTGTCCAATCAGCGATTTATTGCTTTAATTTCTCAACTAAATCTTAGGGTGACTGTTGCCATCCTATAATTATTTTGAATATCAAAACATATAAATTGTATACGTTTACGTTCATTTTTGGTCAGTTCTTCTGTTTTAAAGTAATATATTTATTTCTTAAAAACGGTTGCATTGTGAAACACGTCTCTTCCAAATCTTCACCGTGCAGCCCAAGCAATATAATAAATTGCTTTAATAACGTTGCTGAATCAACGGTCATTTCAATTTATCATTTGTTGTACGTTTCCTTTTTGCTTAAAATTTGGCTACGTAAACATTAATTCAAAAATAGGAAGAAATCATTCGTTTCCTATAGCCACTTCATTTGCTTTAATTATTTCACGTGATTAAAGCAGGTGATCGTTTCCATTCACTCAACCTTTATCTATATTTTTGTTTTAAATTTCTTTCCTCTGTTCACTAGGGTAATTATGGTATGATTCTTAGCCTATTGGTCTGCCTTTCCTTCTTTCCTTCGGCAATCAAAAAAAAAATAAAAAAAATAAAAAAAAAGAAAAAAAACCTTTAATTATTATCTCATTTCTTGCTTGCACGGTTACAAATAATCAATTAGTTAATTGCATGTTTTAGTCTGTTCATGCCTATTTGGTTCATAAAAATTATTAAGCATTTTACCCAGAGCAGCCAACTCACCTACATCGTTCTCTATCTATTTATTTGCATACAAGTTCAAACTTTTCCATTTTCTTTGATTGATAAATTTATTGCCTTTATCTATTCTTTCTCTCCCTGTCTTTATTGCTTAAAGGAAAGCAATCTATCAAAACATGAATATTTGATTGTAGCCAGCCGTTACCTATACCCAAATTTCCACTTTTATGACCGTCATTCGAATATCAAACTTATATACTTTTTGCATTCATTTTTGCTCATTTAATTTTACGTTTCTTATTCTAGCTTTTAAATATTGAGCTCCTCCCTTATATTTCTCTGTGGCCTTTACTTCTCTTCTCTGTTTCTTATTTTTTTTCCCTCCTTCTATTAGCTTCTCAAAACCATCACTCCGCAGCTCCTCCCTGATCTTCCACCCCTGGTGCTCCTTTGTAGCCACTTAGACAGTGTACTCCTTCTTTTGCGTAAGTATATATATTTTTTATATACCTATGGTATATTATAATATATACTATATACGTTAGTTTATATGCTTATATTTATACGTTGTTGTATGTTTATGAAAGAAAATATGTATATATTACACACTATATTCTCTGTTTTGTTTTAAAATATATAAGTGTTATAGGGTATAAGGTACACATATATAAAGTTATATGCTGTATAAGAATATAAGTGGATTTGTACAGATAAAGCATGGGTTTATTGATATTATAATTATGTAAATACTGATTTTATATAAACAATTATATGATCTATTTTTATATATTATAGAAATTGGAAAATCTGGTTCGACAATGAATATATGTTATACTGTTTATATATTTATAGTAATATATATTGATTTTGTTTAAGTATGATATAGACAATGTTTATAAGTTTTTTTTTAAAAAAATTAAGTTATATTAGTTTTGATTTTACCTGTTGGTTAGATAGGGTCACTGAGTATACATATGTATATATTTATACCTTATATACATTTGTATATATATATTTGTTAATTATATTTTAAGTTATATGTTAGTTATAATATATTATGGTGTGTAGTATTCCTAATATTTTAAAACGGAAAATATATATTGTTGGAAACTTGTAATACAATCGCGTTGTATATTTTCTATTTAAGTTTATATAACTTTATATATATATGTGTGTATATATAATATAAAATTTTGTTCGCAAATGTCTATATGAGTATACATTAATTGGTTTTAAAAGATATAAATATACGTAGACTTTGTTCGAAGTGTTGAATTAAATTTTAATTTGAGATATATGATTAAATTGATTTTTAATAATAAATAATAAAATTATATACATCATTTTCTGTCATATCAAGATGGTTCTAATTCGTTTTCACCAAAATTCTTATCTCTCAGCTTTGTTGAATTCATGTCAATCTAGCGTTGCTTTGAAATTCGTAGCTTGTTGTGTTGTCTATCTTCTCTAGCCTCGAAAGGTGAGCAATCACTCACGATTAACGTTCTTATATTTATTAAATTTGATTTCAATTGAAACGACAATTGAAATATGCTGCTGTAGTTATTTAAATTGTTATATATGCTATTATCTGTAACTGTTCACCTGTGGGATATGACACCATATCCTGTTGTTTATATTTTATTGTTATTTATGATATATGCCTGTTGTTGTATTTTATATTATCTGTTATCACTCTGCAAGTTCCCTGTTAGTATAGAATTCACTATGGGTTGAAATGATACATACCCGAACGGACTTTAGAATAGGAGAAAATCGTTATGGGTTGAAATGATAAACCCAAGCGATTTTCATTTGAATTGAAATTGGGATTACGGGTTGAAATGGTATCTACCCGTATATATATTTAAATTTTGGATTGAAATGAAAAATATCCGTATCACTTAACCATATGATGGATATATATACAGACACTGTTGGTCCATATATATATATATTGAAAATAAATTCTATGGATTTGGGAAGAAATATATGGTTTTAATAAATGTTGATTCTTAAATTAATATATATAAATGGTAATGATATATATATAGATTTAATAATAATGTTTAATTTAATTAAGATTGATTTAATACATATAATATGGTTAAGTATTTAAAGTTATGTTTCAAAATAGATTTCAGTAACAATTTGAATAAGTTAAGGTTGGGAAGATAATTTGAATTTAGTTGAAATTGCATTCATTAAAGAATTTTATTTAATTAAACCGATTTGAAACTTATTGAAATTGAGATTTAAGATATGATTTATAACTTGGGTTTGATTTAAAATAATTTAATGAATATTTCTTGTTTAAATAAATTTAAGGAAATATTTAGTAAAATGAAATTTAAGGCTAGTTAGATGATATTGAATTTATGAAGTGAATATTCCCTGATTAAATAATAATAAAGTTAAATCAAGAGCTATATGAAACTGTTAAATTTAACTTTGAAAATGTTGAGTATTAAAGCTTTGAAATATACTGAAAATTTAAATGGTATATTTAAAACTGAATTGAATTGATGAATTGAGCTTTGAATAAATTTGAATTTGGAATTTGGGTGGATGTGAATTGATTTGTGAGACTGGAGGAAATTTTAAATACTTTACTTTTAAATTATTTAACCTATATATATACTATTTTGGAAAATAGATATATTTGAAATGAAATGATATTTTGGTTTTGAAGGATAAATTAATTTGGAATGACCACGGTGTTATAGTGTATATTTCCACCTTGTAGATAGTTCCGAAGATCCTTAGAGGATGGTTATCCCAAACATCCTTTAAGTTACTTGTATTTCAGTTGATATTTCACTTGAGTTGGATTTATTGATATAAGAATGTTAATCCTGACTCGAGTGTTTTGTGTTTTGCTTTACGCTCGGGTCAGACCGAGTGATACAACATTTGAGACTCACTCTTGGAGTTTGGAGCTTCCTTTGGAGATCCAACTATCGCCTCAGCTTTCAGCTCTTCTAGTTGATTTTTCCAGAGAAGTCATCTGTTGTACTGGAGACTTCGCTGCATTTGAGATATTCTGTTGTATTTTATTTCTAACTCTGGTGTTTATTTAGTAGCTTCATGAACTACTATTTTATCTATTCCGCTGCGTATTATTGTATTACTCTGTGTCTGTGATTGATTTATTTACTGTATATGATGAGTTTGCCAAATTTAAATAACAATTTGATATTTTGAATTATTCAAGTCCGACATGTGTGGATTTATTGTCGATTTGAATGGTCCAAAATAGCGGTCCGTTACAATATATAATAGATGAATGAATAATCTTTATAACATAGAACTATATCGGTTTATACAATACATCATCAGAGTTTACAACAACAACACACATCACTGGACAGTTATATATACTTGTCCACATAACATAATACACAGCGGAATAATACTAGTATAAGTGAAACGTCTCGCCATCCAGGTCGCCTCCATATCTCCACAGCAATCCATCCAGATCCAATCGATAACCTGATTCTAGGTTGCCCGTGTGGAAAATTATGGGCACCCAGAGTTTAGAAAGGGAACAATAAACTCCAGGCCAGTCATGGGACTGGTGTGAGATATTAAAAACGGTTATTTTCACAAATAAAATAAAAGAAATTCGCAATGCTTTTGGAAAATGAAACTACCATAAGACCTCCCGCCACACACACAATGCAAACGCAGAATTGGAGCAGATTTCTCCTTATGATAGTCAAACATGCTCAATACGCAAAATCTTTTTAATATTATCATTAGTGCCTAGTGTGGAAAACATTTCGAAAATATAATATTAATCTTAGCCAACATACAACCATTATTGTATGCCTACTATAGCTACTATGTTCAATAGCAGGTTACCGCCACATTCCATAGCAGGTTATACAACTAAAACCGTACAAGGTTCGTATTGTTTCTTTGGATTTTCCAACAAATGGTCAGGCTAAGGAACTTCCTATGCCACATGGGTACGCCTCTGGTGGGACGTCCCGAGAACTAACTAGCTCTCTGCCAACACAAGGCCGGGTTATCTCTTACTAGGTAACTACTACTCGAGTATGCCACCCCCCGGTCGTTTGCGACCTTTATCCGAGGGCCCTTGATCATAAAGCAACAATCACACATTAAATGAGATTGGAGCAACCACGCAGGTAAAGTATCTGGGCTCCATACCATGATATCATTTTTTCCAGAAGGAAATGACATACCCAAAAGGGTGTGACCCTCATAACCTTGCCGCATCTTTCCTGTTTTGACCATTTCCGGGGTGTAAGGTCCGATGAGGTCTCGTCCACAAAGCTACGCTTTACACGAAAGCCATGCTTTGATCAACAAATGATCAACAACACACAGTAGCACTCAGGATGCCACATTACCAAATTGGGAGTATATCACTGATAACCTTCAACTACATAACCGCTGAGCTCGTACGTCTCAAAGAAGGGTGTTAAGCTAAGAGAATAAATCTCCGCCACCAAACAGAAATGTATTTGAAAGAAATCTGCTTTATATCTCAAAGAGTAATGTCACACATATGACCATATAAGTCTTTCCGGGTTCGAACAGAATCGAAGGCACTTCGTCCAATAAAGGAAGAAGCCCTTGCAAATCCGGTCTTCAATTGCAATCCATAACGTCGTATCATTATTCGGAATGGGTTATATGACACAAAGTCCTCTCCCGGCTAAACCGAATAATGAGCGCTTGTTTTAAAAACAAATTCGAATGCCATTTCAAAGGCAAATATTGATAGTCGGTTATGTAACTATCAACAACATTCACAACAATCAACCAATTTAAATAATTTTCCCAAATTATTAAATTTCAAAATATCTTTGCAAGATATATATTTTCCACACTTCATCACTTTGAAAACCAATTTCAAATCACTTTTCACTCGCGGAATAAAATTCCCGATATTATTTATTTCCACTGTGAATTTAAATTTTCAAATATCCACTTATATACAATTTTTGAAATATTCACTTTCAACCCCCCAAATCAAATTTCAAATTGATTCTTCCATTTATTTCAAATACCAAATCAATTTTACAAATTGATTCCTAAGCCTATTTTCAATAGAACAGAACATTTGCAAATTTATTTCTATGTTTATTTCCAAATAACAAGCCATTTGCAAATATATTTCTGAATTTATTTCCAAACACCAAATCATTTTACAAATAGATTTCCAAATTTATTTCAACACAAAATCCATTTTCATTCAACACCAAATAAATTTTCATATCGATTTCCCAAAGATTTATTTTCAAATACCAAATCAATTATCAAATTGATTTCTAGAAATTTATCACCTTTTAAATAAATCCCTTTATTCTTTCCAAATTATTTAAAATTCCATTTTCAATAAATTCTTCAACTTTTAAACAATATTATTCAAAACCCATTTATTAATATCTTTTACCATATTTTGGAAATAATTCGATAAGGTTCTGAAATCAACTTTATGCTTTTAAATTCCTTCTTTTAAATTCACCCAATTCTTCCAAAATGGATTTACTTAAAAGTTCCTACTTTAATTTCAAAAATCCAATTTTATTTATTTCTGGTGTCCAACGATACCAAAAATACATTCGGCTAAATTATAGCCATCAACAAATTCAATCATCGATATAATCATTCACAGATTTTCAATAAATCATCACAACATATGAAACAAATTCATACAATTTGAGGAATTTAGTTGGATCCCTCCAACCTGTTTCCTTGCATCCACAGATGTTAGCACAACAATTAAATACCCATTCCACTTCGAGGTGGAATATCACGGTATATGGGATTTATAAAATATCATCCGCTATTATGCGACGCATAGGGTCTCATCCGCTATATAATGCGGGAAATCAATCACCAAATATATATATATATATATATATCCTACTATATCTAATATCATCCATTAATAAATCATCCAATTCATCCAAGCGCACAATCAACAATTTTAAATTTAACTATTTGAAATTAAATCGAAAAATTTGATTGAGTGAGAAGATCTCACCTTTGATTTTATTTGCAATCCATTCCCATCACGACTTGTTTCCTTCACAGTATTAGACCTTGTATAAACAATTTATACAATTTATTAATATTCGAAATAATCGAACAATTTATTCCATTTTAATAAATTTAATCAACTATTGATTTTATTTCAACTAATACTTTTAACTTTAAACCAATTCCTTTTTTAATAAATTGATTTAACTAAAATTAAATTTAAAACTAAATTTCCTTTAATAAATTATTAATATTTTTTTTATTGACAAAAAATCAATTTTTTTTTTCACTAGACATACCAACAAAATTTTCTTTACTATATAATATATATACATATATAAGTCAGCTGTTTTATAAACCCACTGTTATATATATATATATATATATATATTTCAAACTTTATAAACTAATTTCCTGTTTTACTGTAAACATATAACTTTGTTTTTCTGCTTCTGAAAATAACAGCAGTAATCTATCCTACTGTATATTTATACATATATATATATAAATCAATAAGTTTATGAAAATAAACTGTTATTATTATTTACCTAACCTATATACATATATAATATACATGTTTTAAAACAAAACAAACCTATACCTTTACTACCTCGAATAACCCCAGCCTTTCCCTTCGTCGAGAATGTCGCCGCCTTCGCCTCTACTGCTGAAATCGACGTTGCCCTTCAAGCTCGCTTGTGCTCGAGCTCCCCACAATTCCTACGACAGCCTCGGCTTCGCACAACAAGCTCGCGAGAACCAGATGACGCTGCGACACCCTCGCCTTCCCCCAAATCGAGCGACGACGTTACCCTCTTCCATACTACTGACGCGCGCGTAATCTCGTTCACGGTTTCCCTTTTCTCTTTTTTTTCGATCGATATAAAAATAGTTAGGGCTTTCGATCTAAAATTAGAGAGAGCGGCCATTGATTTTTGAACGAGATTGTGTTGTTTATTTTATTTTTCTTTTTCGTTTTGATTTCGATTTCGAAAATAATAAAGGAACGTGGCCATTGTTTGATTTAGAACGATAGATTTTTTTCTTTTGAAATGTTTGAACTGAGGGAAAGGATAAGGATCACGTACACATCGCTCATTTGATTTGATGGAATTTCAGCTGAAATGAAATGCTTGAATCTGACAATATATATTAATTTTAAATTTTCAAATGACTCGATTTAAGCAGTCTAAAATATTGACCTCCTATCGAGGTGTGCCGCTATGCGTTTATAATGTTATACGCCTATTCCGAACGCAATGGAAAAGGTTTCGAGTCCAAATTCGATCGTATGGAGAAGATAGCTTTTTGGACCCAGTTATTATATTAAATTTTCGATATAAATTTCAGCGCGTTTGCTTAATGTACGGCCACACAATAACTCTGAATGCTACGAAAACTGAAATCCGATAATAATACAATATTACGGATCCAATGGAACTAGTTTCGTCGAATTTCGAGACTGTGCCTCGGAAGGCTATTTTTAAATTCAATTTAAACGATAAAATTCAAAACTGTACAAAACAGTTTCAAATTCAATTCTGAAAGTTCCATTACCTTCAGTATCATAAATATGAATTTTCTAAGCCTAGAAAATATTTTTAATCAGCTTAAAACTGAAGATTCAAATTTTTACCCAACTTTAGTAAATTAAATTCAATGATTAAATTGCCAAATTCATTCTAATATTTGAATTTCAAATTAAACTAACTTCCAGATATTTAAAATCAATTAAATATTCTGATTTCCAATGTCAAAAATTCAGGTTCGTCACATTCTTCCCCCCTTAAAAGAATTTCGTCCCGAAATTACAAGTTAAGAAGAATGATCCTCAACCCGTTTATCATTTTTCGAAACCATACAGTTTTATCAAATTCTCAAACCAATCTTCTTATCCTAACCACACTATCATCCTTATTAATTTTCCAAACATTTTTTCATAGTTTCAAGCAACTTTATTTTACTTCACAATTCAAATTTAAATTTAAACTCAAATTTTAAATTATCCAAAATTTCTCAAAATATTTCTAACTCTCTAAATTTTCGCCAGCGTCTCCTTTGCGCGGCTAGCTCGGTGCAACTACAAAATGTCCCTACGGACTGCCAAATTCCAATAGAAAACAAAATGCCAAGTGGCAAAACCAGAATCCCATCAAATTTCATACTGAAATTTTTAAATACATACCTTATTGTCGAGCAATTTCAAATTTACCTTTGAAATCAAAATCCAATTCATTTTCCTATAGCCTTTATAATCCCTGTATACTTTACTTAACAACAATGTCCAAATTTACTTAGTGTATTCCCAATACCAATTTTACTTAAGAATTTTCTCCATTCATTTCTTAAGTTCAATAGAGGCACTTTGTATAACTTTATATTATTACTTTCACTATACCACTTGGTTTAATTTACTTCTATTCAACTTGGATTCCAATTTCATATAAAATCAATTTGCTTCAATTTACTAATTCATTTCAAATCTCGATACCTTTATTTCCAAATTTTCATTCAGATTTTCATTTTCAATTTTACTTGAATTCAATTCACCTTCTAACTCTGAATATTGAGTTTTATTCACCTCATCGCAAATTCTAATTTTAAATCATTTGTTGTTAAGTGAAAATTTCCAAAAATTTCAAAAATTTTCTAACTCTCAAAATTTTCAGAAAATTTTGATGGAGTCTCCCTTGTACGGAGGAGCTTTTGCAATTTGACAAGAGATATAAATATATATACATCGACCCACTCGGTCGGAAAAACAAAAACAGTTCATATTTCCTAACTTTGTATTGCGTAGGCGTACCTTTATTAGCATTTTAAGCAAAGCGGCTTATTTATTTAGCATTTTGCGTGCTCAAATCCAGCCAAATGGCTTCCCTGAACCTGTACTTACTCAATTTAAACACGTAAGTGACATATATAGGAAATCTATTAACATTTTACTCATTTTCAATAACAACAAGTAGTCTTCATAGACAATACACTCAAAATTATTTCCATTAGAAATTTATCAAGTTTCAATACAAATTTAATTGCTTTCATCTAATTCACATACCATTTCTATTCAATTCAAGTGATTTATAATGCAGTTCCTTACATTCAATTCATTTTTAAGCAAACCGAATTCATATCCATTTCAATTGATTCAAAAATCAAATTTTATTTTCTTTTAATAACTCATAGAATTGTATATAACCTTGTTTGCGTCAACGACAACCATTTATATGCAAATTAAACGATATTCACTTAATAGAATTTCCATTCTAGTTTATAACTCAATTTATTTTAATTCCATTTCATTTCCATTTGATTCCATTCAATTCAATTTGCATTCCATATTCACATTCGGTTTATTTCATTAATCCAAACAAATTTTATCCAAAACCATTTCACAAAACTCGACAACAACCATTTCATAGTTTTACTTAAGTCGAGCATTTATCCAAATATTGCTTAAGTTATTTCAACTCAAAACTCAAATTATAGTTTCCTTGTAAACAATTTCCAATTTAAATCATTGATTTGATTTTTCATTTATCAAATCCATTTCATCTACTAATTTAATTCAATTAGTATATTCACTTATCCTTTTTAAATTTCAAATTTCCATATTCAATTCATCCTGAATTTACTTTATCTATAACAAGGAAATTTCAAATTTATTTTTTCCCTACTTACTTGAATTTATATGCAAATTCAAACCATCTCCAAATTTAGCTCACAACTCAACTTTAATTTAACTAATTCAACTTCCAATTCATTGTTTCATGAATTAATACATTATCAAATTAGTTTACTTGAATTCAATCCATTTTATTTTTTTATTTTTATTTTTTTCCAAGTTTGGATTTTTCTTCAACTTGATTCAAATCAAATCTCATTTCATTATTCAATTTCCAATTCATTTATTTACAAATGTAACCTCATTTGTTCATTCACAAATTCATTCCTTTTCAATTTGAATCTTATTCCAATCAAATTTCAAATATTTTTATAAGTTATCAACTTATTTACATTCCATAACATTTTAAAGAAATTCCAGAGTCTTTTTAACAATTACTCACATTTCAAAACTAACTTTGAAATTAATTATGTCCCTACAAAATATTTTCCCAAATATTTTTAAATTTCAAACCCCACTAGATTTCATATCCAACTCAAAAATACTTCTCAAATAATTATTTTCCAGACCTTCGGAAACCATTTTCAAATTAAAGGAATTTAATCTTTTGAAATTTCAATCCAAATCATTTAATCCGTATTGCAAAAATTTCTCTGGCACACATTTCAATTTATAAAACTCATTTATAAATTCACATTACCAATTTCATTCCATTAATGAATTTTATTTTCAAATACTTCTCTGGAATTCTATTTCAAATTATAAATCACATTTATAATTTACATTTACAAATCCCATTCGTATATGAACTTTATTTCCTTATCCTTTCAATTCATATTTATAAATTTCATTTGTTAAATGAATCTATCTCCAAATCTTTGGTTATACCATTATTTCTTATTCTGTTTCCATATAACAATGATAATAATTCAATATTATCTCTTCCTAACAACCAAGCATCCATATACTATAATAATTTACGGAAAATGATTTCTTTTCTATACAAAAATAGTTTTGGGTAAAATTATTTCATTTACCCTATTTAAAACAATACCGTGTCAGTTTATCTGGTTTAAGAGTTTAGAAACCCCTATCGATTACAGTTGGCCAAACTGCACCGACCAGAATCTATAAACAATCAACCGATAAGTCAACACAATATAAAACAAATTTTTGTATTCACTAAAAAATACACGCTCATATCTATTATTACACTCACACTCATTCTAGAGTACTACTGACTCTATCTCTAATGAGTAACACCCAACAGAGCCAGGGTTGTCGCTTAACCAATTGCTCTGATACCACATGTAAAGGCCCGCAAATCCATAACCCTTTTGAGCGGACAATATTCCATACCAGTTCAACTCAAAACGGGTGGAAATGCGAATCTTTAGTGTTAAAAAAGAAGAGGTAGAAGAAGAAAGAAAGAAAAATAAACAGAAACAATATCAGAATCTCACATACGTAGTGGAACAATATATAATAGATGAATGAATAATCTTTATAACACAGAACTATATCAGTTTATACAATACATCAACAGAGTTTACAACAACAACACACGTCACTGGACAGTTATATATACTTGTCCACATAACATAATACACAGCGGAATAATACTAGTATAAGTGAAACGTCTCGCCATCCAGCTCGCCTCCAGATCTCCACAGCAATCCATCCAGATCCAATCGATAACCTGATTCTAGGCTGCCCGTGTGGAAAATTATGGGCACCTAGAGTTTAGAAAAGGAACAATAAACTCCAGGTCAGTCATGCGACTGGTGTGAGATCTTAAAAACAGTTATTTTCACAAAGAAAATAAAAGAAATTCGCAATACTTTTGGAAAATGAAACTACCATAAGGCCTCCCGCCACACACACAATGCAAACGTAGAATTGGAGCAGATTTCTCCTTATGATAGTCAAACATGCTCAATACGCAAAATCTTTTTAATATTATCATTAGTGCCTAGTGTGGAAAACATTTCGAAAATACAATATTAATCATAGCCAGCATACAACCATTATTGCATGCCTACTGTATCTACTATGTTCAATAGCAGTTTACCGCCACATTCCATACCAGGTTATACAACTAAAACCGTACAAGGTTCGTATTATTTCTTTGGATTTTCCAACAAATGGTCAGGCTAAGGAACTTCCTATGCCATATGGGTACGCCTCTGGAGGGACGTCCCGAGAACTAACTAGCTCTCTGCCAACACAAGGCCGGGTTACCTCTTACTAGGTAACTACTACTCGAGTATGCCACCCCCCAGTCGTTTGCGACCTTTATCCGAGGGCCCTCGATCACAAAGCAATAATCACATAGTAAATGAGATTGGAGCAACCAAACAGGTAAAGTATCTGGGCTCCATACCATGATATCACCTTTTTCCAGAAGGAAATGACATACCCTAAAGGATGCGACCCTCATAACCTTGCCACATCTTTCCTGTTTTGACCATTTCCAGGGTGTGAGGTCCGATGAGGTCTCGTCCACAAAGCTACGCTTTACAAAAAAGCCATGCTTTGATCAACAAATGATCAACAACACATAGCAGCACTCAGCATGCCACATTACCAAATTGGGAGTATATCACTGATAACCTTCAACTACATAACCTCTGAGCTCGTACGTCTCAGAGAAGGGTGTTAAGCTAAAAGAATAAATCTCCACCACCAAACAGAAATGTATTTGAAAGAAATCTGCTTTATATCTCAAAGTGTAATGTCAGACATACGACCATATAAGTCTGTTCCGCATTCGAACAGAATCGAAGGCACTTCGTCCAATAAAGGACGAAGCCCTTGCAAATCCGGTCTTCAATTGCAATCCATAACGTCATACCATTATTCGGATTGGGTTATATGACACAAAGTCCTCTCCCGGCTAAACCGAATAATGAGCGCTTGTTTTAAAAACAAATTCGAATGCCATTTCAAAGGCAAATATTGATAGTCGGTTATGTAACTATCAACAACATTCACAACAATCAACCAATTTAAATAATTTTCCCAAATTATTAAATTTCAAAATATCTTTGCAAGATATATATTTTCCACACTTCATCACTTTGAAAACCAATTTCAAATCACTTTTCACTCGCGGAATAAAATTCCCGATATTATTTATTTCCATTGTGAATTTAAATTTTCAAATATCCACTTATATACAATTTTTCAAATGTGGAAATTAGCCACAAGGGCCTCTTTAGCAAGTGGAATTAGTTTCTAGGACACACAACTGAAATAATTACTTTCAAGGACAAAACATAAAATAATTAGTTTTTAGGGCCTAAAAACCTATGAAATTATGTCCTTGAAAGTAATTGGACTGCTGACTTTGTCCTTGAAAGTAATTATTCTACTGACTTTGGCCTTGAAAGTAATTTATTTGAATGTGTGTCCTAGAAACTAATTGGACTGCAAAGTTTGTCCTTCTGGTGAAATTCCCCTTTTCAAATATTCACTTTCAACCCCCCAAATCAAATTTCAAATTGATTCTTCCATTTATTTCAAATACCAATACAATTTTACAAATGGATTCCCAAGTCTATTTTCAATATAACAGAACATTTGCAAATTTATTTCTAAGTTTATTTCCAAATAAAAAACCATTTGCAAATTTATTTCTGAATTTATTTCCAAACACCAAATCATTTTACAAATCGATTTCCAAATTTATTTCAACACAAAATCCATTTTCATTCAACACCAAATAAATTTTCATATCGATTTCCCAAAGATTTATTTTCAAATACCAAATCAATTATCAAATTGATTTCTAGAAATTTATCACCTTTTAAATAAATCCCTTTATTCTTTCCAAATTATTTAAAATTCCATTTTCAATAAATTCTTCAACTTTTAAACAATATTATTCAAAACCCATTTATTAATATCTTTTCCCATATTTTGGAAATAATTAGGTAAGGTTCCGAAAATCAACTTTATGCTTTTAAATTCCTTCTTTTAAATTCACCCAATTCTTTCAAAATGGATTTACTTAAAATTTCCTACTTTAATTTCAAAAATCCAATTTTATTTATTTCTGGTGTCCAACGATACCAAAAATACATTCGGCTAAATTATAGCCTTCAACAAATTCAATCATCGATATAATCATTCACAGATTTTCAATAAATCATCACAACATATGAAACAAATTCATACAATTTGAGGAATTCAGTTGGATCCCTCCAACCTGTTTCCCTGCATCCACAGATGTTAGCACAACAATTAAATACCCATTCCACTTCGAGGTGGAATATCGCGGTATATGGGATTTATAAAATATCATCCGCTATTATGCGGCGCATAGTGTCTCATCCGCTATATAATGCGGGAAATCAATCACCAAATATATATATATATATATATATATATGTGTGTGTGTCCTACTATATCTAATATCATCCATAGATAAATCATCCAATTCATCCAAGCACACAATCAACAATTTTAAATTTAGCTATTTAAAATTAAATCGAAAAATTTGATTGAGTGAGAAGATCTCACCTTTGATTTTATTTGCAATCCATTCCCATCATGACTTGTTTCCTTCACAGTATTAGACCTTGTATAAACAATTTATACGATTTATTAATATTCGAAATAATCGAACAATTTATTCCATTTTAACAAATTTAATCAACTATTGATTTTATTTCAACTAATACTTTTAACTTTAAACCAATTTCTTTTTTAATAAATTGATTTAACTAAAATTAAATTTAAAACTAAATTTCCTTTAATAAATTATTAATATTTTTTTTATTGACAAAAAATCAATTATTTTTTTCACTGGACATACCAACAAAATTTTCTTTACTGTATAATATATATACATATATAAGTCAACTGTTTTATAAACCCACTGTTATATATATATATATATATTCAAACTTTATAAACTAATTTCCTGTTTTACTGTAAACATATAACTTTGTTTTTCTGCTTTTGAAAATAACAGCAGTAATCTATCCTACTGTATATTTATACATATATATACAAATCAATAAGTTTATGAAAATAAACTGTTATTATTATTTACCTAACCTATATAATATATAATATACATGTTTTAAAACAAAACAAACCTATACCTTTACTGCCTCGAACAACCCCAGCCTTTCCATTCGTCGAGAATGTCGCCGCCTTCGCCTCTACTGCTGAAATCGACATTGCCCTTCAAGCTCGCTTGTGCTTGAGCTCCCTACAATTCCCACGACAGCCTCGGCTTCGCACAACAAGCTCGCGAGAACCAGATGACGCTGCGACACCCTCGCCTTCCCCCAAATCGAGCGACGACGTTACCCTCTTCCATACTACTGACGCGCGCGCAATCTCGTTCACGGTTTCCCTTTTCTCTTTTTTTCGATCGATATAAAAATAGTTAGGGCTTTCGATCTAAATTTAAAGAGAGCGGCCATTGATTTTTGAACGAGATTGTGTTGTTTATTTTATTTTTATTTTTTGTTTTGATTTCGATTTCGAAAATAATAGAGGAACGCGGCCATTGTTTGATTTAGAACGGTAGATTTTTTTTCTTTCGAAATGTTTGAACTAAGGGAAAGGATAAGGATCACGTACACATCGCTCATTTTATTTGATGGAATTTCAGCTGAAATGAAATGCTTGAATCTGACAATATATATTAATTTTAAATTTTCAAATGACTCGATTTAAGCAGTCTAAAATATTGACCTCATATCGAGGTGTGCCGCTAGGCGTTTATAATGTTATACGCCAATTACAAACGCAATGGAAAAGGTTCCGAGTCCAAATTCGATCGTATGGAGAAGATAGCTTTTGGACCCAGTTATTATATTAAAATTTCGATATAAATTTCAGTGCGTTTGCTTATCGTACGGCCACACAATAACTTCGAATGCTACGAAAACTAAAATCCGATAATAATACAATATTACGGATCCAATGGAACTGGTTTCGTCGAATTCCGAGACTGTGCCTCGGAAGGTTATTTTTAAATTCAATTTAAACGATAAAATTCAAAACTGAACAAAATAGTTTCAAATTCAATTCTGAAAGTTCCATTACCTTCAGTATCATAAATATGAATTTTCTAAGCCTTGAAAATATTTTTAATCAGCTTAAAACTGAAGATTCAAATTTTTACCCAACTTCGGTAGATTAAATTCAATAATTAAATTGCCAAATTCATTCTGATATTTGAATTTCAAATTAAACTAACTTCTTGATATTTAAAATCAATTAAATATTCTAATTTCCAATGTTAAAAATTCAAGGTCGTCACACCTTCACAAATCATACTAAGGTTGTCGGGACAAAAATGGAGTTATGTGATGCTCCAGTATCCAGAAGAACACGAATAGGGAGAGAGAAGAATGAATTTTCAGGAAGAAGGGGAAAGTTCTGAAATTCAAAAGAAATCCTAATCAAAGTGGAGAAATTTCAAGCTCGAACGAAGGTGATTCTATAATTAATTTTTTTTACTCGATATGCTAAGTTTTTCCTAAACCAGAGCTCTAATACCAACTGTAACGACCTGGTATTTCGAACCATTCGCATCCATACATGTCGGACTTGAATTGCTCAAAACAACAGATTGTAGATTTTATATTTGGCAAAACTCAAAATATACAGTAAATAAATCAATCATAGAAATCACAGAAACAGAGCATTACAAAAATAAGCAGCGAAATAGATAAATAGTAGTTCATGAAGCTACCATATAAACACCAAAGTTTGAAATAAAATGCAACAGAATATCTCAAATACAATCTAGTCTCGAATACAAACAGATGACAAGTCTGAACAAAACAACTGGATAGCTGAAAGCTGAATAGATATAGATGGATCTCCAAGCAAAGCTCCAAACTCCAAAGGTGAGTCTCAAATGTTGTGACACTCAGTCTGACCCGAGCATAAAGCAAAACACAAAACACTCGAGTCAGGATTAATATTCTTATATAGTAAATTTAACTCAAATGAAATGTCAACTGAAATACAAGTAACTTAAAGGATGTTTGGGATACCCATCCTCTAAGGATCCGTGGAACTATCTACTATGTAGTAATATACGCTATTATAATATGTCTATAGTAAAGTAAACTATTAAAATAGCGTTAAAGCATTACCCATATCCCCCTTAACACATTTTTATATATTCCCATAGTGTATACACTACCGTAATTCCTCCATAAACTAGAGGACTATCAGAGGGAACTCCATAGGTATGGTACAAACCAAACTCGTAGAAGGCGCGATAGGGCATGCGACAAGGCACTCGAGGCAATGCCAGGGTAGATATACCGTTTGCGGATCCAGACTGGTGGTAACCCATAGCAGCTACTACTGCCCACCTCGTGACACACTCCCAAATCAAAGGTGCACCCAATCAAATCACAAAAGCAATAGAATGGTATCGAAGGAATGTGCCCGATCAGAGGAATGACCTCACTTGGCCCGGCGTGGCTCCTGTTTTAGCCGCATCAAGCTGACTCACGGGAGTCAGGCTTGCGCTAATACCTCATATAGAATCGCCACCAAACCATCCTACTTCGTTCTGCGATCTCCACTATGTGCACAGTTGTTAAAGTGGTTTTCGGTATTGGCAAAGAGTGACAATATCCGATCCCGATCTCTTTAACAACCAAACGCTTATTTCACACCGTGTCATTTTATAATTCAAATAGTTTATACTTCATATCAAAATATCATATTCATTTCAAAAACCATATCAATTAAATATCATTATTCACTTTATATAATATTCATTTCCAGAATCGTAACACTTTAAAAATTATAACACTTCGAAAATCATAACACTTTTAACATTTTTGAAATAATAACACTTTCATAATCATAACAGTTCCCACCTAACAGTTTAGATATTGAAAACAATATATATTAAAATAGTTATAAATTAAAATAGTTTATATATATTAAAAATACTTTATATAACACTTCGGAAACCAAAACACTTTTGAAATCATAACATTTTTGAAATCATAACACTTTGAAATCATAACACTTTCGTAATCATAACGGTTCCCACCTAACAGTTTAGATATTGAAACCAGTATATATTAAAATAGTTATAAATTAAAATAGTTTATATATATTAAAAATACTTTATATAATAGAAATTAGTTTCCTCCATTTTCGCAAATCGATTCAAATCATCTTAATTTCCAAAATTCAATTTAAATCAATTCCAGTTTAACCATTTCAATTTAAATTTCAAAGATTCAGTTTAAATATTCCAACATTTTCAATATGATTTTATTTATATTTCAACATTCAACTCAAATTTTATTCAAATTGGAAAGTATTCACTTAATCATTTTAATAATAATTTATTAAAATCCCAATTTATAATTTTAAATCAATATTAAATATTCAATCTCAATTTTATTTATTTAGAATATTCATTTAATCACTTTTTATCAAATCAAGTTATAAATCATATTTTTCAAACTCTCAAAATCAATAAGTTCAAATAAATTCTTATTTAAATTCAATAATTAACCAAATTAAATTCCAAGTCAACATTAATTTATCTTCCCAACCTTTATTATTAAAGTTATAAAACATCTATTTTTAAAATATTAATATAAATTTTAAATAAACTTAAACATGTTATAAACCAATTAAATTAAATTTTTATTAAATTTATTTATATTAAATGTATTTTGTATTAATCTATTTATATATATATATATATATATATTATTTTATCAAATTATGAGAAAAATATTAAAAATTATATTTTCAAAATTAACTTATAAATTAAAATTTTCAAAACATATTATTTTATAAATCTAGATTTTATATATATATAAAAAATAACATATATATAAAAATCAATATTTATTAAAACCATATATTTCCTTTCAAAACTTTGGAAATCGTTTTTCAAAATATAGACCAACGGTGTCCGTATATAATTTTCTGTCCTATGGTCAAGTGATACGGATATTTATCATTTCAATCCGCAATTTAAATATCTACGGGTATATATCATTTCAACCCAAAATCCCAAAATTTAAAATCAATGAAAATCGCTTGGGTTTATCATTTCAACCCATAATGATTTTCCCCTATTCTATAAAATCATTCGGGTAAGTATCATTTCAACCCATAAAGATTTTTATACTAACAGGGAACTTGCAGAGTGAGAACATATATGATAAGAATATAACATATCAACAACATGCATATATCATCAGTAACAAATAAAATATAATATAAATAACAGGTCACGGTGTCAGATGTCACAGGTGAATAGTTACAGATAATGGCATATCATATATAGCAATTATATGATTGACAGTTCAATTTAGTAGTATATTTTAATTGTTGTTTCAAATGAAATCAAATTTATTAAATATAAGAATGTTAATCGTGAGTGATTGCTCACCTTTCGAGGTTAGAGAAGTTTGATAGCGAAGATGGTGACACGCACATGGATAAGTGACAAATCAAAGTAACCAACTACTGCGATCAATTCTGGACAGCGGCGAACCAAAAGAAAAGCACGATGAACACGAATTCGATGAAGAAAGCAGGCCTGACTGACTAGAATTGATGAAACACAAAATATAAATTAAGATTTCTATAACATATCATATATATGGAATTATTCCAAAATTTAACATACATTCAAATAGATATTTAACATACTATTTATATATAAAATTGTTACAAACTCCAATTTAAAATAATAATATAAATTTAAATAAATACCATTCTTTCCGAAGGCAATATATACTCCTTTATACGCATTATATATAAACAAGATAACTTATATATATATAGCTCAAATTATTATTTAACATATTGTATACATACTTTAAACAAAATAGTATTACATACATACTAGTAAAAACTTATATACTATAACAAACAGATCACAAAATCATATATAAACTTATAGATAATAGCCAGGTCATATATAAACTTATACCTTATAAAACAACAACTTCATGCTTACAAATATAAACAGGCATATTATAACTTATATAACTAACATATTTTATAATCTATATAAACTAACATTCATACACTAACATATTACAACTAACAGATTATAAAACTAACATATTATATATACACCCATTATATATTCTCAAACTATATGTATACTATAACATAAACATAGAATAAATATCCCTTGCTATAAAACAAAATTAGACAGAGTATAATATAAACAAACATATGTATATACAGCAGCTATGTTAAATATATACATATATAAACTGTTATAAACTTGTACATTAAACCCAACAGAGTGTGTATAAACTATTATATGTAAATCTTATATATTATAACATTTTAAACATATTAAAATTATATTGTAACTTATATATATTTACACATATATATCATATATACACACTTACTTTATAAAAGAACCCAGAGAGTAGAAGATGGCAAGGCAAGCGGAAGGGAAGGAGGGAGAGTTCTCGGCCAGGGGTGGTTGATGGCATGGCCGGTTGCTTGGTGGTGCGGGCTGACTACACTGGGAAGGAAGTGGGGTAAGGTGGCAAGCGAGCAGGGTAGAGCATGGATCTGTGGATGGTGGAGCAAAGGTGAGGAAGGCGGACACTGTAGTTGCTCGGAGATTGAAGAGGTGGTGGACGTGATGGGTAAGGGAAGTTCGGAGATAGGTCGAGGGCGGGAGATGCAGTGGATCTCATGTAGAGGTGGGTCAGACGTGGCTGTGGCGGTCGAGTATGGTCAGTGATGAGCCGTAGGAGCTGGGTTGGATCGGCGGTTGTGGATGGTGCTCGGCCAGATCTAGTGAAAGGTTTGCTCAGTGTTGAGTGGGAGAGGGCCAAGGCAGTTGATAATATGGGGAGAATGATGGACGAGGTGACTGGCAGAGGTTGGAGGTCACAAGGTGGCAGGGGCATGCAAAATAGGTGGATGGGCAAGAACGTGAGAGAGAGGCCATGAGAAACTATAGCAGGAGGAAGCAAATATCAACAGGCTTGATAATATAAACTTTTACATTGTTATATTTCTCTTTGAAAGGTAAAACAGAAATGGTAGGGGAGGAGTATGAATGCAACTTGTATTGTATATTTTATTTTTCAAAATGGAAGAGGTGAGAAAGAGAATAGACGTGAGCAAACGAATAGTGAATGAAAGTAATACTAGTATATTATATATTTATTTCAAAACGAAGCCAAGAAGACAAAGAGAAACGAACAACTTATATTTTGAAACTAGTAGGATATAGAAAGTCAGAAAGCGAACTGATGGGAATAGTAACAGTCAAGCATGAATTCAGAGAATTATTAAAAGCAACGTCCATTCATTTTCTGATGGTTGGAACAAACGAATGGTCACTCGAAAACCAAAAGGTTCAAATGGGTACCGATACGGTTAACGGTTACGCAGATTTCGCCGCGAACCGGACCTCGAATCACACAAATGAATATACTGTGGAGATCAGCACGACGAGACGATCAGAATGGTACACAGATATCAGCGATACAACCATCCTATCAAAAGTCGACATTTGCTGCCAAACTGCTACGAATTCCTCGAAAATAAGATAAACAGAGCTAGAGAAATCCAAATTTGATGAAACGAATCATGGCGTCTCACTCAGAAAATAGTTTATATTTTTATTATATAAAAATATTCAGGTTTCGAAAACATTTTATTTTCATCTAATTAACTGATTATAAATTGAAAATTACACAACAGAATTTACTTTCATATTTTCCAATAAAAATTTACTAGTTGCTATGTTGAAATAGACGTATTTCAAATATCAAATATCCATTGCAGGATTTTATAATTAAATTTCAAACAAAATTTCAGTTAATTACGTTATAAAAACCGTTAAAATTTACGGGTCGTTACATAAAAGATGTTGACCAAACTCTCTGTTTCCCCTATGAAGATATGTAGGAATAGATCCTGAACTTTAACATAATATTAGAGCCAATGGTTACACCTAGAACAATGCACAAGGGTTCAGTAAATCATGGTGGTTAGTAGTGTAGGATTAAGTAGTAAGATTTAAGGTGAAGCTAGACCATGGTACATAGAGTATAGGATAATGGCATGTGAATAAAGTCCTGATATGGTGCAAGCATCAAAGTTGGTGTAGTGGAAGACGCATAAATGTATGCGAGCTAAGGTGGATATTTATTGGGGTGTCTTATATTATATATGGGTAATAGGCATGGGTTGGAAAAAATTATAGTCCCATATCATGAAATATAATAAAGATGGAGGGGTATATATAAGTTTGGTCGCATATAATGATAAGGGATTTCTTTTGCTAAAAAATGTTGATCGAACTCTACTTTGCACACACAAAGAGATATACATATGGATCCCGCACATTAACAAACACATGTCCTTCATTTACCATTCGTATTTTTAACAAGGACATGATTCGCTAACTATTTTGGATAGTATACTTCTTGAATAATCCCATTCTCTATCAACTTTTTTACTTCTTCCGTAATGTGGCTCCTCGAATTCTACACAATTATCTCTTTCTCTGTCATATTGGAGAAAAATTTAAATCCACGTTTAGTGCAAGAAAAATTATGGATGGATCAATCATAATCATGTGGGAATGTTACCAAGGGAATACATCCAAAATTGATTTCATGAAATTTATGAGATTAGTTATTGTATCTTTCTTGAGCATCTTTCCAACTTTATGTACTTTTGCAAAATCATTTAAGTCTATGGAAATCTCATCTAAGTCATCAACATGCGTAGCCTTTTCCTCTTTCCTCATACATATTTTAAATACTTATAATCAGATCATGTAATGATTGTTTTCCATTTTCGTTATTCACTCATGATTCCTTTATTAGATCTTTTACGGTTGGCAACATGTGAAATGGGTAAATGTATAAAATAATTCCTCATTGGTTCTTAATGGACCTATGAGATTTACTAGTTAACATTAGATCCAACCTTGTTATTTAATAAAATCATATTTTATTAAGTGTTTTATATTTTATTTAATTCTCATTAATTAAACATATTTAATGCATATTCATGAATACATCTAATTTATTCAGACATAGATGTAATGACAGACATATGTGATATACAACTTAACATAATACAGTATAACGTATATAAATATGGTTTAACATATACATAAATTGATATTAGGATTTCTATCTCCAATGCATATATTGAGCATTTATATATATCAATAGACTTATCCAAATTATTTAATAATAATAATATATACATGTATATTTAAACAATTATAGCTTCAAAATAATATTTAATCAAAATACTAAAATTCGACTTTGTAAATATCTTATATAATTTTACCAAGTCTAAGTTTTAAACTTAAATTAATTAAAATAATTTGACTAGATATATTCAAATTTAAATTTTAGATTTAAGTCGGTAAGAAAATCAAATCTATAGAATATCTTTAAATTGACTAAGAATTAATTTGATTAATATAGATAAAGCCAAAGCTATATATATACTCATAGCTATATATATACCCAGAGCTCTACATATTATTAATTTAAAAATTAATATATTAAATTTGAAAATGTATTTAATATATATATATATAATGTTATATATATTATAAAACATTTGAACTAAAATTAAAAAGAAATAAACAGGTCGAGTATAATATTTGATAATAAATATGTAAATTAATTTTAAATCTGAATTAATGTATTTTATTATTATAATACATACACACACACACACACATATATATATATTTCGATGGATTTTTTATTACATACAAGATTGGCTAAGAATAATTTTAGACTTAATATGTGTATGTATGTATGTATATACTAATTTAAATTTGAATTCAATGTATATTTCTATTTAAAATGATTATAAATAATAAATGATTAACTATTTATATAATAAATTTTATTTAGAAAAATATTTTATACATAATAAATTATGTTAGGTCTAAACTAAGAAATTTTTTTAAATCAGTTTTATAATTAAAAAATTATATTTAATTGAATTAGTTATTAAATTGTTAAATTTTATTTTAGATAATAACTAGAAAATAATACCTATGTAAATGGTGATAATAAGAAAATAAAATTTTTATAAGTTATAATGATACCTAGATGAAGATGAAGCCTATTTGACAAACCTCGATCTGTGCAGTCTTTTAGATCTTCGAAATCGATACCGAAGTTGCAAACTTCAACGTAGAGCTATCTTGATTGAGTATCTAAGTAATTAGGATGATGGACTAGAGGCGCTCGACTTTGGGGTGCAAGAGCAGCCAACTAAGGTAAGAAGAAAGTGGAACAAAAATATGAATGAATTGCATTGTATTTATAGAGGTAGATAAAGAGATATTTGAATAAATATCAACCCACTTATTTCTCGTCAACTCATACTAACATAAACTCTAAACCTTTAGCAAGCATAGTCGGCCTACTATGATGAAGTGGAAATCCACATCATTTTGCAATTATTTGTTTTGCTATTTAACTAATTAAATACAAATTGATGTCGCATATCCATGCATGTACACATAACAATTATATACATAATAAATAATTACTAAAAGCACTTATAACATTTCTAGGAGCTACACCACTTATTGTAAGCACCCCAAATACTAAATATACTCATAGCTAATATTTCTCTAAATATTAATTGATTTATAACTATTACAAACTAATTAAAGCAAATGGTATTTCAAAGATTGAATAGATACTGTTATGTGACTCTTCGATGCGAATTCATTTAGTGATTAATATTGAACAATTCAAATATAATGTTTGCATGTCACCTTGGTACATGGTGTGACATTTTGGTAGAATTCATCACTTATAGATGTCATCGGTGAAATTCAATTTTACAATTTCTTAAGCAGTACCTATTAGTAAGGATAATTTACATGTTCATTTTGTCAATACTATATCACTTTAGGTTATATGGAATTTGGTATCTATCAAAATTCCAATATTATTCCATTCAACATGGTTAGTCCATAAACAAAGTCCTTTGTTTAATAATAACATTTATTATTAACCGTTCTAATCTGACTTGAGATTTTGACTTTGAGTTGACTACGGCTGTCCGTGATAATAACCTCATATAACCAAGGAGAGGAATTTTCTATTGAATAATGTTTCACTTTCGATGCTTCAATTCAGATCCAACTATAGTCCCTTCATGGTCACTATTCTGTTATTTAACTATAATCAAGGTGGAGTGTCAGCATTAAAGTTTAATAGTATTCTCAAGTCAAGAGAACCGTGTAGCATTGTCGCAGTGACGTTTCCTATTTTACCTAGTTGCTATCAACCAAAAAGAAACTTTCAAACGAGTCATTCTATTGTTATCCAATAACTACGAGTACGTAACCCCTTGGTGCCTCCAGCGGCCATGAGTCAAACATTCCCTAACATTTAGAGAGCATTTCGTATTTTAGTCTCAAGGTTGAACAGGAATATTTAAAATAAAATGTTAATATATATACCGATTAATTACTCAAGGTTGAAACAATTTGCAATTACAATCGCATGACATTTTATTTAAAAATTTCCTTATTTTTATATTTTAAATTAATTACTTCATTAATTATATCATGGTATAGAAAAGTATATAACAGGAATAAAACACCTTTTATTACGAACAACATTTATTATAGCGTTAGATAATTTACAACAAATTACATAATTGCTCTTAGGGCAGACCATAACTCTTTCAATCTCTCACTTGTGCTTAGGGCTAATTATTGATTTGTAATCCCATTATTTCAATCAGTTTTCTTAGAACTAATCGAGCTAGTCCCTTCATGAATGGGTCTACTATATTTTCTTTATTATCTACCCTTATAATTGTTACTTCTCCATTGCTGACAAGCTCCCTTATCAGGTAGAACTTTTGGTGTATGTGCCTTGATTTCTTATGAGCTCTAGGTTCTTTCATGATCTGCATCGCGACATTGTTCTCACAGAACAATGTTATGGGATTCTCAACATTTGGAATACCCCGAAGCTCAACCATAAATTTGCACCAAACCGCTTCTTTAGCAGCTTCATTTAGGGCAATGCTCTCAACCTCCATCATTGAATCAAAAACCACTTCTTGCTTGGAAATTTTCTAGCTTCTCGTATATTAGGAATAAGTCTCTATTATTTCTTAAATACTTAAGAATACATTTCACTGTTTTCCAATGTTTCTTTAGGGTTTGATTGGTATCGGCTTACGCATTCTAATGCATAAGCCATATTCGGTCTCGTACATATTATAGCTTATATAATGGATTTGATTGCGGATGCATAAGAAATCCACTACATATTTTCTTTTTACCCATTAGTATGAGGAGTGTCCTTCTTAGTAAGGATGATTCTTGATTGCGTCAAAACTTTTCCACGCTAGAATTCTCCATACTAAACTTTGTTAATATGGTGTATATACAAGGATTAGGGTAACCTTAGCAACCTCTTGGATCTAATTTTATAGATCCTCATATCAAGTATATAGGCTGCTTCAACCAAATCCTTTACAGAGAAGTTCTTGGAAAACCAAGTTTTAACTGATTGCAATAACGGGATGTCATTGCTAATCAGGAATAAATTGTCGGCATAAAGGACAATATATATTATAGCATCTCTATTTTTTCCAACATATGTACACTTCATGTATGCTCTAGAAAAACCAAAATTGTTTGTTAACTTTATCAAAACACTTATTCCAAATCCTTAAAGCTTGTTTAAGACAATATATTAATCTTAATCATTTACAAGCCTTTCCCTCGCTCCTACTAGCTTCGAAACCCTCGGTTGCAACATATAAATGGGATCTACTGAATAACCATTTAGAAATGCCATGTTCACATCCATATTTCAAGTCATCAAGTGTGAGGGTAGCAAGTAACATCTGAAGGGACTTAAGCTTCGCTATGGGTGAAAACGTTTCATTATAGTCAATAACTTGAATTTGATGGAAACCTTTCGTGACTAGCCTCTCTTTGTAGGCCTCTACCTTTCCATCTGCATTTAATTTCTACTTAAAGACCCATTTGTACCTCATATGTTTTATCCCATTTCATACATCGTCTAAAGGTCATACTTGTTCATGTACATGGAATCTATCTCAGATTTCATAGCTTCAAGCCATAGTGTAGAGTCTTTACACTGCAACGCTTGTTAGAATATGAGGGCAGTGTCATCTTCAAGGACATAATCCTCTTTTTCTCCCTCCATGAGAAAATTGTAGGATCTCTCTAGTGTGTAGATTCCATACAAGACCTTCTAAAAGACAGCGTGTTTTCTTATGTCGTAGAATTCGACTCTTCTACTAGTTTGGTATTTTTATTAGTGTGTCGAATCCCAACCAAACCTACAATTTCACTATTAATTTCCTTTGACATAATTTCCTTTCCTAAAAGGACAACATGTTAAGAAATAATAACCTTTTGTTCCTCTATTTTATAGAATATATATCCCATAGAGTCTTTGGGATATCATGTAAACTTAGACAATATAGATCTTGCCTCAAGCTTATTGGGGCCAACATTCTCAATGTAAGTTAGACAACCCTGCATCTTTAAAAATTGAAGTGGGGCTTCTTCCCATACCATATCTTATATGCAATCTTAGGCTTAGATTTGGTAGTATTAAATTCAATATATGCATTAGAGATTCTAATGCATATTCCCAATAGGAAATAGGTAACTCAACATCACTCATCACAAATCGAAACATATCTAGTACGGTTTGATTCCTTCTCTGAAACGCCATTGTGTTACGAAATATAGGGTGGAGTGACCTGAGAGATAATCCTATTATATTTTAAGTATTGTTGGAAGTCTTATCCAACATACTTCCCTCCACGATCATATCGTAGTATTTTAATTTTATGTTTTGTCTAGTATTCAACTTCATTCTTATACTTTTAAATTTCTCATAGACATTGGATTTATTCTTCATAAGATATACATATTATAGTTTTGTGAACTCATTAGTAGAGGTTATGAAATAAGTGGAATTATCCTTAGTCACTATAGGCATCAGGCCATACACATCAGTATGTACGAGACCCAAGAGTCCATTAATTTTTTTGTTGCACCCACTAAAGGGGTACTGGGTCATTTTCCCTTGGAGATATGAATCACAAGTGCAAAATGATTCACAAACAAACGACGAAAAAAAGCCTTTGATTTACAGTTTGTATGGTCTTTTATCACTTATATGAGCTTGCTTGTAGTGCCATAAGTAACTATTTTTAACGCTAAGTAGAAGAATTATTGACAGCACGTATATGATTAAAGTTAAGTACATAAATGCCATTATCCAAAACACCACTGCAGATATTATTTCCATCAAACATAGTGTTTATATTATTATTATTACAGTGAAAATCAAATCTAGTCTTAGCAAATCTAGGCATAGATATAATTGTAAATAAAGTTTTGTACATAATAACAATTATTGAAAACAATATCAAATCCATTTAGCAAACGTAATGATATTCTCTAAATAAATTTAACTAATTTTGATAATTTTATTATTATTTACCTTAAACGTTTTAAAATACATTTACTATATAGCTATATATATGTTTTACTTTAATTAATTAACTTTTATTTATTTATTTTATTATTTATAATAAAAACTTCTGAATAACATAATTAATTTTCAAAATGATTTTAAAATATATTTTATAACATTTATAAAATTTTATTTGAATTTTAAACTTAACTATTATGTTTAAAATATTATTTAAATTTTCACAACAGATTTTGAAAATTAGCCCAAGGTCCAAAATCAGTTTGGGCCTTTATATTAGGGATAAAATTTTGGCTTAAGTCATATTTCGGGCAAGTCTAGTAGCCACGTAGAGCAGAGTACTTGATTACCCAAACCCAACCTTAGACACTGCCTTTCTCGATGTCATACTAAATGGGTATGCTTTAATAAATTAGCCCTAATACTGCTAATTTAGACCATATACGCTATTGAACACTAATACCATTGAAGGAACGGGGTTGGGTCGTAGCGGGTTAAATGGGTAAATTTCAAAAAAAAAATCATTTTGTAATCTTTATTGGACGTATGAAGTCTAAATTACTATAGATCCAATTTAAAAATATTTTATACCAAATCTTTATTTTATTTATTTATGTAAAAGGTTTTATTAGTTTTATGTAAGTTATAATTTATAAGTGTATCAAATACACTTATATGTGTATAGTACACATGCAACACATAAAAAGTGTACATGGCTAATGTGACTGTTTATAAGTGCTGGGTTTACGCTACAATGGATGTGTTTGTCCATTTATGTATACATTTACTTTCCATGGTTTTATTTAAGTGATGTATGTATATATATATATAATAACAATAATAATTGTCTTATTTCTCTAAAATATTTTGACTAATTCAAAATAGTTTGAATTAATATCTAAATATCTTATGTTGGTGTAAATTTAAAACCAAATCTGGATCTAAATAAATTTCTATTTTTTAATTTAAATATAAAATTCAAAATATTATATAGACGTATTTATATATATATATATAATTATTTCAAATAAACGTTTAGAAGAATTTTATATGTTAACTGAAAATGTTTATTTTTAAATTATTAATTAATAAATATATACAAATATGCTTAAAAATTGAATTTTTATTTTAGCCAAAAATAATTTTAGCTAAGATTTTTTTTATAATGTCAAATACATATGGATTTGGCAATATAAATATTTTTAAATAATACATACATTGTTAATTTAAAAATATTTAAAAATATATTACATTATTATTTATAGTTCAAATATATATATATATATATATATGTATGTATGTATGTATGTATATTTAATCTGAAAATATATGAATACTAATAAATCTTTTTTATATAATTTACTATATGAAACACATATTTTATACATATTTAATTACAAATATCATATTTTAAATTTATAATTAATTCAAAATCATTTTTGAATTATTGAAAAAAATTATTTTTAATATTTAAAAATATGGTTAAATTGAATACATAAATTATAATGATATATAAAGTTTAAAAAAAATTAAATATGTGTGTATTTGTGTGTGTGTGTATAAAATTGAATTACACACACACATACGAATATATTTACACACACATATACATATACACATATATACATGCATACATATACACATTCATTGTAATAATCAGCATGTAAACAACATAAGTGAAATGATCATCATATATGATTATAAATAACATTCAAATAAGACCAGAGATGGCTACCACACTTTTATATAATTGATTTTGATTTGAATTTGTTTTGGGAAAGTAGAGGCAATTTTGCCTTGATACTTCAGGCCAAGTGAAGGGAGGAGAGAGTAGGAGGAAACCCAATCAAAATGAATGAGAATGAGAGGTTTAAATAGACATCTAGGTAGAGGAAAAACTGGAGATCTAGTCTCCTCTTTTTACTCGGTCTTTTGTGCTAATTTAGATAAATATTTGATCATTTAAACCACCCCTCCCTTGCTCCTACGCCAACCATACTAGGCATAATGGGTCCTTAAGAAATTTCCAAACTCACTTGGTATTTAATTCATTTAAATCAAATTTAAATATTATTGGTATTGTACATTGATACGTACATATATAACTTTTATATACAAACTTTATTAAATACTAATGGCATTCAAATAAATAAAATAAAATTTAATAACTAATATTTCATATATATCAATTAATTTATAATAATTATAATTTAATTAAATCTGATGGTATTCGGAGTATTCAACATTAGGGTTGTGCGACTCAAAAGTGTAGATTCAGTCAGCAGTTAATATCCAATAATTAGAAAATTAACGTTCACACATCACCTTAGTTAGCGGTGTAATAGTTTTGCTGAATTTATTGGTTACACACTTTTTGATAAAATTCAATTTTACTATCTAAACGGTACCCAGTTGTAACGGTTGTTTACACTAATTATCTCTGTCAAAACTATGTCACAATAGTACTTACAGAATTTGGTTTTGGTCAAAATTCCAATAGCGTCCATATTCAATTTGGATAGTCCAAACACAAAGTCCTTGGTTCGAGATAACAATTATTATTAATCATACTACTCTAGCCAAAGACTTTGAATTGACTAAAGTTGATTATGATATTAACCCTATACACCCAAGAAGATGAATTCTCTATTGAATAGTGTTTCACTCCCAATGCTTCAACTCAAACCGAACAAGTCGTTCAATAGACACCATGCTATGATTTAACTATAATAAAATGGAGTATCAACACTGAAGTTCAACTGTATGCTTAAGTCGAGAGAATTATGTAATATCGTCACTTCAAGATTCACTGTTTGACCTTAGTTATATTAACCAATAGAAAACTCTCGAGTGAGTCATTCCATATAATTATCCAATAAATATTAGTATGTAATCCCGTGGTATCCCAATGCCATGAGTAATACATTGCCCAACATTTAGAGAGCATTATATAATCTAGTCTCATCAGATGTATCAGTATCCTCTCTTGAAACATCTTGACTAGGAATATTTAAAATAATATGTTATTTTTAATGTGATAAATTTCTCATTATTGCAACACAAACCAATTACTATCACATAACATATCATTTAAATATTTTCTATTTAATATACTTAAATTAAATAATTAGTTAACATATCATAATATAACAAGTACATGATGTAAAAACACCTTTTCTTTCGAATGGAATTTTATTATAGAGTTAATAATTTATAATAAATTACAAAATTACTCTTAGGGCATACCCCTAACTCTATCAGCTACAACATTGCCATTATCTGGGGTATAAGAAATAATGAAACCATGCGATGCTAAGAGCTCAATACATCTCTGCTATCTCAAATTCAAATCTTTTTGGGAGACCAAATACCTTAGGGACATATGATATATATTAAGAACTCAATACACCTCTGCTACCTCAAATTCAAATCTTTTTAGGAGACCAAATTCCTTAGGGACATATGATATATAAATAACTCAAATCGTTCCCTTAAAAGATAATGCCTCCAAGATTGAAGAGCAAAAACAATAGCTGTCAACTTAAGGTCATGGGTTGGATAATTTTCTTATGTATTTTCCATTATAAACAAGCATAAAAAAACAACTCTACCTTCCTGCATCAACATTGCTAAGTCTTATACCACAAGCATCGGTATGTGCAGTGAAAGGCTTCGAACCATCAAGAAGTACTAAAACACGTGCACTAGTCAACAACCCTTTTAGCTTAATAAAAGCATACTCACATTACGAGTGCCATGAGAAGACTAAATTCTTCTTAGTAAGGTATGTCAATGGCATAGAAATCTTTGCGAAATATTTAAATAAACTTCCTATAATAGCCTACCAAACCAAGAAAACTTCTTATCTTCATTGCATGTTTTGGTATATACCAATCTTGCACTTCAACAACTTTACGAGGATCAATTGATAATTTATGCTCATAACCAACATGGCCGAAAAAGCGAACCTCCTTGCGCTAAAAGTGACATTGGAAAGATTTACTCTCAATTTATGCTTATGCAGATGTGACAACCCACCTTTCATTTCACAGAAAGACGCATCATCATTAAGAAAGAAAGGGATAGAAAAGAGAAAAGATAGGAAAGAAAGAACTAAACAATATCAGAATCTCACAGCGGAACGAATAAATTATATTACATCACATAAGTTATTACATAATAGACAACATCTATCAGAGTCACACAGCTTATACATCACATTAGATTATCATACAACTCAAAATACAACACAGAGCTACTAACACAGCGGAACCTCAATATCTATATACGCTGAAGCCTCCTGCTCCAAGTCTCCTCCATAAAATTCGTCAAAGCCAACCGGAAACCCTTGGCTACTCATAAAAATTTGAGTACCCAAGAGTTTAAGAAAACAGAAAATAAACTCTGGGTCAGACATGGGTCTAGTGTGAGTAAACGGTTAAGTTGTTTAACTTTGAAAATCATTTGAAAATAAAGGTATCTCGTAAGACTCTCCGCAAATAAACACGGACAAGTTTTTCCCTTACGATAACCAAAACATTGATAGGAAATCCGATTATATTATAATAGTGTCTAGGGTTTTCAATATAAAATAGGAAATACTGGAATGATTACATCTCACGTTCCAACATAGTTGGGCACAATCAAAACCGTACATGAACTTATTGGAGATTGTATTCCATACAATGGCAGGGCTACTGCGGTACCGCCCATCACAGTACGTGGCCTAGATCACCGTACCGAGGATCTACCCTGATCCCCTGCAACACAAGACCGGAACCATCCCGAACAAGACAACCCCGCAGTTGGCGCGACCAACCGCTCACTAAGCCGAAATAAAAAGGAACCTCTAGACAGGGGAAAATCTCATCCTACTTGGGTGCTACCCACTTAGCCTTGCTGCACATCCCCTATTTTAGCCATTCCCGGTTGATGAGGCTTGAGGCTACGATTACCTTTTTAAGAACACATATCTTAGAATGCTCATCGTCCTCCAATGATGATGGTCTGATAGCATTCATCCATACAAGTCTGTTCCGGGTTCGAACGAAACCGAAGGCACTATCTCGTTACACTCATTTTGGAACCACCCTCAGAGTTAACGACAATAGCCCTTGCACTCTGAATTCTTCATCTCAATCTTCACTTGAGATTTCACGACCTATTGTTTAATTTGGATCGATGTGGTTTTCAGATATCCAATTCGGAAATCCAATCCCGGTCTCACCGAAATCCAAAACGTTTCTTAAAGGAAAGTTGTTTAAAGGTTTAAACAATTCAATTTATATTCAGAATAACATATTCACACGGGTAGATGATTCACATTATCATAGATAGATAATCCATATTATCACTATTAAACCAAAGCATCTCATATCATAGAGCATCACATATCACATATCAAAGATATCAATAGTTCAAGGCATTTAATATCATTCAATCATCCATTAAGCAAGATTAATCAGTCACACCATTTCTAATTAATTTAAATAAATTAAATTAATTACTTCAATCACTTTTAAATCCTACTTACTTAATATTAATTAATTACAAACCAATTAATTAATCCTCTCTTAGTTACCCATCTTAATTAATCAACCTTAATTAATTATTCTTTAATTACATTAAGTAATTAGCCTTTAATTAATTACATAAATTAATTATCTTTTAACCATTCACATTAATTAACCTTTAATCACTCTCATTAATTAATGATCCTTAATTAATTACATTAATTAAATAACCCTTTAATTAATTAATTAATTAATTACACTAAGTAATTAATCCTTAATTACTTCCATTAAGTAATTAACCTCTAATTACTTTTATTAATTAACCTCTAATTACTTTCATTAAGTAATTATCCTCAAATTACTTTCATTAATTAACCACTAATTACTTTCATTAAGTAATTATCCTTTAATTAATCACATTTATTAATTTATCTTAATTAATCACATTCATTAATTAACCTTAATTAATCACATTCATTAATTAACCTTAATTAATCACATTCATTAATAAACTATCCTTTAATTACGTATACTAAGTAATTAATCCTTAATTAATTTCATTAAGTAATTATACTTTATTAATTACATTAAGTAATTATACTAAATCAATTACATAAGTGATTATCTTTAATTAATTAAACTAATTAATTATCTTAAATTAATTACATTAATTAATTATCCCTTAATCACTAGTTAATGATCCTTAAATTAATTACATTAAGTGATTAACCTTTAATTAATTTCACTAATTAATTATCCTTAATTAATCACAACCTTAATTAATTAAAGATAAATTATTTATTTTAATTAATTACTTAATTTTATCATGAAATCTCACTTAATTCAAATGCTTGAAATTAATTTGTTATTAACATACAAAACCATTTGAAAACATTTAGGATAAAATTAACCTAACATAATTACCTTTAAACAAACAAATTTAAACATTTACTTAACATTTTAAATCTTTGAAAACTTGTTTAAAACTTGTCTAATAAATTTACTTTGGAACTTGGTTTATATTGCTTTGAAAACATACTCATTTTAAACACACTCTTAAAACTTGGCTAACATTCTTTTGAAAACTAAATCACTTAAATAACTTTTAAAACTTTAAAACTTGTTTAAACACTTTGCTTTTAAACTTGAACATTTCTTATACTTTTAAAACCTGGTTAGTATATACTTGAAAACTTCCCTTTGAAACTTTTTTTAAAATTTACTTTGCTTGAAAATTTATACATCTTCTTCTTAGCTACATTTTAAAAACTTTGAACTTAATAACAACACAAACAAACCCGAGCCTATCAGATAAAACCCGAGGAAAACCAACAAAACCCCGAGCTAACTTCGATCCACTCGCGAACTCATCTCTTCACTTCATCCCTTCGAGACAAACCCGCAACCTTCTCGAGATCAACCCGAGCCAGAAGCTTCTTCCCCAAACCAACCAAACCCAGACATACCAAAGTGCACACGTACACATGCACACGCCACCTGATCGCCTCCGACCATCTCTCTGATCCTCGACAAGTCGACGTCGACCTCGCCTACCCACTCGACCACTCAGATCGACGAATCCTTCTGCGAATCGAAAACGAACAACTCGATGGACACAGGAACCCCAAACCTGTTCGATAAAATTGCCACTGGCCATCACCTCCGACCACCGGAACTCACGCCGACCAACCCAAAGCTGCCCAATGCCACGACGAACCATTTCCCCCACACGCGATCGAGTCCGGTCCACCATCAACGTCGTACGAAACATGATAACACCGTCGACCAAAACCAACCATAAAACCCTAAATCGCCTACGACGATCCACCACGTTCATCAGAAAAATCTCCACCCATTTTTCCTGAGTTCCCCCACCTTCCATCCTCCTCCAGCCTCAATCTCGACACACCCCTTGCCGCCGATCATCAGCAATCGATGATATACCCAAAATCGATCAACTAAGTATATCTCAACAATTACTTACTTAAAAATCATGATTTCTCTACCTAAATTCATCATTTTGTAATACACATCACATTATAAAATCCTAGCTCAAAATTATAAACATTGATATTTGGATTATTTATTATCTTTACTGTAATTTACTATTTTAGATATAAAAAATCAATATAAACACTTGGTATTATAATTAAAAATAATATTACATTCATACAATCATATCTTCTTTGGAGATCATAACCTAAATTTGAATATATAAAGAGAAATTGAATTTATTTGATTTGTTTTTGAGTTTTTGATCATATATACACTCGGTCATGTTCACATATAAATAGAGTAGTACAAAATATATTCCAGATAAAAAGAACAACCATGCAAACCATACTACAACATTTTCTATACAGATTTATCACATGCATTAATATAAACATAGTTTAAGAACTGTTTTTAAAGGAAGGTTTACTCACTGTTGTTAAAAAACAGAGAAGCGGGCTCTAAATCTTTTATTTGGAATTCTTTTTTGTTGATTTAAACTTTGCTTGTTGAACTTGAATCTCAATTTGTGTTGATGTATTATTGAGTTGATCTTGCTGCATGCTTTGATTTAGGTTGAAACAGTTTGAAGTTGTAGCTTGATTCGGTTTTATTTGCTTGTTCAAGTTGAGTCTGAGATTTCCTGATCTCGGGTTTTAGTTTCTTTTAATTTTTGAAAAGTTGAAGAGAAAGAAGGGATTGAGGAAGAAAAAGAATTGAACTGAAAATCAAAATAGCCTGGTCATTCTTTAAGACACTTATTTATAAATTTTAATTGATAAAGAAAATTGTTGCCACTTGTTAATTCAAGCTATATTAAGCTTCCAAATGTAAATGCATGATTTTTATTTCCTTACAAATGTTAAGTGTTTTATTATTATCTTACAAGTGTTTAAAACCCATTATTAAATTAATTTCTTATGTTTTATATTAATATGTTTATGTCTTTATTAATTTATGTTTATATATATATATATATATATATATATATATATTCAAATTACATTTATTCATGTTAAAATTAAAAAGAAAGAATATTAAAAACAAAAGAAATAAGCCTTTAATTAAATCTTATTTTAAACTTAGGCTAAAATACTTTTAAACAAAATAAATATTTACCTTAAGTGTTTTGAAAATATATGATAATCTTTAAATAGCATTTTGAAAGATATTGTATTAAATTTAAACATAACTTCCAATTCACAATATATATATATATATATTATAATTTGAAAACATATCTTTTATTAAATTTAAATCAAAGACTTCCTATTACAATGTCTATACATATATATACATTATAAATAGAATATATTTTATTAGCTTTGAAAGATAAAATTTTACCAACTAAATATTTATAAAGGAAGATTATTAAACCAATATTGCCCAATTTAAATAATTATTGATAAAGATTATCAAATTGCTATTGCCCAAAATTCCGGGTCATCACAGCAGAGTACTGAGAACTTCTTTCAAATGCAACTTGTGCTCTTTCTTGCTTTCCGAATAAATAAGTATATCATCAACAAATACCACTTTGAACTTATTTAGCAACCCTTTAAAGACTTTAGTCATAAGGTTAAAGAGGTATGCTTGTGCATTGGTCAGTCTAAACGGCATGACTAACCACTCATAAAGTCTACAAGGTGTATGAAAAGCAATCTTCTAAATAGAGTCCTCGGCCACATGCAACTAATGGAATCTGGTAGCCAAGTCAAGTTGAGAATATACTTGCTCCAACTAACTGATTAAATAAATCATCTACATGTGGTAGTGATAATGATTCTTTTTTATCAGCTTGTTCGGTTCATGATAGTCGAAGCAAATCCTTAAAGAGCCATCTGCTTTGGTAGCAAAGAAAATAGGTGCTCATTCTAAAATACAGCTCTAAATATAATCCTTCTCTAATAATTCATTCACTTGTTTACTAAGCTCGCGTCTTTCTCCATAATTCATATGCCTAAGCGTTAAGGCAATAGGTTTGGCATAGTTTTCAAAATAACTTTAAATTCGATCTCCCTTTGAGGAGGAAGACTAGAAACTTTGGTAAAGCCGTCAGGAAAGTCATGAACAATAGGAACGTAAGCTAAACCATCATGTGATAGGTCTAGGAAATGTAGATAAATCAACATAACAGAACTTTTAGGATCACGGTAAACCTCAAGGCTGCACCTACTAAGAGTACCTAAGCAATCTACCTTCCTATCACAAAAACACCACTCTATATATAGCCATCAAGTCCATTTAAACCAAACCTAGAAAATCCCAATACAAGAACATCACAATCATATTTGATGCCAAAAATATATAACTTCAAAACCTTATAAATTATGGATAAATGGATTGATCCCGTAATGGGATTCCAAACTATAATAGGATTTGTGACTATATTATCTCTAAGTGCAATTCGTCTAGTAGGTTACTCGAAATAAGTGAGTGAGATGCTTTGGTGCCAAATAAAGTGCAAGTAGATAAATTGAAAAGAGCTAACACACCTTCCATGACAAACTTCTTCCCTATATCCACAGTTGGGGCTGCGCTTGAGCTAAGGAGAGCATCATGTGCTTAAGTTGGAACCACTTAAGTAAAAGTCTATGGCAAGGTCGGACAATCCCTCTTTATATGCCCAGATTTGATATAGTTGTAGCATTTGATTTTTTGCAATGTTCACCTTGCAATCCTTCATCATATGTCCCTGATATTTCACTTCTTACACTACTTAAACCTAAGTTTATTTATTCTTCCTTGAGCTCCTAATTCACCCTTACATTTATTTTGCTAAATAGGTTCTTCCTTATAAATTGAATTCAGTAGCGCCATCTCAACCATACACTCAAAAGTAGCTCCTATAGGTACATAGCTTACAGTAATATCTCCAAAAGACGGGCTCAATCCATTAGCAAATTTTTTTGACTTCTTCACTGGTATATTAAAAAGGTCTAAGCTATACTTTTCTAGTTGGTTGAACTTATTAACATACACATTAACACTATGATCTCCCTGTTCCAATGGACGAATGTCTCTTGGTCCAATCCTCATTCGGCCTTCAATATAAACTTAACTTCAAAGTGCCTCTTAAAATTAGTCCAAGTATTCTTAGTCTCTTCTGTCTTAGTAATGTAATATCCCACCTGTCCAAGACCTCCTCCGGCAAATGCCATGAAGCCAGTAACCTCTTCATTGCATCCTCCACACCATCATAGCAAATATTCGATCACAATTCCTCAACCATGCTCGAGCCCCACCAAATGATTCAGTCCTTAAGTAATTCTTTCACCCAAACTCTAAAAATCTCAACCTAATTTGGGAAAACCGAAAGCAGGTTGAGAAGTGGGAACTGCCTCAGCTGCAAGTCCTTCATTGGGTTTAATTTCAGTCTAGCCTCTTGGTTGAGGTTGGTGGAACCATACTGGAACATTCACACCTAGAACTTTAGCTTCCACCTCACTAGACTATTTCCAGTTTGACTGCTCGTTTTCACTTATCTATAAACTGGAATTATTAACAAGTACCCAAGATAATAATAAGCATTAGTTGAATTTTATAGATGTATTCATCTTATACTCATATATATACACATAATAATTTTAAAAATATACAAGCATGCTCACTTAATACGCGCCTAATTCCTTAGAAATCCTAAACCAAAGCTCTGATACCAAATGTAACAACCTGCACCTCTGGAAACATCAATTTAAAGGCCAAAAGCAACGTTTAAACTCGCATCATGCCAAAAAATATAGATCATTAGGTTTTAATGGTTTATATAGTACGAAGATAAATATAAATTTAAACACTCTACACTTTTGGATCTCACAGCGGAAGGAATAAACTATAAATACTAAACTAAACCAAATAATCTCTATATAAAAACAATAGTGGTCCATACAAGGAACATCTAAAAAAGGTTTTTAACAATGTCCAAACCAAAATATTACATATGTCTAGTTGACAAGTACAATGAGATACATAGTTAATGATAATAAATAAATATAACCCCAAAGCGCATGGTCACCTCCTCAACGTGTCTTATTCTCCTCATACGACCTACAACCCTATCATCCTGTAATAGGTACAAAGTGGGAAAAATAGAAGGGATCAAACAAAATCTGGTGGGTGAGAAATATCATTAGTGACATGGTGTTGACAGGGAATTAAATTATCATTTATAATCTGCACAACCTAATGGGTTTTATTTATATATGTGCTACATCTAACAAATTAGCCAATTGATAACCTATAATATACCTATGTCCAATAATATCCCACATAGATTTCTACTCGAAAATAGGATATCCTGAACTGCTTAGCTATAATTTGGTAAACAATCTCAATGGTAAACTGCTTAGATGTACGTTGAGTGAACAATCCCAATGGAAAATTATTTAACTATACATTGACTAAACAATCTTACTAGTAACCCATTTAACTATACATTGAGTAAACAATCTCATTGATAAACCGTTTAAGTTACACATATCAAGTATACAATCACAATGCTAAGGCATACATCAAGTACACAATCCCGATGGTAAACTACCGACAATGCATTGAGTATACAACCTCAATGGTAAATGTGTCATACACTCCACATCATTCCACCGATAGGATAGGAGGGTCGATAAACAATTCAACTTCTCCTGTAGATGCAACTGCCTGAATGATGCCAACCCTACTAACAAGGATATCTCCATTCTCCCCATGCAGTTCGCTAGCTAAAATATGCAATCATGACTACTATAGAAACAATGGGAGTAACTAATTGTGATACAATCACACGCTGCATTGAGTATCATGTTTTATAGCATTATGAAGCTACGTGAACTCCAAAACGTCGACTCGATGGGAAACAAATCATGAAATATCCATACTTAGCCTACACTAGATCTCGGTTCAACCTAGTTTGATGTAGATTTCTAGCAATTGGAAACAGTTACTTGTCAACTGGTGCCAGTCGATTGGAACTAATTCCAGTTAACTGGATGCCTGTAGTAGGCATTAGCCTGTTTTTCCAGTTGAATGGAATGATGTTTTCAATCGACTCGAACTCCATCCCTTTTCTTTGCCCCTTTTCCATCTTTTTACCGGTAGACTGGAACTTTTCCAATCGACTCCTTGCCTATAGTGTGCATTATAGCGCTCCATCCTCCATTATAGCAGACAATTTTTTGTTTGCTATTCCATCCTACTTTATTTCAGATTCAATCTCTTATATTCATGCTTACTAACATTCTATAGTGTATTCCTAAGATTATAAATTAATCGAATTTGATTATAATTCATTTCCAGTGCAAATTTCACAATTCAATTGTATAAACTACACCGTGATTGATATATTCACAAAGTTAAACCGTATTCACCTCTAGTGGTTATATATACTTTATCTATCATTTCTTCAAGGCCTAAGATAAATTATTCTTATGTCAAATTAATCTACAATTAACACTCCTCCCAGCCATATCAATTTCATTATCAATCAATGACATAGGGTTTTCCAATTTATCCAATTCATATGAATTATCAATCAAAACACCAATTCAATTCGTAAGTCATATTTAAACCTAAATAGGTAAATAAGTGAAATTTAAATTCTTATCTAACAAACTATTCATTTTGTAGATGAACCCGCCAACCTTTGTGTGATGTTTTGGTTTACTTTCAATAGAAATCTTCAAGTTTCCCCCTTTGATTTGATGTGTGTGTGTATGTATATGTATCTATAGGTCTTCTTCTTCTATTTTCCTTGCTAAGCTTTTGGATTAGATCTATATTTTCTTTTATTTGGTTTAGAATTTATTTGAAGAATTTTGATTACGAACTTATGAAGAAGGAAAAAAAATATAAATTTTAGGTTTAGATTTAGATTTAGCAGTGGCTGTAAATGAAGCGAAATGATGATAGCATGAGCTAGGGTTACATATCCTTCCCTTTCACAGCCAAAAACCCAAAATCCCACTCAGCCCCTACTTGGACCTTGACCCGTTTCGCTTCGAATACCTGCTATGATAAACATCTGTATCTCATTTATTCAATGTCTATTTCCGACGTTTTATATATAAGTTTTGACTAGAAAAAATTATTTGATGCAATGGAAAAATCAGATTTACCAACTTATTTCATTTGTACAAATCTAGTTTTTCAGCTTCAACTAAAATTAAAAAAATGCCATTTTTAATTAATTATTCATTTTCATAAAAAGTTTGGGGTGTTACAATGAGATAGTATCTTTTTGATGTCATGTGATAATTTTTATCAATGTCTATTAATACAATGCAATATCTTTCTCCTGATTAAATGTGAAAATCTTGTATATGATAACTTTCGACAACCTTTATATAATAATTTGCAATAACCATGACAATATAGATCGTTATAATCTCAACTTGTGATAATTATAATTCTTAACGTATGATCAATTTTAATTAATAATTTGTGACAATATCCATAAGGTGTTATGGCTTTCTAAATGATAACGTACCTAAACTATTTATAACTTGCGATAACTTCCTTTGTATAATATAATCTCAACTTGTGAGAATTATAATTCTTAAAGTATGATCAATTTTAATTAATAATTTGTGATAATATCCATAAGATGTTATGGCTTTCTAAATGATAACGTACCTAATTTATAACTTGCGATAACTTCCTTTATATAATATCTGTTAGCTTTAACATCATGGCTTGCAAAACTCCAAATTACAAATTGCGACAACTTCTAACTGTACTTTGCGACAACTTCAAACTATAACTTGTGATAATCTCATCTCTTCGCATATGGTAACTCTAAATCAAGATACTGCGATATTTATACAACTGGTCACTTGTGATAGCCTTTTATAGCAAGTTGCAATCATTTCCCACAATAGTCTATGCCAATTGTCAATAACATATTGTGTCAATTCTAACTTTTACCATATGGTAACTTTATTCTTCGTAGACCACAATAATTAATAATATGATGGCCAAAACTCTCAATTTTAGTAGAGGTATCATTTAACATCATAACTTGCGATAACCTCTTATTTTACTACAATCTTTAAATAACTTGCAACAATTTATTACTTTATAGCCATCGATAGACATTTTCCCATCAGGTATAATAGCTCCCTCAATTATAAGATGTGATAACTTTTCAACATGTGACAACCTGTATTCTGTGATAGCCTCCAAAATTTGATATGAGAAGGTCAAAATTGAAAATTAAGGGAGAAAGAAATCAATGTTATATATGCTTATAAATATTTTTCTTAAACATTCCGCCATTTACAATACCTACAAAGCATCATATTGATAACTAAAAATAATGTAAAAAATATAGAAAATGGACTTGTGTGCAAAATTCACCCATGACACATTGGTTCACTTTTGAAAATATTGTTTACAATTCCTTAAATAGCTTTGATCATTCCAATTGAGATGAAAATGAGCCAAATAATACGCCAAGTATTAAATAAGTTCTAACTCCTATTACCAAAGACTTGAGTTAAACAAGAACCCAAATCCAATGGTTGGAAGTGGAATGACTTCCCTTCGTTTTTAATAAATGGAAAAGAGAATGAAGTTATTAATGCAAGATACTGATATTGGTAGCCTTTCCTACATTAGAAATTTTCCTACCCTTGTTCGTCGAGAGAGAAGGTGTTCAAAAATACCTTTATTGAAGACGTTTACAATATAGCAAGTATTATGGCAAGAAGAACTAGATTCAGGTTTTTGTTCTTTTAAAGGTTCCGAACTTTTTGCAAGTTTAAATCACATGCTTTATAATGATAAAATATGTTTTTGTTCTTTTGCATTAATTACTATTTGTATAAAGTTGTGCATTTAAAGCGCTTAGCAGTTTTATACAACGGGGGTATAAAAATTTATAGCGAAGGTAAAGCGAGGATATATTAGAAAATAGCGGAGATGTAAAATCTTGATTGGAGATAAAATCAAATCTCCAAAGTTGATTTATTATCATTATCACAACATTTGTGTAGAAAAAAGAAACATTATTAACTTCTATATAACAAAACCAAAGAATTTCATAGCCATGCAGTTCAGACTTAGTGAATTGAATAGAGTTGTGACGCCCCACCTCTATGCTCACAATAACAAAGGTAATTATAAGGAATAACGTCTGCTATTGCGAAGAATAAGGCTTGTTAGAAGCGACCATCCGTAAGTTATGCCTTAGACGGGTATTGATTACATCGATGGGAGTTGTGTAAATTACTCCCAACGATATACATTCAATCCAAATCTAAAATGAAACTACGGTGGCTTAAGAAAAATTCAGAACAACTCATAATAACAACAACACAGATAAGTATAATCACATCAGAACAGAAATATCAGATATATAGCGAAAGACAAGTCTGGATACATGCTACAACAATCGATGGTTCACATGAACCAAATGTACATATATATATATATATATATATACACATCAACATACATGAGACGAAAGACAATACACCAAAAGTGACACCTTGAAGCCTAAACAAAAGATGAGGTGAAATCCCAAAAGTTGAAGTAGCAACTGAATCAGAGATAGCGATTATCCTGAAATAACTCGGTCTGACCCGAGTATTATTTAAGAGAAAATAATAAATGGATCAGTCTAATTTAAACTTTACAAATAAGTGTATTATAAACGACACTTAAGCAAATAATCATAATCTCGAATGATACTATACACAAAATTATAATCTCGGATGAGACTATACAACATAGTAATCAACATTGTTTAAATGAAGAAATCTCAATTTAAACTCCATCAAAATCAACTTTGAAATTCACAATTGAATTCAAAACAGCAATACACAAAAATCTAGAAATCAAAATAAGATAGCTAGAAAATCAACATAAAAGTGGATCGATCCCAGTAGATGGCGATTTTTAGCTACGCCATACGTGCATCTCATATGGCCGAAGCCTACCAAGTACTATAATTTTTGACGCCCAACAAATGACCCGAAGGTCCAACATATGATCCGAAGGTCCATCAGATGACCCGAAGTTCCAGTAGAGTGGCTCGAAAGCACAACAATATCATCAAACAGCAAATCCTCAGCAAATATTTCAATTAATGAGTCCGGAGTTAACCGAAATAGTAAAAGTGTGGTTCCATACTCCGCGCTTTTGCTAAATCGTTTAAATCGCTTCATCATTTCATTGAAAGTGCAAAATTGTGTATTTTATATAAATAAAATTTACATTCTCAAACGGACAAATCCGGAATTAAGCGAATCAGTAAAAGTAAGGGTTCATAGTCCTTAATTTTGCTGAAGCGTTTAAATCGCTTCCTCATTCTTTTGAAAGCGCAAACTATAAAATTTTTGAAAACAATTTTATTTTAAAATGATTTGTAAAACACATGAGTAAACGACAACACTATAGCAATTTCGACAAAGAAATTGCGCTTCACAAAACACCGTAAAAACGGATACCAAATCAGCGTTGCGGGATAACTGCTAAAAATTCACTTTAAAATTGACGGGTATTGAAGTCAAATAACAGTAATTTTTATTCGTCAAAATGTCGTCAAAACAACACACTTCAAAAATTTAACACCGGTGTAAAAATTCCGTTATAAAAATAACGGCAACAAAATACGCTTTAAAACCAAACACCGGTTCAACGTAAAACTAATCACTGATCTACACTACTATATATTCCTCAAATTTATACTGTCAGGACTTTACACTTGTACGCACGAAATAAACTATACACAAAAGTTTTAAAGCAACTGGACTTGAAATCTAGTGACTCATATACGTGCTTCTCATATTTGCATGCAATTGATAATATGACACCTGCATACACACTGCTACTAGGACATTAAATTATACCCAATGCATGAATTAAATTATACACATGCAACTTGGACACATTTTCACACATACTGCTACATGGACATCAAATTATACACAACGCACGAATTAATGGGTAGCCTGGACACAATACTTTTGCATGTAAATAATAATGTAAGCAATGTGCCCTGAACTTCTTTTAAATGTCTGGACTACTAACATTTTAACAAAAATAAAACCTTCAAGCATATTTTTCACAGGCACAAAATAAATAATAAATGGTCTTGACTAGATTACTTTACTCGTATGTAAATGGATACATGCTCACTTACAATTTACAAATATGAAAATGATGTCAGGACCATGCATTTTCATGTGCTACAAATTGCACTAAATCATGCATGCACGAACCAAAGATATATGGGCTAACGCACGCAAATATGTACTTACAAAAAAAATTTGGGTAACAACTTTTCACGCACACTCTACTATTTGGAGTGAACCATAAATATCAACTGATCTGAATATATTAGAAATGTGAGTATAAAACTCACCTTTAATTCGTTTCAAAATCGACTAGCACCCGAGATTCAAAGAAAAGGAAGCAAGTATTTATGAACCACCATTTTCACTTTGCAGAGCTTCTGGAAATTTTTGAAACGAAAAGTGAGAGATGTAGTTTCTTTCCTCTTATTTTTTTCAAAATTGTGTATAAGTCAAAGATGAAGATGCTCTGGCTAACACTTTGTGCATATGCATTTAATGCAAATGTGCACTAGTGAGAAGGAAGGACACAACTGCATTAATGAGGATGGTTGCAAAATGTTCTAGCTTTACTTTTAAAATGAGTGACAGCAAGTCCATATTGATTTAGTAAAATGAACCAGCACTGGCTTTTGAAATGGACCACCTTCTATGATACACGTATGCGAAGGCAACAAAAGAATTCAACTTGCTTTATGAACTGAAAGTGACAGCACAAGAATGTTTAAATTGTTATAAAGTTGGATCTACTCTTTTATGCTCATATTCAACATGCTACTACTAAAGAGTTCACTGACTTTACAAAATAGTTTGTACTATTTTTTTTCAAATTTTTAATTTATAAAATTCCTATTTTAATTTTTTTTATTACGATAGTAATAAAATCACGGTTGTTACAAACTCCCCACCTTATAAAAATTGCGTCCCCGCAATTTTCATACTAGAAGTCGTTTATAACACAAATTATTTACCACAACAAAGATTCAAATAGAAAAGATAGATCAAGAATGCTTACCCCCACCCGAAGAGGAGAGAAAACCCGGATAAGAACGCTCGATGAATTCTTTGGTTTCCCAAGTGCAATCTTTGGGGTTTGTGGACCATTGAATTTTCACAAGCGGGACTTCTTTATTACGAAGGCGTTTAACCTTCGAAGCTAGCACACGAATAGGATTTTGCACCATAGACAAGTCGGGTGAGATTTCAAGATCTTGTAACATAGGAGGATCAATAATAAAATCCGAATCTCGAAGGCATCGACGAAGCTGGGATACATGAAATACGTCATGAATTCCTGAAAACTGAATAGGTAGCGACACACGATAACCAACAGGGCCAATGCGTTCCGTAATAGGAAATGGTCCAATATATCGAGGAGCCAATTTCCCGGAGCTACTAAAACGCACCACACCCTTCATTGGGGAAACACGAATGAATACAAGATCGCCAATAGAAAATCCCAAAGGCTTCATACGATGATCGGCATAAGATTTCTGCCTATTCTGAGCCTCCTTCATTCTCTGTCTGATAATATCAATCTTCTCAGAAGATTCACGAATATAATCGGGGCCGAGAACTAACCTTTCCCCCGATTCCAACCAACAAGATGGTGATCGACACGGCCTTCCATAAAGAGCTTCGAAAGGAGCCATACCGATACTGGATTGAAAACTGTTGTTATAAGAAAATTCAACAAGAGATAAGTGGTCTTTCCAACTACCACCAAAATCAATAATGCAAGCGCGAAGGAGATCTTCCAAGACTTGATTCACCCTTTCAGTCTGACCATCAGACTGTGGATGATAAGCTGTACTGAGATTGAGCTTAGTGCCCAAAGCTTTCTGAAGGCTCTGCCAGAAACCACTAGTAAAAAGCGGATCTTTGTCACTAACAATGGAACTAGGCACACCATGAAGTTGAATGACTTCTTTAATAAATAGCTTAGCAAACAAAGGAGCAGTCCGATTGGACTTGATAGCAATAAAATGGGCCGATTTGGTCAATCGATCAACAATCACCCAAACACTAGTATGGCCCGACCTCGAATGAGGTAGACCATCAATGAAGTCCATGGAAATTTGATCCCATTTCCATAATGGAATCTCAAGAGGATGCAAAAGACCACTAGGACGATGGTGTTCTGCTTTAATAAGTTGACAAGTCATGCAACGACTCACATAACTTGCAACATCACGCTTCATACCCTCCCAAAAGTATAAGCGTTTCATATCAGCATACATCTTGCTACTTCCTAGATGGATAATATACTTAGAACGATGACAGTCCTCAAGAATGTCATTTCTAAGATTAGGAACATTAGGCACGATCAACCTTCCCTTCTTCCGGATACAACCATGAATATCAATATCAAAATCCTTTAGATTATCACTTTGGGATTCCGATTTACAACTCTGAATAAGATAAGAGATATTTGGATCTTGCTTCTGGGCATCGGCAATACGATCCAACAACCTAGGACGAGCTTCCATGCTAAATAAAAGCACGGGAGAATCAGAAACTAAAGGACGGTCTCTAATATCACAATGGGATAAAGCTTCCAATATATTCCACTCTGCTAGCATCATGGAAACAACAACTTGCTGCTTGCGGCTAAGCGCATCAGCAACTCGATTACCCTTACCAGGGGTATACTGAATATCGAAATCATATGAAGAAAGAAATTCGAGCCAACGTTGTTGCCTCATATTAAGTTCTTTCTGAGTGAATAGATACTTCAGAGATTTGTGATCAGTGAAGAGAACAAAACCCTCGCCCAATAAATAATGTTGCCAAATCTTTAGAGCAAAGACTATAGCGGCTAACTCCAAATCATGGGTAGCATAACAAATCTCGTTAGGCTTTAGTTGTCTAGAAGCATAGGCAACTACTCTATCTTTTTGCATGAGAACAGCACCGAGTCCAAAACCACTGGCATCAGTATAAACAACAAGATCATGATTCCCTTCGGGAACCACTAAGATAGAAGCATGAGTAAGGAGATCTTTTATCTTCAAGAAAGAATTCTCACACTTATCAGACCAAATAAAAGGAACAGCTTTTCTCATGAGAGTGGTAAGCGGTAAAGCAATACGAGAAAAGTCCTTAATGAACCGGCGATAATATCTCGCCAATCCAAGGAAACTACGGATCTCAGTAACGGTCTCGGGCATCTTCCAATTCTAAATAGATTCGATCTTGGAAGGATCGACAGAGATACCATTGGAAGAAACAATATGACCGAGAAATTTCACCCTATTCTCCCAGAAGTGACACTTGGAGAATTTGGCATAAAGCTGATGCTGACGAAGAGTGCTCAAAACAATCTCCAAATGCTAAATATGATCGGCTTCAGATTTGGAATATATAAGAATATCATCTATGAAAACCAAGACAAACTTATCGAGATATTCCCGGAATATCTGATTCATAAGATCAACAAAATATGCTGGGGTGTTCGTCAAACCGAACGGCATAACAAGCCATTCATAAGAACTATAACGAGTACGGAATGCGGTAAGAGGAATGCTATCTTCCGCAACTCGTAACTGATGAAATCCGGTAGCAAGATCGAGTTGGGAGAAAATCTTAGCGCCACTTAACTGATCGAACATGTCGTCGATCCTAGGTAATGGATGCCTATTTTTGATAGTGAGCTCGTTAAGCTTGCGATAATCAATGCAAAGCCTAAGAGTACCATCTGGCTTCTTAACAAAGACAACGGCGGTGCCCCAAGGAGATGAGCTAGAACGAATAAATCGCTTGGCTTCCAATTCAGATAATTGTTGCTTGAGTTCCTCATTTTCCTTAGCAGACATCCTCGTGGGAGGACGACTGACAGGATGAGCACCAGAGATAAGATCAATACGGAACTCAATTGCCCTCTTCGGCGGCAATCTCGAAATAGGCTTGAAGATATCAGAAAAATCACAAACAACTGGAATATTAGCTATGACATCCTCCGATTCGAAGGAAGAAATGAGAGCATTCGAAGTATGATCCATGTCCTGAAGTACAAAAGATAACTGCTCGATAGCATCTGGATGCTTGAGATATAAAGTTCTTTCGGGACATAGGATTTGAACTTCATAACGAACGAGCCAATCCATACCCAAAATCATATCAAAACCAAGATGATCCATAACATGCACTACTACAAAACAGGCCATTTGCATCGGTTGTTTATCCCCCTTTTGCATCAGTTCAGCAACCGATGCATATGCAACCGATGCAACAGGCTTAACACTTTTGCATCAGTTCTGAAACCGATGCAAAAAGGTCTTTTTTGCATCGGTTGTTACTAACAACTGATGCAAAATATCATGGTTGTTACTAACCTTTTTGCATAGGTTGTTGTTGAAAACCGATGCAAACTAATCACTCTATTGCATCGGTTTTTTATAACAACTGATGCAAACTAATCCCTCAGAAACCATTATTACAGTACTCAAATAGACTATATATATATTATATATATATATATATATTTGATAATCCAAATGCCACAAGCTTGACAAAACAACTCGCGAACTAGAAACATGAACAATTTCAATATTTGCAAGGAAAAATCTCATTATTACACAACATATTCAACCCAAATGTGCATAGAAATGCATGACAGTAATACACAAACTCAAGTCCAACTTTGCATTCACTTTCTCCTCACATAAAAACTCTCTATATAATTCTCATGAAAACTAAACCTGTGGTGATGTAGCAGCATCAAAAGACTTCCTCCTAACCAGCAAGCAAGTAATCCTTTCAGGCTCCGCCCTCACATCATCAAGCGTGCTAATCACAAAATCAGGCCTATGAAGAGCAAGACTGAGCCTATCCTCCCCCACCACAATCATACTCGCATCCAGCAACACATGCCATGAGTTCCTATGTGCTTCAGACACCCAATTCATTCACCTCTGCATTGAAACATGCAAATAAAGCATTAGCTCGAAGGCTTTACCTTACCAAAGACAAATTATAGAAATTACGCTGAATATACGACAAGTCCGATTGCAACAGCACCAAAGGAGATAAAGTACATCCAGTCGACCTGCAGGCTCAAAATAAACAAACAGATATGGAATTAATATCAGCATTTATTTATTTTTTGGATACCTGGGAAAATATGCATAACATATGACCTTTTGCTGATAAGAAAAAATGCGAATTAGAATAGCCCACATATCAGAAGTCAGCAGTGAAAGGTTTAACATAGTTGATCCACTCATCTGCAGAAAGCAAACATAAAGAAACAACAACAATAATAAAAAATAAGCCTGAGTAGATGATGAAATGAAGTTAATATTCAACTTGATGAACCACTGGTGCAGTATAATTTGTAATGTTGATCCAATATTAATTTCTAAAGAAATCCCAATTGATTTGTTTATGATGTTAGTTCAGTATAAGTTATTAGTTCCTGAAGTGCAGAAAGAAACATAAGTTATGAAGGGGTATCTGATTCCTTGATAACTGTTCCTTGTAATAGGATTAGGATGCACATACGTCAACTTTTCATATTTTACACTTTTAAATCTGATCGACCATCTCAAAAGAGTATGTAAAGAAGTTTCAATTTAGACTCATCTTTTCAAAGAAAAGTATAAATCTAAACTGACTAACATGTTAGGAAGGTCTTCAACAAGTAACACATCCAATTAGGCTTATTGTAGTTATCAATTTTTATTTTATTTTCGAAGAGAAAAGAGTTGACATATGCAACTGAAGCGAAGGTATGGGAAATACAGTGGCTATGACATCTAGAAACTAGTGGTTGTTCAGACTGATGTAGCAGATAAAACTAACTACATTGCTGTTCTCAGCAATATCTAAATGTAATGTTTCTAGACAACATGATTGATGATTGCGTGAAGTAATACTATAGCAACTCATATTGGCAATATACATGTATATCCCTTTAATAAATAGTCTAGAAGTATATTGTCCTCGGTGTTGATAGGAAAATATATACTAACTGTACCAATAGAAAAGCAAATAAAAATATATACAGCTTTTTTGAGGTCCACAACCAATTTGCTTTCTAGTATTTCATTCTCAGCATGTAGGATATTTTGCTATAGTGTATGTACTAAACAGTACTATATAGCAACGTACAAAAAATGAAAAGTAAAAAAGAAAAAAATAAGCAGCAAGTAATCAACAGAAAGTAACAGGTAGAATTGAAAGATTATTATGCAAAGAAAGAACCTGATTCTATTAATATAGTGACCTAAAGCAAGGGCTTCAGTTGCTTTGCTTTTTTATCAAGCTGTCCAAGAATTTTTAAGAACGGTTATGAAGTGATTAGATGACTACAAGATAAGTACAGAAACCAAATTATTTATGATATTTGGATTTCAACTGCAAAATTCAGCTTCGAGTGGCCAGCATTTATTTGTTATTGCTTGAGCAAAATTAGAAAATTTTAAGCTATCACTCACCACTTCAGTACATGTGAGATGGATTCAATTTATCTGATCTAGTTTTCCTTCCCCCTGGATATATTCTTTTGGATTTCACTGGTCATCTCAAGTAATGCGCGTATATTGTACCAAAAATTACTCTGGTGTCACTCTGCAATGCTGCTTTGGCTGTACTCATGCCTTCAAACACCCCCCAACAAACTGCAACTACACTTCACTTACTACCTTTACTCCTTCAAACAACCAACCTGCATACAATTCTCTGACCATCAGACTTCACACAACTTCCTCTACCCATCAACAAATTACTGCCTGCAACATCAACTTATCATTCATTCATCAACAAATTACCCTGCTTTCTTGCAATTCAGTGCACATACCAGTGCCTTGCCCACTTCATCTTTAAACTTCTCACTGAGTTGCCTACTTCATACCTTCATCCCATTACCACATCCTACCTTCATCCAACCAGTGCACATACACACTGTTACACGTTACAGCATCCTACCTTTATCCCATTACAATCCATCCACATACATCCTCAACTTGGTTCACCCAAACTGCTTCATACAAATTGTTCTTCATACAAACTACTCTTACTACCCGAAGCTTCATACAACAATCTCCATAACTACTCTACATAGACAACCATTCACCCAAACTGCTCTTCAACATTCACTTCCATACAGCATCATACATCTTCCTTCATCACTGCTTCCCCTCTACAACATTGCAACTGCACTTCACCATTACTGCTCAATAACAATTCTTGCACTATAACAACTACACCAACCAATACAACAACAATGCACTGTCACTACTTCTAATTCCACCCACAAACCAACCTACCCACCTGAACAACAACTTCTACCCCTTGCCAAACTTCATCAAACTACAACTACTACATACCTCCGTCTCAGTCACTCTGATCAACCTGCACCCCGCTTGCAACATCAGTCTCTACTTCACAAATTACATCTGCCTTATCACCACTGCCCACTATAAGTGGAACCATCACCACCACCATTGACCTTATTGCCTTACTTCCTCTACCGTGCAACTTTCTTCTTCATACTGTCTACCATATCCTATAACAACCTGCTTGCTGCCATACCTATACAGATACAACTCCTCTACCACATACTCAACACCACATATACAACTCACTAACTACCTTCACTTTCAGTATGAATTTAGTATCAAAAAGCGATTGCATTGCCTAAGTCATGACATCAAGTATCAAAACATGTGTAGAATACAAAACCCATGTAGAATACAAAACCCATGTAGAATACAAACAATAACAAAATCGTAGAGATTACCACAATCATGCTTTCCAAAAGGATCCAAACAATAACAAAATTGTATCAAAACCCATGTAGAATACAAAACCCATGTAGAATGGAAGAATTATTAAATAAAAAATAAAAGAAGGATATAGGAGAACTTGATTGTTAATACCTGTCTCCTAATTTAATGCTTGAAGACGCGGATTCAAATCCTCATGCAAATCTGCAACACTAACAAAAGATTTTTTTGAGCATCCATCGGATCCAATTGGGAGCAAAACGAACAAATCAGTGGGCAGTGAAATTTTATCGAACTGCTTTGATTTCGATTTTTATTTGTTTGAGATGCTCGGCCGTTGATTTCTTATTGTAAATCGATTTCCAGTTTGCTGCCATCTTCGCCATTAAAATTTTCAAAAGCTTCGTTTTAATTTTTTCTTCTATTGTTCGATTTTGAAAATGAAAAGAAGGGGAGTGCATGATATTATTATTATTATTTTTTCGGAGTGGGGGTATTGAGGATGAAGGAGAACATTTGTCCAAAATAAATTTGGAGCCAATTTTTCATTATTTCCCACCTAAATTTATATTGCCATCAACATGTAGTTGCATCGGTTGACTTTAAAACCGATGGGACTAAAACTATTTGCGTCGGTTGTTGGTGAGAACTGATGCAAATTTGATTTTTTTATTACCTATTGCTTTCCACGTACCAATTGCATCGGTTATTAAGATAGAACTGATGCAAATAGTTCTATTTGCATCAGTTTTTACTTCAACCGATGCAAATGAGGCGAAGCAATATGCACTTTTTGTACTAGTGATGAAGATTCACATGAAAGGAAAAACCACATAGAATAATCTCAACATCAACACATAACAAACCAAGAGTAGTGGATCCACCAATAGGATTCACAATCCTCAAAGGGTCGCAAAGAGTAACGACATCCAAAGGAATAATATCAACAAGCTCCTTTGACACGAATGAATGTGATGCACCCGTATCGAAAAGAACTCTAATAGAACGGCCATGAAATAAAATAAAACCTTCCAAAACAGAAGGAGTAATACCTTTGGGCTGAGAAGAATCACCAGAAGCTTTAGCAACATTAAGCTTCCCATATTTAAGACCCTTAGAAGCAGTAGGACAATCAGAAATCCAATGACCCTCTTTCTTGCAATAGCAAAAAATGCGAGGCTTAAGACAACTACGAAGAAGATGATCCAAAGAACCACAATTATAGCACGCCCTCTGATTAGAAGGTGCACTACTAGGCTGAGAACTAGAGGTAGCTTGCTTCTTCTTCTTGTTGGAAGAATTAGGATTATGAAATGGAAACCTCTTCTTGTTGGGGTTCTTAGAAACCTCAACCTCATCACCACTATCACGTTCCTTTTCGACGGCTTCAAGACAAAGTGCCGAATCAACAAGTTCCTCAAAAGAGAGCTTAAGCTGAAGCAAAAGGACTTTCTTCAAATACTTCTTCAAACCATCAACAAATCTAAGATTCTTCTTATGCTCGGTGTTAATGAATTCAACTCCGTATTTGAATAAGGCCTCGAAAGATGCAACATAATCAGAAACAGAGGACTTTCCTTGTTTTAACTCAAGGAAACTACGAGCAAGATTAGCCTTTTCTGATTCAGGACTGAACTTAAGTTTGAATCGTTCCTTAAACTGATTCCACGAGAGAGAGGACTCATCAACTTCTGCAATAAAAAACTCATACCAGTCAAGCGCACGCTCTTGCAACATACTAGATGCCACGAGAACGCGATGATGATCAAAAAGATCCATCCGAGAAAATATGCGCTCACAAGTGCGCAACCAAGTCTGAACCTCCAATACACTTTCCGTTCCCTTGACAGGCTTGCCTCCAAGGTGGGAATAGTCACTACACATGCGGGCGAAGGCAGACTTTTGAGTAGGAGCTGCGGGAGTAGCAACAGAAGGCTAAGTACCCCGAAATAGCTCCATAATTTGATCAGCTGACATACAGACTCTGTCTGGATGAGAACCACTAGACGGGCCTGCAGAAGAACGCTTCCCTCTACCTCTTCCAGCCATAGGACGAGAGAATAAGAGAAGATAAGGATTAGTTAAACAATACAAGAATGATAAGAAATTTAACAAATGGAATACTGCGGAATATGAGATTTATTCCTAGACATACTCCAACATGTTAAAGTGGAAAGAATAGATTAGAAAGGCACGTATAAAACCCTCGAATAGTTGTAACACATGTTCCATTCTACTTTTGTTCTGTGTTTATTATGATTTGTTCTGAAGCTCAGCTCTGATACCAACTTTGACGCCCTACCACTATGCTCACAATAACAAAAGCTATTATAAGGAATAAGGTCTGCTATTGCAAAGAATAAGGCTTGTTAGAAGCGACCATCCGTAAGTTATGCCTTAGACGAGTATTGATTACATCGATAGGAGTTGTGTAAATTACTCCCAACGATATACATTCAATCCAAATCTAAAACAAAACTACGGTGGCTTAAGAAAAATTCAATACAGCTCATAATAACAACAACACAGATAAGTATAATCACATCAGAACAGAAATATAAGATATATAGCGGAAGACAAGTCTGGATACATGCTACAACAATCGATGGTTCACATGAACCAAATGTACATATATATACATCAACATACATGAGACGAAAGACAATACACCAAAAGTGACACCTCGAAGCCTAAACAAAAGGTGAGGTGAAATCCCAAAAGCTGAAGCAGCAACTGAATCAGAGATAGCGATTATCCTAAAATAACTCGGTCTGACCCGAGTATTATTTAAGAGAAACTAATAAATGGATCAGTCTAATTTAAACTTCAGAAATAAGTGTATGATAAACGACACTTAAGAAAATAATCATAATCTCGAATGAGACTATACACAAAATTATAATCTCGGATGAGACTATACATCATAGTAATCAACATTGTTTAAATGAAGAAATCTCAATTTAAACTCCATCAAAATCAACTTTAAAATTCACAATTGAATTCAAAACAGCAATACACAAAAATCTAGAAATCAAAATAAGATAGCTAGAAAATCAACATAAAAGTGGATCGATCCCAGCAGATGGCAAGTTTTAGCTACGCCACATGTGCATCTCATATGGCCGAAGCCTACCAGGTACTATAATTTTTGACGCCCAACAAATGACCCGAAGGTCTAGTATTGGTATTGACCCGAAGGTCCATCAGATGACCCGAAGGTCCAGCAGAGTGGCTCGAAAGCCCAACAAAATCATCAAACAGCAAATCCTCAGCAAATATTTAAATTAACGAGTCCGGAGTTAATCGAAATAGTAAAAGTGTGGTTCCATATTCCGCACTTTTGCTAAAACGTTTAAATCTCTTCATCGTTTCATTGAAAGTGCAAAATTGTGTATTTTATATAAATAAAATTTACATTCTCAAACGGACAAATCCGGAATTAAGCGAATCAGTAAAGTAAGGGTTCATAGTCCTCAATTTTACTGAAGCGTTTAAATCGCTTCCTCATTCTTTTGAAAGCGCAAACTATAAATTTTTTGGAAACAATTTTATTTTAAAACGATTTGTAAAACACGTGATTAAACGGCAACACTATAGCAATTTTGACAAAGAAATTGCGCTTCACAAAACACCGTAAAAACGGATACCAAATCAGCGTTGCGAGATAACCACTAAAAATTCACTTTAAAATTGACGGTTACTGAAGTCAAATAACAGTAATTTTTATTCGTCAAAATGTCGTCAAAACAACACACTTCAAAAATTTAACACCAGCGTAAAAATTCCGTTATAAAAATAACGGCAACAAAATACGCTTTAAAACCAAACACCGGTTCCACGTAAACCTAGTCACTGATCTACACTACTATATATTCCTCAAATTTATACTGTCTGGACTTTACACTTGTACGCACGAAATAAACTATACACAAAAGTTTTAAAGCAACTGGACTTGAAATCTAGTGACTCATTTACGTGCTTCTCATATTTGCATGCAATTGATAATATGACACCTGCACACACACTGCTACTAGGACATTAAATTATACACAATGCATGAATTAAATTATACACATGCAACTTGGACACATTTTCACACATACTACTACATGGACCTCAAATTATACACAACGCATGAATTAATGGGTAGCCTGGATACAATACTTTTGCATGTAAATAATAATGTAAGCAATGTGCCCTGAACTTCTTTTAAATATCTGGACTACTAACATATTAACAAAAATAAAACCTTCACGCATATTTTTCACAGGCACGAAATAAATAATAAATGGTCTTGACTAGATTACTTTACTCGTATGTAAATGGATACATGCTCACTTACAATTTACAAATATGAAAATGATGTCAGGACCATGCATTTTTGTGTGCTACAAATTGCACTAAATCATGCATGCACGAACCAAAGATATATGGGCTAACGCACGCAAATATGTACTTACAAAAAAAATTTGGGTAACAACTTTTCACGCACACTCTACTATTTGGAGTGAACCATAAATATCAACTGATCTGAATATATTAGAAATGTGAGTATAAAATTCACCTTTAATTCGTTTCAAAATCGACTAGCACCCGAGATTCAAAGAAAAGGAAGCAAGCATTTATGAACCACCATTTTCACTTTGCAGAGCTTCTAGAAATTTTTGAAACGAAAAGTGAGAGATTCAGTTTCTTTCCTCTTATTTTTTTCAAAATTGTGTATAAGTCAAAGATGAAGATGCTCTGGCTAACACTTTGTACATATGCATTTAACGCAAACGTGCACTAGTGGGAAGGAAGGACACAACTGCATTAATGAGGATGGTTGCAAAATGTTCTAGCTTTACTTTTAAAATGAGTGACAGCAAGTCCATATTGTTTTAGTAAAATGAACCAGCACTAGGTTTTGAAATGGACCACCTTCTATGATACACGTATGCGAAGGCAACAAAAGAATTCAACTTCCTTTATGAACTGAAAGTGACAGCACAAGAATGTTTAAATTGTTATAAAGTTGGATCTACTCTTTTATGCTCATATTCAACATGCTACTACTAAAGAGTTCACTGACTTTACAAAATAATTTGTACTATTTTTTTTTCAAATTTTTAATTTATAAAATTCCTAATTTTTTTTATTACGACAGTAATAAAATCACGGTTGTTACAAGAGTTATGATTTATTTTGAGTGCTTAAGACTTGAACTTGGACCTATACCCTAAAGTTGTTGATTTGATTCATAAGAGAACTGGTCAAATTAACTCTTTTATATTAAAGTTTTTAAAGTAGGTGCTAAATCCTTGATTTAGTGGGTGTAGTGGAAAATGATGGAGCTTTAAGCGGATTTACTATTTTATAGCACTAAATTAAAAATGCATAGCGATCGAAGTGCATTAAGCACTTTAGTAGGGCTTTAACTACAAAGGTATAGAGTAATATTTATTAATTATTATCTTTTAATGTAATAAATTTTACCACTAAAAATTAATTATTAATTACTGATTAATGATCATTAATTATTAATTAAAATTTATTAAATTGTCATTAAAATATAATTATTAATTTTAAATTATAAAATTGTAATTACTAATTATCAATTATTAGCTATTAATTAATATTTTATAATTGATATCTAATAATCATAAAATTTAAAAATTAATTATTTACTATAAACTAATTATTAATTAATTTTTATCTATTATTAATTATATTAATTATTTAACTAACAATACCTATTTATTTGATAAAATAAATTACACAATCTTGCAACTCAACTAAATCATTTAAAGAATCTAAGAACTTAAATTCATTGGATCATCATTCATTGAACCATTGAGTGTCAAACCCACCGTCCATGAACACACAACTAAAGTCATAATAAACCCTTTTGAAGTGGCTTGGTTCACTAGAATGGAAATAACCATATGGTGTCAAAACTTAATTGTTACAATTTCTGCTTTTTTCTAAAATTTCCACTTTTGATACATAATTGTTTAAAAAAACAATATTGTGTTCTTTTCCGTTGCTCACAGTGGTTTTATCCTAAATTTCCTTCAACCTCTATTGATCCTGAAATTGCTAGTATTGTGCAGGTTGATGCATAACCATTTCTTTTTTTATAACTTCTGCTTCAAAAATGAGGAAGTTTATCTAATGGATGAGACCTTAAATTTTTTATCCATATTATGTGATCTTGACCAAAATGTTTTAGGATGTGCATAATGCCACTAATAACATGACCAATCGTTTTGTAACTAAAAAATTCTATAATGAGAAATTCCTCAGTTGTTGCTTCCTCTCTAATATGTTTATCCTTTAAGTATCTTATGTAAGGTCCTTCCTAGTAGGCTTGCTGTAGTGCATATCAAATGGTTTATCTCTCATTCTATTGCTAATGTGCGCAATTCAAATGTAGTTGTCTTGCTCTCATTTAATTCTCGCTCCAGTCTCTACAAGAATTTCATCGTACGTAACAAGCCATATTTTACGTATCGGAGGATAGTAAAATATTATTTTTAAATTCATATTTGGTCGTAGATGCTATAACTTTGGGTTATGTTGAATAGTGACATTTTTTAATCTTAGAAATTTTATTGGATGATATTACTCCTAAAAAATTGTAATGGCTATACTTTTTTATAGGAGCCAAATTAGGTTCTGAGAACACTTCTATTGGAAAGATATGGTGGTTTCTCTTTATGTAGAGTGATCATAATAGCTTTTTAGAAGACGATTTGGAAGATAAGGCTGTTTCAAGTTAGACCATTTTTGGGACAATTTGATGGGTAATTAATGATGTTTGGGTGAGACCCAACAATCGTTTTTTGCATTAGCGTTATATTGGTTGCCATAGCCACCCCAAATCATATTTCTAAAAGTAGATGTAAACCTCCATTAAACTTCGCTTTAGCCAAAACATTCTCTAATCTCTTCCAAATAAACCCAAATCAATAAACTAAGCATAAATTACCAAGGGATTAGCTAGAGAATTCTAAATCTATAATTTTGAAGAGGAAATTTTAGGGCTTTGCTGTCTATTCTTAGATTTGCCTCGTTTTACATGCAAATCTTTAATTTTTGGGTGTTTGATAAGTAATTTATCATCTCAAAACTTATTGTATCTATATGCTTTGACATGTTTTGAACACATTTTAAAAGTCAAAAAAAATTTTTGGGACCGTTAACCCAAAGTAAGAAACGAGAGTTAAATAATTTAATGTGGTTTAATCATGTTGTTTTGATGTATGATTGCCTTTATTGATGTTAGACCAAGTTGTAGATGCATTTTTAGATGATTTTGCAAGATTTGATGTATTTTTATATGTTTGGATGATGGCCGAATGATGTTGATGGTTGTTTGGATGTTGTTCGTATGTTTGATTAGTTTTAAACTCTCATCGAGACTAAATGAGGGTGGTAGATGATTCTATGGTTGAGGGTCTCTATGTAGAAGTAGCGATCTGCCGTTTGACCCGATGCACAAATGATGGGAGATCCATAAATGTAGAATTAGACTTTGATGGATTAGCTCTAGAATTTTTGGGGTCGATGTAGGGGATGTATGCAGTCGAAGTAGTAGCAATGGAATTAGTGTGGAATCGGAAGAGCTACAGGAATTTGGTCAGATGCTTGATGTTTAAGTGGCATCTATTAGTTGGCTTTAGGCTCGAAGGTACTTGCTTGGAGTTAGGTTGGTCGGTGGTGAAGAAACAGATAGAAAATTTGGTTTGGAGAAAACTTAAGGTCGGTGAAGGTAGTGCTTCGGGTCAGCGGTGTGGCAGATTGGGTTGGGAAAATACCAAGCAGGAAAATTGGTTCGGGGACGAAGTGCCAAACAAGATTTTTTTTTCTTGGTGTTTTTCTTCGATCCAGTAGTGCTCTTGCTTGGAGTTGATCCTTAGAAATACTGGGCAGAGCTAAGACATAGGGTGCTTTATTGGAACTTCAAGTATGGCATGGGTTTGCTTCACAATGGACCTAAAGCTGCTTGGTTGTTTTTGGAAGTTGACATGGAGTTAAAGTGGATGACTCTAAGATGACTCAAGATGACTTTGGGGTTTTAATAGTAACCTATGAAGCTATGACATGGCACTTCGACGTGATTACTTCAGAACTTTGGTATGATAACTCTATGGATTACGAGGGTTGTAACGGTGTTTTGATTATGACGACTCAACGACGAGAGTTGTAATGGTGATCCAAATGGAAAGTTCAATGATGGGAACTTATGAGTAGAATAACGATTGTGTTTTATTATGGAGATAAACGATATGGAATAACGGTTGGGTTCCATTGCTAAGAAGTGTGCAAAGGGATTGTTGATGACTCGGAAGTTTCAAAATGCTTGTATAGAAGGGCTATATGGAGTGGCCCACCTGATTATGACTGTGGATTACCCTAGACTTTATAATTGCGAGTCTGGTCCCTAGCCTTATGAAGTGGCATGTGCCAAGAAACTGAGACTTGATTGATGTTTGGCTAACGATTGGGCCATATGAGTTATCATATATCAAACGCACCTGAATGATGTGATGATTGTTCGATGGATGCCATGGTTTGCTATGCTTTTTTATCACTCTTGGGAGTCGCATGACGAATTACCGACTTGTGTACCCATACATCCAACACTATGCTTTGATTTGTAGTACACCCATATGATGATGATAGTGGATTAGCAGATATCGATTGTTGTATGTTAACTTTTTGGATGCAAGGACATGTCAGGTATGATTCTACATACCCTTTTCCCTTATTACTATATATGATCTTTACTGTATTTTGAGATGATGTATCACTCATACCAGACCGTTGTTGATCCAAGGTTTTATGTTTTGATTCTTATTATCTCGGGCACTCTGAAATGAGTAGATTGGGGATAATAGGTCTAGATGGTGTATAGAGCTGTATGGAGTACAAGAAGGAGGCTACGCTTTTATATATTTATATTTTGGAGCTTACAATTGCTTATATTCCATTGTGCAGTAATATGGAGCTATTGCTTGTGTTATTATAGAGATAGTTGTTAGAGTTTATTTAGGGATTTGTAGAAGTATAAACTCTATTGTTTTTTGTTTTGTATAACTCTAATGAACCGATGTACTCTGAATTATTTTGTTTCACTTAGTTCAATTTTGTCTCGCTTGTTGAACATCTATATTGTTATTATATTTTGTCTATGTGCTATGAGATACTCTACAGGTTCTATGATTTGGGTTTCTGTTACTTTACACCCTCGATTATCGTCCTACATCGACCGGGTACCATCTAAGCACATTTACAGGTCTCATTGGGTACCGAATGTAATAACCCGAACCTCTGGACACACCAATTCAAGACTTAAAACGACATTTGGACTAGTGTCGTGCTAAGAAGTATGAGTCTTTGGGTTTTTAAATTATTCATGATACGGAGACAATAATTTTACACATTCTACACTTTCAGATCTCAAAACGAAAGGAAATATAAGTACATAAAATAGTCTAAAATAGATGACAATCTCAAAAAAACGTAGTCCTTACAACAATGTCTCCAAATGCCAAATAGAAAGAGTATGATAGTAATATATGTCTAATTGATAGAATTAGTACAATATAAGGTACATGGGGAGTAACTATAAATAATATAACTCTAATTGCCTGGTCTCTTCCTCCATGCATTGGGTCCATACCAAATCACCTACCGACCTGTCCTGTTATAATGGGATATAAATGGGAAAAAGAGGAGTGGGTTAGGCAAAATTTAGTGAATGAGTTGTATTACTAGTGTATGGTGTTCAAAAGTAATTAGCTCCATATATAGTCTACACGACCTAGGTTGTTTATTTGTTTTTGTAGAATATATATAAATATATATATGTATGTATGTATGTATGTATGTATGTATGTATGTATGTATGTATGTATGTGTAAGTGTGTGTAACGACCCAGAATTTTAGTCATTTGAATTTGAAATATTTAATCGATTTTAAATATTGAAAAGTTATGTTTATAGATTAAATAACTTGAATTTCAAATATAGCGATTTATTAGATAATTTAATTGTTGAATTTAATAATTTGGATTGTTTAAATAATTGAATCTTGATTTTATGAGAATGAAAATGATTCTGAAAATTTATTTAAATTCTATTTAAATAAGAATGACGATAGTAAACTTTTAATTTAGAGTTAAAAGTGAATAATTTGGTTTTCATAATAATTTGTTTTAATTAACAAGTAAAAATAGCCTTCTAGGGCACTATCTCGGATTTTGATGAAACCAATGCCATTGGATCTGTAATAGTGAATTATTGTATGCTGACGATTGATGTATCATTTGGACGTGCAAGATCGAAACACATAGAAATTAATTTTATAAATTAATATAATAACTAGGCTTGAAAAGCTATCTTCTACATATGATCGAATTAGACCTCGAGACCAGTTCCATTGCGTTCGGAACATAGGTATAACATATAGAACGTCTGGTAGCACATCTCGTTTAGAGTTTGAGTTTTTCAGACGTTTTATAGTTGGATATTTTCGAATATAATATATATCTTTATTAATAGTTGGAATAGAAGCACAATCTTTTGGTCAGACCGTGAACTTCCCAAAATACCCCTATATATAACTTTTTAAATATTAAATTATTATTTCGTTTGATCTCTCCAATAAATTAGGAGATAAATTCTCTTTATAATTGCTTTAGACATATTCAAACCTAGATGTTAATTTCAATTCTCTTTCTTTAATAATAGTTGTAATAGCTTTGGTGTCACACTTTTTTGGTATCAACATAAACTACCAAAAAAGCCCCTCTATATATTATCAAATCTTAATCACTTTAAGATATGATCTAATATTAAACTTCTAACAAAATTCAAACGCCTTTAGAAGCAGGATCTAACCATTAAACATGCTTAAAATTCAAAAGGTTTCTAAAAATAGGTCTAAAATTAAAATTCTTTACAAATTCAAAATACTTCTTTGCAATACAAATCTTAATATCACTTGAAAAAAAATCATTTTTTTGACCGATTTAAACATATACATACAATTTATAAGAAAAACAATTCATGCGCGAAGAGCGTGCCATAGCACTCGTGTGTGTGTATAATTCTCATACTTTAACCATATCTATCCATTCTTCAGCCATGCCTTCTCCATAACCGGCCATACCTTTCCCCTTATATAACTCAAGTTGGATCAGAGAATAACATTCTCTATTTTTAAAATTGTCAAACCAGATAATCAAAGAAACAAAAAAATATAAAACGTTCATTCTCTTTTTAAAACAGCGACCTTCATCCAATGGTCGAGGATCTTCGGCGCCACTACAGTGGATATCATGGGTCGTTGTCAACTGGAGAAGTGTAGAGCTTGGGGAAAAATGACCAACGACCGGTTGGATCTTTATGCTATGGTCGACGACGGTCAAAATCGCAAGATGAATGGCATTTGGTATTTTTTTCGTGAGGGGGCTACAGGTGGAGATAGGCAGCGACACTGATGGCGTTAGGTCAGGGATAGTGTGGTGGTCTTAGCGTGGAGGTGATGGCCTTGGCGATCTCTGGCGGCGGTGAACTTAAGGAGAGGCGCGGTTGTGTTTTTGAAATTTTGGATGATGTAAACGAGAGAGGGAAGGAGATGAGATTTGTTAATTTGGGGGTAATTAATGTTGTAATTAGTGACTTAATATTATATTATTTAAATCGAAATTGTTTAATCAATAACTCTCTCATACGAGGTCAATTGAGACGCGAATTTTTGCGTTGCGCTCGTAATGATGAAAGCTTCGCAATAGAACTGGTTTGAACGAATTTGGAGACTATTTGAAATTTAGGCTAAAATCGGACATCGTTTGGTTTTAGTTCCAAACTGAAACAAATCGACGACAACAGAAATTTTTTGTGAGTTAAACTCACCTAGTTGGTTAACTAGTACGATATATAGTTGATAAAAATTATTGAATGATTGTTTGGATGAATTACTATATTTATTAGTTGGTTTGGATATATTCCCGCCCTTGGAGCAAATGAGACCCTATTGCGTTCCCGTGTAAGAGCGGATGACCATTTGTATATGAATCCCGCCTCGAAGCGGTTGATTTATATTTTATGGCTATATAACGTTGTGATGTAGGGGAACAGGTTGGAGGGATCCAACAGGATTCCTCACCAATGTTGATTTTATTTACATATATATGTGCTGATATATATGAGTTGTGGTGCAGGAGGATAGGTTGGAGGGATCCAACGGGATTCCTCACTATCGATGAATTGACTTCAATAATATTCCAATTATATGAATTATTGGGTAATAAACCTAATGTTTGGAAATATTGGATATGACATCGTTATATGTTAAAAATTGAAACCAATAGTGATAGAAAATATCAATATTGGTTGAGAGTTTGGCAGCTATTAGCCTCAAATTAGTATTTTTAAAATACTATGAATTATCATTTGAGTTGGAATTGGTTTTTAAGACAGGAAATGATATTCAAATCCAAAATTGGGTTTCGGAAATATATTGTTTTAAAGATTATCTACTTATATTAATATTTTGTTTAATAAAGTATCTAATTATATTAATATTGTTTTAAAGTATTTAATTATATTAATATTATTTTGAATTATTTAATTATATTAATATTGTTTAAAAGTATTTAATTATATTAATATCTTTTAAATTTTTAGTTATATTAATATTGTTTTAAAGTTATTTAATTTATATTAGTAGTGTTTTAAAAGTTATTTGCTTATAGTTAATATTGTTTTGAAGTATTTACCTGAATGTTAATATCTTGAAAAAGTAAATATTTAAGAATAATTATGGTTTGAAATTAATAATATGGATTTATTAATAAGGTTCTAAAAATAAATTATTACTATTTATAATAAGGGGAAGATGAATTATTATTGTTTTGGAAATGATTAATTATTATTTTAAGATGTTTTAAGATTTATAATTATTATTTATTTATTCATGATGTTTAATTTTAAATAATTATTTTTATATAATAATGTTTAGAAGAAATGATCTTTATTTGTTTATAAACGTGTTCGAGACTCATAAATAGAGTTTTATAAATGGACTTGGATTGTATGAGAGAAGTTTATAAAATGGTTTAGAGACATAAGGGAAGATTATTTACAAGGTGAAAGAGTTTTATAAATGGTTAGATATTTATAAATGGACTTAAGAAACGGTTTATAGATTTATAAAAGAAGTTATATAAATAGTTTAGAGATTTATAAAGGATGCATAAATGAGTTTTAGAAATGTACGAAGAGGATTTATAAGTGGTTGAAATTTATAAAAGGGATTATAAATGATTCTCAGAGATTATAAAATGGTTTATAAATGGTTTTAGAGAATTATAAGGAGTTTTATAAATGATTTTTGAATCGAATAAAAAGAAAATCTTTCTCATATTTGTAAAATACTTATACCATTGAGATAAGTATATGAGTACATTTTCTAAGTTACGAGGTGTAATGTGTGTGAATATACTTATACCATTGAGATAAGTGTATGGATAGTTTCTATGTATTGAAAATATAGGGATTTGTGGATATACCTTTGTAAAAGTATTCTTATACAAGTAATTTACAAAATGGTTTTTATTTTGTGAAAGATTTATTAAAGGAGGTTAGTGGTTGCTTATGTGCTTAACCAATGTTGGTTTTCCCTATGGAATTAAATTCCTGATTGAATAATTGTTTTTCGATAGTTAAATAACCAACTATCGAATTTGGACCTAAAACGTAACTTTGGAAATATCAAGGAGAAACACGTAAGTTATGTGGCACAGTCATCTTCGATGATGATGTATTATGCGCAATATCTCATTTCATTCTCTTAGGACAATGGTAAGGAAATCCATCCACTAACGGTTAAAGGTGATCTTCGCTCTTATCTTTGACTGTTTATTTCCTAAAGAACCGGGGTTGAGTTTACCAGGAATTATCGAATGTTGTTTCGAAGAGACCGGGATCGGGTATGTTACCCAAAAACCACTTCGATCCAACGAATGCATTTCGAAGTGAAGACATCTTGAAGATGATGGAATTGGAGACGGAGCTCTCAAGGGTTTCATTCAGTCACAGAACGAACTTGTATGGATGAATGTTGGTATTGCATTGTTGCCTGGAAGGTAGTGTCAACATTCCAAGTGGGAAGTGCTATATAAAAGGTAAAACGTAGCCTCAAGCCTCATCAACCGAAAATGACTAAAATAGGGGAGATGCAGCAAGGCTAGGTGGGTCGCTCCCATGAGGGTAAGGTTATCCCTATCTAGAGTCCCAATTATTAACTAATGTATGATTCGGTACGGTTGCTGATCCCAACCGAGAGGTGATCTTATTCGGTGCTACCCAGTAACGGGTAGGCCGGTCTTGTGTTGACAGGGGTCGATAGGTTCGACCTCGGTGTTATTTGTCTAGAGATGCACCATGACGGGTGGTACCCCAGTAGCCCAGTCATTGTAAGGAATCCATTCTCCAATGAGCACCGTACGGACTTAGTTGTACCAACTATGCTGAAACGTGAGATGTAAGCATTTCAGCTATATTCATATTTTACTTTGACCCCTAGACATTATTATAATATAAATGGATTTTCTATAGAAAATGTTTTGGTTATCGTAAGGTAACCCATTCCTGTTTATGTGCGGCGTGGTCTTAGGAGATACTTTTGATTTCAAAGGATTTTATAAATTAAAAATCCAATTGGGTGTGTTTTCTCATGCTTGTTTTCCAGATTGACTCGGGTGTTATTTTATTATAATGCTTGGCCCAGACCGAGCATATTTACAAATTTTAGATGGTTGCTTTGGCGCTTCAGGAGATGAGCTGGAGGCCCAAAGACGTCTGCACGTATATGGTTATTTTTCCGCTATATTCATTGTTGTATCTATTAGCAATCGTAAGGACCGACTGTTATAACTGTTTAGGTTGAAATGGGTTAGTACACTCTGATTGATGTATGTATATATACATACTGCAGTTTTGTTTTTGTGTAAAGATTTTTTGTATATTATAAATTATTTGTTCAGTTGTGAGATTCTGTGTTGTTTAATATTCTTCTTATCTTATTTCCTTTTTCTTTTCCCCTAACTTTCAGGTTTTCTGCATTCGATTGCTCGGCACGAAATGCAGTGGACGTATTGATGTCGATTTTTGAGGGTCGAAAATCCCGGTTGTTACAGTGTGTATATATGTATGTGTGTGTGCGTATCCGTGTGTGTATATATATAAGGATTCTCCTACCAAGATACAATAACCTGATACTAGATGTAACAACCACCTTAAGTATACTGAAAATCCGATATACTTCCATAATGATTAACTACAAAACTTGTATATTAAGTAGACCAACTCAATTACGAGTATCAAGTGCATAATCTGACAATCCACTAATTCCATTGAGCTAGTCTTATAATGCCTAGGCCTACTTGCCCCCAAAAGCATCGAGCACCCTACCCGCTCACGTTCATTTTCCTATGCACAATACCGAGCATAAACAACAATGTCTAGGCCCAATTACCATAAAATCATCGAGTAACCTCACCTTAGTGTTTAATATCCTATTTCTATGCACCGCACTGGGTATATACCACAATGTTTAGGCCTAATTTTTCAATAACATCAAGTAACCTTTTCTTAGCATCCATAACTATGCACAGCACTGGGCATACCACCACAATGCCTAGAACTAGTTATCCATAAGACATCGAGTAACCTCCCGTCAGTGCCACGTGCACTAAAGCACACCTTTGTGGTAGAACCACACACAACATCAAATGTCATGCCTTATAACTTTGTGAAGTATGAACCTAGGATGTCACCCCCATGTGATAATTTTCCATCTCCCTGCACGATTTCCTTCAATTCCGTGGGTGCCTCTAAAGTCAAAGGAGTGGGAACAAATTTCCCTGATTCACCTACGCGTCTTTACCACGTCCAAGTTCAACCTAGACATGTTGAAGTAACTAAGAGGTCTGAAAATACCATTCAGACATCTGGTTAACTAATGAAAATAATAATAATAAATCATTCTCAGGCATTTAAAGTTCTTCTACCTCTTTTAGATGTCTAATTTAAATTTTAGACATCTGAAATATGTCGAATTTCAATTTAAAACTCTCGGATATGATTTCCTAAAATTTAGATGTCTAAACACAATTTTTAGATGTCTGAATGAATTTTTAGACATCTAGTCTATTTTTCTAAATTTTTATTACTTGTTTTTTTGGTTATTTTTATTCATCTTTTCGTGATTTTGAATACAAGTTTAAGGACTTTTTTTCAACTATATTTTTATGTGTATTTCATACCCTTGATTACACTAATTCAAATTGTTAATTTTAAGGATTGTATACGTATATTTACACATTTTTTATTTAAATCTATCTTTGTATATCCAAGGAGAATACTATGTATATCTCAATTCTTGTATTCAATTCAAAGGTGAAATTAAGGAGTATTCAATTACTTTCATTTATCCAGTTCAAATCAACTTTATTAAATCAAATCGACTTTATCAAATGAAGATTTATATTCGTATAATTTAGAGTGGACTAACCTAGTCTACCTTTTCCCCTTTTTACAGTTACAATATATTAACCTAGGATTTTTCCATCATATTTATACAAAACTAAAATTAATCCATTTTAAAATAACTTAAAACTTCTATGTCAAATTAGTATATTTTTAGATTGGGTAGAAATATAAACAATTTGATCACCCATTAATCAACATATTCTAGAAAATAGCTCACTCACTTTTTAGAGCTCCCTTTTTCCTAGCTTGATTTGAATCGCCCTCTCTTCTCTATTTCTCTTTTAGTTTCTGATTTCCTTTCTTTATCTTGATTGTAGAAAGAGACAGAGAAGTTTTGTTTAGGTTAAGATGTTTTTGAGGAAGAGGAAGGATAATTGTATTTACGGGCGACGACTATGGTTTGTGATGAGAAATAGTGGAGGGTATGATCCTTTTTACAACTGAAAACTATGGTTTTATAATCTAGATCCAAAATTCATATTTACTAAAATGCCACCGATCGTATTTTCCACTATTTTCGACCCATTTTAAATTTAACAAGTTGTATATGTTTCTTAACTGTAAGCAATGTTCCAAATGCAATGGAATAACTTCCAAGGTCTAATTCCAACGTTTGTAGAAATTTAAATTTTTACCTATTAATGTAAAATTATATTTTGCCCATATTATTATTTTAATTTATTTCTTAAAATTTTCGAGATGTTATATTCTCCCTCTTAAAAGAATTCCATCCTCGAAATCTCCAAAGATGAAAAAAATGCAACTCGTATATTAGAAAATCAATATCTACAACCATCTACTCAACAATCAACCACTTACAACCACTGTCCTTAATTTCAGTTTCTAATGCAGCATGTACATATAGGTATGGAATGCATATGAACATAACCATAATACAAAATTAGGAAGTATGCTGAAGTAGTCGACCTTCTGAATGCAAGTGTTTATACCTTGTACCAAAATGTATGCGATGCCCTATATACTTGCAATCTTACATGGATGCACAATCATTCAATATATATGCAACAATGCAATAACCATATGCATAAAAATGATAAATAAAATGAGTAAGGTGGTGTGTGTCATAGGCTAACCTAAATATAGCAGGCCATAAGTGCAATACTAACTAATAAAATTCATCTATTAGCAACCATCATCCATAATATGTCTTAATGACACGTTCATAGCCATACCTACCATCTAGCATTCCTACTATGGGATATTCTAAGCTAAATACTAGAAGCACTAATAATTATACTAATTTAAATGGAAACGTACCAGAAAAGAGTTCTAGATGGATAGCTCGGATCTTCACCTTGGGCTCCCACATACTCTATGTTGGATCGTCTCCCTACTTGACTCAAACAGGTTTAATCACCTTGTTGCGGAGTCTTCTTATCCCATGCTTATAATACAGTTTAGTGCGCAACGAACAAGTGACTCTCCCTCCACCTCAACTTCTTCCAACTGAATCGGCTAGATGACGGTGGAGAAATCGTGCAAACACTTCCGCAAGTGTGATACATGAAAAACATTATGAACCCTGATAAACTTTTCAGAAAGCTCCACTCTATAAGCTGATTTCCCTACTCTCTCCAAAATTGGAAAATGCTTACAAATATCGATGCCAAATTTCCAAAAATACCAAAGCTCATAATGTGCCTAAGTGGCGAGATCTTCACAAAGATCATGTCATCCACCGCGAACTCCAACTTCGAGCGTCTCATGTCAACATGAGATTTCTACCTGTCTTTGCAGTCTTCAATCTTCAATGGTTCAAATCTACTTTCTCAAACGTCTCCTTAATTATGTCTAGTCCAAGAATGATTCTATTAATAGTATCCCACCAACAAGATGGATATTTGCTCGGCTTCCTATACAACACCTCGAACGGTGACATTCCAATTCTCACCTAATAGCTACTATTGTATGCAAACTCCACTAATGGCAAGTGATCCTCCCAAGTACCTCCAAAATCTAGAACACACATCCTCAGCAAATCCTCCATTATCTGATTCACCCTCTTTTTATATCCGTCCATCTATGGGTGATAGGCTATATTAAGATTAAGTTCAACGCCCAAAGCCTCCTAAAGACTCCATAAAACTCATTGGTGAAAAGTGGATCTCGATCACTGACAATGCTAGAAGGAACTCCATGTAGTTGAACCACCTTCCACACATATAAGATCGCTAAAGGTATAGTTGTCCTACTCCTAACTGGGGTAAAATAAGCACATCTTGCCAATCAATGATGACCCAAACACTCTAATTCCCCCTTATGCTCCTAGGCAGTCCATCAATAAAATCCATAAATATACTCTCTCATTTCCACTATCGAACATCCAAAGGTTGTAATAATCCACCGAGCTTCTTTTGCTTTGCCTTTACTCTCTAACAAGTTATACACTTGAAAATAAACTCCATTACATGTCTCTTCATTCTTGGCCAGTAAACTACTCTCTTCATATCACGATACATTTTGTCACCACTAGGATGAATGGTCATCCTAGAATGATGGGACTCTGCTAGTACCATGTCAATCAATTCCTTAATGGGAGGAACACACAACCTACCATCTCACCTCAACCATCCTCTCAAATCAGTGGAATAATAGTATAAATGACTCGAATGCATTCCTTGATTCAAGTTCTCAATAATATCCAATAACTCCATATCTTGCCTTTGACTTGAACCAATACGGTCCAGAAGCGAAGTGTGAACATCGAAAGTTGTCAACAATCCTATTGTGATGTCCGATAGTGGTCGAAAATCGAATGTGGAAATAAACTCCAAATGCTTACATTCCAAAAACATAAGACTTAGCATCACATGTTTCCTACTCAAGGCATCAACTACAACATTGCCCTTGGCTGGAGTATATGAAATACCAAAGTCATACAAAGCCAAGAACTGCATCCAAGTCCAGTGCCTCAAATTCAGACCGGAGGATAAATACTTCAAAGATTTATAAACCGTGAACAACTCAAATCGCTCCCCCAGAAGATAATATCACCATGACTTGAGGGCGAATAATAGTTGCCCAAGATCATGTGTTGGATAGTTTCTCTCTTTAACTTTCAGATATCAACTGGCATAACAAGCAACTCTACTCTCCTGCATTAACATAGGGCACAGTCCTATACTACATGCATTGATATATATCGCAAATTCTTTCAAACCATTAGGGAGTACTAAAACAGGTGCACTAGTCAACAACTCCTTCGGCTTAATAAAAGCATCTTCACATTCTGGGTTCCACGAGAAAACTAAATTTTGGATGGTGAGGCATGTCAATAGTGCAGAAATTTAGCGAAGTCCTTAAAGAACTTCTTGTAGTAGCCAGCTAAACCAAGAAAACTTCTCACCTCCATAGCATTCTTTGGTACGTGCCAATCCTGCAGCAACTTTACTAGGATCGAATGCTAGTCCATGCTCAAAGACAAAACATCTTAGAAAGCAAACCTCCTTGTGCCAAAATGACACCTGGAAAAGTTCGCCTTTAGCTTATGCATATGGAAAGTGTCGAACACTTCTTCTAAATGTGACTTATGACCTTCCTCGCTTTTTGAATAGAAAAGTATGTCATCTACGAATACCACCATCAACTTATTCAACAACCCTCTAAAGACTCGGCTCATGAGATCGACGAAATTTGTTGAGACATTGGCCAGTCCTAAAGGCATGATAACCACTCATCAAGTCCATTAGGTGCTCAAAAAGTTGTTTTTTGAGTACTATCATCAGCCACACACAACTGATGGAATCCGACAGCCAAGTCAAGCCGAGATAATTCCCTTGCTCCAACTAACTGATTGAATAGATCGCCTATACAGGGCAGTGGATAATGGTTCTTCTTTGTTAGTTTATTCAACTTTCGATAATTGACACAAAGCTTTAAGGAGCCATTTACATTAGTAGTAAAGAGAACTGGTGCTCCCCACTCCAAGACACTTCTAAAAATAAAAGACCTTCTCCAATAAGTCATTTACTTGCTTATTTAGTTCGCATCATTCTTTAGGAGCCTTGTGCTTCTCCTCAAGATAAATTCGAAATTCAATCTTCCTATGAGGTGGAAAATTGAAAACTTTGAAAAAGACATCTGCTTAGTCATGAACTACTGGTACTAAAGCTAACTCATCATGTGATAGGTATAAAGAATATAGGTAACTAAACATCACTAAACTCCTAGGGTTACAGTAAACCTCAAGGTTGTGCCCACTGCAAGTACAAAAACGAATCACTTTCCGATCATAGTCTAGTACTGCTCCATATATAATCATCAGTCCATTATCCCAAAATAAAATCATTGCAATTAAACTCGACCCTCAGAATATACAACTTTAAACCCTTACAAATGATAAATAAGTGAGTCGATCCTCCAATATGGTTTGACAATACTACAGGGTTTATAACTATACTAGTTTCTTAGTGTAATTCATCTACCAGTCTACTTGAAATAAAAGAGTGCGATGTCTCGGCGTCAAGTAAAGTAAGAATAAATAAATCAAAAGGAGTTAACATGCCTTTTATAATGACATCGCGCCTTCTATAATGACATTCTTTCCATTATCCACAACTGGAGTTACACTTGATCTAGGAACAACATTCAATGCATACGTTAAAACCATATGGGTAGAGGTTATAAGTGTTGTCGGACACTCCCACCTTATGTGCCCAAATTGATTGCAACTGCAGCATTTGATCTTTAAGCGATTCACCTTGTAATCCTTTACCATATGTGCCTTGTTATTACATCTCCTACAGTTGATTCCTTGCTTCTTTGTCTTGCTTTGAGCACCTATTCTCCTGTTGCGCTCATTCCGCTGGAATGGCTTTACTCTTGACTTCTTGGGCTCATCCTTCACTTTATCCTTAGAAATGATATATAGCAGAGCCATCTCCACTAAACCCTTATAAGTATCTCCCATTGGAATATGGCTAAGGGACAAATCCTAAAGAGGCTGCTTTTGCCCTTCCATAAACTTCAAAGCCTTTTTGTGTGTGGTATTATTAAGTCAAATTAAAATCTAGCCAGCTAATTGAATTGATTCACGTATAATTTCACAGATATATCTCCTTGTTGCAAATGTATAAATGTATCCAGCTGCACTCCTTTCTCGACTATAGAAAGAAATCTCATCTCAAAATGCCTTATAAAGTCTTTCTAAGTTATCTATTCCTCATTGGTCTTTACCACTACCACATCCCATAAATTTAGAGCCTACCCTTGTAAGTACCAAGAAGAAGGCTGTCTCCTAACAGCATCACCTATACCCAAAAACCCTCTCATAATTATACAACTATGCCTTTGAGAACATGAAAGATTCAGTCCCTATATAAGACTTCCCTCCTAAGCTCAAAAGTCCTTACATAGCTCAGTGAGGTCCGCAACTAGTGGGTTGATGGGTACTACCCCCTATGCATGTACTGCGGGTTCTTCATTGGGGTTATGTTTGGGTTGGCCCCTTGCTTGTAGATACCGACGGAACCACATCGGAACGTTCACTTCCGAAATCTCAGTTGGTTCGCCCATACAATTTCTTGCTTGATTGCAAATTCTCACTGTCCATGATTAGTAACTATTAGCAACTTTCCTTGGACAATATTAAGCATTACTGGAATTTAGTGGGTGTATTTAGGTTATACTTATATATGTATATATAATAATTTTTTCAAAATTTTAAAATTATACAAGTACTTTCTCTCAGTACGCACCTAATCACTATGAAATTTTGAACCCAAGTTTTAATACCAAATGTAACAACATGCACCTCTGAACACACCGATTCAAGGCCTAAAACGGCATTTTAACTCGCGTTGTGCCAGGATGTACGAGTTATTCGGTTTTAAACTTTTACATGATATAGAGACAAATACAAATTTTATACATACTACACTTTCAGATCTCGCGGTGTAATGAAATAAAATATTAATACTGAAAGTAGTCCAAACAAAGACGTAGTCCATACAATAATGTCTCTAAATGCAAAATACAAAAAGAGTATGATAGTAATATAATTTCTAACTGATAGAAGTAGTAAAATTAAAGGTACATGGGGAGTAACTATAAATTATATAACTCCAATCGCTTGGTCTTCTCCTTCATGCACTCGATCCACACCAAATCACTTACCGACATGTCCTTTTATAATAGGAAATAAAGGAGAAGTAGAGGAGTGGGCCAAACAAAGTATGGTGAATGAGTGTATTAGTACCATATGGCATTCATAAGTAATTAGCTTCATTTATAGCCGACATGTCTTAGGGTGCTTATTTGTTACTGTGGTCGATATATATATATATATATATATGTATGTATGTATGTATGTATGTATGTATGTATGTATGTATGTATATATGTGTGTGTGTAAGGAATCTCTTACCAAGGTACTATAGACTGATACTATATGTAAAAATTAACCTAAGTAAACTTAAAATCCGATAAACATCCTTTAATGATTAACCACAAAAATTCTACATTAAGTAGACCACCTTAATTATGAGTATCAAGTATATAATCCGATAATGCACTAATTCCATTGAGATTGTTCTACAATGCCTAGGCCTACTTGCCCCCAAAAGCATCGGGCAACCTACCCGCTCATGTTTGTTATCCTATGATGCACAATACCGGGCATACACAACAATGTCTCGACCTAATTTCCTCTAAAAAATTGAGTAACCTCTCATTAGTGTCCGATATCCAATTTCTATGCATCGCACCAGGCATACACCATAATGTCTAGGCCTAATTTCCCAATAACATTAAATAACCTCCTGTTAGTGCCCGTAGCTATGCACAACACCGGGCATACAATGCCTAGACCTAGTTGTCCCTAAGACATCAAGTAACCTCCTATTAGTGCCATGTGTGCTAAACCACACCTTTGTTGTAGAATCGCACACAACATCACCCATGCCTTATAACTTCGTGAAGTGTGAACCTAGGACGTCACCCCATGTTATACTATTCCATCTCGCTGCATGACTTTCTTTAGTTCCATGGGCACCTCTAAAGTCAAAGTAGAAGGGACAAGTTTTGATGATTCATACTACTCGGCCTTTACCAGGTCCTGGTTCATCCTGGGCTTACTGAAGTAACTCGAACATTTGGAAATACAATTCAGATGTTTGGTTACCTAATGCAGGTAATAATAAAAATCATTCTCAAGCATTTTGACGTCTTACTTCCTTTTTTAAATGTCTAACTTAATTTTTAGACATCTGAAAATATATTTAGATGTCTGGAATATATCAAATTTCAACTTAAAACTGTCAGGTTACGGTTTCTTGAAATTTAGACGCCTAAGCATAATTTTTAGACGTCTGAATGAATTTTTAGACGTCTAGTCAGATGTTTAGTCTATTATTCTAGATTTTTATTACCTGTTTGTTTTGGTTGTATTTACTCATCTTTTCATGATTTTGTAGGATTGATTTCACCCTGGAGGTGGATGAATAGGGTGATACTAAATTAATGCAAAAATATATATAATAATTGCAGCACAAATAATAGCAGAATAATAAAAGCAGAAATAGAACAACACAGATTTACCCGGCTTCGGCAAAACCCTACCGATGTGCTTCCCCTAAGGTTTCTACAAGAAATTAAGTAGTCAGACGCTTACACACATAAACTTGTGACACCCGCTAATGACTAACCTTACTCTACGAACAAAACCCTGCCACAACTCAACCACCGAGTTGCGAATTCTCAAACTACACCACCGTAGTTCGTAACCTAGTCACACGACTAGAAAGTTACACGGTTTAAAAAGAAAAGAAAATTACAACTGAAAATAAATAAACAAAACCCTATATAAAAATTTGAGCTCAAACCAAACAATAAGGCTGACCCACTTATTTAATTAAAGATAGTCTCCCATTTTCTATTTTTGCTCATGGCCGCCTCTTTTGCTTTACGAAATCAATGTCCACCTCCATTTTCCTTTGCTCGCGAATACTAGGGCTCTGAATTGAAGCGCCGCTGCTAATTGATGGTCGTTCCTTAATTAGCTCCACTGCTTCTTTGATTATGCTTGCGGTCGCTTCAGAATTGAGTTTGAAGGTTATAAAATTGGTATGTGGTGTTTGCCGTTTAATTGCTCTATTGTTTTGCTTTGGTTCGAACTCGATTCGAGTTATTGTTTTGGGATTTAATTTGAATCTTGGCTCTATGATTTTTGCTTGAACTCGAACAAATTTTTATGCCGATGATGTAACTGGGTTTTATAGGGATTAAAGCCCCTAAATATACGTTCGTATTTTTGTATTTGAATTCTTCTTGAATTGCTCTTGTTCATCCGATCTTTGCTTGGGTGCTTGTGATGAATTGTTGACTTGTTCGTGTTGAATATGCTTGAATATTTTTTAGTCGGTTCCGATCATTACTCCTTGTGTGATTTATGCACTTGCGTTGATTTACGATTGCAAGGTTGAGATGATTCAGACCTGTTCATATATTTGTGATATATTGTTACTACTTCCTTGGTCACCACGGCTTTGACTCTGGCATGACATGTTCATTTTGAAATACATTGACTTTGTTAGAAAACTCTTCATCACAGTTTCAATTGATAATATCCTTTTTGAAACTGCTTTTGTTAATATTGATATAATCCACGGCTTTGTTACTCTAATTTCTACTATGTATATTTGAACTTGGTAGCCTTGCATTTCACTCTGTTTCATATGTATATACATGTTGATTCACTGTTCCATATGAATGTAGTGTTCATTGGTCTTGTCATCATATTTCCTTGAGTCTGTACTCTGGTTGTTCATGCCTCTGACCTGATATATGTGTATGTACTTATATGCATATGTGCATACATATGTCACTTTGCTATTTCTAGATAGTTGCATTTGCAATCTGAACTTGAACTAGTTTGTTGGGTCTGTTCTTTGTTTGCCTTGAGCACCATATATACTTGAAGTCTTGTTGCAGTTTGTAGCTGATGTTGTATTCCACTGTTGTGTGAGTCTGGTGTAGTGTTGCACTGAGTTTGAGTTGGAGTTTCTTATCACGTGATTTGGTTTAGTTCATCTTGCTCATCCATGCTTGAAATGTTGAGTTACTATTTGCACTTCATTTTGATTGCACTTGATACATGTTCTCATGTGGTTTGTATCCTTTGTCTATTGTTGTGGTGTTCTGATCAGGTTACATTGTGTTGTGGCATATGTGTTTGTTGAAGTGTGTAGGCCTTGCATTGCTTCGAATTGAACTTATTGGTCTTGTTAGCATGGTCTGAATTGTTGAGGTTGATGTGTGTATGTATATATGCATACATATATGCATACATGTGTATCTTCATGTGTGTTTACTAAAGTAGTTCTTGTGCACTTGTTCCCCATGTAATCTGTGTTTCATTTTGCTACATCCATTCAGTTCACCACTTTGTTTTAACTGCACTGGCCTGGTCTGTTACTGGTGTGGTTGACACTCATGTCTTTGAGTTGCATTCTTTGTTGAAGTGCTAGCTCGCATTGGTCTTCAAGTTTCTTTGAGTCTGTAGTGTTCATTTTCTTTGAACTTGAAGTCTTGACACACTTGTCTTGTGCACTTTCCTCCGATGTGTTGATCATGCTACAGACTTGAGTTTGTCTCATTATTGCATATAAACTTGGTTATTGCATTTGAGTCTGTGCATATGAACTTGTACATGTCTAGTTTTGGTTGATTTGGTTGAGACTCATATGCACTTGAGTTGAATCCAGCCTTTGGCTTGGGTTTGACCTTATGCTCACCTGTCCCTGCAATTTTATCAAGTGTATATCGGTGTGCACGGCCTTGTGACATGTACAGTGATACATTGTGCATTTTACAAGCTATTCGTGGAAGATGAATTCAAAAATAAATGATGACGAACAACCCAAATAGTTGAGGCAAATGATATTTTCAAACACACACTTTTATTGTACACTGCAAAATATTTCTTTTTCAGTTTTACTGTGTCAGTGTTTATTTTGCAGATAGTTTAGATGTTGGATATAGGCTGGAACAAAGTTGAAGATAAAATACGAGTGTGAGTGAATATATGTAGTGAGGTCAAAATTGTAAATTGAAATTTGTGATGTAATCAAAATTGTAATGTAATTGAAAATGTATATATGTAGTGAGACCTCAAAAATGTAATAAAATATTTGTTTGAATAAAAGTTATGTGTTATTTATTTTATTTAACAAATATTTATTTAATTATGTGAAAAATAAAATAGTACCATAAAAAATACATTTAAATGAATATATATGTTTATTATCATAAAAAAAAATCATATACTAGCATATTCCACAATCTCCCCCTTTTGATGATAACGAACATATATTAAGATTTTGACTCTATTAAATGTATTTGACCTTGATGAATTCCATTTGCTTCCACTATTTGAATGCTCCCCCTACACCAAAGCTCCCCCCTTCAAATATGCATGAAAATAAAATAAAAAAATATGCAAATGAACCTAGTTGGGAATATGCAAATAAAAAATATGACTTGACTTATTTGCTAAAATCTTAACCTCTCTCTCCCCCTTCTGTTATCAGCAAAAGAGTAATAATGTTAGAAAAATAGAGATAAAATGATAGACACTAATACAACATTAATACCTAATCGAGTATAAATATTAAATTTCAATATAAAATCAAACAAACATCATAAATACTCTGTTAGGCGCATATTCCACGTTAGAGTGATAGGGGTGATGTCGGCATATAAAACCATGTAGTTGTGTCCATTTGTGGTATATTTATGATAGGAATTTGAATACTTACTAACTATACATAACTGTTAGGACTTTTAAATTAGTTTAGTAGTATTCCCAATTTTTTTTAAAAAATGAATTTCAAGTATCTTCTAATCGCGCATAACCATGAGGACTTTTAAATGAGATTAAAATCAACTCGTCTATTTAATAATCAATTTTGATATGTGTTCCATACATGCATAACCGTGAGGACTTTTAAAGGAGCATGAAAGCACATAATCAAAGATTCCAAGTAATTCACCCATGCATAACCATGAGAACTTTTAAATGAGAGTGAATACTTTGGATGTTTATTGCTAATTAAATTTTTAAAAAAATGAATAATTTCCCGTTTAAAATACCACATTTTGACATACTATATTGGATTTTAATAAGTGATGGTCATTAGAAATATGATAGAAATAGAGATGGTCATGGAATTTTTACAAATCAAAGTTATTATAAATTTTTTTAATTTTTTTTAAAGAAATTTACTACATATACTGTCTCAAGCCATAATATATGATTAATATCAACACTCATCACTTTTTCAATCACTATTTATCATTTTGATAATTAGTAGGGAGTTAGATTAGCTAATGTATTCATTTAAGATCAAATCCAAAAATAAATATAAAATTAAATTTCTAAAATGCCTAATTTGAAACAAAATTATTTTCTGAAAGGGTTTTTATGAAATAAAATGTCTGCCAATTCAAAATCAATTAAAATAAAATTATGCAGATATTTTATTTGGAAATGTGATGCAACTTATGAATGTCCCTACATAAAACACATTCATTTAGCAATTTTTTCTATCAACTAGACTACCATCAGAATCTGCATCTGAATTCCCCTTTAAATCATAGTTATCATAAATTGGATATCATAAACCAGACCGTGAAGTTGCAGCAAATATCTTATAATCACTTTACAGCTTTTAAAATGTGATTCCTTAAGGATTTGATTGAAAACGTGCATATTAAACTAGTGAACATAGTGTCAGATCTAGAAGTAGTAAGATAAACAAATATATCCATGTGTATCTAGAGTAATCATCAACCAATACAAAACAACATCTCTTACCACTTAAACTTGCAATATCGTTAGTCCAAACAAATCTATATGAACTAGTTCAAGGATGAAAAGATGATTGGTTAACATTTTTGCATAAGTCGGAATCAAAATCAACCTTCATTTCCTTATCGCATAACTGGCTGATTTACATCAGGTTATGATGGAGATTTTCAACATTTAATATATCGTTCAAGATAAATCTACTATTGCCTATTTTACCTTTACCAATAATTTTTCGTTACTGCCCATTGTGATTCTGCCACCATTGTGCTAGGCTAATGAACTTTGATTTGTCGCCCGTCGTATGCCTGGAACAGCCAGAATCCAGGTATCACTCTTGTTGTTCCTTAGCCTACCACCATCCTACACAAGGAAAGATTTTTGTGACCTATTTGTTTTTATAGGTCCATGATTGTTAGTCACAAATGATTTTAAAAAATATGTTTGTGTAGACCCAAGACAACCTATATTTGTTCCTTTCAGCACCCATATTTGTTTGACTTTAAGGGATTTTATATTCGTGCTTTTGGAACCCAAATTGGTATGATTTTCACGTGTTTGGGTCTATACCAGCAATCATTGTGATTGTGTCTAATTTTTCTACAAATCGTGCACTTGGAGTTGGCTTGATCACTTTTACCTTTTTTAGATTGAGTATACCCAAGTCCTCGTCTAACAGTATTAACATTTTGTTTCCCTAATAACATATTTAGTAATTTTTCTCCTTTGGAGAATTTCCCTAAAGTTGTAGACAATTGTTGGACTTATGACTTGAGTGATTCATTTTCATTCAATAACAGAGTGCACTTTTTAATAGAATTTTCTCTTCTAGTATTTTCACTTTCTTTCAAAATCAGAATTTCATTTTCAAGCGATTTAATTTTAATTTCTTCTTCGAAAGATGGACAATTATCACACTTAGGGCTCCTATTTCGATAGTTTTTAACTAATTGATCAAGCTGTTTATTTATTCTATCAAACTATCTCTTTGTGATTCAATTTCAGCGTACTTTTCCCTAAGTCGTTCAAAACAGTCATTTACTTCGTGAAAATATATAAGTAATTCTGAATGAGTAAGTTTAGATACCTCGCTTAGCTCATCATCATCGCTGTCACTTATTTCTCCACGAAGACACGGATTTGCTCTTTCACTCTCACTGCCAGCGCTTTTATCATTTTCATCACTTTCATCCCAAGTTGTTAAAAAGCTTCTTCTTCTCGGTTTCTTTCCTTTGCTGAATTGATTTTGAGGACAATTTGGCTTGATATGACCAGGTTTATTGCACTTGTGACATACGATCTCCTGCTCTTCTGAATCGTCTATAACTTTGACTATTTTATTCTTCAGTTGTTGATTCGGGGCAGGATTTCCATATTTATGGTTCCACCTTTTGAATCTCTTTATTATCAGTGCCAATTCAGCTGCTCCATCCTCATCATCATCTTTACTTTCCATTGTTCCTTTCAGAGCTATTGATTTCTTTCGTGTATCACCTCCTTCATGTTCTTCCTTGAATTTGATTTCTAGCTCATAAGTGGTGAGATTTCCGATGAATTCTTCGACTTTAATTTGTTTCAGATCCTTTGATTCTTGAATGGAAGTCACTTTTGCTTCAAAATTTCATAGAAGAATTTTAAGGATTTTTTGAACTATTTCCAGCTCTGTGTATGGTTTTCCAAGGGATTTTGATTTGTATATGAGATTAGATAGTCGTCCATACATTTCTTTGACACTTTCATCCTTTGCCATTGTGAAGTTTTCATATTCACTACTGAGCATGGCAATGCAAGAATCTTTGACCTGAGAGGTTCCTTCATGAGTCACTTTAAGTGTATGCCAAATTTCCTACGCAGTTAGACAATGTGAGACACGATTAAATTCAATTTGATCTAATGAACAAATAATAGAATTCATAGCTTTAGCATTAGCATTTTGCAATTTATTTTCTATATCTGTCCATTGATCCATAGGTTTTTCAACTTCTTGATTATCTACCATAATTGTTGGTGTCTTATATCCTATTTCAACAATATTCCAAGCATCAATTGTTTTCAGAAAAAATTTCATTCTAATTTTCCAATATGCATATTCACCATTGAACATCGGTGGCCTAACTATGGACTAACCCACAGCAAAAGCATTATTAAAAGAAGCCATTTAAAAAATCAAATTTTTAAAACAAAAATTGGTTTTTGAAAAATCAAATTTTTAGAATAAAAAATGATTTTTGTTCCTAGCTCTGAAACCACTTGTAGGATCGATTTCACCCTAGAGGGGGGTTAAATAGGGTGATACTAAATTAATGCGGAAATATATATAATAATTGCAGCACAGATAATGGCAGAATAATAAAAGTAGAAATAGAACAACATAGATTTACCCAGCTTTGGCAAAACCCTGCCTATGTGCTGCCCCTAAGGTTTCTACTAGAAATTAAGTAGTCAAACGCTTACACACGTAAACTGGTGACACTCACCAATGATTAACCTAACTCTACGCTCAAAACCCTACCACAACTCAGCAACTGAGTTACGAATTCTCGAACTACACCACCATAGTTCATAACCTAGTCACATAACTAGAAAGTTACACGATTTAGAAAGAAAAGAAAATTACAACTGAAAATAAATAAACAAAACCCTATATAAAAATTTGAGCTCAAACCAAACAATAAGGCTGACCCACTTATTTAATTAAAGATAGTCTCCTTTTTTCTATTTTTGCTCGTGGCCGCCTCTTTTGCTTTGCGAAATCAATGTCCGCCTCCTTTTTCCTTTGCTCGTGAATACTAGGGCTTTGAATTGAAGTGCCACTGCTAATTGATGGTCGTTCCTTAATTAGCTCCACTGCTTCTTTGATTATGCTTGCGGTCGCTTCAAAATTGAGTTCGAAGGCTATAAAATTGGTATGTGATGTTTGCCATTTAATTGCTCTATTGTTTTTCTTTGGTTCAAACTCTATTCGAGTTATTGATTTGGTATTTAATTTGAATCTTGGCTCTGTGATTTTTAGCTTGAACTCGAATAATTTTTATACCAATGATGTAACTGGGTTTTATAGGGATTAAAGCCCCTAAATATACGTTCGTATTTTTGTATTTGAATTCTTCTCGAATTGCTCTTGTTCATCCGATCTTTGCTTGAGTGCTTGTGATGAATTGTTGAATTTTTCGTGTTGAATTTGCTTGAATATTTTTTAGTCGGTTCCGATCATTACTCCTTGTGTGATTTATGCACTTGCTTTGATTTACGATTGCAAGGTTGAGATGATTCTGACCTTTCATATATTTGTGATATATTTTTACTACTTCCCTGGTCACCACGGCTTTGACTTTGGCATGACATGTTCAGCTTGAAATACATTGACTTTGTTTGAAAACCCTTTATCACAGTTTCAATTGATAATATCCTTTTTGAAACTGCTTCTGTTAATATTGATATAATCCACGGCTTTGTTACTCTAACTGCTATTGTGTATATTTGAACTTGGTAGCCTTGCATTTCACCCTATTTCATATGTATATACATGTTGCTTCACTGTTCCATATGAATGTATTTTTCATTGCTCTTGTCTTCATGTTGCCTTGAGTCAGCACTCTGGTTGTTCATGTCTCTGACCTGATATATGTGTATGTACTTATATGCATATGTTCATACATATGTCACTTTGCTATTTCTGGATAGTTGCATTTGTAGTCTGAACTTGAACTAGTTTGTTGGGTCTGTTCTTTGTTTGCCTTGACCACCATATATACTAGAATTCTTGTTGTAGTTTGTAGCTGATGTTGTATTCCACTATTGTGTGAGCCTGGTGTAGTGTTGCACTGAGTTCGAGTTGGAGTTTCTTATCATGTGATCTGGTTTAGTTCATCTTGCTCATCCATGCTTGAAATGTTGAGTTACTATTTGCACTTCATTTTGATTGCACTTGAGTCATATTGTCATGTGGTTTGTATCCTCTGTACATTGTTGTGGTGTTCTTATCAGGTTACATTGTGTTGTGGCATATGTGTTTTTTGAAGTGTGTAGGTCTGGCATTGCTTCGAATTGAACTTATTGGTCTTGTTATCAAGGTCTGAATGGTTGAGGCTGTTGTGTGTATGTATATATGCATACATATATGCATACATGTGTATCTTCATGTGTGTTTACTGAAGTAGTTCTTGTGCACTTGTTCCCCATGTAATCTGTGTTTCATTTTGCTACATCCATTCAGTTCACCACTTTGTTTTAAATGCACTGGCCTGGTCTGTTTCTGGTGTGGTTGACACTCATGTCTTTGAGTTGCATTCTCTGTTGAAGTGCTAGCTCGCATTGGTCTTCAAGTTTCTTTGAGTCTGTACTGTTCATTTTCTTTGAACTTGAAGTCTTGACACACTTGTCTTGTGCACTTTCCTTCGGTTTGTTGATCATACTACAGACTTGAGTTTGTCTCATTATTGCATATAAACTTGGTTGTTGCATTTGAGCCTGTGTATATGAACTTGTACATGTCTAGTTTTGGTTGATTTGGTCGAGACTCATATGCACTTGACTTGAATCCAGCCTTTGGCTTGGGTTTGACCTTGTGCTCACCTGTCCCTGCAATTTTATCAAGTGTATATCGGTGTGCACAGCCTTGTGACATATACAGTGATACACTGTGCATGTTACAAGTTGTTCATGGAAGATGAATTCAAAAATAAATGATGACGAACAACCCAAATAGCTGAGGCAAATGATATTTTCAAACACACACTCACTGCAAAATATTTCGTTTTTAATTTTATTGCGTCGGTGTTTATTTTGCAGATAGTTCAGATGCTGGATATAGGCTGGAACAAAGTTGAAGATAAAATACGAGTGTGAGTGAATATATATAGTGAGGTCAAAATTGTAAATTGAAATTTTTGATGTAATCGAAATTGTAATGTAATTGAAAATGTTTATATGTAGTGAGAGCTCAAATTAGTACTATTCAAAATTGTAATAAAATATTTATTTGAATAAAATTCTATGTTATTTATTTTATTTAACAAATATTTATTTATGTGAAAAATAAAATAGTACAATAACAAATACATTTAAACGAATATATATATATATATATATGTTTATTCTCATCAAACAAAAATCATATACTAGCATATTCTACAGATTTCTCATACAAGTTTAAGGACTTGTTTTCAACTAGATTTCTTTGTGTTTTTCATACCCTCGATTGCACTAATTCAGCTTGTTAATTTCAAGGATTGTATACATATATTTACACACTTTTTATTTAAATCTATCTAAGTATATCCAAGGTGAATTCTATGTATATCTCAATTTCCGTATTCAATTCAAGGTGATATAAAGAAGTATTCAATTACTTGCATTTATCCAATTCAAATCAACTTTATCAAATCAAAAGAACTTTATCAAATATAAGGATTTATATTCATATAATTTAGAGTGGATTAACATTGTCTACCTTTTCTCGTTTTCTACAGTTACAATATATTAACTTAGGATTTTTCCATCATATCTGTATAAAAATAAAATTAATCCTTTTTAAAATAAATTTGTTATTCTATCTCAAATTAGAAGAGTATATTTTTTAGATTAGGTAGAAATATAAATTAATTTGATCACCCACGAATCAACATATTCTAGAAATCAACTCACTCAACTTTTTAGAGCTCCCTTCTTCCTAGCTTGATTTGAAACACCCTCACTTCTTTGTTTCTCTTCTATTCGTTGGTTTCTTTTCTTTATCTTGATTTTACTTTGATTTTATTTTTATTATTATTTAGAATTTTAAAAGAGATTAAGAAGTTTTGTTTAGGTTAAGAAGTTTTTGGCAAAAAGGAATGGGAATTGTACGTATAGGCAATGGCTAGGGTTTATGATGAGAAATAGTAGAGGCTAGGATCCTTTTGTTAACTAAAAACTAGAGTTTTCTAATTTAGGCCCGAAATCCATATTTACTAAAATGCCACTAGTCTTATTTTCCGCTATTTTTGACCCATTTTATCAAATTTAACAAGTTATATTTGTTTCATAACCATAAACGATGTTTTGAATGCAATGGAATAATCCCCGAGCCTAATTCCAATGTTTGCAGAAATTTATATTTTTGCCCATTAATATAAAATTACATTTTTGTCCTTATTATTATTTTAATTTATTTATTAAAATTTCTAAGGTATTACACCAAAGGTGTAGGTCAGTCGATATATTTGGTATCAGAGCTTAGGTTATGTAGCAGACCTAAGTTGATGGTTGGATCCATTAGAGATAAGGAGGAGTTATCACCTTAGGTTGGGTTAGACGATATATGAGAGAGCATACTTGTTATATTTTTGTTTTCAAAACTATATAGTGTTATATAATATAAGTGGCATTGCATTCACGAACATCACATATTCCTTTTTGAGAGACTGGTCATTCTTATTACACTTTATAAGAATGAGCTATTAAATGAGGAATGTTGCTAAGACTTCTACTTTTGGCATAGAGCAGGAAGCGGGTGATGGGGTAGCTGTGAACCTTGATATGTAGGCTATGTTTAACATAACAATATGATAAGGAAAATGCTGTAGAATGCCCAATTAGTTGCTTCTATTATGGTTTTTGGTGGTGGTGCTCCAGTGCATGTGCCTAGGGCTGATTTTGCTAAGTTAAATAAAGACTACTCTAGTCCGGGTCACAAGCCGTTTCTTTGAACATAATCAGCCTATGAAGTGTAGGATTGGTTGGACACTTACGATGCATCTTTTAAGGATATGGAGATAGATGATGCTATGAAGAGGAAGTTGGCCAGAAGTCGGTTGGACACCTACGGGGCGAGCAATGGGTTGATGGAATGCTATCAAGATTACTACCCTTGAGGATCATATTACCTGGGAGCAAATTAAGATGAGGTTTGAGAAGTATATACAAGCTGACCATAAGTCGGCGATGTTTTGTAAATTTGCTGATTTGAGGTAGGGAAATTTGACTATCTTGGGATATGTGGTCAAGTCGATATGTTATCAAAGTACGACCTATCTTTTACTAGTACTCCACTTAAAAAGAATGAGAAGTTCATTTTGACCTTGGACAATTATCTTAGAGAAAAAATAGTGGGACATATCGAAGAGTCCTTTGAGAAGTTGGTGAAGAAGGCTCTTTGAGACAAGAATCTATATCCGAAGTCTAGGCCGGCTGTTGATTCCAAGAATGAGCTAAATCTGCAAGAAAAGAAGAAATGGAAAAACAACAACAACAAGAGGATGCAGCATCAAAACAATGATGGCCAAAAAAGGGCAAGTGAGAGCCTACTTGCTATAATTATGGGGAGAAGAGCCATCTTATCAAGGACTGTAAAGCTAAAATAAAGAAGTGCTACAACTATAACAATTATGAACATATTAAGAAGGATTGTTCAAAATTCTTGAGGCACAAGAAGGTAGTAAAGGTATACGCTACTAGCACTATTCCTACTTCATCTAATGCTCCATCGATAAAGGTGAAGGGGAAGAGCATCGTTATTCAGGGTATACTTTATATTTCTAATATACATATACATGTTCTACTTAATACCAAGGCTTCACATTCCTTCATATCTAGTGATTCGGTAGATAGATTAGGATTAAGACTCGAGATAATTGGCTGAGCTTTGATTATAACAAACCATGTTGGAGGATTAAGTAGCCTTTGCATGGTTTATCAAGACTTGGCCTTGTCAAGTAATGGATATTTATTTCTTTGTGATTGCTTTGTGTTGGGTTTTGTAGGGTTCAATATGATTTTGGGAATGGACAAGATGAAGAAGTATGGAGTGGTGGTAGACTGTGAAAGGCTGTTGGTGATGAAAGGGACTGGCGATAAATAAAGATTAGAGATATGCTACCCAGCTGACGACGATACCATCACATGGAGAAATAGAGTTATGTATTGACTTGGTAAAGGATGTCAGGCTAGTAATTATGCCATTAAGGCATGTGGCTCCTAAAGAGCAGCGGGAACTAGAGGTGGAAGTAAATGACTTTTTGTGAAGGGGGTTCACTCGTAGGAGCATATCTGAGTGGGGAGCACCTATAAAATTCGCTACGAAGGCTGATGGCTCTTTAAGATTGCATGTAGATTACTATGAGTTGAATAAGGTAATTAAGAAGAGCAAGTATCAACTCCCGCATATTGATGGTTTGTTCCACCAGCTCCATAATGTTACAGTGTTCTCTTGGTTGGACCATACATGTGGTTTCATCAACTGAGAGTGGAAAATGAGAGTGTGTTGATTACAGCATTTCATATGCCGCTTGGATTCTTGGTTGGTTATGTCGTTCATGCTAAACAACGCTCTTCATATTTAGTGGTCTTATGAACTGTGTTCTTTAGGATAAACTAGATGATTTTCGCTTATATTTGGGGATAGTATCCTTGTCTATTTAAGGATGGAGGAAGAACACAAAAAGCACTTAGGGATTGTGCTAGAGGTGTTAAGGAAACATTGATTAAATGCAAATTTTTCTAAGTGTCACTTCTAGAGGAGGGAAGTGCGATGCTTGGGGCATGTTATTTCTAAACAAGGCATTATTGTAGATCCTAGGAAATTTACAATGGTTTAGGATTGGAATAAACCGATAAATGCTACAAATGTGAGGAGTTTCCTTGGACTGGAGGTATATTATAGGTGTTTCATCAAGTACTTCTCTAAGGTAGCAGCATTGTTAACCCTTTTAACGAAGAAGAATTAGACTTTTTTAGGACACGAGGTGCGATCACACATTTGCGAGAATGTAGGGGAGGTTAATGAGTGCATCGGTGTTAGTTATACCGAGTGTGAATGAAGAATTGACAGTATGCACAGATGCATATGGCATTGGACTAAGTGCGGTATTGATACAAAGGGGTTGCATATGCTAGTCGATAGTAGAAACCGCATGAAAGGATGTATCCGACTCATGATTTGGAGTTGGTGGTGGTATTGTTTGCTTTGAAGATTTAGAGGCACTACTTACTTGGAGAGAGGTTCAAAATGTTCACTGACCATAAATCATTGAAGTACCTCTTCTCTTAAAAGAATCTTAACCTTCGCCGGCAGCGATGGTTAGAGTTCCCGACCTTCTACGACTTTGACATTTCCTATGCCTTGTAAGGGAAATGCAATCACCGTGCTTTAGTAGAAGACATGCCAGTTTAGGAGTAATGTTCCTATAGTGGAAGCAGCTTGAGTATACAGCTGGTTATAACTTCAGACCTCGATGTGAGCTAAAGCCGGATGTATTGGCTAGTTTGACTATCATGCTTACTTTGAATGAGCGGATCGGTACTGGTCAGAAGAGAGACGCTAGATGTAACATCCCTTCTGAGGCTCGAAAATAAGCGCTATTGATGCTGCGGTCATCAATAATATTATTCTCCAGTGACAAAATGAGACTGGTTAATAGTATCATTAACATCAAAAGCACAGGAATATGAAAATTTTCAAAATCATAGATCGTATTAATAAATTTCCATATTCACTACATAATCCCAAACTTTGCCCAAGTTCAAATAAAATATAATTATTGCAAAATACTCCAAGACTGACATATGAAGGTGACCACTTGGTTGATCAGAGTTTACTACTAGACAAATACAACTTCTACCGTTGCATACATTCAAACAAAATGACAACACAATAGACATAAATAAACTCTTATATAGCTAGCTCTGCCTCCTGCATGTCTTCGGAAGCAGTCTTCGTCAAATCTAAAACCTAGAAACCTTACTCTCGAACAACTAAATTGAGTGCCCGAGAGTTAAAGGGCAAAAAAAAAAACTTCGGGTCAGAAAAAAAGTATGGGGTGAATAATAATATGCCACCTTGATAATAGATATCTAGTAAGACCACACTACTGAGCGGAAGGTGTTTTCCCCTTACTACTATCTCCTGAAAACATGTCAATCACTATCATGCTCTTGCATTCACAATGGTTAACTACACATAAACAAAAACATAAACAATCATATGCATGCATGCTACATCGATAACCTGACCAATCTATCCCAATTAATTGACTGCCTGTCTCTACTTCATAGTTTTTTCGGGGTTACTACAAACCTATGGCTGACTCGCGCCTACTAGATATACCAAAAATCTCCAACTTAACATTAGGAGTAAACTGAACTATCCATCCAAACACAATCATCTGAGAGTTTACTTGACTGTTTGTCAATCTCATAGTTTTGTTAGGCTCACTATGAGCCTAATAGTTTTACAGGCTAACCAATAAACTATCTAAGTTATATTCTTTTCTATGCGCAAACCTACTTTTAGTTTTACCCTGAACAAAACCCTATGCACTAGAATTATGGACTAATATCATCTAGGGGCTAACAGTTGAAGTACAGAGCACTATGTTACACCAGTCCCATTATCTGGTTCTCTATTCTCTAATCCTTGAGTCAATTTATCGTATCATAATTTATCTAACGGTGATAAGAACAATAATTTTACTAGTAAAATTTCGAGCTAAATACCCTCTTTATTTCCTTGAAAACATAATTCTTTATTAATGATTTAACCCTTGAAATCATACTTAAAATATAGAAATTATAGCCCTTTATTTTTTCCGAAGTATTATGCCATGATATATGCTTTCATAAAATATCTTTGATGAACTTCGAAACCATTCAGAGGTTATCGCAACTCAAAACCTTAGGCTATGAAGCCATATATAATAAAACCATTTGAATTGATAAAGTGCGGCATTGACATAGCCACTGTTGGTTGTCGCACCCCTCTATGTCGCTATTATGTTAAAGCATCTGATTTAATAAAGCATAAAGCCATAAGGCCAAAATCATTTATGTCGCATAACATAAATATATATATGTTGACGAATATAAGCAGCATAGCCATTGGTTTGCATAGTATAAAGCTTTAAAACTTGGAAATATGGGAATGCTGACATTGATGACCTTCGACATCAATATCATGAGTCATTAATATTGTTTATATCGATATAGAAAATAGGCGGCATCAGTGCCATTTATATCGATATCGAAAGTAAGGTTTATACATAGCATTGCTGCCTCAAGTAATAATGCCAAAATTATATACATGCGGCATTATGCCCTTTAATATCAATGTTGAAAATGTGGCATTACTGCCTTTTTATATAGGAGTGAAAATATGCGGCATCATTGTCGCTATAAATATTAACGCAGGTATAAAAAATGCAGCATCATAGTTTTAAGGAGTTGATACTGAAAACTAACGGCATAGAAAACATGGGGCATAGATGGACATCGGCGTTGATTAATAAAGACATTGCAATCTCGCAATTAACATAAAAACTGTTTTATTTCTTTAAAATGCAATTTCTTTTCACCTAGTTTATTTCTTTGTCAAATTGCTATTGGATACTAAACTTTTTTTTATCGAATTCTTTTCAGAAATATGCTATAGAAATCAAAATTATCATTCCCAACATAATCTTCAAACCACAAATCTATATAATTATTTTAATATAATTATTAAGCCTTTCTAACCTAATAAATTCATATAAAACCATGAACACTTGGAAAAAATCCTCAAAAATCACAATAAATTGAAATTAACATATTCTTTAACATATAATAATTTTGGAATCAAAAACATTATTTAATTATTTTTAATAATTAAAGCCCGAAATAAATCATTTTTCCCGCTTAGGAAATTCATAAAATATTCATACTTGCTTTGAAATTATGAAATTAAAAACCCACGTCTAAAATAATGTTACCAAGGTCATATTCAAATTTCAAGTCATTTGGGTGTCATATGATAGATTTTCACACTCAAACCTATTAACTAATTTCATAAAAAATCCAATAAATTATCAATAAGCACATAGTCATCATTCATTCACAACATGACATAATAACAATCATAAGATTCGGTTGTTTCAGGCATACAACAGGCGACAAATCAAACTTCCTTAACCTAGTACAAAGGTGGCAGAAACACAATGGTCACAACGAAATATTATCGGTAAAGGTAAAATAGGTAATGGTATATTCATCTTGAATGATTTATTAAATGTGAAAATCTACACCATAATCTGAATTAAATCAGCCAGTTATGTGATAAAGAAATGAATGTTGATCTTGATTCTGACTTATTCAAAATTGTTGGCCAATTAACTTTTTATGCCGAGAACTCTACATGTACCTCTAGAGGATTTTAACTACTTCATATAGATTTGTTTGGATTAATGATGATGTTTTATTGATTGATGATTACTCATGATACACGTAGATATATTTGATTATCTTACTGCTTCTGGATCGGACACTTTGTTCACTGTTTGTAAATTTGCACGATTCAAATTCAAGAAAATTTCATTTAAAAGCTGTTAAAAATGATTTTAAGGTATTTTGTTGCACACTTCACGGTCTGGTATATGACATCCAACTAATAATAATCTTAAGTCAAAGGAAAATTCGGATGCAGATTACACTGGTAATCTAGTTGATAGAAAACTTACTAGTGGAACGTGTTGGGTTAATTCTTACCACCGGTCCAAGGCTAGACAAACCCAATCACCTCTGCCGAATCAACTCATCTCCTACCTTTGCCGAACCAACCAGCTTCTCAAGCTCCTACCGAACCATCTAGAACAACCTGCCGAACCATCCCCTATCACCGAACCCCCGGACCAACCCACTCATCTCCTATCACCAAACCACCGGACCAACCCACTCATCTCCTATCACCAAACCACCGGACCAACCTACTCACATCCTTCAACCGGACCAACCTACTCACATCCTTCCACCGAACCACCGGACCAACTTACTCAACATACTTCCCACCGAACCAAGCACACCGGTCCACCATGCTTCTACCACCGAACCAAAGTAAGCCAGACCCGCTCCACCAGACCAGATTACATCAGCCCAGGCCCGCCAGCTGCTGTATACCTCCAAGACCCCTACCCCTAGCCTCACTCTATAAATAAAGGGGTAGGGGTACAACAATGGGGGACAAGTTTGAGAGCTCAAGCACGGAGAGAACTTTCAAACAACTTTCTTTTACTTGTATCAAAGCTTTGTACTTGTAATCAAAACAAGAGAAGAGAAATAACATATAAAGTGGACGTAGGCACATTCTGGCTGAACCACTATAAATTTGCATGTCTTTTTACAGTTTAGCCCCTGCTTTTCATATATTTGCATAAATCACTCAAATCACTAAGAACAACGTAAGATCTACTAAATCATACAACTTTGAGGTGTTTGTCCATTTTTTGTGCAAACATTTTTGGTGCTTTCACTGAGAACTAGAAGCTCGAAGCTTCAGCTTCATCCACTTAACGAGTTTTCCTAACAGCATCGTCCGCCACTTGGAAAACATGCCTCCCAAACAGAGAAAAGATGTTAACAAAGGAAAAAACATCGCATCCAGCAGTCTTCCAGATCCAGCTGTCACGAATCATGTAAATCGTCCTCCTCCAGCAACAGTAACAAATGAAGGACAGGCTAACCCAACCACTCCTGCCACAGAACAGCCTACAGCAATTACTAGGGCAGATTTGGACAGAGTTGTGGTTGAAGTAACTAACCGCTTCACGCCCCAGTAGGTAGCCTTGGTGGACCATCTCATGTCACGCTTAAGGGACGCTGAAGAATCCAACCGCAACACTGAATCATGGGGCGAGTCCCAGTCTAGAGAATCTCAGAGACAACAAAGATCTTCCTTCTTCGAAGGAGCTAACGGCAGAAATAGCCATGGTAGGAGCCGAGACCGAGCACAGCCCGAAGTTAGGCCTGAGGAAACGTTTGGTACCAAACCCAACGGGGGAGGTACCGGACGGAGGTCAACTGTAGCTGAGCCTGTCATACTACCTAACCACGGAAACGCCAATGAACGGGGCCGAGCTAGAGTCCAGCCCGAAGTTGGACCCGAGGAAGTGCTTAGATCAGAACCCGGCAGGGGAAGATCAAGGCAAGGGCCAACTGTAGCTGACCCTAGCATGCTCCCAGAAGATCAAAGGCAGCCACTGGAAAATATGAGGAATGATAGACGATACCATCCCTACAGGTCATCTGGACGGAATCAATCCCACAGGACAGAACCAAACTCATTTCTATCTGCTCCAAATTCTGATGAAAGGATGACACGCTTATTCAGAGAGTGTGTCCAACGGGAGCAAAGAGATCGAGGGATAGGCGCTAGGGTAACCAGCCCTTTCGCCCGCAATATCGAAATTGCTATCACCCCCCGAGAATGGAAGATGCCAACAATGGAACCCTACAAAGGAACCTCCGACCCCGTTGTACACTTACAGAGGTACACGCAACATATGCTCATGAGTGGGGCGACAGAGGGAGTACTGTGCAAATGCTTTCTGCTCTTCTTAGCAGATCTTGCTACCTCTTGGTTCTGTCATCTACCCCAGGGATCCATCAGCTCGTGGGAAATGTTGAAAGAAAAATTTATCAGTTAGTTCTGCATTCATGTGGAGCAACCTAAGGACGCTTATTCCTTATCCAGCGTCAAACAGAAACCTGGAGAGAAGCTGCAGCAATACCTAACCAGATTCAACGCTGCAGCAGCCGTAGTCCAAGATGCCAATGAGAAGCTTATCCTAATGGCCCTCTGTAGTGGTGTGCATCCGGACACTAAATTTGCTAGAAGGTTGACAAAAGAAAAACCAACTACTTTACCCAATTTCTTCCATGAAGCCGGGAAATACATGAGGCTTGAGGATGCTGCCATTGAGGGGCAGTCAGGACAGCAAAATAAGACAACCCATGGCAACGCCCCTGCTGTGGCAAGGGACGTTCGAAGAAATGATTCTAGAGACAATGCCGGGGGCAAGAAGGGAGAAAAGCGCCTATATCGGCCAGGACCGAGATTCGACACTTACACTCCTTTGAACGAGACCGTCGAAAATATCTTCCTTACCACCCAAGGCAAAGTTAGATACAAACGCCCATCATACAAGAAGGAATCAGATAACGCACAGAAGTCTGGAAAGTTCTGCCTCTTCCACGAATCTCACGGGCATGATACCAACGAATGCCATCATCTCCGAGATCTGATTGAGGAACACATCAGAAGGAAGAAACTGGAACGTTATGTAAAAGGTCAGGACAGGACCCCAGCTCCTGCCAATGAAAACCCAAGGCTACCCTCACCGGGGGCCGACAGAGGAAACCGCAACGCTAGCAGCTCTAGTCAAGAGAAGATAGTGGTCCATACCATCTCAAGAGGGCCGCACATCGCAGACAGAAGCTGGAAAGAGATGGAAAGATACGGAAAGTCGCTTAGAGACAATAAAGACTATGTCAATTCGGTTATAGAAGAGCGCCACCCGAAGCGGAAAGAAAGTAATGACATCACATTCGGTAAGCGTGACCTAGAAGGAAGGCAGTACCCTCACATGGATCCCATGGTCATCTCTGCCCGACTCGGTCCCGCCGAAGTTTACCGAATCCTGGTAGACACTGGAAGCTCAGTAAACATCCTGTTCAAACACGCATTCGACAAAATGAAGCTATCAATGAAGGATGTATCTCCCTGCGATAAACCATTACACGGCTTCACTGGAGATGCGAAGATGCCCCTCGGGCAACTGGACCTCTTTGTTGAGATTGGAAGCCATCCCCGCTCCGCTGTACGGAAACAGACGTTTGTGCTAATAGAAAACCATTCGGCCTACAATGCCTTCTTAGGAAGGCCATCCTTGTCTGACTTCCAAATTGTCCTAGCCCCATGGTGCCTAAAGATGAAATTTCCAACAGACAATGGAGTAGGGGAAGTGGAAGGAGACCAGGACGTTGCTCGAGACTGCTATGTGACTGAACTTCGCAACAACCACAGGAAGGATAAAGGGAAGGGTGTAGAGATTGCCCTCTGCACAAAAAGTCTAGAAGCATAGCAACTAAAGAAAGCCCCTCCTCTTCGATATACCAGCGACCCTTTCAATGAATTAGACCCTAGGGACAAAGAGGAGGAGGCCACCACCGAGCCTGCAGAGGCTATGGAGTTTATATCTGTAGACAAGCACGACTCAAGTAGACTATTGAAAATTGGGTCCCAACTAAAAGCCGAATTGAAGGAACAACTCATCGATTTTCTCCGCCACAACTTGGATGTATTCGCTTGGTCACACGCTGACATGACCGGAATCTCCCCCGACATAGCATGCCACGTATTAAACATTGATCCTACCAAGGCGCCTGTAAAACAAAGAAAGAGAAGTATGGGGGCAGAGCGATCAGCAGCCCTCGATGAAGAAGTAAAGAATCTACTCACCAATGACTTCATACGAGAAGCTATCTACCCGGAATGGATCGCCAACCCGGTGCTGGTAAAAAAGGCTAATGGGAAGTGGCGAACCTGCATTGACTTTTCCAACCTAAACGACGCCTGCCCAAAGGATTGCTTCCCACTTCCCAGAATCGACCAACTTGTAGACAGCACAGCTGGGCACGAGCTCCTATCTTTTATGGACGCATACTCAGGATATAACCAAATTCCTATGCATGCTCCCGACCAAGACCACACTAGTTTCATCACCGACCGGGGTTTATACTGCTATAAGGTAATGCCTTTCGGACTTAAAAATGCAGGAGCCACCTACCAGCGCCTCGTCAACAAGATGTTTGCAGGGCTAATAGGACAAACTATGGAAGTATATGTGGATGACATGCTGGTAAATTCAAGGAAAGCCAAAGATCACGTAAGCCACCTAGGCAAGATGTTTCAAGTACTTCGACAATATGGAATGAAGTTGAATCCACTAAAATGCTCCTTCGGAGTGTCATCGGGAAAGTTCTTAGGATTCATCGTTCATGCCAGAGGGATAGAAGCAAACCCTGAACAAGTCCGAGCGCTAAGGGATATCAAGATACCTTCCACTCGGAAGGAAATGCAAAGTTTGAATGGAAAAGTGGCCGCCCTAAGCCGATTCATCTCCAAGGCGACGGACAAGTGCATCCCCTTTTTCGAAGCCCTAAAGAAAGACAAGGGAAAGTTCGAATGGACTGACGAATGCTTAACCGCTTTCCTTAACCTAATCGAACACCTCCAGAAACCACCGGTACTCTCGACTCCAAGCGAAGGCGAAGAATTATACCTATACCTTGCTGTGTCATCTCACGCCCTAAGTGCAGCCTTGGTAAGGGAAGACAACCGCACGCATCGGCCAGTTTACTTCGTCAGCAAAAGGTTTACTGGGGCAGAAGTCAGATATCATAAACTTGAGAAGCTAGCATACTGTTTACTAATCACATCACGAAAGCTGCGTCACTACTTCCAGTCCCATTCCATCAAAGTTCTGACTGATCAACCACTGAGGCAGGTACTCCATCGTCCCGACACTTCTGGGCGACTACTTAAATGGTGCATTGAACTAAGTCAGTATGATATCACCTATCACCCTCGCACCGCCATCAAGGGACAAGCCATGGCTGATTTCATTGCAGAATTCACTACCAACGAAGATAAGGAGAAATTGGAAATAGCAGAAGATATCAAGTGGAATCTCTTTGTGGATGGTGCATCAAACGAACAAGGCTCGGGGGCAGGTGTGGTAATAATCACTCCCAGGGGAAACAAACTGCACTATGCTATAAGGTTGGAGTTCGCTGCTACCAACAACGATACAGAATATGAAGCAGTGATAGCCGGACTAGAACTTGCCATAGACATCGAAGCCAATTCTTTGTGTCTTCACAGCGATTCTCAACTTATTGTTAATCAAATACTAGGAGAATTCCAAGCTCGAGAAGAACGACTCATGGCATATTTAAAGAAGACCAAGTCACTTCTCAGCCGATTGGACCACTACTTAGTCAAACACATCCCTCGGGAAGAAAACCAAGAGGCTGACGAATTGGCAAAGCAAGCAAGTATGAGAGACATCGCCATCTTCGGGGCAGTAACCATCTCAAAGCAACTGACCCCAAGTTTTGAGCAAGTGAATCTGATAGCTGCAACCGAAGAAGCAACTTGGATGACTCCCATCCGAGACTACCTATAAAGTGGCACACTACCCCACGGGCGTAACGAAGTCAAGAAAATCTTGAGGAAAGCATCCCGCTACACAATACAAGAAGACATCCTCTATCGGCGTGGATTCTCTAACCCATTATTAAGGTGTGTCGCCGGGAGGGAAGCCAAGGAAATCTTGTCCAACATCCATCAGGGGAGCTGCGGAGATCACACCGGAGGGCAAACATTAGCAAAAAAGATACTCCGATATGGATATTTCTGGCCCACCTTAAGCAAGGACGCCCTAGATTTCGTCAAAAAGTGTGACAGATGCCAGAAGTTTGCTAAGATTCCGCGTCTACCAACAACTGAGATTACTCAAATGACCAGCCCTTGGCCCTTCGCAATATGGGGAATTGACTTAATCGACGAGCTACCAATGGGCCGAGGCGGGGCCAAATATGCTATAGTGGCAGTCGACTATTTCACCAAATGGGTGGAAGCGGAACCCCTAAATAAAGTATCTTCAGCAAAAGTTATTAACTTCTTGATCAAAAATGTCCTGTGTAGGTACGGAGTCCCACTCAAAATCATATCAGATAATGGGCTTCAGTTTGATAGCGAGGAATTCGCCAACTGGTGCCAAGAGCACGGAATTCACAAAAGCTTCTCATCCGTAGCGTATCCCCAGGCCAACGGACAAGTCGAAGCCGTCAACAAAATTCTGAAAACTCTAATAAAAAAGAAGCTCGAAAAGTCAAAGGGCGCTTGGGTGGATGAACTCCCTACGGCACTGTGGGCCTACCGCACATCTTTCAGAACATCAACGGGGCACACTCCTTTCTCTTTGGCATACAGATCGGAGGCTATGCTCCCAGTTGAAACCATTGTGCCTTCCCACCGTAGGATCCACTATAACCCAGAAGAGAATGAAGAACTCCTCCACATGTCTTTGGATCTAGTTGAGGAGAGATGAAATGATGCAGTCCTTAAAGCAGCAGCCCACAAACAGAAAGTGGCTACACAATACAACTCCAAAGTCAAGCATCGTACCTTACAAGAAGGGGATCTTGTCCTCAAGCGAATCTTCCCTCGCCCCGGAGCACTAGACCCAATCTGGGATGGGCCATATGTAATTCATAAAGATCTCCACAACGGAGCTTATATTTTGTCAACAGTGGACGGAGAGGTGTTCTAGAGGGCAGGGAACATCCAGCACCTCCATCCAGGCTTTTAAATCTCCCCGAGACGGCTGAGATGAAAAATCCGAGATATCAGCCAAAATCCGAGATTTGGCAGCCTATTTAGTTATAAGTGTTTTAAATATCGCCCGAGATAGCCGAGATATTTTCCCGAGATATTGGCCAAAATCCGAGATTTAAAACACTGCCTCCTTCGATACTTTTCTTAACTTGTACTGCCCATATGAAGTGAATTAACAATGAGAATCAGTGGACGTAGGCATTTTCATGCCGAACCACTTTAAAAAACCTTGTCTCTTTTTTAACTAGTTCCTTTATATCTTGGCTGCTTGTTAACATTATCCTTTTCTGTTGAACAAAATCCTATGCATGTAACATTTTCACTTGATGCACTCCACGGCGCAACTTCACCTGGACAAGACCTAACAGGTACTACGCGAATCTATGCCCTCGCCAATGAGACACTTTTGCTCCGGCATCCCTCTGCTGCGGGTTAACTCGTTGCTCGCGACGGCCCTTAAAGCCAACTGTAATGAGCCGATTATAAGCCACCGAGAAGGCCGACTATAGCCGAGGCAGCTCATTACGGCGTTCGGCTCGCCGGCAACTGTGAACCGACTATAAGCCCCAACGTAAGGTGTGGCCAGCCAGGGGCAGTTCACAGTTGACGATCGGCACCCACGCTAGCCGGCCACAGTAAATCGAATAATACCAACGATTACGGGCCATAATGGCCCGGGTAGTTACTGTGCGCGATCTCGGCTCCGATGTGTCTTAAGTGCGGCTGTGGTAAAAAAGAATTAACTCCCCGCGGAGGCGTAAGATGGGTGACAAATGTCTCCAAGACCCACAGCTAGGGAAAGTGACTACAAAGCCCGTTTGCCACGAACTTAAGCACATCGAAGGCCTTCCGTGATTGGAAGTTTTACTATTTCACATATTTCAATTTTACTTAAAAAGCTTTTCTCATATCCTCTATAACAGTCCCTAAAGTACAGGATGCAGAGTAGGAGATACTCGCCAATGGGTGTAGGGACTCACAATTGGATGGCAGGGCATTCGACTGCGTTCCATGCTCGGTCATACAGGATATTCAAAACTGCCATCTATGATTAAAACATGAAAGGCGGTATTTTCTTCTTTTGTGTACAAATACATGACTATAATTTGTTCACACCACACGCTAATATTGCAAGTCATGAAATTATGTTTTAAAACCAGAACCTGACATCAAACACAATTCAATTACAAGAATATACATAGCTATATTTCTCATACGACATGTCAAAATAGCAACAAACATTCAGAAGACGACAAAATCAGCTTAAGTTAAAGAATTACACATCAAGAATAGAGCTATTTATTACGAGTAGCAAAATAATACAACCTAAAAGCTACTTTACTATTTTAAGACTAACATCTACAACCCTGTCAAGTCCACAAAAAGAGTTTTTCCAGGTATAATCAAGGGGCCGGCTGCATTGGAGTTTTTTCCTTGTCCTGTTGCCCACCTGTCCGGACAGAGAAAGGATTCATTAGTGAGAAGCAACCAAGTTAATGGGGAAACTAAAAAGGAAGACTTACCAACATCTGCTTCTTGGCCATCTTGGTCGTCATCATCTACTTGCACCCCTGCCTCCTCAGCAGCAAGCAACCGCATACCCTCCTTCACCGCCACCTTCTCCCCCTTGGCAAACTGGGCAGTGACCACATCCATGCTGAAGGCCACGCCACCATCTTTATCCGCATCGGCCTTGGCTCCTCCAGAGCCCGAAGATAGATCTTAGCCATGACCCTAGGATAATCATCCATCCAGGATAGGTTGCCTTGCTTCCAGGTTCGGAAGTACATGTCCTGAAGCATTTCGTCCATCATCCCCTCATTCTCCTCAAACTCCCTCATCCGGGCCTCGGAAGCCGACAACCTTTCAACGGCAGCATCTCTCTCCGATCGGTATCTCGAACAGTCAACCAGAAGGGATTCCCGCATTGCCTCCATCTCCTCCCTCAACTTGGCTTGAGCAAGCTCTGCAGCCTCAAGTTTCCCGGACAACTCCTCTACCTGCTCAAGATCCGCTTTCCGAACCTCGTCCATCGTGGCAATAGCCATGTCGATCCATTCTTTGCAAGTAGCTTCCATTTTCCGCAGTTCGGCCCGGCTGGCCTCTTCCATGGTTTTCTTTAGTCGTCCAGAAGCAGCCTCATGCTGAGAAATCTGAATGGCCTGATCGGCGAGCTGTTTGGCCTGATCCGAAACCACCAATCGTAGTCGGATGTTGGCACTCCCAATCTCCTCTCCAGCCTTAACCAGCCGGGCATGATGCCCCATCAGCTTCCTAGTCTCCTCCGCCACCCGATCAAAATTAGCCTTGGCCTTGTCTCCCATGGTAATTATCCGAGTAGTAAGTAAATCGAGATCTAAGGACTTAGCCTCGTCAAGCACCCGTACAATGGGATTGCGGGGAAGAAGGTGCTCACCGGTAACCTCGTCAAAAGTAATATCATGGGAACTTGGATCCAGGTCAGGATGACCCGCAAATGGATTCCAAACCAAGTCAGGACGATCAATCCGAGTGACGGTAGGATTTTCAGACAGGTGCAGAGAGAGTGCGAACTCAGTATCCTCCTCTGTGATATCATGAAGAGGCTGAATTGGGGGCTGGGGACCGAGTGAAGGTTCGGATAAGGGATGACTCCTCTTTCTCTTCTGAATACCCTCTTCAATAACCCCGAGAAGAGGACGGTAGTCGACTACATCCCCGGAATGGTGGGTCGGAGTCTTCGGCTTGGCGGAAGCTTTGGAGAGCTTGTATTGTTCAAGCCTGTGCCGAAGGTCTGAGGCCTTGGCCGTTTTACCTGCTCCTGATATAAAGAACAAGTGTCACAAGCTTACATTGATCCATAATTCAAGAAACGCGGTAAATTAAAAGTTAAAAGAAGAAAGGAAACACATCTGTTATACAAACCCTGGGGAGGAGTAGGATACTGCAATGAGTCCTGGATTTCATTCCAAGACGGGAGCGGATCATAAAATATTCCTAAGTCCCTATCATAAATGGAGCCTGCAGGAGTCAAAAGTTCACCTTGAGTCGTCGGAGCCACCTTGGCTGGAGTAGTCTGAGAAGATTCGCTTGCACCGGTCCCGGCCTTGTCAAATTTCCCGGATTTCTCTACCAAAGCCGTTTCTCCGTCCAGCCCCTCAAAAGCCTGACGGAATGCATCATCCGTCCACTCCTGAATCTCACCTGCCTGCCCAGGGAGCAAGGCCCCGATGCCATCGCCACCATCATCACCTTCCCGACCATCTCCACCCTCACCTCTTTCCTCCTCTACATCTTCCTCCCCCTGGGTAAGTGGACAATTGCTGGGGGATGGACCGTCCGACTTCTTAAGTTTCTTACCTCCGACGGCTGGAGGTTTTGTGAAAGGTTTTCTCTTGCCACTCTCTATCGTGACACCTCCCTTAGCCTGAGCAGCCGCCCTCTCCTCCGCCGTTTCCCTCAGCTTGACTACTGACTGCTGTGGAAGGATCAAGTTACACTCCAGAAGGGTCGCATTTCTGATCAGGTAGGCAGCTGATCTATCTCTCCCAGGGATAGCTTCTATCTCAGCCGCCGTCTGAACCAGGCGATCAGTCTCCACAACTGCAAAGCCACCTGTCGCTAGCAAAAATGAAAATGTATAAGAAGAAGCATCGCAACCAGAATGGAAATTATAAATAAAGCATCGACTTACATCCAGAAGTAAAACGCCGAATAGAAACAGAGTCGTTCCTGACGAAGAACCACTCCTTCTTGAACATGCTGAATTTGGAATACAGATCCAAGACCGGCTTGAAGGTCACAGCTGACTCCAAGCTGATGTATGGGGACCCCTTCTTATAGCCCCTCAGATTATACAAGTACCGGATCTCCCGGTTGGAAGGAGCACGACCATACTTCCTCTGGAAGATGACGAAGAGGCTCACCAGTATAGCATAGGAGTTGGGTTGAAGCTGGAATGGGGCCACCTTTAGATATGTGAGGAAGCTGGCTACCCAAGCATTAAGAGGCGGAATGGCACCACACATGCAGTGGTATCTGCTGTAGGCAAAGTACCCTTCGGGAGGATCATATGGCATAACTTCTCTCCCTGGCAACAGCATGCGCGCTCTATCGATTCCAAAAGAACGGGAGATGACATCAAGCTGCTCCTCCTTGAGGGAGTTGGGAAAGCAATCAGGCGGGGAGTTCAGAAGCTCCCGAGGGCCGTACCCGTCCACTAGTGATCTCGGGGTAGATCCGTGACGTTCCGGTCCTGGTTGAGCAGGGGGCACTGTGGAAGATTCTCCTTCGCCCTGAGACCTCTTTTTATCTGACCGAGTTTCTGCTTTTCGAGACATTTATCTGCAAACACAAAGAAGAACGTCGTTAGAATAGAGGAAGTAGAGGAGCAAGTGTGTGCAGTCTGAAATTTCGCTCGCAATATAAAAAGTGAAAAAATCAAGCGTATCAAGTCCATTCGGCATTCTCATTCACAAAGGCCCATTCGGCATTCTCACTCTCAGAAGTCCATTCGGCATTCTCATTCACAAAGGCCCATTCGGCATTCTCACTCTCAAAGGTCCATTCGGTATTCTCATTCACAAAAGGCCCATTCGGCATTCTCACTCTCAGAAGTCCATTCGGCATTCACAGCTAAAGTTCATTCGGTGCAACATACGAGTTTCATTCGGCGAAGGGAAGTCAAGTACCTGATTCGGTGTTTCTGAAGCAATTCGGCAGAGAGCTTGATTCGGCAGGGATGTTTGGTTCGGCTATCTTGGATTGGAAAGGAATAACGAAAGTATACAGCCCCTAATTATAGGCAAATATAGGATACCGGACCAGTTGGATCGGCACTCAGCGATCGAATGAAAGGAAACATAGTAGGCCATACGCCAGCATATACCCCACTTTGGGGGGCAAATGTTGGGTAAATTCTTACCACCGGTCCAAGGCTAGACAAACCCAATCACCTCTGCCGAATCAACTCATCTCCTACCTTTGCCGAACCAACCAGCTTCTCAAGCTCCTACCGAACCATCTAGAACAACCTGCCGAACCATCCCCTATCACCGAACCCCCGGACCAACCTACTCACCTCCTTCCACCGAACCACCGGACCAACCCACTCATCTCCTATCACCAAACCACCGGTCCAACCTACTCACATCCTTCCACCGAACCACCGGACCAACCTACTCACATCCTTCCACCGAACCACCGGACCAACTTACTCAACATACTTCCCACCGAACCAAGCACACCGGTCCACCATGCTTCTACCACCGAACCAAAGTAAGCCAGACCCGCTCCACCAGACCAGATTACATCAGCCCAGGCCCGCCAGCTGCTGTATACCTCCAAGACCCCTACCCCTAGCCTCACTCTATAAATAGAGGGGTAGGGGTACAACAATGGGGGACAAGTTTGAGAGCTCAAGCACGGAGAGAACTTTCAAACAACTTTCTTTTACTTGTATCAAAGCTTTGTACTTGTAATCAAAACAAGAGAAGAGAAATAACATATAAAGTGGACGTAGGCACATTCTGGCTGAACCACTATAAATTTGCGTGTCTTTTTACAGTTTAGCCCCTGCTTTTCATATATTTGCATAAATCACTCAAATCACTAAGAACAACGTAAGATCTACTAAATCATACAACTTTGAGGTGTTTGTCCATTTTTTGTGCAAACAGAACGTGATTTATGTTGAGACATTCATTAGTTGCATCGCATTTTACAAAGAAAATATCTGCATATTTTTCATTTCAAATGATTTTCAATTAGTAGACAATTTTCTTTTATAAAACCCCTTCCAAAAAATAGTTTCTGTTGGCCTTGTTTCAGATTAGTCATTTTAGACAATTTGATAATTATTCTTGGATTTGATCTTAAATGACTATATTAACTAATCTGACTCCCTACTGATTATCAAAAAGATAAATAGTGATTGAAAAAGTGATGAGTGTTGATATTAATCATATATTATAACTTGAGACGGTATATTAGTAAATTTCTTTAGAAATTTAAACAAGAGTTATAAAAACTTTTTGTTGGTAAAAGTTCCATGATCATCTCTATTTCTATCATATTTCTAACAACCATCACTCATCAAAATCCAATATAGTATGTCAATATGTGGTATTTTAAACGGGAAATCATTAGTTTTTCAATTTATTATATTTTTAGCAATAAAAACTTCCAAAGTATTCACTCTCATTTAAAAGTCCTCACGGTTATGCATGGGTGAATTACTTGAAATTTTTTATTATATGCTTTCATGCTCATTTAAAAGCCCTCACGGTTATGCATGTATGGAACACATATCAAAATTGATTGATTAAATAGACAAGTTGATTCTAATCCCATTTAAAAGTCCTTACGGTTATGCGTGATTAGAAGATACTTGAATTCATTTTTTATAAAAATTTGGAATACTACTAATCTCATTTAAAAGTCCTAACAGTTATGCATGGTTAGTAGATATTCAAATTCCTGATATAAATATACCACAAATAGACACAACTATATGGTTTTGTATACCGACATCATCCCTATCACTCTAAAGTGGAATATGCATCAAACAGAGTATTTATTATTTTTGTTTGATTTTTTATTGAAATTTAATATTTATACTCGATTGGGTATTGATATTGTATTAATATCTTTCACTTTATCTCTATTTTTCTAACACTATTACTCTTTTGCTGATAACAAAAGGGGGAGAAAAAGTTAAAAATTTGGCAAATAAAGGTTAAATATTTTATTTTCTATTTTCTATTTGCATCTAAGATCATTTGCATATTTTTATTTATTTCCACGCATATATGAAGGGGGAGCTTTTTTTGTAGAGAGGGAGCATTCAAATAGGGGGAGCAAATTAAATGATCAAATACATTTAATAATTTCAAAATCTTAAATATATGTTTGTTATCATCAAAATGGGGAGATTGTTGAATATGCTAGTATATGATTTTTGTTTGATGATAATAAACATATATATATTCATTTAAATGTATTTGTTAATGTACTATTTTATTTTCACATAATTAAAAAAAATATTTACTGAATAAAATAAATTTAAATTCAAACAAATATTTTATTCAAACAAATATTTTATTACAATTTTGAATAGTACAAATTTGATCTCTCACTACACACACACACACAATTTCAATTACAACACAATTTTGATTACATCACAATTTTCCATTTATATTTGCACCTCACTACATATCACTCATTCACTCATATTCGATCTTCAACTCTATTCTAGATTGAATTCAACATCTAAGCTATCTGCAAAATACACACTGATGCAGTAAAATTGAAAATGAAATATTTTTTCAGTGTAAAATAAAATGTGTATTTTGAAAATATTATTTGCCTCGGTTATTTGGGTTGTTCGTCATCATTTATTTTGAATTCATCATGCACGAACAACTCGTGACATGCACATTGTATCACTGTACATGCCACAAAGCCGTGCACACCGATATACACTTTATAAAACTGCAGGGACAGGTGTGCACAAGTTCAAAGCCAATCAAAAGCTGGGTTCAACTCAAGTGAAATACAAATAAAGTCACGATATTAGCACAAGGTCAAACCCGAGCTATAAGCTGGATTCAACACAGGTGCAATCCAAATGTAACAGTTCAAAGTTTCAGCTGCAACAAGACTCAAATGAACAAAGTGCAAATCCAGTCCAACAAACAAGCTCCAAACTCGACCAGTCCAAAATCATTAATGAACCAGCACAAAAAGTAATGAAGCAACACCAATGATGAAAGCATATACAAGTGCATCAAACCACACAGCAAGACAACATGTATATATTCAGTGACACATAGACATGTCGAACAATGCATATTAAAGCCTACAAGCATTTCAAACTCGATGCAATACTCGCATATAAATTTCAAGTGAAAACAGAATGGTACAAGTGCAGCCTCAACGTGAAGACAACAGCTCCTATGAGAAAATGGACTCAAATATTATATGCATTGACTTAATTTAAATGCAAACACATATGTACATGTATATAGGCAGTACACATGACTCAAACCAAGGTCAAGAACAAAACCGCAAACAAGTCTTGAAGTCAGAGACATGAATAACCAGAGGCAACAGAAGGTCAGACTCAAGAAAATCACAACCAAACGCTACGACTTCAAGGACAAATACACGGCATTACAGTGCAAATTGCATAGTCAAACTGCAACAACATATGGAACTACACAAGACTCAAGACTGCACAATTCAAAGTTTCAAATCAGCGGACAAGTGAACGAGGAATTGATCAGGCCACAATTTTCAACCAGATCAATGAAGCATAAACCAAACTAGCATACAAGTATAACATGGATGTGCAGACCATACATATTTACACTGCATGTACTAAACTCAACTAGACCAGAACAAAGAAAGCCTGGCAACATGGAAGCAAGTGCAAACTAGCTCAAAGCAACAGATACAAGTGCAGTGCAATTTAACAAACACATACATACACACATACATATGTATGTATGTACATATATGATGAATGAAAATACAGCATACAAAGTGAAACCAGTCAACATAACATGAATGCAAAGCTACATCCAAACCTGGTAACATGTATGCTATGATAACTCAACCAAATTGTCAAGTAAAAGGAATGGTTCAAATGGCCAGACTTACAAGTCTAGTGAAAATAATAAACTGGCTCGACATGTACAAGAAACTCACTACACAATGCGACAAAATAGTGAACAATATAATACAACCAGATAATTTAAAAGTGCAGACCAACAGCGAAACAAAGTGGACAGGTCAATCAACCAAAGTGCAGTCAGCAAATTCAAACACCATAATCGAAGCCAGAAAAAATTGGAACCAAGTCTAGTAGCAGTTTTGAACAAAGACATAGATGACGAAGTCAATTCCCAAAGCAAATGCAAAGCCGTGGTGACCAAGGCTATTAAAATGAACAAGTCAAGATAAATCAACATCGTCAAAGAAATTCAAAGCCGTGATAATCAAGTAAATAGAAAATTATACGAATTAAAGAAGTCAGAAATCATCACCAGCATTCCATCAAAAATCAGTGGCCGGGAGAAATTAATTGACGAATTCAAGTAAATATTTTCAAACGAAAATAAAGGGAAATGATCCCTATTTAAAACCCAATCATCATCGGCGTTCAAAGGTATTTGAGTTCAAGTAACAACAGAGAAGAATAAACCATTCAACTCAAATCAAAGTCGAGAATAATTAACAATCAGAGAAAGGCATTCACGTACCAATTCACACATCAATCGAGCTCGACAATTTAAAGCGGCCGAGAAATCAATCATAGAAAGCAAACGAAGCATCATTCGATCAACAACTGAAAGCGGCGGCTTCAAAGAATATCACGAACCCTAATTTTGAAAGAAAGAGGAACAATGAAGCAACCATTTTTCACAGAGCGTACGGCCGATAAAATAAAAGGAAAAGGGGGATAATTTTTATCACTTAACCTATTTGGGCCGGATTTATAATTTCTTTGGGCTTTAGTTTATAAATTAGGGTTTTTTGTTTTTTAAATTGTTTTTTATTTGTAATTTACTTTTAAAAGTTATAAATACTAGTCGTGTGACCAGGGGACGAACTATGGTGGTGTAGTTCGAGAATTTGCAACCCAGTGGCTAAGTTGTGGCTGGGTTTTGAGTGTAGAGTTAGGTTAGTCGATAGCGGGTGTCGCGAGTTTATGTGTGTAAGCATCTGACTACTTAGTTTCTAGTAGAAACCTTGGGGGCAGCACGTAGGCAGGGTTTTGCCGAAGCTGGGTAAATCTGTGTTATTCTATTTCTGCTTTTAATATTCTGCTATTATCTGTGCTGCTATTATTCTGCTACTATCAGTGCTGCGATTATTTTATATACTTCCGCATGAAATTAGTATAATAATTAGTATCACCCTATTCACCCCCCCCTTTAGGGTGAAATTGATCCTACAATACTCAATACCAAAATCATAAGCTGCTAAAAACTCCAGCCATCTCTGTTGTCCCATATTCAACTCCTTCTGAGAGAATAAATACCTTAGTGACTTATAATCCTTATACAACTCAAATATGTCTCCTAAATGATAGTGTCTGCATACCTTCAAAGCAAATATTATCGCTGCGAACTCCAAATCATGAGTCGGATACCTAACTTCAGGTGGTTTGGGCTATCGGGAAGCATAGGCAATCACTTTACCCCTTTGCATCAACGCAGCTCCTAATCCTGTTCCACATAGATCTTTGTACACCACCAAATCTTGATTCCCATCCGGAATAACTAACATGGATGCATTGGTCGATAAATGCTTCAGCTTCAAACATGCCTCCTCAAATTTATCGGTCCAAACATAATTCATAGCCATCCTTGTAAGTTTAGTCATCGGTGCTGCTATACGAGAGAAATCCTTGATGAATCTCCACTAATAGCTAGTTGATCGAAGAAAACTCTTTATCTCGATCACCATCTCGGGTCTCTTCCAATTATTAACTGCCTCAATCTTAGCTAGATCTACTGACAACCCTTTTCCTGAAACTACGTGACCAAGGAACTTCACTTCTTTCTTCCAAAAATGACATTTCGAAACTTCACTTTTAATTGATGTTGCATCAACTCTCAAGCACTATTCTAAGGTGAGTCTCATGATTTTTCTCATTTCTAGAAAAAACAGGATGTCATCTATAAATACTAATATGAATCTATCTGAATGCTCTCAGAAGATTCGGTTCATCAAATCCACAAAGTAAGAAGGCATGACTAACCATTTATACGAACCATATTTTGTTCAAAACGCCGTTAATGGAATATTGTCCTCCACCACCGCCACTTTAATTGATGGAACCCTGTTGCTACATCCAATTGGAAAAATACTTTGGCTCCACTCAACTGATCAAATAAATCATCTATTCTTAGTAAGGAATATCTATTCTTTATCATTTTCTCATTCAGTTTACGATAATCGATGCACATTCTCAATAAACCATCCGGTTTCTTCACAAATACCACGGCCGCTTCATAAGGAAAACCTCTTGGTCAAATGAAATTATTTTTTTCTAAGTCCACCAACTGCACCTTTAACTCGTTCATCTCAGTAGGTGTCATTCTGCTAGGCGGTTTATTTACGAGTCCTACTCTAGGTACAAGATCTATTCGAAACTCAATAGCTCGTTTTGGTGGTAGTCCTGTAACAGCTCAAAAACATCTGCAAATTCTCTAATGACAAAAACTCAATTCAAATAATATTCCTCCTCCATTGCACCCAATAAATCATAAACATCAAAATTCAAGTTCTCTACTAAGTATATAATTCGATTGCTACTGTTAGGGTGTCTTAGTGATATTTCCCTATCTTGGCAAAATATCCTAGCATCATATTTGCTTAACCAATCCATACCCAATATAATTCCAAATCCTATAAAATTAAACACATGTAAACTGCAGGCAAATATATGACCTACCACCTTAAACTCTAAATAGTCACATCCCATCCTAAGAGTTGCTTAACCTCCTATCGAATTCGCAACCCTTAAGAAAGTAACGAGCTATGATGGTTCTACACTAAGCTTATCTACCAAATAATGAGAGATAAAAGAATGTGATGCACCAGTATCAAACAATACTCTAACAGGTATGTTATGAATCAAAAGCGTACCTCCCATCATAGCCTTTTCCATCTCCTCTGCTGTTGGTCTCGAGGTAGATGGTTCCAAAGCAAAAACTTTTCCTTTCTCAACCTTAGCTGGTTCTTTGCACTAATTCTTGTAATGCCCTATCTGGTCACAATTAAAGCACTTATTGTTCTTCCTTCCAATGACCTTCTTTCCATCACTACAACGACGCTCGTTGGCAAAGTTCCCTTTCTCATCACATTTAAAGAAAACAACATTAACTTTTCCTTTCTTGGAAAGCTCCACCCTTCTAAGCTCCCTTTTTCTGAAAGAACTTCCTTTTTTGACTTTGACCACTTTGGGCCTCTGGTGGCTTGTTATTACTAAACAGCGCAAGCATCTCTTCATTCCTCGGTGTCATCTCCACTACTACATCACAAGGGTCTTTAAGCTATGATAAAATTGCTCTAGCAAGCTCTAGTTTCAATCCTCTAATGAACTTTTCATTCGTCTTAAACCACATCCATCGTGGCATATCCATATCTGGACAGCTCCTCAAATCTAGTTGCATATTCAAGCACAGACTTATCACCTTGTTCCAACTCAGCAAACTTTCTAGGCAAAGTTGACTTAGTTATGTCAGACATGAATCTCCCTTCAAACCTCCTCCTGAACTCTACCCAAGTCAAATTCTCCTATGGTATCGCCATAGTTATATTATTCCACCAATATAACGCAGCTCCTTACAATTGTCTGGATGCCAATCTCCTATTCTGCTCATCGTTAAGGCTTAAATCAGCAAAAATCCTTTCACAATGCAACAGCCAATTCTCAACTTTGATAGCATCCTATGTTCCAATAAATGGCTTTCCTTCGAGTCTTGAATAATCCCGAAGCAGCACAGCATAATTGTTGAAAACCGAAAATTCTGGATTTGCATCTTCAACATTACCACCAACTAACCCAGCTGCAACTCTAGCTTGCATCATATTGACAAAGAACCGGTACATAGCTCCCATGTCTACCAACGGTGTTCCATCATCCACATTAGTACCTGTTTATCGACCTAGATTCCTCCTAGTGTTGGACCTAACATTTCCATTAGTTGTGGTGCTTCCTCCACTGAGATTCACTCTTTTGTTTCCAGCCTCTATATCTTACTTTCCTTAAATCTACATTCGAACCTTAGTAAGATACGTAAGAACTGTAACGACCCGGATTTTTCGTTGTTGATTTTGAATATTTAAATAGTTTAAATATTGAATTTGGAATTTTAATTTAGTTAATAAGTTTTTAAAACTAAAATTTTAGGTAATTTCGTCAATTTTTGAAATCGTCGATTTTATCAACACGTTAAAATAGTGATCCGGGGCACAGTCTCGGAATTCAGCGAAACAAGTTCCATTGGATCCTTAATAGTGTATTATTATCGGATTTCAAATTTCGTAGCGTTTGAATTCTCCGTTTGGTCATGCGATCTGAAAATGCCTAGAAATAATTTAATTTAATTTAATTTGAACAGTCGATTTATAAAGTTATCTTCTCCATATGATCAAATTGGAGTTCGAGACTTGTTCCATTGCGTTCGGAATAGGGGTATAACATTAGGAACGCTAGGCGGCATGCCTCGGTAGGAGATCATGATTTTTAGATTATATATAATGAGATATTTTAGAAATTTTATAATATAATAAAATTGGAAGGGTCAAACTGGTCAAATACTTCAATGGTATTCGAAAAGCTTTGCATAGTTTTAAAATCGCATATCCTCTTTTCATTCTTTCAGGAAAAAATCAAAATCGTGTCCTCACCTTTCATAATCGAATCAAGTCGATAAAAAAAAGAGATTGACGCGACTGACACGCACGAGTGAAGCGACCGTGATGGCCAAAGGGGAGGGGGAAACGGAGCTCGCGATGGTCGACAGCCGCTTGGAGGGGCAACGTGGTAGATATTAGGATTTTCGTTATGATGAGATTAAGGATTTGATTGAGGCTATGGTGGTAGAACTCAGGTTAGAAAGGCGAGGCGCTTGTGTGGGCGAGTTTTGGGGGTGTGCGGCGAAGTCTTGGTAGCCGCGACTTGGCAGAGGAGAGGGGGAGCGCTGCTCCATGTCGCGACATAGAAGGAGCGGCCCTTTTCTTAAGGTCGATGTGGGTAGTCATCTAGGTCTGGGCGACGTAAGGAACAGTGAAGACAGTGCAGCAATTGAGGACATCGTAGTGGTGTGGCGACAGTGATGAGCTTGGGCTGGTGTGCGTGTTTTGCAGTGAGGAAGGAGGCTATGTGGGTTGATCGCTGAAGCGTATTTTGGCAATGGAAATGGTTTTGCGTGAATGGGTTGGTGAAGGTATAATTCTGTAACTAATTTAATTATATAATTAGTTATTTAAATTAGAATTTAAAATTTGTGATAGCTAATTAAATTTAATAAAATTTGCAAACGAGGTCCAAAAATCATGAAAAACAAGACGAGATTTGATTCGTAGATGAGAAATATACAAGCTGGAATTAATTTGGAATTTTCCAGAGTCAGTTGGTGTTTAGATAATTTAAAATCTGAATGTTCAGCAAATTAAAAATCAAGGTGATTAAATCTCACTCATTTGGATTGCTAGTGTTTAATTTAAATATTAAAAATCATTTATTGATTGATTGGATGAATTGATAATTATCATTATCAGCTGGATGCTATATTATACATATAGTAGTATATATATTAGTAGTTGGATATATTTTTCCACCTATTGGAATGGATGAGACCCTATACTCCCTGCATAATAGCGGATGACCCTATATACCGCGATATCCCCCTCGAAGTGGGTTTGGTATTTTTATGTTGTATTAACATCCGTGGATGCAGGGAAAATAAGGTTGGAAGGATCCAACTAGATTCCTCAAAAATGTTGATTTAAGTTTCATATATAATGATATATGATGTGTTAGAATAATCTGTTATAGATTATTGTTGTGATTTGAATAATTGGATGCTATAGTAGCACTGGCCTGAATTTTGGTACTTTAAATACCATAAATATTATTTTTGAATTTGAAGGAATTAAAAGGGAGCGCTCGATTTTAAGGGTGGGAACACCCGAGGTGATAACATATTCAGTTATATCCAGGTTAGGGATAGGGCCAGTCTTGTGTTGTAGGGGATCCCGGCGAGGTCCTTGGTACATTTTTCTAAAGGTGTACTGTGATGGGCGGTATCCCAGTAGCCCAGTCATTGTATGGAATCCATTCTCCAATAAGCGCCGTACGGTTTTGATTGTGCCCAACTATGTTGAAACATGAGATGCAAGCATTTCAGTTATTTTCTATTTACTTTGTTTAGACACTATTATAATTTCAGTCGATTTTGATAAAAATGTTTTGGTTATCGTAAGGGAAAAACCCGTCATGTTTATGTGTGACGTGGTCTTACAAGATACCTTTGATTTTCAAAGGATTTTGATAACTTTAATAATTCTAATTGAGTGTGTTTCTCACACTGGTTTTCTAGACTGACACGGGTGTTATTTTATTATAATGCTTGGGTCAGACTGAGTATTACAGATTCAGGATTGTTGTACTTTGATGATTGAAAGTATAAAACAGTTACAGATTCTTTTGTATAAAAATCTATTATTATATATTATATTTTGTTCCGCTGCGTTTGTGAGATTCTGTGTTGTTATTTCTGTTTCTTCTTCTATCTTTTCTTCTTTACCCCTAGCAATTGGTATTTTCGGCACTTGAATATTCGACATGTTATAAGTGAACGTATAGGTGTCGATTTTCGAGAATCGAAAATTCCGGTTGTCATAAGAACGGTCTAAGAGAGAGGGAAGAATAGAGATATGATATATACTTATATGTATAGCAATTACAAATATGTTACAATAGCGTTATCCTATACCCTAATCTCATTCTCTGATTCATTTGGATTATGTTTCAAAAGTTCTTTTAATGTTCAAAATTCTTTTAGTTTTACATACACCATTGCCCCGATACCAAGTTGTAACATCCCTCATTCTGGGGCCCGAAAATAAGCGCTATTGATGCTACGGTCATCAATAGTATTATTCTTCGGTGACAAAATGAGGTCAGTTAATAGTATCATAAACATCAAAAGCACAGGAATATGAAAATTTTCCAAAACACAGATTTCATTAATTATTTCCATATTCACTACATAATCCCAAATGTTGCCCGGGTTCAAATAAAATATAATTATTACAAAATACACCAAGAGTGACATATGAAGATGCTCCCTTAGTTGATCAAAGTTTACTACTAGACAGATACAACTTCTGCCATTACATACACTCAAACAAAATGATGACACAACGGATATAAATAAACTCCTATATAGCTAGCTCTGCTTCCTACACGTCTTCGAAAGCTTTATTGATCAAATCTAAAACCTGGAAACCTTACTCACGAACTAATCAATTGAGTACCCAAGAGTGAAAGGGGGAAAACAAAAACTTTGGGTCAGACAATAAGTCTAGTGTGAATAATAATATGTCATCTCGATAATAGATATATAGTAAGACCACACCGTTGAGTAGAACGGGTTTTCCCCTCACTGGTATCTTTAAAAAATATGTCAATCACCATCATGCTTGTGCATTCACAATAGTTAAATAAAATAAACATAAAAATCATATGCATGCATGCTACATGGGTAACTTGACCAATCTGTCCCAATTTATTGACTGTTTTTCTCTATTTTTCAGTTTTTCGAGGGTTACTATAAACCTGTGGCTGACATAGGCCTACCAGATATACCAAAATTCTCTAACTTACCATTAGAAGTAAACTGGACTGTCCGTCTGAAAATAATCATTTGAGTGTTTACCCGACTTTCTATCAATCTCATAGTTTTGCTAGGCTCAATACGAATCTAATGGTTTTACAGGCCAACCAATAACCAACCTAAGTTATATTCCTTTCTGTTCATAAACCAACCTTTAGTTTTACCCTTAACAAAGCCCTACACACTGGAATTATGGACTAATATAAACTAGGGGCTAACAGTTGAAGTATAGGGTGCTATCTTACACCAGTCCCACTAGTTCTCTATTCTCTAATCTTTTTTTTGCATCGAAAGTTGGTTTTAGAGTGGCCATCCACTATTTATTGTAAACAAAAAGGAAAAATAAAAAAACAACAAAGTAGAAATACAGCAACAAAGGAAAAATAAGGAAACCTAATAAAATCACAAAGCCAAAAGCAGGAATGGCCCAGGAGTAGAAATTCATTTAATACTCATGCATAAGAGAATTAAGATGAATTTAAAACCTATCAGCGTGACTAAGAACTCATTATTTTCTGAAAAACAAAGTAGACGGGAATTTTAATTCCTTTAAAGGTTCATAAATTTATTTTGTACCAAATTGCTTGGAAAAACCTTTTTAAATGTTTTGAGCAGAAGGTTTGAGTTATTCGATCTCCAGCGAGTTGCCTTAAAGATGTGTATCCATTCAGCTGTGTGATCTCTGGCTGGAATATGCAAATTGAAATACCTCAAGACCTTTCTCCATAAATTGAAAGTGTAAATATTACCCAAAAATAGACCTATATTCTCAGAAAATCGAGAATAGAACTAGCATATTGATGAGTTAATAACCTGTCTTTTAACAAGATTGTCTTGAGTGTGCAAAGCATTGTTCAATATCTTCCATAGCAGCAGATTATCCTTATATCTAGAACCAGATTTCCAAAGTTTTCTATACTAAGGAAATATAGGAGGATTCCTTAATTTCATAAGAGTTTTGTATACATATGAAATGGAGAACCTATTTTTGTTATTCCATGTGATATTAGCATTATGAACTGGATAGAAGGAGCTTTGAATATTATCCTACAATGATCTTACAAGAGGAGAGCTGGAATAAGGAAGAGAAACAATACCATTATGGATGTAATCATTAGCAGAGGCAGAATCAGGAATACCTGTCAAAGCTCTAAGGTTATAGTCAATCAAGGAAGAGAGAATGATGCCAGTATTACTCCAAGGAGAGTGCCAAAATGATTATGCATGATTGCATTTTATCATAGAAAGGAAGGTGTTATGAAGATAGAGGATACATCTCCAAGTCCAGCTGGTGTCCAATAGAATATCAACAGTCCAAAAATTCTTATGTTTCAAATTAAAGTGCCGAGACCATTGGGACCAAAGGCTAGAGCTTTTATTTAGAATCTGATCAAAGCAATGGCTAGCAGTTGCTAAGTTCCATGGTTTTAGATTTATAATACTAAGACCCCCATTTATAAGAGGGTTTTGTAATTTTTTTGAAAGTTATGGGGAACAGCTTATTTGAGAAAGGATTACCATGCATATATAATATTTAAAAGCTTATTTAACATTGATATTAATTTTTGAGGAACCACAAAAATTCTAAGAAGGTAAGTGCATAATGGAAAGGCTATACTTTTAATGATTACAATCATGGCTGCCTGAGATAGCTTCTTGTTAGCCATTAGATCAAGTTTTGCAATTATTCTCTCAAAAAGAAGGAGGCACTATGTAGTTGAAACTTCAGAGGAGCACATAGAAGCTCCTAGATAAATTTATCCGGGATCAAGAACCTAAAGACCCAAGATGTTTAGAATATTACAAGTAGCATTCATATTAACCTCAACAATATCTATATGAGATTTCTGCCTATTAATGTGAAGACCTGTCATTCCATATAATATGTCCAAGGCAAGAAGGATGTTGTTGATGGAACTAACAGTAGGCTTGGTAAATTAATAAGCCATTTGTGAACATTAGCAAAGAGATCCCATGACACTTTGGATGATATTCTATCATGACGCAGCGGATTATACAAAACAAGGTAGATCGATGAAAGTAGCAATCGGTGGATTGATGAATACTGAAATGCCCAAATTCGTTGATCCGAAGATACCAAATTCTAGCTATCCCGAACTCGTTGATCGTGCACGATACCGGGTTCAAAAATCTGCAATTCTTCGCACGTTGATCTAGCGCACTAGATTCCGTGAATCAACTTCTGCAGTCGTTGAATCGAGCGCACTCGATTAACCGAAAGAGGAGATAGGAGATTACACTCAACTACCAATTTGGTGAAAGCACAAAGCTAACAAAACAAGAGTTTTATTTCAAATCAACTAACTATTACAAATGTGACACTCGGCCTATTTATAGACGTTCAACTTTACAACAGAAATTACATCAACTCTTAAGTCGGTTCCGACTTATAGCCTCTGACTTACGACTTTCCCAGTACACTACTTACGACTTATCAATAACTCCGACTCAACAGTTACAACATACAACGACTCACAATCGTGGCCGACCTAACCTGGTACGACCTAAAAATACAATACATCTTATTTACAAAGTAAACAACACACGACTCAGCTTAAGTCGGTAACGACTTAGACACATATCACAGCAGCATCTTCACGCGGCTTAAGCTTGGACGACTTATGAGATAAAACTTCAACGACTTAAGGAATCCAGACGACTTAACTAAGTCGTAGGTCATAGACGACTTATCTTAAGTCGTTGATTTTCTTCTTCAGTATAACTCGCTCCACCTTTATCATTCTCGTTAAGTCGTGGACGACTTATATCTTCTATTTCCGCTTTACTAAGCCGTGGACGACTTAAAACATTTCCCTTAAGTCATAGCCGACTTAAGACTTGTGCATTTCGTGACGCTCCTCCTGTAGCCTTAGGTCGTACACGATCTACCCCTATAAGTCGTGGACGACTTATGCCTTCATCCCTGGCCCGAGCTGCATCATCCTCCCTAGGTTGAGAAAAATTCGTCCTCGAATTTGCACCCTCTTCTTCCACAACAAACTCATCCCCATGATATGGTACGAGATGTTTAATATTGAAGACATCGGAAGTATACACATCCTCTGGCAGCCTCAATTTATAAGCGTTTTCATTGATCTTCTTCAAAAATTTTATTGGACCAATCTTCCGTGCTTTCAATTTATTGTATGATCCCACCGGAAAACGGTCCTTTGTTAACACTGCATAAACCCAATCACCTTCATTAAATTCAACACTCCTTCGCTTCAAATCTGCAGATCGTTTGTACTTCTCATTTGCCTTTTCCAATCGTTCTTGAAAGATTCTATGACATTCAGTCAACTCATCAACAAATCCAGCAGCCTTTTTAACTATCTTCTTTGATTGTGGCACTACCGTTAAATCCAACGGTCCCTTTGGTAAACTAGAATATACAATCTGAAATGGACTGAAACCCGTACTACGGTTCACAGCATGATTATGAGCAAACTCCGCTTGACATAACTTCACATCCCAACTCTTCAGATTGTCTTGCACCATACATCTCAACAAATTTCCCAACGATCTGTTCACAACCTCGGTCTGTCCATCCGTTTGCGGATGATAAGCGCTGCTAAAGTTCAACTTCGTTCCCACCATCTTCCACAAACTTAGCCAAAAATGACTTAGAAAACGAGTATCTCTATCCGACACAATAGATTTTGGCAATCCATGGAGTCGATATATCTCTTTGAAAAACAACTGAGCAACATGAACAGCATCCGCCGTTTTCTTACAAGCAATAAAATGTGCCATTTTCGAAAATCGGTCAACCACCACATAAATGGAATCATTCCCACGCTGCGTTCTCGGCAACACTAACACAAAGTCCATACTCACATCAACCCATGGTTTAGTTGGTACAGGTAACGGCATATATAATCCAGCATTAGTCGCAGTTCCTTTCGAAACCTGACAGATATGACATCGCTCCACAAACCTCTCCACCTCTTTCCTCATCGATGGCCAAAAGTAAGACTGTGAAATCAACTGTAATGTACGGTCTCTCCCAACATGTCCTTCTTCATGTAGCTCTTTTACAATCTTCATTCTCAAACTACAATCAGGTATACATAATCGATTTCCTTTGAACAGAAAACCATCTACCATCATATACTCATCCGTCTTTCTCTCCTTGACTTTTTCAACAAACTTTGCAAAGTAAGGATCATCGACAAATAATTCTGGTAGCACATCAAACCCTATCACTTCGACCTTCATTGTAGTCAACACATGATTTCTTCTACTCAATGCATCCGCAACACGATTCGTCACTCCCGATTTGTGTTTCACAACAAACGTAAACTGTTGCAGATATGCAATCCATGATGCATGTCTCGCTGAAATCTTGTCTTGCCCTTGTAAATGTTTCAACGCCTCATGGTCAGTGTAAAGAACAAACTCCTTCTGAAATAGATAATGTCTCCAGTGTTTAATGGCTTGCACAACAGCATAGAATTCCACATCATATGTACTATATCTCATCTTCGCTCCTGATAACTTCTCACTGAAATATGCAATCGGACGTCCCCTCTGACTCAACACTCCTCCAATCCCAACCTTTGACGCATCAGTGTGTAGCTCAAACAACAACTGAAAATCTGGTAATACTAGAATTGGTGCAGACGTCAGCAACTCCTTGATCTTTCCAAAAGCATCTCCTGCTTCTTCTGACCATGAAAACTGCTTACCCTTCATACAATCTGTAACAGGCGCCATCACACTACTAAAGTGTGGAATAAATCTTCTGTAAAATGAAGCCAACCCATGAAAACTCCGAACTTCCGTTATCGTCTTAGGTTGCGGCCAATCTTTGATAGCTTCGATTTTACTTTGGTCAACCTGTATTCCTTCTTCCGACACAACATACCCCAGAAATAAAACACTCTTCGCCATAAAAACACACTTCTTTGTAGCAGCATAGAATTGTTCTTCACGAAGAATAACTAACACTTTCTTCAAATGCTGAACCTACTCTTCTATACTAGCACTATAGGTCAGAATATCATCAAAGTAAACCACCACAAATTTCCCAATGTATGGCCTGAAAATTTGGTTCATCACCCTCATGAATGTACTTGGTGCATTCAATAGACCAAACGGCATTACCAGCCATTCATACAATCCTTCCCTTGTCTTGAACGCTGTCTTCCATTCGTCCCCTGGTCTAATGCGAATCTAATGATAACCGCTCTTCAAGTCAATCTTAGAAAATATTACGGACCCACTAATTTGATCCAATAAATCATCAAGCCTCGGCATCGGAAATCTGTATCTGACTGTGATCTTATTCAATGCTCTACTATCTGTGCACATCCTCCACGTTCCATCCTTTTTGGGTACCAATAAAGCTGGTACAGCACAAGGACTTAAACTTGAAAGTACACGTGTAGTACTAAGGATCGTGTAATATGGTATGTTAATGCGGAAACTGGTAATAATAGTAAAGTACAAATTAAAGTAAGCACACCAGGAATTTTTATACTGGTTCGAACTTCCCGTTCTACGTCCAGTCCTAGAATACCCTCTGGATTTAAACTAAACCCCTCACTTAACCCGGAGGAATAGGTATACGACACTTGAGCAGCCGAACAGGAATTTTTCCGCCTCAACAGCCGAAGAGGACTTCAACTTAATACAAATAGTTTGTTGACGAATGTGTTCTGAATAACACTGATTGTCTTTTGATAGTACAACTTTCCTATAATCAAATCCTCAAGAGTATATATGTGTGTGAAGATTTAGAAGGAAGATAATCACGTAGAATCGAAGTATATGAATAAATTCAAGGATTCTAGTGATATTAAATAAGAATAAATGCTTTTATTTGCAGAAATGAATAGAGATTAGATTTAAGAAATATAAACAAGAATCGGTTATTGTAGAAGTGAATTGAATATGTTTATATAGTTGTAGAAGAGTTGTAATCTTTCATGAAGAGTTTTAGTTAACAGTTGTGTCCATACCTCTTGAAATAGAGGACATTCCTCTTCATGAAATGATCGCGTCTCTTCAGAAAACTAGCCGTTTTTCTTTGGTCGGTCGACCGGAAAACCTGGCCGGTCAACTGAGTTTAAAACGTATACAAAACAGAAAGTCACTGTGCACATGATACAGGGTCGGTCGACCGAGGATCCTGGTCGGTCGGCCGACCTGGTGTTATATGCACAGTGAACATAGTTTTTGCTATAAAATGTTTTGTGTGCGTGTGTGACTATTTGAGGAATGATTTTAACATTGTTCTAAGACTCAAATAAAATAAAATATCCATACTAATCTCTAGATTGTAAGATTATCTCCTTTGTAGTGCACGGTATGCACTTATTCTCTTTTTGTCGCTTTCATATAGTATTCTCGTCGTATGATCTCTGAAGCTTGTGTCATGAATCAAAACTCATGAATCAACATTCTCCCCCTTTTTGATTGATGACAATACTTATGTGACGAAGTAATATTGACATATATATTATAGTTCTCCCCCTGAATATATGGCGACTTTTCTGCAAAAATTTGTTAGTTTGCATACATTTCTCCCCCTTTGTCATCGACAAAAAGGAATACTTATAACAGATTAAAGTAATGCAAAACATTTAAATTTACATGGTACATTCTTGAGCTTAATTAGAAATAATTTAAAGATGTTTTCTTAGAACATAACATAACAATTAATTAAGAAACAAATAAAGTACAAGAAATTCTTGAAAGTAAAATAAATTTAAAAATACTACAATTACTCCTCATCATCGTCGGTATCCCACTGTTCTGGATGAAGATTTTCATCGAGAGGAGCCGGTTCCTTACCCCGTCTTTGAGTGGTAGGTGCGGGAGTTGCCGATGTGCTGGAACTTGTGTTCTCGGATGTAGACCAAGAGAAATTTGGTGCTGGTCTTTTTCCAGGAGCAACAAATGAAGCACCGGCTTCAGAAGAGCATGATAAGGCATCCCATAAATTTACGAAGAAGCCTTTGATCTTCTTGAAACGCCCATCAATTTTTCGAAGGCGAGAATCCAAAGCTAGTTGATTTTGGGCCAAAATATCAATGGCAGCCGCTGTGCTAGTACCGGGAGGTGGTCTTTGGATAGAGGTCTGACGAGTTATACGTTCTGTAGAATGAGTGGATGGTTGAGGTGTAGAATAGCTGCGACGTAGTTGTTCTCGTGGAATGGTACGCCATTGCTGAAAGGTGGTGATTTGGGATGGTGCATCGGGTAACTTCATTAATTTTATTGTTCGTGAGTCAAAGGTACGAACTTTGGATGTTTCGGATTCCGGAGCATGGGTGACAAAGTTATTAATCAACCGCATTATGTATTCTCCATAATAAATATGGAGCATTTTCCCTTGGTTGAACGTAAGGAATTCATCCATGAGAAGTTGTGTCCAATTTACCCGAATATTTCCACACATAGCATATAACGCCTTGAAGTTTTCGGGATATACTAAGTGGTATGACCCTCCTCTTGGAACAATAGACTTCATCATGAATCGATGAAAGAGTCGTGCTTTAGGTCGGAGAGATGAAGTTTGCCTTAAATCGGTAGCATCATCTTCAAAGAATAGATGACTTAGGCGATCACGAGTTGATGTATTACAGTCTACATCATGTAATGATATTCCACCCGGTCGAGCATTTAAAATATGATTCATTCGATCAATGGAGAGAAAAATCGAAGTGCCACAAACCGATGTCCAAACACAATTTTCAGTGTTTCTCGGTGGATTTACAAGATTGAGATTTGCTAGGAATAACTTTACCATTATATGATTAATTTTCAAGTTGTTTTTCCTATGGTCAAGAAAAGCATCAAGGCCACTTTCAAGAGCGGCATTTTCAACACCGTAGGCGGTAAAATCAGGATAACTTACAAAAGACTCCTCAAAGATTTTTGCATCTTGAAGCCTTATCCATCTTTCTAAAGCTTTTTCACTTACTAGCCAAGAAGCAATTTGAGAGTCTACAGGAGTTGAGGAAGATTGGCCAGCAGTAGTCTTAGATCTCTTCTTGGGAGCCATTTTTCTTTGAAGAATTTGAAGAAATTTAGGAAGGTTGTAATGGGGGCTAGGGTTAAAATCTGTTGTGGGAGAGTAAAGTGAAGAGGTGAGATAAAAAGGTGAATGGTTGGGTTAAAATATGTAGGCAATTTCAGCAGAAAAGTTCGTTCGGTCGGCTGAAATTCCTGGGTCGGTCGACCGAGTTGAGGTTCAGAATAGTGCTGAAACTTTCGGGAAGAGCTTCGATCGACTGGTGCAGGGTATTCGGTTGACCGAGTTAAAAAATGTTCTATTGTCATTCGGGAAACAAGTTCGGCTGACCGAGACAGGTTGTTCGGTCGACCGACTTGTAAGAAATCTGTTTTTAAAAACTTCTCGGTACAGCTTCGGTTGACCGATTCAGATTTTTCGGTCGACCGAGGCATGTGAACAGACTAGTTTATGCTGTCTTTCAAACAAGAATTATAGAAGTATAATTATATTATTACATTATATATATCTATACATCTTATTCAAAATAATAACATATATATAGTAAATTATAGCCATGGTGCATCAGCATCGACGTTCCCATGAATTTGGAGATGGAACGTTTTCTACCGGTGACCATATTGGAGCTATTGGAGATTGAACATGGTTAGAAGGAGATGGAGTTCTGTAAGAAGGTTCAGTAACATCATCCTTCTTAGATGAACAAAATTTCATGGCAATTTTTTCAAGGAAGCTTAAACGTCTTGCCGTGACTTTCTGTTCGTAATAAAGTTCCCTTTGCATATTCATCTGTTGTTGTTGGTAGTGATGAATTTCATCAATCTTTTGTTTGGTTGATGGAGATACTACCATTTCCTTTTTCCCTTTCTTTTTATCAGGTGTATAACCTGTATGGGAGTCTTCCCATGGTTTCCACCTGTGTCGGGGGTCATTATCTGGAGAGGGGAATTCTAAAACACGATTAGGCATTGGAAAAGTAGGTTGGGGACCATTTTCAGTGATGCGATCAGAATAGTCATCGTCCGGGGATGTATAAGAAAGATGAGAATTTTCAGAATTGTAGACGTCATTGTTAGAAGACATTTTTGTTTCAAGTTTTGTTTTGTAAGTAGATTTTTTTTTTGTATCTTATGTTCTATTCAATAAACATATGTATGTATATATAACCATTTATTTCAAAAAAAATAGTGGTTTAAAATCAAATTTTAGTTTTAATCACAAAACTTTTTAAACAAAAACTGTTTGTAAATGAATGACATACAATGCTTTAGAGTCAAAAATAGTATATTTTGAAATTAAGTTTTAATGGTACAAATGAGAAACAGAGCTGGAACAAGAAACACCCATAGCTCAAGTGGCTATATTACAACATCTAACATATAAGTCAGAAGTCATGAGTTCGAGTGCCGCTTTGGTCAGAAATAAAATAATTTTTGCTTTTCCATATTTTTGCATATTTTTATTCATAAGTCTTTAAACGACATTATACCTAAATCACATCTTAGTTTTATAAAAGTATTCTCATTTAGTGGTTTAGTAAAAATGTCAGCTATTTGATTTTCAGTGTTGATAAATTCTAGATTTATTAATCCTTTTTCCAAACAATCACGAAGAAAATGATGTCGAATATCAATGTGTTTTGTTCGTGAGTGATTGACCGGATTTTTAGAAAGATTTATTGCACTGGTATTATCACAATAAATTATTGATTTTTCAAGATGACAATTAAAATCTTGTAATGTCTGTTGCATATATACGACTTGTGCACATGCCAAAGCAGCAGATATATATTCTGCTTCACATGTTCATAAAGAAACACAGTTTTGTTTCTTACTAAACCAAGAAACTAAGGAACGTCCAATGAAGTGACACGTTCCGCTCGTACTTTTTCGATCCGTCCGACTTCCTCCAAAATCAGCATCACTATAGGAAACTAATTCGAAAGGACATTCTTTCGGATAAAATAGTCCGAAATCTTTGGTTTTAGTTAGATAGCGAATAATGCGTTTAACTGCTCTCATATGTGATTCTTTGGGATTTGCTTGAAATCGAGCACACAAACAGACACTCATCATAATATCGGGGCGACTCGCTGTTAAATAAAGTAAAGAACCTATCATACTACGATATAACTTTTGATCAACACTTTTGCCATCTTCATCTCTATCAAGATGAATCGTTGTACTCATAGGAGTTGGTTTGGCAGCAGTGTTTTCAAGACCAAAATGTTTGATTAAATTATAACAATATTTTTCCTGATTAATAAAAATTCCATTTTCAATTTGTTTAATTTGTAATCCAAGAAAATATGACAATTCTCCCATATGAGACATTTTGTGACGACCCGGAATTTTTGAGCATTTGGAATTGGATATTTAATTTATTTTAAATATTCAAAAGTAAATTATTAACTAGAATTTCAAAATATCAATATTTATTGGATAATTAATTGTAGGATTTAATTATCGAAATTCGGTGAATTATTGAATCTGCTGTTTTAAGCCAGTTAAAAATAATTTGAAGGCTTGTAAAATCTATATTGATGATACTGAAGGCAGTAGAACTTTTAAAATCAAATTAAAAAGTGATTTGTTCAGTTTTCAAATTTTATCGTTTAAATTGAATTTAAAAATAGTCGTCCGAGGGCACAGTCTCGGAATTTGACGAAACCAGTCCCATTTGATCCGTAATATTGTATTATTATTGGGTTTCAAATTTCATTGTGATTGGAGTGGTTGGGTGACCGTACGATATATAAACGCATAGAATTTACTGAGACCAATTGAATTTAATAAAATATATTCACTCTCTTTTAAACCGACAATACGTACATCCCGCACCCAAACTGTTTCCTTCGTACCCTTTCTCTTCTCTAAGAAGCTATCGAACAAAAATATCTGAGACAAATTTTAATACTTCGAAGTATCGCGTCTTCTTCCATTTCTCTCAGAACAAATTTACTTCAAAAAAAAATGGCCGAGCCTTGAAATCCAAATCTCCAGTATTCCACTTCCGTTCTTTTTGAAATCGCGACTTCCACTCCCTCTCTTCGTTCTCGAACTAAAAATAAATGGCGACAGTAATCAAAAGAATGGTCGCTTGTACCCCCCTCATCCTTCACATCCTCGTTCAAAAATCTCCATTCGAATCCGTTCAAAATCGAAACCAACGAGTTTCTCTTCCTTCCCATCCCTAGAAGCCTAAATCAAATCGCGACCTAAAATCCAGTCGCGCGATGAACGAGTGAAGCCTGGACGCGAGCAACTCGCAGGCTGTCTAGGGTATCGCAGCATCAATCGATTTGGGTAGGGTTTCTTTGGGTTGCGCTCGAGTTTAGCAGGGTATCACGATGTCGTATTGAGCAGAGCCGCGAGATCGATGGGTCGCGATTCCAGATCGCGATGACTTTGCATGACATGGCGGCGACGACGACTTGATGTGGGTCGTCGAGTAGGGTATCACGATCGAGGAGAGTATCTCGTCATTGTCGGCTCTGGAGGGTAGCGCGTGAAGAAGATGGAGGTCTCGCGTTCGAGTCATTGCCTAGTGCGCTGGGCAGATCGTTGAGATGGCGCTGTCGAGGTATAGGATTATATTTCTGGATATATCTATTTTAGTTTATAGATATAACATTTCATTCTTAGTATTTAAAAATGTAATGAAATATATGTCAGTCTTGCTGTTTAGCTTTACCCTATATAGATAGAAACTAGAAACAGATTAAAGGTTTTGAGAAAATTATATGATAATAAGAATTTTAAAGCATTTGACAGTTTAGATAAATTAGGTTGTTAGGAAATCTATATAGACTATTTTATATAATATGTGGTTCTTAAATAGGGAAAAGTACATAGCCACAATTTTAAATAATATATTAAGGAGACTAATTTGTTTTAACTTATTTAATTATTTAGTTATTAAAAACAAAGTATTATAGGAAGATTAGTTTAAAATTCAATCATTAGTCAAATTTTAAATTCTTGGGTAAAGTTAAATTTAATAAACGATAACTGATTTCTCGATTAGTTCGAAATATTAATAAAATCATTTAATGTCTATACAAGGGCGAAATCGTGATGAATCAAGCCAGTGTGGGTCGGTTTGCAAATCAAAAATCAAAGGTGAGTTAATCTCACTCAGTTAAATTTAAATTTAAATGGTTAAATTTAAATAATTTATTGGATGGTTGATTTGATTTGATGTGATATATATAGTAGTATATAGCCATATATACATATTGGCATATGTATATATTGGAGTTTTTGATATTCCCGCATTATATAGCGGATGAGACCCTATGCGCCGCATTATAGCGGATGATATTTTATAAAACCCATATACCGCGATATTCCACCTCGAAGTGGAATTGATATTGTGCTAACGTCTGTGGATGCAGGGAAACAGGTTGGAGGGATCCAACTGGATTCCTCAAAATATTTAATTTTGTTTAAATATTCTGTGATATGATTGTTGATATCCTGTGATGATTTATATTGGATAATCTGGTTGGATTGAATTTCCTAGTATAATGAGTTATCAAAAGAAATTGAATTGGATTTTTGGAAAGAAATAAAAGAATAAAATTTAAGTTAAGTAATCCTAGTGAATTCGAATAAATTAAATATGGAAAAGAAGAATTTTAAATAAACAGAGAATATTGAATTTAAAGAAAACTTATGTGATGTTATTTAAAAGAATAAATAAATTATTTTAATTCAATGTTTAAATGTAATTAAAAAGAAAGAAAGAATTTGGGAAATCTGAAACTTGTGTTTCAGTTTAAAGATTTTAAATCATAATGAGAAATAAAATCTGAAAGTTAATGAATTTGGAAATAAATGGATTAAGTAAGGAAATTTATTTCAAAGTAGATTGGCAAATCAATTGTAAATTGATTTAAATATTTTGGGATTTGAAATTTAAGAGAAATGAGATTTTGGAGATATAAACTGGGTTTATAAAGTGAAATGGAATATCAGAGGATATTTGAAATATAAATTCAAGGTGGGAATTTATAAAAGGAATATGAATTGGTTTAAAAATAAGTGTTGATTTATTTTTAAAAAGGATGTGAAGAGAAGTGTATTTCTCTGGATAGCCAAGTACGTTTTCAAAGCAATTTTAAATATAAGTTAAAAGTTCTAATTTGTGTAAAAAGGCATGTTTTAGGAAATTGATTTTTTTCTAAAGGTTAATTTCCAAAGTAGTATTTTCAAAAATCTATTATTGTAGTAATTATATAAAAGTGATTTGGTATTATGTTTTAAAAAGAGAAATTTAGTTTAAATTTGAAAAGTGGTTTCATTTTAAATATTCCTTAAGTATATATTTTGTTAAGGTATTAAAGTAGTTTTTAAATTTCAATATTATAAAGTATATTTATAGTAAAGTGTTTTAAAATTATTTTAAAATCTAAAAGTATTTTGTACTTGGTGTTTCAGTGGAAATAATTATTTGGGAAATGTTTTCCGTAAGCGGAAACTGTTTTGAAATTGTTTTCAAATGAGCTTTGAAAATTTGGAAATATATCTTGGAAAGATATTTGGGCAAATAAATAATGTGGGAAATTATTTATTGTGTGATGGTTGCTTGTGGATGTTAATTGATAGTTAAATAACCGACTATCAATATTGGCCAAATGCGTTGATCGTTTCGAAGAGACCGGGATCGGGTTTCCGTATACCAAGATTCTAGGTCTGGAGACTCGAATACCACTTCGATCCGGTTTGTACGTTTCGTGTAACGTGTTCGGAGTCGAAGATGGAGCAGTGAAGTGCAAGGGCTAGTCGCTACTAATCCTGAGGATATTTCCAAAATGGATGTAGTAGGAATAGTGCCTTCGGTTCCGTTCGAACCCGGGACGGACTTGTATGGACGAATGCTTTCGTGACATCGTCAGGCGGACGATGGACATTCTAAGGGATATGTGCTATAAAGGTATCGTTTAGCCTCGAACCTCATCAACCGGGAATGACTGAAAATCAGGGGTTATGCAGCAAGGCTTCGTGGGTAGCCCCCACTTGAGAGTAAGGTCATCCCTGTCTAGATGTCCCTTTTATTTCGGCTTAGTGGTGCGGTTGCTGATCCCAACCGTGGGGTGATTTTATTTGGAATTATTCAGCAAGGGATGATTCCGGCCTTGTGTTGCCGGGGAGCGGGCGTACTCCTCGGTACTGTGATCTAGGCCACGTACTGTGACAGGTGGTACCCCAGTGACTAGTCATTCGTTGGAAATCCATTCTCCCTACGTGCCTGTACGGTTTTGATTGTGCCCAACTATTGTTGAAATGTGAGATGCAAGCATTTCAGCTAGATTCTATTTTACTTTCTGTAGACACTATTATAATATCAGAGGATTTTGATATAAAGTGTTTTAGCTATCGTAAAGTAAAAACCCGACATGTTTATTTGTGGCGTGGTCTTACGAGATGCTTTTATTTTCAAAAGGATTTTTGAAACTTTAACAATCAATTGAGTGTGATTTTCTCACGCTGGTATTCCAGACTGACTCGGGTATTGTTTTATATGATGCTCGGGTCAGACCGAGTATTATAGGTTACAGGATATGATGCTGTGGAGCTCAGGAGATGAGCTGGATGGCGAGACGTATCTCCCGTACTTGTTTATATATATATATATTCCGCTGTGTTGATTGTTGTACTCTGTTGTATTGAGGACATGATATGGTTATTGTCCAGTTGTATGTTATGTGTTCTCTGGTGTATACTCTGATGCTATATTATATAAAACTGATATAGTTTTGATTTGTGTAAAGATCTGTTAATATATATTATATTTTATTCCGCTGCGATGGTTAGATTCTGATTTTGTTTTCTATTTTTCTTCTTCTACCTCTTCTTCTTAACTAAAATGGTTCGATTTTCCAAGTCTGGAATGTCGGGTCGTTACAGTGGTATCAGAGCAAAGGTTGGCGATAACCTTGGCTCTGGTGGGAATTTTGAGTGTATTAATTGATATGAGCGCGTATTTGTTAGTGAATATAAATTGGTTTTATATTGTGTTGGTTGATTTATTGAGTGGCATATGAACCTTCGTCGGCACAGTCTGCGCAGCTGTATCGAAGGGGTTTCTAAACACTCGAATAGAACAACTCGACACAATATTGTTTTAAAACGGGTAGATGAAATAATTTTACCCGAAAAATGTATTTTTGATATAAAAGAAATATTTTTTTGAATTATTATATATTTGGATGTTTGGATGAAAATATTCTAACAAATAAAATTTAAAACAAAAATATGGTAAGATTATAAAATTTAAATGATTTGCATAACCAATGGATATTTGTATAAATATGAATTGTACAAATGAATTGTAACTAAAAATTTGATTTAATCAAATTGGTAAATTTAAACCCCGGACATCTTGGAAGTGTTTCAAAATGTTTTGAAGATAAACACAAGCATTATTATTTTGGAAAGTATTACTGGAAGGGAAATTGTTTCAAATAAATTTTTGAAAGGGATATAGCAATAAATTCATTTCAGTTGTTGGAAATAATTCGGAGGATGACGGCCGCAGCTTCAGAATTTATTCTCGAACTCCTGAGTGACGAATTGCTGCCAAATTGATTTATTCAGAAAAGCTAGTTGTTTTTGAAATTTCCAAAGGAAATTTGTTGGAATTAAAAACCAGGATTGGTTTAAAATTTTGAGAAATGTGATTTGGAGATGTTGGAGATTCCAAAATGGTTTGAAATTAAAAGCAGGGTGTTGTAATAAGGGAAAGGTCAAGAATGAAATTAACTTGGATTGGGAAATAAAAATTTGACTGGGTTGAAATTAATTAAATAGGTTGAAATAATATCCAGTCGTATTTGAATAAAATCCAGAACTTGAATTATAAAACCCGAGGAGATTAATTGAAATAATTTGTAAGGATAAAAATCAATATTGTATTGGTTAAAATGGAAGTGAACTAATTTGGAATAAATTAGTAAACCAAGTATGTTAATGGAAATTGGAATTTGATTGTAAGAAGAACGATCGAATTGTAAATAAATTCAAGTAGAAATAATTGAAGTGGACTTGGTATTAATAAAAATTCAATTCAGTGAATATACCAATTAAATTTAAATAGTTAAAATGGGGTGATTGTTAAATTGAATGGAAACCGACAAACTTGCATAGGAAATTAGTCGTTTGACGTAAACAAGCTTAAATAACTTCTATACATTAATAGAAGTGTAATACAAGCGATTTTAAAATTTATTGAATTGAAAATAAGCTTGTTTGAATTAATAATAAACTGAATGAAAGAGATTGTATTGTAGACCATTGGGAATTGAATTAAAATGGCATTGTTATTAATAGAATAAATTCCATAATCGATTGTGAATGAATTCAAAATAGAATTGGAATGTAATGGAAAGTTAATAAGATAAAAATGAGATTAAATAAAATTAAAATTGGTTGATGGAAGGGAAATAAAATTGATTTTGGAATCAACTGTAGTAAATGTGCGTGTTGGGTTAAATGTAAATTGAATGCAAGCAATTAAGTGGCAACCCACTTAAACTGAGGGGAACGAATCGGAAATTTGATTGTAACAATTAAAAAAAAATACTGGAACCCTATGAGTGGATTATAAACGCTGTTTAACCTGCATTGACCAAACAAACTCATTTGTTATTAGTTTAATATGTTAAGTATTGTTAAATTTTGTATATCGTCACTTATCTGTTTAAATTGAGTCAGTACAGGTTCAGGGAGGCCGTTTGGCTGATTTTGACTGCGTTAAATGCTAAAATAAATTGCTGCTTTGCTTTAAAATGCTAAATAAAGGTACGCCTATGCCAAAAATTCAAAATAGGATATATGAATTGTTTTTCTTTGTTTTCCGGCCTGAGGCCGATGTATATATATTTTTGTGCATCCTGCGATATCGCAGAAGTCCCTCCGTACAAGGGAGACTCTGCCAAAAAATTTCGTAAATTTTGGGAGTTAGAAAATTTTTGAAAATTTTCATTAACGATAAATGATTTAAATTTGCTAAGCCAGTAAAATTGAAACTGGATATTGAAATCTAATTCAAATGTGAATGTAAAGTGAAGTGAAATCGAAGGAACTAAAGAAGTGAAGTTTGCGAATAAACTGTTAATTGAAATTTAAATTAATTAGTAAGTGCAACTAATTAAATATTCGGGTGAAAGCCAAATTGAAATCAAATGGAATTGTAAAGACAAGAGTAAATAGAAATGGATATGAACTTCAATAATGAAGTGAAAATAAGTATAAGCAGTATGTAGAATATTTATTTTGAACTTAAGGAATATGGTGAGATTCTTAAGTAATTTGGTATTGAGGAAAGTTATTCTAGATGAATAATTGAATAACAATTAAAATTTGAAGTTGTGAAATGAGAAAATTGTGGATAAGTGAATGTAATCAAAATGAATGTGAATAAAAGAGAATTGATATAGTTGATAATCAATTGGGCTAATTACGTAAGGTGTACGTATATTATTTGCTCGCATAGCTATTTGATCCAGATTCGAACACAGAATTTCGAGATAGTTTTATCGATCCGAATTAGGATTTTTCACTCGATTTTCGACGGCGAACCTGGATATGGATTGTTGATTGATTCTGGTAATTCTCTATCGTAGTTATGACTATGCAAGGAGAATGACGGTTTTCGATCAAGAAACCAGATCTGAGTCCGCACTAGGAAGTCGGGTGGACGATACTAGTTCGGAAGTGAGATTGTGTGATCGAGTGAGCGATCGAATGTGATATTGCGTACGGATGATATATATGCATCGTACGGGCTTAAGTAAAACCAATATTGAAAATGTGTACAGATATGTGTAAGATGGTTTTGAAACTGTAATTGAATACTATTGCTTAGTAGGATATACAGGTGTATAAAAGCAATGGATAAATTGGGATTTTTGATTTTAGAGGATAAAATTTAATGGCCCGACAAAAAGGTATGTATTTAAATTTCTATATGAAATTTGATTGGGTTTATGATACAGCCACTTGGCTTTTTGTTTTCTTTTTGAGATTGAGAGGCCGTAGAGCCATTTTGTAGTAGTATCGAGCTAGCCGCGCAAAGGAGACGCTGGCGAAATTTTTCGGGAAATTAGAGAGTTAGAAATATTTTTTGAGAAAATTGATAATTTAAAATTTTGAATTCAAATTTAAATTTGAATTGATAAGTGGGTGTTATTGTTTGGCACTTATGGGTATATTCGAAGGGTTAGTGGGCCTTGATAAAATACTTGTTTGGCAAGTTGTAGAAACTATTGGATTGAGAAAATAGAACGGGTATCGAATCATTTCTCTTAACTGGTAATTTCGGGGACGAAATTCTTTTAAGGGAGGAGGAATGTGACGACCCGGAATTTTTGAGCATTTGGAATTGGATATTTAATTTATTTTAAATATTCAAAAGTAAATTATTAACTAGAATTTCAAAATATCAATATTTATTGGATAATTAATTGTAGGATTTAATTATCGAAATTCGGTGAATTATTGAATCTGCTGTTTTAAGCCAGTTAAAAATAATTTGAAGGCTTGTAAAATCTATATTGATGATACTGAAGGCAGTAGAACTTTTAAAATCAAATTAAAAAGTGATTTGTTCAGTTTTCAAATTTTATCGTTTAAATTGAATTTAAAAATAGTCGTCCGGGGGCACAGTCTCGGAATTTGACGAAACCAGTCCCATTTGATCCGTAATATTGTATTATTATCGGGTTTCAAATTTCATAGTGATTGGAGTGGTTGGGTGACCGTACGATATATAAACGCATAGAATTTACTGAGACCAATTGAATTTAATAAAATATATTCACTCTCTTTTAAACCGACAATACGTACATCCCGCACCCAAACTGTTTCCTTCGTACCCTTTCTCTTCTCTAAGAAGCTATCGAACAAAAATATCTGAGACAAATTTTAATACTTCGAAGTATTGCGTCTTCTTCCATTTCTCTTAGAACAAATTTACTTCAAAAAAAAATGGCCGAGCCTTGAAATCCAAATCTCCAGTATTCCACTTCCGTTCTTTTTGAAATCGCGACTTCCACTCCCTCTCTTCGTTCTCGAACTAAAAATAAATGGCGACAGTAATCAAAAGAATGGTCGCTTGTACCCCCCTCATCCTTCACATCCTCGTTCAAAAATCTCCATTCGAATCCGTTCAAAATCGAAACCAACGAGTTTCTCTTCCTTCCCATCCCTAGAAGCCTAAATCAAATCGCGACCTAAAATCCAGTCGCGCGATGAACGAGTGAAGCCTGGACGCGAGCAACTCGCAGGCTGTCTAGGGTATCGCAGCATCAATCGATTTGGGTAGGGTTTCTTTGGGTTGCGCTCGAGTTTAGCAGGGTATCACGATGTCGTATTGAGCAGAGCCGCGAGATCGATGGGTCGCGATTCCAGATCGCGATGACTTTGCGTGACATGGCGGCGACGACGACTTGATGTGGGTCGTCGAGTAGGGTATCACGATCGAGGAGAGTATCTCGTCATTGTCGGCTCTGGAGGGTAGCGCGTGAAGAAGATGGAGGTCTCGCGTTCGATTCATTGCCTAGTGCGCTGGGCAGATCGTTGAGATGGCGCTGTCGAGGTATAGGATTATATTTCTGGATATATCTATTTTAGTTTATAGATATAACATTTCATTCTTAGTATTTAAAAATGTAATGAAATATATGTCAGTCTTGCTGTTTAGCTTTACCCTATATAGATAGAAACTAGAAACAGATTAAAGGTTTTGAGAAAATTATATGATAATAAGAATTTTAAAGCATTTGACAGTTTAGATAAATTAGGTTGTTAGGAAATCTATATAGACTATTTTATATAATATGTGGTTCTTAAATAGGGAAAAGTACATAGCCACAATTTTAAATAATATATTAAGGAGACTAATTTGTTTTAACTTATTTAATTATTTAGTTATTAAAAACAAAGTATTATAGGAAGATTAGTTTAAAATTCAATCATTAGTCAAATTTTAAATTCTTGGGTAAAGTTAAATTTAATAAACGATAACTGATTTCTCGATTAGTTCGAAATATTAATAAAATCATTTAATGTCTATACAAGGGCGAAATCGTGATGAATCAAGCCAGTGTGGGTCGGTTTGCAAATCAAAAATCAAAGGTGAGTTAATCTCACTCAGTTAAATTTAAATTTAAATGGTTAAATTTAAATAATTTATTGGATGGTTGATTTGATTTGATGTGATATATATAGTAGTATATAGCCATATATACATATTGGCATATGTATATATTGGAGTTGTTGATATTCCCGCATTATATAGCGGATGAGACCCTATGCGCCGCATTATAGCGGATGATATTTTATAAAACCCATATACCGCGATATTCCACCTCGAAGTGGAATTGATATTGTGCTAACGTCTGTGGATGCAGGGAAACAGGTTGGAGGGATCCAACTGGATTCCTCAAAATATTTAATTTTGTTTAAATATTCTGTGATATGATTGTTGATATCCTGTGATGATTTATATTGGATAATCTAGTTGGATTGAATTTCCTAGTATAATGAGTTATCAAAAGAAATTGAATTGGATTTTTGGAAAGAAATAAAAGAATAAAATTTAAGTTAAGTAATCCTAGTGAATTCGAATAAATTAAATATGGAAAAGAAGAATTTTAAATAAACAGAGAATATTGAATTTAAAGAAAACTTATGTGATGTTATTTAAAAGAATAAATAAATTATTTTAATTCAATGTTTAAATGTAATTAAAAAGAAAGAAAGAATTTGGGAAATCTGAAACTTGTGTTTCAGTTTAAAGATTTTAAATCATAATGAGAAATAAAATCTGAAAGTTAATGAATTTGGAAATAAATGGATTAAGTAAGGAAATTTATTTCAAAGTAGATTGGCAAATCAATTGTAAATTGATTTAAATATTTTGGGATTTGAAATTTAAGAGAAATGAGATTTTGGAGATATAAACTGGGTTTATAAAGTGAAATGGAATATCAGAGGATATTTGAAATATAAATTCAAGGTGGGAATTTATAAAAGGAATATGAATTGGTTTAAAAATAAGTGTTGATTTATTTTTAAAAAGGATGTGAAGAGAAGTGTATTTCTCTGGATAGCCAAGTACGTTTTCAAAGCAATTTTAAATATAAGTTAAAAGTTCTAATTTGTGTAAAAAGGCATGTTTTAGGAAATTGATTTTTTTCTAAAGGTTAATTTCCAAAGTAGTATTTTCAAAAATCTATTATTGTAGTAATTATATAAAAGTGATTTGGTATTATGTTTTAAAAAGAGAAATTTAGTTTAAATTTGAAAAGTGGTTTCATTTTAAATATTCCTTAAGTATATATTTTGTTAAGGTATTAAAGTAGTTTTTAAATTTCAATATTATAAAGTATATTTATAGTAAAGTGTTTTAAAATTATTTTAAAATCTAAAAGTATTTTGTACTTGGTGTTTCAGTGGAAATAATTATTTGGGAAATGTTTTCCGTAAGCGGAAACTGTTTTGAAATTGTTTTCAAATGAGCTTTGAAAATTTGGAAATATATCTTGGAAAGATATTTGGGCAAATAAATAATGTGGGAAATTATTTATTGTGTGATGGTTGCTTGTGGATGTTAATTGATAGTTAAATAACCGACTATCAATATTGGCCAAATGCGTTGATCGTTTCGAAGAGACCGGGATCGGGTTTCCGTATACCAAGATTCTAGGTCTGGAGACTCGAATACCACTTCGATCCGGTTTGTACGTTTCGTGTAACGTGTTCGGAGTCGAAGATGGAGCAGTGAAGTGCAAGGGCTAGTCGCTACTAATCCTGAGGATATTTCCAAAATGGATGTAGTAGGAATAGTGCCTTCGGTTCCGTTCGAACCCGGGACGGACTTGTATGGACGAATGCTTTCGTGACATCGTCAGGCGGACGATGGACATTCTAAGGGATATGTGCTATAAAGGTATCGTTTAGCCTCGAACCTCATCAACCGGGAATGACTGAAAATCAGGGGTTATGCAGCAAGGCTTCGTGGGTAGCCCCCACTTGAGAGTAAGGTCATCCCTGTCTAGATGTCCCTTTTATTTCGGCTTAGTGGTGCGGTTGCTGATCCCAACCGTGGGGTGATTTTATTTGGAATTATCCAGTAAGGGATGATTCCGGCCTTGTGTTGCAGGGGAGCGGCCGTACTCCTCGGTACTGTGATCTAGGCCACGTACTGTGACAGGTGGTACCCCAGTGCCTAGTCATTCGTTGGAAATCCATTCTCCCTACGTGCCTGTACGGTTTTGATTGTGCCCAACTATTGTTGAAATGTGAGATGCAAGCATTTCAGCTAGATTCTATTTTACTTTCTGTAGACACTATTATAATATCAGAGGATTTTGATATAAAGTGTTTTAGCTATCGTAAGGTAAAAACCCGACATGTTTATTTGTGGCGTGGTCTTACGAGATGCTTTTATTTTCAAAAGGATTTTTGAAACTTTAACAATCAATTGAGTGTGATTTTCTCACGCTGGTATTCCAGACTGACTCGGGTATTGTTTTATATGATGCTCGGGTCAGACCGAGTATTATAGGTTACAGGATATGATGCTGTGGAGCTCAGGAGATGAGCTGGATGGCGAGACGTATCTCCCGTACTTGTTTATATATATATATATTCCGCTGTGTTGATTGTTGTACTCTGTTGTATTGAGGACATGATATGGTTATTGTCCAGTTGTATGTTATGTGTTCTCTGGTGTATACTCTGATGCTATATTATATAAAACTGATATAGTTTTGATTTGTGTAAAGATCTGTTAATATATATTATATTTTATTCCGCTGCGATGGTTAGATTCTGATTTTGTTTTCTATTTTTCTTCTTCTACCTCTTCTTCTTAACTAAAATGGTTCGATTTTCCGAGTCTGGAATGTCGGGTCGTTACACAGTTCAAATTCATTTGTCATTATAGTTGAAAATTCTTGACATAATTTTTCATTTGTCGAGCCGAAAATAATATCGTCAACATATATTTGAATTATTAAAATATCTTTATTAGTTTTCTTAATAAAAAGTGTTTGATCTACTTTACCGATTTCAAAACCAGATTCTAATAAATAACCTTAAAGACGATCATACCAAGCACGTGGTGCTTGTTTTAAACCGTATAACGGCTTTTTAAGTTTATATACATGATCTGGAAATTTTTCATGATTGAACAAAGGTGGTTGTTCAACAAAAACATTTTCTTTTATGAATCCATTTAAAAATGCACTTTTAACATCCATTTGATATAGTTTAAAATTATGAAAACACGCATAAGCTAATAATATTCGTATTGCTTCAAGTCGGGCGACTGGAGCAAACGTCTCTTCGTAATCAATACCTTCTTCTTGATTATATCCTTGTGCAACTAATCTAGCTTTATTCCTTGTTATATTTCCTAGTTCATCTGCTTTATTTTTGAAAACCCATTTAGTAGCGATGACTGATTGGTCACTGGGTCTAGGAACGAGTTCCCAAACTTCGTTTCGTTCGAATTGATTTAATTCTTCTTGCATGGCAAGTATCCAATAGTCATCAGTTGAAGCTTCTTTTATGTTCTTAGGTTCTATGCTAGAAAGAAAAGCTACATGACCAACTTGATTTAATTGATGTCTGGTTTTAACATTCGTATTAACTTCTCCAATTATATTTTGCACAGGATGATCTCTTAAAATTCTAGGTGGAGATTTTATTATATTAGGCGTCACGTTTGTATTGGTTTCATGAATATCAAAATTTTCATTTGCATTATTATTTTCATTTTGAGTAGATTCATCATCAGAATCAATAGTAACACTTGGATTTATATTTTTAAAATTTTCGTTGAAAGAAACATGTAAACTTTCTTCAATAATTTGAGTTCGTTTATTATAAATTCGATAATCCTTGCTTCGTTCCGAATATCCAACGAATATATCTTCCTCGGATTTTGGATCGAATTTACCTAGTTGATCTTTAGTATTTAAAATAAAACATTTGGAACCAAAAACTTTTAGATATGAAATATTTGGTTTTCTTCCATTTAGAAGTTCATATGGTGTATTTTTAGTTAATGGACGAATAGAAACGCGATTTAGTACGTAACAAGCAGTGGCTACAGCTTCTGCCCAAAAATGTTTCGATAAAGTTGTTCCATTTAGTAAAGTTCTTGCACATTCTTGTAACGTTCTATTTTTCCTTTCTACAACTCCATTTTGCTGTGGTGTTCTAGGAAAAGAGAAATTATGGTTAATACCTTTCTTGTTACAAAATTGTTCAAAAACTTCATTTTCAAATTCGCCTCCATGATCACTTCTTATATTTTTAATTTTCAATGTTTTAATATTTTGAATTCTTTTAACAAAAACTTTAAAATTATCAAAAGTATCACTTTTATTTTTCAAAAAGAAAATCCAAGTATATCTAGAGAAATCATCTACAATAACAAAAACATATCTATTATGGTTAATAGATTGTACTTGAGTTGGACCAAAAAGATCCATGTGTAAAAGTTCAAGTGGTTGTTCTGTAGATATTACTTTCTTTGATTTTAAAGAAGATTTTGTTAATTTTCCTAATTTACATGCATCACAAAATATGTTAGTTTCGAATTTTATATTGGGTAATCCTTTAACTAATTTATTTTTCGCAAGTTTGTTGATGGTATTAAAATTTATGTGACAAAATCTTTTGTGCCAAAGATAAGAATCGTTTTCTTTAGCTACTAGACACAAATTTGAATCATTATTAACATTCATATTTAGGATATAAATAATTTTATCTCTATTTCCTTCGAAAATGATGTTGTGATTTTTATCAAAAATGTTACATTTATTTTCTGAAAAAGTTATATTAAAACCTTTATCGCATAGTTGACTAATACTTAATAAATTATGTTTTAAATTTTTAACTAATAAAACATCAGTAATGAGAGGTAAATTAGATGTACCGTTGCTATTAACATTGCCTTTGCCGATGATATATCCTTTTGAGTTATCTCCAAAGGTGACTGCTCCTCTATTTGAGTATATAATGTTTGATAACATTTCTTTGTTTCCAGTCATGTGTTTTGAGCAACCGCTATCTAAAATCCATTTTCCTCTCTTCTTATGTGGTACCTGCAAAAATTTATAAAAAGTTGGTACCCAATCTTTTTAGGGTCCTAAGAGTTAGATCTTAGGAAGCCAAACCCATACGGGTTCAGAATTCCCTTTATAGACATAATTTTTGTTATTATGAACAGTTTCCATAAAACTTTTGATATGTTTATTCCTTATTAATATATTATTTGTTTTTGGAATCCATATCTTAATAGTTTTAGTATTTAAATAAACTGTTTTCTTAATATCTTTCTTAATTTTATTATTAATTTTACTTTTAGCAAAATTATTTTGTTTCTTAAATCCTAGTCCAGATTTATTGTTAGAAGTTTGAGAGTTTTCTAGTATACTAGAAAGATTTTCTCTTCCTTTATTGAAATTAGAAACATTTTTAGAAATTTCATCAAATTTTATTTTAAGACTAGATTTTTCTAACTATAAATCCTTAATCTTAGATATTAAACTATTATTTTCAAAAAGTAAAACATCATTTTTATTTTTCTGAATTTCTAGTTCCTCAGATATTGACGTAATTTGAGAAGATAAGTTAGAATTCGATTGTTGAGAGATTTCAAGTTCTTCTTCCAATATTACCTTCTCATCTTTTAACATATCTACTTCTAAAGCTGTTCTATCTAACTTTCTTTGCAACTCCTTATTTTTCTTTTTAAGTTGTTTTGTTAAATTTACTAATTCAGAATTTATTTCAATTAAATCTTCAAAAGTAAAATCACTTACATCGTCTGATGAAGCCATGAAGCATACATTTGCTTGTTCATTATCACTTTCGCTCTCTGATGAGGATGATGAGTCAGTGTCGTCCCAAGTGACTGAAAAAGCTTTTCGTTTGGTTTTGTCCTTCTTGAAATTATTCTTTTTACGATCTGGACAATCTTTCTTCATGTGTCCTTTCTTATGACATTCATAACATTCCATTGTTGAAGATGATGGTTTGCTGCTATTGGAATTGTTGTTGGAATCATTTTTGTTTCCCTTGAATTTGTTTCTGTTGAATTTCAAAAACTTTTTGAAATTTTTAGCGATCATGGCCATATCTTCATTATCTGAGTCGGAATCATCTTTTTCTGCTTGGAATGCTACATTTTTCTTTTCTTGTGCTCCATTTCGTTTTGCCTGCAAATTTACTTCGTAGGACATTAAATTACCTATCAAGTATCAACTCTTCTGGTTTTAATGTTGACAAATCAGTTGCTTCTTCAATAGCTAGGACTTTTCGTTCTCATTCATCCGTTAAAGAATTCAAGATTTTTGTGACAACATCAAAATCAGTAAACTTTTGTTCTAGTGATAATAAAGCATGATAAATATCCTGAAATCTAGAGTACATGTCATTTATAGATTCATTTGGCCTCATTTTAAAATTTTCAAATTGATGTTTCAACATAGAAATTTTGCTCAATTTAACTTTGTTCGTTCCTTCATGTGAAACTTTAAGAGTTCTCCAAATCTCATAACCGGAAGTGCACATACTAACTCTATTGAATTCATTTCTATCTAATGCACAAAATAAAATATTCATTGCTTTTGCATTTGAAGTAGCATCTAGTTTTTGTGTGTTACTCCAAGTTGAGTATTCTCCAGTAGGAGTTGTATACTCTCTTTGTATAATATTCCAGATATCAAATCCACTTGATTGCATATAGATTCTCATTCTAGTTGACCAATAATTGTAATTTATACCATTGAAAAGTGGAGGTCGTGAAGTCGATTGACCTTCTGTGAAACTAGAATTAGTGTGAGTGTTAACATCGTTAATTTGTGTGGTTGCCATATTACTAAAAGTAAATATCAAATAACTTTGTGATGGTTATAGGATGACCTTGCTCTGATACCAAATGAAAGTACACGTGTAGTACTAAGGATCGTGTAATATGGTATGTTAATGCGGAAACTGGTAATAACAGTAAAGTACAAATTAAAGTAAGCACACCAGGAATTTTTATACTGGTTCAAACTTCCCGTTCTACGTCCAGTCCCAGAATACCCTCTGGATTTAAACTAAACCCCTCACTTAACCCGGAGGAATAGGTATACGACACCTGAGCAGCCGAACAGGAATTTTTCCGCCTCAACAGCCGAAGAGGACTTCAACTTAATACAAATAGTTTATTGACGAATGTGTTCTGAATAACACTGATTGTCTTTTGATAGTACAACTTTCCTATAATCAAATCCTCAAGAGTATATATGTGTGTGAAGATTTAGAAGGAAGATAATCACGTAGAATCAAAGTATATGAATAAATTCAAGGATTCTAGTGATATTAAATAAGAATAAATGCTTTTATTTGCAGAAATGAATAGAGATTAGATTTCAGAAATATAAACAAGAATCGGTTATTGTAGAAGTGAATTGAATATGTTTATATAGTTGTAGAAGAGTTGTAATCTTTCATGAAGAGTTTTAGTTAACAGTTGTGTCCATACCTCTTGAAATAGAGGACATTCCTCTTCATGAAATGATTGCGTCTCTTCAGAAAACTAGTCGTTTTTCTCTGGTCGGTCGACCGGAAAACCTGGCCGGTCAGCTGAGTTTAAAACGTATACAAAACAGAAAGTCATTTTGCACATGATACAGGGTCGGTCGACCGAGGATCCTGGTCGGTCGGCCGACCTGGTGTTATATGCACAGTGAACATAGTTTTTGCTATAAAATGTTTTGTGTGCGTGTGTGACTATTTGAGGAATGATTTTAACATTGTTCTAAGACTCAAATAAAATAAAATATCCATACTAATCTCTGGATTGTAAGATTATCTCCTTTGTAGTGCACGGTATGCACTTATTCTCTTTTTGTCGCTTTCATATAGTATTCTCGTCGTATGATCTCTGAAGCTTGTGTCATGAATCAAAACTCATGAATCAACAAAACTCTCCTGCACACGCCCATGTTCAAGCAATTCTTCCACTTGCCTTCACAACTCCTCATGCTCTTTTGGACTCATTCTGTAGTGTGGTATGTGAGGTAACATAGCTCCTGGAACAAGATCAATTTGATGTTGAATGTCCCTCAACGGTGGTAACTCCGTTGGCAACTCCTCTGGAAATACATCGTCAAACTCTTCCAGTACTGGTTTTACTTCTTCTGGTATTTCCACCACTTCCTGACTCTCTCGTCCAATCAACAAAAACACCTCAGGTTCCTCTTCAACTTCTTTAACAAACTCCTTCAAGGATAATAAAGTTTTCAGCTCTTCAATCTCCTCCAGTTTGTTTTCTTCATGTTGTCGCTTCTTTGGAACTAGAGTAATTTTTGTGCCTTCAAATATAAAACTGTAACTGTTGGTACGCCCATCATGTTGCACCGCCCTATCATATTGCCACGGTCTCCCCAACAACAAATGACAGACATCCATATCTACCACATCGCACCAAATTTCATCTTTATATTTCTTCCCAATTGAAAATTTTACACAAGCCCTTCGTCCAACCTTCACCTCCCCGCCTTTCCTCAACCAAGCTAGCTTGTACGGTTTCGGATGTTTCTCAGTCTTCAATGACAACTTTCTCATAGCTTCTGAAGAAATTATATTATCACAGCTTCCAGCATCAATAACAAATTTGCAAACCTTTCCCAGAATGGTACATGTTGACTGAAAAATATTGCTCCCCAACCAACTACAATCCTCCTCTTGCTTTGGTGTTAAACAGGACCTCTTCATCATTAGATTACAACCTTCATCTCCTGACACTTCTTCTTCCTCCTCATCAAGTGGTGCATTTGAACATTCAGCTTCTTCATCCTCATCCTCAACCTCCGCTATCATAGCTCTCTTCTTCAGGTTTGGACATTCGCTACTTTTGTGGCCCATTTCTTGGCAATTATAACACTTGAAACCATTATTGACCTTCGCCTTCCCAACCTCATTCGCAACTGGTTTTGCAACAGCTTTTGAAACATTAGAACTCCCACTAACACCCTTCACTGGATTGTTGGAATTTGTAAACATACCACCTCCTCGTCTTCCCTGTTTCTCCCAAGCCAACGCTTTCTGATGTGCTTCCGCTACAGATCTGGGATCAAACATGTTAACCATATCCTGAATCTGCATTCGCAACCCCCCAACAAATCTAGCTGTCAATTGTTCTTCTGTCTCCATAATATCATTCCTTGCAATTAGTTGATAAAATTCGTCAGCATAGTCATTCACAGATTTCGTCCCTTGTCTCAAGTTTTGCAATCTCTGATACATAAGCGACTGATAGTTATAAGGTAAGAATGTGGCTTTCATCATTTTCCTCATCTTTTCCCATGATTCAACTTTTGACTTCCCCATCCATTCACATGTAAGTTTGGTTTGCTGCCACCACGCCAAAGCTCTACCCCTCAACCTTGTAGCAACCAACTTCACCCTACGATGTTCTGGAACTTCCTTGAAGTCAAAAATCTCCTCCACATTAGACAACTAGTCCAAAAACTCCTCAGTTTGCATACCTCCTTTGAACTCTGGAATTTCAGTCTTCATCCCAGATTCCCACTTGTGATCATACTCCGACTGATTTCTTCCTTGTCCACGTCCTTGTCCATGAACACTTCCACTATCATACTCCTCTTCAAAATCAGATGTATATCGACGTCGATCCTGACCACCAACATCTCTACTACCATCACATCTACCTCCAACATCCCTTCTATCGACATTCCTCCGTTCTCGATCATTCACGTTCCTCCCACGCCTTTGATCATCATCAACACTTCTATCTCGATTGGAATGTGGCGAGACTCGACTTCCCCCATGATTAGATTCAGGTGATACCCTTCTCCGATTCTGATTCATCTCTAACATCATCTTCTCTAACCGACCAATTCCTTCGTTAAGCTTTTCACTAAAGTTCTCATTGATTCTTTGCTCCATCTCATCAGTTTCTTCTCTTCGATACAATGCTTCAACGTTTTGATGTCGATTAGCTCTCCTTGGTAGCATGATTGATTCTTCAAAACTTTGACTTTTGGCTCCACTCCAAATTTCCAACACCTTTCGAATTTAGATCCAAAATGGAATGGATCGAAAACTCCACTCTTGTTGTAAAATAGGATGAACTTGATGAACACAAGCTTCTCAAAAACTTCAATTCTCGGCTAGACAATGAAATGATGCTCGATCTACACTCTTCTTAGCTCGGCTTCCACACTTCAAGCTCAGCTAACACTTCAACTTCGAAATTCTTCAAAGAATTAGCTCCAAGACTCGATCTAGCTATGATTGGCTAAAACAAGCTCCGATACCAAACTGACGCAGCGGATTATACAAAACAAGGTAGATCGATGAAAGTAGCAATCGGTGGATTGATGAATACTGAAATGCCCAAATTCGTTGATCCGAAGATACCGAATTCTAGCTATCCCGAACTCGTTGATCGCGCACGATACCGGGTTCAAAGATCTGCGATTCTTCGCACGTTGATCTAGCGCACTAGATTCCGTGAATCGGCTTCTGCAGTCGTTGAATCGAGCGCACTCGATTAACCGAAAGAGGAGATAGGAGATTACACTCAACTACCAATTTGGTGAAAGCACAAAGCTAACAAAACAAGAGTTTTATTTCAAATCAACTAACTATTACAAATGTGACACTCGGCCTATTTATAGACGTTCAACTTTACAACAGAAATTACATCAACTCTTAAGTCGGTTCCGACTTATAGCCTCTGACTTACGACTTACCCAGTACACGACTTACGACTTATCAATAACTCTGACTCAACAGTTACAACATACAACGACTCACAATCGTGGCCGACCTAACCTGGTACGACCTAACAATACAATACATCTTATTTACAAAGTAAACAACACACGACTCAACTTAAGTCGGTAACGACTTAGACACATATCACAGCAGCATCTTCACGCGGCTTAAGCTTGGACGACTTATGAGATAAAACTTCAACGACTTAAGGAATCCAGACGACTTAACTAAGTCGTAGGTCGTAGACGACTTATCTTAAGTCGTTGATTTTCTTCTTCAGTATAACTCGCTCCACCTTTATCATTCTCGTTAAGTCGTGGACGACTTATATCTTCTATTTCCGCTTTACTAAGCCGTGGACGACTTAAAACATTTCCCTTAAGTCGTAGCCGACTTAAGACTTGTGCATTTCGTGATGCTCCTCCTGTAGCCTTAGGTCATACACGATCTACCCCTATAATTCGTGGACGACTTATGCCTTCATCCCTGGCCTGAGCTGCATCATATCAATTTGGCATTAAATTGTTGTTTGAGAATATTAGTGAGCAACTCCATAATAGAGATAAAAAAGATACGAGGAGATGGGTCTCGTTGTCTTATTCCCCTACCAGGAGTAAAGTACCCTAAGCTCTCACCATTAAAAGCGAGAGAAAATTTAACAGTTGAAATACAAATGTGCAGCCATGCTAGAAAGGCAAGGGTAAATTCATCTTGAACATAATAGAGATGATAGATGACCAGTTAACCATGTCATAAGCTTTTTGATATCAAGTTTACGGACACATCTTGGTGAAATAATATTCCTATTATAGCCTTTCAAAAGCTCTTGTGAAAGTAGAATATTATCAGTTATATTTCTCCCAAGCAAGAACCCTGTCTGATTAGAAGAAATAATTTTACTAAGGCAAACCTTCATTCTTCTAGATATTATTTTGGTAATGCACTTATAAGTGACATTGCAACATGTGCCTAAAATGGGAGACATCTTGAGGGACCTCTAATTTAGGAATAAGAGCAAGTCTTTTGTAATTGATTCCATTAAGCATGATCTTGGACTTGTAAAAGTGAAGTATTGCATTGGTAAAATCATTATGAATAATCTGCCAAGCAATTTGGAAGAAATGTGCTAAGAACCCATCAAGGACCAGCTGAGCTAGATGGTTTCATGTCAAAAATGGCTTGTTTAATTTCTTCGTTGGTGATTTGGGTTATTAAATTATGAGCTTGAGAGTTGGATATTGCTAGGAGGAAGATTAAATTCAGAGGAGACAAGTCGGGTTGAGCATTTGAAGGATCGGATAGTAATGAGTAAAATATGAGAGCAGTGCATCTTTAATATTATATTTAGAGTTACACATATTGCCAGAGAGATCATTGAGAAAATGAATTATGGTGTGAGCTTTCTTAAGCTTAACAGAATTTTGAAAGAGAGTAGTATTTTTATCACCTTACACTGACCATAAAGTTCTTTTTTTTTGCTTGATCATATCCAATTCTGATTTTATAACAGCTGAGAGATTATTAGATAATATGTGCACCTTGTTTGAAATATCCATATCTGATGGATTCTCCTACAAAGAATATGCATCTCCTGCAATTCAGTTCTTATTTTATTTGAGAGGAGATTACCTTTTCCATATTTGTCTTTAGACCAGACCTTCAGCTTCAACTCAGTGTTTTTTTAACTTCCTTTGCAAAATGAACATAGGGTTGCCATATACAGGGATACTCCAAACCTGTTCCACAAGAGAGAGAAATACGGAGCCTTAGTCCATGAATTAAAAAAATTAAAACTAGAGGGAATGAGAGATTAGGTTAGGCCAAGATGAGAAAGCTAAAAGGTTAAAATAAGATCTATCTAATTTGCAAAAGATTATGTTGCCTGATCTACTGCAATTGTTCCATGTGAAGAAAGAGCTAGATTTTGGGATTTGATGAAGATTAGATTGAATTATTGCATTATTAAGGGGAGAGATATTGGATAGCATTAAAGAATTATCATTTTTTTTTTCAAAAAATGATTGCATACAGTTGAAATCCCCTAGATGGATCCAGGGCAGAGTGGTGCAATGAAAAGAAGGTAATATATCAAGGAGGTCTTGACGAAAAGCTTTGTAATTGTCAACATAAACTAAGGTTAAATTGAAGGATATGTTTGAGGGAATATGAGTGAGAGTAGTGAATGTATTGTCTATGTATAGAGTAGTTTGAGATGTGATAAAATCAAGGATTTTCTAATCCTTGAGTCAATTTACCCTATCACAATTTATCTAGTAGTGATAAGAACAATAATTTTACTAGTACAATTCTAGGCTAAATACCCTCTTTATTTCCTTGAAAATATAATTCTTTATTAATGACTTAACCTTTGAAATCATACTTAAAACAAGGAAATTATAGCCCTTTATTTTATCCGAAATATTATGCCAAGTATATGCTTTTATAAAAGGGATAGTTTGGCTTACATTCCTGTTAAGTTTCAAAATAGAGAAAACATCCTTTCAAAATAAACTTACGTTTCTAGTCCCTATTTTCAAATCCGTCTACGCCAAAAGACCCAAATACCCTTTACGTTTTTAGTATTTCAAACGCGCATAACTTTCTGTAGAAACATCATATCAGCATACCGTTTTCACCAAAACAATCTTTAAAATGAAATCTATTGTTGTTACCAAAAAAATCATATTTACAGTAAGGCTGCAATTACTTCATATATTTGTAGAGAATTCTATAATTTTTGAAAAACATCAATTACTCTTTAAATGTCGGCAATTATTCCATATAATTGCAAACTTTTATGCAATTATATGGAATAATTGCAGACTTTTATATAATTATATGGAATAATTGCAGACTTCTTTGCTATTATTCCATATAATTGCATACTTTTCTGCAATTATTCCATATACTTGCTATTTTCTGCAATTATAAATAATCATCAATTTTTCTTCAAATGTCAGTAATTATTTTATATAATTGCAGACTTTTATGCAATTATATGGAATAATTGCAGACTTTTATTCAATTCGGTGGAATAATTGCAGACTTTTCTTCAGTTAAATGGAATAATTGCAGACTTTTATGCAATTATTCCATATAATTGCATACTTTTATGCAATTATATCAAAAAATTGCAGAAAATTCTACAACTATTCCAAATAATCGCAGAAAAGTGCAACTATACCATATAATTGTAGACTTGGCATGTCGTTGTTTTTACATATGCATAGCGCCACACATTAGAAAGATAATAAAATTTGTGATTTAATGGTGAAAACGGTTTGTTAATTTATCGTTTCTACAAAAAGTTACTGCATTTTAAAGATTGATAATTAATGGGGTGCAAATTTTAATTATGGATGTGAGAATAACATCCACATATGAAGAACCAACGTTCAGCCATGAAGTAGAGGGATATTTTAGGGAAGAAAATTGTAGTACTTGAAAATAGGGATGTAATTTACATCTTTTTTGGGAAGGATGTTTTGTGTATTAAGTTTGATTTTAGGGATGTGTCTCTGTAACATCCCCCTACTTGTAGGCCCAAAACTAACGGTTACGGATGTTGCAGTCATCCATAGATATTAATCTTCGACGACCAAATACGGCGGTGTTAGATTCATAGATATACAGAAACACATGAATATGGAAAAAATTTAAAACTTCAAACAAAATCACATTCCATATCAAACATTTTCAATTCATTATATAATCCCATAATCGCAAATCACATTCAGAGAAAATATATTCATTACAATATACGCCAAGAGTGACGTATGAAGATGCCCCCTTGGATGATCAGAGTATATACAGGCAATATGATAACTTTGCCTTTACAAACTATACGGCGGAATCAAATAAAAGAGAACTCTAAATAGCTATCATGCCTCATGCAAGTTCTGAAAGCTTATTCATCTTAAGAGGTACCTGAAAACCTCAACTCTCAAACTACTCAAAATCAATTAAGTACCCGAGAGTTTAAGGGGAAAACATAAACTTCAAGTCAGACATAAAGCCTGGTATGAATAATAATCTATCATCTCAAATCATTCAGATATCTAGTGAGACCACGCCGCTTAGCAGAACGGGTTTCCCCCTTACTAGTATCTCAAAACCTTTATAAAACCACATATTGTGCTCCTGCATCCACAATGGTTAAAAACATAGTCATTTCAAAATATTATGATGATATGCAAACATTTTAAAACATACTGGATTCCCCATCCTTTGTTTAAATTGACCAACTGTCATATTTTGTAGTTTTTAGGGCCATTATTAACCTATTAGTTTTCATAGGCTTGCTAATAACCTTTATATAATGTATGGACTCCTTGTCCTATTTCATAGTTTTCATGGGTGCATTATGAACCTATTGGCCCCCTGCCAATTAACTTAATTAATTCATGGGTTCCCCTGAACCTATTGGTGACTCCAATAACTTCTCTCTTATCCTAGTTTCCATGGGTTGACTAGGAACCTAGTAACAACTGTCAATAACTTAATCCGGATATAGTTCTCATGGGTGCACTACAAACTCCTTTAATTTAGCCATGGGTTTCTTCTTTTAAAAATAGAGTTTGGGTTATAAAACCTTTCGAAACCTTTGAAACCTTGCTTTCGACTTCATAGGACGACCTCCTTCGAAAGCATTAAAATCTATGTTCAAAACATTAGGCTCCTGCCTTTATAATACTTTAAAACTTTCCTTTCGAAACCTTTCGATTATATTAAAGTATTAACATTTAACTTTAGAAGCATAGCTTCATAACCAGTTGAAAGTGCCCCTTTCGACACCATTGGAAGTAATCCTTCCGAAATCATCGAAAGTCCCCCTTTCAAAACCATTGGGTTTATACTTAAAATATTATTTGGGTCAAAGTGAATATAGGCGAAAGCATCTCTTTCGAAATCATCCTTTATCATATAAAAATATTGGGGAAACATGATGGCGTCGGCACCATACTTTCGAAAGCATAAGACATCTGGGTAAAAGAGTGGAAGGTTGGTGTCAAAACCCCTTTCGAAACCATTGCCTTCGAAACCTCTAACCCCTTACAAAAGCTATAGGAAGTGGCTTAAACTTATAAAACAAAGTACCTTTCGACAACATTGATATCTTCAATACCATCGAAAGGCTATAGAATGGCAGCATGGCTTCAACTAGGTCGGAACCCCTTCTTTCAAAACATTCTTTCATAACCCATTCGAAAGCAAACTTATGTTATGGAAACCCTTTAGAAACCTTTTAAAACCTCTTTCGAAACCCTATGCTTTGACTCCTTCGAAGGTTTAAACAAAACAAAGGCAGGCGCATCTCTTTTAAAAACAAACCAAGGTAGCGACTTCTTCGGAAGCTATGCTTTCGACACCTTACCTTTCGCCTTCCTCCAATCTACTACGTACCATCTTTGTGATACCTTGTGTATTGGTTTCGGCTTAGTAGGTTTCGACTAGGTTGAAGGCTAAAGCTTCTGTGCCGAAAGGTACTTCCAAAGTAGGTGAAACCCTCTTTTCTGAGTAACCTGATTTAATACTACTTAAAGCAAACTTTTCTCTAACTAAGCTGCCACGTGTCAACACCAGATTAGTTGCCTTAACTTTTTCAAATTCTTTTCTAAAATAATTGCCGCCAATTTCAGATCTAAACCATGGTTAAGTTAATCAAATAAGCCCTTCCATTAAGCAAAACCAATTTTGCAAAGAAGTCCCTCTTCTAAAATAATTTAATTTGCATAGCAAATCACTTTGGAAAAATCCCCAAAAATTCCAGAAATTCACTTTAATCATGTTATCTAATATATCAAAATTCCTTAATATTTTTTCTAAAATAAATTTATAAACCAAAATAACCATATTTTCCTTTGAAGATTCATAACAATCTTTCCATAACTTGGAAAATTATCAAAATTGAAACCCAACTCCAAAATCATGTTTTACACAACATAAAATTTTTCCATTGCATTTAAACATTATTAAAAACCGGTCTTACCCTAAACCCGTGTATAAATCCATTTAAACAATCTTGTTTAAATTCAACAAATCAAAATTCAAGCATATCATCATCCAATTCATCATAAAAACGAATTTACCCTTAAATCCAAAAACATATGATTCAAACCAAAATAGAGATGGAATTATTATTCACCTTGCTTTAGATAAGGAGATTGGATTGAGATTGATTTCCCCTAAGCTTGAATCTCAAGCTTTGATTAAATTTCTCTTCTCTTTGGTAATGGCCGGCCCTTCTTAATATTCTTACTTACGTTTTCAAAATGACGTGAATGAGGAATGAAATGGTAGGAACAAAAATATATAAGGGTAAGGGTTATGGGTGGCAAATTCCTAATATATCCTCATATAATTTAATTAACAAAACCCTATTCTTAAGCCCATTAATTCTTTTATTAGACACGACCTTAATTAAATTGATTCAAATCTCAACCCCTTTATCACTTAACATTTACATTATTCTATTTAATTTGTCTAATTAAATCTCTTGAATAATGTTATCAAAAAATTAGGGGTGTTACAGGCTTCCCTCCTTAAAGAATTTCATCCTCGAAATTCAGTAAGGACTAAATACTAAACATAGCAATCATCTGTAATTACTCTTAACAATCATACTAGTCTACCCGACTAGGAATTATCTATATAAATCTAATATAGGCATACCCTCAAAGAAGATCAGGATAAGTATCTCTAATCATGTCCTCTGTCACCCGAGTACAGTCCTCCTTGTCGTCTCTCCACTGAACTTTCACCAACTTGACTGTCTTGTTCTGCAATGTTTTCTCATCTCCCGTTACAACCCAAACTGGTTATCTTACAAAAGTAAAATTTGGCTCTACTACTAAATCTTCCAACTCTGTCGGAGGAATAGTGGCCTCTGGTCATGCACATACTTGCGAAGATGAGACACATGAAATACATTATGGACATTTTCCATACTACTCGACAACTCTACTCTATATGCGAGCTTTCCAATCCTTTCTATAATCTGGAATGGACCAACATATCTTGGTGCCAGTTTCCTTGACTTCCCAAATCGTACCACACCCTTCATCGGTGATACCTTTATGAAAACCCTGTCTCCAACTGAGAACTCTAGGTCTATACACCTCTTATCTGCGTAACTCTTCTATCTGGATTTAGCTTCCTTCATCCTTTCTCGGATCAACTCAATCTTCTCTGACACCTCCCTTACCAAATTTGGACCTAAGACCAATCAATCTCTAGTCTCCAACCAGCATACAGGTGATTTCCATGGCCTTCCATACAAAGCTTCAAAAGGCGCCATTCCTATACTAGTCTGATAACTATTATTATAGGAAAACTCAACCAAATGTAAGTGATCCTCCCAAGATCCACCAAAGTCTAACACACAAGCTCTCAACAAATCCTCTAGTACCTTATTGACTCTCTCTGTCTGCCCATCCGTTTGTAGGTGATATGTAGTACACACCTTGAGCTTAGTGCCTATGTAGACTCTTCCAAAATTCGCTAATGAATAAAGCATTTCTATCGCTGACTATGATACTAGGAACTCCATGAATTCTAACTATGTTCTTCATGAACAACTTCGCCAAAACAGGTGTCGTCATGGTCGACTTTACTGGAATGAAATGAGCACTCTTGGTCAACCTGTCCACAATGATCCATATACTCTCATTTCCTCTACTTGACCTTGGCAACCCATCTATAAAATCCATGGATATCGAATCCCATTTCCAAACTAGAATCTCCAAAGGCTGAAGTAACCCACTCAGCTTCTGATGTTCGGCTTTCACTTGTTGACAATTTACACACTGCCTAACCCACAAGCCAACATCCCTCTTCATGCCTTCCCAATAGAAGCTCCTCTTCATATCCTGATAAATCTTGGTCCCTCTAGGATGAATCATAAACTTAGATCGATGACATTCCCCAAGAACTTCTTTCCTCAAGTTATCAGCATCTAGAACACATAATCATCCCTTCTTTCTCGACCATCCTCTCTGGTCAAGACAAAAATCTTTCAAATCATCGACCTCAGTTCTAACCTCAAGCCTTCTAATCCTCTTGGCTAATAATGGATCTTCCTTCTTCTTAGAGGCAATTCTCTCGATCAACACTGGTCGAACTTCTAAATAGGACAACATGGCAGTACTCATACTAGAACTAGCAGTCGATCTTAATTGCACACCACAACCGGCCAAAGCTTCTAGATCCTTCCATTCTACCAGCATAGCTAACACCATATTCTGATGTCTTCTGCTAAGAGCATCCGCTACTTTATTACCTTTCCCTGGCGTATACTCTATACCAAAATCATAAGCAGCCACAAACTCCAGCCATCTCTGTCGTCTTATATTCAACTCTTTTTGAGAGAATAAATATCTTAAAGACTTATGATGGATATACAACTCAAATCTCTCCCTCGGGAGATAGTGCCTCCAAATCTTCAAGGCAAAAACCATCGCAGCCAACTCTAAGTCATGAGTAGGATATCTTACTTCATGCGGTTTAAGCTGCCTAGATGCATAGGCATTAACTTTGCCCCTCTACATCAACACTGCTCCCAATCCAGTCCCACATGCATCAATGTATACTACCAACCCTTAGTTTCCGTCTAGAACTACCAACACTGGTGCATTAGTCAACATATGCTTTAACTTAAGGAATGCTTCCCTATATTTGTCAGACCAAACAAACTTCACCTCCTTCCTGGTAATCTTAGTTAAAGGTGCTGCTATCCGTGAGAAATCCTTAATAAATCTTCGGTAATAGTCAGCAAGTCCAAAAAACTTCTTATCTCAGTCACCGTCTCTTGTCTATTACAATTATAACAGCTTCGATCTTATCTGGATCGACTAACAACCCTTTCTCTGAAACCATGTGACCATGAAACTTAACCTCTTTCTTCCAAAAATGACACTTGAAAACTTCGCCTTTAGCTGATTCTGCCTCAACGTCTCAAGTACAACTCTAAGATGATCTCCATGCTCTCTTTCATCTTTCAAGTATAACAAAATGTCATCTACAAACACCAACATGAATCTGTCCAAATAGTCTCAAAAGACTCGTTTCCTCAAATCCACAAAGAAAGCAGGTGCATTCGTCAACTCAAATGGCATTACTAACCACTCATACGAACCATATATAGTTCGAAATGATGTCAAAGGAATGCTGTCCTCCGCCACTCCCAACTAATGGAAGCCTATCGCCAAATCCAACTAGAAAACACTCTGGCTCCACTCAACTGATCAAACAGATCATCTATCCTCGGTAGAGGGTACTTATTCTTTATGTTCCTTTCGTTTAACTTACGATAGTCGATACACATCCTTAACGACCCATTTGGTTTCTTCACGAATATCGCGACTGCTCCCCAAGGGGAACTGCTTCGTCTAATAAAATTCCTTCCTTCTAGATCCACTAGCTGCACGTTCAGTTCCTTCATCTCTATCGGTGTCATCCTGCTAGGTGGTCTACTTACAGGTTCAACTCCTGGCACAAGATCTATCTGAAACTCAACAGCTTGTTTCGATGGTAGTCCTGTGACTGGCTCAAAGACATCTACAAACTCTTTTGCTACTCGAACCTGACTTAGCTCTTCTCCCACTTCTATTGCACTTAACAAAGCACAACTACTCCAGTCCAAATTCTCTACTGAGAATCAAATTCGATTATGACTATTAGGGCGTCTCAAAGATATCTCCCCATCTTGGTAGAATATCCTAGCCTCATACCTTCTCAAACAATCTATACCCAAGATGATTCCGAAATCTACGAAATCGAAAACATACAGACTGCATACAAACTTATGACCTAACAAATTAAGTTCTAACTAGTCACATCTCATCCCCGGAGTTACATGCCCTCGTATTGGATTTCCAGCCCTTAAGAAAGTAACAAGTTGTATGGGTTCTAAGCATAACCTATCAACCAAATACTGTGATATAAATGAATGTGATGCACCGGTATCAAATAGTATCCTAACTGGTATACTCTGAATAAAAATCGTACCTTCCATCATAGTCTTTCCCTTATTAGCTGTAGTAGGCTTAACTGGTGATCCAACAGCAAAAACCTTCCCTTTGTCCGCCCTGACTGGCTCTGGACACTGGTTCTTGTAATGCCCAACTTGATCACAATTGAAGCACTTCACATTCTTCTTGTCTACAGCCTTCTTCCCCTTACCTGTCTGGCACTCATGAGCATAATGACCCTTCTTGTCACATTTGAAGCACACCAAATCAGCCTTTGCCCTCTTGGCACCCTCCCCTTATTGGGCTCCTTTCTTATTAAAGAACTTCCTATCCTTTCCCTAAGAACCCTGGGATTCAACTGTCTTCTCACTTGCACAACCAGCCAACATCTCTTCATGGAGAATGACCATCTCCACCATTACATTACAAGGATCACGGATATGGGCCATAGTCATTCTAGCAAGGTCCGGTCTCAGTCCTCGAATGAATGAACCTCTCATTCCTTCTAATGTCAGTGTCTATAGTGGCATATCCATATCGAGACAGCTCATCAAACTTAGCAGCATACCCAATTACTGACATATTACCCTAGACTAGATCCATAAACTTCCTCATCAACGCCGACTTAGCAGCCTTAGATAAAAACTTTTACTCGAACCTCATTCTGAAATCAGCCCATGTTAGCCCTTCCTCCGAAACTCTGGCAGTCACACTATTCCACCAATGAAGCGCTGCCCCTTGCAACACCTAGAGGCCAACCTCCTCTTTTGCCCATCATCCAATCCTAGATCAGTAAAGATCCTTTCACGGTGCAATAGCCAATTCTCAACTTCAACAGTGTCCTCCATTCTAGAAAACGGCTTTCTACCCAGATTGGTGTAATCCCTGCTAAACCTAGCATAATTATTCCCAACTGAAGCCACAGGATTAACTCCTCCAACATTACCAGCAACTCCAGCTTGCAAAAGATTGGCCAACAACTGATACACCATCCCCGCATCTACTGGCGGATTTCCAGCACCTATATTGGCTTCAGCATTTGGGTTAGCATTAGCCTGTCAACCTTGGTTCCTCCTGGTATTAGGTCGAGCATTTCTGTTGGTTGCGGTGCTTCCTCCACCAAGATTTACTCTTCCGTTTTCTGCTTCCATATCTTCTTTCTCGTAAATCTGCATACGAGCCTTAGTAAGATATAGAAGAACGGTATAAGAGAGAGGGGAACATGTACTTATATATATATATATATATATATATCAAATACAAGTATGTTACTATAGCGTCATCCCAACCCTGATCATATTTCCAATTCATTGGAATTATGTTTCAAAAACTTTTAGGTTTAACTTTCTTTTAAAGTTTCATAAACCTATACTCTGATACCAATTTGTAACATCCCCCTACTTGGAGGCCAAAAACTAATGATTACGGATGCTGCAGTCATCCATAGTTATTAATCTTTAAGGACCAAATATGGCGGTGTTAGATTCATTAATACACAGAAACACATGAATATGGAAAAAAATTAAAACTTCAAACAAAATCGCATTCCATATCAAACATTTTCAATTCATTACATAATCTCATAATCACAAATCATGTTCAGAGAAAATATATTTATTACAACATACGCCAAGAGCAACATATGAAGATGCCCCCTTGGATGATCAGAGTATATAAAGGCAATATGACAACTTTTCCTTTACAAACTACATAGCGGAATCAAATAAAAGTGAACTCCAAATAGCTATCATGCCTCCTACATGTCTCTGAAAGCTTATTCGTCTTAAGAGGTACCTAAAAACCTCAACTCTCAAACTACTCAAAATCAATTGAGTACCCGAGAGTTTAAGGGGAAAACATAAACTTCGAGTCAGACATAAAGCCTGGTATAAATAATAATCTACCATCTCAAATCATTTAGATATTTAGTGAGACCATGCTGCTTAGCGGAATGGGTTTTCCCCTCATTAGTATCTTAAAACCTTTATAAAACCATATACTATGCTCCTACATCCACAATGGTTAAAATCATAGTCATTTCAAAATATTATGATGATATGCAAATATTTTAAAACATACTAGATTCTCCATCCTTTGTTTAAATTGACTAACTGTCATATTTTACAGTTTCTAGGGTCACTATTAACATATTAGTTTTCATGAGCTTACTAATAACCTTTATATAATGTATGGACTCCATGTCCTATTTCATAGTTTTCATAGGTGCACTATGACCTATTGGCCCCTACCAATTAACTTAATTAATTCATGGGTTCCCCTGAACCTATTGGTGACACCAATAACTTCCCTCTTGTCCTAGTTTTCATGGGTTGACTAGGAACCTAGTGACAACTATCAATAACTTAATCCGGATATAGTTTTCATGGGTGCACTACAAACCAATTGGCCCCTGCCAACCACTCTTTATAACATAGTTTTCATGGGATTACTCTGAACCTATTGGTAACCCCAATAACTTCCTAGTCATAGTTTTCATGGGATCACTATGAACCTATTGGCAACCCCAATAACTTCCATATTTAAGCATGCTATATTATGGTCTCCCTGACCTCTTGAATGCAATTCTACTCATCTAGGAATTTAATCAATTTATATTCACTACTGGCTCAACCTACTTGGTTCTTCTGCCCTTTCCCCTAAAATACAGTTATGGGTGTCTTATAATGTGAATATTATATTTGAAGAAGCATGCATAATAACATAACAATACCACTCCTATGGGTTTAATATAAAACATGGTTAATTACTTTAACCTGTTATTTTATCAAGGAAAGCTTCTTCTTAAAACCAATTCAAAACTCCTTTAATTTAGCAATGGGTTTCTTCTTTTAAAAATAGAGTTTGGGTTATAAAACCTTTCGAAACCTCTAAAACCTTGCTTTTGACTTCATAGGATGACCTCCTTCGAAAGCATTAAAATCTATGTTCAAAACATTAAGCTCTTACCTTTATAATACTTTAAAACTTTCCTTTTGAAACCTTTCGATTATATTAAAGTATTAACATTTAACTTTAGAAGCATAGCTTCGTAACCAGTTGAAAGTGCCCTTTTCGACACCAATGGATGTAACCCTTTCGAAATCATCGAAAGTCCCCCTTTCAAAACCATTGGGTTTATACTTAAAATATTATTTGGGTCAAAGTGAATATAGGCGAAAGCATCTCTTTCGAAATCATCCTTTATCATATAAAAATATTGGGGAAACATGATGGCGTCGGCACCATCCTTTCGAAAGCATAAAACATCTGGGTAAAATAGTGGAAGGTTGGTGTCAAAACCCCTTTCGAAACCATTGCCTTCGAAACCTCTAACCCCTTACGAAAGCTACAGGAAGTGGCTTAAACTTATAAAACAAAGTACCTTTCGACAGCATTGATATCTTTAATACCATCAAAAGGCTATAGAATGGCAGCAGGGCTTCGACTAGGTCGGAACCCCTTCTTTCAAAACATTCTTTCATAACCCATTCAAAAGAAAAGTATGTTATGGAAACCCTTTCGAAACCTTTTAAAACCTCTTTCGAAACCCTATGCTTCGACTCCTTCGAAGGCTTAAACAAAACAAAGGCAGGCGCATCTCTTTTAAAAACAAACCAAGGTAGCGACTTCTTCGGAAGCTATGCTTTCGATACCGTACCTTTCGCCTTCCTCCAATCCACTACGTACCATCTTTGTGATATCTTGTGTATTGGTTTGGGCTTAGTAGGTTTCGACTAGGTTGAAGGCGAAAGCTTCCGTATCGAAAGGTACTTTCAAGGTAGGCAAAACCCTCTTTTCTAAGTAAACCTAATCTAATACTACTTAAAGCAAAATTTTCTCTAACTAACCTGCCATGTATCAACACCAGATTGGTTGCCTTAACTTTTTCAAATTCTTTTTTAAAATAACTGTCGCTAATTTCAGATCTAAACCATGGTTAAGTTAATCAAATAAGCCTTTCCATTAAGCAAACCCAATTTTGCAAAGAAGTCCCTCTTCTAAATTAATTTAATTTGCATAGCAAATCACTTTGGAAAAATCCACAGAAATTCCAGATATTCACTTTAATAGCTTGAAAAATTATCAAAATTGAAACCCGACTCCAAAATCATGTTTTACACAACATAAAATTTTTCCATGTCATTTAAACGTCATTAAAAATCGATCTTACCCTAAACCATGTATAAATCCATTTAAACAATCTTGTTTTAATTCAACAAATCAAAATTCAAGCATATCATCATCCAATTCATCATAAAAAATAATTTACACTTAAATCCAAAAACATATGACTCAAACCAAAATAGAGATGGAATTATTATTCACCTTGCTTTAGATAAGGAGATTTGATTGAGATTGATTTCCCCTAAGCTTGAATCTCTAGCTTTGATTAAATTTCTTTTCACTTTGGTAATGGCCGGCCCTTCTTAATATTCTTACTTACGTTTTCAAAATGACGTGAATGAGGAATAAAATGGTAGGAACGAAAATATATAAGGGTAAGGGTTATGGGCGACAAATTCCTAATATACCTTATGTAATTTAATTAACAAAACCCTATTCTAAAGCCCATTAATTCTTTTATTAGGCACAACCTTAATTACATTAATTCAAATCTCAACCCCCTTATCACTTAACATTTACATTATTTTATTTAATTTATCTAATTAAATCTCATGAATAATGTTATCAAAAAATTAAGGGTGTTACAGCCTCTTATTTTCACTTTATAAAATAGCTTTAATGAACTTCGAAACCATTCAGAGGTTGTCGCACCTCAAAACCTTAAGCTATGAAGCTATATATAGTAAAACCATTTGAATTGGTAAAGTGCGGCATTGATATAGCTGCTGTGGGTTATGCACCCTCTGTGTCGCTATTATGTTATAGCATCTGATTTAATAAAGCATAAGGCCATAAGCCAAAATCATTTATGTCGCATAACATAAATATATAAGTTGTCGAATATAAGCGGCATAGCTTTTGGTTTGTGTAGTATAAAGCTTTAAAACTTGAAAATATGGAAATGCCGATATTGATGACCTTTCGCATCAATACCATAGAGTCATTAATATCATTTATATCAATATAGAAAATAGGCAGCCTTATTGCCATTTATATCTATGTCGAAAGTAAGGTTTATATGCGGTATTTCTGCCTGAAGTAATAATGGCGAAATTATATATATGCGACATCATGCCCTTTAATATCAATGTCGAAAATGCGACATTATTGCCTCTTTATATATGAGTGAAGATATGCGACATCATTGCCGCTATAAATATTAATGTCGGTGTAAAAAATGCGGCATCATAGTAAGAAGTTGATACTGAAAAGTAGTGGCCTAAAAAACATGTGGCATGGATGGACATCGCATTGATTAATAACGACGTGTCAATCTCGTAATAATAAAAAAACTGTTTTATTTCTTTAAAAATGAATTTCTTTTCACCAACTCCAATCCTTTGTCAAATTGCTATTGGATAATAAACTTCTTTACCAAATCCTTTTAAGAAACCTACTATAGATTAGAGTTATTATTCCCAAAATAATTTGCAAACCATTAAACTTACATAATTATTTTAATATAATTATTAAGCTTTTCTAGCCTAATAAATTTATATAAAATCATAAACAATTGGGAAAAATCATAATAAATCAAAATTAAAATATTTTTTATTATATAAAATTTTTGAAATCAAAAACATTTTTTAATTATTTTTAATAATTAAAACTCGAAATAAACCATTTTCCTCACTTAGAAAATTCATAAAATATTCATATTTGCTTGGAAAGTTATAAAATTAAAAAATATCTTCTAAAATAATATCACCAATGTCGTATCCAAATTTCAAGTCAATTGGATGTTATATGATAGGTTTTCACACTCAAACCTATTAACTAATTTCATAAACAAATCCAATAAATTATCAATAAGCATATGATCATCATTCATTCACAACATGGCATAATAACAATCATAAGATTCGGGTTTAAACATAAAACCGAAAATAAACAAGCATACTTGAGATGGGTAATCGTTATTCACCTTGATTTGATAAAGAGAAATGAGATTTGAGTTTAGATTTGATTTCCCATAAGCTTTCCTCTTGTTTTCTAGCCTTTTCTCCTCTTGAATTCCTTAATAATGGTCGGCCTTGAGTTTGATAGTGTTTGCATGAATGTAAGTGAATGAGGAAATGAGAATGGTAGGGTGTATGTTAAGGAAATGTGGCATTTTCCTATTTTTTCCTTCACATGAATTCCTCCTTCTTATTTAAGTTATAACCAACCTAATTAACTTATTAATTTAGGCACGACCGCTTTTAATTATCAAATCTCATTCTCCTTATCATTATATATTATTTTGTTTAATTTATCTAATTAAATATCCTAAATAATGTTAATAAAAATTAGGGGTGTTGCACTAGACTAGTGGAGATCATGGCTAAGATAGAGGAAGGAGTAGTGTTTGAGGAGATGCAGTAGTACGACTCAACCATAATGGTTGGTTCCGTAAGGGTGAGAGACTATTTATGCCTAATGTTGATGGATTTAAGGGATGAAGTACTATGAGAGTGTCATCATTCAAGGTTGACTATACATCCTAGTGGCAATAAAATGTACCATGATATGAGACATACATTTTATTGGGAGGGGATAAAAAAGGACGTTGGAGGCATTCACCTCGAGATGTATGAACTGTCAACTAGTGAAGGCTGAATAGAAGAAGCTAAGTGGTTTGTTGCAACCACTTGAGATTCCTGAGTGGAAGTGGGAATAGGATATTGATGGACTTTATCGATGGATTGTCAAGGATTAGAGGTGGATACGATAGCATCTAGGTCATAGTCAATATATTGAAGTAGAGTGCTCGGTTCATACCCATAAAGTCTAGTAGAATGACATCAAAATTGGCCAAGCTGTATGATGAAATGGATAGTGTGATTCTATGTGTGCCAAAGAGCATTGTGAATGATAAAGACACGTTGTTCATTTGTGGGCTTTGGAAGAGCTTATAAGAGGCATCGGGGATAGAGCTGCATATGAGTACGACTTTTCATCCACAGACCGATGGGTAAACTGAGAGGGTAAATCATATCTTAGAGGATCGCTTGCGAGCTTGCATACTCGACTTAAAGGGCTCGTGGGATGATCATTTATATTTGGTTGAGTTAGCATAAAACAATAGTTGTAAGTCTAGCATTGGTATGACACCATTTAAGGTATTTTATAGCCGACCATGCAACACTCCTTCATGTTGGTGGGAAGTGGGCGAGAAACTGATACTAGGGCCAGATATGATCAGAGAGACATCAGAGAAGATCGAGATCATTCGACAATGAATGAAAGTTGTTCAAGGTAGATAGAAGAGTTACATTGATAAGAGAAGATGTGATATTGAGTTCTCTATCGACGATATGGTGTTTATTAAGATCTCTTTATTGAAGAATGTAGTTCGATTTGGTACTACAGGGAAGTTGGCATCAAAATTTGCATGTCCTTTTTCGATACTTGAAAGGATTGGGAACCTAGCTTGTAGAGTTGACTTATCTCAGAAGATGGCGAGTGTGCACGATGTATTGCACATTTCTCATTTATGGAAGTTTGTGCATAGCTCAAGCCTGACTATTATGTTGGATCAACTAAATGATATCGAGATTGAACCAGAAATTTCGACCCATCATAGGCCCGTTCGTATAGTTGGACAAGATACGAAGTAGCTTTGGAGGAGGATAGTGAAGTTGGTAAAGGTTCAATGGAGTGAAAGCAAGAGTGATTGCATTTGGAATACAGAGAAGAGTACAAGGACTACTTATCTAGAGCTCTTTACTTAGTGATACTTTATGTCTATCGCATTTACTTTCACTTTTGATATCATATAGAGTACTTTAGTATGTTACATAATAGGATAGGCATAAATATTATTTCTTACTTATGTGCACATGTTTGATGTATGATATGCTTTCTTATGCTTGTTAGGCATGCAGAATAATTATGTTTGACCTTTTTGTACTGGGGATTTCAATGATGAAATTCCGAAAGGGGAAGAGTATAACGATCCATGCTTTACGTATTAAAGGATCATAAAATATTGTTCTAAAATTTATATTGGATTGTATGACGCTATAACTTTGGTTAAGTAGTGATATTTTTTACCCTTAGAAATTTTATTGGACGATCTTACCCCTAAAATCTTTTATTGGCTATAAATTTTGATAGGAGCCAAATTTGGATTCGAGACCACTTCCATTTGGAAATGTATAATGATTTCTCTTTCCGTAGAGCGGTCAAAATAGATTTTTGAACTTACGGTTTGTAAGATATGGCTGTTTGAAGTTAGACCATTTTTGGAATAGCTTAATGGGTAATTAGTGATGTTTAGGTGAGGCCTAACAACCAATTTTGAGTTTTAGGGTTATGTTGGCTTCCATAGCCTCCTCAAATCATTTTTCCATTACCCCAAAATATATGTAAACCTCCATTAAACTCCTTTTTAGCCAAAACCTTCTCTAATCTCATCCAAATTAAGCCAAACCCATAGATTAAGGGTAGATTAGCTGTAGAATTAGCTAGAGACTTCCAAATCAACATTTTTTAAGAGGAATTTTTAGGGCTTTGCTGTCTATTCTCGAATTTGCCTCATGTTGTGTGCAAATCTTTGATTTTTGAGTGTTTGGCGAGTGATTTATCACCTCCTATCTAATTATATATATGTTCTGACATGTTTTGAACCCATTTTTAAAGTAAAAAATATATTTTGGGACCATTTTAAAAATCAAATCTGAAGTAAAAAAAGGGATTTAAATGATTTGAAGTGGTTTAATTATGTTTTTTTGATAAAAATACTGCAATTTAAATTAATTGCAGAACTGGAGAACCAGTTCATCTTCTCAATGGCCTCATTGACATTCGCTGCTCGATGATCCTTCTCTTCTTTCGCCCTACCCTTAGCCTTATTTCCTTCGTCCTCCTTATTCTTCATCATTGTCCCATCCATGCCATGCATGTCCAGCAAGTCACCTCCGCCTCATCCCCTTGATGATGCCATTTCACTACTGAGATTTGGGCGAGTGTCCTCGTCCAATCTTGTTCCTCCTGATCTAGTTCAGTTAAGTTCCGACCTTGTTTTCCCCCATCTGCCTACGTCCAGTGCTGGTCAAGCTTATCCCCATGTCAAGATGATTTTTCTACTTTGGTGGAAACAACAAGCCCTTTTGCCGTGCTTAATTCATGACTGCTAAACTTTGATCCATCAGTAGCACCGATCTCTGGCATGCTTGAGACATCTATCGTTTGGTCCCCTCTATCGCCGATGCTTGTAGTTGGACTTGGGGATGTTCAATGGAGGGTAACTGAAATTGGTGATGGTTTAGGTGATAACAGTGATGGTTTGGATTTGAATTTGGCATAGGAAGGTGATTGTGTGTGAGGGACAGATCGATGTGGGTGTTGTTTCTCGCACACTACCTACTTGTGCAAATGTGTAGCCTAGTTTTGTTGTTGCTTCTCTTCTTATAGATTTACCCTGCGATGCTACTGTTTTACCTAATGATTCTAATATGCTTGTTTGTGCAAACTTGGTGCTCCAAAAGACTATTTCTGATGTTAATGGTCGTGTGTTTTGCGCTAAAGGTTCATCGATCGTTGCTGGAAATGGTCTGGTTGTTGAATCTCCCCTTGTTATAAAAAAAAGTGGTATTCCTTGTTTGGTTCTTTACCAAAGAATGCGGGTGAGTATTACCCCATATCTTTTGATATTGTTGAAACCGATGGTTCAATGGTGCCACCGGTTGAGATAGTGCAAGCGAGAATTGATTATTGGTCTGATTACTTGGTCGGCTTCTTTCTAGATTCCAACACGACTCATTATGATGTTCGAGAACAATGCAGTCGTATTTGGAAACTTAGAGGCCGTTTGCGAGTACAATATATTGATGCTATGTATTATTTCAAATTCTTAAATATTGAGGATAGACTTCATGTTCTATAGGCAGATCCGACCATCATTAATGGAAAGCCCTTTATTATTACGACGTGGAGTCCGATGGTCGATAGTGCTAGAGATCAGGTATTGTCTATTCCTGTTTGGGCTCATTTCACTCATATCACATCTGTTTTGCAACCTTTGATGGGTCTAATTGGTTAGCTAACTTTGTTGGCAAGTTAAAATTCTTTGATGCCAATACAGTTGCTAGAAAGAAATTAGTATATGCTAAGGCCTTAATAGAGGTAACCCAGATAAGCCTATGCCATCTCGGCTTAAGGTTCGTATATGTGAGGGTTGGGAGGTGTATGTTGACATGAACTACAGCTGGAAACCTGATATTTTCTCTAATTGTCACTCCTTTGTCCACACTTCTGAAACTTGTAAGCATGAGACTGTTGATCCATCCTTTCCAATTCCATATAAGATCCTCATTCCTCGTCCTCTTATAGGAAGTGGGTTCCTAAGCTTTATGTCCATGATCCTCCTGATGTTATTCCCGTCGATTTTTTGCTATTGGTCTCGCCTTCTATCGTTCCTCCTTCCCCTACCGTACGTTGTTCTGGGCTGTCTTCTATTCCTATAGTTGATTCAACTGTTATCTCCTCTGAGACCCCTGCTATCGCTATTTTGGCTATGAACGCCTGCATTGTGACTGAACCTAAAAAGGTTTCTCCGGTCGTTATAGAGATTGTGTGGAATTCTTACGATCATTCATGAGTTCATGTTAAATCTGAAATGAGATATTCTCCGAAGTATGCTAGTTACCATATGTATGTTCGTGAGATGGTGAGGAACGTAGGTTATATTATCAAGTTGAGAGGGAAAACTTGTTCTTTCATCTCTTAGAGACGATGGTGATGAAAATAGAATTGTTTTGGCTGATGAGAACTGGGATCGGAAATATCTTTACTCGTGTAAATTCAGTGGATTATATTCCTAACTTGGTAGCTCTTTTTGCTGATTTTATTCATATTAGTGAACCAGTGTCAGATGATAACGACAATGTTTCCTCCCCTAAGGAGGATACATGGTTCCATCTAGTACTTAGTAGCTTCGGCATCCTGTCAAAATCATGTGTTGTATTTTTTATTTTTTAGTGTTTTGGCCACTATAAAACCAACATGGTTGTTTTGTGCATATGCAGAACACCTATTTTCTTTTATTAATAATAGTGGCACGGCTCACTATAAAGCCGGCTAGCTTTGCTAAAAATTATGTCATTTTGATGCATATTTACGCATATTGATGTTAGACTATGTTATAGATGCATTTTCAGATGATTCTCCATGATTTGATGTATGCTTGTATGTTTAGATGATGATTTAATGTTGTTAATGCATGTTTGGTTGTTGTTCGAATATTTGATGGTTATAAATGCTCATCGGAGTGAAATAGAGGTGATGGTTGGTTCTATGGTCAAGGGTTTCCATGTAGAAGGAGTGGTGACGTACTCCTAATTCGATCCACAAACGATGCTAGATCTGTAAACATAAAATTTGACTTTGATGTATCAGCTTAAGAGTGTTTGGGGTCACATTGATGTATATAGGATGCACATGGGTCAAAGTAGTAAGTGTAGCGATGGAATCGGCATGAAGTCGGGTGTCGGAAGTGCTACATGAATTTTGTCTGGTGCTTGGTGTTCGGTTTAGCGGCATTTGGTAGTTGGATATGAGTTCTGGGTATTTTGTTTGAGTCAAGCTAGTCGGTGGTGAAGAATCAAGCAGAAAATATGATTTGGGAAAACTTGGGGTCGGTGATGGTAGTGCTTCAAGTCAGCAATGTGGCTGCTTAGAGTCGAGGAAATATCATGCAGGAAAATTGGTTTAGGGGAGGAGTGCTAGACAGGAATTTGTGTTTGGTGTTTTGCTTGTACTTTCTTGGATATACCGTCCAGAGCTAAGACACATAGAGTGCTTCGAGGGAACTTCAAGTCTAGCTATGGTTGCTTTATGTCAGACTTAGAAATGCTTGGTGGTTTTTGGAAGTTGACTTGGAGTTGAAGCGGACGACTCCATGACGACTCGAAATGACTTTAGGGTTCGTGTAGCAACCAATGAAGCGATGATGCGATGCTTCGACCCGATGACTTCGAAAAACTTTGTTATGATAATTCTATGACTTATGATGGGTATCTAAAGATGTTTCAATGACGACGACCCAATGACGGAAATTGTGATGGTGATCCATAAGGGCGATATTCAACGATAGGAACTCGAGAGTAGAATAATGAATGTGTTCTAATATGGAGATAAACGATATGCAATAATGATTAGGCCCTATTATGGAGACATGAGAAAAGGGATCATTGATGGCTTGGAAGTTTCCATAGTGCGTGTACAAAATGGATATGTAGGGACGCCCATGTGGATTACGGCTGCGTTCAGATCTTATAACTATGGATATTCCAAGCCTTATGAAGTGACATGGGTTCGAGCGATAAGAAATCGAGACTTGATTGAGTTTCTAGCTAACGATTGGACCATACGAGTTGTCATATATCCAATGCCTCTGAGTGATGTGAAGATTGTTTGATGGATGTCATGTTTTGTTATGATTGTTTATTACTCTAGGATGTCACACGACATAATTATTATCGACTAGTATACCTAGACACCCAATATTGTACTTTGATTTATAGTACACCCATATGATGATGATAGTAGATTAGCATATATCGATTGTTATGTGCTAACTCTTTGGATGTAGAAACATGTCAGGTATGATTCTACATACCCTATATCATTATTACTATATACGGTTTTTACAGAATTTTGAGATTATGTATCGCTCATACCAGATTGTTTTTGAACCAGAGGTTTTATGTTTTGCTTCTTATTATCTCAGGTACTCTTAAATGAGTAGATTAGGGATAATAGGTTTAGGTAGCATATGGAGCTATATGGAGTACGAGTAGGAGGCTACGCTTTCATATATCTATACTTTGGAGCTTACTAGCGTTTATATTTCACTATGTAGTACGTGGAGCTATATCAATACTTAAATTATTTTAGAGATGGTTGTTAGAGTTTATTTGAATATTTGGGGATGTATAAACTTTATTGTTTTTCATTTTGTATGATTGTGATGAACTGATGTACTCTAATTTATTCTGGTTCACTTAGTTAAATTCTTTCTCGCATGTTATACATCTATGTTGTTATTATATTTTGTCTATACACTATGAGATGTCTACGGATTCTGTGATTTGGAATTTTTGTTACTTTACACCCTTAATTATCATCCTACATCGGTCGAGTATCGTCGCGGCTCACTTTAAAGGTCCTACATCAGCCAGGTACCTATTCATTTGATAACATATATTACACAATCTTGCAGCTCGACTAAATCATTTAAAGAATCTAAGAACTTAAATTCATTGACCACCATTCATTGAACCATCGAATATCAAACCCACCGTCCATGAACACACAACTAAAGTCATGCATACCCTTTTGAAGTAGCCTGGTTCACCCGAAAGGAATAGTCATATGGTATCTAAGATTTCTTGTTACAAGTTCTGCTTATTCTAAAATTTCCACTTTTGATACATAGTTGTTCAAAAAATAGTATTGTGAGACATCATGGGTTTGTTTTCTTTTACGCACGGTGTTTTATCCTAAATGTCCTTCAACCTCTAGTACTCATGAAATTGCTATTATTGTGCAAGTTGATGTATACCCATTTCTTCTTTTTATAATTTCTGCTACGAAAATGAGGAAGTTTATCTAACGGACGAGACATCGGATTTTTTGACGTTGATTGAAATGTTTTAGGAGCATGGCTAATCATTTTCTAACTAAAAAAAATTCTAGAACGAGAAATTTCTTGCTTGTTGCTTTCTCTGTAAGATGTTTATCCTCTAGGCATCCGATATAAGGTCCTTTGTGGAAGGCTTGTTGTAGTGCATATCAAATGGTATATCTCTCTTTCTGTTGCTAATGTGGGCGATTCGAATGTAGTCGTCTTGCTTTTATTTCATTCTCGCTCGATGTTGTTTGAAAAGACCACAATGAATCAAGCTAGGAGAAAATCCATCATCTTCGATCACCGTACGAAATTCACACAATTAAATCTTTTCAGTATCGTGAATATTGTAGTAAAATCCTTCAAACTGTGGGTTGTCTACTAAAATATCATCCCAAGATTATTGGTGGAAAGTTCTTTGTAGTGTTTGGCGAAAAGAAGTTACGATGGTGGTGATGATGAAATGGAAGTTGTTGCCTCAAGGTACATTACTAAATTGTTGTTTCCTAAGATGACATTTGTCCCCGCTATTATTAATGAATATATGGGTACGGCACACCATCATACTCATTCCAAGATACAACAATGTTGAAACATAGATCTCTCTAATCGACCGTGATCTTACCAACGAATTGATTCACACTACCTTCGGAAACTACAATGAAGAATGAAACAAGTTTCGTTATATACTTATTGCAAAATCCTTGTTATAATTCATAATTCAGATAAATGACAATCAATGTTTAAAGAAGAAGAAATTGAGTTTAAATATATTTTTATATAATTTTCTAATAGAAAATAAAATCTACATGTAGATGTTAAAAAGGTACAATCGAAGGAAATCCCCTAAAAGAGGAAAACGATTCAAATATGACTTGTTTATGCGAATACACCCAACCAATAGACCGCCAGAAGAAAATAATCAATGATTACATTTCTCGAATTTGCAAAACCAGTAATAGCTAATTGTTTTTTCCAACTTAATTTTTTTTTGTTTAGTCCAAAACATTAAACCCAACTCATTTGACAACTCTATCACTAAAATAATCAATCTATGTTCAAACGCGACGTGTCAGTGTTGATCCAACGACAACGATCCTCGACACCGAATGTCCAAACACATATCTTCTTGAGCTGCTCCTGTAGGATTCCTGTCATGTATTATCCTATTCATTCTCATCTTTTCTTTTCCACTTTTCTCCAAATCAAACAAAAGAACACCAAGATTAAAGTATAAACTAAGTACACTAAATTTACACACACATACACATATACATGTGTGTGTTCTAAAATGATTCACTAAATAAAAATGGCATAAAAAAGTTTTTTAAAGTAGTTGATCAATGGTAAAATAAAATAAAATAATAATTTTATAAGCAATCCACAAATTCTTCAAAATATGATATTCCCCATTGATCATAGATAACATCTATTTATGGAAGCCAAATATCAATTAGATTCAAATACTAACATCAAAACAGCTCCCCATACCATGTCTTAATAAACCTTTTATTAATAGCTTAGCTAAATTAAACAGTTCTTGCTGTTAATGAAGCAATAAATAATTGTTACTTAACATTAGAGTGCATCTTTAATTTTATAATGCAGGATTTCAAAAATATGTACTGTCATCCACATACATATTGATTGTACCATGAAGTCATAATGATCGACAATAATTAACAAGCTATCTGTAAAAACATCCTCTGTAAGTTGGCCAATAATCCGGTCCTGTGTTGTCTCTGTAGGTCTGAGGAGTACAGGAAACAGGAAATAAACAAAGCCCTCTGCTCCTCAAATCATATTTTTGCTCTTTAATGATATCCTTTCTTTCTAGTCCTCCCCATGCATTATGATCCTGCATATAAATAATCTTGGATTAAGATCTTAATATATCTAAATTAATTTGCATGTGTGTGTATCCATAGAAAGAAAAACTGGTTTGATTAAGTTAGTATATAGCGATGTTGGTGATTTAAATGGTCATATAACTTATAACGGCGACAAATACTGTCACATTTATTGATGATTACACTAAATATGCTTATGATTATTCGCTGAAAACCAAAGATAAAGTTTTTGAAAAACTTAAATCTTATAAACCGGATAGAATTGTATTGGTGTGTGGTGTGTTGACATGACCAATTTTTATGCTAACATGTGCATGGGTGTAGCCAGGCCAGTAGTTAAATTTTTCTATAAATTCTCTAGATAAATGTTGCAAAAATGATTTAGACTGGAGTTTTAAAATCATCGTTAGACTGATATTTAGCCTGTTGATATATTTCTCATTTTTCTTACAGATATTAGAACAAGTGATATATAAGATACATAAGATGATGAAATTTTTGTATAACTATAATATACCTGGGTTGGCCTAGAATTCATGTATGGATCACTGAGCAACTGCAATAGATACACAATTTGTTATTTATAACAGTGTATATTCTAGAAAAGTTATTGGCACTAGTACTAAGTTCACAGGATGCAGTTACCTGTACTTGCTCGTGTAAATACTCGATGCAATTGAGGGTTTCTAGGAGCACTGATGCAGCATCGGTCTGATATTCGGAAGAAATAAATATCAGATTACCAATACATGTAGTTTTACCTGATGTATTATATCAATATGGTATGAAGAAGGAATACCTTCCCAAAGGGCGAAACAAGTTGCTGAAGTGCACTAATTTTTTCTGCAGTTCTTGCTGTGGGTGCCTGTATCGGTATTGAATACATCAATTTCACAACTACTAAATACACATTATTTGCTATGCATTTTTAAAGAAAAATTATCATCTTTTGGTACTACATAAAAAAAATTATTTTAATACCTTGACGGAAGAAGTGCTTGAATTACCAATCTTAGACTTCTTGCTCAATCCTGTTTCCAAACTATTTCCACTTCTTTTCTTTTTTCCATGGCTTGACCCACTGCCTCTTCCACTTCCCATTGCCTGGAAAAAAAAACTTAAACCATAAATGAAAAAAAAAAAAAAATTGTCGGCATAGAAAAGACTTTGATGTTAACTTACAGGTAATGCACAATTCCCATATCCTTGCTTCTTGATACTAGGCTTATGTGTTTCAGGCTCCATTGCAGATTTGATCAAATAATTACTGAATGAATACGAATCTGATGTATCCAATGACAGCAAAGAATTGTTGAGGCTGATTTGATATCCATTATCATCGGTACTAGTAAAGGACCTGTGTTGATGTTCAAGATCATAAGGCAAATATGGCTGATTGTTAACCAAGTCTGAAAAGTTTGATGGTGGATTAGGCTCAAGCTCAACCATGCTGTCTATGCTGTAGTTGTTGGCTAATGGAGTGTGATTTGATAATTCCCAACTGTTTTCTAGTTTCTTCAAATAATCGCAGGCGATGTTTTTAGAAGATAATAGTTCGAGGAAGTTGTTTCCATTGTTTTGCATGTCACATTCAGGATTTCCTGCTGCGTTTCTGAAATGTTTCAGGTGTTAATTAGCATCAAGAATTGCCACCAACTTGAATTTTCATTTGCAAATTTAATCCTTAGAACATCTAATTCTTAAGTGCATATACTAGTTATGATAAAGGGAATGATCAAGACTTTGAAAGCTAACATAACAATCTTTGTTCATATCTATTGCGCGTATATATTATAATGACCAAACAATAAAAACGAAATCATCGAACAAATTTTTGATGATAATTTTAGATGATACACATAGTGTCAGATTATGTGACATATTCACATGCATATATTATTCTTGAGATAAATTGCAATCACAAACTCGGATAGGTCAATAAGAATTTAGATACTTACAAGAGAATCTGGCTCCATAAGTGATTCTCAGCATGCAATCCTGATAGTTCAATAGAAGAAGTATCCATACTAATACCGGAACGACTATGAGATGCATTATTAACTGAATCAGCTGAAATACGTGACATTGTTTCTTGATCTTCACACAAAGAATTAGGATACTGTAAATTCCATTTACGATCCATCACATTCCAATAATAGATACTTTTATATATGTATATCACAGCAAATTTGGTTAGGTTAAGCCCTAGCAAACAAGGTTTCCGAACAGGCTTCTTCTTTGAACATAAGTACACATATCGAGACGGGTATATAAGGAAGCAGATATCGATTGGTGATATGTCACAGAATATTGAATGACATATATATAATAATGTTTTAGTTTTTAATTTTTTTTTTTTTTTTTACATATATAGAACTGGAAGCACTCGCTTTATAAAATAATGATGCAACTACTATTTTACAACCTTCTTTTTTAGATGAAATATTGTTTTGTATCATATATTGTGCTTTATGAAATGCTAGCTTTAAAAAAAGACAATTTATATAACCAATGATTTTTTTTCTTTCTGATCCATCTCAGTCTCCTTTCTTGGTACCACTATCCAGAAAAGAAGCTTTTCTATTTTATAAGATACATTATTATTGCATGGAGGTTTGCTTTTAGCAACATTATTGTATCTATAAGAAGCTATTCTACGTAAGTTAAGCTATGCAACTTTCACTCAACCACAAATGATAACCATTGATGAGAAGGTATTGTACACATCCATGTCAATACCAGTATATATAAAGCATTCATGGGTGCTCAGCTACTAAATAAAATTTCAGTAATTGTGCTAGCTTGTGCGTTATATACCACAAATCAAATTAAAATTGATTAAAAGAACCACTAATGATGGAAAGGAAATGAAACTAACAGGTAGTTTTATCATGTAAAAATTTAAAAGAGAAACAAGCTCTCCTATGGGTTAAAGGGCCTATTGGTTTATCAGAGTCTAAAACCTCCAGTGAATATTGGTAGATGAAACCCTAAAGCATAATTTATGTCCAAGTTTTGTGTATTTTTGGATTCAAAATAATACAGTAATTTTAAAAATAATGCAATGCATGCTTGCAACGGTAGGTAGCATGTTGGTGGTAGTTCAAAGTGTCGTCTAATTCCACTAGTATTCTCTTTTTGAACAGTTGCAAGTTTTTTTTCTTCTTTCTCACAAGTTTGTAGCTTTATTAACTTTTTTCTTACTTCTTATTGCATAAGAAGAGAAAAGGAAACACCCACAAAATAATTATGACATCCAAAAGTAAATTAAAAGGATGAGAATGAGATTGGCTTTGCCTTTTATTAAGTTACTGTTGAAGGGCTTACATCAACAAAAGGCATGCTGTTTACATGGATGACAATCTTTGTTTATATATTTATCATTGAACCTTTAGTCAAGTAAAATTCTATATCAACTTCATATTTCTTTATGACAATACAATTTGTGCATATCCATCTTCCATCTTTATATCAATTCATACTTATTTATTTCAAATTTTGTTGCCACTAGCAACCAACATAAACAAAGTAAAGCATTGTCAGCCATGAATGGCAATATCCTTTAATTTTCAATTATTTTTAGTGCATAAAAAGTTTACTACGTAAACTTCTACTCTAGTTTTGTCTTATTTATAAAAAGAATTCATATAAACTTATAGCCAAAGGAAGTAATGTCCTCTCGTGTAACCGTTATCTCATTAGTAACTAAGTAAATGATGTGTGAGTAAACTATTTGGATGCAAAATGCATTAAATTGAGCGGAAAGCAAAAAACAACGTGAAAGAAAACGATTAATTTGGAAATATCTGAATGAAAGCTTATTTTATTTTCTAAATTAGGTTTGTGAAACAAATTCAAGCTAACTATTTTCTTGCAGTCATTCAAACATGCCCAAGAAAATGAAATTTCACATAATAAAATATACAGTCCTTCAAAAGATGAGAAGGATTGAACTTAAAAGAGTTGCTATATGACCTAGCAATTAAGGGACATTAAATTATTTTAATAGCATCGAAATTTATCTGTGTTAATTTGATTTCTACCGAAAACTAAATATACTGTACTGGTTCCTTTTATACCATTTATGTTTTTCCATCCATTCTCCTAAAATACAATATTTAATATCTAAGTTCTCTTATTAAACATCAGTCTCAATTCAATATGATTATATTCAGTTAACCACGAATGGTTATGATCTCGCATCATTTCAGGACTGAAATATTTAATCCAAACTTCATGAACATTGTCAGGCGATACTTTGAAATTTTTCTGCCCTTAATTTTCAAACTTCATACAAAAAAAAACATTGTTTAATAAAATATTTTAAATTATGTTCTAGAATTATTTTTGGCAATTTTATTTCTTATTTATCAAATTCTTTAAAATCTGCAAGCATTTGTGCACAAGAATCGATGAGAAACGAACAATTTTCTCTCATGGTTTTTACTCTTGATATTTACAGTAACAAGTGCAAATATTTGCAATTTTTACTACATATACATGCATTTGTAATCACTTTTTATCAATTTGATTTTTTTTTGTATATTTTGATTTTAGTTTAGTTGACACACGTTTGTATGTGTGTATAAAGAGAAAATCGAATTGAAGAGGCTAGCAATATCACAAGTTAATTTTTGATCAAACCGACCATTATGGAGGTTTGTAAACCATAGACTTGCAAAACCAAATAGTGTAAAGTCAAAAAAGTAAGGAACATATTGACGCAGCGGCGGAATACAAAAATTGATGATACGATGAACGTAGCAATCAGTGGATTGATGAATACTGAAATGCCCAAATTCGTTGATCCGAAGATGCTGAATTTTAGCTATCTACGTCACATTGATCGATCACGATACCGTGAAAGTAGATCTTCAATTCTTCGAGCGTTGATCAAGCGCACTTGATACCGCGAATTGGCTTCACGATCGTTGAATCGAGCGCACTCGATTGACCGAAGGTGGAGATAGGAGATCACACTCGACTACCAATTGGATGAAAGTACAAAGCTAACAAAGAAAATTTTATTTCAAAATCAACAATCATTACAAATGATATAACTCGCCTATTTATAGGCATACAACACAACACTTACAACACAACTCATAGGTCTTGAATGACCTAACACTTAGAATATTTACAACACTTAACAGATACAACTTTCTAACGATATAAGCAAATAACGACCTATACAATAGTACACGACTTAACTATATTGTTTAACGACCTAAAGTATTAATCGACATCCGACTTATAAGCCTCACGACTTATCAAACCAACTCGCGACTTATCAACATCAGCTCACGAGTTATCACTTCTTCTTCTGACTTATCAAATCTTCTCATGACTTATCTCGCGAGCTAAGGAAGTACTGCCGCGACATAGAATAGGGTTTCGCGACTTAGGCTATATATTCGTTCGCGACTTACTGTAATGCCGCGACTTAGACAAGGTCGCTCGCGATTTATCTGGAAGCGTTTCAGAGTTAGGTCGGAGCATGTGATGTGGGTCCAGTGACAAGGGCTTAGGTCGGAAGTCGTTAACGACATAGGGTTGCTTAGGTCGGAAGTCGTCAACGACATAGGGCTTAGCTTGCGGTGAAGAATTAGGTCGGAATAGTTTTAGGTCGGGGACGATTTGAGTTAAATCGCGGCGAAGCTTTCTGTTAGGTCGAAACTTGGAGTTAGGTCGTGGTGGAGTTAAGTCGGTGAGCTTCGGTAGGTCGTGGCAATTAGGTCGTGGGATTTGGTAGGATTTTAGGTCGCGGGTACTGGAGTTTAGGTCGGAGAATGCTTTCGTCTTCGAATCCAGGTACGCTGTTGCATCATCCTCCCCTTGTTGACAAAAATTCGACCTTGAATTTGTACTTCTCTCTTCTTCAACAAGCTCATCCCCATGGTACGGAACCAAATGTTTAACGTTGAAAACGTCAGCAGTGTGAATATGATCTGGCAACTTCAACCGATATGCATTATTATTGATCTTCTTCAAAATTTCTAACGGACCAATTTTTCGAGCTTTCAACTTGTTGTACGTTCCAACTGGAAATCGATCCTTTTTCAACACCGCGTACACAAAATCACCTTCGTTGAACTCCACACTTCTTCTCTTCTTATCCGCAGCTCGTTTATACTTCTCATTGTCTTCTCCAAACGTTCCTGAACGATTCTATGGCATTCTGTCAATCCATCAACAAAATCAACAGCCCGTTTAACTGTTCCCTTCGATTGTGGCACTATTGCTAAATCCAACGGCCCCTTTGGCAAGTTTGAATATACAATCTGAAATGGACTGAAACCAGTGCTTCGGTTAACAGCATGATTATGAGCAAACTCTGCCTGACACAACTTTAAGTCCCAACTTTTCAAATTATCCTGTACTAGACACCGCAATAAATTTCCCAGGGATCTGTTCACAACTTCAGTTTGTCCATCTGTCTGTAGATGATAAGCACTACTGAATTTCAATTTCGTTCCCACCATCTTCCACAAACTTAGCCAGAAATGACTTAGAAATCTAGTATCCCTGTCTGAAACAATCGATTCAGGCAATCCATGAAGTCGATAGATTTCTTTGAAAAATAACTGAGCCACATGAACAGCATCCGCCGTCTTCTCACAAGCAATAAAATGTGCCATTTTCGAAAATCGGTCAACCACCACATAAATGGAATCGTTTCCCCTTTGAGTTCGAGGCAAACCCAAAACAAAATCCATACTCACATCAACCCAAGGCTTAGTTGGTACAGGTAACGACATATATAATCCAGCATTGGTCGCAGTTCCTTTTGAAACCTGACAGATATGACATCGCTCCACAAACCTTTCCACTTCTTTCCTCATTGATGGCCAAAAATAAGATTGAGAAATCAGCTGTAATGTACGGTCTCTACCCACATGACCTTCCTCATGCAATTCCTTCACAATCTTCAACCGTAAACTGCAATCCGGTATACATAATCGATTTCCCTTGAACAGAAAACCATCTACCATCACAAACTCATCCATACTCCCGTCTTTGACTTTCTCAACAAGCTTCGCAAAATAAGAATCTTCTTCAAACAATTCTGGCAATAGTTCAAATCCTGTCACTTCAACCTTCATTGTTGTCAACAAATGATTCCTCCTACTCAAAGCATCAGCCACACGATTCGTCACTCCTGACTTATGTTTGACGACAAAAGTAAACTGTTGCAGATATGCAATCCATGATGCATGTCTCGCTGAAATCTTGTCTTGCCCTTTTAAATGTTTCAACGCCTTATGGTCGGTGTAAAGAACAAACTCTTTCTGAAATAGATAGTGTCTCCAGTGTTTAATAGCTTGCACAACAGCATAAAATTCCACATCATATGTACTATATCTCATCTTTGCTCCCGATAGCTTCTCACTGAAATATGCAATAGGACGCCCCCTCTGACTCAACACCCCTCCAATTCCAACCTTCGACGCGTCAGTATGTAATTCAAACAACAACTGAAAATCAGGTAATACTAGAATTGGTGCTGTCGTCAACAACTCCTTGATTCGTTCAAAAGCAACTCCTGCTACCTCCGTCCATGAAAACTGTTTGCCCTTCATACAATCAGTAACAGGCGCCATCACACTACTAAAGTGTGGAATAAATCTTCGATAGAACGAAGCCAACCCGTGGAAACTGCGAACTTCTGTTATCGTCTTGGGTTGTGGCCAATCTCTAATCGCTTCGACTTTACTTTGGTCAACTGTATTCCTTCCTCCGATACAATATACCCTAGAAATAAAACACTATGCGTCATGAACACGCATTTCTTCGTTGCAGCATAAAATTGTTCTTGTCGCAGTACCATCGGCACTTCTCTCAGATGATTCAAATGTTTCTCTGGACTTCCACTATATATCAGAATATCATCGAAATACACCACCACAAACTTCCTAATGAATGGTCTAAAAATCTGATTCATCACCCGCATAAATGTACTTGGCGCATTTGATAAGCCAAATGGCATTACCAACCATTCGTATAGACCCTCTCTGGTTTTAAAAGCAGTCTTCCACTCATCACCTGGCCTGATACGAATTTGATGATATCCGCTCTTCAAATCAATCTTCGAAAAGATAGTAGCTCAGCTCAATTGATCTAGCAAGTCATCCAACCTCGGCATTGGAAATCTATATCTCACAGTAATCTTATTCAATGCTCGACTGTCAGTGCACATTCTCCACGTCCCGTCCTTCTTCGGTACTAACAAAGCTGGCACAGCACACAGACTCAAGCTTTCCTACACACGCCCCTGTTCAAGCAATTCTTCCACTTGCCTCCTCAATTCTTCATGTTCCTTCGGGCTCATTCGATAATGTGGTCTATGTGGCAACATTGCTCCCGGAACAAGATCAATTTGATGTTGAATGTCTCTCAGTGGCGGTAACTCCTTCGGTAACTCCTCTAGAAATACATCCTCAAATTCTTTCAATACTGGTTTCACTTCTTCTGGAATTTCAACCTCTTCACTGCTCTCACGCCCAATTAACAAGAATACTTCCGGCTCTTCCTCAACCTCCTTAACAAACTCCTTCAAAGATAATAAAGTTTTCAGCTCTTCAATCTCCTCCAGTTTGTTTTCTTCTTGTTGTCGCTTCTTGGGAACTAATGTGATCTTTGTGCCTTCATACATAAAGCTATAACTGTTGGTACGTCCGTCATGTTGCACCGCCCTATCATACTGCCACGGTCTCCCCAGCAACAAATGACATACGTCCATGTCTACCACATCGCACCAGATTTCGTCCTTATATTTCTTCCCAATTTAAAAATTCACACAAGCCCTTCGTCCAACCTTTACCTCCCCGCCTTTTTCTCAACCAAGCCAACTTGTACGGTTTTGGATGCTTCTTAGTCTTCAATGCCAATTTCCTCACCGCTTCTGAAGAAATTATATTATCACAGCTTCCAGCATCAATAACAAATTTGCAAACTTTCCCCAGAATAGTACATGTCGACTGAAAAATATTGCTCCTCAACCAACTACAATCCTCTTCTAGCTTTGGCGTTAAACAGGACCTCCTCATCATTAGATTATAACCTTCGTCTCCCGTCACTTCTTCTTCCTCCTCGTCAGGTGGTGAATTAGAATATTCAGCTTCTTCATCCTCATCCTCAACCTCCGCTATCATAGCTCTCTTCTTCGGCTTTGGACATTCATTACTCTTGTGGCCCATTTCTTGGAAATTATAAAACTTGAAACCATTATTGACCTTCGTCTTCCCAACTGGTTTTGCAACAACTTTTGAAACATTAGAACTTCCACTAACACTCTTCACTAGATTGTTGGAACTTATAAACACACCACCTCCTCGTCTTCCCTGTTTCTCCCAAGCCAACGCTTTCTGGTGTGCTTCCGCTACAGATCTGGGATCAAACATGTTAACCATATCTTGAATCTGCATTCGCAACCCTCCAACAAATCTAGCTGTTAATTGTTCCTCTGTCTCCATAATATCGTTCCTTGCAATCAGTTGATAAAATTCGTCAGCATAGTCATTCACAGATTTCGTTCCTTGCCTCAAGTTTTATAGCCTCTGATACATAAGCGATTGATAATTATAAGGTAAGAACGTTGCTTTCATCAATCTCTTCATCTTCTCCCAAGATTCAACCTTTGACTTCCCCATTCGTTCACGTGTAAGTTTGGTTTGCTGCCACCACGCCAAAGCTCTACCCCTCAACCTTGTAGCAGCCAACTTTACTCTACGATGTTCTGGAACTTCCTTGAAATCAAAAATTTCTTCAACATTAGACAACCAGTCCAAAAACTCCTCAGCTTGCATACCACCTTTGAATTTTGGAATTTCAGTCTTCATACCAGATTCCCACTTGTGATCATACTCCGACTGAAATCTTCCTTGTCCTCGTCCATGAACACTACCACCATCATACTCTTCTCCACAATCCGATGTATATCGATGTCGATCCTGACCACCAACATCTCTACTACCACCATTTCTTCCACCAACATTCCTTCGATCTACATTCCTCCGATCTCGATCAGTCACATTTCTATCACAATCTCGATCCATGCTTCTATGATCACTATCAACACTTCTCTCTCGATTTAAATGTGGTGAAACTCTACTTCTCCCATGGCTCGATTCAGGTGAAACTCTTCTCTGATTTTGACTCATCTCCAACATCATTCTCTTTAATCGACCAATCCCTTCATTAAGCTTCTCATTAAAATTTTCGTTAATTCTTTGCTCCATCTCATCGGCTTCTTCTCTCCCATACAAAGCATCAATGTTGCGATAACGGTTAGCTCTCCTCGGAGGCATGATCACTCTTCAACAAATTCCAACAAAAAAACTTCACTTCGATCTAAAAATCTTCAAATCAAAACTACCCACTTGTTGAAATCTTCAAAAATCTCCAAACGAACAAATCTCTTCAAAATCTCGATAACCCACTTCTCCAAATAATGTAAATCTCGCACAACTCCAAAAATCTACGCAAACTCCTTGCGTTCTAGCTCTGATACCAAATGACGCAGCGGCGGAATACAAAAATTGATGATACGATGAACGTAGCAATCGGGGGATTGATGAATACTGAAATGCCCAAATTCGTTGATCCGAAGATGCCGAATTTTAGCTATCTACGTCACGTTGATCGATCACGATACCGTGAAAGTAGATCTTCAATTCTTCGAGCGTTGATCAAGCGCACTTGATACCGCGAATTGGCTTCACGATCGTTGAATCGAGCGCACTCGATTGACCGAAGGTGGAGATAGGAGATCACACTCGACTACCAATTGGATGAAAGCACAAAGCTAACAAAGGAAATTTTATTTCAAAATCAACAACCATTACAAATGATATAACTCGCCTATTTATAGGCATACAACACAACACTTACAACACAACTCATAGGTCTTGAATGACCTAACACTTAGAATATTTACAACACTTAACAAATACAACTTTCTAACAATATAAGCAAATAACGACCTATACAATAGTACACGACTTAACTATATTGTTTAACGACCTAAAGTATTAATCGACATCCGACTTATAAGCCTCACGACTTATCAAACCAACTCACGACTTATCAACATCAGCTCACGAGTTATCACTTCTTCTTCCGACTTATCAAATCTTCTCACGACTTGTCTCGCGAGCTAAGGAAGTACTACCGCGACATAGAATAGGGTTTCGCGACTTAGGCTATATATTCGTTCGCGACTTACTGTAATGCCGCGACTTAGACAAGGTCGCTCGCGATTTATCTGGAAGCATTTCAGAGTTAGGTCGGAGCATGTGATGTGGGTCCAGTGACAAGGGCTTAGGTCGGAAGTCGTTAACGACATAGGGTTGCTTAGGTCGGAAGTCGTCAATGACATAGGGCTTAGCTTGCGGTGAAGAATTAGGTCGGAATAGTTTTAGGTCGGGGACGATTTGAGTTAAATCGCGGCGAAGCTTTCTGTTAGGTTGAAACTTGGAGTTAGGTCGTGGTGGAGTTAAGTCGGTGAGCTTCGGTAGGTCGTGGCAATTAGGTCGTGGGATTTGGTAGGATTTTAGGTCGCGGGTACTGGAGTTTAGGTCGGAGAATGCTTTCGTCTTCGAATCCAGGTACGCTGCTGCATCACATATCTTAATATATCTTGTTAAATCTCTTCAATCTTATTTACTTTGTTTCCTCCACTATTGTCTTCTTAAATCTCTCTAATTTAAAAAAAATCCAGCATATTATTATTTGATGTTTAGCTAAAATTAATGAAAACCACACTATATTTTTAATTATGTAATTGAACGATCGGTTTTCCACCATTATACGGTTATACTAATATATTTTTAATGTTCTGGTGTGTTTACAATATAGAAGTGTTTTTTTAATGAATTTTGGGAGGGTTGTTTTACAAATTTTGAAACTTTTTAAAAAGCATATCCAAAAGTACCCTATTTTAAATGCATGATTTTGCCAAGATATTTGTTTCTCACAACCTTTTTTTATTGCCTAATAACATAGTGATATCTGTTTTGCTCAATTGATCAGTTTATTGAAGAAAATTTTTTTATCTCACTCGAGGATCATTGATGAAGAATGAACTGGATTCTAATTTTGTAATTTCATAATTAGACTATATTCAATTCGACAAATTTTTATATAAGCTAGTCAAAGTAACATATTAAAAAAAACGCTATCTTAATTATCAAAACAAGTTAGTTTTAACCATGCAAGTTGCGCTACAAACTACCACTATCAAACTCAATTAATAGAAGAAAATGTCATGGTAGAAGATATTTAGATATTTATCAAATATTATCAGAACTGATAGGAGCATTTGTTGAAATTATTGAATGAGACAAAATAAAGTAGAAAATAAGAAGAGAATGGAAGATAAGAAGAAATGAATATATAGTAAAGACTACATCTTTTTTATTAATGACTTGATTAATAATTCAATAATACATGACTCATATTTATATCTAAATTACTTCAAATCCAAGTAACTATAGGTATTCTGCCTATCTCCTGGGCTTGTTTTTTTTTCTTTGTTTTATAGTTGGTTCGACGCATGTGCCGAACACCCGTTCTTAATTCATTTATACAAGTGGACGGCCCATTTTAAAGCCGGCTAGCTTTGCTAAAAAAATCTAAATAATTATACAACTGGAAATATTATAAATAAGGGAAACTACTGTTGTAATATTATAAAGTGTGAATATGCTGTACAATGTTTATTATATTTTGTTTAGTCCCACATCATGGGATAAGTTCAATACTATGCTCCAAGGCCTATATATAAAGGAGCCTATGTAATGTAAATGTATTACTAACATCTGAGTAATAGCATTTTCTCCTCTCCCCTCTTTTCTAATGGCTTCTTATCTTTTCTTAGTTTATAACACGTTATCAGCACGATCTCTAAACAAAAAAAAATTATAGATTTGAATTGTGATAATCTAGAAGATCGGATCTACTTTGTTTTTCAGATCTAATTATAGTTCTCAAGATGGTAAGCAATTTTTTTTAGATTTAATTATATTGATCTTATCTTTTTCAGATCTGATTCTATGAGTTTTATCTTCTTAGATCTCATTAAATCATAGATTAATTTTTTGGATCTTATTCAATTGTAGATCTTATGTTCTAATTTTTTTTTTAATCTTTTGTAGATCTTGATATCATTCTCAAATGATATATCTTTGAGCTCTATATATTTTTATCATGAGATCTATTCTTTTTCATGTGTATTCATCCTTTTCTCTTATTTAATTATTGAAATCAGATATGACTTCTGCGATTACTTATTTTTACATATCTTCTATTTGAAATCAATTTTTTTTTATTCTTTCAGAATTGGTACTTGATAAATAATTCAGTTTGAATTGATTCAAAATTTCTAACAAGTGGTATTAGATCCACTCATCTTTGGTTTCATTATGAATTTTTGATTTTTTGAGTAAGTTTTGAATCGACTTATTTATAAGTCATTAAATTCTTATAACATTTTACTCAAATTTCAGATCTATTTGATCTATGTATGAAAGATTTTTTTGATAATTTTGGATTTGGTTTGAAGCTAAAATTGTTTTTTCTAGACCAAAAGGTAGCTTCTCATGTAGAAAGCAAGATCTAAATGATCTGTATATGATTTGTGTAATTAAATAAAATTATGAAATGTTTTTATTTTTGGGAAATAATCTTAATTCCCTAAATTCCTGAAATAACTTGCGTTGATTTGAAGATTTACATGTTTGTTTTGATATATTTGGTAAAGAGTTATGAATTTAATTTTCTTATAAGGGAAATAATTTCGATCTGAGATGTATAGTTGTTTATGATTGTGAATGATATGGATAAATTTGAGATGGTAATTTTGTTTATTTAGAAATTTGATTGTATTTAGTTTGGACATGGATTTGAGAAATCAAACATGTTTGGTAAATTGAGTTTTCATTTTGAAAACCTTTTGATCTGATTTAGATTTGAATGACGGCTTTGAAAATTATTTTCATATATGATTTATATTTCCAGAAGAAATATTTTATTGTTTCTTAGAGAAACAAATATAAAGATAATACGTATCTAGAAGATCGTATTAAGTTTAGATCTAACATTGATTTTGATTTAGCACATCTGAAGTGAATGGAAACATTAATAAAAGCTTACATGATAAGCTTAATATCTTCCAATATTTCCTTAAAAAAGGGGGAAAAGGAAATAAGAATTGAGAACTTGCAGTTTCTATAATGATAAAAGGTTGAGTTTTCATAAACAAGTGAATTACAAGTTTCCTCAAAATAAAGAACCAGAAGTTCTAGCTAAAAAAAAGGAGGATCAAAAAATTTAATCGTTAAACGGAAATAGGTTTTGACAACAACCTGAAGTTGTGCAAAAAAATTATTTTAATAGAAGTTGTATAACTTAAAGTCCAAGACCTGAAGTCTTGAATTATGAAAAGACTTTCTGATAAAGTTTACAAGCTCGAATTCTTATCAGTATTTTTTTTAATTTGTCAAAATGTACAAGCTTCCAAAAAAAAGGAAAAGTTTACACAAAATCTGAGAACCTGAAGTTCATAAAAAATTAATGAACTTGAAGTTCATGAATTAGAAGCCCGAAGCTCCATTGAAATTGTGTAAAATGATAAGGTTGTACTTCTTGAAGAAGTTAAAGGAAATTAATAAATCATCATATGAGATAATGATGCTGCATTCAAGAGATTACAAAAATCTCCAAATGAGCTATTCCTTACCTTATATCTTCACATTTACATTATATTAACCAAATATATCCTGAATCGGCATCTCATTCGTCTCTCGTTGTAGATGCTGCGGCAATGGGGAATTAGAATCCTTAAATCATTTGTTCTTCGGTGGATTCTCAGCCAGATCATGCTGGAATTACTTCGGAAACCTTCTTGGTATTCGTCGGTTGGCCAGCTCGCCATCTGATCTCCGTAGGTCCTGGTGGTCTGGGAATGCTGGTAAATCTCTTCGTTCAATCGTATTCCGCTTGATTCCCTGCCTCATCTGCTGGCACCTCTGGTGCGCACGGAACAAGGCAACCTTCGAAAGTACTCGTATGGACCCTCCATCTATTATTCGGTGTGTGAGGAACGACATCTTCCTTGCTTTCCATGGTAGACCTTTCAGGGGTCGTTTGAGCTCCCGTGCGGAGCATATGGTCGATCTTCTCTCTATTTCGTGTGCTTTGTCTCACGCTAGACTGGGAGTAGGTTGAACAACGCGAGCGAGCGTTGGCCTTCACCCAACGCTCACTTCCCCTCCCCCCTTTGTGTTTAATGTTGTTGTTAGTTTTCCAGATTCAGCTTGCTTTGGCTTCTTCATTGGCCCGGTTTGAGCTTTGGTTGTCTAGTTACGGGTACCTGCTTTCTTTTCTTCGCTGGTTCTTTGGTGGTTTTAGTGTGGTTGTTCGGCTGCCTTGGATGGTCTCTATTTCTGCAGCTGGATTTACGATGGTGGCGTCTATGTTGCTCTGCTTGCCACCATCCCCTCTGGGTTCTTTCTGTGCGACCATTCTGGGCATCTTATCTACGTCGCCATTTGCTCCTAATCTAGGAGTATGCTTTCCGTGGATTTGTTGGATTTGCGCTTTCTGGATTGCTTTCTTTGTGGTATGGCTTGGTGGTCTGGCCTTTTCCTTTGGTTCAAGGCGGGTTTGTGAATTTTGGTGGATCGATCTTCCCTTATCCACCACTGTCTCCTGGTGGTGTTGCTTCTGGCTGCTGTGGTTTTTATTTCCTATATTTATGGATTCTTATTTTCCGCTGTTGTTCTGCGGTTTTTGTTTATGGGAGGCATTCGTCCTTCTTTGTTTCGTATTATTTTTGTGAGCCCTCGGAGAAAGGCGTTTTTTCTCCTCTTAGTTATAAAATTTCTCTCTCTTAAAAAAAAACCAAATATATCCTGAAGAGATTATGTTATATGATATTTCAAACGTCATCAGATGTGTGTGTGTATATATTAATCTCTTGAAGAGATGTTTTTAGAGATTTATTTATATTTATATTGCAAAATCCAACATCCCAGAAGAGATGTTATAGGAATTATATTTTTGTTGCATTGTAATTCCTTAAAAGGAAACACTATATTCCTTGAAGGAATAACCATATAAATTTTTTGAAGTAATGCCAATAATTTATCCCTAAAGAAAGGGGGTATTGTATATCAATATTACACTCCAGAAGTAGTGGTTTTATCTTCACAACTTACTTTCATTTGGTGCATCTAATTTTGTTACCGTATTTAAAGTTTGATATGTCATTTCAAAGATGGTTACAACAAAAATCTCCAGTAGTTATGTTTTATGTTATTGTAAAGGTAGTAATTATGTAATTTCTACAAAAGAAATATTGTACATTGATATGACATTTCAATAGTGCATATATATCTCTAGAAGAGATAAATTCACTCCAGAAGTGGTGATAATAAAATATCCCCAAAAGAGACTAATAAATTTGAAAATGATAACATATCTCTAGAAGAGATTTGTTTATATATTTGGTAATTTTATTAAACCAAATAAATGCATAGAAATTTGATTATGAAGGATCCTAATTTAGTTTAGATTAGATCCTAAAAGTTTGAGAGCTATGCAACGTGTATCATATATTTCATTATAATTATATCAAACCTCCTAAATAAGTAAGAAATTAAATTATCTCTAGAATATAATGTTCTATGTTCATATGTATAATTATATCATAAAGGTCATGTTCCTAGTTATTATTTCATAAGAAATATTACATGCATAATCATTTCTTGAAGAAATATCTTTAAATATTCTCCTAAAGAGATAGTCTATATTTCATATCATAATTTTCATGCAAGCTATACATACGGTCTTATGGAGATCTGTATCTGTAACATTTCAAGTATCCAGAAGATAATATTATTATTATTTTTGCTGTATTTTTATTTTTGCAGAACTCTCAAAAGAGATGTGTAGAAATGTCTATATGCAATTATAAATTATTCTTTGATAAGTAATCATAACTAATGTTCAAAACTGACATTTGAGATATAATTGAGGAATAAAACTTAACAACTTGAAGTTGTGTGTATATTTTATTCGAACCAGAAGTTCGATATGGTTCTAAACCAAATGTTTTGAACATTATCATGCGGTTTTGACGGATTCACATTGACATTGATTTATAAATAGAAATTAATAGTTTGGATCCTTGTAATAGTTTGTTCTAAAAAAAATCACTAATTCAAATGAGAAAGAATATGAAAATTTATAATATATGTGTAATACATGGACGCATGTATACATCCATATATGTAAATATTTAGCTAACAACCTGAAGTTTGTTATAAGCTCATCTTATAGATTATGCATAGATATGATTTAGTGATTTAAAATTCAATCAACATAAATGTTGAATGACCTGAAATCATGTATGTATTCAAATGATCTACACAATAAGTAAATTCTTCTAATTGGCTAGATCAATGAATGAGAACAAACTCTAATAAGAAATATCAATTGAATTCATTTTATCAACTGATAAAAGAATCATCCTCCTATTATTAATATGTATGGTGTATTTGCTAGTAGCAATATCATAATGGATCAAAATGAGAATCCAAAATGATTATTATTTAATGTGACAATGTTTGTCAACATTGAGGGGGAGGATAAAGGGATACAAGCTCATTTTAATCATTGGTGTTAAATATTTGTTAAAATATACAATGATGCAAAATATTAAGTAACTTGAATAAATTATCAATAATATACCTAGTAGACTTTCTCCAATATAGATTTGAATCCCTGAAGGATCAAAACGTGTAAACCACATCTAAAATGTGGTTCAAAAGTCAGTTCAAAATATTTTTTGGAGTAAGTAATAAAGATGCCAAATAAATAAGGCATTATCTTGATCTAGAAGAATCAAACGTCTTTTCAAGAAATAACATCTCAAATATGTTATTTAAGTTAAATTATATTTTTATCCTTGACTAAGGTTTTTCCCATCGGGTTTTTCTTTGTAAGGTTTTTTTAATGAAGTATTATATTGGTCCAGAAGTATCAAATTCTATTTGATTCTGTAAATTATTGAAATATGTCATACAATATTGTACTCTTTTTCCTTCACTAAGATTTTTTCCCATAGGGTTTTTCTTAGTAAGGTTTTAACGAGGCATTAGTTTGATCCAGAAGCATCAAACTTCATTCGAAGAAATGAGAAAATAAAATATGTCATTGTACTCTTTTTCCTTCACTAAGATTTTTCTCATAGGGTTTTTCTTAGTAAGGTTTTAATGAGGCGTTGTTTTGATCCCGAAGTATCAAACTCTTAGAAGGAATATCATATTTAATATGATATCTATGATTTCACAAGTTGCACTCTTTTCCTCGTTTAAGGTTTTTCCCATTGGGTTTCCTAACAGAGGATTTCAATTTGGCAACAGAAAATATCTATATCAACTAAATGGATATATGCAAACAAGATAATAATGAGGGGGAGTAATTATCATATATGTTTCAAAAGTGACAACTTCAAGCTAGCAGAGCATTCAAGATTTTGAAGACGCATTGTGACGACCGCCTATAACCCCTGCACTGAACCTAGAGAAAGTGCGATGTAAAGTGTGCCAGGCAGCCATGGACGATTGTCAGGGTAAATTAAAAACAACAGAATCTATCGTATTACTCACAGCGCATGGACAAATACAATAGAACATACATATAGTGAAGCTTCACAGAATAGAATCTCATCAATAAAACTTCATAATAGTTGAATACAACATCTGAATAGTCAATACAACAAGCCTCACTACATAACACTCAGAGAAAATACAAACAGCGGAACACCCAGTACATATAATAAGAAGATAATATGCAACCCTCCAGCTCGTCTTCGATATCAACACTGTGGAAAGCAAGAACAGCACCTGTCACCTGCTACCTAGTCTGCCCGTCCCAAAATGGACGAACAGCCCAAGGCAATAAGAGTTAAAACATAAAGCCTTGAGTCAGACAACAGTCTTAGTGAGCAGTAAATTAACTAACAACATACCAAAAGAGCATAAAGGAAAAGGAATAGGAATACAACCCTCCCACTCCACCTCTTTCTACAGTGATAGCCCCCAGACACATACTAAGTAGAAGCAACCATAGCAAAGCACACAATTTAAGGTAAAGAAATTATCACTCGAGTCAAGGGCGATGTTTTCCAAGTACAAACCCTCAAGGCCTAAACCAAGATCAGATAAGCACCCAGAAAATACCGCTCTTGAGACCGAATGATGATACAACCAAACATCCATGACTCTGGCTATCACTGTTATCATTGCCTTGATATCATCGTTAATTGAATGACCGGCACATTCTTTCAGCCGTCCGTCAAGGGCTAATGGAAACACCGGTTCTAGACATAACTCTGCACGTCATCGTGACCCGTGCCTAGGACTATCGAATCTGCCCAGAGTACTTGACTATCAATCATTAGTCTTCAGGGACTATCGAATCTGCCCAACGTACTCTTGCTTTGAGCATGCTAGAACCTTTAACAACAATGAGATCTCAGCCTTCTAGTCATCCTCCTCGACGACTATTTTCATACTAGCTCAAGCGCCTCTCGAGCCAACCATTATCCTCAACTCAAACCATATCACCGAGTTGTCAACATGCTTGGAATGATCCCGTCTGGATTAGACCAAGACTATCTCATATCATGCCTCGCTTCATCACATCCTCGCAAAGCTTCATCTCAACATCATCATCATCAAATCTATGCATAAGAGCTTCATCATCCGCTACATATGCCACGAGCAGCTTCTCCAATTCAAGTGCCTTTCCCTTAGCTTTGAATCATCTTCAATCTAAATCAAATCATCAATCATCTAATTCATAGCAATCAATCAAGTCAAACATTAATCCAAGTAATCAAGCATTCAAATATGATCTAAATGGACAATTATAACAATAATGGCAATTTCGTAAATAAAGAGTCGAAAGTCTAACAAGCATGAAAACATGAGCAATGTCTCTATAATCTTGATGAATGAACTTGCATAGGTTAACATGTAGTAAAATGGATGTCAAATTATCATGAGCAATGGATCTATATGGATCTACACATATGATTAGGAAAATGCATGGAAATCTCTACTTTAACACCAAATCAAGCCAACGATCCGATATACTCCTTTGGATCCGTGTGAGAGATAATCACCACTCACCAAATCACCTAAACAACTCAAAAGCAACACACTTCAGATCTGGACAGCGAAGGATCTAACTCGATCTATCACAAATCCGCTTCAAACGATGAAATCTCTCTACGATGGATGAAGATCTTCAATCTAAGCTCTTGAATCTTCAATTTAATCTTCAACTTGGATGGATGGAATCACTAGATTAGAGTGGAGAAAGGAAGTGAAGAAGTGTAGAAGTCGAGCTCTCAAAATGGCAGCACTTCGTCGCTTCGAAATCCGGATCCCAAAAATGAAGAAAACCCCTCCTATTTATAGGTTGAACCTTAGGTCGCCCGCTCTTAGGTCGTCCGCGACCTAAAAACCCCACGACCTAACAACCTCCGACCTAACAAAACCCTACGACCTAACAACCAAAGCTTCTACGACCTACGACCTAGCACTTAGCAGATCAGCGCCTTCATACGACTTACGACCTAATGAATGCGCATCCGCGACCTACGACCTAACGAATATGTGACCTAACACAGACCGCTTCCTTGCGACCTAACAAATCTGCGCTTAGCGACCTAACTCAGACTACCTCTTCGCGACCTAACGCTCCTGCGACTTAACACACATTCGACTCCTAGGTCGCTCACGACCTAACACCTTAAGCCTTCACGCGACCTAAAACAACACGCGACCTAACAACTCATGCGACCTATGACTTAGCAAACACGCGACCTAACACACATGCGACCTAACTATCTTAGGTCGCCTACGACCCAACTACGCTAACCACTAGGTCGCTAACTACTGTAGGATACTAACCCTTAGGTCGCTACTCACCAGTTCCTTAGGTCGTTGTCGACCTAACTACTAAGTCGCTCCACTCCACTAGGTCGTATACTCCTTAGCTCGCATCTCTCTTAGGTCGCTGCCTTTCCTATAGGTCGCCCCAATACTTAGGTCATCCACTCGACCTATTCTACCTCACGACCTAAGCTTATCACACGACCTATCTCCTATACGACCTATCCCAAACTCCTTAGGTTGCCAGTTTCTATAAGTCGCCTATTTCTTTAACTCGGTCAGTCTTCTTAGGTCGCTCCTATCCTTTAAGTCGGTCATGACTTAGGACTTGAACAAAATTCTGCCCAAAATCTGAAACGACTTAACAACGCTAAGAATTCCAGATTTTTACGAACTTTTCGATCCGTAAAAATACGGGTCGTTACATTCTCTCCCCCTTAGGAATTTCGTCCCCGAAATTCCATACAAACAAGAGCAATCAAAGACTATTCTGCACGCCTACCATCCATAGCAATCAACAAACCATGCATCCAATTCTAGCCTAGCATGCAGAACTCTAAAACCAGAACAAGTTACAATATCGTGAGATGACATGACACCTTAGGGCCATACCTTGAAGAGTTCAGGATGAGCTGCCTTCATCCTCTCTTCCACCTCCCACGTACAGTCATTATCATCATCACTCCATTGTATCTTGAGCAACTTAACTACCTTCCTCCTAAGCTGTTTCGTGTTGGTTTCAATAACACGAAGCGGCCTACGAGGTCTCTTATCGACTGGATCAACTTCGAAATCTTCACAGCTATCGGCAGAAACCACTGTATTCGAGTCGTGCACATACTTCCGTAGATACGATACGTGAAAAACATTGTGCACACCCGACATCTTCTCTGGTAATTCCAATCTGTAGGCGAGCTTTCCAATTCGCTCGATAATCGGGAATGGTCCAACAAATCTCGGAGTCAATTTTCCTTTCTTCCCGAATCGAATAACATTCTTCAGCGGAGAAATCTTCACAAAAACCATATCACCTACGTCGAATTCCAAATCCTTACGACGCTTATCGGCATAACTTTTCTGACGGTCTTGGGCTGCCTTCATTCGTTGCCGAATGATCTCTATACAATCTAAAGTCTGTCGAATCATTTCTGGCCCAAGCATCAACTTTTCTCCAATCTCTAACCAACATGTCGGAGAGTTACATGGTCTTCCATACAATGCCTCATACGGTGCCATACCAATGCTTGACCGGTAACTGTTGTTATATGAAAATTCCACCAAATGAAGGTGATCTTCCCATGATCCACCGAAATCCAAAACACAAGCCCTGAGGAGATCTTCCAAAACTCGGTTGACTCTCTCGGTCTGACCATCTATTTGAGGGTGATAAGCTGTACTCAAACACAACTTGGTTCCCAAAACTTCCTGGAAGCTCTTCCAAAATCCACTAGTGAACAATGGGTCTCGATCGCTCACTATAGTCTTCGGAATACCATGGAATCGAACTATCCACCTAACATATAACTCGGCCAACTTTGATGCAGTCCTAGTCGATCGAACAGGAATGAATCTTGCACTCTTAGTCAAACGATCTACAATGACCCAAATCCCTTCATTTTCCGTTCTTGTTCTAGGTAACCCATTAATAAAATCCATCGATATCTGCTCCCACTTCCATGTAGGAACTTCTAATGGCTGAAGCAATCCACTTGGCTTCTTCTGTTCGGCTTTTACCAACTGGCATGCACTTGGAAATAAAATTTCCAACATCCTTCTTCATACCTTCCCAGTAGTAGGTTCTCTTCATATCCCGATACATCTTATTTCCACCAGGATGAATTGTCAGCTTCGAGTGATGACTTTCCTTCAGAACTTCACTCCTCAATTCATCTATATCGGGAACAACTAGTCGTCCTTGCTTTTGAAGCCAACCCTCTCGATCGACCTCGAATCCTTTATCCTTTTCTGGTTCCAATCCGGATTCCAAATCACGGATAATCTTGACAATCTTATCATCTCGCTTTTGACTCTCGCCGATTCTTTCCACAAGAGTCGGTCTTATCGATAAGTTTGCCAACATCTCAGGTTCCAATTCGCATCTAGGCATGAAGTCAAATCCAGCTAAATACTCGAGATTCTTCCATTCTGAAAACATGGCTCCCAATCCTGCATGTCTTCGACTTAACGCATCTGCCACTGCATTACCTTTTCCCGGAGTATAAGCTATACAAAAATCATATGATGCCAAAAAATCTAGCCAACGTTGCTGCCGAAGATTCAAATCCTTTTGGGAGAAAATATACTTCAACGACTTATGATCTGTAAACAACTCGAATCGAACTCCCAATAGATAATGTCTCCACATCTTCAGAGAAAAAACAATCACCGCTAACTCCAAATCATGAGTCGGATAATTCCTTTCATGCTGCTTCAGTTGTCGACTTGCATACACCACAACCTTATCCCTCTGCATCAGCACTGCTCCAAGTCCAGTACCACATGCGTCGGTGTAAACCACCATCTCATCATTCCCACTTGGAATAGTCAGAACAGGAGCACTTATCAATCTCTCTTTCAGGATTCTGAAAGCTTGCTCACACTTATCATCCCATCTGAACACTTGGTTATTCTTCGTCAATCCTGTTAACGGTGTAGCTATCTTGGAGAAGTCTTTGATAAACCGTCGATAATATCCCGCTAATCCAAGAAAACTTCTCACATCAGATGCATTCTTAGGTCTAACCCAATCCTGGATTGCTGCCACCTTAGTGGGATCAACCGCTATTCCATTTCCAGAGATAACATGGCCTAAGAACCTCACTTCACTCTTCCAGAAGTGACACTTCGAAAACTTAGCCTTCAGCTTATGTTTCCGCAAGATTTCCAAAACAATATGCAAGTGTGTCTTGTGCTCTTCTTCAGTTCTGGAATAAATCAGAATATCATCCACGAACACAAGTACGAACTTGTTCAACTGATCTCTGAACACTCTATTCATAAGATCCACAAAATATGCTGGCGCATTAGTCAATCCAAACGGCATTACCAGCCACTCAAAGAAACCGGATGGTGTTCGAAAAGCAGTCTTCGGCACACTATACTTAGCCACTCTTAACTGGTGAAATCCCGTTGCCAAATCCATCTGAGAAAACACCTTAGCTTCGTGAAGCTGATCAAACAAGTCATCTATTCTCGGCAACGGATACTTGTTCTTCTTAGTCACTTTATTCAGCTCACAATAATCCACACACAACCTCAACGATCCATCCGCTTTGGTTGCAAACACAACTGGTGCACCCCATTCGGACACACTATGCCGAATGAATCCTTTCTGCAAAAGATCATCAACCTGCACCCTCAACTCCTGCTGTTCTCTAGGCGCCATCCGCCTAAGAGGCATCACAACAGGTCTGGCTCCTTCAACTAGATCTATACGAAACTCGATCTCTCTATGCGGCGGTAACCCTTTGACCTCGTCAAAGACATCCTCAAATCCATTAGCGATTGGCACAGATGACAGTCCATCCCGTGGAACAACCAGCGAATACATGAAGCTCATGAAGACGCCTTCTTCATGCTTACATCGTATCACAATCTTTCGCCCCTCCACATTCTCGACTGTCACCTCCAACCTCTCACAATCAACCTTTGCCGCATACTTCCTAAGTCAGTCCATACCCAAAATAATTCCGAACCCCGCAAAGTTCATAACAAAGCAATCACAAACAAAAGAGCAATCATGACTCGATACAATCAGACCATGGCATAACATACACAAACAAGACGAACCCCCAACTGGATTAGTCACAACCAATGGCCTATCAACAATATCTGGTTCTAAACCCAACCGGCCTACAAGGTCGCTACAAACAAATGAATGTGACGCCCCAGTATCAAACAGAACTCTAACTGGAACACCACATAGGAAAAGATTACCTTGAACCACCACACTCTTTCCTTTCTCTTCAGCAGTAGGAGCTTTCGAAGATGATGGAACAGCCCCCAAAGCATAAGCTTGCACAATCTGCTTGTCCTTCCGTGGTTCTGGACAATTCTTCCTGATATGCCCCGGCTTGTCACAGTTGTGACACTTCATCGGTACCTTCTGATTCTTACAATCTCTGGAGAAATGGCCCTTCTGCTGGCAATTATAGCAGGTCACTTCGCTCTTCGGCTTCTTCTGGCCATCCCTACCCTTTTGCTGCTGCTGCTTCCTCTTCTTGTTTCCACCCTGCTGGGGTTTAGACTCTTCCCTGGTCACAGCAACAACAGATCCTTCCTTAGGAAACAGATTCTCGTGCCTGAGAGCCTTCTCCACAAGTTTCTCAAATGGATCGTCCAAATGATCCACCAACTGCCTCCCAAGATAACTATCCAAGCCTGTCACAAACTTCTCGTTCTTCTGATACGAAGATTCAATATACGACTGGGCATACTTAGACAAAGCCTCAAACTCAGAAACATACTCAAGAACTGGTCTTCGACCTTGCTTGAGCTCCACAAACTTCTTGAACAGAACAGACTTCTGAGCTGTAGAAATGAACTTAGCTTCAAATTTGGCTTGGAATTGCACCCAAGTGATTTCTTCCTCCAGAGTATCAATAGTGATAGAGTTCCACCAATCAGAAGCCCTTCCTTGAAGTTGTCTTGACGCCAACTTCCTCTTAGTAGCATCCTCAATTTCCAAGTCACCAAAGATCCTTCTACAAGCATCTATCCACCTCTGAACTTCAATGGTTGATTTTGTTCCCAAGAAAACCTTTCCTCCAAGAGCAGTGTAGTCCTTACACAACTTAGCAAAATCCACCGGTTTTGGAGTTTGAACTTGAACTCCAACATCCACCGATGGCCCCGGAGCTGGCATCCTTCTCATGATCGAAGTCATCATAGCTTCGAACATAGCAGCATAATCAACAGCCCCTTCAGTAGCACGGCCTTCCCTAGCAGCTGGTCTCCCTCTTCGACTCATTCTCAATATCTATAAAAAGGAATGATTAGCACACCTAGAGAAACAACTGCATAAAGGACTAAAACTCTACTAAGCTACTATATTATATATAATAATCATCCATCAAAATACAATTACGTCTCTCATACGTAGTTACGTCAGCGAGCGTTGGGTAAAATCGATTAACCAATGCTCTGATACCAAATGTGACGACCGCCCATAACCCCTGCACTGAACCTAGAGAAAGTGCGCTGTAAAGTGTGCCAGGCAGTCATGGACGATTGTCAGGGTAAATTAAAAACAACAGAATCTATCGTATTACTCACAGCGCATGGACAAATACAATAGAACATACATATAGTGAAGCTTCACAGAATAGAATCTCATCAATAAAACTTCATAATAGTTGAATACAACATATGAATAGTCAATACAACAAGCCTCACTACATAACACTCAGAGAAAATACAAACAGCGGAACACCCAGTACATATAATAAGAAGATAATATGCAACCCTCCAGCTCGTCTTCGATATCAACACCGTGGAAAGCAAGAACAGCACCTGTCACCTGCTACCTAGTCTGCCCGTCCCAAAATGGACGAACAGCCCAAGGCAATAAGAGTTAAAACATAAAGCCTTGAGTCAGACAACAGTCTTAGTGAGCAGTAAATTAACTAACAACATACCAAAAGAGCATAAAGGAAAAGGAATAGGAATACAACCCTCCCACTCCACCTCTTTCTACAGTGATAGCCCCCAGACACACACTAAGTAGAAGCAACCATAGCAAAGCACACAATTTAAGGTAAAGCAATTATCACTCGAGTCAAGGGCGATGTTTTCCAAGTACAAACCCCCAAGGCCTAAACCAAGGTCAGATAAGCACCCAGAAAATACCGCTCTTGAGACCGAATGACGATACAACCAAACATCCATAACTCTGGCTATCACTGTTATCATTGCCTTGATATCATCGTTAATTGAATGACCGGCACATTCTTTCAGCCATCCGTTAAGGGCTAGTGGAAACCCCGGTTCTAGACATAACTCTGCACGACATCGTGACCCGTGCCTAGGACTATCGAATCTGCCTAGAGTACTTGACTATCAATCATTAGTCTTTAGGGACTATCGAATCTGCCCAACGTACTCTTGCTTTGAGCATGCTAGAACCTTCAACAACAATGAGATCTCAGCCTTCTAGTCATCCTCCTCGACGACTATTTTCATACTAGCTCAAGCGCCTCTCGAGCCAACCATTATCCTCAACTCGAACCATATCACCGAGTTGTCAACATGCTTGGAATGATCCCGTCTGGATTAGACCAAGACTATCTCATATCATGCCTCGCTTCATCACATCCTCGCAAAGCTTCATCTCAACATCATCATCATCAAATCTATGCATAAGAGCTTCATCATCCGCTACATATGCCACGAGCAGCTTCTCCAATTCAAGAGCCTTTCCCTTAGCTTTGAATCATCTTCAGTCTAAATCAAATCATCAATCATCTAATTCATAGCAATCAATCAAGTCAAACATTAATCCAAGTAATCAAGCATTCAAATATGATCTAAATGGACAATTATAACAATAATGGCAATTTCGTAAATAAAGAGTCGAAAGTCTAACAAGCATGAAAACATGAGCAATGTCTCTATAATCTTGATGAATGAACTTGCATAGGTTAACATGTAGTAAAATGGATGTCAAATTATCATGAGCAATGGATCTATATGGATCTACACATATGATTAGGAAAATGCATGGAAATCTCTACTTTAACACCAAATCAAGCCAACGATCCGATATACTCCTTTGGATCCGTGTGAGAGATAATCACCACTCACCAAATCACCTAAACAACTCAAAATCAACACACTTCAGATCTGGACAGCGAAGGATCTAACTCGATCTATCACAAATCCGCTTCAAACGATGAAATCTCTCTACGATGGATGAAGATCTTCAATCTAAGCTCTTGAATCTTCAATTTGATCTTCAACTTGGATGGATGGAATCACTAGATTAGAGTGGAGAAAGGAAGTGAAGAAGTGTAGAAGTCGAGCTCTCAAAATGGCAGCACTTCGTCGCTTCGAAATCCGGATCCCAAAAATGAAGAAAACCCCTCCTATTTATAGGCTGAATACGGTGATCGATGTAAAGTAAAGGGAATTTGTTTTGGGAAGAACAAAGGTCGCTCGCTCTTAGGTCGTCCACGACCTAAAAACCCCACGACCTAACAACCTCCGACCTAACAAAACCCTACGACCTAACAACCAAAGCTTCTACGACCTACGACCTAGCACTTAGCAGATCAGCGCCTTCATACGACTTACGACCTAATGAATGCGCATCCGCGACCTACGACCTAACGAATATGCGACCTAACACAGACCGCTTCCTTGCGACCTAACAAATCTGCGCTTAGCGACCTAACTCAGACTACCTCTTCGCGACCTAACGCTCTTGCGACTTAACACACATTCGACTCCTAGGTCGCTCACGACCTAACACCTTAAGCCTTCACGCGACCTAAAACAACACGCGACCTAACAACTCATGCGACCTATGACTTAGCAAACACGCGACCTAACACACACGCGACCTAACTATCTTAGGTCGCCTACGACCCAACTACGCTAACCACTAGGTCGCTAACTACTATAGGATACTAACCCTTAGGTCGCTACTCACCAGTTCCTTAGGTCGTTGTCGACCTAACTACTAAGTCGCTCCACTCCACTAGGTCGTATACTCCTTAGCTCGCATCTCTCTTAGGTCGCTGCCTTTCCTATAGGTCGCCCCAATACTTAGGTCGTCCACCCGACCTATTCTACCTCACGACCTAAGCTTATCACACGACCTATCTCCTATACGACCTATCCCAAACTCCTTAGGTCGCCAGTTTCTATAAATCGCCTATTTCCTTAACTCGGTCAGTCTTCTTAGGTCGCTCATATCCCTTAAGTCGGTCACGACTTAGGACTTGAACAAAATTCTGCCCAAAATCTGAAACGACTTAACAACGCTAAGAATTCCAGATTTTTACGAACTTTTCGATCCGTAAAAATACGGGTCGTTACACGCATATTCAAGGGGGGTGTTGTAATATTATAAAGTGTGAATATGCTGTACAATATTTATTATATTTTGTTTAGTCCCACATCATGGAATAAGTTCAATACTATGCTCCAAGGCCTATATATAAAGGAGCCTATGTAATGTAAATGTATTGCTAACATCTGAGTAATTATATTTTCTCCTCTCCCTTTTTTTCTAATGGCTTCTTATCTTTTTTTAGTTTATAACAACTACGACAAAATACAATAGATAAGTAATAAATTATGAAATTACTTCAAACCCAAGTAATTATATAACTGGAAATATTATAACTAGGGGAGACTACAAAATACAATAGTCAAGTAATAAATTATGAAATCTCTTGTGATATTTTTTTAAGATCTTTGGCATCCCCTCAAACTCAAGATGCGTAGCAACTGGAGTTTGTCAAAACAAATACGATCAAAAACGGAATCTAAAATCGGCACTATCATCAAAACCATTCAATGCTTGTGAAAATGATTTCAAATTCTGCTAGAAGAACTATCTTCAAATATAGCTTATATATGATTGGTACACAACTATCTGAAAAGATGACAATAATAAATCAAAAATCCGAAGTTAAAATCCGAGCAGAGAAAACGGAAATAAGGAAATTTCTATGGGATTGGAAGTGAAATTCCAATCGAGATTGTAAAAGTAATTCCAATAAAAAATCTGGAGTTGGAATCCCAAAAAAGAGAAAATAAAAATAACGAGATTCCCGTGGGATTGGAAGTGAAATTCCAATCAAGATTCATTACAGTCGTTGCCAGAAAACTGACGCAGAAGAAATCCAAAATCTGAAAACTGATACATCAACCATAGATCGTTTCGCTAGCAACGGAAGCATAGTTTAAGTAATACATCCGACAGGTTCCAAATCTTCGAGCTTCAAATCGAGATGATGTTAGGATGCAATTTTATAACGAGTATTGATGAATTCTAACTGCAGTTGATAAATTGAATTGTAGTTCCCAAATTGAAATTGAATCCCAAAATTATTTTATCAGAATCGAAACACGATGTGATTGAAATTATTGAATAAAACAAAATAAAATAGAAATTAAGTAGAGGATGGGAGATAAAAAGAAATAAATAACTATTGAAAACTACATCTTAATTAATGACTTGATTAATAGTTGCTTGTAGAACTAGCTGTCCATATGGCTAAAACTAGCATATTTTGATAATTAGTTTGAAAGATAACATATTTTGTTAATATGCTTTTTTTAACTAGCTTATATAAAATATTGCTGTACCCTAATCTCATCACCATCTTAGATTATAGATAGAGGCTCAAAACCTCATCTTTGCATCTTTCGGGCCTAGGAGACAACAATTACTATAGCTGATGTGAATATTATACTGACCTCTGGATTGAGGTTCGTGCTATATATTTTTTTAAGTATAACATTCATTGCGAAAGTAGATTAATTAACAAGACCGAAATGTGCACAAACCTACAACAGTGCATCTCTAACTATGGTGCTGTAGGATCCTAAACAAGATTTTGACTGCGTTAGGTGAGAACAATGGCTATCACGTGATTTGTGCTTCTATGATATTAGGAGTCATATCCATTCTGAGGCAAAAGGGGGTTCTCAGCACCCAATGTTAAACTAGTTTCGAGAATGTTATCGATCTCCTTTTACAGGCGATAATTATTCATGTACAATAGCAAGCTCGATCCATCATTCTCCATACTATAGTTCTAGATTATTTATCATTTCTGAGTTGGAACCTGAAAGATTCAAAAAAGATAATGTTGAAGTATGATTCAAATTATTAATATCTATCCTAGAATTATGATCTTGGTCATCCTTCACTGAAGATTATTCATAAACTTTTATCTTCTTATGATTTGCCATCTTAGTAAATTTAGTAAGATGTTTGTAGTTCATGTGCCTTCTCTAAAACTCTCAAATTTTCATTTAAGTTTTCCTTTTGATTTAATATAGAGTAATGCTTTCAAATATTATGTTTATTTTTCTGAATGATTTTAGCAAGTACACTTGGGCATTTCCTTTGGGCAACAAATTTGATGTGCATCATGCTTTTTCAATCGTTGTTGTGGGCATCGAAAATTGCTTTGAGAATAAAATTAAAGGCTCCCAATGCGTGGTGAATATCAAACTTTTTATGTTCCTTGGATTTGGCTGTCATTGTGCTTTGAGTCTCGTGTCCTCGCAACCACAAACGATATGGTTCAGCTGAGGGCTTCACCTATCAATTTACTACATATCAATGACAGTGTCACCATTTTATCATATATTAACTACCCAGATGATAATAAATTAACTTATCTATCTCGATTGAGAAAGATCTCGCTTCACTTCGTTTCACCTATCATTGTAATGATACAGGATTTTGGTCTACTGCACAAATCTTCAAAATTGTCCTTCCAGACTTTCAGAACCTCTTTTTGCAAGAAACGTGTACATGTACATGTAATCTTCAAGAACTGGACACCTAAAGTTTTAAATTTAGACAGTTTGGTCGATATCTTCTATCAACCATCTGACACGTTTCAAGCAAGGTTAAAAGAAAAGGAATCCTAATTAATATAGTACTTTACTAATCAAAGTTATTAATTAAACCATATTTTGAAAGAAAGTAAGATGATAGAGTACCTCCTATACATTCCATTAACCTGTAAAGTCAGTCAAATTATATAGCTATATATAATTTAGTAAAGACAAGTTAACTAGAAGGCACTATCTCAGTTAGTGGCCACCTTTTGTTGTTTAGCTTGGATGGAACATATTGTTATTGCAGCAATGATAAGCATGCGCTATTATTCTATGCTTTAAAGATGATGCAACAAAGAAACATTAGGGCTAAGCTTAATATTTAATGACAAGTAACAATTCATTATTAGATATATCTTATTTTAATAAAATAGGGGAGCACGCCCTCTTTCTTTCTCTTACAATCTACTTTCCAAGTTCATATTTTGCAACAAGAAAGTGTTTACCACGCTTTTAGTTCTTAATTGTTGTACAACTTCTAATTATAAGTTGTACAGATTATTTCCAGCTTAAAATATTGAAAAAGCGTATAAATTCTAAACTGCGTACCTATTAAATAATAGTATGGCAGAAATTTCTCCGCTCCCTTGTTAATCCTACTCTCTTATTAATTCTAGGGATTTCCCCCACTCTCTCATTAATTCTTTCCAGATATTAATTTTAATTCCTATAATTTATCACTATTATAATTAGTACAGAGTCCTGGTGATTATCGTTTCTCATTTAAATATCAATATCAAATAGTTCTAACAACTATTTAAAAATTCTCCTAAAAATTTTATCGTATTGTTTTACATTCTAACACTACAAGATAATACGGCTATTCCAACGGCTCCTAGTTGTTGGCGGCCGTTGGAATAGCCATTGGAATATATCTCACGTCTTCCAACGGTTTTCAACGAATCCAACGGCCCATTTCCAACGGAATTTCCAACGGCCGCTAACGGCTTGTTGCCGGTGGAAACCGTTACAATAAAATGGCCAATATGCCGTTGGAAGCCGTTGGAAATACTGGGTTTATTTTGCTGTAGAACAGCAAGCCTATTTACCTTCCACCCACACCATTTTCAATCCATTCAATTTCCATTCCATTTTTAATAAATTCCACACATATATATCACTATCAATACAAACAACACACATAAATCAATAAAACACCAATATAAACAAACCAAACCGATCAAACATCACAAAATATACCATCAACGTGCATACCATCAACAAATGTCAATAAACCATGTACATGCCATCAAAATATTTCTCACCCACTCCGTACCAATATATACAACATCACCATCAACATCAAAACATCTCCAAGTCAATATATACATTGTTCAAACACAAATACTCAAAAACATACCTCCTCAAGGATCCTCGTCGCCTCCCGAAGCACCAGACGACGAAGGAAGGGTACCATGATTCTGCAAATACTGCGCAAGCTTTTGATCCAGCTGCTCCACCTGGATGGCTCGTAGACGATTCTCCTCCCGTAGCTGCTCAACCATAGCTCTAAGCTCCTTGATTTCTTCTTTGTCTTGGTCTTTTTGAGCTTGTCGAGCCCGTCGAGCCTGCAAATAGAAATAATAGCAAAAGGGTTGTCTCAGCATATAAAATATTATAACATTATATATCTAAACGCTGATTTTTTGTAAATATGTAAAAGGATTAATTACCGTTAGGTTCCCGAAGCCAAAACGTCTACTCCGTTGCGCCGGATCCATAACAGCGGTAAAAATGTTATCCTGCTCCTCCTGTGTCAGCGCATCACGACCTGACTGCTGAAGCGCATTAGCCTGTGCCTCCAGCAACCTCAACTATAATGAAAAAAAAAACAATTTCAGTTGAAAAATAGTAGCATGTAATTATTCTGCATAGCTAGAAATTAATAAACTTATCGGTGTAAGTATTAGAAATTTAAAAATGCATACATATGCCTCGGTCGCCCTATCTTGATCACCCCACTGATATATGATATTGCCACCCTCATCTACTTGCCTAGACGCGTGGGTGTGAGCAAACACGTCCACTAAGCCAACAGAGCCTCCACGAGCACGTTTCTGCAATTGATAATTTGGATAATTTAACTGTACATAACTAATTACTGAACTGATCAATATACAAATGTGATAATAGATAAATTTACCAAATCTTCACGGTGATGCTGGAAAGATTTGGAGCCTCCACGGTGTGATACAGGATTCCTGCTCCTGTTTGCCGAGTTCCTAGCTGACTCCTCCTGCAAATTTACAATGATTAATTATTTATTAAACGGTAAAACATTGCTGAGATTTATTGTAGATTTACCTTGAACTCCTCAGAGTTCCACCACTCAACCCACTTCTCCCATACAGTCGCGCTCATCCACTTGGGCTTCTTTCCTACTTTTTTAGTCTCCGACATAGTCTCTCTATAGTTCTTTGCGATCCTGGAGTTTCAGTGTCGTTGAACTAAATTGACGTCAGGCTCTTGCAAATCTATGGCGCCCTGTACAATGAGAAAATATTACTAATTATTTATTTGTATTTAATTAATCATCTGGTAAAGCGGTATAAACTTACCAGAAAATCTTGCCAAATCGTCTCTCTCACGTCGTCGGGGATCTTGCCCCACTTGGGCCAGCAATCGGTCATCCTAGCCATGTACGCCTGCTTCGAAATGTTCAGAACCACTTTGGATGGCTCCAACTCAAATCCACTGCGTTAAATATAAAATTGAACTTTAGACAATTATAGATATATCATGTACAATTAAAAAATTAAAATGCTATGCTTGCTAATTATGATACTTACGTCTCATCAGCCTTAGGCTGCAAGTAAACAAGTGGCCGAGCTGGTTGCTCACCACTACCCTCTCCAATATGACGTGAAGAGCCACGTCGCCGAGACCCAGAACCAGAACCAGAACCGGACATAATATATATACCTGCCATATATACATACATATACAATTCATAATAATCATGATATGATGAACCATTAAAAAAATGTAATACACTTATTGTCATTAAAATTGTATAAATTGGATAAATGCATTATTAATCAGAGATCAATGTAATGTGAATACTTTTAAAAATTACCGGATATTACTCAGTCGTCCTCATCGTTTTCTGATTCAGACTCGGTTTCGTGCTCTATGTCGTTTTCCTCTACACTCTCAAATGCTTCGACTAATACATTTGTCTCATCATTTAAAGGTCCAAAATCAGTTTGATCGTCTGTAATTGCTATTTCAGCATTCTCCTCCAGATCTGCTTGATAGGCTTGTTCGTCTGGAATATTTTGTCCATCGAACGTAAATCTTGCTTTGGTTTTAAAAACCGCAGACCAATCTGCTTTATCCCTTTTTAGAGATGGATAAGGGGTATAATAAGCTTGTAGGGCTTGTTTGGCTAGTATAAATGGGTCGTACTTTTGATAACGCGAGGTATGTTTAATTTCTATAAGATTATATTCTGGATGCACGTTAATACCAGAACCTGGAACATTGCTGAACCAGTTGCATCTAAACAAATAAACATCCTCGAAGGGTCTTGTAAAATATGTCAACTGCAATATCTGAGTTAACACGCCATAAAAATCATTTATATGGTTATTAGGGTCATCACTGCCTTTAACAAATACACCAGTATTGTTTGTTAATTTTTCAGCACCGTATTTTTTGGTGTTGAATTTATATCCATTAACAAAAAATATTGGATACGTATTAACTTTTCTTTTCGGTCCAAACGCCAAATGTTTCAGTCCTTTATCGAGCACATTATTTGTGGGATCAGAAACGTATTTCGAAAACCAAGTACTGAAATCTTTGCTTAAATCGCCGCCTGGATTTTGTGATTCATAAATACTGCAAACACAAACATGATATATTACATTATTATTTATTCACACGTGTAGTATTAAATTTAACAAAACTTGAAATGTGCTAATTACCTAACAAATGGTGCAACTTCAGGACAATTAAGAAGAATATATGTATGTGCTACATGGTATTCTTTATCATCTAGCCATACTTCCTCATATTTTCCAACATGTCGGCCATGTTGTTTAAAAATAGATAATACTGATTCAGAAGAAGAATCTTGTTCAACGGCCTGATCGTCATTACGCGGAACATTTACAAATGATAAGTTCACATGGTCTTTAAAATAATGAGAGAAAAAGAAAGAAGCTTATTCTTCGATATATGATTTGCAAATAGAACCTTCAACTCGAGTTTTTTGTCTCACTTTTTTCTTTAAATGATTTAAGTACCTAATAAAAATTATTTGGGTTAAGTATGAACTACTATATTTATACTTAAATCAACAGTTGCATACTCAATATAGTAACATACCTTTCGAATGGATACATCCATCCATATTGCACAGGACCTCGAAGACGTGCTTCATATGGAAGATGAACAGGTAAATGCTCCATTACATTAAAGAAACCCGGAGGAAATATTTTCTCCAGTTTGTAGAGCAGTATAGGAATTTCTTCTTCAAGTTTAAGTAGACGGTCAACTTTTAACGTAGTTGAACAAAGCTCCTTGTAAAATAAACTAAGTTCTGTTATTACCGTCCAAACTTTTACCGGTAACAATTCTTTGAAAGCGATGGATAACAAATTTTCCATCATTACATGACAATCATGGCTTTTCATTCCACTCAGTCTCCCATTTTTATAGTCGACACATCTACGAAGATTAGAGGAAATTCCATCGGGAAATCGTAATCCTTCCACCCATTGTAACAGTACTTTAACTTGGTTGCTGTCTAGTTCATAGCATGCTTTGGGTTTTTTATTGTCGGGAGTCATATGAAGCTCAGGACGATTGCATATTTGCTTTATATCACGTCTAGATTTCAGATCGTCCTTAGTCTTACCCTTCACATTCAAAACTGTATAAAACACATTATCAAATACGTTTTTTTCGTTATGCATCACGTCAATGTTATGACGGATTAATAGATTTTTCCAATAAGGCAATTCCCAGAATATACTTTGTTTGCACCAATTATGAAATGTCGATTTACCTTGAATTTCTTCTTGTTGTCCAGTCTCGTGTATCTTTGGATAATCTTTTACAAGTTCATATATATCCTCGCTTGACCATACCGCTGGTGGTCGTAGTGTCTCATGTCTATTAGCTACGAAGTTTTTTTTGTCTCTTCTAAAAGGGTGATTAATATGAAGAAAACATCGATGACAATCAAACCATGAAATTTTCTTTCCATTTGGCAAAGAAAATGCTCGTGTTTCTTCCATGCAATAAGGACAAGCAAAATGACCGGCCGTACTCCAACCCGAAAGCATTGCATATGCAGGAAAATCGCTAATAGTCCATAACAAAGAAGCGAACATCCGAAAATTTTTCTTTTTTGATATGTCGTATGTTTCAAATCCTTCATACCATAATATTTTCAACTCTTCGATTAACGGTTGTAAGTAAACATCAATGCCCTGTGTCGGATCATCAGGACCAGGGACGACAATCGTGAGAAACATATATGGAGTTTTCATACACATCCACGGAGGTAGATTGTAAGGTGTGATTATTATAGGCCAAGATGAATATTTAGAACCAAACTGAGAAAACGGTGAGAAGCCGTCTGTACATAAACCTAGTCTGACATTTCGGCTCTCCGCTGCGAAATCGGGATATTTCTTGTCAAAATGTTTCCATGCTTCTCCATCGGATGGGTGTGTCAACGTATCTTCTTGAGGTGTTTTCACACTGTGCCATCTCATATGATGCGCTGTTACAGATGATGCATATAATCGTTGAAGTCTAGGGGTGAGGGGCAAATAATGCATACGCTTGTACGGAACTTCTTTTCCCTTCTTTTTCCTTGATTTGTATCTTTCCTGATTATATATTTTATAATTTCTAAGATTGATGTCTTCTTTCCAAAACAACATGCAACCCTTTAAACATGTATCTATTTTTTGATATGGCAAACCGAAAGATGACATAAGTTTTTTCACTTCATAATAATTTTCACACATTAAATTATCGAATGGCATATGACGTTTAGCAGCTTGAACAACAGCCGTAAATCCAGCTTCTGTAAGGTTGTATTTTGATTTCATTGCAATGTATTCTACAGTTACCGATAATTGAGAGCCGCTTAAACATCCATTCCAAAGGGGTTTTTTAGCATGATCCAATAAATCATATATTTTTTTAGCTCCAACATTTGGTTTCTCTTCGATGTTAACATCGTCGTTATCAATTACAACGGTAGGGAACATTGATCGTGTTGCATCTTCGACCATATGTTCTATGAGATTCGTACTACCTTCTTCGTTGATGACCTCCACCGACTGTTCTTGATTATTAGGGGCTACAATTTCTCCATGACGATCCCACATCAAATAATTGGGTACGAAACCGAATTGGCGCAAATGAACCTTAGCCATATTCGGTTCTAAATAGTTCAACAATTTGCATTTACTACACGGACAACGAATTTCTTCATCGTTCGCAATATTACTTATAGCAAATTCGATGAACACTTGTACCCCTTTTGGAAAACGTTCGCTTATTGCGCCACTAATTTCCCTTCTTTGATACATCCAGCTCCGATCATTAAAGTAATTGATCATGTTTCACTACTAGAAAACCTATGATAGAGTAAACATGTTATAAATCATTCATTTTATATTTTGTAGAAAATTTTCCAACGGCTTCCAACGGCCGCAAACTGCTAATTTCACAAACTTTATTTTAAATAAGCAACTATTGTTTCATTGCCACTTATGTGTCTTTCTTTGATGGTCGGTCATCCTACTTCCCATTACAAACACAATAGTAATTATATTCCGTAAATCATATCATTTTAAACGATTCACAAAATTTCGGCAGCATTTCCCCCATGTTCCTTGTATCGTACACAAATGCGTGTACACAAGGAACGTAAAGGAAATGCCGTCGAAATTTTGTGAACCATTTAAAGTGATATGATTGACGGAATATAATTACTTTATAGTGTTTGTAACTTGTCCAATACTGGGACAAATCCGAAAAATGATATATCAGATGAGTAGAGTTGTCCGTTTTGTGGAAAAAACGAATATCCCTAAAACGATCATATACAACACTTATCAGACGAGGCCGAATAATATCTAAGGATTTAAATATTTGTTTATATTAAATTTGAATATATAACTCGTTTAATTAATATTGGTTTTCATTTAACCGTTTTATTACATAATATACTAAATTCATTTATACACAAAATTTGTACACAAAATTCATTTTTTATAAATTCACGTGTTCCTACAAATACAAAAATCGTATTCGCACAAATCCAATATCCCTTCTAACAGATTCCAAATGCAATAAACTCTATCACACATATACGTTCAATACTAACCAAATCAACATATATAAACTATTAAAATATCCTAAATTACAAAATTTTCAATCGGTAATAACTTGTTCATTATGGGATAATAACTAACATTAGGGGATAGCATGATGTAATATGCATACAATAACAAGTAGGAAATAAGCACAAGTCAAATTAAACCCTAAATCAAAAAAACCAAAAATTTAGGTATAGAAAAAAATACCTGATTTGGAGACGTAGAAGGATGGAGATGGACCGGAGTACTTTGTAGATGGCGTAGGAGGTGATTTGGATGGTTTTTGGGGCGGCGGCAGTTTGGTAGGAGATGGGGGATTTGGGGTTTGATTTGGGGAAGAGGAGAATGAGGGAGAAGATGGCTCGCGGGCTGATATCTTAGGAAAATTTCCAACGGCTTCCAACGGCCGTAAACGGCTTATTTCCAATGAATTCAAACGGTTTCCAACGGCTACGTAAAAAATTAACGGGCCGTTGGAAGCCGTTGGAATTGCCGTTGGCGGCCGTTGGAACAGTGGCGTTGGAATATACTGTTTTTCTAGTAGTGTAAGTCCATATATTTAAATTAATTAAGTGATCTAAAATTTGAGCTTTTTAAATAAATCCAATTAATTAATATTATTATTTGGCCTATTAAGTCCTAAAACATGAAATCCAATGCATTGTGTACTACACTTATTATGATTTATATTGACAAAAATTGTAAACTAATATTTCATTCAAGTCCATATCTCATAATTATGTACAAAATTATTTTTAGTTTCCTTACATTAGAAAAATATACATAAATTTTCTTTCTAAAGTAGGTATTTCATTACATAGAAACATACACACTTTTTTCTTTTCAAAGTTATAGGTATATTATTACAAACATATACAATGTTTTTACTTTTTAAAATTGGTACATCAAGTGAATTCTTTGTCATTGATAAAATTTATTTTGTTAAGAATGACATTGAATTGATGACAAGTGATGAATATTGTAGTGTGTAATTTTGAAAAATAATGAATGTTTTCAGTTAAAACGCCTATGAAGATGTTAAATTTTGATTGCATATATTTGTAATTTACTATAAAAAATATACGATAATTTGATTAGAAATATTTTTCTTTTGTGTTTTATTATCTTTTCGAGGCAGATGTTGATCATTTTTTGAAAATTACTATTATAAATTAGAATTATTGAAGTATGAAACAATGATTTAAAAACCAAGCTATTATCTTTACATAATTAAAATAACAATATGATTTGTAACATTTCATTTATTCGGTATTTCTTTTAGTCATTAAACAAATATTTTGTTTATCATTTTGATAATATAATATACTTATTTCTGACGTTGATATAAATTGCAATAGCTTTAAACGCACAAAAATATATATGTTGGTTCATTATTATTACACTTTAATTTTTAAGTATTTTTATCATTCTCTAAAATAATATTTGAAATTCAATCTATATATCATTTATCTTTTAAACAAGTGTATTAAAAGCCGAATGTTAAACACAAAATGCCTGTATACAAATATTTATCTATTGAAATTTATAGAAATATTGTTTTTAAAATTAATTAAGAATACTGAATTTCATTTATTTTCATAACAAGTATTAAATGCTAAAAAGTAATAAATATGTATCTAACTCATTATTATCTACAAAAATGACAATTTTTTTATATACAAGTATAAAAACACATAAATAATTAATCACGTAATAAAATTTATATACTTAAAAGATAATAAGTTCTGAAATAACTCATTAGCTTAACAAATTCAACATATATTGCATAATAAATTCAATTCTTTAAAAATATTTATAAAATTATCTTTCTAAAACAATACCAACAATTAATAATTTCTATAGTTATTTACAAATATTCCCCTAGGTTTTCTTCTATTATTTGACATTTAAGCCCATATCTTTGAACTAATTAAGACTTTTTAAATAAATTCAATAACAAATATTTTTTAATTGACAGGCACCATTGTTCCAGTGCTTAAGTGATTCGACTTTGGTGCGAGAGGTCACAAGTTCGAAACTTGCATAGCGTGATTCAAACATATATTGACATGTGAGTTGTGATATGTTGTCCTCGTGACATGTTGTATCTAAGTACCATTTCAAAAAAAAATTAGTTGATTTAATAAATCCTAAAAAATGACAATTCAATGTGTATATTACGTCCATATTGACTATAATAGTAAAACTTATTTCATTCAAGTCCACATAGTTTAAAGTTTCGACAATTGTATACAAAATTATCTTTTATATTATTTTAGATTCAAGTTCGTAAAATTTATTTCTTTCTAAAGTTGGTGTTTTATTACAAAGATATATTTTCTTTCTAAAGTTTGTATTTCATTACAAACAAACTTATGTAATTTCTTCTTTCCAAAATTGGTATATCACTACATTCATACATAACGTTTTTTTTTAACTGGTACATCGACTGGATTTTTTGTCATTATTGAAATTTATTTTTCTACAAATGACATTAAAGTTAATGATAAGTGATGAATGTTTGTTTGTATTATATAAATTTGAAAAATAGAAAATATTTCCAATTATATTCTAAAAAGGTATTTTCAATTAATATGTTTTTGTCAAAATATTGAATTTTTATACTAGTTTATCGGTATACCAACTATCATTTTACCAGTGTTAACAGTAAAAGATTGGTAGTTATTTTTTACTTAACAATAGATCAATATGGTAACAGTTTTATTTTATCGCTAACGATTACGATTATCATAATAGTCATTGTTTGCACAAAAAATGGACAAACACCTCAAAATCGTATGATTTAGTAGATCTTATGTTGTTCTTAGTGGTTTGGGTGATTTATGCAAATATATGAAAAGCATGGGCTAAACTGTAAAAAGACACGCAGATTTATAGTGGTTCAGCCAGAAGGTGCCTACGTCCACTTTATATGTTATTTCTCTTCTCTTGTTTAGATTACAAGTACAAAGCTTTGATACAAGTAAAAGAAAGTTGTTTGAAAGTTCTCTCCGTGCTTGAGCTCTCAAACTTGTCCCCTATTGTTGTACCCCTGCCCCTCTATTTATAGAGTGAGGTTGGGGGTAGGGGTCTTGGATGTATGTTGCAGCTGGTGGGCCTGGGCTGAAGCAATCTGGCCTGACAGTGCCGGTCCGGTACGTCTTGGTCCGGTCATAATTAGACGGAGTTTGTGTTGGATCGGTAGGAGGTGGGAGATGGTTCTGGTCCGGTAGTTGTTGGAGTGGAGGTGGTTCGGTAGGTTGGTTCGACATTGAGGTGGGATGCATGTTGGTCCGGTGGCACTTTGGAGGTGGCTGGTTCGGTAGGCTGGTTCGGCAGTGGGATGGAGAGGCATTGGTTCGGCGATGGGGGAGATGGTACTTGGTTCGGGGGAGATGTTGGACCGGTCAAAATACACCCAACACTTGCCCCCCAAAGTGGGGTACGTGCTCGCATGTGCCGCGCTTTGTTTTCTTGTAGTTGAGATAGCTTCGTTCGGTCTTGGGTGTGCCAAACCAGTTGGTCCGGTCGACATGTTTCGCTTATAAATAGGGGCTTCAGGTTACTGTTATCCTTTATCGTTTTGAGATAGCCGCAGTAATCTGAGCACCGAATCAATCTGAGGACCGAACCAACCTGATTACCGAATCAATCTGAGTACCGAACCAGGTATGTTCCCTATTGCCGAATGAGTTCTTATCATGGGCTACCGAATGAAACCGTGGGGGATGAGTACCGAACGAGGTCGGATGTTTGAGTGCCGAACGGGCCTATTCTGAATTACCGGATGATCTCTTGAGATCCCAAATACCGAATGAACCTTTGTATCTGCTTTACCGAATGATACTAGGAGTTTTGAGCGTTTTAAATTATGAGTGAAATTTTCAGACTACACCATTCATGTGTTTTAACGATGTACTCCCTTGTGTTGCAGATAAATGTCTCAAAGAGTGGAAACCCGATCAGAGAAGAAAAGATCTCAAGACCGAGAAGAGCCTTCCTCGATGCCCTCGGCTCAGCCAGGACCTGTCCGCCACGGGCCTACCCCGCGATCATTAGTGGATGGATATAGTCCTCAGGAACTTCTTAACCTGCCTCCTGATTGCTTCCCTAGCTTACTCAAGGGCGAGCAACTCGATGTTATATCTCGCTCTTTCGGGATTGACCGAGCACGCACGTTGTTGTCGAATGCGGGAGTGATGCCGTATGATCCTCCCGAAGGATATTTTGCCTACAGCAGATACCATTGCATGTGTGGTGCCATCCCGCCTCTCAACGCCTGGGTAGTCAGCTTTCTTACATATCTAAAGGTAGCTTCATTCCAGCTTCAGCCTAACTCTTATGCCATTCTGGTGAGTCTCTTCATCATCTTCCAGAGGAGATATGGGCGTCCTCCTTCCAACCGGGAGATCCGGTATTTGTATAACTTGAGAGGCTACAAGAAGGGGTCTCCCTACATCAGCTTGGAATCGGCTGTAACCTTTAAGCCGGTCCTGGATTTATACTCCAAGTATAGTATGTTCAAGAAGGAATGGTTCTTCGTCAGGGATGATTCCGTTTCCATTCGGCGTTTCACCTCCGGATGTAAGTCAAAGCTCTATTTTTAAATCCCGTTCCGATTGCAATACTCTTTCTTATGTGTTTTTATTTTTTGCTAGCGACAGGTGGTTTTGCGGTCGTGGAGAATGATCGCCTAGTTCAGACGGCAGCAGAAATAGAAGCTATTACTGGGAGAGATAGGTCGGCTGCCTACCTGATCAGGAACGCTACACTCTTGGAGTACAACTTGATCCTTCCATAGCAGTCCGTGGTCAAGCAAAGGGACACGGCTGAAGAGAAGGCTGCCCAAGCTAAAGAAGGGGCCGAGTTGAAGAGCAGTAAAAGGAGGCCCTTTTCGAAGCACCCGGTCGCCAGGGGGAAGAAGCTCAAAAAGTCTGACGGTCCCTCTCCCAGCTCATGTCCAGATATCCCGGAGGAGGGAGACGTGGAGGAGGAGCAAGGCGAAGATGGAGGAGAAGGTGTTGGAGGTGGCGATGGTGTCGGGGCTTTGTCTTCTGGGCAAGTAGGCGAGATGCAAGAGTGGACGGATGACGCTTTCCGCCAAGCCTTCGAAGGTTTGGAGGGGACGGAGAAGCCCAAGAAAGCCGATAACGTTGGGACCGGCGTCGATCTGTCTTCCGGGAGCGCCTCTACTGAAACAACTTCGGCGGTTCAAGGTGAATTTCACTTTACTCTTTTAATTCTTGAGTGGTGGCCCAATACATGTTGGTGACACTTGGTTTTCATATCAGGAGCAGGTAAAATGGCCAAGACCTCAGACCTTCGGCACAGGCTTGAACAATACAAGCTCTCCAAAGCTTCCGCCAAGCCGAAGCCTCCGGCCCACCGTTCCGGGGATGTAGTCGGCTATCGTCCTCTTCTCGGGGTTATTGAAGAGGGTTTTCAAAAGAGAAAGAGGAGTCGCTCCCTATCCGAACCTTCACTTGGTCCCCAGCCCCCAATTCAGCCTCTTCATGATATCACGGAGGAGGATACTGAGCTCACATCCTCTTCGCACCAGTCTGAAAATCCTATCGTTACTCATATTGATCGTCCTGGCTTGGCTCGTAATCCATTTGCGGGTCATCCTGATCTGGATCCAAGTTCTCATGATATTTCCTTCGACGAGGTTACCGGTGAGCATCTTCTTCCTCGCAACCCTATGGTAAAGGTGCTTGATGAGGCCAAGTCCCTGGACCTCGATTTGCATACTACTCGGGTTATCACTATGGGGGACGAAGCTAAGGCAAACATCGACCGGATTGATGAGGAAACCAGGAAGTTGATGGGGCATCATGCCCAACTGGTCAAGGCCGGGGAGGAAATTGGGAGTGACAACATAAGATTGCGGTTAGTGGTTTCTGACCAGGCCAAGCAACTCGCTGATCAGGCCATCCAGATCTCTCAGCACGAGGCCGCCTCTGGACGTCTAAAGAAAACCATGGAAGAGGCCAGCCGGGCCGAACTGCGGAAAATGGAGGCTACTTGCAAGGAAAGAATCGATATGGCCATTGCCACGGTGGACGAGGTTCGGAAAGCAGATCTTGAGCAGATAGAGGAGTTATCTGGGATGCTTGAGGCTGCAGAACTTGCTCAAGCCAAGTTGAGGGAGGAGATGGAGGCGATGCGGAAATCCCTTCAGGCTGACTGCTCGAGATACCAATTGGAGAGAGATGTTGCCGTCGTAAGGTTGTCGGATTCCGAGGCCCGGGCGAGGGAGTTTGAAGAGAACGAGGGGCTGATGGGGGGATGCTCCAGGATATGTACTTCCGTACTTGGAGGTAGGGTAACTTGTCCTGGATGGATGATTACCCTCGGGTTATGGCTAGGATCTATCTTAGGGCTCTAGAGGAGGCCCAGACTGAGGCAGATAAGGAGGGTGGCGTGGCCTTTAGGATGGATACTGTTACCGCCCAGTTTACCAAGGAGGAGAAGGTGGCGGTGAAAGAGGGCATGCGGTTGCTTGCAGCTGAGGAGACAGGTGTGCAAGCGGAGGATGATGATCAAGTTGATCAAGGAGCATATGCTGGTAAGTCTTCCTTTCTAGTCTTTCTGTTAACTTGGTTGCTTATCACTGACGAATTCTTTTTCTGACCGGACAGGTGGGCAACAGGACAAGGACAAAATTCCGACGCAGCCGGCTCCTTGATTAGGCCTGGAAAATTCTTTTTGTGGACTTGACATGGTTGTATATGTTAGTCTTAAACTAGTAAAGTAACTCTTAGGTGGTAATTTTTGCTACTTGTAATAAATAACTCTATTCTTGACGTGTAATTCTTTAACTTAAGCTGATTTTGTCGTCTTTTGAATGTTTTTTTCTATTTTGACATGTCGTATGAGAAATATAGCTATGCATATTCTTGTAATCAAATCGTGTTTGATGTCAGGTTTTTGTTTAAAACATAATTTCATGACTTGTAATGTTAGCGTGAGGTGTGAATAAATTATAGCCACGTGTTTACATATGAAAGAAGGAAATACCGCCCTTTATATCTTGCTTGTAGATGGCAGCTTTGAATATCCTGTGTGACCGAGTAAGGGATGTGGTCCAGTATCTCGTCGTGAGCGTCTACTTCCATTAGTGAATGTCTCCTGCTCTGTGTCCTGTACTTCAGGGATTGTTACAGAGGATAGGAGAAAAGTTGCTTAAGTAAAATTGAAATATGTGAAAAAGTAAAACTTCCAATCACGGAAGGCCTTCGATGTGCTTAAGTTCGTGGCAAACGGGCTTTGTAGTCACTTTCCCTAGCTGTGGGTCTTGGAGACATTTGTCACCCATCTTACGCCTCCACGAGGAGTTAATTCTTTTTTACCACAGCCGCACTTAAGACACATCGGAGCCGAGATCGCGCACAGTAACTACCCGGGCCATTATGGCCCGTAATCGTGGGTATTATTCGATTTACTGTGGCCGGCTAGCGTGGGTGCCGATCGTCAACCGTGAACTGCCCCTGGCTGGCCACACCTTATGTTGGGACTTATAGTCGGTTCACAGTTGCCGGCGAGCCGAACGCCATAATGAGCTGCCTCGGCTATAGTCGGCCTTCTCGGTGGCTTATAATCGGCTCATTACAGTTGGCTTTAAGGGCCGTCGTGAGCAATGAGTTAACCCGCAGCAGAGGGATGATGGAGCAAAAGTGTCTCATTGGCGAGGGCATAGGTTCGCATAGTACCTGTTAGGTCTTGTCCAGGTGAAGTTGCGCCGTGGAGTGCTTTTGAGTGGAAATGCTATACGCATAGGATTTTGTTCAATAGAAAAGGATAAAGTTAACAAGCAGCCAAGATGTAAAGGAACAAGTTAAAAAAGAGACAAGGTTTTTTAAAGTGGTTTGGCACGAAAAGGCCTACGTCCACTGATTCTTTTTGTTAATTCACTTCATATGGACAGTACAAGTTAAGATCGACGGAGGTGTTGGATGTTCCATGCCCTTTGGAACAACTCTCCGTCCATTGTTGACAAAATATAAGCTCCATTGTGGAGATCTTTATGAATTACATATGGTCCATCCCAGATTGGGTCTAGTGCTCCGGGGCGAGGGAAGATTCGCTTGAGGACAAGATCCCCTTCTTGTAAGGTACGATGCCTGACCTTGGAGTTGTATTGTGCTGCCACTTTTTGCTTGTGGGCTGCTGCTTTAAGGACTGCATCATTTCTTCTCTCCTCAACTAGATCCAAAGACATGTGAAGGAGTTCTTCGTTCTCTTCTGGGTTATAGTGGATCCTACGGTGGGAAGGCACGATGGTTTCAACTGGGAGCATAGCCTCCGATCCATATGCCAAAGAGAAAGGAGTATGCCCTGTTGATGTTCTGAAAGATGTGCGATAGGCCCACAGTGCCGTAGGGAGTTCATCTACCCAAGCGCCCTTTGATTTTTCGAGTTTCTTTTTTATTAGAGTTTTCAGAATTTTGTTAACGGCTTCGACTTGTCCGTTTGCCTGGGGATACGCTACGGATGAGAAGCTTTTGTGAATTCTGTGCTCTCGGCACCAGTTGGCGAATTCCTCGCTGTCAAACTGAAGTCCATTGTCCGATATGATTTTGAGTGGGACTCCGTACCTGCACAGAACATTTTTGATTAAGAAGTTAATAACTTTTGCTGAAGATACTTTGTTCAGAGGTTCTGCTTCCACCCATTTGGTGAAATAGTCGACTGCCACTATAGCATATTTGGCCCCGCCTCGGCCCATTGGCAGTTCGCCGATTAAGTCAATTCCCCATACTGCAAAGGGCCAAGGGCTGGTCATTTGAGTAATCTCAGTTGTTGGTAGCCGCGGAATCTTAGCGAACTTCTGACATCTGTCACACTTTTTGACGAAATCCAAGGCGTCCTTGCTTAAGGTGGGCCAGAAATATCCATATCGGAGTATCTTTTTTTGCTAATGTTTGCCCTTCGGTGTGATCTCCGCAGCTTCCTTGATAAATGTTGGATAAGATTTCCTTGGCTTCCCTTCCAGTGACACACCTTAACAACGGGTTAGAGAATCCGCGCCGATAGAGGATGTCTTCTTGTATTGTGTAGCGGGAAGCTTTCCTCAAGATTTTCTTGACTTTGTTACGCCCGTTGGGTAGTGTGCCGCTTTGTAAGTAGTCTCGGATGGGAGTCATCCAAGTTGCTTCTTCGGTTGCAGCTATCAGATTCACTTGTTCAAAACTTGGGGTCAGTTGCTTTGAGATGGTTACTGGTCCGAAGATGGCGATGTCTCTCATACTTGCTTGCTTTGCCAATTCGTCGGCCTCTTGGTTCTCTTCCCGAGGGATGTGTTTGACTAAGTAGCGGTCCAATCGGCTGAGAAGTAACTTGGTCTTCTTTAAATATGCTATGAGTCGTTCTTCTCGAGCTTGGAATTCTCCTAGTATTTGATTAACAATAAGTTGAGAATCGCTATGAAGACATAAAGAATTGGCTCTGATTTCTATGGCAAGTTCTAATCCAGCTATCACTGCTTCATATTCTGCATCGTTGTTGGTGGCAGCGAACTCCAACCTTATAGCATAGTGTAGCTTATTTCCCCTGGGAGTGATTATTACCACACCTGCCCCCGAGCCTTGTTCCTTTGATGCACCATCCACAAAGAGATTCCACTTGATGTCTTCTACTATTTCCGATTGCTCCTTATCTTCGTTGGTAGTGAATTCTGCAATGAAATCAGCCATGGCTTGGCCCTTGATGGTGGTGCGAGGGTGATAGGTGATATCATACTGACTTAGTTCAATGCACCATTTAAGCAGTCGCCCAGAAGTGTCGGGACGATGGAGTACCTGCCTCAGTGGTTGATCGGTCAGAACTTTGATGGAATAGGACTGGAAGTAGTGACGCAGTTTCCGTGATGTGATTAGTCAACAGTATGCTAGCTTCTCAAGTTTAGGATATCTGACTTCTGCCCCCGTAAACCTCTTACTGACGAAGTAAACTGGCCGCTGCGTGCGGTTGTCTTCCCTTACCAAGGCAGCGCTCAGGGCATGAGATGACACAGCAAGGTATAGGTATAATTTTTCGCCTTCGCTTGGAGTTGAGAGTACCGGTGGCTTCTGGAGGTGTTCGATTAAGTTAAGGAAAGCGGTTAAGCATTCGTTAGTCCACTCGAACTTTCCTTTGTCTTTCTTTAGAGCTTCGAGAAAGGGGACGCACTTGTCCGTTGCTTTGGAGATGAATCGGCTTAGGGCGGCCACTTTTCCATTCAGGTTTTGCATTTCCTTTCGAGTGGAAGGTATCTTGATATCCCTTAGCGCTCGGACTTGATCAGGGTTTGCTTCAATCCCTCTGGCATGGACGATGAATCCTAAGAACTTTCCTGATGATACTCCGAAGGAGCATTTTAGAGGATTCAACTTCATTCCATACTGGCGAAGTACTTGAAACATCTCGCCTAGGTGGCTTACATGACCGTCGGCTTTCCTTGACTTTACCAGCATGTCATCCACGTATACTTCCATAGTTTGTCCTATTAGCCCTGCAAACATCTTGTTGACGAGGCGCTGGTAGGTGGCTCCTGCATTTTTAAGTCCGAAAGGCATTACCTTATAGCAGTATAAACCCCGGTCGGTGATGAAACTAGTGTGGTCTTGGTCGGGAGCATGCATAGGAATTTGGTTATATCCTGAGTATGCGTCCATAAAAGATAAGAGCTCGTGCCCGGCTGTGCTGTCTACAAGTTGGTCGATTCGGGGAAGTGGGAAGCAATCCTTTGGGCAGGCGTCGTTTAGGTTGGAAAAGTCAATGCATGTTCGCCACTTCCCATTAGCCTTCTTTACCAGCACCGGGTTAGCGATCCATTCCGGGTAGATGGCTTCTCGTATGAAGTCATTGGCGAGCAGATTCTTTACTTCTTCATCGAGGGATGCTGATCGCTCTGCCCCCATACTTCTCTTTCTTTGTTTTACGGGCGCCTTGGTAGGATAAATATTTAGTACGTGGCATGCTACGTCGGGGGAGATTTCGGTCATGTCAGCGTGTGACCATGCGAATACATCCAAGTTGTGGTGGAGAAAATCGATGAGTTGCTCCTTCAACTCTGCTTTTAGTTGGGACCCAATTTTCAATAGTCTACTTAAGTCGTGCTTGTCTACAGATACAAACTCCATAGCCTCTGCAGGCTCGGCGGTGGCCTCCTCCTCTTTGTCCCTAGGGTCTAATTCATTGAAAGGGTCGCTGGTATATCGAAGAGGAGGGGCTTTCTTTAGTTGCTATGCTTCTAGACTTTTCATGCAGAGGGCAACCTCTACACCCTTCCCTTTATCCTTCATGTGGTTGTTGCGAAGTTCAGTCACATAGCAGTCTCGAGCAACGTCCTGGTCTCCTTCTATTTCCCCTACTCCATTGTCCATTGGAAATTTCATCTTTAGGCACCATGGGGCTAGGACAATTTGGAAGTCAGACAAGGTTGGCCTTCCTAAGAAGGCGTTGTAGGCCGAATGGTTTTCTACTAGCACAAACGTCTATTTCCGTACAACGGAGCGGGGATGGCTTCCAATCTCAACAAAGAGGTCCAGTTGCCCGAGGGGTATTTTTGCATCCCCAGTGAAACCGTATAGTGGTTTATCGCAGGGAGATACATCCTTCATTGATAGCTTCATTTTGTCGAATGCATGTTTGAACAGGATGTTTACTGAGCTTCCAGTGTCTACTAGGATTCGGTAGACTTCGGCGGGACTGAGCCGGGCAGAGTTAACCATGGGATCCATGTAAGGGTATTGCCTTCCTTCTAGGTCACGCTTACCGAATGTGATGTCATCACTTTCTCTCCGCTTTGGGTGGCGCTCTTTGTAACGACCCGGAATTTTCGAATGCCACATGTGACGACCCGCCCTTCTCTCCACAGAAGGACGCATCGACAATAAGAAAGAAAGGGGTAGAAAATAGAAAAGAAGAGAAGAAAGAAAGAAACAACAATAATGATCTCACAGCTGAACGAATAAATTATATTAATAACATAAACTATTACATAGTATACAACAATTTACAGAGTTACACAGCATATACATCACTTACTAGACAGTTATAAACATCTGTCTAGACATTACAACTCAAATACAAGACAAGACACTATCACAGATATCAACACAGCGGAATACTATATCTACGAACGCCGAAGCCTCCTGCTCCATTGCTCCTCCAGAATATTCGTCAAAGCTAAACCTGAATCCCTTGGCTACTCGTAAAAATTTGAGTACCCAAGAGTTTATAAAATTAATTAATAATGTGATTAATTATTTGCTAAGGTAATTAAATGAGAAATTAATTAATGGAAGTGATTAATTTAAAGTATGATTAATTAATTAATGTAATTTATTAAAGATCAATGTAATTAACTATAGTTAATTAGTTATTGAAAGTAATTAATTAAGGATCATTAATTAATGTGATTATCCTATTGTTTAATAATCCTCAATTAAATAAATAAATAAATAAAAGGTTAATTAAATTATGTTATTAAAGGCTAATTATGTAATGAAATTAAAAAGAACAATTAATCAAGAATGATTAATTAAGATGGATACTTAATGGATGGCAGGAACGTATGGAGTATATTCCGCTGTGATATTATAGTTGTCTGAGACATGTTAATTTTAACTGTCTAGTACATTTGTGAATGTTGTAACTCTGATGTATTAAAATGTAATTAACAAATACAGTTTTTCTTTGTATAACTGATATTATTATTTGTTATTATATTTAATCCGCTGCGAATGTGAGATGTTGTGTTCTCTGTTCTCCTTTCTTCTTTCTGTTTCTTTCTTCTATCTCTTTCTTTTTCTTCTAACTATCTGGAATTTTCGGGTTCGAAAATTCTGGGTCGTTACACTCTTCTATAACCGAATTGACACAGTCTTTATTATCTCTAAGCGACTTTCCATATCTTTCCATCTCTTTCCAGCTTCTGTCTGCGATGTGCGGTCCTCCCGAGATGGTATGCACCACTATCTTCTCTTGACTAGAGCCGCTAGTGTTGCGGTTTCCTCTGCCGATCTCCGGTGAGGGTAGCCTTGGGTTCTCATTGGCAGGAGCTGGAGTCCTGTCCTGACCTTTTACATAGCGTTCCAGTTTCTTCCTTCTGATGTGTTCCTCAATCAAGTCCCGGAGATGATGGCATTCATTGGTATCATGTCCGTGAGATTCGTGGAAGTGGCAGAACTTTCCCGACTTCTGCGCGTTATCTGATTCCTTCTTGTATGGTGGGCGTTTGTATCTAACTTCGCCTTGGGTGGCAAGGAAGATATTTTCGACGGTCTCGTTCAAAGGAGTGTAAGTGTCGAATCTCGGTCCTGGCCGATATAGGCGCTTTTCTCCCTTCTTGCCCCCAGCATTGTCTCTGGAATCATTTCTTCGAACGTCCCTTGCCACAGCAGGGGCGTCGTTATGGGTTGTCTTATTTTGCTGTCCTGTCTGCCCCTCAACGGCAGCATCCTCAAGCCTCATGTATTTCCCAGCTTAATAGAAGAAATCAGGTAAAGTAGCTGGTTTTTCTTTTGTCAATCTTCTAGCAAATTTAGTGTCCGGATGCACACCACTACAGAGGGCCACTAGGATAAGCTTCTCATCGGCATCTTGGACTGCGGCTACTGCGGCATTGAATCGGGTTAGGTATTGCTGCAGTTTCTCTCCAGGTTTCTGTTTGACGCTGGATAAGGAATAAGCGTCCTTAGGTTGTTCTACATGAATGCGGAACTGACTGATAAACTTTTCTTTCAACATTTCCCACGAGCTGATGGATCCCTGGGGTAGATGACAAAACCAGGAGGTAGCGAGATCTGCTAAGAAGAGTGGAAAGCATTTGCACAGTACTCCCTCTGTCGCTCCACTCATGAGCATATGTTGTGTGTATCTCTGTAAGTGTACGACGAGGTCGGAGGTTCCTTTGTAAGGTTCCATTGTTGGCATCTTCCATTCTCGGGGGGTGATAGCAATTTCGATATTGCGGGCGAAAGGGCTGGTTACCCTAGCGCCTATCCCTCGATCTCTTTGCTCCCGTTGGACGCACTCTCTGAATAAGCGTGCCATCCTTTCATTAGAATTTGGAGCAGATAGAAAGGAGTTTGGTTCTATTCTGTGGGATTGATTCCGTACAGATGACCTGTAGGGATGGTATCGTCTATCATTCCTCATATTTTCCAGTGGCTGCCTTTGATCTTCTGGGAGCATGCTAGGGTCAGCTATAGTTGGCCCTTGCCTTGATCTTCCTCTGTTGGGTTCTGATCTAAGCACTTCCTCGGGTCCAACTTCGGGCTGGACTCTAGCTCGGCCCCGTTCACTGGCGTTTCCGTGGTTAGGCAGTATGATAGGCTCAGCTACAGTTGACCTTCGCCCGGTACCTCCCCCGTTGGGTTTGGTACCAAACGTTTCCTCAGGCCTAACTTCGGGCTGTGCTCGATCTCGGCTCCTACCATGGCTACTTCTGCCGTTAGCTCCTTCGAAGAAGGAAGACCTTTGTTGTCTCTGAGATCCTCCAGACTGGGACTCGCCCCATGATTCAGTGTTGCGGTTGGACTCTTCAGCATCCCTTAAGCGTGACATGAGATGGTCCACCAAGGCTTCCTGCTGGGACGTGAAGCGGTTAGTTACTTCAACCACAACTCTGTCTAAATCTGCCCTAGTAATTGCTGTGGGCTGTTCTGTGGCAGGAGTGGTCGGATTAGCCTGTCCTTCATTTGGTACTGCTGCTGGAGGAGGACGATTTACTTGATTCGTGACCGCTGGATCTGGAAGACTGCTGAATGTGATGTTTTTTCCTTTGTTAACATCTTTTCTCTGTTTGGGAGGCATGTTTTCCAAGTGGAGAACGACGCTGTTAGGAAAAATGTTAAGTGGATGAAGCTGAAGCTTCGAGCTTCTAGTTCTCAGTGAAAGCACCAAAAATGTTTGCACAAAAAATGGACAAACACCTCAAAATCGTATGATTTAGTAGATCTTATGTTGTTCTTAGTGGTTTGGGTGATTTATGCAAATATATGAAAAGCAGGGGCTAAACTATAAAAAGACACGCAGATTTATAGTGGTTCAGCCAGAAGGTGCCTACGTCCACTTTATATGTTATTTTTCTTCTCTTGTTTAGATTACAGGTACAAAGCTTTGATACAAGTAAAAGAAAGTTGTTTGAAAGTTCTCTCCGTGCTTGAGCTCTCAAACTTGTCCCCTATTGTTGTACCCCTGCCCCTCTATTTATAGAGTGAGGTTGGGGGTAGGGGTCTTGGATGTATGTTGCAGCTGGTGGGCCTGGGCTGAAGCAATCTGACCTGACAGTGCCGGTCCGGTACGTCTTGGTCCGGTCATAATTAGACGGAGTTTGTGTTGGATCGGTAGGAGGTGGGAGATGGTTCTGGTTCGGTAGTTGTTGGAGTGGAGGTGGTTCGGTAGGTTGGTTCGGCATTGAGGTGGGATGCATGTTGGTCCGGTGGCACTTTGGAGGTGGCTGGTTCGGTAGGCTGGTTCGGCAGGCTGGTTCGGCAGTGGGATGGAGAGGCATTGGTTCGGCGATGGGGGAGATGGTACTTGGTTCGGCAGAGATGTTGGACCGGTCGAAATACACCCAACAGTCATAAATTTTAATTATTTACACGAGCATTACGGCACGCGCTTCACGCGTGAAGAAGGCTGAATTTTTTTTCTACAAATTGTATTTATTTAATATGTTCAAAAGAAAATGATTTCAACATATATTTAGGCATATTTTGTGTTGAACCATACGTAGATAATTCGAAATTTAATTTTTAAGTTGCAATATCTAATTTCTAGTGAGTTTAAATTTTTATTTATATTATTAATTAATAAAAAACAAATTTGTAACTTAGTTTATTTGTCAGATTCTATTTTTAAGTGATACTAAGACTTGGTAAATATTTCTAAAGGAAATTTTGAATTTGTAAAAGAAGCTTAATTGTCAGATCCTAATTTTAGACGATGCTAAATTTTAATAATTTCCGTAAAGAGACATTTTTGGTATTTCATGCTGATACCAAAAGTGTGTGACAGCAAATATATTACAACTATTAATGAAGATTAAAATACAAAGGGCAATTTTGAAAGTTTGCAGTTGGACCAAAAGTTTGCGCTTCTAAGCCAACTATGAATAAAGATTCGTAATTTACATTAATTAACTGATAAAAATATACAATATTTTGATTTGAAATTTTATTACTTTGTATTTTATTGTCTTGTTGAGGCAAATGTTAATTATTTTTTGAATTTTTTAAGAATAAATTAAAACCATTGAGGTATAAGATAGTGGATTAAAATCAATATTTTTTAAACATTAAAATGACACTGTGATTTGTAACGTTTCAGGTCTTATTTTCACTTATAATTTTTTTAGTAGTTAAATAAATATTTTGTTTATCACTTTGATAATATATCATATACTTATTTTTGGTAAATATTTTGATATTTGTTGCAAGAACTTTTTACCTACATAAATATATATATATATATATATATATATGTGTATGTATATATATATATATATATTTGTTACTATTACGCTTCAATTTTTAAGTATTTTCATCATTCTTTAAAGTAACATTTAAAATTCAGTCTATTGATCGTTTATCTTTTAAATAAATATACCAAAAGCTAAATATTAATTTTGAAATGTTAATACGTAAATATTTATCTACAAAAATATATAAAACATTAACTTCAAAATTAACTAAAATACCAATTTTCATTTATTTGCTTAACATATACTAAATCTTTAAAAATAATAAATTAATATGTAACTCACTTTTATAAACAAAAATGAAAATTTAATTTTTATTTAAAAATAAAAATACGTAAATCACATTATAAAAATACATACCTACGGAAAAAAAGTTCAATTTATAACTCATCTTAACAAACTCAAGATATATTAGCGTATTTAATAATAAATTCTATTCTTTAAAAGTATTTACAAAATTATTTCTGAACAACATATCGTGTGCAACGTATAAGTTACACACTAGTGTAAATGGAGAAAAAGTTCCTATGCCAATGAATGTGTAGCATAGGTTGATATTTAAAAATAGGGAAAGTGCATATAAACTTGCATTTTTCAAAAGGTTTCCAAAAATATCTATAAAATTTGATAATGGTAAAAAATATTGAAGTTATCCAATAAAAAAACATGCTTAAAGGACAATTGTACATACTAAAACTGCAAATCAATTCTTTTACTCTATTTTATTTTGTTTTTGTTTTTGTTTTTTACTTCGAAAAATGCAAGTTACTTTTGTTTCTAAAAAATAAGGACTTGAATTAGATACTCAACAACAACAGCAACCTAAGCCATTATTCCCAAACAAGTTGGGGTCAGCTAGAGATGGAACCCAAAATTAAATGACAAAGTCAATTTAAAGTTCATAACAATAACAATAACAATATAAAATAAAGTCCAGTAAGTAGATTAATAATAATGATAACTATAAATATATATGTATGTATGTATATATGTATGTATGTATGTATGTATGTATGTATGTATGTATGTATACATAGGGTACTTCCAATTACAAATTCGTTTTGAAATTAAAGGCGGTTAAAAATGAATTGAAAGCATAGCACAAGTTAAGAGCAAAGGATAACATTATAGTCAAACTTCAGACTGAATTCAATACAATGTTTCACCACACGGACCAAGACCTAGTGAACCTAATTTTATATGACAGCATGTATCATATTGGCCCGAAATTAAGTGATCAACTTGGAAAACATGAATTTTTGCGGCAACAAAGTAAAGTGTTGTGGCTACAAAAGGGGACAGTAATACCAAAATATTTTTATGTCAAAATGTCAATGCGAAGGCATAGAAATAAGATTCAAGCTTTACTGGATGCTCAAGGATAGTATATCTATGACTGCAACAAAATTAAAAATGAAGCTATACACTGCCATCAGGCATTATTCAATGGGGATTCAATGAACTTTTTCCCACACATTTGCACCAGAATGCAAGTTAACACTACAGGGAAAGAATACTTAACTTCACCCGTCACTGTGGATGAAATCAAAAAGGCTCTATTTTCGATAGCCCGAGGCCCGATGGTTTTTCATCCAAATTTTACAAATTGCATTGGATGGACCTGCAAGATAGCATGTTTAGCGCTATGTCAGAGATATTTCGGACGAGGAAATTGCCAAAGGGAGTAAACCATAATTTCATTACTTTCATACCCAAAAAAGATAAGACTAAAATGATTTCAGATTATATACCTATTGCATGTGCTAATGTTCTATACAAAATAATATCAAAGATTCTTTGCAATAGAATTAAATGGTTTCTACCTCTTTTAATTGCAGAAAATCAAACATCCTTCATACCGGGCAAAAAAAACATTGGCAAAAACGTTTTGCTAGCTCATGAACAAGTTCGGGATTTTTCTAAACGAGGTAAACAAAAAATGTGCATCAAAATTGATCTTCAAAAAGCCTATGGCAAGGTTAATCGTGAGTTTATACGTCATATTCTTTTATCTCTAGGCTTCCCCACATCTATAATAGAGTAAATTTATGAATGTATTTCTACGCCTACCTTTTCTATTATGATCGATGGGAGACCCACAAGGATTTATTTCCTTAAACAAAGGGCTAAGGCAGGGAGACCCGCTGTCCTCTTATTTATTTTGCATAGCCATAGAGTTTTTTACTTTGCTAATGGAGGAGGGTGTTATTGATGGACACATACAGCCTATATCTACCATACAACTTGCCATGACCCATCTCCTATATGCTGATGACGTCATGATTTTCTTATCCGCTACTAAAGAAAATGCTACTTATATGAACTACATTTTTTCTACAATGGAGGAGACTGTCGGTTTAAAGATAAATCAAACTAAATCTCATATATTTTTTAGCACGGGTGTTGTGTACAAATCAGAAATCTCAAGCATTCTACATATAGCAGAAAAAAAATTACCTGTAAAGTATCTTGGCGTTCCTTTGACATCGGATTATATCCATGCAACTCACTGTTTACCCCTACTAAATAAGATCAGCACTAAGTTAAAAGGATGGGACAACAATTTATTAACAACGGCAGGAAGAGCAGAATTGATTCGCGGTACAATAACCCTCATTGTTATGTATTGGCTTTTTATTTATCATTTGCCTCAATCAGTTTTGAAGAAAATTGATAAATTATGTGCAGATTTTTTCTGGAAGGGAAAATTACATAATATATCATGGGATAATATGTAAGCCAAAAATGGAAGGTGGAATTGGACTGCGGAAATTTACGTTCTTAACAAAACTGCCAGGATTAAACTGCTTTGGAGTTTATTAACAGCTGATTGTTTATGGTCCAGATGGATGAGAACTAAATGTTTGTCAAAGGAAATTTTTTGGGTACTGTCCATTGATAATAATTACTCGAGCACAATGAAATCAATTCTCAGGCAACGTGACTTAGCTGCAACAATCATGACTCGAGTTATAATCAATGGGGAATACACGGACTTATGGTTTGACCCTTGGATAAACCATAAATTCCTTGTCGAATTAGTAGGCTGGAACAGAGTTCATCTCAATAACACAGCCACCAGTAAAGTGAGTCATATAATAAGAGATCGACAATTTCAGCCACAATTATTATCAGAGACCAGGGAAGTGGCAAATCAAATCATGCGGGTGAAATTATTCTCCTACAAGCCTACTTAACTACTGGAAATTGTTAATCGGGGGAAATTTGTGTTTTCCACGGTTTGGAATGAAATTCGACAACATAATGAAATCGATGATAATTTCAAACTGATATGGTATAACAAAATAGCTAAGAAATTTTCTTCCACTATGTACATGGCTTATCTACAACATCTACCTACAGCAGATAGATTGTCAAATTGGGGTATACCTATTGACTCACAGTGTGTGTTTTGCAATGAACATAATGAAAACCATTAACATTTATTTTCAAACTGCGAATTCGGTACTTATCTTTGGGAGGCATTACTGCTCAAATTGGATCTACAACCCGTAAATACTAGCTCACTGCGACATCGGCTCTCCAGTTTGAAGCGTAACTTCGTAACGTCATCATCAGCTGCTCGAGATCTAACCTATGTGGCGGTGCCAACGCTAACCCATCATATTTGATTAGAAAGAGTGCGAAGATGATTTGAGAGAAAGGCTTGCTTGGTGGAGCAAAGGTTGAAATTGTTTGAAATAGACGTTCGACTACAGCTCATTCGACGAGTTCATCAAGGACGAACATCATCGGCAGAGAGGGAGAAATTTCTTAGATGGAGGATTGAATTGGAAGACTCTGGATAATTAGATGCGCGTTTGGTGAAGTATGAATGAGGGTTTTTCATGTTTTTCGTTTTGGGCTGGATCGGGTAGTATTTTTGTGCGTGTGGAGATATGCTTATAACCCAATGTCTGGGTTGATTTCAAAGAAGTGTAATTATTTTTTGTTTTGTACCTTTTTATTTATTTGTATTAGAGATTGTACAATAGAGGATGTCGTGCTATTTTCCCTTACCAGAATGGTAAGGTTTTTTAAGGAGACAAATTATGTTATTTCTTGGTTCTCATAAGTCTTAAATAAAGAACCTCTTCTTTTCAAAAAAAAATATATACACAAAAAAAGATAATAATAATAATAATAATAATAGTGATAATGATACTAATAATAATATTGGTCAAAGACCAAATGCTAAGTCTTAGGCTCATGTTCCCTAGTCCTATAATCTAAAACTTATAAAACTCATAGCTCATAGTTTTGGTATGTGGATCGCTAACTTCCACGCGCTCCCGTCCGTCACCAGCTCTTCGGATATAATTCAATCCTTTAAGTCTCTTTTTACTATTTTCTCCCATGTGAACCTTGGTCAACATCTACCTCTCTTTGAGCATTCGACGCGGCGTATAATTCAAATGCGCACAGGTGCCTCGGACGGCCTCCGTGGAAGATTTCCAAACCATCTTGATGTTGAATTAGTTTCTCCTCAATTGGTGCTACTTCAAGTTTATCACGTATATCATCATTTCTAATTCGGTCTCTTCTTGTATGACCACAGCTTCATCGCAGCATACGCATCTCTGTTACGCTTATCCTCTGGACGTGTTGGATTTTAGTAGGTCAACATTCTGCACTATACAACATCGCAGGCCTGATTTCCGTTATGTAGAACTTTCATTTAAGCTTCCGAGGGACTTTCCTGTCACAGAGAATGTCAGTCGTTTGTCGCCATTTCACCCATCCTGCTTGAATTTTAAAACTAACATATTCATCAATCTCACCATAATACTGCAACATTGATCCTAAATATCGAAATGATTCTTTTTTGTGAACTATTTATCCGGCCAGAGTGACATCTCCATCCTCTGACCTGACACCGCTGAACTCGCACTTCATATATTCTGTTTTAGTTTTGCTTAGCCTAAATCCCTTCGATTCTAAAGTCTGTCTCCATAGCTCCAATTGTCTATCAACCACAATCCTACTTTCATCAATTAGCACATCATCAGCAAATAGCATACACCAAGGAATCTCACCTTGTATACCCTTCGTAATCTCATCCATTACTATGGCAAAAATGTAAAGGCTCAAAGATGACCCTTGATGTAATCCTATGTTAATGGGAAAGTCACTGGTTTTACCATCGCATGCTCTGACGTTAGTCACAACATCATCATACATATCCTTGATAAGGGTAATGTACTTTGTTGTGGCTCTCTTCTTTTCCAGAGCTCACCACATCACCTTTCGCGGTACTTTGTCATAAGCTTTCTCCAAATCGATAAATACCATGTGTAGATCCCTCTTTTGCTCTATAAACCTCTCCATAAGTTGTCTTATCAAGATAATCGCCTTTGTGGTCGACCTCCCAGGCATGAAACCAAATTGATTTTTTGAAACGCTTGTCATTCTTTTTAATCGATGTTCAATGACTCTCTCTCAGAGCTTCATTGTATGACTCATAAGTTTAATTCCTCTGTAGTTTGTGCAATTTTGGATATCTCCTTTATTCTTAAAAATTAGAACTAATATGCTTCCCCTTCATTTATCTGACATCCTTTTGATTTGAAAATATTATATTGAACAACTTAGTTAGCCAGGCTATCCCTACGTCTCTAAGGTATCTCCACACCTCAATGGGGATGTCATCAGGCCTCAATGTCTTGCATGCTTTCATCCGTTTTAGCGCCTGCTTTACCTCGGATTCTTGAATTCTCCGAACAAAATATCTACTGGTGTCATCAAAAGAGTCGTCTATCTCGATCGTAGTGTTATCACCTTCTTCATTAAATAGTTTGTCGAAGTAATCTCTCCATCTATTTTTTATCTCATCGTCTTTCACCAAAATTCTATTATTGTCATCTTTGATGCATTTAACTTGATTGAAGTCTCTTGTCTTCTTCTCTCGGAGCTTAGCTATCATATAGACGTTTTTTCACCCTTCTTCGTACTTAGCTTATGATATAGGTCTTCATACGTCCGACCCCTTGCTTCACCCACAGCTCTCTTAGAGTTCTTCTTTCTCACTTTGTATTTTTGCATGTTGTCCTCGCTCCTATGATGATGCAAGCACTTATAGCATTCCTTCTTCTCTTTGATAGACTTTTGCACATCGTTGTTCCAACACCACGAATCTGTAGTTTCGCGTTTATTTCCTTTCGTCATCCCAAACACCTCAGTAGCCGCTTTTCGAATGCGTGTTGTCATCTCATCCCACATGTGATTAGCTTCTCCTTTCATATTTCATGCACCTTCTCCCATCACTCTATCCTTAAACATCCGTGAGGCATCTTTTTTGAGCTTCCACCATTTCGTCCAACTAATTTTGACACCTTTATCCTGTCGAACACGTATTCGAAGCCGAAACTCGAATATCAAAAGCTAATATTATGAGACGACACATTCTCCAGGTAGGACTTTACAATCTACACAAGCTCGTTTGTCGTCTCTTCTAGTAAGAACAAAATCAATCTAGCTAAAGTGTTGACCATTACTAAAAATAACTAAATATAATTGTCTCTTTCTAAAGAAAGTATTAGCTATCATAAAGTCATAAGCAATAGCGAAATTCAATACTTCTTCCCGGTTCCTATCGCCATATCCAAAACCACAATGCACTCTCTCAAACCCTCCACTAGTTGTACCAATATGACTATTGAAACCGCCCACTAGCGAAATTCAATACTCACAGCACAAATTTATTTATAACATGAAAATACGGAACTAATGCTCAAAGCTCTTTATTTTAAAACAACAAACAAGCGAAAATGTCAAAAGCAGTATATATAGCAAGAGCCTCAGAAGTAACAATCACAGCATGGTAACAATCACAGCAATTTTAAGAAATTTTCAGTTTACTCAGAACTTCAAAGTAATCAGGAAATTCAGATACTACATCTTTTTTACTCGTTGTACAAGAGGCAAACTGCAGAACTAAAAAAGACACCGCTCATAGGCTGAAACTAGGATTAATAGCCTTCACCTGCCTGGTCTGTTGAGCATGTTGTGTAGAGAGTATCACCCATCTATTTTTAACTCCTGCAAGATAGAGACGCCAAAAAATACATCAATATTGGAGATATGTTTTTTTTAATGAAATAAAATGAAATAGCATAAGGTAGCATTGGAGATAAGTAGTAGAGCCGATGATTCATATATACAAGTGACATTTAAAAATGCAACCGCTAAAAATTCTCTGTAATTTGAGTTTATAGCTCTCATATGAATGGTTAAGCCACATTGTTGAGACCAGACGAGCTAGTATGTGGTTTTAATTTTCAAGGCAATCAACATACATCCAGTTTCATTACCTCCTTGATAATGCTGATGAGTTTTCAACAAATGTACATAGGTCTATTAATAAAAAAGAAACACATATATAATGAAAAAGACCAATTTTCACTGTACCAACTGATATTGTGAACATTGTGTCAAAGATAAACTTGGTTAACGGCTGTCATCTGCACTTAGGCAGTGATGGTTTATATTTGATATACTTGTCAACTGTGCATGGGTTAAGAATATGCAGCCCGCATGAAGCCGGAATCGCTAGTAATCGCCGGTCAGCCATACGGCGGTGAATTCGTTCCCAGACCCGTACACATCGCTCGTCACACTATGGGAGCTGGCCATCCCCGAAGTCATTATCTTAACCACAAGGAGGGGGATGCCGAAGGCGGGGCTAGTGATGGAGTGAAGTCGTAACAAGGTAGCCATACTGGAAGATGCGGCTGGATCACCTCCTTTTCAGGGAGAGCTAATGGAATTCTTCCTGGGTCGATGCCCGAGCGGTTGATGAGGACGGACTGTAAATTCGTTGACGACTGTCTACGCTGGTTCAAATCCAGGTCGGCCCAAGAATTCACTGTCCCATGAGTAGGATATAATTAATTTATCCTATAGAAAAGAAAGGGTAATGCTTGCTTCGTAGGGAAATAAAGAAAAAAATTCTCTATCTTTTTGGAATGTAATAATATCGATTCATACAGAAGAAAAGGTTTGGGTTATTTATTAATCATTTTAATAGCTGTCTAATACAAACTATTTTTAATATTTATTTCATTGAGAAAAAATTGTGCAACTTCACCTAGGATCCATCTAGCTCCATTTGAACTCGAAAGGCATGCTTGACACCTAGTGTAGCTGCACATGAGCGCAACAGTCACATGTAATATTTGTCAAGTAATATTTGTCATATGATATGAATGTTAGTATGTTGTGCTTAAAATCATCACCATGGTGAAATACAAATAGCTTGAGGGATTTACGTAAATCTAAAAGGCACAATATGATGGTTAATTCTTTCCTGTGATATCAGAGCCAATCCCATTCAACATATTGAAAGCACATTAAGCTTGCCATTAGAAAAACACTCTTTACACTGTACAATGAAAATGCATATTTCTTTAATATGGCATTAGTGAGAAACCCAATAAACAGGCTTAAAGCAATTTAAACTAACCATTGCCATACTTCACAATGTTCACATCACCTGTTACAAGTCTACAAGCATCCACACACCTGCTGAGGTGTGTACAGATCATAAAATAGCTCCATATCAAAAGTTAAAACAATATAAAGCAGGGCGGTATTACCGACACTCCCCTTTTGGTTAAGAGGAGCCATTTTTTATTTTTTATTTGTACTCCACTAGATCTAAAATTGTTATGATGGTTACTCATGCTATACAAATAATATATATCTTTTTCTATTTTACCCATCATTTATTTTTAACCAATTTTCTTCTTCACTTACATTTTTCACTAAGTTCAATTTAGCTTTCAGTAATGGTGAGAACCAATCTTCTGCTTCTAAACCAAAAACATCTTCTAATTTTACCCATCATTTAATTCTATTTAGAATTGTCGACAACCAAATTAACGTGTAAAACGGTAGAATTTAAAAAATAATTACATGTTTGTTTTGTTGAACAAAATCTACGTTTCAAATGCTTTCTTAGGTAACAATTAATTTTGTTTCATCTCTTTTGGAATTGCATTTGCAAATATGTTTAATTTCTCCATTGATTATTGATTTGGATTACGAACCGAAAGGAAGAATAATGAAGCTTAAAGGAAATTATGGTAAAAAATAAAAGTGGCAATACTCATAAAGTATACAAAATCAAAGCGACCACCTTTTCATTCCCAATTGGTACTGTGACAACAAAATAATTGTCTAATAATGGCACGTCTACCCCCAAACAGATTAACATATGCCAAGTTGAACATGTTTCATTAGTTGCTACCTATGATTTAAATATCATATATATTCATTATAGAATAAAAACATAATTTTTTAACAAAAACAAAAACCATTTGTTTGTTTTGGGATATAAAACATATTGATATTAACTTAAATGAACTATATTACTATGCACAGGTGCATGATCAATTCAAGATTAGCCACAAATGTTAAGGAGAAACATACGATTTTACATCTAAACAATTTCATATAAAACAAAAAAAATATCTTCATGTAAAATAATTCTTACCGAAAATAAACAGAAATCACTTGCAATATCGGTCCGCTTTCTTTTTAACACGATCATCAAGTGCCTTTTCAACCGATGTACTCTCCTTAAGTTTGTTTTTGGGATCATATCCGAACTTTCTAGATTCAACAGGAAACAACTCCTCGTACTTCATCTTCTTCGCTGCATCTATTGTATATACATTCTCCCCTTCCTCCACCGCCTCCGCAGCCACCTCCGATGATTCGTCTCCTGTTCCAATGATAGTATCATCGGGCTTGGTTTTATTCTTCTTTTTGTGTTTCTTCCTCTTCTTTTCGATTGTTTTGACCGTGGCTAGATCGCCGCCTTTGAACATCAGTCGCCCTGCCTTCACTTTCTTGTACGGTTCTGACATTGGAGCTAGGTTTCGCCTTTTGGGAATATGGTTTGATTTGGAAGATTAAATCGGAGTTTCCAAACGGGCTTTAGCCCACTACAATTACTAAGTGGGCTAAATAAAGTGCCGAAGATTAATACAGTTTCTTAGGCTATGTTTGTATTCAGGGGCACTGTACTGGGCACGATTGGTTTCGCCATTTCCATCTTTGCTCGTTTCCCTGTTGCAGCCTCCTTTTCTTGTTTTTGAGAAGAACGGTTGTGTAGCAGGTGACTACACAGCCGATTAGGCTAAATATAAATAGATAGTGATAGTTCGATCAACATGCCTGATCGATAGCTAAAGCAGCATTACAACAAAAAAGTGTTTAGATTACAGTCATTGCATCAGGTTATAAGTAAAGATTAATATACATACTAAGCCAGTGATTATTAAAATGACTACAGCGAAAAGTAAAAGCAGGTTCAAGCGAGAGAGTGAGGACAGTCGATCCCTTAGTCTGCACCATGCGGTCCTGTCGGTGCGGCGGAGGAAGCGCTGCCCACCGATTCTTCCGAGGGGGACCTCACCGCTGGAAGGCGAAATCTGAAGGGCGCCGAAGATGAGGGACCTGCCCAATAATCGAACAGATTAGAGATTTTAATGCATAATGCCAGACGCGAGCTAGTGGGTTTGTTGAAAATGATAGCGTTTTTCTCTTTCCAGATGACCCAGCAGAAGATAGCCAGAAGAGAGTCGAGATGAGGGTTAGGTGAGCCATACTGCCAGTGTTCAAAGAAGTCTTCTAAGAAGTAGATTATCCCAAGATTGTGGACACAGACCGAAACCCAAATGTAGAAGGATAAATCGCAGTCAAGGAATAGATGTCTGATAGATTCGATTTCAGTGTTGCAGAAGACGCAAATCTGATCTGAAGTGATGTTAAAGCGGGAGAGGCGATCCTTGGTGTTAATCCGGCCATGTATGAGACACCACTGGAAGAATTTAATTCGGGGAGGGATATGGCATTTCCAGACACGGGGGAAGGCAAAAAGTCTACCGGGATGGTTTAGGAAGGAGTAGCATTGGGAGACAGAGAAGCCACTGGAAGGAGCAAGGGCCCAGGAGTGAAGATCAGGCAGGGCAGGGGTCAGGACAGTCGAACGCAGGATGTTAAGGGCGGAGAGGAGCTCAGAGAGGGTGTCAGTGTCGAAAAGAGACGGGGGGCAGAGGCCGGGTAGGCCGAGGTTGACAGCGTCCGCTACTGATAAGAGAGGTCTATTGGAGGAGGAGAAGAGGGATGGGAGGGAGCGGTGAAGTGGGGAGAGGCTGTGCCAGTGATCGAACCAGAAGAGGCAGTTGGTGCCAGCTCCAAGTTCCACATGTAGGAGCGGTTTGATGCGATTAACTGATGCGAGAACACCTGACCAAAAAGGTGAGGGTTTGGAGAGTGGGGCGAAGTGGAGGGCATGGGAAGGGTCCGCATTATAGTGATAGGCCAGGATCCAGTCTTTCCAGATAAACTGACCCGGAGAGAGGAGACGCCAGAGCCATTTGGCAAGTAAAGATTGGTTGAAGGTAATCAAGTTAGATATGCCTAAACCGCCATGTTCCGTATGTAAACAGATGATTTTCCAGCTGATCAGGCTTTTGGCTCTCCCACCATTCCAGAGAAAAGATCGTCTAATAGAATCGATTTTTTTGGATACCCAACTAGGAATTTTGTGAAAGGAGAGCCAGTAGAGAGGGATTGCAGAGAGTACCGCTTTGACCAAGACGAGTCTGCCAGATGTCGATAGAGAGTTCGCTTTCCAACCTGCAAGTCTAGATTCAATTCTGGATACAAGGGGATTCCAGTCCGAACGATGAAGCTTGGTGGGGCGCAGGGGGATGCCAAGGTAGGATAAGGGAAACGTGTCAATTTTGCAGTTAAGGGCAGAGGCGATGGAGGGACCGAGATGGTCAGCATTTCCAAGCATGATGACAGAGCTTTTGCTAAAGTTAATAGAGAGGCCAGAAATGAGTTCGAAGGTGTACAGGAGGACCTTAAGACAATGGATGTGTTCAGGGATGGGGGAGACGAAAAGGATTGTGTCGTCTGCAAACTGAAGGTTAGAAACCGAGGGGCTGAGAAGGGAATTGGAGTTGGGATTGGAAGGACGGATACCTGCCAAGTAGTTATCTGCTGTCGCCCGTTTGATCATTTTGTTAAACACATCCGCTACGAGAACGAAGATAAGTGGAGAGAGAGGGTCTCCCTGCCTGAGACCCCTTGCAGATTTTATGAGACCGCCAGAGACACCGCCTATCTGGATCGAGGAAAGGCTTGAGTTCAGTATACTTTTTATCCAGTTGCACCACTTAGGTGGAAAGCCCCTGTGCATTAAGAGTTCAAGGATGAAATTCCAGTTGACTGAGTCAAAGGCTTTGGAAAAGTCTAATTTTAGAAGGACCCCAGGGATGTTATAAGAATGGCAGTGGGATATGACTTCTTGTGTTGCCGCAACACAGTCCAGTATGCTCCTTCCTTTGATGAAGGCCGATTGCTCCACTCCCACCAGTGAATCCATATGGGTTTGGAGACGGTTAGCGAGCACCTTGGTTATCAGTTTGAAAGTGGTGTTGAGCAGGCTAATGGGTCGAAATGCGGAGAGGGAGTTGGCGCCATCAGATTTAGGAAGGAGAACGACGTTGGCATAGTTAAGGCAGGAAATGGTCATAGGGTTGGAACAGAATTCGGCACACATATCTAGGACGTCATTTCTGACAACTCTCCAGAAATGTTTAAAGAAGAAAGGACCAAAACCATCTGGCCCTGGGGATTTGTTGTCATCCATATCATTGAGGGCGGCCAGAATTTCCTCCTCCGTGAAAGACGAGTCTATAGGGATGGGCAAAGGATTAGGATAGAGAAGGTTCCAATCGATGACGGGAAGTGGAGGGGAAGGCTTTCCTAGCATAGAACGGTAGAATTCGGAAAAGAGGTTCAGGATGGAGGTAGGATCAGATATAGCGTTGTTGTTGTGCACAATTTCCGGGATGGATAAGGACCTGCGCCGACCATTTGCTAATTTGTGGAAGTAAGAAGTGTTTTTGTCGCCATCTTTAAACCACTTGGCTTTAGACCGCTGTTTCCAACCAATCTCTTCTTGTTTCAAAAGTCTTTCAAGTTCAGATTCAAGGTTTGCAAGGGTGGCTGAGTCGCCATCGTCTAGGGGGTGAGACTCCTCCTGGATATTTAGAGCAAGAATGTCATTCTGGATGGTGGCAATGCGAGTACGGATGGAACCCCAGATCGACCTAGCCCAAGGCCGGAGGAGTTTTCTAAGGGATCCGAGCTTGCAAACAACCCGAGAGGTGGCTGAGGTGGATCTAGAAGGCTGACTCCATGCCAGTTTGATAAAATCATCGAATGAAGGTTCTAGGAGCCAGAGCCTCTCAAAACGGAATGGTCGCTTGGAGGTCGGGGGGTACCGGAATCAAGGCAGAGGGGACAGTGATCAGAAAGAATGGTAGCGAGGCCAAGGCAAAATGAGAGGGGGTGGATGTCTTCCCAGGCGGGACTAAAAAGAAAACGATCAAGTTTAGCTAAGGCAAGTGAAAGGCGCTTGTTGGACCAGGTAAATTGATGATTGTTGATTGGGGGTTCGATAAGGGAGCAGGAGTTAATGAAAGCATTGAAGTCCTCCGAGTCAAGTGAAATATAACCCGAGCTCCTTTCATCTGAGAATCTAGTTGTGTTAAAATCACCACCAACTACCCAAGGTCCCTGGATAGTTGACGCAAAATTCGAGCAATCAGACCAAAGGTTCCGTCTTTCTTGCGCTGTTTGGGGGCCATAAATGTTTGAGAAAAAATAGATAGTGTTGGTCTGCACGTGTCTGAGAGCTACGTGGAGGACGGAGGAGTGAGGAATGATTTGGCAAAGGGACCAAACGGATTCGTTCCACATGGTGATTAGACCTTCTCTGGAGCCAATAGAGTTGGAATGGGCCCAGCCTGTGAGATGAGAGCCACCTAGTTGCTTAATGATGAGAGGGGTTGGATCAGACAGTTTGGATTCTTGGAGCAGGAGAATGTCGATTTTTAGGGGGGACAGTGTAAGGAAGATTGAGTGTCTTTTAGAGGGGTCCCCAAGCCCGCGAATATTCCATGAGATGATTTTCATTGGGAGAAGGACAATCTCTCCTGTTCTAGGGTTTGCATGGCAGTGTAATGTTCGTCTTGAATATTAACTCCCATGCAACGCGCTAGTTTTCTGTTAAGTCTAGAATTAGCAGAAGAAAATACTACAGTTTTATAGATGCTACCTGCATGACCAGGCAAGGATCTAGAGTTCCGCGCACTCCTCCTCACCCGAGCTGGGGTTAGGTCTTGCCTCGCAAGGTGCAACGGCAGCGGAGATGGGGGAGAGGTCAGGTTAGGGTTCGGGCCCAGGTTGGCATTCGGGACGGGGGGGGGGACGCAGGGTCAATGTTGGGAGCTTGGTATTGAGGAGGCACCGAGAGGTCCAAGTCAAACAGGGGGTCCCAGCGCTGGGGAGCTGGATCTGCAAAGGGGGCCGGAATGCTAGCATCGTCAAACTCGATGTTAGGCAGCTGGGGTCCGGGAAAGGGCGGGGTTGGAGAAGCCGGTTCATAGTTCATAACGTCAAAGCGATCGTCTGAATCCAGTTCATCTGATTGCACATTCATCGGGTCACTAAAGCACTTCATATCTCTTTCATAGTCCAGTCCCAGGAGGAAAGCTTCAGGTCTACTGCGCGGGTGAGAGTGATCCCATCTAGAAACGGTTATGAGGTATTCAGCGTCGTTGAGTTGAACCCTATAGGAGGAGGAAGAGGGAACCCCTACCAAGAATTGCATTTTGATGTAAAGAAGCCTACGGTCGAGTTCAGACCATTCACATCTATCAAACTCGGTGAATCTCCCCACCGGGTTGATAGCAGTCTGCACTGCATCCGGGTTGTCTCGTAAGGGCTCAGGGATTCCTTTGACTGTGGCCCAACTGGGCGGCTCTAAGTCGATAGGGGCTGGTCGTTCGTACTCCGGCCAGGCTTCAAGATATATGGAGCCCCCAGCCTTAGTGAGGATTTTTCGGTTAAGAGCTCTGTATTTTAGGATTTCAGAGGGACAGGCGATGAGGAAGCGGCTGTTGTCTAGGAGCCAGATAGCCCAGTCCGAATGATCGAAAGCAGACTCTAGAACTCTGCTGAGGACCTCGACTGTCCATGCTCCATCGATAATAGTGGCAGTGATGTACAATGAGTAGTCAGCCATAGGAAAGAGGGTGGGAGTAGCTTGGGGAAGAGGAGAAGTTGAATGATTTGAAGAAAAAGGAGGAGAGCGGGAAGAAAATCTATTGGATGTGTGGTGAACAGTGGCATTATCGATGTGACTAGAGGGGATTTGAGAAGACGGCTTGGTAAAAGGGGCACGTGGGCCAGTGGAAACGACAAAAGGAACTTTAACAGCATTGGAATCGAGGGGGGAATGAGTGCGTGGGGGAAACGAGGGGTTATCTGGGAAGATATTGGCGGGTCCCGATATAGGAGCTTTGGACGGACAGCTGGCGTAATGATGCCCAAAAAATCCACAGTAAAAGCAAATCTTTGGTTCCCTACAGTTTGTCGCCACGTGGCCTAAACCGGCACAACGGAAACACCTCTTATTTTGTTTTAAAAAATCGAGAATTTGGCGGCAGGATTTGAAAATAGGAATTAAACGCCTACGGTTAAGGTTGCGAGGGGTCGGGAGAAGGGGCTTCTGTTTGGGGGGGGGCCGGGATAGCCGCTACTTGCGCATAGGTTTTGGGGGTAGGGGACGATGGACGGAGGGGGGCAGGAGGGTTCCGGGGGGAGGCAGTGGGCGGAGCAGGTGCATGGTGAGGAGGAGGCTGGCGTAGGTAAAAAGGGGGGACGAAGGAGATATCAGAAAAGGATAATGAGGGGGAAAAAGAAGGAGGAGGCTGAGGGAGAGGATGAGGAGAGGGAGAGGAGAGGGAGAGGAAGCCTCCTTTTCTTGTTGTTGTTCTCTCTTTTTCCCCTCTTCTTCTTCTTCTTGGTTCCTACCCCCTCCTTGGAGGAATGATTTATCCTTTTTTTTTCATGATTTTATTTTGTCTTTTTTATAAATAGAAAATAGTAAGAATTTCAAATAATCATTGGTCTTATTTTGTCAATGGAAAACACTATTTTGTGTGACATAAGAAAATTTGATTTTCATAAAAAAATAAGGGATCTCACCCTTTTTTTATTGATAATTTTCTTTTTATATCTTGATCAAAATTATTTAGTTATAATGCATGACTTTTTTCAAGCGATGTTGAATTTACCACTATATTTTTTAGGACAAATTTTCAAAGTAGGCTAGTTTATAAAACTATTTCGCGATAGGAGCTGGTTTTGAAACTTATTATCAAACAAGGCTGGTTTCTGCTTAGTCAGCAGCCAATTCAGCCATTTTATAACTGCCACGAGAAAGCGCAACTATGAGTTGCGCTTATCTTATTTTGTTCTTGGCGCAACTTTGAGTTGCGCCAATTTTTTTAATTATTTTTCCCTTCAGCGCAACTCCAAGTTGCGCATACTTCAACTTTTAAGCATGCGCAACTCATAGTTGCGCCTGCTATAATATAGCGTAGGCGCAACTATGAGTTGCGCATGTAGGTAGCTGCTGTTAAAACAGAGCCAGCAGCTACCCCTCTCTTCATAACCCCAAAAACATTTCCAAACTCCAAAACCCTTCTCATGCCCGAACCCACCACCTCCAAACCCAAATTTTAGCCAAACTCCACCAATTTTTCGCAAAATTTACAAATTTCTTCTTCATTCTTCGATTAAACCAAAGCTACAACAATGGAAGCGGGATTCTCTTCAACACAAATAGATTTTGGTAATTTCTAAACCCTAGTTTTTTTGATTTATTCGTTATTTGCTTATAATTTGGTTGTATTTTCTAGAAATATTTTCAAATAGCATGTTGTACATCTTAGTAATCCAATGTGAACCGTTGAATCACTAATTGGTTGTAAACGATTTGTAAAAAATGGTTTTTTTGCATGAACTTTGAAGAACCGAAAAGCGGACCGGTAGACGGTAGCGTGCTTTATATGCAGGATAATCACCGCTCTAATGTTGAAGAGTTAATGAGGGTAATATTAATTGTTTTGTAATTATAGTAAATTTTTGCAAGCTATGTCGCATTTTGAATAAAATGTATGTTATAATCCTTTGTTTGCAGAGTGTAAAACCGGTGGATTGTCTGGATCATTCGCAAAGTTTTGAAGATTTGATGGAGATGGTTGGAGATCAACGTGTTCAACAATTACTACATCAAACCGGATTCTGGTATTTCATGCAGATCAAATATATCAGATTCGACAGGTCATTAATCACAGCTTTAAGCGATAGATGGAGACCTGAGACTTGCACTTTTCATTTTTCGATGGGAGAAATGACAATTACACTGCAAGACGTATCTATTTTGCTTGGCCTTCCCATTGAAGGGGCCGTGTTGAATTACGGTGGTAACGTGGACGCCGATGAGGTATGCCAACGTTTGCTTGGCAAAATTCCACCCCCTGAAGCGGTTGTCAATAGAAGAGAGTTGAAGGTCAAATGGCTATATGTCCTTATAATCGGCAGGGAGATTTCGGTCGATTCATCTATTGAGGAGATAGAACAGTTTACACGGGCTGTCATATTGCTTCTTATAGCATCCCGTCTTTTTGCGAACCATTCGAAGGGTAGAGTTAGCGTTAAATGGTTGTACTTGCTGGAGGATTTTACTACCATTTCCGATTATTCATGGGGTAGCGCGGTTTTGTGCGCATTGTACAAGGGGTTGGATAATGTGGCACTAAGGAAAACGAACGGGTTAGCTGGTTGTCTAACACTTCTGCAGGTATGTTTGTTTTGACTTATTGGTGTACCAAATTTATGAAATATTTTGAAAGACGTTTCTTAACACTGATAATATGCAGGTATGGTCTTGGACGCGTATTTCTATTGGACGACCAAATGTTCGTGCCAACGTCGCTCCAGGATTACCTTATGGGGCAAGGTAAAAGCAACCCGAAACTTACAGTGAATTTTTTTTTGATTTCTACCAATATTCACACACTTTTTTTATTATGACTGTAGATGGACCGGAGATAGACGTTGGCGAGATAATCCAGCACGTCATCCTACATTCTATCGCAATGAGCTCGATGTTATGGACGAGCATGCTGTTGACTGGACGCCATACACGGCTGAGATCGTACAGGATCTGCCGCCTATTTGCTTGGACGGGGAGCATAGTTGGTATGCAAGGACCCCGATTATTTGCTTGCAAAGTGTAGCCATGCACTACCCCGACAGAGTGCTGAGGCAATATGGCCTTCGTCAGCATATACCGGATCCAGCCGAGCAGATTTTTCCGCACGGTTGGAATAGAGACTTGTACAACACGTACGTCGCAAGGTGGGATCACAAGTTGGATCACATTCAGGCTGAACGCGTACCAAGAATTTCAATCGAACAATATATACTACAGTTGGTACTGGCATATCACACGGCGATTTGTTCTTAAAGAATCGTCAACCAGACTGCCCAGATATGCTCCACGGGGACCGGTGGAACGTGATTTGGTACGTGTTTATAAGTTTAAACCTTTGAACTTCCGCATAAAGCTTTACTTACTTGCATCATTGATTCTTGTGTTTTAGGTTCAAGGGTTGTATATGATTTCCAATGAAGTTGACGATGTCCTGGCAGATCCTGCAGATGAGGACAGAGTACAAGGAAAGTGCTTCAACATCAAGGAGATTATCAAGTCGCTTCTTGGTAGGCATAAGCTAGAAAGACCACCACCGTATGTGCCTCGTCCGCCCCAGACTTTCGGTCGTACCTACCAAAGAAGACGTTTTAGAGGCACGGGTGGTCCTTCACAAGGTAGTCAGCCGGGGCAGGAAATAGTTGAAGCTGGACCATCTCAACCGCCTCCGACCCAAACTCAAATGACACTACGCGATCGTAGAAACATAAGAAGAGGGGATTGTGTTGGTCTGTATTTTGGTTGCTTTGTGTTGAAGTTGTAATGGCTTGAAACTTGCCGGTATGTAGGTGTTGCAATGTTGTACTATTGACTTAAAACATGTTGTTATATGAAATATGATGTTCTGTATGAAATATTTCACTTATTTGAATGAAATGGTGTTCCTTTATGTTGTTATTATATGAAAATTGATGTTGTTGTTATTAGAATGAAATGATGTTATACGAAAATTGATGGAAATCTGGAAAGATGGAAATGATGTTATCAGAAATGCCCATATATCTCTCTGGAAAATTGCAGGCGCGACTTTTTGTTGCGCATTCAAGAATATACTAGGCGCAACTATGAGTTGCGCCTATCAATTTCGTTCGAGCGCAACTTTGAGTTGCGCCTGTATACTTGGGCTATCTCCTAGCCCAACAGCAGCATCTAAACATCACAACTCCACAAACCCATTTTCTTTCAGAAACCCTAGCATCCATTTCCATTATTTTTACTACCAGCAACACAACATTCCACTCAAACTCATTTAATTGTACGAAGGTTAACAAAAGATTGCACGTTCATCTACACTTGAGGTAAATATTCGAAACCCTATTCCAATAATGTTTGATAGATCTAGTGTTGACATTTAACTTTCTGTAATTTCGATAGATCAATGACTACCGTGCCGATTATTTGTCACTATGACGGCGATTTAGTCGTCGATGAAAATAGCAAGCCAACCTATGTTGGCGGAAAACATAAGGGATCGAAAGTCAGGAGGGGTTGCAATTTTCTTGAGCTGAAAACTGCAATTTACAAAGCTACAAAGATTGCTTCTACAGAGTTCGACATCTCGTTGGTAAGTAAATGAGTAACGGATGACGGACCAATTGCTATTGAGGTAAACGACGACGACGACATCGATTCTATGTTTTGTGTGGGGATGAAAGTAATTGAGCTGTATGTTAAGAAGACGGAGGTGGTACATACAACTGAACAACAAGCTCAAATCTTTGATTATGCAAGTCAACCCGGACCTAGTAATACTGCTGAGCGAAGTCAACTGTATTACCCACACTACTCTTACCAGCCACCGAACGTTTACGCACAAGCAGCTGGGTATGCTTTTATGTGCTTCTTAATGTTTTACTCATGTTTTTTGTACTTAATAGTCCACTGTTTGTGTACAGGTACGGTGTCATGGCATATCCATCACAGTCACCCGGGTATGGTTTCCTTCCTTATCCATCGTATCCTCCACAGTCAATTCCAACCCCGAATTCAAACGACTACTTGCATGAAATTGAAGATGAAGATGTTGACACCGAGGACATGGAGGGTGGAAATGTCGATATCCAAATTTCCCATTTGGATAGCATGGAAATCACTGCTTCGTTTGACGATAATGAAACATGGATCGAATCTATGAATGTTAACAACGACGCTCCTTTAGATGATATTCCAGAGGAAGTTGTTGACACTGATGAGCATATCGAGATGGAAGAACCGTTAGACGATGACCAATGCAATGATACAATAATGGAAAGATCTATTGTGCAGAAATGTCAATTTACCGACGAAATGTTCGGACTGGAATGTGTGGAGAAGGGCCCTCGAGTTGGTATGATTTTTAAATCGAAGGAATCTTTAATTGAACATATAAGCGAATGGTCGATAAAGTGTTCAGTTTCATTTAAAAAAAGTCTCGCGCTAGAGAGTTCACTGCTATATGTGATATTGATGCTAATTGTCCATGGCGGCTTCACGCTATTGTGTCTAAAAGAGATCATGTTGGGTGGTGGATGATAAAAAAATACGGTGGTGATCACACTTGCTCAAATCCAATCATCAACTCAAACCACAAACAAGCAACAGCCAAATTCATTTGCACCAAAGTGCTTCCACATGTTCGTTCGAACCCAAGTTACACTGCGAAATCTGTCCAAGAGCTTATGGCAAACACTTACAAAATTCAAATAAGCTACATGAGAGCCTGGAAAGGACTTAGCAAAGCGGTGTCTACAATATTTGGCGATTGGGAATCTTCGTACAATGACTTGCCTCAGTATCTTCGTGCTATACAGAAATGCAATCCAGGTACTGTTTATCATGTACATACAGAAGGAGTACAATTTTGGGGGGCTTTCTGGGCATTCGGACCGAGCATTGCAGGTTTCAAGCATTGTCGTCCGGTTCTTTCTATTGACGGAACACATCTGTATGGTAAATATCAAGGTACATTGCTTGTAGCTACAGGAGTTGATGCAAACAACTCTCTTTTCCCTTTGGCATTCGCTATTGTAAGGACGGAGTCGGCGTAAACTTGGGGTTGGTTTTTTTCATGCATGGGACACTTAATTCCATCTTTAACTGCAAGATGCATTACATTCATTTCCGATAGAATGAAAGGAATTCCAACCGCCTTGCAAGAGAAGTGGAGAAGAGCACATCATCATCGCTTCTGCCTACGCCATTTGAAAGCAAACTTTAAAAAAGCTGGTTTTGGTAGTAAGATTTTGCAAAACTTATTTCATGCTTCTGCTGAAGCAAGAGATGAGTTAACATACAAAGAACTCAGAGACCAACTAAAAAATGTGAGTCCGGCTGCTGACAGATGGATTGATAGAAGTCTCCGACATAAGGATGAACAGTGGGCTCTTTACAAGGACAACGATGAACGTTTTTGTATGATGACTACCAATGCTTCGGAGAGTTTCAATGGAGTTCTTAAAGGTGCAAGACCGTTACCGGTAAAGGCGTTAGTGGCACGTACCTTTCATCGTCTTAATAGCTACTTCTACAGAAGACGTACGGATGGAATGGATTACGCATCTACGCTAACGCCTAATTATGACAAAATGATGGAAAAATATTCAGCAGAAGCACGTACTATGAGCATTAACAGGTTCAGCTTAACGGAGTGGCAAGTAACAGACACAAACGCGTGCAATTACACAGTAAATATTGCCAATGACAGCTGCAGCTGTTCATGCAATATTCCTATTCTAACCCATTTTCCATGTCCCCATGTTTTAGCTGCATGCGCACGATGTAGAGGAGGAGCGAACAGAGCTTACCATGATCTTATTTCTTCCTGGTTTACGGCAAACAGTTATAGACATAGTTATTCTCCGGTCTTTCATCCAGTACCCGACAGCAGATATTGGGATGTACATGAAGGCCCTACTATAATCCCGCCGCCAACGCGAAGGAATACAGGAAGACCGAGGTCCACAAGAATAAGGGGAGTCATGGACGAAATGGATGATAGAAGACAGGACAGATGTGGACAATGCGGTAACTTGGGTCATAAGAGAAGAACGTGTGGGAAGCAATAAATATTTTACTTGTTTCTACTACTTCTGTCAATCCTGAACTGTATAACTTGTATTTTTATTCTGTACGCAACTTTGTTATCAAAAACTATCCTATGGCAAACATGTAAATTACTTGCTATGTTATGTTACTTTGATTTTATTTATACCCAGCTTTTGTATGAATTTTCCACAGTTTTACATCTATCGTCAACTAAACATAACAGACAAACAATAATACATCATCTATTGCATATCCATTACAACAACCAAGCAAAAATAGAACCAAGTAATACAGCATTCATTAAAACTAAAGCATACATAACTCAATTGAACAAGTCTGATACACATCCATTACATTACAGTTGCATTACCCAGTTTACTAGACCCCTTTCCAAATTGGATTTACGGACTGCAAATATTCTACTTGATGTCGAAGCTGGCTTTTTTCCTTTTCCAAACGTCTCACTTCGGCTTGCATCTCTAGCGCATACTCCACTCCCCTAGGGGTCAACGGACGATCTAGCCATTTGAAGAAATTACAGCACTCAACACCTTTCGGGTTAGTTATATGATCAAGGTAACCGGCACATCCGTAAAACCGACGTCCAGCATTTGTTTGAGTCTTGCATACAACTACCTCACAAACATCTCCACAGTGGCAAAGTGGATGTCTATCTTGTCTCACTCGTCCTTCGCCGATAATTTGTTTCCCCGGTCTTTGATTCGTTTCTCCTAAGCAGATTTGATTATCCAAAGCAGATTGAACAACAACACCATTAGCCGGCGGAACTATCTCAAATTGAGCTTCAGGAACTGTTTCAAACTGAGTTCAGGAACAAATTCATTTTCAGCTTCCATCCGTTCAACAAATTGAACAAAACTTCATTTGGAATCTCCCAAATATCCATAAAAATTAGTGGTGATGTAAGTGTGGGTGAAGGGATTGTTGTAGCTTTGGTTTAATCGAAGAATGAAGAAGAAATTTGTAAATTTTGCGAAAAATTGGTGGAGTTTGGCTAAAATTTGGGTTTGGAGGTGGTGGGTTCGGGCATGAGAAGGGTTTTGGAGTTTGGAAATGTTTTTGGGGTTATGAAGAGAGGGGTAGCTGCTGGCTCTGTTTTAACAGCAGCTACCTGCAGGCGCAACTCATAGTTGCGCCTACGCTATATTATAGCAGGCGCAACTATGAGTTGCGCATGCTTAAAAGTTGAAGTATGCGCAACTTGGAGTTGCGCAGAAGGGAAAAATAATAAAAAAAATTGGCGCAACTCAAAGTTGCGCCAAGAACAAAATAAGATAAGCGCAACTCATAGTTGCGCTTTCTCGTGGCAGTTATAAAATGGCTGAGTTGGCTGCTGACTAGGCAGAAACCAGCCTTGTTTGATAATAAGTTTCAAAACCAGCTCCTATCGCGAAATAGTTTTATAAACTAGCCTACTTTGAAAATTTGTCCTATTTTTTATCGAGAACTAAAAAGTTGATAGAAGGGGTTGCACTAATCTAACTATTTTGAGTTACATTTAAAGCGAGGTTGAATTTACCACTACATTTTTTTATAGAGAACTAAAAGTTGATAGAAGGGGTTGCACTAATCTAACTATTTTGAGTTACATTTAAAACCAAAACATAATACATAATAATGACATAATAGAAATCTCATGACATAATTCCACATATTGTACCACCAACCTACTCTGGAAAGAAATCAACGACTCCAAAGAATAGATAAAGCTTAGGTCTCAATCTTTATTCAAAAAATCTTAACATTGTAATCACCTAACTAACAAAACAGACTTAAAATCAAATCATTGCCCTCCATAGAGTAACATAACATCCTGGAACAATCGGCATAATCAGAACTCATTTGTTGAAGCGGTAATGAGAATAGCATGATCCAATATAGCTCCCAACAGTTGTCATGTATTGTTGACTGAAAATTCGGCTAATCTCAGAGTTATGTGGATTGAAGAATCCTCAACTACTTAGTGTAGGATAAAGATGTTAATGAGCTATAAATGATAGTGAAATACTATTATAAAAGGAAATAAAACCGATTTTCGAAGAGGTTTGATTGATGGATCTGTATTCATTATGGTTATTCTCATTTTATTAATTAATGATCTGATTGCAAGGTATACAAAGAGAATAATGGAGTTTCCTTATTACAGATTCGTTCGTTTGTGCCAATGCAAGTTGTGGTCTTTGAATAGGTGACTTGAATGAGATTTCAACAATCCAGATGTGTGCCTTGCACTCTAAGTACTTACCCATCCATTAATGCTTAGGAATGAGCCAAATTTATCCTTCTAGGATATCTAATGTTTGCATGTCGTTTGTAAGGGGATCGGTATGTATCAGAGTAACATCCCCCGTTTCGAGACCCGAAAATCAGCGTCGATGAAGTTGTAATCATAACCAAAATTATTTTTAAGCAACAAAATGAGATCAGTTTTTTCCTCAACGATATTAAGTAATCAGGGAAACTAAATAAATTTTTTATTACACACTTTGTTAGCATATTTATATTCTAAAACTTCCCCACGTAGCAGTAAATGCAATAAAACATAGATAATAGTGACATGTTAGACATATGAAGTCGCCAACATGCTCGGTTAATCAGTTATAAATCCCGGTTTACAAGTAGCGAAATAAAAATACTTATTAACTCCAAGTCTCATGGTTCGTCTTCGAACTTTATTCATCTTCTAGAAAAATTATATAATCCTATAAACTCAGCCTACTCAATGGATAATCCATGATTTTATAGGGAAACGAAATAAAGACACGAGTTGAATAGACGGTCTAGTATGAGTAATACCATACACTAAAAAAACATCAAAGTGAGACTACGTCGCCAAGCAGATCGGGTTTTCTCTCACTATTATATAACAAAAAAACAACATATAGAACCAAGTATAGTGTACAATCAAACTTTTCTGTATCACCTATTAACTTTAACCTAGGTGTTATTCTCATATTCGTAATAATCTCAATGACTCCCTAGCGTTAATGTGCTGGTTTTACATCATCGGTTACCACTCAGGCCTTACAAGTTACACCTTTATTCCTAAATAATGTAATGCTTTTACGTTACCTATTTCCACTCAGGCCTTATACCTTCATTCCTATGTAATGTAGCGATTTCACATTATCGGTTGCCACTTAGGCCTTACACTTTCATTCCTATGTACATGGTGATTTTATATTTCCAGTTTCCACTCAAACCCTACACCTTCTTACACGGTTGCATTATAATCTCAAGCACGTCCCATACCTAGATCTTCATAATCCTCCAGTTGTAATTCTACTTATTCAGGAGACACCTCCTGTAACGAATGTCTTTCACTACTGGTACCCAATATACCTGGCACTGTGGAGATACCAGGCCGATGTAAGGCAATACCAAAGGGTGTAAAGCAACGAAAATCCAAACGTAGAACCTATAGAACATCTCATAGAGCATAGATAAAATATAATATAATAACATAAACGTAAAGTATGCGAGATAGTGGTATAATCAAATGAACCATTAATAAGAATATCAGAGTGCAACAACTTCACAGATTATACAAAACTGAAAATAAAAGAGTTCATACATCCCAGATCTCCAAAATAAACTCTATAACTATCTCTAAAGTAATATAAGTACTGGTATAGCTCCACGGTACTGCACATCAGAATATAAGCGATAATTAGCTCTAAAGTATAAATATATGAAAATGTAGCCTTCTGCTCGTACTCCATACAACCCTATGCGTTATTCAGACCTGTTATCCCTAAGCTACTCATTTAAGAGTGCCCGAGATAAGAAGAAGCAAAACATAAAACCTTAGTCAAATAATAGTCTAGTGTGAGGGATACATCATATCAATATACTACAAAAATTATATATAATAAATAGGGGCATAGGATTTGTAATATCATATCCGTCTCGTCCCTGCACCCAAAGAGTTAGCACATAACAGTCGATATATGCTAATCCATTATAAGCATCATATGAGTGTACTACAATCAAAGTGCAATATTGAGAGTCTAGGTATACAGTCCAAAATACCTACGTCGTGTAATTACCTAGAGTGATAAGCAACCATGGAAAACATAGTATCCATCAAACAATCATCACCATCGCCTATGTGCTTGGATATATGGTAACTCATAGGGCACAACCGCAAACTAGAGAGTCAATCAAATCCCGGCTTCATTGGTGCTCGAATCCATGCCACTTCATAAGGCAAGGAACTAGACTCACGATCGTCAAGTCCAGGGTAATCCATAATAGTAAGATCCGGACGCAGTCGTAATCCAAGTAGGTGTCCCCACGTACCCCTTTTGTACGAGCTAGAAACCTTCAAGTTATCAATAATCTCTTTCCATGCATCTCCATAGTGGAACTCAGTCATTATTTCATCTCGCCTATCTCCATAGTAAAACACAGTCGCAAATCCTACTCACATGCCCTAATCGTTGAACTTGTCCTATTTTGTGCCACTATTTCCATCGTTGAGTCGTCGTCATCGAAATGTCTCTAGACACCCATCGTAAGTCATAGAGCCATCGTACGAAGGTTTTGAAATCATCGTCATGTCAAAGCGCCACACCATCGCTTCATTAGTTGCCACAAGAACCCCAAAGTTTCCTTGAGTCATCCCGGAGTCGTTCGCCAAACCAAAAGCAACACCATTAAAAACACGAAGCAACACCTTCCTTGACTTGAAGTAACCCAGAAATTTTACCACTCCATCTCTTGCTTGGAAAAACCCTTGTCCGGTCCCAAAGCGATGCCCTCCTTGTCTCGAAGCCAGAGCCGAAGCAATACACCACTACCCTGAACAAGATTCTCTGACCAGCCCTCGAACACAACACCATCGGATGTTATTTACTGTCTGGTCCTCTTTAATGCTGATTTGGAGCACCCTCGAGCAAACCACCTCGGACTAGAAGTCATACCCGAGCACCCTACCACTGTACAAGTGCTACCAAACAGAAATATTATAGTATCTCCAAACTTTGATTTCGCGTCTATTTCAATGCCATGCTCTGTCCTTCAATCCGTGTGCCTTCCTTATGCATCGATACGATTCCTAATATCCTCAAGTGTATCTATCGAAGTCTGGTTCCATGCTCCTTACCTCTAATTCACTCCGATGAGTATTTTTAACCATTCAAGCGTACACAGAAACACCACGCATGTATCAATCCACATTCAAGCATGCAAAACAAATAACAAATCATGGCAATCATCGTATAATGTATTTATAATGTAGCCTAACATATATAGAAGCATTCACATATCTAAATAACATGATTAGAACACTAAAAGTCACTTTATTCACGTTTTCACTACAGGTAGAATTTTGAAACAACATTAAAGCATAATTTTGATTGTAAAATGGATCCAAAACATGCTAAAACCTATAGATACATATATAATAAGACGTGAGATGATAAATTACTTACCAAACATCCAAAATCCAAGTTTTACATACAAATCGAGGTGAATCCCAAAATGAACAGCAAAGACCCAATTTATCTTCCCAAAAAATGTAGATTCAAAGACCTCTAACTAATCCTCTTGCTAATCTATCCTTAATATATGATTTAGAGGAGAGATGCGAAGGTTTTGGTGAAGAAAGGGTTAATAGAGGCTTAGATCTATTTGGAAGACGAGAAAAATGATTTGGGAAAGGTTATTTCAGCCTCTAATAGTGTAAAATCCAAAATGGGTTATTGGGCTTATCACCAATCTCACTAATTATCCATTAAGTTGGTCCAAAAACTGTAAAACTTCAAACAGTCATATCTCCTAGCTAGAAAGTCTAAAACGTTATTACGATCACTCTACCGAAAAGGAAACCATCATGTCTTTTTAATGGAAGCAATCTCAGGTCCTAATTCAGTTTCTATTAATAGTTATAGCCATTACAAGTTTTTATGGTAAAATCATTCGATAAAAAAAATTTAGAGTCAAAGATGTCATTACTCAACATTCCCCGAATATAAATTTAAAAGTAATATTTTACGACCCAAAATAAATTTAAAAGTAATATTTTATGATCTGCTGATACGTAAAATACAGGTCGTTACACTCTTCCCCTTATGAATTTTGGCCTCGAAATCCCCAACGTAAATAAGTAAAGTCAAATATAGCTATTCTGCATACCTAATAACCACGAGCAATCATATCAAACATGAACAAAAAAGTAAGAAATAATATCTACGCCTACCCTAGCATGCAGGATACTAAACTATCATGTATATGATATTGAAAGTTAATGTAAATGTGATAAATAGAAAGTCTCACCAAGTAAAGAGCTTCGGATAAGCGGTGCTCATGCTCCCCTCGGTCTCCCAAGTATAATCGTTTTCGCTCACTCCACTGAACCTTCACCATCTTCCTTCTAAGCTTCTTTGTATCACGTTCGACGATACAAATAAGCTTACATGGTCTCGAAGCTTCTGGTTTAATCTCAATTTCATCAAGCTGATCTGGTTTAACTATCTCGCTTGAGCTGTGCACAAACTTTCACAAGTGAGAGACATGGAACACATTGTGCACGCTCGCCATCTTTTGAGGCAAATCGACTCTATAAACTAGATTCTCAATCCTCCCTAGTATCGGAAAAGGACCAATGAATCTCGATGCCAACTTCCTTTCCGCACCGAATTGAAAAACATTCTTCAATGGAGAGACCTTGATAAACACCATATCGCCGACAGAGAACTCTATAACATGTCTTCTCTTATCAGCGCAGCTCTTCTATCTATCTTGAGTAGCTTTCATTCGTTGCCAAAGATGTCAATCTTCTTTGATGTCTCTCTAACAATCTCTAGCCCAAGTATCAGTTTCTCGCCTGCTTTCCACTAACATGAAGAATTGTTGCACAATCGACCATATAACGCCTCAAATGGTGTTATACCGATGCTAGACTGAAAACTGTTCTTGTATGCAAACTCTACTAAATGCAAATGATCGTCCCATAAGCCACCAAAATCGAGAATTCAAGCTTACAAGAGATCCTCTAAGATACAATTCGCCATTCCTTCAGCCCATCAGTTTGTGGATAATAAGCTGCACTGAGATGTAGCTATGTCCCCAAAGCCTCTTGTAAGCTCTTCTAAAACCTACTAGTGAACAAATGGCCTCGATCACTCACAATTCTCCTCGACACATCATGGAATCGCACAACCCACTTCCCATACAACTCGGCCAATTTAGATGTCATCCTACTAGACTATATAAGTACATACCTAGCACTCTTGATCAATCTATCGACTGCAACCCAAATGCTATCACAGCCTTCTTTGGTCCTCAGTAATCCATCGATGAAATCCATCGAAACTTATTTCCATTTCCACTTGGGAATCTCGAGCGATTGTAGTAAACCACTCGGCTTTTTCTGCTTAACGTTTACTAAATGTCAGTTCATTTACTTTGAGATGAACGCCCCAATATTCTTCTTCATACATTCCTAATAAAATGTTGCTTCATATCATGATACATTTTATTGCCGTCGGGATGTATAGTCAACCTCAAATGATAGCGCTCTCGTAGCCCTCATCCCTCAACCCATCGACATTAAGTACAAACAATCTCGCGTCCTTATGAAACCAACTATCACGGTTGAGCCCGTACTACTTCATCTCCTCAAACTTTGCTCTTTCCTTTATCTTCGCCATGATCTCCGCTAGTCTAGCATCTTGCCTCTGACTAATACCGATCCGCTCGATCAAAGTAGGTCTAATCTTTGAGCTAGCCAATACCTTTGGCTCTAGTTCACATCGAGGTCTAGTATCATTGCAAGCAATAAACTCCAATTGCTTGCACTTTAGGAACATTGCCCCTAAGCTTGCATGTCTTCTATACAAGGCAACAGTAACTGCATTTCCCTTACTGAGCATATAGGAAATGTGAAAGTCGTAGGAGGCCAAAAACTCTAACCATTACTACTAACGAAGATTAAGATCCTTCTTTGAGAAGAGATATTTCAACAATTTGTGGTTCGTATAAAACTCAAACCTTCTCCAAGCAAATAATGTCTCAATATCTTCAAAGCGAATACTAACGCCGCCAACTCCAAATCATGAGTCAGATACTTCTTCTTGTGCGGTTTCAGCTTTTGACTAGTGTAGACGACAACCTTTCCCACCTGTATCAATACCGCACCTAGTCCAGCACCACGGGCATCTATGTATACTGTTAACTATAGCAAAACGAGTCATCCATAGCGGCACATAATTGTTATAAAACAAAACTATAGCGGTTCGATAAACGTTGTATATCGACGTGATATAAAAACAGTGGCATATTTATAACACAAAAAATGCCGTTATAAAATAGTAAGTTTTCATAGCGCATATATGCCGCCACAAATTTTAATTAGGAATAATGAAAATTTTCCCTATAAATAACAATTGTAGCGGTTATACAAACGCTATATATCGACATGTTATAGTATAGTAGATTTACAACGTGTATATGCCATTATAAATTATGTAGATACATTAGCACTTTTAATCCGCTATCCTTCGACAGTAACGACCTGCATTACATTATCTTTTTATAGCACTTATATTGAATAACTATAACGCTTTTTAAACTAGTTTATTTTTCTATGTGTTTAATGCATCTTGGAGTATATTATAGTTTAGTAATAGCATATCAAAAATGAATTTTCTTTAGACACAAAACAATATGAACATTGCAAGAGTCGAAGAATATAATATTTAGAAAATGTAACGCATTATATTAAACTTACAAAATATCCACAAATTTCCTATGAAACAAGATCAAACATATACATAATATCCATTACATATGTTTTCAGCAGATAGAAATGTTTTAAGTACACCCTAAAAAAATTGCATTAGCTGATGGGCTAAAATGTGATGAGCCAGTAGCATTGCATCCTTCTATATCGGATCAAGTTCTTTGCTATTTATCAGTGGATTTACTGTTGGTGATGATTTTACACACCTGTTGTTTTCCTTTTTCGCAGTAGCACTAGCTGCTTCTTCTCCGAGTCTTCTTCTCTGAAGAGCCTAGGCATTCAAATGCATTTATATATAAACTTTGAACCTTTTCAATACTTTTCCAAGAGAAGGTTTGTGTAATGATGTTGCAAGAGACAGTGAAGGCTTAATTTTTTTAATTTACAAACGTATTTGCTCAGGTTTTCACATATTATATCATAAACATTTACAAATTTATAAAGTCCATGCTTGTGTTGAATGTTCAAAAATAATGGACTCTATATAAATATTATTATATTAACAGTCTTCACACTGACATTTAATGAGCAGTGCTTTAAAAGAGTCAAAATAAATTCAATCAATTCATCATTGTAATATTGCTAACAATATTAACTATCAAAAGCTGTTCAAAAGTATCAAAATTAAAATTGAGTTAATACAAAAAATCATCAACCATTATAATATTAACTTTTAGTGAATGTTTTAACCAATCCTTTGTAGAACAAGCAAGCAAGGGAAAAAACTCAATATACGTCCAAATTAACTTGCAACAACTATTCTCAATCAATAAAATTATAATTTGACTTAACAAAACATCATCAATTCATCATTGGTTCCCAGTAATTGTTTTAAATTGACAACTTAATTACCATTCAACTTCAATCATCTACCTATTAAATTTCAACCACAACCGCACTTACACACATACGTACAGAAATGTACTGAGACACAAACACAGCCACACATCCACACTCACACACACTCACGCATAACACAGTTTCACCCATACATACACACTGGCTTAACCCACATACACTTATATAATAAATTATTATTATTATTAAAAACTTAGTTACTTTCTGTAAACTTATTTAATTTTTATATAACTTAATTAACGAAGTTGATTTTTATATATTAGTTAATTCATATTTTATTATTATAAACTAAGTTAATTTTGATATAGTGTAATTATTGATTATACTAGGCAGCTCATAGTGGTAGAAAGTCAAAAAATTAAATAACAATATGAAAAAGTTGTTAGTAGTAATAATAAAATTTGTAAATCATGGGTATACTTCATTCTTTAAGGTGGTATGTTATTAAATCATTGACTAATGAATGCAACGAACTGAATCATGTGAGCATAATAGGAACTTGTCTAAATAGCCAATGAACTCACTAAAATAGTATCTGTCAAAAGTCTAGGTTATCGGTACCTTAATCGTTTGTATATCCAACCTCTTATCCCTTAGTCACAACATTCGTCCAATATCAGTAATTTCTTTGCAAATGAAACCAAAAGAAGCCCTTTCACTTGGTTGCATGTCTTTTATAACTTTCTGAACTTCTTTCTTCGAATCCAGATGTGTCATCTTACTGCATTATACGGGCCAATGAAAAAAATCATAGACTACCCCAATAAAATTTGAAGTTTCTATGTACAGATGTCAGTTCATTATGTGCAATTTTCTACCAATAGCTTCACTTAGTAATTGGAAGACAGTTTTTTCCCCACCTCCAATTTCACTGATAAGAAGAACAGGTTCTTTCATTTCATAGCATCACTTTACAAGATAATACAACCTCTTCATACTTTTAGTCCATACAATACTGCATAAGAAACAACACTCGTGAGAACAAAAGTTATGACATTAGAGTTTGGATGAGATAAAAACTATTAAAAAGGCAAGTAGTTGCAATGTTTTAAATCTCGGCCATCTCGGCCGATATCTCGGCTGAAATCTCAGTTGAAAGCTTGGGCGAAACGAAACATGAGATATCGATTGATATCTCATTTCGATTATATCGGCCGAAATTTACATATATCGATCGATATTTAGAGCGAAACAATATTCCGAGATATTCCCGATATATTGTTTTTTTTAAAAAAAATAGGCTCATCTTAGTTTATTATAAAAAAATGAACAAAGCCCTTTTCTTTCCGATTCAACTTCTCAAAAGATCACGTTCCTTGCCAAAATATCGAACTCCCTCTTTTAAAAAAACCGAAATCTCTCTTCCAACATCCAACAGCTCGTGGTTCCTTCCAATTTTCGACTACTCGATCTCGCTTTTGACAGTCTGCTGCTTCGTCTTCGACCAATCTCTCTACTCTCTACTCTCTACATGTATGTAAATTAGGGTTGTTTCTATTTTAATGAAATTCAATCTTTCAAAAATTAAATATATAGTATAATTTAGAATAAATGTGCAAGTAGATTTAGTTTGTTATTCTTACTGCATAACCTTCTGCAAGTAGATTTGCATTGTCTGAAACCCTTCGATTCCTGATATCTCTTATATGCATTTGCTTTTATTTGCATCAGTTTCTGATACTGTTATTATGTTATTTTTACTACATATATGTAATTGTATAGAACTCGCTTTTTTCAGTTAATTTGTCGCATTTCATCTACTTATATGTAATTGCTAAAACTGGTGATGTTTTGTAACTTTTGTTGAACAATTTCATATAGTTAAAGTATAATTGCATTATTTTTTCAGTTAGAATAGTGGAGATTAGTTGCAATAATTCAGTAAATGTTAAATAAACCAATACCATGCATTTTTTTCTATAAATTATGTGATGTGTTATACTCCGATATGGTCCCGAGATGAACTTTAGGTCCGAGATGTAAATCCGATATTGGCGTCCGAGATGCACTCGTCTCGTCCGAGATCTTCCACGATACGATACCGAGTCACTAAAATCGCCGAGACAAAACGTGTCCGATATCCGAGATTTAAAACCTTGAGTAGTTGGTCTCACTTTTGGATGCTCACTGGTTCAGTTTGGCTTTTCCCTAGAATTGCACATGAGATATTGATTAAATTATTAACATATGATTTCTAAATAAAAAGGAACCTTAAAGTAGAAGATATGACACGTAGCTAACATCAAGAAACATCGACAATATACTGCATTTCAGACTTTAACCTATACTTTTTCCAAATAACGGTTAAAATATCATTTAATGATAATTTCTAAATATATAGCTTATACTTGTTGATATATCAGCGATAATATACTGATTTTTTATGCAAATATTGGTTAAAATAGACAAATATTACTAATTAAAAAAATACATAAATATCTCATATATCAACGAGACATGCGTGCACATCAGTCATTAACAGATAATTTGTCGATACTGTACTTAGGATACAATATATGATTAAATCATCAACAATCAAAGGACATGAATGTTTATTTCAAAAACTAAATGCATTTACATTTTGCTGTGCTACACTGAAATTACCAGGTTATTCATATGAAAATGTCTGTTATTAATTACATCAAACTGGAAGGGAGGCGGAATGCTTACCTTCTTTTTTCTTATTGTTTGGTCACCAGTAGATTATTTATCGAAAAGAAACAAAAACGAATACAAAAGGGTTGAGAAGAAAAAAGATATCATTACACAACATAGTTAATCGAACATGACCTTAATTATAATCCTTTAATGGCATCTTGATTATAATCCTTGCAAAAATTTCAACAACCAAAGCATATAAAAGCTTCGCTTTATTAGGCTACGTAGCTAGATGAAAGCCTGGTTTGTTGCCCTTCAGGAATACATACAAGGTAAATTGGCTCACTGCAAGGAAATATAAAAAGAAAAGTACCTAAACAATACATAAAAAACCTTTTGTGTTAAAAAAATATGTGATAAATGTATCTTCGGTGCAAATAACTATATCATGCTCAATACTTGTAACAGAAAATTGAGTAATTATATGTACAATAAGCACACATTATTTAATCCTTTATAAACCTTTAATTTTATAGACTTTTCATGTTATTGTTTTTTATATGAATCGCTTTATCTAATCATGGTGTCTTGAAACTTCTGCTTCAAGTGTATTGGAACAAGAAAGAAAGGACAAAACAAGTTTGGGTTCCAAAGGGATTGTTTATTAATAATTATTCTGCCACTAACAACCATGGACCTATAAATAGGTCACATACATCTTTAACCGTGTAGGTGTGGTGGCAGGCTGAGGAACAACATTGGTGTTATCTGGATTCTGGCTGTTCCAGATATACAACGGGTGTCAAATCAACGTTCCTTAGCCTAGTATAAAGGAGACAGATTCACTATGAGCAAACAACGAATGATTATCGTACAGGTAAAACAGGTAGTTATCTTTGTTTTTCACACGATAGATAATCGGTAAGAATCTGCACCATAATCTGAATATGTAACAATAGCTATAAAAAAATGTAAAGCCACAAATGCAAAAGAGAATGAGGGAAAATATTAAACTACGTTCACAGTATATATTTGAATTAGAGAAAATGGATGTTCATAATACTGTCCAACGACCAAGACATGCATAATAAGAACAACATATTTGAAATGTAATAGTTCTATCAAGTAGGCATAAATGTCTATGTTATACCAAATGTCTATGTACCAAATTTTAGTACCAACCGGCCCGATAGCTAACAAATAATAAAAAAATAAATGTCTATGTTATACCAAAATGAACCACAATAAAAAGATCATCAATTTGATGATCAAACTAGTGATACAACCTTGAAAACAGTAATACATAGGTAAACGTGAACTTCTTAAAGAAGTGAAGACAGTTACTTGAGATAACATGACAGAGATATCATTGACATGGATGGGATGTGTGCACTATGGCCTGTTGTTCTTATTCAATGGCAGACTGGTAGTGGTCAATACAATGTAGCAGCAACGAAGACTGGAATAATACACTAGTACATCACCACATGGACTTAAGGAAGGACCTAAGCCGAACTGCTCTAATACATTACCACATGAACTGGAATACTGCACTGATACATTACCACTAGAATAGTGCACTAATACGAAGATTATAATAATTTAGTGATATATTCAAAACTGAACTAATATATTATAATGTGGAATGCTACACTGAATCGAAGGCATCATGAAGTAATTAACACATACAAAACTATTCAAATTTAAACTGCAGTGAAGAGTCGAGTATATTGCATTAAAATAGGAAACGCTAATTGAGCTGAAGCTGGGTCGATATAGGGGGAAGAGAGAGAATAGAATGTTGGCTACAATGCAGTACTAGCAAATCAATGAATTGAGTACTAAGCCTAAAAGTTAACTGATCTATAAGATTAGCCTGAATTGAAATAGATAGAGCACCGCACATTCCAAAAGATGGCTGAATTGGAGTATCTGATAGTATAAAGAAATCTGAACTGAATCCATATTATAGTGTACGAGTAGCTAACTAGAGAGAGGGTAGCTGCTGAGAGGAAGCTTGTTGGATAATAATAATAGTAGCTGATGTTTGAATTAGAGTATGCAAGAAGATGACATACATATTTTTTGAATAAAATGTATATTATAATGTAACATACATATTTTTTAAACAATTTAACCTTACATTATATACCATAGACTTAAGCTCAAATGCTTTATACTAAACCGAAAATTAGTTTGGAGAAGAAAATGGTTATATAATATGGAACTTGTAGTGCATGTTAAGGATGAACATAATGTATTCGTTCTTGCATTAACCCCTGAACTCAATTTCTCTTTGCATTTACCCCATTCTTCAATGTAGAAAGTATTGTACATGAAGCAATAGGTTGTACATCATAGGTAGTTGTGCATGAATTTAGATTAAAAACCACTTTTAAAAATTTCATACCTACATTTAAGGGAAAATAAATCTATAGGATTTTATTTCTTGATGTACACCACATAGTCCATGAATCCGAATATATAGTTTCTAAGAACAATTAGTTGTAGAAACCCAAAATATCATCACTCTAAACAATGCACCCTTTGTATGTTAAACTAAAAATATTTTTAAATGGCAAAATTGAAAAAAAAAGATGGTAAATAAAAATAAAATTGGAAGACATACCACAGTTGAAACATGCATATACGAAAACATGATAAAAATGACTGCAATTTGTATACATGAATATAAAAAATGATACATGTTCCACTATACAGAAATGCATCTACCTTGTTATAAACTGGAACCACTAAATTGTAAACAACCATTTCAACTACGACTGCTAATTTAATGAGGAGAAGGCAACGTACCTGATAGACACCGGTGCCGTCGATGCTTCAGCTACTAATACCTAAAGTAACGGTTCACCCTACAAACCGAAATAACATACATTTAAACATCCAACACTGATGTATTTATCTAATAGAGGAAAGAAACATAATAATAAACACCTCTTCTTCTTTTGTTTATCAAGCAGGCATAACATGTTCATTGACTTCGCAATATGTTGGTTGCACAAATATCGGTTGCAATTGAATGGGGATATAGTCATAAAATCAAACCAACTGCTCTAATCATTCCATGTACATTTGGCATAACGTTTCAACCTTTTCTCCCCCAATAGCAACCAATGTTTTGCTCGACATAGGCAACAGCGCTCCAAAAATTCAACGTTATAAAAAATGTTTAAGAGCAGAGTAATCGATGCTCTGATGCGCACAATCATTAAAGAAAGTGCATAACGCTCTTCCATTAGGCAATTACAAGCATTGTATAGAGAGGCGGTGCAAGATGATGGTATAAACCAAAATGACAACCAAAAAAGATACTGATGCAAAAGAGTGGAATTAAAATTGTGTATAAAAAAGTTAACTGGAGTGTTAAACCAATTTTTGCCTACAAAAAACTTAAACACAAAAAGGATGCAATGAAAATAGTTGGTTACAAAGTTGAGTTGGTATTACCAAACAATGACAATCTCAATCGTGAATATCTGAAATCTCTCTCATTGTCATTCATACTCTTCAGGCAGTAAGTAACCGATTAACTTCAATGTTGACCCAACTTAAAAGAACAGCAGGCATACAACCTATAACAACCCATATATTTGGACCATTTAAATTGATAATAATCCACACATGTCAACTTAAATAATACAAAACACGAATCATTATGGGATTATGAATACATATATGTAAATGAGAATCAATATAACATCACAGACACAGAATAGTCACAGAATAATGCAGCGGAAAAGTACATCATCATAATAGTAGTTCATGAAGCTACTACAGGAATACAACAATGTTTCAACATAAAGTGACAAAGAGGAAATACAAGATGTTCAATACATAAGTTCATCAAATACTAGAAAGGAAATAACTGATAAAGATAAATGCTAAGTCTTCAGCATCTTCAACCAACCTTGATCAGCAACTGGATAGCTTCAGACTGACCCGAGCATATACAAAAGAAACACTCGAGTCAGGACTCAAAATCTTATACAGGATAATCAGGTGCAAATAATAAAGTCCATAACTCAAAGATGAATGTGATACACACCTTTAAGGATCCGATAAACTATCTATATATACAATAGAATACGCTAAATAGATAATGTCTAATCAGTAAAGTATGATATCAAAATAGTGTTAAGTCATGGCCCATTCCACCCTTAACACATTTTTATTCCCAAGAGCATATACAAGACCGTAGTTTCCCCAAAACCGGAAGTCACCAAAGGGCAATCCATATACTAAAGGTACAAAACAAAACGTAGTGGTCGCAAATAGAATAATTAGTATGACAAGGTACATGAGGCGATACCAACTAGGATACTAGTAGTTGCCTGATCCGGACTGATGTTGAGCATAGCAGCTACTATCTCAACACCGCAAAACAACACTCCCAAATCAAGGGGTGCACCCAAATCGAATCACATAAGTAATAGATAAGGTATCTAAGAAGTGTGTCCGCTAGAGATGGCGATCCTCAATGGCCCGGCGCGGCTCCTGTTTTAGTCATGTCAGGGGTCATCCAAAATTGTTCTCTTTCTTCAGTCAACGCGTTCACCAAAACATCCACTTCGTTCTGGATTAACACTCCGCGTATATTAGTTATTAAAGTGGTTTTCGGTATCGACAGAGAGTATGTCCATATCCGATCCCGGTCTCTTTAATAACTACGCATTTATTACCCGATGGTCATTTAATATTAAAGTTTAAACAAATCAAAGTCCAAAAGTCAAGTTGCAAGTTTGACTTTCAAAATTTGACACTTCACAATTCAATTTATTTCGAACATTTAAAAATCATATTTCCAAATGAAGTTTTAGTTCAAGCCCTTGAGTTAACAATAGTTAAATATTTAAGTTCAATTTAACAAGATCCAAATTCCACTTACTAATTTAATTCATAACCATAGATTCAATTAACTGGTCAATTTGGTTCAAATCATTAAATCAACTTTTATTCAATTTAATTCATATTCCCATTCATCGTCAGAACTTTGATTTAATTAATTTCAATAGCTAAATCAAATCCTTAAACTTTAGTTGGTTTTGCATTCCCTTTATGTCACTTTGTTACTTAATCTCAAATTAAATTTTATAACAAATTCCAAATTTATTAAATTTATCCGAATTAGATTTAATCTCAAATCTAATAAATTCAAATTATTAGATTCTAAAACTTACTTGTTCAAATCTCATTTCAATTAAATGTGTCAATCTGTTTTATCTAATTAAATAAATTTATTAATTTATTACAATCAAGTCCATTAATTTACTACAATTAATCCTATTAATTTATTACCATTAAATCCATTAATTTATTACAATTAAATCCATTGATTTATTTCAATTAAATCCATTAATTTAATACAATTAAATCCATTGATTTATTTCAATTAAATTCGTTAATTTATTACACTTAAATCCATTGATTTATTATAATTAAATCCATTAATTTATTACAATTAAGTCCATTAATTTAGTTACTTACTTTCCAACAAATTTTTAAGTTCATTTCTTAATTTCAAATAGATTTCAATTCCAAAATGATTATTGTCGACCAATCGGGTTTCTTATTTTTAATTATCTATCCTAGGCCAAAGTTGTTCAATTGGGTATTTATCATTTCAACCCAATATCATTAAATAAAGCAAAGCATAGCAAAGGGAACTTGCAGTGTGATAACTGGGATGGTGTCAAAGTAAATAAACAATCAATAGCAACCATACATAACAATTCAACCGTTTATTTAAATAATCCCGAAATAATCGTATTTAATTTACATTTGTTATTTATGTAAATTAATAAAATTATTCCTAGAATCCACACTATCATTTCATGCAGATTAAAGATTATTACATCATGGGTTTTCACTTGGCGTTTATTATCAAATTATTACATCAATCATACATTCAATGGTTCAAAGTGTAGTTAACGCTATTTCTACGTGTCGATTTATTTAACATTTTAAAGGGACAAGTTTAACATATATAATCTATTTTAAATTTTAGACTATCCTATATCAATTTCAATTTCATATTAATCATCACTTATATTAACAACCAAATTCAACATCACATAACAAATTAAATGTCACAATTATTTCCATATCTAACTTCAAATCACAATTTAATATCAACCATTTTAACATTCAAATTAATATCAATAACATCTATCACTTGACTATCATAGCATAATAGATTGAGTCGTGAATGAAATATTCACCTTGCGTGGTTAAAGAAGATGACGGCGAAGTACGAAAATGAATAAACTAGATAGACGACACAAGCACGAATCCGAACACGAACAAAACAAAGAAACTAGATAGATCTGACAGGCTGAATGGAAGCCTAAGTCTCCGAAGCAGTAGCTGGAACAAAACATAGTAAAACACTGTATATGAGTAACCAGAAATTCAAAGCTATATACTGCTATAAAATATACAGTTTCATATATATATTTATATATAAAACGGAAGTGCAAATGAAAATTCGACCGCGGCCAAGGTGGGCACGACAGTGGCGGTGGAGCAGAGGACAACGTGGTGGTCGGGGTGTAAAGCGGGCTGGTCGCTGGCGGTTGCGGGCTGGGGTTCGACTGGGTCGTTGGCGGGTCCGGGTGGTCGGGCGGATTCGGCAGGGGAAGGTGGAAACCGGGCAGGCGGGCGGAGGCAGTGGGGCAGGGCGGCTGATGGTGGCAGAGGCCTGGGCGGAGGGCTGGTGGGGTTAGGGACGGGCTGCTGGCGTTGAGGATGGTGGCGGCAGGCGGACAGAGGCCTGGGCTGGGGCGGGCGAAGGCTGGGCGAATGGGGCTGGACGTGGGCGAAGGCGGAGCGGAGGCCTGGACTGGGGGGAAGGCGGAGGGTTGGGCGAATGGGGCTGGCGTACGGGTGGTAGGCGGTTGGCCGGTGGGAGGGGACTGGGGCAGTGGGACGGAGGGGACTGGGCTGGGCGGAGGGGACGGGAGGCGGCGGTGGCTTGGACTGGGCAGGCTGGCGAAGGGCTGGGCGGAGGCGAAGGGGACGGGCAGCAGGTTCGGGGCCAGGTGGTTGGGGCAGCAGGGTGGAGGGCTGGTGGGAGGCAGTGGGAGGAAAGTCTCATTTTGCTGTTTGAGAAGAAAGAAATGAAAAAATATATGAAGAGAAGAGGAAGGCAAAGGAATACGTACCAAAGATGTAAAAATGCAAACGAGTGAATAGTGGGATGATAGCTTATTATATAACCTAGTACAGAAATTGAAAGGTCTCCAATTTATTTGTCTTGGTAACCGAATGGCTGTTGGCTTTCCAAGGCAATTGAATAGTCAAAGGACCCCTAGAATTCTGAACTGAGTAGGTAATTGGGTACCGGTTTGGGCTGCGTAACGGACCAGTTTATACTCCGTTAAACAATTGTAACTTGCACCGCCGAACTTCGATTGACACAAATAAATATACCATTTTGATCAGCGCGACGAGGCGAACACAACGGTATACAGATATCAGTGGTACGATTAAATTATAAAATTCGAAAATTTTCTATTGTGGAAAATGCAGCAAAACACCGAAGAATAAGATCGACGGAGCTGAAGATGTCCGAAATTTGAAAAACGAAAAATGACGTCTTGATCAAAAGATGATTTAGAATTTTTCTATGTAAAAAATATTCCGGTACAGAAGATAAAAATTTTCGCGTTTAAAATGAACTGATGTGAAATAAACGCGAACGAAATTTACTATGGTACTTTCCGACGAAACTTTTCCCATATCTATAACCATCTAGGCGCAATTTATAAACAAAGTTTGGACGCTAATTGAAATCGTATGAAAGTTCCATATTTTATATTAAAATAATGGATTCAAAAATTTAAAATTAGGTCGGAATTTCAGGGTCGTTACATTCTCCCCCACTCAAAACTTTTCGTCCTCGAAAAGAACGAGACGGTGAAGTAAGAATGGAGTAAGCGGAAAAGTCAAGATAGATTCTTAAGAAAATTTGATTTATACCTGAAATCAGTAATTCGGGGTTTGAATCCCGGATACTATCCTCAGTTTCCCATGTGCAATCTCGCTCATCTGCACTCCATTGGACTTTGACGAGATTTATAGACTTCCTTCTTAGTTGCCTTGTTTCCCGATCGACTATTCGAAGTGGTCTTCTTTCGATAGTCAAATCTGGCTCGATATCCACTTCATCTAACTGAGCAATTGGAATGGTCATGGATGGATCACGCACGACTTTCCGGAGATGTGAAACATGGAATACGTTGTGCACGCCCTCAAACTTTTCTGGTAATGCAACTCTATAAGCTAATGTGCCAATTCTCTCGGTGATAGTAAATGGTCCAACAAATCTTGGAGCAAGCTTCCCTCTACGACCAAATCGAATAACATTCTTCAAAGGTGATACTTTCAGAAATACCTCATCCCCAACCTGGAATTCCATATCTCTTCTACGCCTATCTGCATAGCTCTTCTGCCTATCCTGTGCGGTCTTCATCTTCCTTCTGATCTCATTAACCTTCTCGGATGCTTCCATAATCATATATGGGCCAAGAACCAATCGATCACCAGGCTCAATCCAACAAGCTGGCGATTTGCATGGCCGTCCATATAAAGCTTCGAACGGTGCCATATCGATACTTGCCTGATAACTGTTATTATAAGTGAATTCAACCAAATGGAGATGGTCTTCCCAAGATCCACTGAAATCAATAATGCAAGCTCGGAGCAGATCCTCCAAAATCTGATTCACCCTTTCAGTTTGGCCATCCGTTTGAGGATGATAAGCTGTGCTCAGATTCAGTTTAGTGCCCAAGACGTCCTGAAACGCCTTCCAGAATTTACTAGTGAATATAGGGTCTCGATCGCATACAATACTAGATGGAACCCCATGAAGTCTAACAATCTCTCTCATATAAATCTCTGCCAAACTTGAAGCAGTACGAGTGGTCTTAACAGGAATAAAGTGAGCAGATTTTGTCAACCTATCAACGATCACCCATATACTCTCGTTACCTTTTCTGGTCCTCGGTAATCCATCAATGAAGTCCATAGAAATCTGATCCCATTTCCAACACGGAATCTCTAGGGGTTGAAGTAATCCTGCCGTTTTCTGGTGATCGGCCTTAACTTGTTGGCAAGTGGTGCATCTACTGACATATATAGAAATATCCCTCTTCATCCCACTCCACCAATATAAACGCTTCATATTTCAGTACATCTTAGTGACACCAGGATGGAATGAAAGTGATGACTGATGATTCTCCCTAAGTACTTCTTGTCTCAATCCATCGACATTAGGAACACAAATACGGTTGTCAATCCTCAGAACTCCATTACTATCTATCTATGCTCCCACTTTACTGTCGGCATTTCCAACTCTACCAAGAACCAACTCCTTCATACGATAGAGCAAAGTGTCCTCATATTGTTTAGCTTTTATGCGATCCATAAGAGATGGAGAGATGACAAGCTGAAATAACATGCCTTCAACAATATTACAGCAAGACAATGCTTTGCTGCGACTCAATGCATCGGCTACAACATTTGCTTTCCCAGGAGTATAAGTGATGTCGAGATCATATGCAGCTAAAAATTTGAGCCATCGGACTTGCCTCTGGTTCAAATCTTTCTGAGAAAAGATATATCTCAAGGACTTATGATCAGTGAATAATTCGAATTTTGTTCTCAAAAGATGATGCCTCCATAGTTTCAGAGCAAATACAACGGCAAGAAGCTCTAGGTCATGTGTGGCATAGTTTAATTCATGGGTCTTCAACTGACGGCCAGCATAAGCAATAACCTTTCCATTTTGCATAAGAACAGCGCCTAAACCTTCTCGGCAAGCATTTGTATAGACAGTTAATCCTTCACTTCCGTCGATTACCGCAAGAACAGGGGCTGAAGTTAACTTACGATTCAACTCATTAAAGGCTGATTCGCACTTCTCACTCCAAATAAACTTAACATCCTTCCGAGTTAAAGCAGTAAGTGGGGCAGAAATCCGGGCAAAGTGCTCAATAAATCTGCGATAATAACCGGCTAAACCCAAGAAACTACGAATATCTGTAGGAGTTTTAGGAGTCTCCCAATCCTGTAGATAAATTTCAAATTAGAAAGGAATAAGAGGAATTGAATAGAAATAGCGAATAGGATAGAACTTACATTGATTACAGCGATCTTAGCTGGATCGACCGAAATCCCATTTTCAGAAACTATGTGGCCCAGGAATCTCACTTCGTCTCGCCAGAAGTGGCATTTAGAGAATTTGGCCTTAAGTTGATGATTTCGGAGAGTTTCCAGAACGTACGCAAGGTGTGTCTCATGCTCCTTCTCATTTTTGGAGAAAACGAGAATATCATCAATGAATATAAGAACAAACTTGTTAAGTACATCCCGAAAGACTCGATTCATCAAATCGACGAAATAAGCAGGTGCGTTGGTCAAACCGAATGGCATAACCAACCATTCATAGAATCCATTCTCGGTACGGAAAGCTGTCTTATGGATACTATCTTCAGCAACTCTGTGTTGGTGAAACCCAGTGGCTAGATCAAGTTGTGAGAAAATTTTAGCTCCATGGAGCTGATCGAATAAATCGTTGATGCAAGGCATCAAATAACGATTCTTGAGAGTGCGTTTGTTCAGTTCTCGGTAATCAACACACATGCGAAGAGATCCATCTGATTTGGTGACAAATACAACTGCGGCGCCCCATTCAGAACAACTTCTCCTAATCAAGCCTTTAGCAAATAGATCATCAATTTGGGTTTTTAGTTCAGCTTTTTCTTTAGGAGCCATCCTTCGGTGTGGGAGAACTACAGGAGTAGCTCCAGGGATCAGATCAATACAGAAATCGATTTCCCGTTTAGGCGGTAGAGAGTTGACCTCTCCAAATACATCGGGAAATTTCTGAACAATAGGGGTAGTATTAAGATCATCTGGATGAATATCAAGAGAAAATATGAAGCTTCCGGCATATTTCTGAGGTGATTTGCATTCAATGACAAGTGGCTGACCCATGTTGCTTACCAAAGAAACTGAACGAGTTTTGCAGGAAATAACAGCATCGAATTTGCTTAACCAATCAGCTCCTAAAAGAAAGTCGAATGCTTGGAATCCAAGTACATAGAAATCCCAAGTGAATCGAGAAAAATCATACATAAGTGCAACTCCCTTGCAAACACTTCGGAGGTTAGCAGGTCCTCCGATAGGATTGGAGACACATAAGGAAGTAGTGGCAAGAGTAGGTTCTAATTTGAGTTTATCACAAAGGTCAACTGATATAAAGCTATGTGAAGCACCAGTATCGAATAATACCCTAACAGGTGTAGCATGTAAATGAAAAATACTTCGTAAACTACCTTAGTCATCCTGGGTGGGTGGTGCAGAGGGTGCAGGTATGGTGATAGAAAATACTCCAGATGGTGTGCCACACTTATACAGTGGGCAGTCTTTCTTGAAATGACCCGGCTGGAGGCAGACATAGCATAAATCTTTCCTAGTCGTAGAAGGTGGTGGAACAGCAGCTCTGGTAGATGGACAACTATTAGCATAATGGCCCTTCTTATCGCATTTGAAGCAAGTGATATTAGCAAGGTCGAGTGGGCTTTTCTGAGCATATCCCAATCCTGTAGTCTTCTGCCAAGCTTTCTTTTGTTGATCAAAGTTCATCTTCCTCTTCCCGGGCTGGCTAGAAGAGGGCTGAGTAGTAGTGGCCTTGGCAGTAGGTCCCCTAGGCTTTGCCTCATATCTAAGAGCATAGTCAACAAGCTCTGTGAAGGTGCAGTGGGTGTGGCCAGTAAGCAAGTCATAATACTCTGGTCTTGCTCCCAAAATGAACTTCTCATTTTTTAGAAGGGGTGTATCAATCAATCCTGGGCCGAACTTGGAGAGTTCGTTGAATTTCCTCTCGTACTCAGAAAAAGTCATACTACCTTGCTTAAGATCCATGAAAGCTCTATAAAGTTGGGTTTTCCCAGCAGTTGGCATCCATTGTGCCGAGAAAGTATCCCTAATCAAAAGATAGACAAGATGAATAACATTCCAAAGATTAAAGGAGAATTTAGACTACGGAATCCAATTAAAATTTATACCTAAACTGGGCCCAAGTGATGGTGTTCTCCTCGATACGAGAAGTAACTGATTCCCACCAATCTTGCGCGACATCCTGAAGTTGCCAGGCAGCAAGCTGACGCTTCTGAGCATCAGTGATCTCTAGACCTGAAAATATCTTCTCTAAGCCTTTAATCCATTCCTGAGCCTCAATAATGTTCTCGGATCCAGAAAACTTAATACCTCCAAGTTGTGAATACTCCTTACTAAGAATGGTTAATTTGACAGGAGCTGGAGCGACAGGTGCAGCCTGAGCAGGACCATTGCCTCTTCCACCCCTATTATTCCTTCTGGCACTCATCCTGAATACCAAAAGAAATTTAGAACCAAGGATAAAATCATAGAACTCAAAGGAAAATTCAATCGACGAATCAAAGGAGTTCGAATAGAAAGGGTTTGGATATTGAATCGATTCTCCTCATTCTAGGGTATTGCTACCCTATCTCTAATGAGTTTCATAATCCCGAACTAAGGTTTTTAGGGAAACCGAAGCTCTGATACCAACTATAACAACCCGTATATTTGGACCATTTAAATTGACAATAATCCACACATGTCAACTTAAATAATACAAAACACGAATCATTATGGGATTATGAATACATATATGTAAATGAGAATCAATATAACATCACAGACATAGAATAGTCACAGAATAATGCAGCGGAAAAGTACATCATCATAATAGTAGTTCATGAAGCTACTACAGGAATACAACAATGTTTCAACATAAAGTGACAAAGAGGAAATACAAGATGTTCAATACATAAGTTCATCAAATACTAGAAAGGAAATAACTGATAAAGATAAATGCTAAGTCTTCAGCATCTTCAACCAACCTTGATCAGCAACTGGATAGCTTCAGACTGACCCGAGCATATACAAAAGAAACACTCGAGTCAGGACTCAAAATCTTATACAGGATAATCAGGTGCAAATAATAAAGTCCATAACTCAAAGATGAATGTGATACACACCTTTAAGGATCCGATAAACTATCTATATATACAATAGAATACGCTAAATAGATAATGTCTAATCAGTAAAGTATGATATCAAAATAGTGTTAAGTCATGGCCCATTCCACCCTTAACACATTTTTATTCCCAAGAGCATATACAAGACCGTAGTTTCCCCAAAACCGGAAGTCACCAGAGGGCAATCCATATACTAAAGGTACAAAACAAAACGTAGTGGTCGCGAATAGGATAATCAGTATGACAAGGTACATGAGGCGATACCAACTAGGATACTAGTAGTTGCCTGATCTGGACTGATGTTGAGCATAGCAGCTACTATCTCAACACCGCGAAACAACACTCCCAAATCAAGGGGTGCACCCAAATCGAATCACATAAGTAATAGATAAGGTATCGAAGAAGTGTGTCCGCTAGAGATGGCGATCCTCAATGGCCCGACGCGGCTCCTGTTTTAGTCATGTCAGGGGTCATCCAAAATCGTTCTCTTTCTTCAGTCAACGCGTTCACCAAAACATCCACTTTGTTCTGGATCAACACTCCGCGTATATTAGTTATTAAAGTGGTTTTCGGTATCGACAGAGAGTATGTCCATATCCGATCCCGGTCTCTTTAATAACTACGCATTTATTACCCCGATGGTCATTTAATATCAAAGTTTAAACAAATCAAAGTCCAAAAGTCAAGTTGCAAGTTTGACTTTCAAAATTTGACACTTCACAATTCAATTTATTTCGAACATTTAAAAATCATATTTCCAAATGAAGTTTTAGTTCAAGCCCTTGAGTTAACAATAGTTAAATATTTAAGTTCAATTTAACAAGATCCAAATTCCACTTACTAATTTAATTCATAACCATAGATTCAATTAACTGGTCAATTTGGTTCAAATCATTAAATCAACGTTTATTCAATTTAATTCATATTCCCATTTATCGTTACATTTAATCAGAACTTTGATTTAATTAATTTCAACAGCTAAATCAAATCCTTAAACTTTAGTTGGTTTTGCCTTCCCTTTAAGTCACTTTGTTACTTAATCTCAAATTAAATTTTATAACAAATTCCAAATTTATTAAATTTATTCGAATTAGATTTAATCTCAAATCTAATAAATTCAAATTATTAGATTCTAAAACTTACTTGTTCAAATCTCATTTCAATTAAATGTGTCAATCCGTTTTATCTAATTAAATAAATTTATTAATTTATTACAATTAAGTCCATTAATTTACTACAATTAATCCTATTAATTTATTACCATTAAATCCATTAATTTATTACAATTAAATCCATTGATTTATTTCAATTAAATCCATTAATTTAATACAATTAAATCCATTGATTTATTTCAATTAAATCCGTTAATTTATTACAATTAAATCCATTTATTTATTACAATTAAATCCATTAATTTATTACAATTAAGTCCATTAATTTCGTTACTTACTTTCCAACAAATTTTTAAGTTCATTTCTTAATTTCAAATAGATTTCAATTCCAAAATGATTTTTGTCGACCAATCGGGTTTCTTATTTTTAATTATCTATCCTAGGCCAAAGTTGTTCAATTGGGTATTTATCATTTCAACCCAATATCATTAAATAAAGCAAAGCATAGCAAAGGGAACTTGCAGTGTGATAACTGGGATGGTGTCAAAGTAAATAAACAATCAATAGCAACCATACATAACAATTCAACCGTTTATTTAAATAATCCCGAAATAATCGTATTTAATTTACATTTGTTATTTATGTAAATTAATAAAATTATTCCTAGAATCCACACTATCATTTCATGCAGATTAAAGATTATTACATCATGGGTTTTCACTTGGCGTTTATTATCAAATTATTACATCAATCATACACTCAATGGTTCAAAGTGTAGTTAACGCTATTTCTACGCGTCGATTTATTTAACATTTTAAAGGGACAAGTTCAACATATATAATCTATTTTAAATTTTAGACTATCCTATATCAATTTCAATTTCATATTAATCATCACTTATATTAACAACCAAATTCAACATCACATAACAAATTAAATGTCACAATTATTTCCATATCTAACTTCAAATCACAATTTAACATCAACCATTTTAACATTCAAATTAATATCAATAACATCTATCACTTGACTATCATAGCATAATAGATTGAGTCGTGAATGAAATATTCACCTTGTGTGGTTAAAGAAGATGACGGCGAAGCACGAAAATGAATAAACTAGATAGACGACACAAGCACGAATCCGAACACGAACAAAACAAAGAAACTAGATTTGACAGGCTGAATGGAAGCCTAAGTCTCCGAAGCAGTAGCTGGAACAAAACATAGTAAAACACTGTATATGAGTAACCAGAAATTCAAAGCTATATACTGCTATAAAATATATAGTTTCATATATATATATATATTTATATATAAAACGGAAGTGCAAATGAAAATTCGACCGCGGCCAAGGTGGGCACGACAGTGGCGGTGGAGCAGAGGACAACGTGGTGGTCGGGGTGTAAAGCGGGCTGGTCGCTGGCGGTTGCGGGTTGGGGTTCGGCTGGGTCGTTGGCGGGTCCGGGTGGTCGGGCGGATTCGGCAGGGGAAGGTGGAAACCGGGCAGGCGGGCAGAGGCAGTTGGGCAGGGCGGCTGATGGTGGCAGAGGCCTGGGCGGACGGCTGGTGGGGTTGGGGACGGGCTGCTGGCGGTGAGGGTGGCGGCGGCAGGCGGACAGAGGCCTGGGCTGGGGCGGGCGAAGGCTGGGCGAATGGGGCTGGGCGTGGGCGAAGGCGGAGCGGAGGCCTGGACTATGGGGAAGGCGGAGGGTTGGGCGAATGGGGCTGGCGTACGGGTGGCAGGCGGTTGGCCGGTGGGAGGGGACTGGGGCAGTGGGACGGAGGGGACTGGGCTGGGCGGAAGGGACGGGAGGCGGCGGTGGCTCGGACTGGGCAGGCTGGCGAAGGGCTGGGCGGAGGCGCAGGGGACGGGCAGCAGGTTCGGGGCCAGGTGGTTGGGGCAGCAGGGTGGAGGGCTGGTGGGAGGCAGTGGGAGGAAGGTCTCATTTTGCTGTTTGATAAGAAAGAAATGAAAAAATATATGAAGAGAAAAGGAAGGCAGAGGAATACGTACCAAGGATGTAAAAATGCAAACAAGTGAATAGTGGGATGATAGCTTATTATATAACCTAGTACAGAAATTGAAAGGTCTCCAATTTATTTGCCTTGGTAACCGAATGGCTGTTGGCTTTCCAAGGCAATTGAATAGTCCAAGGACCCCTAGAATTCTGAACTGAGTAGGTAATTGGGTACCAGTTTGGGCTACGTAACGGACCAGTTTATACTCCGTTAAACAATTGTAACTTGCACCGTCGAACTCCGATTGACACAAATAAATATACCATTTTGATCAGCGCGACAAGGCGAACAGAACGGTATACAGATATCAGTGGTACGATTAAATTATAAAATTCAAAAATTTTCTATTGTGGAAAATGCAGCAAAACGCCGAAGAATAAGATCGACGGAGATGAAGATGTCCGAAATTTTAAAAACGAAAAATGACGTCTTGATCAGAAGATGATTTAGAATTTTTCTATGTAAAAAATATTCCGGTACAGAAGATAAAAATTTTCGCGTTTAAAATGAACTGATGTGAAATAAACGCGAACGAAATTTACTACGGTATTTTCCGACGAAACTTTTCCCATATCTATAACCATCTAGGCGCAATTTATAAACAAAGTTTGGACGCTAATTGAAATCGTATGAAAGTTCCATATTTTATATTAAAATAATGGATTCAAAAATTTAAAATTGGGTCGGAATTTCAGGGTCGTTACACAACCAGTCATATTAACTTACAATAAAAAATGGGTGAAATCATGTTTAGGATATGACATGACCTGACAACGGAGGAATAGTTATAGCCATACAATGGTACTTGTTCAAAAAATATGGTAATGCACTTTTTGTAGGAAAAATAATGGATGAACATAAACACAACTAAACATATACATTAAGAACAACAAAATTAGTTTGTCAGTGTGGTGAATATCCCCATACAAATTGTAGTCTGGTAGCTGAACTGATTCACATTAACCTTAATACATATTCCTTTTGTACTATTTAAAATTCTTCAATTATGAAGCGGGGCATTAACCAAAGGATGTAACCACAATTTTCCATAAATATAACAAATAGCACAGTTTTAAACATGTACGACTTCAATTCTAACTTGCAGTGCAAGTGACAAACCCTACAAGACATAAAGTCAAACACTACGAAAAGTTTTCCATTGCCAATGGACAACAATTAATCAGGTAGAGGGGTAGGCATTGGAGCACAGGGTACAAAGACTGACCCTAAATACCGGACGTCAACAATAAGTTTGGTTATAGAAAGGGGAACAATGTTCATCCAAAGCATGTATACAAAATTTAGGTTTACTCATCAAGAATCCAAAAACTGATAGTGCTGTATCCATGGAACCTAAGCACACATCCAATCGTAGTTAGGCGAGAAAATATGTGTAATCTACCTGTAGCTGTCGATGGAAGACAATTTGGGACGGAATCCGCAGTTCAGGGCAAGTTTGCTCTCATCAGCTTTTCCGTGTAAAGTATGCGAAGATTGCTTTTGAATTGGATCTGATATTTAGGGTTTGCAAGAGTGAATTAAGATTTGTTTGAGAGATGGACTTTTGAATTGGATCTGATATTTAGGGTTTGCAAGAGTGAATTAAAATTAGATCTGATATTTAGGGTTTGCAAGAGTGAATTAAGATTTGTTTGAGAGATGGAAAAAGATGGAACGAAAAAGAAGAGGAAGTGGAAAATAATTGGAGGAAGATGCGGGAAACAAAATAATTGTGGAAGCCCACTTTCTCAAAAAGTGTTACGTTCCAGATCCTATCATAAATAAAAGAAATTAAAACAAATAATAATGCTTTGAAATAAAGCGTTATAAAATACAACTTTTTTGTAGTCTCAACTCCTTATTCCCACTGAGAATGACTAACACCAGTGCACCCGTTCCTTCAGAGTCACGAATGCAGATTTGCACCTCACATCCTGGGCAAAAGTCTAATTCTTCTTCATCAAGTTAGTTGAAGACGCCGCTGCATTAGAGAAGTCCTTGATAAAACATTTATAGATCCCGTCAGTCTAAGAAAACTTCTCATGTCTATAGAGATCTTACGTCGATCCCAATTCCATATTACTACCACTTTCGTAGGATCTATAGCAATTTCCTACTCAAAAATGACATAACCCAAAAATCACACTTCCCTCTTCCAGAAGTGACACATCGAAAACTTCGCCTTCAATAGGTGCCTCCTGAACACCTCAAGCACAATCCTCAAGTGCTCCAGATGTTCTTCCTATATCTTCGAATATATAAAGATTATCCATGAACACAAGTGCAAACTTATAGTTGATCCTTGAAGACATGGTTTATAAGATCAATAAAGTATGTCTGTGCGTTAGTTAGCTCGAATGACATAATCAACCACTAATAGAATTCAAACGACATAAGAAATGATGTAATTAGCACACTCTTCTTAGACACTCTCAGTTGATGGAACCCCACGCAAAGTCCAACCGAGAGAACACCATAGCACTATGAAGCTGGTCAAACAAGTCATCAATATGCGAGAGTGGATACTTGTTCTTCTTTGTCTCCTTATTCAGCTTATGGTAATCTACATACACTCTTGAAGAGTTGTCTGCCTTACTGGCAAACACTATAGGTGCTCCCCACTTCAATACACTCCATCAAATGAAACCACGACACGGTAGGTTATTTACTTACCGCTCTAGTTCCTTATACTCTTTCGATGCCATATGCCTCAATGGCATAACAATCGATCTGACATCCTTCACCAAATCTATACAGAATGGGATCCCCTATGTGGTGGTGGTCTGGTCACCTACTCGAATATGCTCAGATGCTCCCTAGTTATAGGCATAGATTACAACTTATTATGCGGGATCTCGAGCGAATATAGAAAGCTAATCATCGCCTCATCGTCAAGTAGGCAGTCTATCTCCAATCTACGTCAAACGTCCATCCCTATCTTCATTAAGGACCTCTCACAATCCACCACTACTCTATATGTCTGTGGCCAGTCCATCCCCAGAATAATATCGAGCCCCACGAATCCCAAAACAAAGCAATTATAAACAAACAAACAACCATGACTTGATAAGTCTCAACAAATAATGCAAAGGTCAGTCGATCCTCCAATAAGGTTTGTAATAATCAAAGATCAGTCAACTATCTTGAGTTTGAATCCCAATCTATCTGTAAATCACTAGATATGAATAAATGTGAAGCCCTAGTATCGAATAAACCATGTACAGGTTTATTAGAAATAGAAAGCATAACCTATATAATGATTCTCTTCCCTTTCTTCTTCACCCATGAAGCACTCGACGAAGCTGGGACAACATTCAAAATGTAAGCAGACACAACCTGCTTGTTCCTAGACTATTTTGGATAGTCCTTCTTGATGTGTCTAGGCTTATTGTAGTTATAACACTTCTTGCCTTCCGCCTTACAGTCTTTAACAAAATGGCCCTTCTCTTTACAATTATAGCAAGTAGGCTCCCACTTGTCTTTCATCCGGTCACCCTTGTTTTGTAGCTGCTTCCTCTAATTGTTATTGTTTTTCTACTTCTTCTTGCCTCCTCCTCCAGCTTGCAGCTTTGGCCTATCTTTGGAATCAACAACTAGCCTAAACTTTGGATACAGACTCTCATGTCGAAGAACCTACTCTGCTAGCTTCTCAATGGACTCATCAATGTGCCCCACCAACTTCTCTCATAAGTAGTCGTTCAAACCTATAATAAACTTTTCATTCTTCTTGAGTGGAGTATCGATAAAAGATAGACCATACTTCGATGACATATCGAACTCGTCCACGTACTCCACACAGGCATCTCCCCTTGTCTCAAATCACCAAACTTCTGAAAGAGCACCGACTTCGGAGCAGTTAGTATATATTTCTCTTCAAACCTCACCTTAAAATACTCCCAGGTAATCTAATCCTCGGGAGTGGTAATCTTGATAGCGTTCTACCACCCTATAGCTCGTCCCTGCAGCTGTCTAGAGGCCAGCTTCCTCTTTATCGATCCTCCAAACTCCATATCCTCAAATATGCCTTTGTAGGTGTCCAGCCAATCCCTTACTTCAATGGCTGATTCTGTTCCAAGAAATAGCTAGCCACTCATATTAGAATAGTCCTTGTTTAGTTTGGCAAAGTCAGCCCTCAATGCTTGCGCAGGAGCACCTCCACCAATAACCACTACAGAAGAAACTCCTTGGGCATTCTACAGCATGTTCCTCATTATGTTGTTGAACACGGCTTTCATATCGAGGTAGTTGTCTCATAGCCCACTTCCCGCTCTATGCCATAGGTAGAAGTCATAGCAGCATTCCTTGTTACCCAGGTCATTGTTATAAGTTGTAATAAAAATGACCAGCCTCTCTAAAAGGAATAAGTGGTGTTCGTGAATGCAATGCAACTTATCTATATATAATAGAAATACCCTCAAATGAAGCTTTTGAATTTACTAAAATACCCTCTTATCTTTTGAAGCTAATAACTACGTAAAATATGGTATTTTCATACTTCATAATGTCCATCCCATCGTTGTTCATGTTCTTGCCTTAATCCCCAAATTCTCCACATCTTCTTTACAACTATCTTAATAAATCTTTTAAGTAGAGAATATTTTGATAATCAACGGAAAATAATAAACATCCACGAAAATCATTACTTGAGAATTCTTACCTTCTTTTGATCTCCCTTTGTTGATTTGGCTATAGTTAACGTATCTTTATATTTTCTCTTCAGATAATGTTCCAAACTTTTAATGCTTTTGAGCCATTCCACCAATGAGAAGTGACCTCGATTGCTGCTTCTATAAAATTATAGCAAGACAGATGCTCTTAAAACCCTAGACGCACAGATCAAAAGCACGTCAGGATGGCCATGAATTCAATTTTGAATGGTGAAATAATCGGTGAGATTTTAAACAAGGAAAATCTGAAAAGCTTACAAAAATTAAAATGGATTTCCAAATCATGGTTTTCTTTAATCAATGCTGAATTAAAATTACACTAATAAGCTAATAAATACATGAGACAGTTTATCTACAATTTCAAATATGGAAGTTTAAAATCAATAAAAACTTGCTCAAATAAACTTTGATAATTGTTGTCTAATAGGAAAATTATTGGCTATTTTCATATCATTTTATTTATCCTCTACTTCGTAATTTGATGTAGAATAGAAAATATATGAGTAAATTTTTTATAATCCAATTTATCTTGAGCCAATTCAATAAAATAGCTACAACATTGTCGGTCATCGTAGGCTCATAACTACACCAAATTTTCCATCTATCTGATTTGATCCCTAAAAGTTTTTCATATTTATAAGTTGTGAGCTTAGGAATTACGCAGTTCATATTATTGAATTCATCTGAAAATGAATATAATGAAGGTTAATTACGTTGGTATTATTGATTACTTTAATACAAATACATGTTATATGATTAACTCTTGGATTGTATGTATCAGCGATGTCATATGTTAGAAGGGGTGTTAATTAATCTTCTCTAATGCTCGAGCAAAAAGTTAGAAAATTGATGATTATAATTATGTTTTGGTACTCAGTTAAATTATTATATGTAGCTGCAACGAATGATATGCATTGGGATAATGTATAAATTAATCATGAGAGTTGATTTGAGTAGGCCAACTTAATGTACACAATTTTTTTGCTAGAGACCATAAGTCAATAAACTAATGCAACTTGCAATTTGAAGGGTACATTTATGTAATGTGTTGTCTTATTTTTCGTTTATAATGATTGATAACATGGTTCAAAGGTGCAAAATTTAGTAATTTAGAGTTATTTTGTTGCTCAACTCCAAAAAACAGACAATGCAAAACTGTACTCCAAAATCAATGTTCTGTGCGAATGGAAACAAGTATTTGCAATGTAATTTTTAGTCTTTTATATTTATAATGTTAACAATACATATACCATTTTAGTATGCAGAGGTATGTTAAAACTTTTCAACTTTCAATGCTTTTGCTGAGGTAATTTGAGTGTACCGATTGCTTGCTCTAAAATGAAGCTTTGGTTATAATGCTTCATTACGCAAGCAATATGTTATAATTCATATCAGACATGATAGTACTTTATACACAATATTTTGCAATAAAAAGTATTTAGGTCGCATTTTTCTCACATGTCCACTTGATAACCTTAGTACATCTAAAGGAAGTACACTCCTAAAAGTAGTTTTATGTGCCTTTATACCACCTAAAATCTTATGTTCCCTTTTGCCTATCTTCATATGCCATATATATTTCAACAACTGATTTTTCATCATCAACAATTCATATGATATTATGGACCTCATGATCTATTATTTTGTTGTGATCAATGGCCATGACTTATGGCATATGGAGACAAGTAATAAGGGGACAAATGAACTGAACTCGTCTGTACATATTATTTTGCATTGAAAAGAAGTTAATTCACGTTTTTCTTTATACACGTCCAGCGAACGTGCCATACGTACTGGTATACTATAATATAACAAGTACGCTCTCTCATATATCACTCGATCCATTCTAAGGCGATAGCTCTTCCTTATCTCTAATGGGCCTAAGTATCAACTTAGGTCATCTACGCAACCTAAGCTCGAGTACCAAATGTGACGACTACCTTATACTATCGATACCCAATATACTAATAGAATGCGCTATGGAGATACCTAACCGGCGTAAGGTAATAACCAAGGGTATAAAGTAGTGAAAAGCTAAATATAGAACATGTAGAACATCTCACGATGCACGAACAAAATATAATATAATAATATGGACGTAAAACAGGCGAGACAGTAATATATAATAAAATGAACCGTACGCTATAACATTAGAGTGCAACAGGTTCATAGATTATACAAAATTGAAAATAAAAGAGTTTATACATCCTAGATCTCCAAAATAAACTCTATTACTATCTCTAAAGTAATATAAGTAGCGATATAGCTCCATAGTATTGCACAACAGAATATAAGCAATACTAAGCTCCAAAGTATGGATATATGAAAGCGTAGCCTCTTGCTCGTACTCCATACAATGCTATGCGCTATCCAGACCCGGTATCCTTAATTTACTTATTTAAGAGTATCCAAGCTAGTAAGAAGCAAAGCATTAAACCTCGGTTCGAACAACAATCTGGTGTGAACGATACATCATCTCAAAATACTATAAAAATTGTATATAGTAAATTAGGGCATAAGGTATGTAGAATCATACCGACTTATCCCTGCATCCAACGAGCGAGCACATAATAGTCGATATATGATAATATACTATAACCATCATCTGATGGACTATAATCGTTACAATATGTTGTGTTTAGGTATACAATTGAAAATACAAGCGTCGTGTGCCACCTTAGAGTGATAAGCAACCATGGAAAACATAGCATCCATCAAACAATTCTCATAGCGGAGGAACCATGAGCAGTGCTCGCGGTAGAAGTTCAAGAAGGATCAACTTTGTGAGGAGGACTGCAACTTAAAGAAGAAAGACTTCTCTAGGAGTGAGTGGCTTTAAAGTGATAGGACAGGGACTGTCACTTTGAATGATATGAGCTGGAGTCACGAGGATGCTCGTGGTACTCACAATCATATTCACAGGGGTCACGCTCATGTTGGCAATCATGGTCATCCTTATCATGATGAAAGTCATCGAGGTCTTCCTTGGAAAGGTCATGGTTGCGGCGATGGTAGGAATTGGATAAGGCCGCATCCCTAATGTTTTTCTTAGATAGATCACCAAAGTAGCTGGTGCATCCCATTATACTTGAAATGACAAGAAGACATCAGTTATTACCAAGTAAAGGAGCTAGAAAGCGAGTGTTGTGTATGTCAGTATGGTCTTAAATGGCATGAGTGTGTTGTGATACTATCCAGCCTACAGACCAAGCTCCAATAATAGAGAAGATGAAGCGGTTATGCCCTCAAAAGGAATAAGATTTACGTCGCCCACCCGATGAAGGAGTTTGTAAATTTCGGGGAAGTCAAAGACAAAATTGCAAAGATTTTCATGATCTGAACCATTAGAGGGGATAACCACCTCATCACCTTGATCTATGTGAGTCGCTTCCTCGGTCTAATCGGGGGCTGGGCCAAGAGTCGCTTCAAGAGGCCCTCTCCTTAAATGCTTAAACCGGGGCATAGGAATAGAAATGCCTTCTCTATTAGCATTTCCCCCAGTGGATTCAATGTAACATCCACCATTCTATTACATAAAGATGGAACCCCAATGTGCTACAGTAACCTTGGAATTATTTTTCTGTGATAAAGTGAGATAAGTATATATATTCAGCAGTTCAAATAAACAGAGCAACTAAATATAGTTCATTACACATAATAGTCTTTACATTTTTCATAAATCCCAAATCATGCCTATGCGAAGATAAAATATAGATCATTATATATAAGCATCAAAGATCTGATATTTGAAGATGTCGAACCATTGTAGTCTTCTGGACTTAATACACACACACATTACACAATAGAATTTAAGCTACTATAATAGATAACAACAACGATAAGGCCTCATGCTCGTCTTTGTCTTCAACAAAGTTTCGGTAATTACCCTACCTTCAGCTAACATCTATAATATGAAATCCTATAAATTCAACCTACACAAATGATACCTGTGAGTTTATGGGGGAAAAATAACAAACATACGGGTCGGATATACATCTAGTATGAATAATATCATTTCCATCTAAGTACCTTTGCTAGTGGGACCACGTTGCTAAAGCATGGAATTAGTTTTCTTCCATATTATCCTCGGTACACAATCCATATAAGGCTATCATAAGTCATAGGTTTCTACTAGATTCATGTCAATTCAACCATACATAAGATATCTAAATAAAATTACACTCGAAACTATCTTGAGTTAAGGGTCTCGAAGACATAATACTTACTTGTGATTATATATCGGTCTTGGCAACACTACTTTCGAGACAACCATTAGTTTCGTTGATTTTCTCTTATACCGTAAGGTGCAACCCCAAATAGTTTTAGTTATTCTTTTCTTAACTTTATAGCATAAGGTACATCCCCTTTTGGTCTTGGTAATTTGTTTCTTAGACGTGTATTTCAAGGTACATCCTCATGCGGTCTCGGCTAATTAAGTTTTATACTACAAGGTACAGCCCCAAGTAGTCTCTTTACCTTTATCTTTGTATTGCAAAGTACTTCTCCAAGCAGTCTCGGTATATTTCATTTACTTAAGCTTGAACCTCATAAGAGAGTCACATCCACTCTCTCGAAAACATACATCCCACTTGGACATCCCACGTCCCTTCGGAAGTCGAATGTTGAATCTTACCTCTTAAAGTAGGCACATTCAAGTAAGAATCCCCACTGGGCGTTAATACCCCTTTCGAGCCCACATTATATAATAGGTTCTTTAACTTTTTAGTTACCTCAAGCTTTCAATACTTCATCTAATTATTCATTTATCAGGTCACTGATTTGGCTATTCATTTAGCTTCATTAGGCTCCTATTCCATCTTTTGTTATCGTAGGCCTAAAAACTACTTTTGCAATGCATCATGCTTTAAAAGATTCTAGGTACTAACTTTGGTCATATTAAGCCTTGAATTTCAGTATTAGTTTCCTCCAAAAGCTATAGGTATCACTATTGATTTTCCATTATGTGATGACCCGCAAATCCATACCCTTTGAATCGACAATAAACCACACATGTTCGACCCAAAAAGCATAGACTGACGGAAAGTTAGGAGAAAGAAAATAAGAGAGAAGAAGAGAAGAGAAGAAAGAGAGAAGATAGAACCAAACAAAACAATACAGAATCTCACATCGCAGTGGAAAACATATAATATCATATCAATGATCTTTACAAAACAGAAACTGTATATATACATATACATAAATCAGAGTCAACAATCAATCAATAATCATCAGCATGGACAGTTATAATAACCTATCATCACAAATGCCGACAGTATACAACAACTAAACACAGCGGATAATCAAGAAAAATTGGTACGTGTATACGAAAATGAAGATCTCCAGCTCGCCTGCTGAAGCTCCAAAATCACCAAATCTGAACCTGTAAATATACTCAGTCTGACCCGAGCATTGAAAGGGAAGAACGCCCGGATCAGTCTGGTAAACCAACGTGAGAAACACACTCAATTGAATTTATTAAATTACCAAACTTTTCCTTTATCAAAACAAAAGTATCTCGTAAGACAAGTCCACACATAAACATGGACATGTTTTTACCTTATGATAACTATAACATTTCATATCAAATCATCTTATATTATACTAGTGTCTAGTATATACAAATAATATTAATCATAGTCGAAATGGTTACCCATATAGCATTTCGAGGCTATTCATTATGCCTTTACAAACAAAATCGCAGCTTGTAGTGGGGTTAGGATTTCCATACAAATGACCAGGTGAAGGGACTACCTTCCGGCAGTACATCTCTAGAGGAATGTACCGAGGACCATCACAAAGGATCCTCTACCAACAGAAGACCGGCCCACCTCTATAACTAGATGGTACCGAATATATCATCCTCCAATCGTTACCGACCTTTTCCGAGGACCCTCATAGCATACAAACCACAATAATCAGATACACGATGTCATAACATGTAAAGATATATCTAGAAGAGGATGATCATATCCTACTTGGAAGCGACCCACTTAGCCCTGCTGCATCTAACCCTGTTTCGGTCATTTTCGGTTGATGAGGCCTAAGGTAACGATTACCTTTCACAAATCACAATCACATCACTATGAATGCCACACGGTCATTTTCATTGACTACTAATTGCCTTCCACAAAAATACAACCCTTGAGCTCATACGTCTCAAGGAAGGGGTTAAGCTAAGAGAAGTTGCCTTCTCCGCCACCAAACAGATGTACGTTTGTAAAAACCAATGTACGTAATCTTCAGAAATGCAATGTCAGACAAACATTCATACAAGTTGTCCAGGAACAGGACAAACCAAAGGTACTTTCCTACCACATCCTATCGGGAAATCCCTAGGATTAGTAGCGAATAGTCCTTGCATTGGATATTTCATAATGAACGATCAACAAGCAGCCCTCCACTATGAAAATCTGGAATGTCACTATCATCACAAGCAACCTACACAATCGTCGCATATACGTTGGTCCGAAGTGGTTTTCGGATAAACCGATCCCGATCACTTCGTACCAACAACGCAAAAGCGTTTCTCAACCTCACACAGAAAGTAAGTCTCATAGACTTATCATGTCTCCAACTTTCAACTTGCTATCCTTCGGGCCAAGAAGGAAGCTCGATAGATTGGAGTAATACTACGCACTAACGAATCAACATCCTCAACACAAACGATAATCAAGCCTACACGGAAGGCTACGTACTAAGTGTACGACTAAATAATTCCCACATCAAGTCGAGGAACTAAAATGGCTAAATTTGAAAGTCGGTTATTTAACTATCAAAGCAAACAAACAAATATTTAGCACCATACACAATCACTATGCCCTTTTAATTAATCTTTTATTAATTAAATCACTTGCCAAATATTCACTTTGAATACAAGAATCCTTTAAAAAGATATAATCTCAAAACCATTTCAACTTAGGAAAACATTTCCATATACTTATGTAAAAATAAGTAATTCACAATTCTCTTTATTTTCAACACTTAGAAAATATTTCATATACTTAAATCAGGATTGAGTATATATTTTATTCTTTAAGGAAAACATTCTCTTTAAACACATTTATTTGGGTCATAACGAATGTTGCGTAAAACATCGTTACGACAACCCAAAATCAACAGTATAGAGATTCGAAAATAAGATAGATATATAAATCCCAATACTATACAAAAACATTTCCTTTCGAAAATCATTTACTATAACAACAGTGTTATAGTCCATCATTTTCTTACTTCTTGAAAACGTCTATATCAACAATGAATGTTGAAATCTATGGTTTCGATCCTTAACACATTTTAAAACATCCTTAAAACCATTTGACTCCATTTAAAATACCACTTTCCAAAAATATCCATTTTATTCAATATATTATTCACTGTCCAAAATCGTGAATATAGTTCCTTAACAAATTCCCATACTTCTACATATTTAATCTAAAGGATAATTCACTGTCCAAAATCGTGAATTTAATTCCTTTACCAAATTCAAAAATCAATAAAACATCTATTTTCAAAATCACTTGAAAATCCTTTTTAATTTGAAAAAATCACTTAATTTTTTTTTAATTTCCAAATAGGCCCAATGATGCAACAACACTAAATACATCGATCACGGCATCCAAACATCATATATCACATGATAACAGCATATATCACAATATCTGTAAATAAATCAATACTGGTGAGCAATCCAGTTGGATCCCTCCAACCTGTCACCTGCAACAAATATACATATGAGAATATGTGTACAATGTCCGCTTCGAGACAGACGCGCGTACAAAGGGTCATTCGCTCATACACGGGAACGTATATGGTCTTATCTGCTCCAATAGGCAGGTATATATCCAAATACCAATCAATATATCATATATCATCCAAACAATCATCAATCATCATAAAATAAATTATTTCTCACTTATATAAAAATATCAGTGAGTCGGGAAGAGTGAGTTGTACTCACATTGATTCCAATAGCAGTTGTAGTGTTTTATTCCGAATAAAATTAAACGAGCGTTTAATTTTACCCAAAATTCACACTATCTCCAATCAACTCCAAACCAGCTCTAAAATGTAGTGCTTGTCAATACAGACCCAACGCAATTCGTTTCGTTAGAAATGGACCTCGTATGAAGAAGTTATAGCATTTAGAAGTTTATACGAATTTAAATATAATTAATTTCTATTTTCTTTTCAATTTCAAACCCTAGGTTGCATTCTGGCCGCACGTTCCCATCATCCAATCCTGGCCGTGTATGTTATCTTCTCCATCTTTGTTTGGTTAACGTGAAAATCGAACCCATGCCGCCATTATATTCGAATTTTTTTATCCCTCCACGATTGTCTATAAGATGATCGGTTGCCATCATTTCGAAGCTCGTGCTCCGCCGCACCAACACCCTAAAGCACGTCGAACTCAGTTGCGTGTAAACCTCGAAAAACACACCGAAAGAACGAACACGACTTGATTTCTCCCTCTACGTTGCGTTTTACGACAACCCATCCGTATGGATCTGAAGATCTCGTGAAGCTCTATCATTTTGTAGTTGAAACATTTTCGTAATTATTTATGGATTTGGAGATTTTGAGGGAAGAAGAATCGAAAGTCTATGGCCATTAAAATTGGAAGTGGCGGCTAGAAACCCTAGTTTGGTTTTAACGAAAATAGAAAAAATCAAGTCCTTTTATAGAAAATTTACGCGCACTATTCATCGTCAAATTTTTCGAACTCGAAACGAAGCATGCCGCCTGGCATTTATAATGTTTTACTCCTATTCCGAACGCAATGGAATATATATCAAGAGCCAATTCGATCGTATTTGGAAGATTGAAGATAGGTTTTCGAATCGACTATTTAAATTTAAAATTTACTTAAACAGATTTCTACGCGTTTTAGCTTGCCATGGCTAAACCGTAATTCCGATCGACATGAAATTTGAAATCCTACAATAATATAACATTACGGATCCAATGAAACTAGTTTCATCGAAATCTGAGACTGTATGAAAAATGATCATTTTTTCTCGTCAATTAAATATTAAAATATTCAATTCCTACAAATAAACTTTTAATTCAATTTTAAAAGTTTACCAACATCATTCTAATTCAAATAGAATTTAATTCGACTTTATAAATCATTTTTATTCACATTAAATCCCAATTTCAATTATTTCAGCAATTTCAAATATTAAATTATCAATTTAATTATCCAATTAAATCCTTATATTTCAAATATAATTTATTCAGCTTATAAAATTTACTTGTGAATATTTAAAATCAATTAAATATCCTAATTTCAAATGACTAAAATTCTGGATCGTTACATTCTCCCATACTTAAAAGAATTTCGTCCTCGAAATTATCAAGTAAGAAAAAATCACAAAATCAATAAATTTTTCAAAACAATTCGTTCAACTAGATTACCAAAATCGTTTAAAACTTTTAGCTTTTCCAAGATCCATTAGATAGACTTTTACAAAAACTTCTCTAAGTTTTCAAATCCATTCATAGTTATCTTTTCAAAACCAACTAATATCGTTTTAATTTTATAACTCGATAATCAAAATTATAGTTATCAAAAAATTTCCAATTTTTCTAACGCCTTATATTTTCAAAAAAATTCGCCAGCGTCTCCTTTACGTGGTTCGATCGTAGTAGGATCATATATATATCACAAATATACATCTCATCTTCGAGGATGAGGCATCCCGTAGGGAAAAAAGTATAAAAGTACGATATGTAATTCGAGATATGTACCTTATATATTATTAGCGAGCATATACGGCTAATATAGCGCGAAAGCGAGCTCCAAATGAGAAGCAAGCGCCATCTGCACCTACTAAACTCAATTAACAATGAGAAACATGTATATATGAAAGTAATATCAATATACAACATATACCAATACAACAACTACATATGCCAATATAGCAAATGCAACAAAACAACAAATCCAACCATCCAACAAATCAAATATCTATCCAATCAAATTCATACCAAATCAATATACATTCACTTCTCATTAATATTCATTGAATTGGTTTTCAATTTAATCACATTTGATTCATTCACATTTGATTTTACTAACATTCATTCATTCATATTCAATTAGTTCACATTCACTAATTTACGTTCAAGTTAATTTGCTTCCACATTAAATCAAATTCAATTTTATTTAGATTTACTTCACTTCCAAATTGAATTCAATTACTTAGCTTTCAATTTTATTAATTCAACTTCATTAACACTTAATGAATTTCTATACAATCAACTAACATCCATTTATCAACCAATGCATATCCAACATAACCAATTTTATTTACTTTACTTCGTTTATCATCAATTTGGTTCAACACTTTTTAATTTCAATTTGGTTGATATTCAATTTAGATTTAATTTTAGTATTCACTATATTCACATTTACAATTAAAGTTGAATTTTATTACATAACTCAAATTCATATTTATTTAAATTACTTCGTTTCATTATTCACTTTATTAATTCATTTTGATATCAAATTCAGCTTCATTCAACATCACCTAAGTTACGTTTCATTTCAACTCACTTGCATTTACTTCCACTATAATACTTAAGTTTACTACTAATTTAATTCAAATTCTATTTTATTAACTTTTACTTAAGTCAAATTCATATTACTATTCAAATTCAGATTTTATTTTGCTTAACAAAATCGTTTAACCATTTTAACAATTGGTTTTACTTAAATTTTCTCATTTTATAAGTTATACAGCTTATTTATTTAAACTTTCAAATTCATGTTATATAATCACTTATCTTTTAAGTTTAAATTTCCATTTCAATAATTTATCTAATCCAGTTCAATTTATTTAACCTTCCTTTAGTTAAATTTCTAATCACATATCTTATTATACTAACTCAAATTTATTATTTCATATTATAAGTCCAAAACTCATTTCACTTATATTTATCAATTTCAACTTGTATTTTAAATTCAAATTTGTTAATCACAACAAAACTTAACTTTTCAATTTACTATTGGTAGCAAATCTATCACATATAAACTCGAAAATGATACTGATGATGTTGTAGTCATCACCCTTATTATTTCCCAGCAACAGTAGTGAATTCAGTGCTTTATATTCTTTTAAAATCCTTTTATATTTATAAATCACATTTATAAATCTTTACTTATACAATTCCACTATTTTACTTCACTTATATAAGATTATTTCACAATTGTAAATCATATTAATTATAATTCCATACTTATAATTCATTTGCTTAAATAATTTATTCTTTTACAATTGTTGCTTTTATTTGGATTATTCAAACATCTTTTATTAACTTATATATATTTGAATTTTCAACAACGATATAATTCATTTATATACACTATAATATTTCTAAAAAATCATTTCCTTTACATATAAAATATAATTGAGGTAAAATTATTGCATTTACCCACTTTTAAAATAATACTATGTCGACTTGCCTCATTTAAGTGTTTAGAAATCCCTATCGATAATATGGCGTCCCACATACCGACCGGAATTCACAAACAACTCAACGGATAAGTAAACACAATATAAAAAAATTTATATCACTAAAAAATACGCGCTCATATATATAATACACTCAACTCAATCTAGGGTGCTACTGTCCCTATCTATACTGAGTACACATCAAAGCTTAGGAAAATGGAAATTTAAGTTCTGATACCAAATGTGACGACCCGCAAATCCGTACCCTTTGAATCGACAATAAACCACACATGTCCGACCCAAAAAGCACAGACTGACGGAAAGTCAGGAGAAAGAAAAGAAGAGAGAAGAAGAGAAGAGAAGAAAGAGAGAAGATAGAACCAAATAAAACAATATAGAATCTCACATCGCCATGGAAAACATATAATATCATATCAATGATCTTTACAAAATAGAAACTGTATATATACATTCATAAATCAGAGTCAACAATCAATCAATAATCATCAGCCTGGACAGTTATAATAACCTGTCCTCACAAATGCCGACAATATACAACAACTAAACACAATGGATAATCAAGCAAAACAGGTACGTGTATACGAAAATGAAGATCTCCAGCTCGCCTGCTGAAGCTCCAAAAGCACCAAATTTGAACCTGTAAATATACTCGGTCTGAACGAGCATTGAAAGGAAAGAACGCCCGGATCAGTCTGGTAAAGCAGCGTGAGAAACACACTCAACCGAATTTATTAAATTACCAAACTTTTCCTTTATCAAAACAAAAGTATCTCGTAAGACAAGTCCACACATAAACATGGACATGTTTTTACCTTACGATAACTAAAACATTTCATATCAAATCATCTTATATTATACTAGTGTCTAGTATATACAAATAGTATTAATCATAGTCAAAATGGTTGCCCATATAGCATTTCGAGGCTATTCATTACGCCTTTACAAACAAAATCACAGCTCGTAGTGGGGTTTGGATTTCCATACAAATGACCAGGTGAAGGGACTACCTTCCGGTAGTACATCTCTAGAGGAATGTACCGAGGACCATCACAAAGGATCCTCTACCAACACAAGACCGACCCACCTCTATAACTAGATGGTACCGAATATATCATCCTTCGGTCGTTACCGACCTTTTACAAGGGCCCTCATAGCATACAAACCACAATAATCAGATACACGACGTCATAACATATAAAGATATATCTAGAAGAGGATGATCATATCCTACTTGGGAGCGACCCACTTAGCCCTGCTGCATCTAACCCTGTTTCGGTCATTTTCGGTTGATGAGGCCTAAGGTAACGATTACCTTTCACAAATCACAATCACATCACTATAAATGCCACACGACCATTTTCGTTGACTACTAATTGCCTTCCACAAAAATACAACCCTTGAGCTCGTACGTCTCAAGGAAGGGGTTAAGCTAAGAGAAGTTGCCTTCTTCGCCACCAAAAAGATGTACGTTTGTAAAAACCAATGTACGTAATCTTCAGAAATGCAATGCCAGACAAACATTCATACAAGTTGTCCAGGAACAGGACAAATCGAAGGCACTTTCCTACCACATCCTGTCGGGAAATCCCTAGGATTAGTAGAGAATAGTCCTTGCATTGGATATTTCATAATGAAGAGACTACTTCTACTGGATGTATATTGGGATTTTAACCCCAAACGATCAACAAGCAGCCCTCCACTATGAAAATCCGAAATATCAATATCATCACAAGCAATCTGCACAATCGTCGCATATACGTTGGTCCGAAGTGGTTTTCGGATAAACCGATACCGGTCTCTTCGCACCAATAACGCAAAAGCGTTTCTCAACCTCACACAGAAAGTAATTCTCATAGACTTATCATGTCTCCAACTTTCAACTTGCTATCCTTCGGGCCAAGAAGGAAGCTCGATAGATTGGAGTAATACTACGCACTAACGAATCAACATCCTTAACACAAACGATAATCAAGCCTACACGGAAGGCTACGTACTAAGTGTACGACTAAATAATTCCCACATCAAGTCGAGGAACTAAAATGGCCAAATTTGATAGTCGGTTATTTAACTATCAAAGCAAACACGCAAATATTTAGCACCATATACAATCACTAGGCCCTTTTAATTAATCTTTTATTAATTAAATCACTTGCCTAATATTCACTTTGAATACGAGAATCCTTTAAAAAGATATAATCTCAAAACCATTTCAACTTTGGAAAACATTTCCATATACTTATGTAAAAATAAGTACTTCACAATTCTCTTTATTTTCAACACTTAGAAAATATTGCATATACTTAAATCAGGATTAAGTATATATTTTATTCTTTAAGGAAAACATTCTCTTTAAACACATTTATTTGGGTCAAAACGAATGTTGCGTAAAACATCGTTACGACAACCCAAAATCAACAGTATAGGGATTCGAAAATAAGATAGATATATAAATCTCAATAATATACAAAAACATTTCCTTTCGAAAATCATTTACTATAACAACAGTGTTATAGTCCATCCTTTCCTTACTTCTCGAAAATGTCTATTTCAACAATGAATGTTGAAATCTATGGTTTCGATCCTTAACACATTTTAAAACATCCTTAAACCATTTAACTCCATTTAAAATATCACTTTCCAAAAATATCCATTTTATTCAATATATTGTTCACTGTCCAAAATCGTGAATATAGTTCCTTAACAAATTCCCATACTTCTACACATTTATTCTAAAGGATAATTCACTGTCCAAAATCGTGAATTTAATTCCTTTACCAAATTCAAAAATCAATAAAACATCTATTTTCAAAATGACTTGAAAATACTTTTTAATTTGAAAACATCACTTAAACATTTTTTAATTTCCAAAATAGGCCCAATGATGCAACAACACTAAATACATCAATCACGGCATCCAAACATCATATATCACATGATAATAGCATATATCACAATATTTGTAAATAAATCAATACTGGTGAGGAATCCAGTTGGATCCCTCCAACCTGTCACTTGCAACAAATATACATATGAGAATATTTGTACAATGTCCGCTTCGAGGCAGACGCGCGTACAAAGGGTCATCCGCTCATACATGGGAACGTATAGGGTCTCATCTGCTCCAATAGGCAGGTATATATCCAAATACCAATCAATATATCATATATCATCCAAACAATCATCAATCATCATAAAATAAATTATTTCTCACTTATATAAAAATATCAGTGAGTCAGAAAGAGTGAGTTGTACTCACATTGATTCCAATAGCAGTTGTAGTGTTTTATTCCGAATAAAATTAAGTGAGCGTTTAATTTTACCTAAAATTCACACTAGCTCCAATCAACTCCAAACCAGCTCTAAAATGTAGTGCTCGTCAATACGGACCCAATGCAATTCGTTTCGTCAGAAATGGACCTCGTATGAAGAAGTTATAGCATTTAGAAGTTTATACGAATTTAAATATAATTAATTTCTATTTTCTTTTTAATTTCAAACCCTAGCTTGCAATCTGGCCGCACGTTCCCATCATCCAATCCTGGCCGTGTATGTTATCTTCTCCATCTTTGTTTGGTTAACGTGAAAATCGAACCCATGCCGCCATTATATTCGAATTTTTTTATCCCTCCACGATCGTCTATACGATAATCGGTTGCCATCATTTTGAAGCTCGTGCTCCGCCGCACCAACACCCTAAAGCACGTCGAACTCAGTTGCGTGTAAGCCTCGAAAAACGTGCCGAAAGAATGAACGAATGCGACTTGATTTCTCCCTCTATGTTGCGTTTTACGACAACCCATCCGTATGGATCCGAAGATCTCGTGAAGCTCTATCATTTTGTAGTTGAAACATTTTCGTAATTATTTATGGATTTGGAGATTTTGAGGGAAGAAGAATCAAAAGTCTATGGCCATTAAAATAGGAAGTGGCGGCTAGAAACCCTAGTTAGGTTTTAACGAAAATAGAAAAAATCAAGTCCTTTTATAGAAAATTTACGCGCACTATTCATCGTCAAATTTTTCGAACTCGAAACGAAGCATGCCGCCTGGCATTTATAATGTTTTACTCCTATTCCGAACGCAATGGAATATATATCAAGAGCCAATTCGATCGTATTTGGAAGATTGAAGATAGGTTTTCGAATCGACTATTTAAATTTAAAATTTACTTAAACAGATTTCTACGCGTTTTAGCTTGCCACGGCTAAACCGTAATTCCGATTGACACAAAATTTGAAATCCTACAATAATATAACATTACGGATCCAATGAAACTATTTTTGCCGAAATCCGAGACTGTATGAAAAATGACCATTTTCACTCGTCAATTAAATATTAAAATATTCAATTCCTACAAATAAACTTTTATTTAAATTTTAAAAGTTTATCCACATCATTCTAATTCAAATAGAATTTAATTCGACTTTATAAATCATTTTTATTCACATTAAATCCCAATTTCAATTATTTCAGCAATTTCAAATATTAAATTATCAATTTAATTATCGAATTAAATCCTTATATTTCAAATATAATTTATTAAGCTTATAAAAATTACTTATGAATATTTAAAATCAATTAAATATCCTAATTTCAAATGACTAAAATTCCAGGTCGTTACACTTTAAAGTCAGCAAGTCTTGGCATTAACCCTCTATCAAAAGTTAATAAGTCTCGGTGTCGACTCTCTTCGAAATTTATTGGGTCTCGATAAACAAATCACTACCTTTAAGTTCCATATTCGAAAAGCCTTATTTATAAACTCTCGTTAGGAGCACCTTCAGAAATCTCCATCTGCAATTGCTTTGGCATAGAACCTTCATCCATCACCCTTGACTCTGCATTTACTTTGTTCATTCACGTAGAATATTTTCTTAGTCTTTCCTAGTTCATTAAAGTTTTGAGAGTTATACCCTATAACCCCGCTTTGAACATGTGATAAACCCTGCATATCTATTAACGCTTGCAAATCTATGTAAGCCTGCATATATCCCTCCATGTGTTGCCTCCCTATTTGTCCCTTCTTGCCCTTTTTTAGTTGGTTAAAGTAGTTTTACCCATTTTGCAACACCTGATTTGGATCTTGTCTCCTATCCATTTATAAAATATTTTATCATTAAGGTATAGGTTTGGACTGTCATATTTCTAACTTTAGAAATACTTATTTCAATTTCGGATCTTACTTATAAATTTTTATTAAATTCTCAGAAAATTCATAAATATATTTCGATGCTTATTTATATAAAAACTCCTATATTAATGCCGTTTTCTCCCATTTATATCAAATATGGTTCTTTTAAAAACACTAACTAATTTAATGTTGGGAAATTCTCAAAATTAAAACCCATCTCCAAAATTACACTTTTGACATCATATTAATTTGAACATTGTTTCGAAATCATTAGGGTAGGGGATCATAGCTAAACATCCCCTAATAAAGCTATTTCATCCTAAAATATCCATTAAATCAAGATCTATCATTTATAAACACATATTATATAATCTTTATCATAAATAATCAAAGTTGCCATCAACATAGACGAACATAACCAAAATGATGTGATATTACCATCTAAACCATTGATTAGATTTCATCTTTAAGAGCTTTAAGTTTTATTAGCCTTTTAATCTTCTTCTTTCTCTTACTTTTCTAAGCCGCCACCACTATTAACAAGTTTCAATGCTTTTATTTTGTTTTCTGGAGATAGAATGAATAGGAATGTCAGAGTCGCAATACTTATTATATCATCATAAGCCGGGTAGTTGGCCCTTATAACCTTTTCCTCATTTTTATACATTCTATCAAGTTAAATATAAGTAACAAATTGATGAGTAAATTACACCCAAATACTTATCATAATAAATCATTATTTATTTTAATTTAAATGGCAATAAGTAAATCAATGTCCTCTAAATATTAACATTGTTATTTACTATACATTATCTTATTTGATTCCATAACTAAATCATTTAAATCTTTATTCTCATAATTAATTCTTTAATTAATTATTTATTAACTCATGGGGTGTTACAAGCTTCCCTCTTATTGGAATTTCATCCTTGAAATTCAAATAAGGTCCGGTAGTGATTCCAGAATCTTTCCTATGCCTACTCTAGCATAAACACAAAAGTTCCCAACCGATGCATCAAAAGCAAAATGTACTAGTGCATCTATTAATAAATAACAAAATCTACCATAATAACACATATATGTATGGTCCTTAACAAAATATAGCAAATATACATGTCAAGTCTAAATAAAAAAACTCGAAATAAGTCCTCCTCTTTTTATCTCCTATTTCTCAAGTACAACCATCTCGGTCCTCACTCTATTGGACTTGTATAAGCTTCTCGACCTTATTCCAATCTCCTTCATGTCTCAATCTACTATCTAAAATGGTTTCCTTAAATAAGTCATATTTGGCTCAATGACCAAGTCCTCCATAGCTCGTAGACTCACTACCCCATCAATATCTCAGATACACTTCCTCAATTGTGATACATGAAACACATTATGGACCCTATCAAAAGTATTCGGTAACTCAACCCTGCATGCTACTTTATTGATCTTCTCAATTATCAAATGGGCCAACATACCTTGGCACTAACTTTCGTGCCTTCTAAACCTTAGAGTGCCTCTCATCGGTGAAACTTTAACAAATAGATGTTCCTATAGATAAAAATTTAAGTCTTTCCATCTCCTTTCAGCATATCCTTTCTACCCTGGTTGAGCTTTTCATTCTTTACCTAAGACCTTAACCAAAGCTTCTGTTACAAGATCTGGTCCCAATACGAGCATATTTTCCGTCTCACACTAACATACAGGTGATTTATGAGCTCTTCCTCATAGCACTTTGAAAGGTACCTTCCTAATATTGGACATGAAACCATTGTTGTATGAAAACTCTATCAAGTGTAAATGATTTTCCCAATATCCAATGAAATCTAATACACATGCAGTAGATCTTCAAGTACCATGTTGACTCTCTCGGTCTGTCCATCTGTTTAAGGATGGTAAGTTGTACTCATACTCAACCACGAATCCTAAAGCACTATGTAGGCTCCTCCTAAGATCACTAGCAAACAATGGGTCTTGGTTACTAACTATAGTATTTGGAACTCCACAGAGCCTTGCTATAGTTTTAACATGAGTTTCGACGGACTTTGTTGTCATCCTCATAGATATTACTGAAATAAAATTGGCACTCTTAGTCAATCTATCTATAATGACCCATATACTTTCATTTCCAGCTCTTATCTATGGAAAAACATCTACAAAATCCATAGAAACCAAATCCTACATCCACACCGAAACTTCCAATGGATGCAAAAGTCCATTTGGCTTCTATTGTTCCTCCTTAACTTATTGGCATGCGAAGCATATTTTCATACACTCTCTAACATCTTAGTACCTCCTTTTCAATAGAATATTCTCTTCATGCCTCGGTACATCTTAGTACCTTCTTGGTGAATAGAAAACATCGAACGATGACATTCATTTAAGACTTCCTCCCAAAGGTCTTCAACATTCGGAACATACAACCTTCCTTTCTTCCAAGCCAACATTTTTCTTGAACTTCAAAGCCTCTCAACCCTTCGATCTCGTCGCCCATCCTTATGCATCTAATCCTTTTGGCACAAAGTCAATCTTCTCTTTAGCTCTCGGCAATTCTTTTTATGAAAGCTAGTCGAACTTCCAAGCACGACAGTGTCATGAAGCTTTGCTCAAACTAGCACTTGAGTGGAAGTGAATGTTGCAAGAAGCTAACATCTATAAAACACTACATTCTTCAATCGTAGCTAAAACACAACTTTTCTGCCTTCTACTTAAGGCATCTGTAGCCTTATTTCCATTTTCTTAGGTATACTCTATCCTGAAATCGTCAGACATCAGAAAATATAACCAACTCCAATAGCTCATGTTCAACTCCTTCCGAGAGAACAAGTATCTCATGAACCTACGATCAGTAAATAGTTCAAATCTTCATCCTAAAAGGTAATGTCTCTAAATCTTCAATGCGAAGATAATAGCTACTACTCCAAGTCATGTGTCAAATATCAAACTTCATGGCATTGCAATTGCCTAAATGGATAAGCTATTACTTTGTCCATTTGCATCAACACTTATAACAACCCGTATTTTACGTAATAAAGGATCATAAAATATTTTTATTTTTTCCATATGAGGTCGTATGATTTCATAATTTTGGGATATGACTCTTTGGGACATTTTACAGACCTATGATTTTTTCTAAATTTCTATGTGACCATTTTGACCTTGGAAATCTTGTTTGAGATATAACTTTTGATAGGAGTCTATTAGGGTCTCAAACTAGCTCCATTACTTCAGGATGATGGTTTCCCATTCCATAGAGTGGTCATAATAGAAAAACGGACTTACGGTTGGAATGTTATGCCTATTTTAAGTTTTAAATCTACTGGCAATGATTAGTCTATAATTAATTAGGCTCGTTAATTTAATTAGAGAATACTATAAATAAAGGGCTGAAGAGTCAAGTTAAAACTTTTCCCTCTCATTCTAAATCAGTTCTAAATCTTAATTAGCCCTAAATTCATTCTAATTTCATCCAAAATCACCCAAATTGCTTTTTAAATCAAACTAGATTATGGATTAGAGATTACATAATTAGATAAAAGATAGAGATCACCGATTTGCTTGATTTGAAGAGCATTCCATTGCTGTTTGGATTGGATCTACATTCATATTGGTTGAATTTGGTAATTGGTGAGTGGTTTATGCCATCTCACTATACTATGCATGTTTATATGGTAGAGTCATATGATTTAACATGTTTTAAATTGATTTTTTGTTATAAAACCTTTTCTAACTTTAATTACATGTTAAACTATGTATATGATCTAGATTGATTAGAAATCACTATTGCTCGTGCTCGTAAATTCATGCTATATGTATATCTATGTTAGAAATTGACTTGTTTATCTTATTTTGATGGATCACATATTTGATTGGATAAGATTGCTTACTATTCTATGTTTGAAAGATAGATTTGATGTTGTTTGCTAGTGTTGTGATTGCATAGAAAGTTAGGTTGAAGAATTGAGCAAATCAGAGGAAAAATTTGTTGGAATTGGATGAAACTTAGAGGGAAAGCTCTGGAATATGAAAGAGCTTTGGATTCAAGTTGCAGCTCCAAACTCACTAACTACAGAAGATGGTACCTATATGGGAGGTCGATACCGAGTTATGTGGGTTGGTCAAACAAGTAGGCGGTTTTGGGAAATTTAAGAGCAAGGCTAGTATTGGTGACCTAAGTCAAGAGATAGGTAATTAGATAGGGGTTGAAGGCTATACCGACTTGTTTTCTAGAATTTGAAGTAGGTGCCTTGGAGTGAGAATCAAGTTGTTTGGATGGATAGGTCAACATTAAAGCAGCTGGGGATGGAGTACCCGAAGCAAGGAAGGAGTGGAAGAAAACTTAGCCATAGATTGGCTAGGTAGAGAGGTCGGGGACGAGTAGAGAGGTCAGTACCGACTTTTAGGTTTAAGTCTAAATAGGATGGAACTTCTGGGATGTGAAGTAGAGGTTATGTAGATCATACTGAAGGTGTTGGCTCTTTCACATCAGGGTTAGATAGTGATGTAACAACATGATGAAAAGCAAGAGTCTTCGGATGTTGGCTCATGTTGGGAGTAGGTACGGTAGATGGCGGCTTGTAAAAGGAGTGAGCCATAGGATCAGGGAATATGGAAGGGTTCCTCGTGAATAATGGAAAATGGATTGAGCAAGAAGGGCTCGATGTCCAAATAGAGCAAAGGTGGACTCGGGAGTATATGGTAGAGAATCGTTGATGCTTAGAGTGTTTTCTGTTGTACTCGAAGCAGGGGTATTATAAGTGGGGATGCCTATGGATTGGTAGCGAGGATCTGTATACCCTGGACCTATGGCTTTAGGTCTAGTGTCCAGCTTTGGGTTGCGAGACATGTATCCGGCTTTGGGCTGCGAGATACGAGAGTACAACGTAGAACCGTGATTTTCCTTAGTCCCCGGTAGATAAGAGGCCATATGAGCTATCATATATTCAAAGCACAAGGAATGATAGTTAGGATTATTGATGGATGCTTTGGTTGTTTTCTTTAGTAAGCTATCACTTGTAGGTATTAGGGAAAGTAGGTATTAGAGATAGGAATACTTGGAAGACTGATATTCTTTTTTTTGTTTGTATTATACCTTTATGATGTTGTAGAGTGGCATATTATAGTGTTATATGCTAACTCTTTGGTTGAAGGGATAGGTCAGGTATGGTTCGTGTACTCTTGTTCTATACCATATTTACCTATATGATATTTTTAGACTCATTTACCGCTCACACCGGATTGTTGTTTGACCTAAGGTTTTATACTTCTTTCTTATAATCTTGGGTACTCTTAAATGAGTAGACTAGATAACAGGTCTAGGTGATGCGTTAGTTGTTCTGAGGATGAGCTAAATGCAGCTATCTCGTATTATATACATATATGGAGTCTACGCTTATTCTGCTATGCAGCACTAGGGAGCCTTGGTAGTGACTGCTTACTATTTGCATTTGAGGCAGTTGTTGAGTTTTTTTTCTGTTGTGTAAACTCTACTATTGATGTATAAATCTATGGATATTATACTATAATGATGATGGCATGTTCACATTGTTATTACTATCTCTTCTATTGTATATGTGATATTATATTTTGTCCATGTTGTGAGATATACGACATGTTTAAGCTATATTGATTTATTTCAACCTTGATGATCATCTTATATCAGCCGAGCATGACAGCTGTCATGACCCGCAAATCCGTACCTCTTGATTAAACACTAATCTCCATTGATTAACTCAAAATGAACGGAATTAAGAACCATGATGGTTTAAGAAAGAAGAAAAAGGTAGAAGAGAAAGAAGATAGAAGAAAAGACAGAAGAAAAAAAAGAAGAAGCAATAGAACAACATCAGAAACAGAAACAATATCAGAATCTCACATTCGCAGCAGAACAACATATAATAGATAAATGAATAATCTTTAAATCAAAAAACTATATCATTTTATACATTACATCATCATCAGAGTTTACAACAACAATACAACACTGGACAGTTATATAAACTTGTCCTCATGCAGAATACACCGCGGAATAAATAATATCAGATACAAGTGGTACGTCTCGCCATCCAGCTTGCTTCCAAAGCTCCAGAATATCCACAATATCCTGATAACATAACTCTAGGCTTCCCGTGTGGAAATTGGTGGGCACCCAGAGTTTAGAAGGGAAACAATAAACTCCGAGTCAGTCATGGTGACTGGTGTGAGAACTTAAAACAGTTTATCTTTAAAACAAACAAAGGAATATTTTAAAATAGATTCGCAATGCTTTTGGAAAATGAGACTACCATAAGGCCTCTTGCACACACACACAATGCAAACGCAGAATCGGAGGAGATTTCTCCTTATGATAGTCAAAGATGCTTGATACGCAAAATCAAATCATTTTTGATATTATTATTAGTGCATAGTGTAGAAAACATTTCGAAAGTATAATATTAATCTTAGCCAACATACGACCAGTATCGTATGCCTACTATAGCTACCATCTAAACAGTGGTGACCACCGTACGTAAATGGCAGGTTCTACAACTAATACCTTACACAGTTCGTATTGGAGTTTGGATTTCCAACAAATGGTCAGGCTAAGGAACTTCCTATTCCACGAAGGAACGCCTCTGGAATGACGTCCCGAGAAATAACCTAACATTACGGTTAGATCTCTGCCAACACAAGGCCGGGTTACCTCTGCAAAAATAGGTAACAACTGACATACGTATGCCATCCCCCGATCGTAACCGATCTTCCCGAGGATCCTCGATTTCCATCTACCACAAAGTAATAAACTCGCAGCATCTACATAGGTTAAGTATCTGGGCTCCATACCATGATACCACCTCTATCCAGAAGGAATGACATACACTAAGGGGTGCTACTCCCTAGAACCTTGCCGCATCCTTCCTGTTTTGGCCATTTCCGGGGTGTGAGGTCCGACGAAGTCTCGTCCACAAAGCTACGCTTTGTTCACAAAGCCATGCCTTGGGTCAACAAATGATCAACCTATGATCACAAAGATAAAAGATCAAACAAATGATCATATCACAAATGATCAAACACTGATCATTTCACAGCAACACTCAGCATGTCACATTACCAAATTGGAAATATATCGCTGATAAATTTCAACTACATAACCTCTGAGCTCGTACGTCTCAGAGAAGGGTGTTAAGCTAAGAGAATAAATTCTCCGCCACCAACAGATATGTATTTGAAAGAAATCAGCTTTATATCTCAATTTGTAACGTCAGACACACAATCCATACAAGTCTGTTCCGGGATCGAACAGAACCGAAGGCACTTCTCACAAAGCCCTTGCAATTCCGGATAATTTTCAATCACGTCCGGACTTCCCGTCACTAAGGGTGATAAAAACCTCTAAATCGGAGATCAGCTGATGTAGAGTAACTCGACGGTAATCCTTCCATTTTCAAAAATATCCGGTCTTCAACACCGGTCATCAAATGCAATTCATAACGACGTATCACATATTCGGAATGGGTTATACGACCCCATGGTCCTTTCCCGGCTAACCCGAATAGTGAGCGCTTATTCAAAAATAAGTGTGGCATTCAAATTCATCCAATTCACAACAAATACCTATTTAAAGGTAAATATTGATAGTCGGTTATTTAACTATCAATAAAGATGCGCAACATCATCAGATTCCAAATAATTTTCCAAATTATTTATTTTCAAAAATATCTTTACAAGATATAAAATTTCCACACTTTAAAAATAAATCAACGTTTATTTTCAAAACGAATTTCCATTTCTTTTATAAATTCCATAGTGAATTTATATTTTCAAATATCTACATATATACGATTTTCAATCGATTTCAATATTCACTTTCGATTTATCTTTAAGAAGATAAAATCTCAAAAACGTTTCATTTCATTTTGGAAAATATTTCCATACTTATTTAGCAATAAGTAATTTACAATCTATTTATTTTCAACATTTGAAAATATTCGATATACTTAAATAAATGTTAAGTATATATTTCATTCTTTAAGGAAATCTATTTAAGTCAAAACGAATGTTACGTAAAACATCGTTACGACGACTCAAAATCTCTAGTATAGGGATTCGGATTTTTTTAAGATAGATATATACATCCCAACACTATATAAAAACATTTCCTTTCGGAAATCATTTACTATAACAACAGTGTTATAGTCTACCATTTCCTTATTCCTCGAAAACGTCTATTTCAACAATGAATGTTGAAATCTATGATTCCGATATTTAAGATATTTTAAACATCGTTAAAACAATTAACTTCATTTTTAAAATATTCATTTTCCCAAAAACATATCCATTTTATTCAATAATATATTCACTGTCCAAAATCGTGAATATAATTCACTTAATCAAATTTCAATCATCTCTACACATTTTATTTCAATAAAGATTCGCTATTCAAAAATCGCGAATATATCTTCTTTAATAACCTTCTATATTTAATTTATCAAATTTAATTGATTTCGAATTTATAAAACGACGTTTATAAATTCTATTTCTATTTTGTAACAATTTGATTTATAAATCTTCTTTATTAACAATTCGATCAATATTCCATTAAAGGCAAAAATCCAATTTATAAGTAAATTTCTTATAAATCTTTTATTCTACAATTTCATTCATTTTATAACTTCATACTTTATAAATCTATAAACTTCATATCTTCACAATTTATAATTCTATAAAATTCATATCTTCACAATTTATAATTCTACAAAATTCATATCTTCACAATTTATAATTCTATAAAATTCATATCTTCACAATTTATAATTCTATAAATTTCCTATCTTCACAATTTATAATTCTATAAATTTCCCTTTTTGAACCCTTATAAAAACTCGTTTTAAAATTCCAATAATTTTAATTGATAAATATCAATTTTGTACATCTTTTATATGCATCGTTTTTAATAATTCAAAAGAAATCCAAACTTAAACTATTTTATAAATTACTTAACTATTTATTTCAAAATCACCTTTCAGTTATATTTCACAATTTATAATTTTATTACTTTAAATTTATAACATTTATTTATTTAAGATAAATATATTCAAAAATTTAATAAATCGTATACTTTCCAAAAATCACTTTAAAATCCTTTTTAAAGTAAAAATCGTTATTTTTAAACTTTAAAATTGAATCCGATGATGCAACAACACCAATTAGTCAATCACAACATTCAATATCATATATCAATATGATAACAGAATATACATCAATATCTGTAAATAATTAAATACTGGTGAGGAATCCAGTTGGATCCCTCCAACCTGTTTCCCTGCATCCACAGACGTTAGCACAATACCAATTCCACTTCGAGGTGGAATATCGCGGTATATGGGATTTATAAATATTATTCGCTATTATGCGGCGCAATAGGGTCTCATCCGCTACACAAGGCGGGAAAATCAACAACTCCAATATATACATATGCCAATATGTATATATTGCTGTATATATACGTATATAATACCAATTTCACTTCAATGTGAAATATTCGCGGTATATGTTTTTAATAATTAACCTCCGCTTAATAACGGCGTATAATGTCTATTTCAATCAACAACAGACAAAAATATATCATCCAGGCATACAATCCACAATTTTAAATCTAACTATTTAAAATATAAATCGAATCTGTTCGATTGAGTGAGAAATTCTCACCTTGATTTCAATTCTGTTCCAGTACGTTTTATTTCGAATAAAATTAAACGTGCGTTTAATTTTACCCGAAATTTTCACTGACTCCAATCGCTCCCAATCCAATTCCATAGCGAAGTACACGTCGAGACGATTCCAATGCAACTGATTTCGCATTTTTTCGATCTCGTATGAAAGAGATATGATATTACAAAGATTATACGATTTAAATTATAATTAATTACACAATTTAGATTTAATTTAAAACCCTAATCATCATCTACCGTTAGATTTCCATCATGCAATCACGGCCGCATCTTCCTTTCGTTCTTCTTCTTCCAGGTGAGAAAACGCACGCATGTATAATGAACCCAAGGAGCCGGCCCTAACCCTAATCACGAAATCCATTCCCAACCACTTCACCTCGATCAGGGTCTGCCGTTTCGTTCGCCTAGCTCCGCTCTACCCACGCCTGGACCCACGGCAAGCTCGGTCGAGCATAGATGCTCGAAAATAATTGCTGACCGTGTGACTTTGGATGCAAATTCCCCTTGATTCCTAGCTTCGTTTATCATCATTACCGTATAGAATTAAAGCCCTCGCGAATCTCTACAACATTGCAGTTGATCATTTCTTCAATTGATTTGTGGATTTGAAGTTAATGAGGGAGAAAGATGAGCAATTTTTGGCCGTTGAATATAATGTGGCGGCTGAGACTTCAAAACCCTAGGGTTTGTTTTTCTTGTTTGCAAATGAGAGAATAGAGGTGCTTTTATAGAAAATGTCGAAACACTATTCATCTTGAAAATTTTCGAACTCCAAATCGAGCGTGCCGGCTGACGTTTCTAAGGTTTACCCCGCGTGCCGAACGCAATGGAATATGTTTCGGGAGCTAATTCGGTCGTCTGTGCGAGTTACGGAATTAAACGATCAATTCAAATTAAACCGATTTCGATGCGTTTTGGCTTGCCCCGGACAAACGATAAATCCGATTGACTTAAACTTTGAAATCTTACAATAATATCACATTACGGATCCGATGAAACTGGTTTCGTCAAAATCCGAGACTTTTTGAAAATGACCATTTTAACTCGCCAAATTAAAATTAAAACAATTTCGATGCGTTTCGAGTTGCCACGGTCAAATGACAACTCCGATTGCTATGAAAATTGAAATCCGATAATAACTAACTATTACGGATCCAATGGAACTGGTTTCGTCCAATTTTGAGACTGTTTGAAAAATGGCTAATTTCTCTAGTCGATTAAAATATTAAAATATTCAATTTTCACAATTTAACTTTTAATTCAAATTTAAAAGTTCTATAACATCTCTATAACTCCAGTATGATTAAATAAAATTTTACAAATCATTTTTAATCACATTTAATCCAGATTTCAATTATTTCTGGAATTTAACTATTAAATTATCGATTTAATTGTCAAATTAAATCCAATATTCAAAAAATAAATTATTCCACTTTATTAATTCTACTTATTAACATTTAAAATCAATTAAATATTCAAGTTTTAATTAATATAAATTCTGGGTTGTTACAAACTTCCCCCTTAAAAGAATTTCGTCCTCGAAATTACCAAGTAAGAAAAAGATACAAAATCCTTTAACTTTCCAAAACAAAACGTTCGAATTAGATTTTCAAATCTGTTAAGTGTTTAACTTTTCCAAAAATCCCTAGTTAAACTTTTTACAACATCTTTACTAGGTTTTCCAAAATTTTCCTTTGTTTTTCAAAAAAAATTTCAAATTTCTGAAAAATACTCTAACGCCTTAAATTTTCGGAAAATTTCGCCATAGCCTCCTTTGCGCGGCTCGATCCGAAAAAAATGACAGTGTATATATATCACAAATATACATCTCATCAAGTGACGAGGCATCCCGTAGGGAAAAAGTGTAAAAGTACGATATTTAATCCGAGATATGTACCTTATATATTTTTAGCGAGCGTATACGGCTATTATAGCGCGAAAGCGAGCTCCAAATGCGAAGCAAACGCCATCCGCACCTACTAAACACTCAATCAAACAAATGAGAACATGTATATAGAAAATAATATCAATATACAACATATAGTAACATAATAACTACATATGTGTCAACATAGCAATGCATTTAAAAGCAACAATGCAACCATCAAACAACTATCATCCAACAAATCAATGTCTATCCAAATCAATTCATAACCAAAGCAATATAAATGCTCTTCTCATTAATATTCATTGAATTGGTTTTCAAATCTAAATTATATTTGATTCGTTTACATTGGATTTTACTAACATCCATTTTCAATTCAATTAGTTTACATTCACTAATTTACATTCAAGTTGGTTCACTTCAAATTAAAATTGAATTCTATTTAAATTTACTTCACTTCAATTTAAATCAAATTACATAGCTTCAAATTTTAATCAATTCAATTTCATTAATACTTAATGAATTTATATCCAATCAACCAACATCCATATAATAACCAATGTATATTCAACATAACCAAATTATTTAATTCACATTCAATTTGGTTCAACACTTTTAATTCAATTGGTTGATATTAAATTGACTTCCATTCAATTTAGTCAATTTCTCAACTTCATTAGTTTCTAATGAATTAACACTTATATTCATTGTTTCATATCAATTATTTACATTCAATTGATTAACATCCAATCCATTTATTCAATTCAATTGCTAATTCATTTTAACAAATAAAATTGAATTTCATTTATATAACTTAAGTTCACATTCATTTAATAAATTCACTTTATTAATTTACTGCAATACCAAAATCAACTTTATTCTACATCACTTAAGTTATATTCAAATTTCAAACATCATTTGTTTCACTTACATTTTCTCATTTTATAATTTCAAACTTAATTACTTATAAATCTTTTATTTAAAATAATTTGGCAGCAATTCCTCTTTTGGAAACCCGAAAATGAACACCAATGATGTCGCGATCATCATCGGAATTATTTTCCAGCGACCGAAAAGAGTTTAGAGCTTTATCTCTCTAAAACAATTTTCCAAAACATCAAATCCTTTCAAAAACACTTCTCTGGAATTTTATTTTAGATTATAAACCACATTTACAAATCCTTTACTAATAAAATTTCACTTCTTATATATAAGATTCTTTTACCATTGTAAATCATTTTAATTATAACTTCATCTTTATAATTCATTGGTTTATACAATTATTCTTTCACAATTGTTGTTTTAATTTAACTTATTCGAACAACTTTTAATTAACTTATATATATTTACATTTTTAACAACCAAACAATCGATTATATACACTTTATAATTCTGAAAAATTATTCCTTTATATACGAAATATAATCGAGGTAAAATTATTTCATTTACCCAATTTAAAACAATATCGTGCCGAATTGTTCTATTCAAGTGTTTAGAGATCCCTATCAATAACGTGAATTACTCGTATTGACCAGAATCCATATACCACTCAACAAACCAATCATCACAATATAAAACAATTTCATATTCACTAACAAATACGCGCTCGTATCTATTATTACACTCGAACTCATTCTAGAGTACTACTGACTCTATCTCTAATGAGTAACACCCAACAGAGCAGGGTTGTCGCTTAACCATATGCTCTGATACCAGCTGTCATGACCCGCAAATCCGTACCTCTTGATTAAACACTAATCTCCATTAATTAACTCAAAATGAACGGAATTACGAACCATGATGGTTTACGAAAGAAGAAAAAGGTAGAAGAGAAAGAAGATAGAAGAAAAGACAGAAGAAAAAAAGAAGAAGCAACAGAACAACATCAGAAACAGAAACAATATCAGAATCTCACATTCGCAGCGGAACAACATATAATAGATAAATGAATAATCTTTAAATCAAAGAACTATATCATTTTATACATTACATCATCATCAGAGTTTACAACAACAATACAACACTGGACAGTTATATAAACTTGTCCTCATGCAGAATACACCGCGGAATAAATAATATCAGATACAAGTGGTACGTCTCACCATCCAGCTTGCTTCCAAAGCTCCAGAATATCCAGAATATCCTGATAACATAACTCTAGGCTGCCCGTGTGGAAATTGGTGGGCACCCAGAGTTTAGAAGGGAAACAATAAACTCCGAGTCAGTCATGGTGACTGGTGTGAGAACTTAAAACAGTTTATCTTTAAAACAAACAAAGGAATATTTTAAAATAGATTCGCAATGCTTTTGGAAAATGAGACTACCATAAGGCCTCCCGCACACACACACAATGCAAACGCAGAATCGGAGGAGATTTCTCCTTATGATAGTCAAAGATGCTTGATACGCAAAATCAAATCATTTTTGATATTATTATTAGTGCATAGTGTAGAAAACATTTCAAAAGTATAATATTAATCTTAGCCAACATATATACGACCAGTATCGTATGCCTACTATAGCTACCATCTAAACAGTGGTGACCACCGTACGTAAATGGTAGGTTCTACAACTAATACCGTACACAGTTCGTATTGGAGTTTGGATTTCCAACAAATGGTCAGGCTAAGGAACTTCCTATTCCACGAAGGAACGCCTCTGGAATGACGTCCCGAGAAATAACCTAACATTACGGTTAGATCTCTGCCAACACAAGGCCGGGTTACCTCTGCAAAAATAGGTAACAACTGACACGCGTATGCCATCCCCCGATCGTAACCGATCTTCCCGAGGATCCTCGATTTCCAACTACCACAAAGTATTAAACTCGCAGCATCTACATAGGTTAAGTATCTAGGCTCCATACCATGATACCACCTCTATCCAGAAGGAATGACATACACTAAGGGGCGCTACTCCCTAGAACCTTGCCGCATTCTTCCTGTTTTGACCATTTCCGGGGTGTGAGGTCCGACGAAGTCTCGTCCACAAAGCTACGCTTTGTTCACAAAGCCATGCCTTGGGTCAACAAATGATCAACCTATGATCACAAAGATAAATGATCAAACAAATGATCATATCACAAATGATCAAACACTGATCATTTCACAGCAACACTCAGCATGTCACATTACCAAATTGGGAATATATCCCTGATAAATTTCAACTACATAACCTCTGAGCTCGTACGTCTCAGAGAAGGGTGTTAAGCTAAGAGAATAAATTCTCCGCCACCAACAGATATGTATTTGAAAGAAATCAGCTTTATATCTCAATTTGTAACGTCAGACACACAATCCATACAAGTCTGTTCCGAGATCGAACAGAACCGAAGGCACTTCTCACAAAGCCCATGCAATTCCGGATAATTTTCAATCACGTCCGGACTTCCCGTCACTAAGGGTGATAAAAACCTCTAAATCGGAGATCAGCCGATGTAGAGTAACTCGACGGTAATCCTTCCGTTTTCAAAAATATCCGGTCTTCAACACCGGTCATCAAATGCAATTCATAACGACGTATCACATATTCGGAATGGGTTATACGACCCCATGGTCCTTTCCCGGATAACCCGAATAGTGAGCGCTTATTCAAAAATAAGTGTGGCATTCAAATTCATCCAATTCACAACAAATACCTATTTAAAGGTAAATATTGATAGTCGGTTATTTAATAATCAATAAAGATGCGCAACATCATCAGATTCCAAATAATTTTCCAAATTATTTATTTTCAAAAATATCTTTACAAGATATAAAATTTCCACACTTTAAAAATAAATCAACGTTTATTTTCAAAACGAATTTCCATTTCTTTTATAAATTCCATAGTGAATTTATATTTTCAAATATCTACATATATACGATTTTCAATCGATTTCAATATTCACTTTCGATTTATCTTTAAGAAGATAAAATCTCAAAAACGTTTCATTTCATTTTGGAAAATATTTCCATACTTATTTAGCAATAAGTAATTTCCAATCTATTTATTTTCAACATTTGAAAATATTCGATATACTTAAATAAATGTTAAGTATATATTTCATTCTTTAAGGAAATCTATTTGAGTCAAAACGAATGTTACGTAAAACATCGTTACGACGACTCAAAATCTCTAGTATAGGGATTCGGATTTTTTTAAGATAGATATATACATCCCAACACTATATAAAAACATTTCCTTTCGGAAATCATTTACTATAACAATAGTGTTATAGTCCACCATTTCCTTATTCCTAGAAAACGTCTATTTCAACAATGAATGTTGAAATCTATGATTCCAATATTTAAGATATTTTAAACATCGTTAAAACAATTAACTTCATTTTTAAAATATTCATTTTCCCAAAAACATATCCATTTTATTCAATAATATATTCACTGTCCAAAATCGTGAATATAATTCACTTAATCAAATTTCAATCATCTCTACACATTTTATTTCAATAAAGATTCGCTATTCAAAAATCACGAATATATCTTCTTTAATAACCTTCTATATTTAATTTATCAAATTTAATTGATTTCGAATTTATAAAATGACGTTTATAAATTCTATTTCTATTTTGTAACAACTTTGATTTATAAATCTTCTTTATTAACAATTCGATCAATATTCCATTAAAGGCAAAAATCCAATTTATAAGTAAATTTCTTATAAATCTTTTATTCTACAATTTCATTCATTTTATAACTTCATACTTTATAAATCTATAAACTTCATATCTTCACAATTTATAATTCTATAAAATTCATATCTTCACAATTTATAATTCTATAAAATTCATATCTTCACAATTTATAATTCTATAAATTTCCTATCTTCACAATTTATAATTCTATAAATTTCTCTTTTTGAACCCTTATAAAAACTCGTTTTAAAATTCCAATAATTTTAATTGATAAATATCAATTTTGTACATCTTTTATATGCATCGTTTTTAATAATTCAAAAGAAATCCATACTTAAACTATTTTATAAATTACTTAACTATTTATTTCAAAATCACCTTTCAGTTATATTTCACAATTTATAATTTTATAACTTTAAATTTATAACATTTATTTATTTAAGATAAATAAATTCAAAAATTTAATAAATCGTATACTTTCCAAAAATCACTTCAAAATCCTTTTTAAAGTAAAAATCGTTATTTTTAAACTTTAAAATTGAATCCGATGATGCAACAACACCAATTAGTCAATCACAACATTCAATATCATATATCAATATGATAACAGAATATACATCAATATCTGTAAATAATTAAATACTGGTGAGGAATCCAGTTGGATCCCTACAACCTGTTTCCCTGCATCCACAGACGTTAGCACAATACCAATTCCACTTCGAGGTGGAATATCGCGGTATATGGGATTTATAAATATTATCTGCTATTATGCGGCGCAATAGGGTCTCATCCGCTACACAAGGCGGGAAAATCAACAACTCCAATATATACATATGCCAATATGTATATATTGCTGTATATATACGTATATAATACCAATTTCACTTCAATGTGAAATATTCGCGGTATATGTTTTTAATAATTAACCTCCGCTTAATAACGGCGTATAATGTCTATTTCAATCAACAACAGACAAAAATATATCATCCAGGCATACAATCCACAATTTTAAATCTAACTATTTAAAATATAAATCGAATCTGTTCGATTGAGTGAGAAATTCTCACCTTGATTTCAATTCCGTTCCAGTACGTTTTATTTCGAATAAAATTAAACGTGCGTTTAATTTTACCCGAAATTTTCACTGACTCCAATCGCTCCCAATCCAATTCCATAGCGAAGTACATGTCGAGACGATTCCAACGCAACTGATTTCGCATTTTTTCGATCTCGTATGAAAGAGATATGATATTACAAAGATTATACGATTTAAATTATAATTAATTACACAATTTAGATTTAATTTAAAACCCTAATCATCATCTACCTTTAGATTTCCATCATGCAATCACGGCCGCATCTTCCTTTCGTTCTTCTTCTTCCAGGTGAGAAAACGCACGCATGTATAATGAACCCAAGGAGCCGGCCCTAACCCTAATCACGAAATCCATTCCCAACCACTTCACCTCGATCAGGGTCTGCCGTTTCGTTCGCCTAGCTCCGCTCTACCCACGCCTGGACCCACGGCAAGCTCGGTCGAGCATAGATGCTCGAAAATAATTGCCGACCGTGTGACTTTGGACGCAAATTCCCCTTGATTCCTAGCTTCGTTTATCATCATTACCGTATAGAATTAAAGCCCTCGCGAATCTCTACAACATTGCAGTTGATCATTTCTTCAATTGATTTGTGGATTTGAAGTTAATGAGGGAGAAAGATGAGCAATTTTTGGCCGTTGAATATAAAGTGGCGGCTGAGACTTCAAAACCCTAGGGTTTGTTTTTCTTGTTTGCAAATGAGAGAATAGAGGTGCTTTTATAGAAAATGTCGAAACACTATTCATCTTGAAAATTTTCGAACTCCAAATCGAGCATGCCGGCTGACGTTTCTAAGGTTTACCCCGCGTGCCGAACGCAATGGAATATGTTTCGGGAGCTAATTCGGTTGTCTGTGCGAGTTACGGAATTAAACGATCAATTCAAATTAAACCAATTTCGATGCGTTTTGGCTTGCCCCGGACAAACGATAAATCCGATTGACTTAAAATTTGAAATCTTACAATAATATCACATTACGGATCTGATGAAACTGGTTTTGTCAAAATCCGAGACTTTTTGAAAAATGACTATTTTAACTCGCCAAATTAAAATTAAAACAATTTCGATGCGTTTCGAGTTGCCACGGTCAAATGACAACTCCGATTGCTACGAAAATTGAAATCCGATAATAACTCACTATTACGGATCCAATAGAACTAGTTTCGTCCAATTCTGAGACTGTTCGAAAAATGGCTAATTTCTCTAGTCGATTAAAATATTAAAATATTCAATTTTCACAATTTAACTTTTAATTCAAATTTAAAAGTTCTATAACATCTCTATAACTCCAGTATGATTAAATAAAATTTTACAAATCATTTTTAATCACATTTAATCCAGATTTCAATTATTTCTGGAATTTAACTATTAAATTATCGATTTAATTGTCAAATTAAATCCAATATTCGAAAAATAAATTATTCAACTTTATTAATTCTACTTATTAATATTTAAAATCAATTAAATATTCAAGTTTTAATTAATATAAATTCTGGGTCGTTACAACAGCAGTGCGCTATTTATATACTATTGGTGTCGTTGGTATAGGACGATCGTCACATTTGGTATCAGAGCTTTGGTTACACGATTAACTGGAGTTGATACCATGATCTAGTAGAGATAGGGAAGGTGTTATTGTCTTAGACTGGATCAAGTGTGTGTGTGTGTACGAGAGAGTATGTACTTTTCATAAGTTTTGTTTTAAAGCTACTTAATAATATATTATGCAGTTTAAGTTGCATGCGTATGAGCACTAGGTACGCAGCTTTCTTTATGAGAGACTGATCATTCTTGTCACAGATAAGAATGCGCCGGCATACAAGGAACGCTGTAAGGATATCTGCTTCAAGTTTAGAGGAAGGAGCGGGTTCAGGAGCTGTTGTGCCTGATGTCCAAGCCATGTTCAATGCTGTGATGGCTAATATGATGAGGAATGCTCCTGAAGTAGTGATAGGTGGAGGCGCTCCCGTACAAGCGCTTAGGGCTGATTTCGCCAAGCTGAGCAAAGATTATTCTACTCTTCGAGGGAAGCCCTTTCATGGGACGGAGTCAGCTATAGAAGTGCAAGATTAGTTGGATACTTGTGAGCGCATCTTTGGTGATATAGAGGTGGAAGATGCTATAAAGAGGAAATTGGCTTTGAGACAGCTTCAGGGTCGAGCTATGAATTGGTGGAATGCTGTCATTATTACTACTCTAGAAGACCAGTTTTCTTGGGATCAGTTTAAGATGAGGTTTGAGAAGTAGTTTATTCCAACCGCTCAGAAGTTGTTTCTGTTCATAAAATTTGCTAATCTCAAGCAAGGAGAGATGACAGTTTCTGAATATGTGTAGAATTTGATGCTTTGTCTAAGTATAGGATGTCATGCATCGACACTCCCTGGAGGAAGAATGAGAATTTCATCATAGGATTGGATGACTATCTCAGAGAGAAGTTAGTGGATCATATCGATGAGCCTTTTGAAAATCTAATAGATAAGACACTTCAACATGAGAGTTTGTACCCTAAGGCTATGACTGCTTTGTTGTTTCTGCTGAGAAAGAGGAGCCAAAGCTGCAACAAGGCGATGAAGGCAAGAAGAAATGGAATTAAAAGAGAAAGCAGACCCAAGGAAAGGATAGTAAGAAAAAGGTTAAATAGGAATGTATTTACTTCGGATGTAATGAGAAGGGTCATCTAATTAGAGACTGCAAGACAAATGAGAAGAAGAAATGCTATAATTGTGACAAGCCTAGGCATTTGAAGAAGAATTGTCCAGAACCAGTGAAGTATAAATAAGTGGTCAAAGCGTATGCTTTAGATGAAGTCCCAACTTCGTCGAGTTCTCTCTAGGCAAAGGAGAAGAGGAAGGGAGTCGTTTTTCAATGTATGTTTTCTATTGGTGATATTCCTGTTCGAGTTTTGTTTAATACTGGTGCTTCTCATTCATTCATCCGTAGTGACCTAGTAGATAGATCGGGATTGAAACTTGAGATAGTAGACCGACCCCTAATTGTGACAAACCCTATTGGAGACTCTACTAGTCTTTGCATGGTTTGTCGTGCCTAGTTTTATCGAGTCATGGATGTTCTTTGGTTTGTGATTGTTTTGTTTTGAACTTTTTTGGTTTGGGATTATCTTGGGTATGGATCGGCTTAGGAAATATACGGCCGTAGCGGATTGCGAGAAGCTGTTGGTGATAATCGAAGATGTGGATGAGCGAACGGTAATGATTAACAACCTACCAAAGGACGGGATGATGGTTAGGTTTCTATATTTTCTTGAGGTTTCATAGTAGGGATTGTCACCAGGAGGAAGTGACTAGATTACAACCACATAATGAGATCGAGTTTCATATAGACTTAGTGAAGGAAGTTAGACTGATAATTATGCCTTTGAGGCGTATAACACCTAGAGAGCAGAAAGAATTGGAGGTGCAAGTGAATAACCTTTTGAGGAAAGGGTTCATTCGATGGAGCATATCTGAGTAGGGCGCACATGTAGTATTCGCAATGAAGGTGGATGGCTCTTTGAGGTTGTGTGTGAGTTGAATAAAGTGACAAAGTAGAACAAGTATCCACGCCCACACATTGATGACTTATTTGATCAGCTGCACGGTGCAAATAAGTTCGTGCTTGTGTTCATGGATGATATTCTGATCCATTCCAGAATTAGGGAGGAGCATAGGACACACTTGAGGATTGTGCTAGAGATATTGAGGAAGCACAAGTTAAGAGCGAAATTCTCTACGTATCACTTCTAGAAAGAAGAAGTGAGATTCTTGGGTCATGTCGTGTCGGGACAGGTATGGTAGTGGATCCTGCGAAGGTAGTAGCACCGTTGACCAATTTGACAAAGAAGAATCAGACTTTTGTATGAGACGCGAAGTGTGAGCATGCATTTGTGAGTCTAAAGGAGAGGTTGGCGAGTGCACCAGTGTTGGTCATTCCAAGTGAAAATGAAGAGTTGACAATATACGCCAATGTTAGTGGTATGGATGTAGAAAAGGAAAGCTGTTGCATATGCAAGTCGACAGTTAAAGCTGCATGAGAGAAATTACCCAACTCATGATTTATAATTGGCAGCAATTGTTTTTGCTTGGAAGATACGGAGGCGCTATTTATTGGGAGAAAGATTTGAGCTGTTCATGAACCACAAATCCTTGAAGTACCTTTTCTCTCAGAAGAATCTCAATCTTCGTCAACAACGGTGGTTAAAGTTCTTGCCTCTTATGATTTTAGTATTTCCTATACTCCAAGAAAAGGGAATGCCGTCGCCGCTGCATTGAGTAGAAGACATGCTGGGTTGGGAGCAATATTATTGGAATAGAAGTAGATAAAGTATATTGCTGGATTTGATTTCAGGCCTTACTATGAGTTAGAACCTGAAATGTTGGCAAGCTTACCAATTAGACCTACTCTGATTCAAAGGATCGGCACTAGTCAATAGTGAGATGCTAGGCTAGCAGAGATCATAGCAATGATAGAGGAAGGAGTAGAATCTAAAGACATGAAGCAATACAGACTTGACCGAGAGGGTTGACTTCATAAGGATGGAAGGGTATTTATTTCCGATGTTGATGGATTACAAGATGAAGTGCTAAGAGAGTGTCACCATTCCAAGTTCACCATTCATCCCAGCAGTAACAAGATGTTCCAAGATATGAAGCAAACTTACTACTAACAAGTTATGAAGAGGGATGGTGGGGCATTCATCTCGAAGTGTATAAATTGTCAGTTGGTAAAGGCAGAGCAAAAGAAACCTAGTGGATTATTGCAACCATTAAAGATTCCTAAATGGAAATGGAAGCAAGTATCGATGGATTTTATTGATGGATTGCTGAGGACTCGAGCAGGGTACGATGGCATTTGGGTCATGACCAAGAGTGGAAGGATTATACCTATCAAGTCAAGTAGGACGGCATCCAAGCTAGCAGAGTTGTATGTAAAATGGATAGTATGATTTCATGGTGTATTGAAGAGCATCGTGAGCAACCGAAACCCGTTGTACACTAGCAGGTTTTGGAAGAGCTTACAAGAGGCATTAGGGATGGAGTTGCATCTTATTACATCTTATCACCGTAAGTGGATGGGCAGACCGAAAGAGTAAATTGTATATTGGAAGACCTCTTGCGAGCATGCATCATAGTTTTTGGTGGATCATTGGATGATCACTTACATTGGATGAGTTTGCATACAACAATAGTTATCAGTCAAGTATTGGTATGGCTTCGTATGAATCACTGGATAACCAACCATGTAACGCTCCTTTATATTGGTGGGAAGGGACGAGAAACTGATACTTGGGCCAGATATGATTAGAAAGACTTTGAATAAAATTGAGGTCATTTGGCAGCGAATAAAAAATGCACAGGATCGATAAAAAAGCTATGTGAATATGAGACGAAGAGAGATAGATTTTTTTCCAGAGATATGATGTTTATAAAGGTTTCTCCTCTAAGAAATGTACTTCGATTCAGTAGAAAGGGAAATTTGGCACCAAGATTTGTAGGACCTTTTCGATAGTTGAGAGAATCGAGAAGTTAGCATATAGGGTTGACTTACCTTAGAAGATGGCGGGCGTGCACAACGTTTTTCATGTCTCTTATTTACGGAAGTTTGTGCACGACTCAGGTGTGAAGATTGCACTGGATTAGCTAGAATATATTGAGGTAGAACTAGAAGTTTCTATACCTCGCAGCTTGCCTCGTATTGTTGTGTACGATAAGAAACTGCTTAAGAGAAAAATGATGAAGCTAGTGAAGGTACAATGCAACGAAAGTGATGACGATTGTACATGGAAAACGGAGAAGATCATCGATTTTCTTTACTTGAAGAGCATTCCATTGCTGTCAGGATTGGATCTACATTCATATTGGTTGAATTTGGTAATTGGTGAGTGGTTTATGCCTTCTCACTATACTTTGCATGTTTATATGGTAGAATCATAGGATATAACATGTTTTAAATCGATTTTTGATTTTAAAACCTTTCTAACTTTAATTACATGTTAAACTGTATATATGATCTAGATTGATTAGAAATCATCCTTGCTTATGCTCATATATTCATGTATGTAGATCTATGTTAGAAATTGGCTTGTTTATCTTATTTTGATGGATTGCATGTTTGATTAGATAAGATTGCTTGTTATTCTATGTTTGGATGATATGATTTAATGCTGTTTGCTAGCGTTGTGATTGCATAGACTTAGGTCGAAGAATTGAGCAAATGGAGGAAAAATTGGTTAGTATTTGATGAAACATAGAGAGGAAGCTTTGGAGTATGGAAAGAGCTTATGATTCAAGTCGCAGCTCCAAATTCACTAACTATAGAAGTCGATATCAACATGAGAGGTTGTTACCATGTTCCATGGGTTGGTTTGACAAGTCGACGATTTGGTTTTGGGGAGTTCAAGAGCAAGGCTAGTAGAGGTGACCCAAGTCAAGAGATAGGCGATTGACTAGGGATTGAAGGCTATACCGACTTATTTTATAGAATTTGAAGTAGGTGCTTTGGAGTGAGAACCAAGTTGTTTAGACGGATAGTTCAGAGTCAAAGCATCTGGGCATGGAGTACTAGAAACAAGGAAGGAGTGGAAGATAACTTAGCCATAGATTAGCTAAATAGAGAGGTCGGGGCCAAGTGGAGAGGTCAGTACCGACTTCTAGGTTTAAGTCCAGATGGGATGGAACTTCTAGGAGGTGAAGCAGAGGTCTTGTAGATCGTGTTGGATGTGTTGGCTCATTCACATCAGGGTTGGATGATGATGTAACAACATGATGAAAAGATAGAGTCTTCGGATGTTGGCTCGTGTTGAGAGTAGGTTTCAAAGATGGCAGCTCGTAAAAGGAGTGAGCCGTAGGATTGGGGAATGTGGAAGGGTTCCTTGTGAATAATGGAAAATGGATTAAGCAAGAAGGGCTCGGTGTCCAAATGGAGTAAAGGTGGGCTCGAGAGTATGTGATAAGGAATCGTTGATGCTTAGAGTGTTTTCTGTTGTACTCGGAGCAGGGTTATTGTAAGTGGGGACGCACATGGATTGGTAGCAAGGATTCATATACCTTGGACCTTTGGCTTTGGGTCTAGTGTCCAGCTTTGGGCTGCAAAACATGTATCCAGCTTTGAGCTACGAGATACGAGAGTACAATGGAGAACCAAGATTTCCATTAGTCTCTAGTAGAAAGGAGGTCATACCAGCTATTATATATTCAGAGCATAAGGAGTGATAGTTAGGATTGTTGATGAATGATATGGATGCTTTGGTTCTTTTTTCAGTAAGCTATCACTCATAGGTATCAGGAGAAGTAGATATTAGAGATAGGAATACCTTGATGATTGATATCGTTTATCCGGTTTGTAGTATATCTTTATGATATTGTAGAGTAGCATATTATAGTGTTATATGCTAACTCTTTGGTTGCAGGGACAGGTTAGGAATGGTTCGTGTACTCTTTTTCCTTACCATATTTACCCGTATAGTATTTTGAGACTACTTTACTGCTCACATCAGACTATTGTTTGACATAAGGTTTTATGCTTTGTTTCTTATTACCTTGGGTACTCTTAAATGAGTAGACTGGATAACTGGTCTAGGTGATGCATTAGCTGTTCGGAGGACGAGCTAGATGGAGCTACCTTGTATTATATACATATATGGAGTCTATGCTTATTCTGTTGCACACAACTGGGGAGCCTTGGCAGTGAATGCTTACTATTTGTATTTGAGACAGATGTTGAGTTTGTTTCCGTTGTATAAACTCTACTATTGATGTATAACTTTATGGATATTATACTCTGATGATGATGGTCTGTTCACATTGTTATTACCATCTCTTTTGTTGTATATGTGATATTATATTTTGTCCATACGCTGTGAGATATACGACAGGTTATATGCTATATTGATTTACTTCAACCTTGATGATCGTCCTTTATTAGCCGGGCACAACAACAATGCAATATTTATATACTATTGGTGTCAATGTTATAGGGCAGTCATCACATTTGGTATTGAATAGCTCTCCACTATAATAAAACCCTCTATCTACTACAAATTAGGATAGCGTTCTACGTTAGCCTGCTATTATTTTGCTACTTAGGTGTACTTAATTAACATCTCTGTGCTACTAAACACAGTCCGAAAAATAAAGTGGGGACATATTCATTCACTCCATCCATGCTAATCCTCCAAAAAATGAAGCGATAGGTCTCCGAAACAAAACCCGATCATGCTATCTTTCTTCTTCTCTAATCTTTCTTCTTCTCTGATCGCCATTTTCTCCCGATCTCCTTGTCAACTCCATATCACTCTGAGTGTCAGCAAAGTTTGTAGTAGGTAATCCCTAGTTTTCATCAATCCTACTATTTATAGTTTGATTTCGTTTTGGAAAAAGTATTATTTCAATTTATAATGAATCTATTATTATTGTCATTTTCACATTAATATCAATTCAAATTAGGGTTTATCTCTTTATTGGAGCACTTACACTTAGGGTTTTATATTGGTTAAAATTTAGGTTCACATGAAATTGGGAGTCCTCATCTTCATTTTGATTGCAAGGCAGAGTGTGGCGGTTGAAGTCTGGCATTGGGGAGGAGGTCCAATGTGGATGGAGAGGCCCTAGATGAGCTGCATTTTGTAAGTGGTGACAAGGAGGCATGGCAGTTAGGTGATGTAAATTGAAGATAATCTGGTGATGTAGGCAGAATGGTTGGGATGAGACATGTGTTGGATGTGAAGTACCGAACATGCATGAAGAGGCTTGGAGTATTAGGATTGTAGGCCCTGAAGATAATGCCTAGTCATTATTTAGCAAGGGATCGGTATTCATTTTCTAAATTTCGGACTCATGAATTTGGAACTCTCGTTTAGCTTGGTGGTGATCTAATAGAGAATTTGTGAACATAAATTGATAGTCTTGTATTATGTTTTTTTTATCTACCATTAGAATTAAAAGTATATAAAATTAGTGTTAGAATTAGAATTATAAGTATATTGATACCCTGAACTATTTGTTGGCTCCTCCATAATCACTACAATAGACAGATACTACGGTGCATGTCTATGTGTGTATTTCACTTTTTTCAATTCAAATTTAAAATGTTCAAATGTTGATCTTTTATACGTTGTTGATCATGTAGGCATTGCATGTCTTAGGACCAATTTTTTTAACAAATATTAAGTTCATAAAAATTAATTAAGTTCTATAGTACATATTTAACCCTTTACAAAAAAGGGAATTGATTTAAAGGAAAAACCTAAGGCTGATTTTAGTCTAAAGGACACAAGTTTTAAAGTTTAGTATAAAGGACACTGAATGTTATATTAATATAGCATCAGATAAAACAGAATGTTATATTAAATTAGCATTAGATAAATGGAATGCTAAACTAAACTAGCATAGGATGAACTGCACTAGATGAACTAAAATTGCATTCATTATCGCGGTTACAGAAATGCTAAATTAATATATCATTACACATATGTAATGCTAAGTTCATATAACATTCGTTTTCATAGTTCATATAGCATCTGTTTTATCTAATGTTATATTAATATATCATTCGGTGTCATTCAGACTAAATTTTAAAACTTACGTCTTTCATTCAAAAATGTGGCTGAAGTTTTTCCTTCTTCTTATTTTCTTGTTTGCATAACTACATAACTCTTTTGTAGAACTATATCCTAATTATTCCCCTACTTTGTTATATAGGTACATAAAACAAGCGTTTTGCTATATGGAAGATTGTTCACTAAAAATTGCTAATAAACAGTATCTTTTTTTGCATCTAAATGTGTATGATCTGTGATGAACATTATATTGTAGTATACACATACATAATACCATTGAGTATTTATTATGATATATGATATGAATCCAATCATCTTTATACATATATACATATATATATGTGTGTATACACATACATACATACACACACACCCATACATACATACATATATATATATATATATGTATGTATGTTTATACATGTATGTATGTATGTATATTGAATTGAGTTGTGCAGGAAACCCCTAACTGCTCGAATTTCACCAGGTATTTTGCAAAAGTTTTTCGGTATCACATTTTAAAGAAAATACCAGGAGTTTAAACATGAACTGTATATATAAGCCTCCAATTGCATAATAAAATTTACTTCACATTTCAATTAGCAGCCTGTACAAGAAGAACCAAAGAAAAATTTTACAAACAAAAATGTACATATGGGATTTGATATTTCACTTACTAAACACAACGGATAGGTAAATTGCAATTGTTGATATAGTCGTTCTCTTTTGAGAACACATGTGTCAAAGTAAAATTTTTTGTGAGTTCAAGTCAATAAGTTTGACCTTGGCCTCTCTTTGCAATATGCATTGTGGAAACTGCACCATGAAAGTCCAAGGCAGATATGTGTATCATATACATCACCAACATGCGATCCATGTTGGACATTAAAATCAATTATTTGCAAGGTATTTTACTATTATGATTGTTGTATGATTTCACATAATGCTTCCCATGCTGGATCTTTTTTATTTCACAATGTTAAGAATTATCCACATTAAATAACAGAAAATTCATTTCATTCTTTGGATATGTATCAAGAAGATATTTCCAGCCAAATAGTATTATGTTGGATTATCAGCCTTTGATTAAAAGTAAGTACGTTAGTCCCTAAAATTTCAAATGTTTCTATTTCAAACTACCAAACTCATTGTACTATTTTGAGAATAGAAGTCAACTGCAAAAATAGATAATGTTTGCACTCAATGTTGTGTGCAGTTCACATTATGGAGCAGTTGTATGATGTATGTAAAGTTAAATTCTATGGTATAAAAGCTAAAAACCTTTTTTTATTGTAATTACCGTCAAAAGGGTAACTAGTTCATGAAAGGCGACATATTTATCAATATAAGCACCTAATGCTATAATCGAAACTTTGAGTGTTCAAATTTTTACAGGCCAGGGCATTTACATATATTCTTTGTTATTAACATGTTATTTTTCAACAATGTATTGATCAAGATATCCTTATTCACATGTAGGTGATCGATGATTTTTATCAAAACATAGACATGGAGGTGGATCAGCAAGTTTCAAAAGCGGCTGGAATTATGGGAACTTCATGCATGAAGTTTTTCAAAAATTAACATAGAGAAGGTATGATAGAAGCTTATCTTTCAGTTATCTTGCTACTTCAGTTGCCTGGAAAATTAATAAAGAATACCATTAAATTGACTTACTTGAATTGCTTCATACCGCAATGTAACTGAGGTCTATATATATTTCATAACTTGGGTTCGTTATAATTTTTTTACAAACTAAAGTATTTTTATTAATTTTAATGTGTTCGTTATAAAATCATCCTTGTAACTTTATTTCATATACTACAAGAAAAAGGAATATTAATGACAAACCAGGATGGCGTTTAAATGCAACTCGTTATCTTAGTATTCCCTACCATTATGATCGCTAATGTTAATCTATGTGCCCTTTTAATTTCAATCATTCATCGTTAGTAATTCCTACCATTTTACTTGGTTAAAGGTAAATGGGTTAAAAAATTATATGAAAAAATTTATGTAAACTTCTGTTACTTGTTGTACACACGTGAACATACGTACAATTTTTTTTGGAAATGGGTAAGAGCTTTATTAAGGCATTTTCATACAAATATATATATATATATATATATGAAATTAATCCTTTCCATCCATGTACGCAAACATATATGATACAAAAACATACCTTTTTTTATACCCAAGTAAACTGACTGTTTGTAGACACCTAAGAAATGTGCACCAATGCAGTAATATTTTGGAGAATCACACATGTTAGGTGATGGTTCGTAGACTCTAAAATTTATCATACATGTACACAAAATATACTTATCTCAATTTTCCATGTATGCACACATATGATACAACACATTTACTTGCCATGCATATAAATCGCAGATACTACTATTGTATTACATATACATGCATACATGCATGCATGCATACATACATTATTTATGCATGATAAAAATGCACCAACATGTTAGGCAATGGTAGCTCATTTCAACCTCTACCATTGGCAACACGACTAAAAATCATGAAAGGAGTGGCAAAAGGTTTGTATCACTTGCACGAAGCTAGTCCCAAAAAGTACATCCATGGAAAGTTAAAACCTAGCAATATCCCCCTTGACTAAAAAATGCAACTATATATTTCAGATTATGGATGCAATCACTTAGCCAATGTCACTACATCTCTGCTTATCCAATCAGGTAGGACTGATGCCACATCAAGTCTAATTATTAATATAACATCATGCTACCAAGCTCTTGAAGCATTGAAATCACTTAAACCATCACAAAAATGGGATGTTATGCATATGGTGTTATCTTATTGGAATTAATATCTAGAAAGTGTCCAATAATGTTAATGGAAACTTGTGAAATGGATCTAGTATGTTGGATTCGTTTTGGTATTAAAGAGAAGAAACCACTATTTGATGTACTGGATCTATTTTTATCCAATGAGTTAGAAAGCAAGGAAGATGAGATTATAATAGTGCTTAAAATTGCTTTGACTTATGTGCAAGCTGTAATGACCCGCCACTCATTCCACAGAATGACGCATCATTAATAAGAAAGAAAGGGATAGAAAAGAGAAAAGAAGATAAAAGAGAAAGAAACAACAACAGATACTCACAGCGGAAACGGAACAAAATATAATATATCACATAACTATTACATAGTATACAACACTTATCAGAGTTACACAGCATATACACATCACATACTAGACAGTTATAAACATCTGTCTAGACATTACAACTCAGATACAATACAAAACTCTATCACAGAGATTAACATGCAATCTTATTCATAACCTAAACTTTAGAAATAGTGATGTTACTCACCAAACATGCAGAGCAGAGGTAGTTTAGCTTTTGAAAACTGTAAACTTGCATGCTCCTTAGAATTTGATTTTTAACTTGAGTTGTTGAAGCTTTAGATTGATTTAACCACATGCATGCTGCCCCCAGATTGAAGAAATGAATGCAGACAGCTACTGACTTGAATTGATTCCAAAATTTGACTTGAAAAAGAATGCAGGCTTTTTGATTTCAGATTTGCAAAGAAATCAGGCTGAAGACTTTATTACTTGCTTCAGATTTGAAAATGGTTTCAGGGTATTGTTCTTTGATTTGGAAAAGAATTACAGGGGTTTGATTTTCTGGTTGAAGAAGATTTACATGCTTTTGAAATTGTGGTTTTGAGAGGAGTTTGAAAATCAGATTTTAATCTCAGATTTTAGACTAGAGAAAATCTGAGTTCTCTTGGTTTTAGAAAGAATGAGGTAAAGAAATGCATATGTTTATATGTAAATAAATTGTGATTTTATAAAAATAAAAGAAAAAGAAAATAAATAAGACACTTGTCATAAACATTGATTACTTACATTACACATGTTAAAACAAGGCTTTAGATAAAGACACATGTCTTTTAAGTAATTATTCATATTTTTATTTATTTTAAAAGTAATTAAAAAGCCTTTTTCTTATTTATTAAACACTTATCTATATATATATATATATATTACTTTTTAAAGAGAAACAAAAACTAATTATACTTATAAATAAAAGTTTATACAATATTCTAAAATCCAAAACAATTTAAATATCTATTCTTTTAAATTTCAAAACTTTAAATTCAAATTCAAATCAAATTAAAATCCTAAGATTAAATTTAAAAATTAAGTTATATATACATATACAATTTCTCATTCAATTTAAAAATAACAATTCTATAGTCTTTAAAATTCATTTCTATTTATAAAATAATACATTATACTTATTATTTGAAAATAACATATTTGATAATTTAAATAATTTATATAAGAGATTATATTATCAAGTAATATTTTAAAAAGAAATAAAACAAGCCTTTTTGTTTTCTTATTTATATTTAAGCTTAAGTTAAAATATATCTTAACCAATTTAAACATTTGCCTAAAGTATTTTAAAACTATAAAGTTATTTATTTAAATATCTTTGAAAAGTCCATATTAAATTTAATCTAAATTTCCAATTTACCAAAGCTTTTCTATTTACAATATATACAAATAAATATATATATTACAAAAAAAATATCTTATTAACTTTTAAAAGATAAAATTGCCAATTAAATACATATTTAATTAGATTATTAAATTAAATCCAAATTTTATTATCAAAGATTATCAATATCAATTTAATTATTTAACAGATTATTAAATTGATATTGCTCAAATTTCCGGGATATCACATTCCTCCCCCCTTAAAATAATTTCGTCCCCGAAATTTAAACAAAGGTAATTTAATAATCTTATTTAAGATTTTAATTTTAAACCACAAACATATAATATTATCCATATGCTAACAACCATAGCAACCAATCATCCAACCAAACAATTCTAACTATCCAGACAAAATTCTAGATAGAATTCCCTCGAGTTTCCCCCAAATATATATATATATATATATATCCCGGGATGCTCGCTCTACAAACAATCTAAACTACTAAGCTATAAAGCTCCTACTCATCTAGATCTACAGGACTAAACAGAATATCAGACTACAGACGAGTCTGACTCAACAACCAAATCTCCTGAACTGCTGATTCCAAAATCAGAGATAGATCTAACACGTACTCCCTCAGAGATACGTAAAACACAATGAATTCCAGTTATCCAAAATGACAATTCAATCCTGAAGACCAAACTCTTATCCAAATCAAAACACAGAAGAGATCCAAAACACAACTCTACTTCACAATTATCAGTAGATTCTAACTTACTTCTCCTATCCAGAGATGCACTTCCAAACTGCTTTCGCTGCACCATTCTGATCTGAGATAGAAGAAAATGCTGATGAAGACACAAGCACAAACTGGACAACATATTCCAGAAATAAGGTTCACTGATCCATAAAGAAAACTCAGATACTCCATCAAAACCTGAGCTGCTTCACCAAACTCTATTTCTAGGAACCATCCTTCAACTAGACTGAACCATCGGTATCACTCCTAGAATCCAGTCGATAAGAAAACTCAATCTCTAATGCCAACAAACTTCTGACTTCCCTGAAGATATCCAGAAAAACTCCGACAACACAAGAGAACACTCAGCAATCGCAAGCCACTTTTGCGATCAATCCAGACCAATTTCCAAAGAGAACCGTTCTCTCTTTACCAATCAGAACAGCTCATACTTATCTATCCAATTCATCGAAGAAATGGATCCACTCTGCTGCTTCTGAACTCCTTCTCAAGAAAAAATGCTCAGCCAGAAAACTTCCTGCCAACACAGAACACTCCGAGCTGCACTGCTGCCACAGATGTCAAAGAAAAACTCTTCGAGAAACTCGAACTTCAATCAAAACAGAAACACCATGCTGAACTTAGCCACAACACCGAAGCAGTCATACTTCCTTAAACTCGGTTCCCAAAGAAAACATCTTTGGAAACATCCATCGTCACTGTATCTCATCATACAGCTACTATTACCTGAGGTTACCCAGATACTATTACTCGTTTCTGTCTAATCGACAGATCCAACTCTACTCATCCAACTTCAGAGATAGACTCCAAACCTTAACTGGTTTTCTTTAGAGATTGATGAAATCCTTCATCACAGCAAAACTTACTCGAGACGGTATTAGGTCTACAATCTCGACAAATACTTCCAACCTCAACATTCAAATTCCAAACATTTGTAGTCGTGTTACACACACCACTACTCTATCTACCTTTATAACTCATATTGTAAAACCCGAACGGGTAACCCAACAAATAGGTAGAAATAATATATATATAGTTATATAAAAATTACAAATACGCTCTCTCAAGATAGACACCACTCCAGAGCTAGGTATTCACTCAACCTATTGCTCTGATACCACTGTAATGACCCGCCACTCATTCCACAGAATGACGCATCATTAATAAGAAAGAAAGGGATAGAAAAGAGAAAAGAAGAGAAAAGAGAAAGAAACAACAACAGATACTCACAGCGAAAACGGAACAAAATATAATATATCACATAACTATTACATAGTATACAACACTTATCAGAGTTACACAGCATATACACATCACATACTAGACAGTTATAAACATCTGTCTAGACATTACAACTCAGATACAATACAAAACTCTATCACAGAGATTAACATGCAATCTTATTCATAACCTAAACTTTAGAAATAGTGATGTTACTCACCAAACATGCAGAGCAGAGGTAGTTTAGCTTTTGAAAACTGTAAACTTGCATGCTCCTTAGAATTTGATTTTTAACTTGAGTTGTTGAAGCTTTAGATTGATTTAACCACATGCATGCTGCTCCCAGATTGAAGAAATGAATGCAGACAGCTACTGACTTGAATTGATTCCAAAATTTGACTTGAAAAAGAATGCAGGCTTTTTGATTTCAGATTTGCAAAGAAATCAGGCTGAAGACTTTATTACTTGCTTCAGATTTGAAAATGGTTTCAGGGTATTGTTCTTTGATTTGGAAAAGAATTACAGGGGTTTGATTTTCTAGTTGAAGAAGATTTACATGCTTTTGAAATTGTGGTTTTGAGAGGAGTTTGAAAATCAGATTTTAATCTCAGATTTTAGACTAGAGAAAATCTGAGTTCTCTTGGTTTTAGAAAGAATGAGGTAAAGAAATGCATATGTTTATATGTAAATAAATTGTGATTTTATAAAAATAAAAGAAAAAGAAAATAAATAAGACACTTGTCATAAACATTGATTACTTACATTACACATGTTAAAACAAGGCTTTAGATAAAGACACATGTCTTTTAAGTAATTATTCATATTTTTATTTTTTTTAAAAGTAATTAAAAAGCCTTTTTCTTATTTATTAAGCACTTATCTATATATATATATATATATTACTTTTTAAAGAGAAACAAAAACTAATTATACTTATAAATAAAAGTTTATACAATATTCTAAAATCCAAAACAATTTAAATATCTATTCTTTTAAATTTCAAAACTTTAAATTCAAATTCAAATCAAATTAAATCCTAAGATTTAATTTAAAAATTAAGTTATATATACATATACAATTTCTCATTCAATTTAAAAATAACAATTCTATAGTCTTTAAAATTCATTTCTATTTATAAAATAATACATTATACTTATTATTTGAAAATAACATATTTGATAATTTAAATAATTTATATAAGAGATTATATTATCAAGTAATATTTTAAAAAGAAATAAAACAAGCCTTTTTGTTTTCTTATTTATATTTAAGCTTAAGTTAAAATATATCTTAACCAATTTAAACATTTGCCTAAAGTATTTTAAAACTATAAAGTTATTTATTTAAATATCTTTGAAAAGTCCATATTAAATTTAATCTAAATTTCCAATTTACCAAAGCTTTTCTATTTACAATATATACAAATAAATATATATATTACAAAAAAAATATCTTATTAACTTTTAAAAGATAAAATTGCCAATTAAATACATATTTAATTAGATTATTAAATTAAATCCAAATTTTATTATCAAAGATTATCAATATCAATTTAATTATTTAACAGATTATTAAATTGATATTGCTCAAATTTCCGAGATATCACATTCCTCCCCCCTTAAAATAATTTCGTCCCCGAAATTTAAAAAAAGGTAATTTAATAATCTTATTTAAGATTTTAATTTTAAACCACAAACATATAATATCATCCATATGCTAACAACCATAGCAACCAATCATCCAACCAAACAATTCTAACTATCCAGACAAAATTCTAGATAGAATTCCCTCGAGTTTCCCCCAAATATATATATATATATATCCCGGGATGCTCGCTCTACAAACAATCTAAACTACTAAGCTATAAAGCTCCTACTCATCTAGATCTACAGGACTAAACAGAATATCAGACTACAGACGAGTCTGACTCAACAACCAAATCTCCTGAACTGCTGATTCCAAAATCAGAGATAGATCTAACACGTACTCCCTCAGAGATACGTAAAACACAATGAATTCCAGTTATCCAAAATGACAATTCAATCCTGAAGACCAAACTCTTATCCAAATCAAAACACAGAAGAGATCCAAAACACAACTCTACTTCACAATTATCAGTAGATTCTAACTTACTTCTCCTATCCAGAGATGCACTTCCAAACTGCTTTCGCTGCACCATTCTGATCTGAGATAGAAGAAAATGCTGATGAAGACACAAGCACAAACTGGACAACATATTCCAGAAATAAGGTTCACTGATCCATAAAGAAAACTCAGATACTCCATCAAAACCTGAGCTGCTTCACCAAACTCTATTTCTAGGAACCATCCTTCAACTAGACTGAACCATCGGTATCACTCCTAGAATCCAGTCGATAAGAAAACTCAATCTCTAATGCCAACAAACTTCTGACTTCCCTGAAGATATCCAGAAAAACTCCGACAACACAAGAGAACACTCAGCAATCGCAAGCCACTTTTGCGATCAATCCAGACCAATTTCCAAAGAAAACCGTTCTCTCTTTACCAATCAGAACAGCTCATACTTATCTATCCAATTCATCGAAGAAATGGATCCACTCTGCTGCTTCTGAACTCCTTCTCAAGAAAAACTGCTCAGCCAGAAAACTTCCTGCCAACATAGAACACTCCGAGCTGCACTGCTGCCACAGATGTCAAAGAAAAACTCTTCGAGAAACTCGAACTTCAATCAAAACAGAAACACCATGCTGAACTTAGCCACAACACCGAAGCAGTCATACTTCCTTAAACTCGATTCCCAAAGAAAACATCTTTGGAAACATCCATCGTCACTATATCTCATCATACAGCTACTATTACCTGAGGTTACCCAGATACTATTACTCGTTTCTGTCTAATCGACAGATCCAACTCTACTCATCCAACTTCAGAGATAGACTCCAAACCTTAACTGGTTTTCTTTAGAGATTGATGAAATCCTTCATCACAGCAAAACTTACTCGAGACGGTATTAGGTCTACAATCTCGACAAATACTTCCAACCTCAACATTCAAATTCCAAACATTTGTAGTCGTGTTACACACACCACTACTCTATCTACCTTTATAACTCATATTGGAAAACCCGAACAGGTAACCCAACAAATAGGTAGAAATAATATATATATAGTTATATAAAAATTACAAATACACTCTCTCAAGATAGACACCACTCCAGAGCTAGGTATTCACTCAACCTATTGCTCTGATACCACTGTAATGACCCGCCACTCATTCCACAGAATGACGCATCATTAATAAGAAAGAAAGGGATAGAAAAGAGAAAAGAAGAGAAAAGAGAAAGAAACAACAACAGATACTCACAGCGGAAACGGAACAAAATATAATATATCACATAACTATTACATAGTATACAACACTTATCAGAGTTACACAGCATATACACATCACATACTAGACAGTTATAAACATCTGTCTAGACATTACAACTCAGATACAATACAAAACTCTATCACAGAGATTAACATGCAATCTTATTCATAACCTAAACTTTAGTAATAGTGATGTTACTCACCAAACATGCAAAGCAGAGGTAGTTTAGCTTTTGAAAACTGTAAACTTGCATGCTCCTTAGAATTTGATTTTTAACTTGAGTTGTTGAAGCTTTAGATTGATTTAACCACATGCATGCTGCTCCCAGATTGAAGAAATGAATGCAGACAGCTACTGACTTGAATTGATTCCAAAATTTGACTTGAAAAAGAATGCAGGCTTTTTGATTTCAGATTTGCAAAGAAATCAGGCTGAAGACTTTATTACTTGCTTCAGATTTGAAAATGGTTTCAGGGTATTGTTCTTTGATTTGGAAAAGAATTACAGGGGTTTGATTTTCTGGTTGAAGAAGATTTACATGCTTTTGAAATTGTGGTTTTGAGAGGAGTTTGAAAATCAGATTTTAATCTCAGATTTTAGACTAGAGAAAATCTGAGTTCTCTTGGTTTTAGGAAGAATGAGGTAAAGAAATGCATATGTTTATATGTAAATAAATTGTGATTTTATAAAAATAAAAGAAAAAGAAAATAAATAAGACACTTGTCATAAACATTGATTACTTACATTACACATGTTAAAACAAGGCTTTAGATAAAGACACATGTCTTTTAAGTAATTATTCATATTTTTATTTATTTTAAAAGTAATTAAAAAGCCTTTTTCTTATTTATTAAACACTTATCTATATATATATATATATTACTTTTTAAAGAGAAACAAAAACTAATTATACTTATAAATAAAAGTTTATACAATATTCTAAAATCCAAAACAATTTAAATATCTATTCTTTTAAATTTCAAAACTTTAAATTCAAATTCAAATCAAATTAAATCCTAAGATTTAATTTAAAAATTAAGTTATATATACATATACAATTTCTCATTCAATTTAAAAATAACAATTCTATAGTCTTTAAAATTCATTTCTATTTATAAAATAATACATTATACTTATTATTTGAAAATAACATATTTGATAATTTAAATAATTTATATAAGAGATTATATTATCAAGTAATATTTTAAAAAGAAATAAAACAAGCCTTTTTGTTTTCTTATTTATATTTAAGCTTAAGTTAAAATATATCTTAACCAATTTAAACATTTGCCTAAAGTATTTTAAAACTATAAAGTTATTTATTTAAATATCTTTGAAAAGTCCATATTAAATTTAATCTAAATTTCCAATTTACCAAAGCTTTTCTATTTACAATATATACAAATAAATATATATATTACAAAAAAAATATCTTATTAACTTTTAAAAGATAAAATTGCCAATTAAATACATATTTAATTAGATTATTAAATTAAATCCAAATTTTATTATCAAAGATTATCAATATCAATTTAATTATTTAACAGATTATTAAATTGATATTGCTCAAATTTCCGGGATATCACACAAGCTAATCTAGAAAGGAGACCAGCCATGAAAACTATTTCAGAGACTTTGGATAGGTTAGTAACTACAAGGCAATCAAATCCTTTTATTTTAATTAAAAATGCATTGTAAGTTTTCCTCTTCTTCCTAATATCTTGGAATTAATCGCTTTATACAGTCTAAGTTTTGTGCTGTATAGCTTATGTAGTTCTTTTAAGTAGCGCATCTTAATGAATGAAGCTAATTTTGTTTTAACAAAAATAACATTTAAATTACACATGTTAGGCATTATAAAACCACAAGCATGCACATATACATGCAAAAGACAATGCATAAAAGCTGCAATCTTAACAAGTATTGCAACAACCCACATATTTAACGATAATATATTTAAATAGTTAATTTAAATATTAAGTCGTTATTGAATTGGAAGTCTAAAATATGAAATTTCGCATATGGTCGATTTAGGACTTGAGACTACTTCCATTGAGTCTGGATCGACGTTGGGAATCAAAATGAGTATAAGCATCGATATATTTCAACTGATAGATTTTTAGCTAATAGCCTGTTCGATTCGTAAATCGACCCAAAATGCTAACTTTTGTATACGATGGAATTATGTCCCAAAACATTTTCCATTGAGTTAGGAATGGCATCTAGAATTGGAATGAGTATAAGGTTCAAGGTGTTTTGAAAAAGTATGTTTGGGATCAAAATGGTTATATGAGGGGTAATCGTGTGATTGGGCTAAATGAACTTGAGTTGGGTACTTAGCCTACTTTGGGCTTTGCTATTTCATTTTTCCTCCTCATTCCAATCCATGTTTGTTTCTCATTCTCCTTAAACCTAACAATTCAATAGCTCCAAAACCTAACAGCTTCATGTTTACACTCAAATAAACTTCATCAAACCCGAGAAATATCATTTAAATTCTAGATAGACAAAGGAGCAGCTTCACCGAGAGTTTCGAGGCCAGCAACGAGGGATTGTGAGAACGTCTAAGATTCAAGAGAGCTACTTTATGGGTTTTGGTGATTTGGGTTCAGTTTAGGGAAAATAAAGGTGGGTGGGATGATTCTCCTTACTAATTACGTGTTATACTTCATATATTTGATTACTGATGGTTATAAAATTATATGAAGTGATTTGGAGATTGTTTGAGTTGATTTGGATTTATGTTTATCTTATAAACATGTTTCCCTTAGCTAATTGATTGTTTACGACCCTAATTACTATATTTGAAAATATCTAGTAAGCCTAGAATTGATCTGGGCTTTGGGTGATTTGTTGTGATGTTATTGTTTGATTTGGGATTAATTAAGTAGTGTAATGATGTGCACATCATTAGAAAATATTAATTAATCCATTTAAATTAATTTATAAAATGTTAGTAAGCTACATTAAGTGGTTTACGAATTCTACACTCATTATTGAAGTGATTAGAGTCTAATAAAGCTTAATTAGTATTTATAAAATGGTTTTATGATTTTATAAATGAAAAATATATTTTATAAAATAGATATGAGATTTTATAAACTTGTTTAAAGTTATATTTTACTTTTATTGACAATATTAGTAAGTAAAATTAATAATTGAACTAGTAATAGTTGAATGGCTTGTGTAAATACATATGTGTGTGTATACGTGCATGAGCGGGTATACATATACGTGTATTTGGAGCTAAGTAAAGCTAAAAAAATCTAGTGTTGTTACTAGAATTGTTGATGAGAATTGTGTATGAACATTTATGTATTGAATTGTATATATAAGTATGGGAATTCCTGTATGTGTATATAGGCATGTTAAGAGTGATCTCATATAGCCATAGGGACCACCGGGTGCGTTAAGTTGCATGGGAGAGTACCAGGTCGAGTAGTTATCCCGGTGAAGCTCAAAATGTAATTTGTGTTGAGATATGTGTTTGTGCATACATGTGTGCAAAGACATGCAAAAATGAGTGTATGACACATGTATAAGTTACGCATAAGGCAAGGAGGCCGGGTATGTTGTTTTTGGCGCGTTAGAGGAACCCGGGTCAATAAATTGTCCGTTAAACTCTACTCATGCAAAGAGTGGATTTTATCGAAAATGGTTTTCATATACTTAAGAAGCCACTTCTAAAACATCAACATATGAATCCTGGTAGATGTCCGATGGGATGGAGGTAGGCTCTAGTAGCAAGGCGACTCATCGGGCGAAGCATCGGAAGAAACGTCTCACGAATTGACGGTCGTTTGAAAAGAGATTTTCCTCTGCCTAAGTCACTGCCAACTGAATAGGTCCATTCAGTCGATTGGTCGAGAGGGAACGGGTAATCTCTGCCCTGGTTTAGTTGACTAAATGGAACCCCAGTCAACTGACCTCTTGTGTTTTGTGCAAACTTTAAAATGCGATAATTTTTGGCATATGAAGTCGGATTGAGGTGAGGTTCGAACCATTGTTCACCATTTTTCTAGGGGTACAACGTATAAAATTTTGGTAGGATTTAAAGTACTTTGATTTCGGGGACCATGCGAGACCCATCACGGCATGTATTCCAAACCCATAGATTTTGAGGTAGACCGGGAGGGTATACCAGAAGAGTATTATGACACCGAGGTCTTGCATTTCATTTGGAATGGGATTTGGGTTAGCAAGTGGTTTTTTTAGAGTTGTACGTTAGGTTTTTAGGTCGTAGCGACTGGAGCCATGCATGGCGATTCCATACATTATATACAAAATGAGTCCATACTCTAAAATTTCAACCTTAGAGTAATATACGATTTGTTTGGTGTTGATGGCCATGGCATACTTGAAACACGGTCTTTTGAGATTGTGAATAGCTTTATCTTATTGTGATCGTTTGGACGTTTTTGGGTCCTATGTTCATAATCTTATGAACGTTTGGTCTTAGTAGTAGTGACCATACACGTTGTGGCATACCTATTTGGTCTTAGCCGTAGTGACCATATGTGTCATGGCATACCTATTTGGTCTTAGCAGTAGTGACCATACACGTCGTGTCATACCTATTCGGTCATAGCAGTAGTGATATTTGTTTTGGGATCACAATTTGATCATGGTATATTTGTACCACATTATTAGTAGTTTTGGGTTAGTGTACTGCAATGGAAGATATTATGATAACTTGTTGTTACAGGAGAAGAGCAGGTTATGGTATGCTTACTTTTGAGATGGATTTACTATACTTGCTTATAGGCAGTCCGGATTACCCTGAGCCACGTTTTTAGAGAGGGCGGTCTATGATTTAGTAGTTCCTATTTATTTTATATAGTTTTTAATATATAGTAATTTGAGATAGCTCCCCTCACACCAGACTTTATGTCCGACCCGCATTTTATCTCTATCTGCTTATGTCATGACAACTCTTGGGGACTCGATTGAGTAGTTCGGGAGTCAGGTGCTTTTGGGGGTACGCTAGCAGAGTTAGAGCATTTTTGGAGGTGTGGCATCAATGTTTAGAGATATATATACTTGTTATTTTATTTATACATGACAGACATGTTATTGTATATGAGATCGTTATATCATATATTCATTTAGAACTCCATGCTTTTGGAAGTTAATGTATTCTGATTTTCTACACTGATATTTATTTATCAGCTACTTCCGCTAGTGCGGTTTCTTATATATTGTTATTCTATTCTGTTTATGTATATTATATGTTGCCATTCCATTGTAAGATCTTATTGATGTCTTGGTTTAATGTTTTGTTCTAGTTTTACCTCGAAGATCTATCTATTGTGGTATTCGAAAGTCGTGCGATGATGTAAGGTGTTGATTTTCGGGTATTACGAAGGGCGGGTTGTTACAACTATGTACAAAGTATAGTGCTTTTGTTTGTTTTTTCTAATATCCGCTATCATTTCCCATGTATGATTTGAGAAATGTGAAGGTTGCCTTTCCCTTATTAGGTAGCAAACAATATTTACTGGTTTGCTAAAACATTGATGACCAAAACATGTGGACATACAAATATCTGCTGATAACCTACATATTTTATATGCTCGATAATGATGTTTGTACCGTAAAATGTAAGCATGGAAAATTATATATCATCTTTTGTCTATGTGATCATATAACCAATTTAGTGGCTTTAACTTGTGTATCATGATTTAATTTTACCTTTATTTTGGGTTATCCAAAATGGAACTGAATATAACAAATTAATCATTTTTAATTTAGCAATACTAAGCACATCATACCTTTTATGTTGTTGAGACAGAATGCTTCAAGCTTTTTATGGATGACATATGTAGAAATCCTGGTCCCATTTAGTTTGAAGGTTCATATGCTAATGCAAAACCCATTACTTTTTATGTGGATAACCAACATTAGTACATGGGTTGGATCAAAAAGCTTAAAGAATATCTTGATATATTATGTTTTGGTGTAAGAATATTTTATTTGATTAAATATGCAATGTTGTTTATCAAGTATGTTGTTTGTGATGTTTTAAAGTTGTCTACCGTATATGCATCGAACTAGAGATGTTTAGGAAGAAGAAGACATCATTGAAAAATACTATAAAAGATAATTGTAGCGTTTCATAAATGCTGTAGAAAGTAACAGAAAAGTTATTTGTATTTTTGTCTATGATATTGTATCTTACCGACTTATTATGACATGGCTTTTCACAGGTTTGTAACACCACTATCACAGACATTAACATCATTTTATAAACACTGTTAAAATGTGTTTTTATAGTGTACTCCTAACGCTGTCGTTTCTCTTAGACTTATCATAACCTGTTGTCTCACTGCATTTGTAAGACATTGTAAAGGGTTTAATAGCGTATCAAAAACATTATTAACAAGTATTATTTATAGCGTTTTTGCCTATGCTATGTTTCTCATAAACTTATTATAATGTTGTTTCATGCGTTTCTAAAAATTATACCAGAGGATATTTTAACGCTTTTGAAAATGTTTATTGTTGTAGTGCTCGGAGGTGGAAATCCCAAAACTAGTTCAAACACATCAGGGAGGTCTATAATTACTTGCACTTTTCTAATATCTTCCTCCCCTGAAGCTAAAGCAAACAATACACTTCTTACACCCTGGTGTTGACTTTTCTAAAGCCATAATTACTCTTGTGTTTTGATCTGCATGATTCAGTAATATAGTCCTTTCGACAAAAAATATTCTAGCGCCATAGTGCTCCAACTAATCCATCCCTAAAATAACTCCGTAGCCTATGAAGTCCAACATGTAGGGATCACACAAAAACTTACACCCGCCTAACTCGAACTCTAAGTTAGTGCACTTGAATATGAGAGTACATATCCCTTATTTGATTTACTAATGAATGGAAGTGACTAAATAGCTAACCCCTAATCCATGTCTATCAAATAAGTCTTTCGTTACAAATGAATATGTACAATGTTATCAAAATAGTACTCTAACTGAAATGAATGGGTATAACCCCATTTGGTACACACAATATAGCCTACATATCTGTCCATGCCTGCATATCTATACATGCACGCACATATCTTTCCATATGTTTCCACTCTGTTTGTCATGCCTTGCTCCTTTTCTAGTTGGCTATTGTATTATTACCTATTTTGCGACACCTAATTTGGATCTTGTCTCTTATCCATTAATAAAATATTTTATCACTATAAAATACCTTCCGGCATTAAAATATAGGTTTTGACCATCATATTTTTAACTTCAAAAATACTTATTTTAATCTTGGATCATACATATAAAAATTTACTAAATTCCCAAAAAGATCACAAATATATTTTCATATATATATATATATATATATCAAACTCTTATATTTAAGTCATTTTCTCTTATTTATATCATATACAGTACATTCGGAAGACCTTAACTAATTAATTTAACGTTGAAAAATTCTCAAAATTAAAAATCATCTCCAAAAATACATTTTTATCATCATATTAAATTCACATTATTTGAAATCATTAAGGTATGAAATCATAGCAAAACATCTGCTAGTAAAGCTATTTCATCCTAAAATATCCATTAAATCACGATCTATCATTTATAAACATATATTATATGAGCTTTATCATAAATAATCAAAACTGCTACCAACATAGACGAACACTACCAAAATGGATGTGATATTACACACCTAAACTTTTTATTAGCTTTGACCTTTAAGAGCTTTAAATTTTCCTTAGCCTTTTAATCTTTGTCTTCCTCTTTCTTTTCTAGGCTGCCACTACCATTAACAAGGTTCAAAGCTTTAGTTTTGTTTTGTTTTATGGAGATAGAATCAATAGGAACGAGAGAGTTGTTTTACCTTTAATCTCATAACTATATAGTTAAAGCCCCACTAAAGCCTCACTAATTCCTTCCTAAAGCACTTAGCATAATTCAAACACTATGCCTTTTCAATTTAGCGTTATCAAATTGTTCTTAGGACTTAAATAGTGGTATTGCCCCAGAAAGACACATGGATTGTGCTAATTTCAAATTTGATAGCAAGTCTCATGGATTGTAGTCAAATGTTCTTAGGATTTAATTGGTGGTACAACCCTAGAAAGACATATGGATTATGCTAAGTTCAAGTTCAATCACAAGCCTCATGGATTGTATGATATGACATAGGAAGGGGTTGGATGGTGGTACGACCCCAAAAAGATACATATATCACCTACAAGCAGTGGAACCGGCATGGGGGTTATGAGCTCTTTCCTATGGAAGTGGAAGTCTGACTTCGTCCAGTGGGATATAATGCCTTTCCTATATGCATTGGAGCTCTATGGCAGTCAAATGGGAAGGAGGAGAGTCAGGTAGGTTATCTAGGGATCATAACTTCATTCAAGGTAACATCAGGAGGGATTTCATTATGTGGCTCATTGATGATCATTAAACAAGCGACATAAGTTGGGGTCTGATAAGTGTGACGAAAATGGGATGAACAATAGCCGCAATAAAAGTTGATGTCGTGTTGGAAGCTAGGCGAGGTAGAAGCGGATGCCGCTATAGCGACTGTTGAAAGATGTAAAGAGCGTTTGGAGTCCATAATACGGTAGAAATTTCATATTATGAGCGTGGCCAGTTAATTTTTATTTAATCTCTATGCTAGTATATATTGTGTTTAGCACTAGCACGGTCAATGTATAACAACTAACATAATGCATGTCGACCAAACATAATCTGCCTATCGATTGGGCAGTGTATGTGTCCTACATAGTGTGTGTATCCCATGTCTTATGCATGATACGAAAGTGCATTGTATAGTTTTGAAAGCTTACTCGTGTTGGCAAACAAGCTTTGGCATGCAATGGAGCCGTGTGTCTAATAGAAACTGTTAACATAGGAATTACGTTAATAGCACCAAATGTATCCAACATAAACTAGAATTCTAACACTTGACTGTGGAATCCTAGAGATATGATCTAATCTTTGAAGAGCATGACTATTTTATTCAACAAAAACAAGTGTTTACGGAATGTGAATTACAGGATGTGTTTGATGGAGCCAGACCGGTTGGAAGTGGGTGAAACATAAAGATTTAAAGAATTATATTTTGAATCTATTGGGCCTATGAAGTCTAAAGAGTTTATTAGGTCCAATCTAATATAGTTTAAACAAAATCTTTTCGGTAACAAATATAATAAAGAGAAAATGGCAAAATTCACTTTATAAATATGTTTTAAGTGAGTTGTAAAGAAGTGTAATGGATGGAGATTTATTTCCTTCCTTTAATTACATCTTTGGATTTTCAAATCATATTTGATACCTCTCCCCTCCTTCCCTCTTTGGTTGACCATAATTGAGGCAATATGAGTCTCAAAAATTTCCTAAAACCACTTAGCAATTAATCTATTTGAATCTAGTTTAAATATTCTTTCGATATTGTATATTGATACACGCATATATGACTTTTATATATGTACTTTATTAAATACTAATTGTATTCAAACAAATCAAATATAATTTAATAATTAATATTTCATTAATTTAATTAATTTACTATAATTACAAATAAATTAAATTATGTTTTTTCCAGCGTATTCATCGAAAATGTAGTGCGACTTAAAGGTGTAAACATAGTCTGCGATTAATATCGAAAAAATCGAATATTAACGTTCACACGTCACTTTAGCTAGTGGTTTGATATTTTGGTTGAATTTATTGCTTACACAACTTTTTGGTAATTCCATTTTGCTATTATAAGCAGTACCCGGTAGTAACAATTACTTACACTAATTCTCTTCTTCAACACTATATCATGTTAGGATTTATGAAATTTGGGTTTGGTCAAAATTCCAATATTATCCACATTCAATTTGATTAATCCAAACATAAAATCTTTAGTTCGATAATAAAAATTATTATTAACCGTACTATTCTGGTCAGTGCCTTTGACTTTGAACTGACTATAGTTGATCGTGATACTGACCTCATATAACGGATGAGATGAATTCTCCAATGAATAGAGTTTTACTTCCAATGCTTCAACTCTAACCCAAGTATATTCATGCAATGGACACCATGCCACTGTTTAACTAAATTAAAGTGGAGTATCCACATTGAAGTTTCATGGTATTCTCAAGTCGAGAGAACCGTGTAACACGGTCTCTCTTCTGCGACATCATCGATCCCATATCTACAACCTCCCAGATCTACGACGTCATCATTTTTAAGAAGATTGATGTAGATTGTTACAGGCTAGGTTCTTACTTGCTACACTTACCTTAAAAGCGATGTTACCATTGAGACTCGCAAGGAGGACAAATTGGCTATTGCTTAGTTTTGTTATCTTCTTGAATAATTATATGTTCTTTTGTTTTGGTCTCCTTTGTAAAGTGTTGAGATTTCTTTTGTAATTTCATTATAAACATATAAATATTATTCCTGTCGCGGTTTCATTTGATCCAGAGTAATATGGAAAATTATTTTTATACACACACACAGATATATATATATACATGTATATATGTATGTACGTACATACGTATGTGTGTGTATTTTGGGAGTTATTGAGATAACATACCGAACAATGGGAGAACTGAGGTAGTAGCACAGGTATCTCACAAGTAGTTTTCTTCTCAAAGTTTTTTAGGCATCATTGATAATATTTAATGGAAATTGCATAATAAATTGAATCGAATAAACAAAATCTTCTTGGAGTTAAGTATAATTTATTTTTAATTTTGCATCACAAAAGTGGCATTACAATGGCGTTGCTAAAATTAGCGACGCCATTCTGACGCATTTTTTAAATCGGAAAATTGGCGTCACAATGACATCACTAAAATTTAGTGATGTCATTGCGATGCCTTTTTGTGACGCCTTAACGACACCAAATTATTCGTGATGCTCAATTTTCTAGCCCAGCTTCCGACATTGCTAAAAATTTAGCAACGACCATAGCGATGCCAAAAGCTCATCAGAAAACCATAGAATTTTATTATTCTATACATACTACATAGATCCAAGTAGATGTATTATTCTAAACATAATAAGTTAGATCTCTCTTAATATTAGAATTTACTTTCTTCAAATTTAAGAATAAACTACTAACCTTACTTAGATCTATTCTAAAGAAGATCCGAGTTCAAATCTCATCAAGCTCACTTATTTAATAAATTTTGGAACACTCTACAACCTTTGTTTCACTCTATTAACTAGCACTAAAATTTATACTAAGAAATATAATTTTATCTGATATATTTTAGAATCAAATTCTTTAGTTGAAAATATTTATTTAGTGCAAAGTTGAGAATCCCCCTTACAATCACAATAGCTTCTAAAATTTGTTATTTGAGCATAAAAATTTAAGGACCACTAGTACATTTGGTTATTGGTATGATGTTGGACATAAGTTCTAGAGGTCATAGGTTTGAACCCCTGAAACATCAAATGAGCACTCTGCTAGAATAAAGTATCACTCTTACTATAAAAAAATGAATGCTAAGATTTGTTTCCAGTTTGCAACATGTTACAAATGCTTTGTGCTACAAAGGGTCACATTGCTTGCTAAAATTTTTGTAATTATATAATTTGTATCTTAAATAATTATACACTTTTCATTCTTAGGTTGTTTTCATTTTCTTATGGTTTTTATGAATCATTCCAAAAATATCAAATGCAATTAGATAATTTTTCTTGATGGGTTAAAAGTAGATAAAAAAATAAAATCTTTATATATATATATATAATTTAATTGAATCTAATTTATAGTATGAATCATTTGTTTATGGTAAAAGCTTTGTTATAATAAACACATTATATATTACAATTATTCAACATATTTTGCTTCAGAAAATCAGTTGCAATCATTACTATGATGCATTTAATGTTTTAATTAATCAAATTTTAGCATGTCATGTACATGTACCTAGCATGAGTTCATACTTGTATTTTATTAAAAAATAAAGGAAAATTTTCAATTTGGCCCTGGTAACGACCCGCCTTTTTTACTATCGAAAGTCGGCAACAAACACATTCATACTATTTAATGCCGAACATCCAATCGCTAGAAAGGCAGATTGTTAGGGTAAAATAAAAAGAACAAACGGGGGAAACATAATCTCATAGCGGAAATGGCAACATATAATATAACAAAGACAACATAAATTGTCACTCGGAGATACAAGGTACATCAGAATAAAAAAACCTCATCAGCTGGACAATTATAATTTCCTAACCTTTGAATTGCTGATAGGTATACAATATCATAATACATCAAAAAATTAAAATACTACGGCATGTGAACATCCAGCTCTGCTCCATAAGCTCCATGTCCTACCAACGACAACTTTGAAAAATACTCGGTCTAACCCGAGCATTATAATAAAATAACACTCGGGTTAGTCTGGAAAACCAGCATGAGAAAACTCAAGTAATATGGTGAACGTTTAATAATTATATGAGACCACGTCGTTGAACACAGAATGAGTTTTTACCTTACAAGAATTACTTCCATACATGAAGAAATGGAAAATAAATCAGAACAACAAACCAAACAAGAAAGGATTAACGCAAGAAAGATCAAAATCCAAACTTAAAGAATGGACACAAATAATTAAACATCGAGAAGAGTTCCAAACACTCCTCGATGCAATTAAGAAAATAATTCAAAGATTTGAATCAAATAAGGAAAGGGGAATTTTCCAAAAATGATTAGGAGGGTACACCCCCTTACCAAAAGTATACCTCTAGAAATATACTTGAGAACTATGATGGCTCTCGGACACATCTAAGCCAGACCCCTCCAACCTCACCGAGAATCCTAGTATTTCACATCTTCGAGTGCATACCACCGAATCCAATCTAGAGTAGATGTGAAAATACCCAAATAGGAGTAACCCCACATAGTTTGGCTTCCACTTGCTCTTTTGTTTTATTCATCATCAACAAAGAATATCAATGCTTAGATGAGGAACAAATCGTCTGGGATTGATGAAACAAAAAGAAGAAAAGATTAATTACAAGGTTTGAGTCGAAATAAGAAGAATGAATTTATCTAACATAACTAGAAGGGTACACCCCCTACACCAAAATTACACCTCTAGATAAAACATACTTAAGAGCCCACACCAAACACGCATCACTCTTAGAAACTTCCAAGATAGACCCTGCCTCACATGAGCATCTGAATATACTCACGTCACCACATGCATGCTATCAACAAATCTTTAGATAAATGTGAAATTACCCTAATGGGTGCCACCCACATGGCTTGGCTTCCACTCACTCTTTGGTTTTAGTTATCCGCGGTGTTGGATGTCAATACTAAAAAATGAGTGATAAACTATCTTAGATTAACGAAGTACAAAAATGATATGAAAACTGATAGTTAAGAGATCAACTATAGAAAGTAAATGATGATTATATATGGAAACTAGATCGCATACACTTGTCACCAAATAATGAATCAAGCTTTTAAAACATTTGATTCTTACTTGTGATTGATTTTCATATCATAAATATTTAAAAAACACTTTAATAACAGTCCTTTGAAAATTTCTTTTAAAAGTGCAAATTTAATTTCTAGGTGTATTAAAAAGAAGGGCCAAAATCAATTGTCATTAAACCATTGTTTACTCTAAACCTATAACAATTTACACTTAACTTTAATTTTAAACATTCCTTCTTAAAGGATTTTTCTTTTATAAATTTTAAGCAATGTTAATCATCCCAAAGGAAAATAAATCAAATTCATAATCTTTTATAAATTTAAAACAACATTAATTATCCCAAAGGAAAATAAATTAAATCTATAACCCTTTATAAAATTAAAAAACATTAATTATCCCAATGCAAAATAAAACTAATTTATAATATTTTTTAATTTTAAAGCAACATTAATTATCCCAAGGGAAAATAAACTAAATTTAAAATCCTTTTTATAAATTGAAACAACTTTAATTATCCCAGAAGATGGTTAATGAAATTTATAACTTCTTTACAAATTTTAATCAATACTCATCCTTTGTTTTCAAAATTCTCAAAATATTTGAAAATATAGTTTAAACAACTTTCAAAATGCAAAAATATGACCAAACATTTATTTTATAAAAATATGTGCATAAGTTCAATACATATAATGGTTTAAGAAGATGGTATTGCATAAGTGACGATATAGCAAAAGTCGCTATAATGACACTGTAACGACCCAAAATTCCAATCATTTGAATTTATAATATTTAATTGATATTAAATATTGAAAAGTTAATTTTATAAGTCAAACAACTTATATTTCAAATTCAGCGATTTATTTGATAATTGAATTGTTAAATTGAATATTTGGAATTATTTAAAATTATTAAATCTTGAATTTTATGTGAATAAAAATGATTTTGAAAATTGATTTAAATTCTATTTGCATAAGAATGAAGATAGTAAACTTTTGAATTTAAAAATGAATAAGCTAATTTAATAATCTTTAATTTTAATTAACGTGTGAAAATAGCTTTCCGGGCACTGCCTCGGAATTAGACGAAACTAGTTCCATTGGATCTGTAATAGTAAATTATAGTATGCCGTCGAATTTCGTGGCGATCTGACGTATCATTTAGTCGTGCGAGCTCTAAACGCGTTGAAATAAAATAACAGAATTTAAATTAATATAATTTGATTTTGAAAAGCTAACTTATAAATATTATGGAATTGGGTCTCAATACTAGTTCCATTGTGTTCGGAATAGGGATATTACATATACAATGCTGGACGGCATGCCTCGTTTGGAGTTTGAAAATTTAACATGTGAATAGTGCTTTCGAAATTTTTTATATAAGGACCTCAACATTTTAATTCTTGCAAAACCCTAACCCTAATTCTTCACCAGCTGCCATTAACTAACCAAATCCATGGCCAAGAATAATCGGAGCCACTGCAATCACTTTCAGGCTTCGACTTCTACCACAAAATTGTAGAGCACGACGAGATGAACAAGATCAATGGTCGAGATCACCTATGGCGAAGCAGAGTGGTGGCTATGGCCATTCAAACACATGCAGTTTGAGCTTGATTTTCCAGTGATTGGCGAGGTTGTATGGCACGGGACCTGTGACAATGGGAGGAGGGGGGCTAGGGGTGGCGACGTGGTCCGGGGGAGCAAGGCAGCGGTGCTGGCTGGTGAAGTCGCGGTCGAAGTTGAAAAAGAAAAAAAAGAAAAGCGTGGATCAGAAACAAATGTGAAGAGGGAGGGAAGGTGATTTAAAGTTTTAAACTTAATTAGTTTATGTTAATTATAATTTAAATAATCTCAACGTTCATTAATTCATATTTAATACATACGAGGTCCAAATTGAACGTGACAAGTTGCATTGTGATTTTATCAGTGAATACTACATTATGGAGTTGGATTGGATGGATTTGGAGCTCATAAAAATTTGGGTTAAAATTGGACGCCTGTTCAATTTTAAATTCAAACAAGAGCGTTTGGGCAAAAACTGGAAGCAAAGTGAGTTAAATTCACCTCTCTAACCCACTTATATTTTTATATAAGTGTGGATAATTTTATTGTTGATTGTTTGTTGACTATTTGGATGATTTACTTTTTTATTTGTTGGTTTGGATATATTCCTACCTCTGGAGCAGATGAGATTATATTATGTTCCCGTGTATGAGCGGATGACCCTTTGTATACGATCCTGCCTAGAAGCGGTTGATTTTATTATTCGATCATATACTATATGTGATGCAGGGGGACAGGTTGGAGGGATCAAAATGGGTTCCTCACACTGTTGATTTTACTTTTCAAATATTTTAATATATGATGTGTTAAATGCCATATGTGATGATATGGATGATTTTTCCCTATTTAGTGCTATTTTAGCACTGGGCCATATTTTTAGTATTTTGAAATACTATAAAGTGAAGATTTAGTTTTAAAAAAGATGTTCAACGATTTCGAAAATTTGTATGTTGTAATAATTATTCTTGAATTATAAAAAGAAGGAATTTATTTTAAAGTAAAAGGCATGGTTTTTGGATATTGTTAATTAATAGTTTTATAAAATATTTCAAATATAGATTTCTGAAGTGTTAAATAAAGATTTTTAAAATCTTAAAAATAAGTCCGTCTTTTATAATAAAGGAATACAGTTTTAAAAAGGAGATAGAAATATTTTGGTATAAATATTTATTAACCGTTTTATATAAAGTAATATATGTGGATATTAAGATTTATTTATAAAAGTGGAAATTTATAAATGTGATAACGTATAAAAGTGACATTTTACAAATAAAGCGAGGATCTGTAAAATTGTATTTTATTAATAAAAAGATAGATTTATAAAAGGTGTTTATAAATAAAGGGAAACTATTATCATCGGATAAATTGGGAAAATAATCACAATTGTGGATTTATAATAAGATGTGGAATGTTGTTTTAGAAAAATGGTTGATACTATGTTGGAAATTGGAAGTGAGGATAAAATTGGAGATGTTAAATGATATTTTATAAATAGAAAGGAATTTATAAAAGAAATTTATACATATCGAAGCAACGTTAAAAACAGATTGTAATTGATAATTTAAATGGGATTTATGGATAATTGAGATTTATAAAGGGATAGAGTTATAATGGAGTTTTATAAATAAAGGGGTTTTATAAAAATAAGTTTTATAAAATAGAAAGAGATTTATAAATATAGTTTTTAAATATGAAATGATTATGTTGAAATTTAAGTATGGATTTTCATCAAGGAACTATATTTACGTTTTAAAAGTTAAAACGATCTTTTAACGGAATGCTTTGAAAGTGACATATTCAAATGGAGTTAATGGTTTTAAAAGTGATTTAAAATGTGTTAAGTAGTAGGAAGACATGGATTTCAATATTTTTGTTGTAATAAATGTTTTCGAGAAAGTGAGGAAGATATAGACTTTAAGATTGTTGTTATATTAGATGATTTTCGAAAGAAGATGTTGTTTTAGTATAAGGGATTTATATCTATATCCTATATTTGATGTTAAGTTTCGAGGTGTGTAACTTATATCCATTTTGAAGTTGAGAATGTCATTCATTCAAGGTTTGAGAGGTAATGGTACCCAAACTTGATCGGCTTCATTGTTAACCAATAAATAGTTTGAGTTCGACATCGAAAATTAATCTTAAATATAACTAACTGGATCTCTATACTAGTGTTTTTGGGTTGTCGTAACAATGTTATACACAATATTTGTTTTGACCCAATAAAGTGTGTTTTGGGAAATATGAAGTTTCTTCAAAAGTTGTAAATATACTTATTACAGATTTAAGTATATAGGGCATCGTCTAAACCTTTAAAATGATATGTTTTGTGAATATACTTATACCGTTGAATAAGTATATGGAAATGTTTTCTAAATATAGGAAGATTAAAAGTGGTTTTGAGAATATGTCCTCGTAAAGATATTTTGAGACGAATATTTGGAAAGTGTTTAAATTAATGAAAAGATTAATTAAAGAGGTTTATTGTTGTTTGGTGCTTAGCCAGTGTTATTTCCTTTTGAAAATTTAATCTTTGGTTGGATTGTTTGTTTATTTGATAGTTAAATAATCGACTATCAAATGTTGGCCAGTTTATAAACTAACGTTGTTAGTTCGGAGAGACCGGGATCAGATATGTTATTCGAAAACCACTTCGAACTGGCATAAGTATTTCGAATTGGAATATCTTGAAGATAATCGAAATGGAGCTTTTGAAGTGCAAGAGCTACATGCTACTAATCCGGAGGGTGATTCCTAAAATGGATGTAGTAGAAATGGTGCATTCGATTTCATTTAGTCCCAGAACGAACTTGTATGGATGAATGCTGGCATTGTATTATTTCCTGGAGGGCAGTGTTAAGTGGGAAGTGCTATATAAAGGTAAAGTGTAGCCTCAAGCCTCATAAACCGGGAAATGACAAAAATCAGGCATGCAGCAGGGTCATGTTGGTTGCTCCCATCAGGGTATGGTCATCTCATATCTAGATTGATTACTACCTACTCATGTATGCTTCGGGCCCCATTAATAAAAGGGGTGATCATATTCGGTACTACTAGTCAAATGGTAGGCCAGTCCTATGTGGCAAGGGTAAAAGATGTTCTTGTCAGACCCCGGTGTATTTTATCTAGAGATGTACCATCGAAAGGTAGTTCCTTACCTTGTCATAGTATGAAATCTATTCTCCAATAAGTGCCTTCAGTCTTAGTTGTATACCTATTATGTTGGAATTTAATTAATATAACAGTTTCGGCTATGTTGATTATTTACTTGAAACCCTCATACATTATTATAATATCTGTGGATTCTCTATAGAAAATGTTTTGGTTATCGTTGGTAGTCTTGAGGATCGTATACTATCTAATTTATGTATAATATGTAAGTATATAAATCAATGCAATAGCAGTAAAATAAAAGGCATGCAAATCAGAGTTTTTATACTGGTTTAGACCTCCCGTCCCACGTCCAGTCCCGAAGCTCCCCTTCGGTATTTCCTTTAAACAAATTACCCTCACTTCGCCCAGAGGAATAGGCTAGTACAAAAGTATCTATGAGAATCTCGTATTCCAATAACACAGTTTTTGACTTACAGTACAAATCTTCCTATGATCTCGTTTGAGTATATGAATAAGAATGCTTTGAGTTGTAGGAAGTGATTTAACCAAAATTCTATTTTGGTTATAATGGATCGAGAGTATGTAAATAGTGTATATGTAAGAGAGTGCTTAGAAATCAAGAGAGTAAAGAATAGATTAATTCAAATTCAATGATTTTTAATTCTCAATCAAAGTGGTATTTATAAATTCGGAAAGTTGCAAATGAAAAATTGGTACTCTTGGAGAAAGTCTCTTTATTTTAATGGCTGCAACTCTTCGGTGAAAGATGATTTCCTTTTGATTAAAAACAGAAGTGTCTTTTCAAATGCGATAGTTTTTCCCAAACAGACGTCTATGGTAAAATCCTCAGACGTCTGTGACTTGTTTAATTTTTAATCTGAGACTTGTCACAGATGTCTGTTGTTTTATCATAGACGTCTATGAGGTGTAAAAACTGTTTTTCACCTTATTTTGATGTACATGAAATTGTGTATGCTCGTTTATTCATATATACTCAAGGAGACCTTAACAATATTATATCTAGGACTCTTTTATAGTAGAATAACCTTAGTATGGTCAATGAATCTTCGTTTCTCTTTGAGTCTCAATATCTTCGAGCATGGTCTTATTGAAGCATATACGTGCAATCTTGATAACGTCTATATATGTATATGATTGTATAGTTGTTACCATTGAAACATAAATTGGAGGTTCTAACAATCTCCTCCTTTTTGATGATGACAACTATACAATCAAATATCAACTATAGAATGGAAGTATTATTATGTTTATGTATGTTTATCTCCCCCTATGCACATATGTCTTCCTCTATGTATGTGCATAAATTTCTCCCCCTTTGTCATTATCAAAATGGAGGGAAACGATATATGATACATATATAAATGATATAAATGGTCTTAGTATGTCAACATTTCATATTATGGAAAATCAAATTTGAAAATTCAAAGCAAAATTTAGAAGGAATTGTAACAGAAGTTATACATAGGAAAACAAACAAGCATAAGAGTTTCAAAATAAAATAAAACAAGGTTTAAATGTATTAATTTTGGTAATAAGATAGGCCTCCATAGTTCTCATAATACTCCCAGTAAGTAGATGGATCCTACTCATATGTACCTGGCCATGGCGTCTGATCATGGTACTCCTCATCTTCGTTGATTGAAAGGCCTTGAAATGCCATATAAGATAGTTGTTGAAAATGTGGAGTATCGGAGACGTACATTTTATCACTGTCTTCTTCTTCTTCCTCGACTTGTGCATGCGTGGGTGTCCACCTTGTGTTGGGGAAGGCGAAGATGATGAGCGTGAAGAAGATCGGCCATAGACTTTGTGTATTACTTTCCCTAAAGTGGAGACCATTTTGTCTAGAGTCTTCTCTATCTTTGTCATCCAAGTGGAGAAAGAGCATTACGATCCAGTCAATTTTCTGTTTAAAGCTCGTTGATTGGCATGATTAATTTTTTTGGTTTTTGATTTCCAAATCGCAAATAGATTCATTTGGCGTTAGTTCAACCCGAGCTTTTTGAATTTCGGAGTCTGAGTAATATTCGATACCATGACTAGAGGAAGGTGGGTGTTGGAAAGGATGAGGGGAGTAGGTTTGTTGAGGAGCGCTAGTTTCACGAGGATCATGATGTTCTTGTTCTTGTTCTTGTTGAGTCCATTGGTTGAATGGAATAATACGAGGTGGACTCTTTTAAAGATGCATCAGTGAAAGATATCGTGGTCCGCTATCTTTGGTTGGAATTTATTCGTATTGTGAGATATACGAAGGAACTTCAAGATGCGCATTATATATGGTGCATAAACAATGGAACGATGATGCATAGACCAAAATCATTTAATTTGGTCATGAATAAATTTTGCCTAATTAACCGGTAGGAAATCAAATATGCCATACAAAGCTTTATGATCATTGGGATAAATTTGTTCATGACTACCTAGACAAGGAATGATGGTATTAATTATCATTCGATTTAATAGTCTAGCCCGTGGTCGAAGATAAATGGATTTCCATTGTGGCATTCTATCCTCCCATATTTGATGGGTGACTTCGTCCCTAAGTAGAAGACCGTGATCGGGTATATCGGTTAAATCAATCCCCTCATAAGAACATCCTAAAATACGACCAATGGTATATACATCAATTTTGACTTCTTTCTCATAAACACTTGACCATAACCAACCCTCATCATTCTGTGGATTCCAAATCTCTGAACTACATAGATTGGAGTAAAAGAGGTAAATAGCAAGAGGATCAATGGTTACCTTATTCACATCATAGCTAATCAAATCGAAACAGCCGGCATCCGTAGTAATTCCTAAGATTTCATATTCCATAACATTGCCAAGGCAATAAAAAGGACCTAAGTGGATCTTCTTTTGCGTGAGCACCTTGAATCTTTTGATTGCATTGGGATTATTGTGGAGCCATTGGTTAATGTGAGCTTGTATGACTGGTGCTTGAGAGGAGGATGAAGATTGGCCTTGCTTTTTCTTCTTAAAGACGGTAACCTTCTTGGGAGCCATTGATTTAAAATTTTGAGTGTTTTGAGATCTAGGATTTTAGGAATTTGGAGTTGAAATGAAGGTAAAGTAAAGAGAAAAGGAAAGTTTTTTGTATACGGCTCTTGGATAATTTTTGCCAGAGCAGCGACAGATGTCTGTGAGGAAGTCACAGATGTCTGTGGCTTCAGTACAAATGAGGCAGAGAGAGTCGACAGATGTCTGTGATGGTTCCGCAGACGTTTGTGGTTATAGAAGTTCGAAACAGAGAGTCTTCACAGACGTGTGTGAGATTTCCACAGACGTCTATGGTTATAGGTAAATTTTTCCGTAACTAATGATAGACGTCTGTGGTATATTCATAGACGTCTGTAATATGTAATTTCTGTTATCTAGTGGAAAATTTTAATATAAATGAAAATATTTGTTAAAATTTAAATATAACAAATAATATACATATCAAAAATATATAAATATGATGTGTAACATAAATTTTAATTTTGTCGGAGAATTTTGAATTATTGTTTTGTTGTACATCCCACAAATTTGGTTCAACTTTTGTATCGTCGAGTAATGGCTTTAGTGGAGACCAACTTGGACGAGCTGGAGTGTCAATCCAAGCTTGGTTTAATGGTCCCGGTTTGCACAAATTTCTCGGAGTAATGTTATGCACTTTTGGAGGAGTTTCTTGTAATCGAGGAGACTTTTGATGTACGCAATTTTTTGTTGGTGAATGACCACAAATTGCTAGAATACATTTTTCAAAAAAATTTAGATGAGATCCTTGGCGTCGTTGCTCATAATACATCTCACATTGAACGCCGATCATTTCTTGTTGATAGTGATATATTTCATCGACTTTGTCGGTGAGAGATGTTGATTTCAGATCAATTGATTATTTAGCTTTCTTTCCTTTGGGAGAAAAGCCAATGTGGTATATTGGTGATGCAACAATGTTTAGAGAGTCTTAATGAGTTGATGTCGGTGTGAATTTAGTTGGAGATACGTAAGTGATATTGATGAAGGGGAATTTATAGTCGATAGCTGAATAGGTGGAGTCATGGTCGGAAGACATTGAATTATTTGCTGTAGTAATTTAGTTGTGTTTATTTATTATTTTTTAAGTAGTATATAACTGAATTTATAAGATAAAATATAGCTACAACTAGAAAAAGTAGCTGAGAAAAATGAGTTAATCCATATGAAGTTAATAGATATTAGTTTGATTCAAATGGATGTTAAAAGTGCTTTCCTAAATAGTTTTATAAAAGAAAATGTTTACGTAGAACAACCACCACTATTTGTTCATGAAAAATATCCAAATCATGTTTTTAAACTTAAAAAAGCATTATATGGTTTAAAACAAGCACCTCGAGCTTGGTATGATCGATTAAAATCACAGTTAATTAATTCCAGTTTTCAAATTGGCAAAATAGATACAACATTATTTATTAAAAGAGAACAGAAGGATATAATAATTGTTCAAATTTATGTTGATGATATTATATTTGGATCTACCAACAAAAATTTATGTAATGAATTTTCTGCAATAATGACAACTGAATTTGAAATGTGTCATATGGGTGATTGAAATTCTTTTTAGGATTACAAATAAAACAATTAAATAATGGAATTTTTATTAATCAAGAAAAATATTGTAAAGAATTACTAAAACATTTTGGAATGGATAATATATCAAGTAAACCCACTCCAACGAGTACTACTACTCATCTAGACAAAGATGAACATGGAAAAGAGTTCGATCAAAAAATATATCGAAGCATGATAGGATCCTTACTGTACTTAACCGCTAGTAGACCAGATATTATGATGAGTGTTTGTTTATGTGCAAGATTTCAAGCACAACCTAAAGAATTACATCATCGGGCAATTAAATGGATTTTATGATATTTATCCAACACTAAATATTATGGTCTATTTTATCCAAAAGGCAGTATGTTTGAACTTGTATCTTACAGTGATGCGTACCTTGGTGGATGTAAATCGGATAGAAAAAGCACAGGTGGCACATGTTACTTTATTGGTCAATCGTTAGTTCATGGTTTAGTAAAAAGCAAAATTGCGTTTCTCTTTCAACATGTGAAGCCAAATATATTTCTACTGCCTTAGCTTGAGCTCAAGTAATATATAAATTGAAAGTCTTGAGGATCGTATACTATCTAACTTGTGTATAATATGCAAGTATATAAATCAATGCAATAGTAGTAAAAAAAAGTGTGCAAACTAGAGTTTTTTATACTGGTTCGGACCTCTCGTCCTATGTCCAGTCCTGAAGCTCCCCTTCCGTATTTCTTTAAAACAAATTACCCTCACTTCCCCCAGAGGAATAGGATAATACAAAAGTATCTCCGACAATCTTGTGTTCCAATAACATAGTTTTTGACTTACAATACAAATCTTCCTATGATCTCCTTTGAGTATATGAATATAAATGCTTTGAGTAGTAGGAAGTGATTTAACCAAAATTCTATTTTGGTTATAATGGATTGAGAGTGTGTAAACAGTGTAAATGCAAGGTAGTGCTTAGAAATCAAGAGAGTAAAGAATAGATTAATTCAAGTTCAGTGATTTTTAATTCTCAATCAAAGTGGTATTTATAGATTCAGAAAGTTGCAAATGAAAATTTGTTACTCTTGGAGAAAGTCTCTTTATTTTAATAGCTGCAACTCTTCAGTGAAAGATGGTTTCCTTTTGGTTAAAAATAGAAGTGTCTTTTTAAATGTGACAGTTTTTCCCATGACAGACGTCTGTGGTAAAATCCCCAGACGTCTGCGACTTGTTTAATTTTTAATATGAGACTTGTCACAGACGTCTATTGTTTTATCACAGACGTAGGTGAGGTGTAAAAACTGTTTTCACCTTATTTTGATGTACATGAAATTGTGTATGCTTGTGTATTAATATATACTCAAGTAGACCTTAACAATATTATATTTAGGACTCTTTTATAGTAGAATAACCTTAGTATGGTCAATGAATCTTCGTTTCTCTTTGAGCCTCAATATCTTCGAGCATGGTCTTCTTGAAGCATATCCCGCAATCTTGATAAGGTCTATATATGTATATGATTGTATAGTTGTTATCATTGAAACATAAATTGGAGGTTCTAACAATCGTGTGGTAAAAACCCATTCGTGTTTATGTGTGGCGTGGTCTTACGAGATACCTTTGGTTTGAAAGGTTTTTGGATAAACATTAAATTCCAAATGAGCGTGTTTTCTCACGCTAGTTTACCAGACTAACTCGGTGTTATTTTATCATAATGCTTGGGTCAGACCGAGCATATTTACAGATTGCTTTGGATGCATTGGAGCTCAAGAGACGAGCTAGAGGTCTTCATGACGTATTCCCGTATTTGTGTATTTTTCCACTGCATTGTTGGTAAAATTATCAGATTTGTGAGGATAGGTTGTTATAACTATCCAGGCTGATGATTAGTTATTTGTGTACTCTGATTTGATGTATGTATATTATAGTTTCTCTTTGTAAAGGTCATTGATATTATATTATATGTTGTTCAACCGCGTTGTGAGATTCTGTGTCGTTTTAGTTTATTTTTCTCTTCTTCTCTTCTCTTCTTCTTTCTTTTTTCTTTCCCATAACTATCCGTCTTTCCATTCAATTTGGGTTGGACATGTGTGGTTTATTGTCAGCTTTAATTGTGCAGATTTGCGGGTCGTTACAGACACTTACACAATTCCAATAGTATATCACAAATATTTCAACCAAACATCAATATAAGTGATATAAGGATGTAAGTAAGATGCATATAACAATACATTAATAATGACGAGAAATCCCTTAGGGTCTCTTTACAAAGGTGCCCTGTAAATCAACCATATGTATGTGTACTTTTGAAGTGTTCCATAACAATCTATTCGCTACGAAAACACTCTGACTTCTTCTTTTTGTACCCTACAACAAAATGGTTATTTATGCCATCCGCTATCAAATGGGAATTCAAATTCAAATAAACAATCAAACAATAATCGTTTTACTTTGCAAGCACAGATCAGTGATTTATTATATTCGATAGATGTCCAAGATAATCTATTCAATTTAATTATAGCAGAACAGTGTTTTATTCTTCTAAATAAATGTCCTAATAATCTATTCAATTTAGTTATAGCAGAAACAGTGTTTTATTTTGCTAAATAAATATTACAAACAAAGTATAACTAAGTTAACCACGTTAAACATAATTAAGTTAAATCACTATAATTTTATTATTAATTTATACTTCATTAAAACTATCAATTATCATCCAAGCATTCAACAACAATCTATAACAACACAAAAATCATATATTTTATTTAGAGGTGAGTAAACTCACCGAAATTCCATTTGACGCTTTCGCATTCCGGTTTGATCTAAAATCGATTGATGTTCGATTATAGCACAAAATTCCATTAGCTCCAATTTCAATGAATCCAAATCCAATATGAAGATAACGTCGATACGAGTCCAGTATAACTGACCACGTCCGAATCTGACCTCGTATGAGCAAGGTATTAATTTTTATAAGCTATTTATTTAATTAAATAATTAAATGACACTAATTACTTAATTAATAAACTAATACCCTTATTAATTTAAATCCTTTTTAACACAAACTATCTTCTATCCAAAAATATAACCCTTGTGCATGAAAATGACATGGCCGTACATGCATTTCCTCAGATACGAAGCTCCGTACCTTCGTTTAAAGAACCCTCTTCCCCGACAGCTATCTCTTCGCGAACTCCACTAGCCTACCCCAAAAACTCCAAGCTCGATTCACCTTTGCCAACCTCGACCGGGGTGTCCCCTTCGGTGCCTAAATTGATGCGACAACCAACTCATGGCCGCATATGCTCAAATTTCATGTAATGACCCACCTTTCCGACTCCTGAGAATAACCCTTGGTGTTTTGCGTGCCAATGCCCAAGCATCTGAAATGAGAGTTGTCATGTTGTAAAATAAAAGAACATAATAGAAAATAAGTCGCACATCAGAGTCGTTACATATAATACAAGAATAATATAGTACATCAGGGTACTCCTAACATGGAGTTATTAGAGTTACACAAAAGCACTACAACTATCAGACTAGGCAGTTATACATTCTGCCTTTACACTTTTTGATACAAAAATACACATACATAATCATACAACAAAAGTAGATAACTAGATAGGTAAAGGAGCCTCGTGCTCGTCCATTATCTTCAATGAGCCCAACGGAAACCTGTTACTCTCAGACTATTCAAATATAATTGAGTACCCGAGATTTTACAGAAACAAAAATTTGGGTCAAACAATAAGTCGGGTATAAGAAAATATCTAACAAAAAGGGTGGGAATAAATAAAGTATGTGTAATGCCCCACCTTTGTGCCCTCATTAACAAAGAATATTACAATGTAATATCGTCTGTTAATGTTGGGAATAAGGCTTGTTAGGAGCAACCATCTGTATTATTACTTTGGGCAAGTATCGATACGTCGAATTAAGTGAAAATATTTTTCTTTTATAAAAAGATTCAATGTATCCGATCCAGGCAAAAAACAACAACACAGTGGCTTAATATATTCAGAACATAGAATCAAAGAATGCGACAAAGAAATATAAAAATTTCTCATAAAGCGAATGTGAACATGTATATGTTATATAATGTGAACTACAAAAGGTGGTCATAAAAGTTCCACAATATACATATGAGATATCTACAAAGAAAGGGTTGGTAGTAGCAATGAGCGAGGTAGCTTCTAGAATCAAGGGATGATTGGAGATGCAACTGTGTATTCATATTTAAGAGATACCAGATTTGTAATGTCAGTATATCCATGTGATGGATATTCTATGCGTTTGAACTTGCCCTATCAGAGTTCCAATTTTGCAACTTCTTGACCTTCCTATTTGGACAATTATTGTTCACAAATATGGTAACCTTTGAGCGAGCAGAACTCACCAAGCTAAGGGCCGAAGTCGTAAGAGAGACCTAGAATCATCGCTATGCCCCTCGGACTTTCGGGCAGGAGAGACGAATGTGGTTCTTTCATTGCCACATCGCATTCCAAATTATCCAGATGCTTACGCCATCCACTGATAAGTCAAAGCGGAGAGAATAATTCCCCGGTATATTAATTGTAGACTGCTCTTAAAAGAAAGGAAGTCGGCTCTCACTCAGCTACGGGTACTTCTCTTTCGTGAAAAGCCTACCCCTACATCGTTACATTCTATTTAGGATTAGGAATAGGCGTAATCAGACCTGCTTTTGACATATCTATCATTATTTGGGTACCATATTCACTTCTTTGGGATTCTATTGAACCTGTGGCTGGATTGAATCTGAACGTGCAAAGCTAGTGAAGTGAGAACTACAAGGATCTAGTGAAGAACGAGAGAGAGAGAGAGAGAGAGATAATAAGAAGCCTATCAATCTCTAACCCTAACTGATCCTTTCTTTGCCGGAAGTAAACTAAAAGGGCATCTCTCTATAAGGTCCAGCATCGCAGTGAATCCTGCATATAAAGAGCACAATGACGACCTATCATCTACCGTTGTGTAGCTGCCCAACGACGTCCCATGTCTCACTTGGAAATGGGTCATAGCTTCTTTCATAGATAAATGCAATATAATAGTGGTTAAGATCATTCCCCACGCGCGGGAACAATCAATAAGCAATGTAATGTTGTAATACCTTAGTGAGAGTGGTTATTGATGTCCGACTCATGTGCATTCTCCCACCTTACTTATCAGGAGATGCTTTCGGCTACTAGACTCTCGCCATCTAGGGTGTAGCACTCCACTGCTTCGCCTAGCAGCACGACGCTTGTATTGCTCCCCCACAACCCCGTTTTCATGGTTTAGGTTGCTCCCATTTCGCTCGCTGCTACTAATATTGAACCAAGATCCATGATACGAAAACCAAAATCGGAATGAGGAAGAAAAAGTTATCGTGATGCCGGAAAGGTACGAGTTGGATGAATTTGGAAACAAGCTAACTTGTTCTTCAGACAACACAATGGTGAAGTTTTTTTTCACAAAGCTCGCACAAGTGAGATGACTGCCTGTGCAGTAGCGACCGGGAAGCACCTTATCCATTAAGTGGGGTGCATCCATGCGTCCAACTCAACATGTCTTATTGCTCATGCAATTTGGGATCCTCATTTTGGTCAACCGGCCGTAGAAGCCTTAGCTGCTTGTTGACCTCAACGTGCCCTAGAACATGAGTCTAGCAACCTACCAGAGAGAGAGGTGCTTGCGAATTGGTAAAAGAGAAGAAGGTAATCAAGCCCATACTACTGGCTCAGATTCCACCTTTGAAGTAACTAGCTTATTTATGTCAAGTGATCAAAGAAAGCACATGTCAGATAGAAGCATGAATGAATGTAGATTCCTTATGATTATGAAATAAAAAACAATATTATGAAAGTTTTTCGAGCCATCAATGAAACATAAATGAATATACATCAAAATGAATCTCTATTTCGACATACAAGAAGGACTACAACATAACTAGGCTACAATTCTACTAAAGCATACACAGAAGCCTCAAACTAATTCAACTCTAAGATCATCATGCTGAAGAACCTGAAATATCTCGATCTGACCCGAGTATTACATAAAGATAATAAATGGATCAGTCTAGTCTAATTCGAATCAATGTGAGATAAAAGTGATGATAGTTTACAAACCATAACAGGAACATAAAAACTCACATAGAGTTAACATGAAACTCACATAGAGTTAAACAAAGAGGAATATTATCCTTCTTAAAATTATTCACTAAATCACAAAACCATCATTAGCTTATAAAAGCAAATCACACAAAATATTTGGTGAAACATAAATTTCATAAAATCCAGAAATCAATCATTAGAAATCCAAAAACCTAAAAGGGGAGGCCTATCATAAATGGGAACATAAAACACAGTGAACACGTGTTATCATAAATGGTCAAGGGACCCATAAATGGATAGTGAATCCATAACCCTAATGAGCCAAAGCTTCATAAATGAGTCGAAGCTTCATAAATCCGCTTATTACGGATCAACATAAAAGACAAGTTGTTAAACTTATCTTTGTAGTGTTATTTACCTTCAAATAGTAACTGATCAAATAACACATGTACGTCACATACCGCACTTGTTTATTTGAATATTTAATACATGTTAGTAAATGCCACTCAAGAGAAAATATGGTTTCAAATGAATAAGTCTGGGAATTAATCGACAAAGTAAACGCAAGCGTTCCATACCACTTGTTTTAATAAGTCGTTTAATTGAATTTCTCATCCAAATGAAGAAAGAGTTTATATACTATTAATAGGTTTGGAAATTCTTTTCTAAATTATTTATTTTGGAAAAAAGAGTTGAAAATCCATAAAATGAGATTTGTAAATGTTTATACATGGTATATATTGATAGGAAAACTTGTCAACACCTCAAATTTCAAGTTGGAATATGAGTAATGCTTTTGAAACCTCCTTTCGAATGAGTGGGTATTGCTAAAGCTTTTCAAATAGATAAAAGTGATTAAGAACTTGTCTTTGGTGCCTTTCGACACAGTCGAAAGGGAAGTTTATGTCGTGGAAAATTCTTTCCAATGGGCTGACTAAGAACTCTGTCGAAACCACCTTTCAACACGGACAAGGGAGCTTGGTTTAGGGACCCAACGGACTTTGGAGATAGTTTAGTTGCAAAGGTTTCGACTTTGTTGAAAGTGGTAACACTTGCAATCTAGAAGATTTGAGCTAAGGCTTCTAGGAAATAAGAAAACTTAGGGTTCCAACTTGGTCGAAGGGGCTCCTTTCGATCAACTCAGTTGCAGGTTGACACATTTGTGAAAAATAAGGAAATTTATGCTGCTAAGTAAACACGATTATCATATCTTCTTTTTATTAAACTCTATTGTAAAAATTGATCAAATTCCTCATTTGATTTAGGAATTAAGGTTTACAAGTTTCAGAAAACACAAGTGAGAAGTGAAAGAAATCGAATCCTCCACAACTGACCCCTGGGGTCGTATTTATAAGTGCGGGTTGGGACCTTTCGACCCAAGATTTCGACGTGGTCGAAAAGTCAACCTCTCTGCCTTCGTGAGTGTCCATTGAGCCATACCTTTTGACCTGGTCGAAAGGGTTTTAATCATCCTTTTGTTGTCACTGGAGGTTGGGCTTCTCTCTCTTGCTTTGTTTCCTTTCGACTTCGTCGAAAGGAGTTGCTTAATAGCCCTTTGACCTTGTCGAAAGGTCTACTGATGCGCTTTTGACTTGGATTTTGATGTGCTAAATGAGTCGACCTAGGTGTTGGCCTTCGATGCTATCGAAACATGCCTTCTTTTGGCTTTGAATGAGTCAAAACACCTAAAAGGCTTTGTTGTAAGTGGTCTCCTTCGAAAACTTCTACCCTGACTAACTCGGAACCTTATGCTTTCATGGTAATAGATGTATAGTTCTTCCTTCATAAGAGTGGCTCTAACCAAATTGAAAGGCTATATACGCTTTCGAAAGGGCTGATTCAGTTGGAAGCTCTTTTGATGTTATTCATTGAGACGAAACTAGACGTTTCGAATGGTTTAGTGCATGTGTAGGAAGCGCATTGCATATTGACTTTGAAGGGTAGCCTCCGACCTTGTCGGCAGCTCTCTGTTGACATTGTCGAAACATTCTTTTGACCTTCTTGAAAGGTATTGCTGGCATGATTTCTGATCATTATCAAAGCCCCGTGTTCCTTCTTTCACACTTTTATTTCTGAGAATATTTTTTTGGATAACATTTAGCCCCCTAGTATGAAAGAAGCTTTTGTTCTTTAGGACAAAAACTCCAAGGAACATCTTTCTTTATTTCCTGTGAAATAAATGATAACCTCCTTTAAGATTGTAAGCTTGTTATGAGAGCTTAATGAGTAATCTCAAGCTTAGGAAGTCAATGTTCAAGATGTTATTTGATAACATTTTTGGATAAAATATTCTGAAATATATATGATTAAACTTCTTCTATTAAGAATGTGGAATAATTCACCTGATTTGTAGACATTGACTCAAATAAATGAACCTTTGGAGAAAGTTATCATATACTCTAGATTTCCCTTCCTCAAGTTAGGTCTCCTTCATCCTGTAGGTATTAATTTCATGCTTTGAGTGGCCTTATTTAGTTTCTTTGCTATGACTTTATTTTTCATCCCTGCACTTTGATGAAAGTTCAACTGGTATTGAGAAAGTCTTGCCTAGAATTCAAATTCAGTAATCCAATACAAATTTTGTAAATTATCATGAGAATTCCATAACGATATCTAAAATTTATAAAATTGGAAATCCGATTAATGATGATCAAAAATGCAACAAGGAAATCAGAAATATGAAACCCATAAATCATCATGAAATTCAATAAGGAGAATAGAGGATTTAGGAACCAAATGTCCAGCAAGAATTCATCACAAAAATTTATATATAAAACCAAGAATGTGAAATCCACAAATCATCATGAAAACCAATTAAAACCTTTAGAATTCAAAAGACCAAAAATTCAGTAGGTGATCATCATGAATTCATGTAAGGAAATCAGGACTATAAAATTCATAAATCATCATCAAAATCCACAAGGAAGTGTGGAAAAACGACAAGAGATCATTGAAATTCTAATCAAGGAAATTCATGAATAATTATAAATCCAGCAAGAACGCTCAAAATTCATTGTATCTGAAATCCAATAAGAGATTAGAAAATCAACAAGGGATCATCAAAGATTCATTGAGGAAATCAAGAATACAAAATTCATCAATCACCATAAAAATCCATAGGAAATTTGGAATTCACTAAATAAAAAAATCTCATAAGGGATTATCATACATGCAATGAGGAAATTGGAAATTCAAAAATCATTACGAAAATCAACAGGGAATGTTTGCATTCATCAAGACAAAAATCTAATAAAAGATCATCTAAAACCCAAGTAAGGAAATCAGAAAGGTGAAATTCACACATCTTCACAAAAATCACCAGGAAAACTTAAATCTTATTGAAATGGAAGATCATCATACGAAGAAACTGAAAAATTCAAAAATGTAATTAGAAACTTGTTGGAATCGCATCCGTCAAACAATATACTCTAAACTTATTCTAGTTCAAAGTCAGAAAATTGGAGGGAGGTTCATAAATCATCATGGAAATCTTATAAAGGAGTTTAGAAGTCAAGAACTCATAAAAACAAAAATTCAACGGGAAATCGTCATGAAAATCCAAATATATAAAGTCCATAACTCATCATAAAAGCCAATGAGGGAATTGGGATCACGAAACAACGAATTCAGTAAGAAACCACTTATGGAAATTCACTAATGAACCTAAGAATGTGAAACCCATAAATTATCATAAAATAAATATAGAGGTTTAGGATTGATAAAACCCAGAGTGAAGTCTTCATGAAAACAAATTAGAAATTTAACCAAGAATTTTGTTAGGATCTCATCTGAGAACTAAATCAATAGAAATTCATCCAGTATAAGCACAAAATCAGAAATCTGTCCAGTAAAGGTAAACTTAATAAGTTTAAGCAAACAATTCTTAGACCTATAATTTAATAGTGAGTAGTTTTGTAAAGTCATGCAACCATTTGGAATAGTGGTTCCGCACATAACATCTAGGCTCTTCTATTCCAAGGGCTACCTTACGTCTGGGGATTTAGGAATGGTTTACTTAATTTAATCTTTGAGTGAAGTCTCTATTATCATTAGAGATAACTTGTTGTCTATTCCATTCTTTTGGCTTTGGTATAAATCTTTATTTTTGCTACAACGTTATGAATTCCCTTTTCCATTTCCTGGTCTCGTGTTTTTTTAGGATTCATATTTCTCAATCCTTTGATGTAGAAATTATTTCCCAAACATTGGGTGTTCTAAAAATTTTTAGTCCATATTTTGTTTCTTTTGAACATGATTTCAGACTCTTTGTTCGTTCCATATTTTTGCGTTGGACACCTTTGTCCTTTTGCCTTTGTTCATTTTCCTCTCTTGGGTTTCATCTTTGATTTGAGCGGATATATTCCTTTCTATAACCCTTTATTCTCTTGGGTTATGACTTTGTCTTACATTAGATTTCTTTCTTTGACCCTTTATTCTCTTGGGTTTTGACTTTTCATTTTAGCTGTAGACACCTTTGTCTTTCTTTTTTTGTTTGATGCCTCTTCTGGGCTTCCCTTGTCTCAAAGGGATATTGTGCATGTTGAGCTGACCTTCCTCTAGAAGGCTTCTGATGGGTGCTTATCCTGACCCATCCCCTAAGAGGTGGTTTTGACGTTAGGTGTTTAGTCTCTCCCTCTAGGAGATGCTACGGAATAGCATCGTAGGCTTATGTCCTTCCCTCTAAGAGGTGCTACGAAATAGCGTCGTAGGCTTACATCCCTCCTTCTAGGAGGTGCTATGGAATAGCATCGTAGGCTTGAATAATTGTATATGAAAATAATTTTTGGGCAATTAAAATGGAGTCTCCTTTGAGAGAAATAAATTTGTAATTAAACCCTTCTAATATATCGAGGGGTTATCTTTTGAAAAATAGTTTGGACTCATGAATCCTTTTGATAGAAGAACTTTTCTCAATGTGGTCTTTTGCAAGAACTTTCTTGTTGTTCTCATAATAGGGACACAAATCTCAAATAGGAGACTGGAAAGTCATGATTCATGAACCAATAGTCTCTTAGTCGAGAATAGGATTCTCTAATTTGAGTTTTAATAAACTTTTGATGATTCTAAAATCTCTGTTGAGAAAGTATGAATAGGCTTTCTCTACCCATAATTTTAGAAAACTTTGAAATATCGAAATTGATCAGTTAGAAGTCTTTTGTGTGCATTCACTAATGTTATGTAATATCATAAACACCGTTTTGAAAAAAATAGGCATTTGTTTTCTCCCAGATCATGGGGTAATTGAAATTAGATTTCTTATAAAGATATGTTTGAGAAATTTCTTTTAAAACCATTTGCTAAAAATAGAGTTGGTATATATAGACTTTCTTTTAAGCTGATGTAGGATTGGCGATGATCTGATATCTTATGGAAGAAGCCTTTGTATTGCATTGATTGAAATATTGATAGTTATCTCTTATCTGGCATCTGAGTTGCTTTTTTAAGAAGCTAGAAGTTTGTTATGCTATAAGTGTATGTCGGATGCCTTGGACTGATTTTGTTTTACCTTTAATAGCACTTGAATCTCAATTTGTACATGCTCAATGCATAACACAAATCTAAGTATGAATGAAAGTACAAATTGAGTTAAAAAGATATGAAAAGAGAAAGCAAGTTCATAATTGAACTAATGCTGCAAGACTTCATGATTTGATACGGATTCACATTTAGAAGTTGCTGAGTTGCTTTCCCCTTAGCTTGAATAAGATGACTTCTAAATGTGAATAATTAAGTTCATAATTAATCCCTATCGGTTGTAATTAATCCCTATCGGTTGTACTTACTCCCCTTAGCTTGAATGCTTTGGTATAAATCTTTATTTTTGCTACCACGTTATGGATTCCCTTTTCCATTTTCTGGTCTCATGTTTTTTTAAGATTCGAATTTCTCAATCCTTTGATGTAGATATTATTTCCCAAACATTGGGTGTTCTAAAATTTTTAGTCCATATTTTGTTTCTTTTGAACATGATTTCATACTCTTTGTCCATTCCAGATTTTTGCGTTGGACACCTTTATCCTTTTGCCTTTGTTCATTTTCCTCTCTTGGGATTCATCTTTGATTTGAGCAGATATATTCCTTTCTATAAGCCTTTATTCTCTTGGGTTTTGACTTTGTCTTACATTAGATTTCTTTCTTTAACCCTTTATTCTCTTAGGTTTTGACTTTTATTTTGAGCTATAGACACCTTTGTCTTTCTTTGTTTGTTTGATGCCTCTTCTGGGCTTCCCTTGTCTCAAAGGGATATTGTGCATGCTGAGCTGACCTTCCTCTAGAAGGTTGTTGATGGGTGCTTATCCTGACCCATCCCCTAAGAGGTGGTTTTGACGTTAGGGGTTTAGTCTCTCCCTCTAGGAGATGCTACAGAATAGCACCGTAGGCTTATGTTCCTCCCTTTAAGAGGTGCTACGAAATAGCATCGTAGGCTTACGTCCCTCCCTCTAGGAGGTGCTACAGAATAGCATCGTAGGCTTGAATAAATGTAAATGAAAATAATTTTTGGCCAATTAAAATGGAGTCTCCTTTGAGAGAAAGAATTTTGCAACTAAACCCTTCTAATATATCGAGGGGTTATCTTTTGAAAAATAGTTTGGACTCATGAATCCTCTTGATAAAAGAACTTTTCTCAATGTGATCTTTTGCAAGAACTTTCTTATGGTTCTCATAATAGAGACACGGATCTCAAACAGGAGACTAGGAATTCATGATTCATGAACCAATAGTCTCTTAGTTAAGAATAGGATTCTCTAATTTGAGTTTCAATAAACTTTTAATGATTTCAAAATCTCTGTTGAGAAAGTATGAATAGGCTTTCTCTACCCATAATTTTAGAAAACTTTGAAATATCGAAATTGATCAGTTAGAAGTCTTTTGTGTGCATTCACTAATGCTATGTAATATCATAAACACCCTTTTGAAAAAAAATAGGCATTTGTTTTCTCCCAGGTCGTGGGGTAATTGAAATTAGATTTCTTATGAAGATATGTTTGAGAAATTTCTTTTAAAACCATTTGCTAAAAATAGAGTTGGTATATATAGACTTTCTTTTAAGCTGATGTAGGATTGGCGATGATCTGATATCTTACGGAAGAACCGAAGAAGCCTTTGTATCGCATTGGTTGAAATATTGATAGTTATCTCTTATCTGGAACCGAGTCGCCTTTTTAAGTAGCTAGAAGTTTGTTGTGCTTTAAGAGTATGTTGGATGCCTTGGACTGATTTTGTTTTACCTGTAATAGCACTCGAATTTCAATCAGTACATGGTCAATGCATAACACAAATCTAAGTATGAATGAAAGTACAAAATAAGTTAAAAAGATATGAAAAGAGAAAGAGAGTTCATAATTAAACTAATGCTGCAAGACTTCATGATTTGATAGGGATTCGCATTTAGAAGTTGCTGAGGTGCTTTCCCCTTAGCTTGAATAAGATATCTACTAATAGCACAGAAGCATTAAGTTCATAATTAATCTTGATCGAACCGCCAAAAGATTTTCTCTATCAATTTTACTTTCTGCCCTTAATGCTTTTGTGCTGAATCTGTTCAAATACTCGCCAAGTAGTTCTCCTGGTTTTTGTCTGATGGTTCCTAACAAGCTAAAGTTGGTAGTTGTGTCTCTGAATACAGAAAATTGGGCCACCAAGTCACAAGTAAATTATTCCTAAGGATTGATGGTTTCCATTCGGTAACTCCTGTACCATTTGATAATCGCTCCGTGAAAAGTAATGGGAAACTGTTTACTACAGACTACCTCTGGGGCATTATATAAGTTCATCCAGTATTCAAAAACTACAAGATGATCATCTGGATCAGTTGTTCCATCATATTTTAATGAAGGAATTTGGATGTGAGGAGGGAGTATAGCTGCCATTAATTCTTTTGAGAAGGGAGTCTTTTGCAGGATAACATATTCTTTTGAATCGAAAATTCCCTTTTCCCTAAGCGTATCAAACACTATTTAGTGTAGAATGTTTCCTTGGTCGGCTTCATTTCTGTAGCTACTTTTGTCGTTTCCTTGAATTGGGCTATTTGATTGCTCGAGGGACCTTTCTGCTTGACTTTCTTGGTTTAACTCTTGATCCTCTACCTCGTTTGGGGGTTGCACTTCATCCTCCACTTCCATGATTCTTAATGATTCTCGTGAAGGTGCTCTTTTCAGAAATTCTCGTATTGCTATTATCTGGGATCGTTGATTCTGGGGTTTGATGACATTGTATTCCAGTCTTGTTAGGGTTGAAGGTTGCCCAACTTCTATATTCCTCAAGTTAGATTTTAGGACCAATTGTCTTTCGAAGTTGATCGAGAAGTAGCTTCTTCATTTGGATTGCTGTTATTATTCTTTGTTCTTACCATTTTCCTCTTTTGAACGAAGCACTTTATGCAATTAGTCTGTAATGAAGGTTTTCAGGGTCAGAGGGTCAAGCCCTCCTTCTAGTGCCCAAAATGTTGATAGGAAAACTTGTCAACACCTCAAATTTCGAGTTGGAATATGAGTAATGCTTTCGAAACCTCCTTTCGAATGAGTGGGGATTGCTAAAGCTTTTCAGATAGATAAAAGTGATTAAGAACATGTCTTTGGTGCCTTTCGACACAATCGAAAGGGAAGTTTATGTTGTGGAAAATTCTTTCGAATGGGCTAACTAAGAACTCTATCGAAACCACTTTTCAACATGGACAAGGGAGCTTGGGTTAGGGACCTAACAGACTCTGGAGATAGTTTAGTTGTAAAGGTTTGGACTTTGTCGAAAGGGGTAACACTTGCAATCTAGCATATTTGAGCTAAGGCTTCTAGGAAATAAGAAAACTTAGGGTTCCAACTTGGTCGAAGGGGCTCTTTTCGATCAACTCAGCTGCAGGTTGGCACATTTGTGAAAAATAAGGAAATTTATGCTGCTAAGTAAACACGATTATCATATCTTCTTTTTATTGAACTCCATTGTACAAATTGACCAAATTCCTCATTTGATTTGGCAATTGGGGTTTACAAGTTTCAAAAAACACAAGTGAGAAGTGAAAGAAATCGGATCCCCCATAACTGACTCCTGGGGTCGTATTTATAAGTGCGGGTTAGGACCTTTCGACCCCAAGATTTTGACCCGGTCGAAAGGTCAACCTCTCTTCCTTCGTGAGTGTCCATTAAGCCATACCTTTCGACCTAGTGGAAAAGGTTTTAGTCATCCTTTTGTTATTGCTGGAGGTTGGGCTTCTCTCTCTTGCTTTCTTTCCTTTCGACTTTGTTGAAAGGAGTCGCTTAATAGCCCTTCGACCTTGTCGAAAGGTCTACTAATGCACTATTGACTTGGATTTTGATATGCCGAACGAGTCGATTAGGCGCTGGCCTTCGGTGCTGTCGAAACATGCCTTCTTTTGGCTTCGAATGAGTCGAAACACCTAAAAGGCTTTGTTGTAAGCGGTATCCTTCAAAAGCTTCTGCCCTGACTAACTCAGAACTTTATGCTTTTATAGCAATAGATGTATAGTTCTTCCTTCAAGGTGAGAGTGGCTCTAACCATTTCAAAAGGCTATATACGCTTTCGAAAGGGCTGATTCAGTTGGAGGCTCTTTTGATGTGTATTCATTGAGACGAAACCAGACATTTCGAATGGTTCAATGCATGTGTAGGAAGCGCATTGCATATTGACTTCGAAGGGTAGCCTCCGACCTTGTCGACAGCTCTCTGTTGACATGGTCGAAACGTTCTTTTGACTTTCTTAGAAGGTATTGCTGGCATGCTTTCCGATCATTTTCAAAGCTCTCGTGTTCCTTCTTTCATACTTTTATTTTTGAGAATATTTTATGGATAACGGTATGAAAGTGTTTTAATAAAAATAGGATTTACAAACCTTTATGCAATATAATTAAATTACTCCAAAACCACTTTATAAATCACTTGAAATCTATATATTTATTTTTCAATCAAAATTGCTATTTATGTGAAGACCAACTTATCAAACTAAAATTCACAAATATTCATATCATCAAAATACTAATTATACCACTGAAATTCAGCAGCAACTGAATACATCAAAAATGGAATTTCTTCCATATAACATAAATGCATCAAAAATGGAATTTCTTCCATAGAACACAAAAGCATCAAAATGCAATTATTTTCCATTGATTCAAAACTCAAAATTCATATCAGAAAATCATCTAGAAAACTAATTTAAAAATTAGATCAATGCAACTTAAAACGATCGACGAACAAGCGACAAAGAGGAAGGCAACCGGGGGATGGACAATTGCCTTGAACAAGCTCCAGGCAGCATGATTGGTCGCTAGTTCACCTGATTTTTGTTAGATCAAATGTTGTATAATACTTTAGCATTTTATTGAATCTATTGCATACACTTAATAATACTAGATAGTGCAATTAAAAGATAGAGCAAAGTCTAATTTCAACATTTAGAAAGCAGTAAACCGATAGTGAGCAAACAAAGAGTAGATTTAAAAAACACCGACAGTAATCACCAAAAAAAGATCAATAAAACAAGCATTTTCATTATCCAACCACATGTAAATGAATCTAGACTAGAAGTATGAGGGTTACTCACATTAGCATCCCAAAATTCCGAAAATTGCAAGCAATCAACACAGGGCCAAAACTCAGAATTTCATTTTCATCCTCAGTGCAGCAAGAATTTGGCATAGCAAAACTAAGTAATTTCCTACAAAATATTTATAGAAGCTGTGTTTATGAGTTGAGAATAATATATCCAAATTTCAGATCTTTATGACTTTTCAATAATTAGTTATGAATTTTCTACTGACCTTCGTTTTCTGTCCAGATTTAACCCGAAAACCACTTGAGAAAATATCATCTTTGACCCATCAAAACTAAACCAAACGGCATGAAATTTGAAACATAGGTGATGGAATATGTCAGCAATAATATATCCAAATTTGAGAATTTTTAAAAATTTAGTTGATTTGTTATGATTTTTGAAGCACCTAGGGTTTTGTGAAAATTTTGAGAAAATGGAGTTGGCACTTTGATTTGGTTTGAGAAGAAGGTGGAGATGATTTGTGTTTGCTGGTTTGAGAGAGATGAAGCTCGACATATTCTCATTTTTTAAGTGCTAATGGGCTTTAGGATAATGGGTAGATATCCAATAAGAAGTGTTTGCTAAATTCTCTTATCACAAGGTGTTGCTAATTAAAACTTTGAATCATAAAACACTTTACTTTATATTTAAACAAACTTGTATATTTTTTATAAATTCAACCACTCAACTTTTACCAAGCTTTATAAGATAAAATCATCATTTTATAATTATAGTATGTTTAAATTTAATTAAACCATATTTTCCATAATAAAATATATTGTTATTGTTAACGTTGTAAAAATACATCGTTTGTGTTCAAAATTTAATACAACCTTTAGAATAAAAATTATTCTTCATAGTTTTACCAAAATAATCTATTTATGGAAAAAATCATATTTCAAAGGTTGAAATTATTTCCATTATTACTAAAATTTCTCAAATACCATTTTTAGTACAAAATTCATTTACATGAACTCCATACAAATAGGTTCTCCAAACTCCAATTTAATTAACATTAAAAATTCCCAAATCTCTTAATTATTTAATTACCACTAAATTAAATTATTCTCCTAATTTAATTTCAGGTAGTTTAAGCCTAGGTTGCTACAATATGTGTGATCATGCCGCCAACTGTATAATGAGTTTCCGTTCACAATAACAACATCCAATTACAACAATGGATACAAGTAATTAAACATCGCGAAGTGCTCAAAGATACTTCCCGATGCAATTAAGAAAGAGGTAAATTTAAAAATTTGGAATCAAAGGAAAGGAAAGGGAAATTTTCAAAAAATGACTAGGAGGGTGCGCCCTCTACCAAAAGTATACCTCAAATCAATATACTTGAGATGGTCATTCTCTCCTGTGACTTCTCTTGGGAACTCAAAGCTAGACCCTGCCAACCTTACCGAGAATCCGAGTATTTCACATATTAATGCACATATAATCGAAATCAACCTAGAGTTTCTGTGAATATACCCTAATGGGAGTAACCCCATATAACTTGGATTCACCCGCTTTCTAGTTTTATTCATTTTCAACAAAGGATAACAACGCTCAAAAGAGCAACAAATCGCCTTAAATTGATGATACTCAAAGAAGAAAGCTGAACCGATATTTAATAAATCAACTATCGTGGATAACTAAAAATGATCGTATATGGAAATTAAATTTCATATTCTTCCCACTACTCGTTGATTTCAAACTTATGCTATCCTTTGGTTGAAAATGAAACTGGGCAAGTTAAAGTAGTGTTACCACTAGGCATTGCCTTGGAAATTTTTTTAACTTTTGAGATAGAAACGAGTCCATCCTCGACATTTAATGTTAAAAGTATGACTAAATCCTTTCCATATAAGCGATATCGTTTATGGAACTTCTTTTCCATAAGAAAATCGAAACTTTATACTTTTAAAATCGAACTTGATCCGAGATTTCACATTTTAAATAATAACTTTAACCGACTTTATCAAAATGGTTGATTTTCTTCAAACACTAATTAGTTTCTTAGGTATCATTATTTAAAATGTTCAATTAACTTATATCAATGATTAAATATTTCAAACATCTTCATTTAAAATAATTAATTAGCTTTAATCCTGCTTAATTACTTCAAACGACATTATTTAAAATGATTAATTAACTTTGATCATCCTTATTCAAATGATTAATTAACTTTAAAACATCATTATTAAAATGATTAATTAACCGTTAAACATCACTGTCCAAATGATCAATTAATTTTTAAACATCGTTATTTAAAACGGTTAATTAAATTTAAAACATCATTGTTAAAGTGATTAATTAATCTTAAAATATCATTAAAAAATGATTAATTAACTTTAATACATCATTATTTAAATAATTAATTATATCATTAGTTAAAATGACTAATTAATTTTAAAACGACATTAATAAAATGATTAATTAATCTTAATCAAATCATTATTTAAATAATTAATTAACCTTCATCATCATCATTTAAAATGATCAATTAATTTTAAAATATCATTATTAGAATAATTAATTGACTTTAATAACATTTTTATTTGAATATGTAATTATCTTTGCAAAAACCCATGCATAAGATTTAACCAAAATATTTGAAAGAGGATAACATTTTTCAAAGTGCCGATATAGCGATAGCTACTATACAGACACTTTCATAAACACTTTCTATATGTCACTATTTCTACCAAACATCACATATCATAATTGTGAGCATACATACAAAGGCAAATAACACTAAACAACATGTAGAGAGCATCTTAATATTATTTACTTAAACCTTTTTTCGATTATATTTCAAGTTACTTTACTACACCAAGATGTCAACTTTTTAAAGTGGCCATCAAGCCAACAAATCTAACACTTTCAACACATAACAACATAAGTAAATAACATGTATTTCCATCACTATAACAAAGGTCAAAATTTTTGTTATAAAGGTGAGATTTTGCTCACCAAAATGCAACCAAACCAAGTCGATCTACGACTTTACGTTGTACTAACATCCAATCTTTATTTTTCTTCTTTAAAGTTTGTATTTTTTGAGCCTAAATAGGCTAGGTGGGTTTGGCCAAGGGCTATAGGGGCTTGGCCATAGTGGTTTTGAGGGAGTATGGATCTTGTTTTTATAAGTGAGGATGTGTAAAGGAGAAAGAAATTAGCTTTAGTATTTTTGCTTTAGAAAGAAGTGAAAAAGAATGGATTTTTGAATTTGAAAAACTAGGAAGCCATTAACAAGTTTTTCAAAAGCTTAAAGAAAGAGATGGAGTTTTTGAAAATTAAGAAAATAAATGATAAAATGAGAAAAAATATGAGAGAATTGTTTTTATAAAAAGTGGAATAACCAAATTACCAAAATGACCTTTCTTATATACCCTCCATTCCTTTATCTCCACATCATCACTTCCCTCCTCTATGCCTTATAGCACATGCCACCCATGAAAGCTCCCTTATTGTCCACCAAACAAAACACTTCTTTGTACCATAATGTCATATAATGTGACATATCATTCTTACTTTATTTTTATTTAACTTTTTTGAAAAGATGTCACATCTTCTTATATTTACTTTAGTAAATATATTCTCACTATATTATTTGCCTTATTCATACTTATATTATTTGTAAATATGTGTATATGTTAATTATAATGGACACAATGCTTCTGACAAATTTCAAACATCGAAAATTCGAAAATTCAAAAAATGATTTCCGGTCACATTTACTATTTTCCTTTGGAATAATTATTTTTGTAAATAAATTTTGATAGTCATTTCCCCATCACTAGTTATTATTTAAAAGATTTTATTTTTGTTATAAGATTTATTAATTATTTAGAAATACATTAAACATTGAAATTTAAAGTGATTAAAATATGAGTCGTTACATCCTCCCCTCCTTATAGGAAATTTCGTCCTCAAAATTTATCATACACAACAATAGATACCAAAAGGAACCCAAATGATCATATTAAATCAAGTTAGTACAAAGAAAGTGACTCCACCACAACCAGTGAGTACACTAAAAGACAAAACAACATGCAAATAGTTTACGACAACAACTCAGTATACGAATTCCTAATATAATCCTAGGTTTCCCAAGTACAATCCCTATCATTCTCATTCCACTAGACCTTAACAAGATTCACTACCTTCATCTTTAATCGCTTTACATCTCAAGCGATGATACAAATAGGCCGCATAAGAAATGTTAGGTTGGACTGAACTTCCGAATCAACTTGTTGTGTCGGTTCCACTATTGTCAAAGGGTCATGTACACACTTACATACATAAGACACGTGAAATACATTGTGCACATACGGTAGTCTATTTAGTAATTTCACTCTATAAACAAGCATACCAATCCGGTCCAGAATGGGAAAAGGGCTAATAAATCGAGGGGCTATCTTCCCTGATTTCCAAATGTCACAACACTCTTCAACGGAGAAACCTTCACAAACACCAAATCTCCCACTGAGAAGTCAAGACCCTTACGCCTCCGATCCGCATAACACTTCTACCGATCCTGTGCTTCCTTCATCTTCCTTCTGATATCATCTCGGACCCAAGAACAATTCTATCACCAGACTTAACTCAGCATGAAGGAGAACGATACGAACGACCATATAGAGCCTCGAAAGGGGCCATACCAATACTTGCCCGATAATTTTTGTTGTAAGTGAATTCAACTAAGGGTAAATGATCTTCCCAAGAACCTCCAAAGTCGAGAATGTATACTTGCAACAAATCTTCCAAGATTCAGTTCACTCTCTTCGTTTGCCCATCTGTTTGGGGATGGTAAGTTGTACTCAAACTCAGCTTGGTCCCTAAGGCGGTATGCAGTCCCTCTGAGAATCTGTTGGTGAATATCAAATCTCGGTCACTTACAATACTACAAGGAATACCATGGAGCCTCACATCTCCATTACATACAAACTCGCCAGACTTGCAGCATTCCTAGTTGGCTTAATCTGAATGCAATAAGCACCCTTGCACTAGTACAAAAAGTGCATATTGCTTCGCCTCATTTGCATCAGTTGAACTAAAAACTGATGCAAATAGAACTATTTGCATCAGTTCCATCTTAATAACCGATGCAATTGGTACATGAAAAGCAATAGGTAATAAAAAATCAAATTTGCATCGGTTGTCACCAACAACCGATGCAATTTGTACGTGTAAATAGTTTTAGTCGCATCGGTTTTAAATTCAACCGATGCAACTACATTAGTTTGCATTCATTTTCCATCGGTTTGCTACTCCAACTTTCATTTTCCCTCCCCTTAACTTTTCATTTCCCGCTTAGCTTTCATTTATCCCTCCACTTCCCCTGTAACCCGTTAAGAAGAAAACAAAAGGAACTTTATATTCGTTCAATTGAACGACTTCAAATCAAATGAAATCTAATGTCAATTTATAAACTCATGTCTCGATTCGAATTCAAAAGAAAATCTCAAAGCCAAATCAAAATCGGCTCTCGTAAGCAATTCTCAAATTCAGTTGCGGATTCTAGGGGATTCGATGCGTTGAATTTGATTTGGGGATTTCAGTCGCTGGTGGGTTGGTCACGTGTAGTTGGTCTCACTGAATTAGGAACTCGCGATTTGGAAATCGTTGTTGGTGGAGGCGATAAAACTGCAGTGACGAGTTTGTGCACCATCCTTATTATTGGCTTATTTGATGATCTGAGTTTCAGAAATATAATTTGCCGTCCTTAATCCTGCTCAAGCCACAGGTATGTGAACCGGATACTACTGAATAGAGAATGATTTACTCCCTCTTCTATGTACTCAACCTTAGCTAATCATTGTTTCTATTTTAATTATCTATGGCTGCTTGTTTTTCAATACAGTCTTATTAATTCATGAGATAGATTTCATTTTACCATGCACAAGACATGTAAAATATTGCACGATCATGTTTTGATATGATATGAACACGTCATTTCATTTTATCAAAACAATATACAGCACAATTGTATAGGATCATGCTGCACTTTGAAATGATAATAATCATTACAAGTGGAGTTCATATGCCATACCCTCACAGATTTTGCAATTACATTGGCATTAGTTGCATTGTTGAAGAGGAAAACTCATGATTTATCATTTATTACTTCAGTTGGGTACGCTCTCGATGTGGTACTTGTTCTTCCTCTCATAGCAAAGCTTTCCACTATAAAATGATCCACATGATGAAATAAAAGAATACTACAATGGGAATGTAGACAAGAGATGACCATTAACGAAACTGTAACACTAACATCAATTACAAATGAAATGTAGACATGTGGCTTTGTAAATACTTACTTGCACACTGTAAATAACAAATTGGATGTGCAGTGCCACACTGGTAGATAACAACTGAAGGCAAAATAAGCTGAAAATAATTATAAGTCTGCCAAGGCACTAGCAGGTTTTTTTTAAAAGCTTTTAGATTACTATAGGTTATTACATTAGCGTTCATGATTTGCATTAAGGTGCAATTTTCATTTTAACAAAGCTAACAACATTTATCATATTATTACAAATATAATAACCTTGTAAACAGCGTCCCTGCTAAGAACAACTTGTGCTTTAAGGGAAGTATCATCTTCACTATCGGATTCATCACTGTCGTCATCTTCAAGTCGATCGTAGCCCAATAAGAATGATAAAGCTGACTTTAAAATCCTAAAATAGAAAATTAGATCAGCTTAACAGATCTAATTAGCATGAATCGTATTTAAGAAAGGTATTACAATGTGTACGGAATTGGAATAAGTACATGCCTTGAAGATGTATGATAACATACCTCGCATATAGCTCACAAACTATTGTTGCATATTAACTGTATGTTAAAATGTCATCTCCTTCCTTCCCTGGTTTCTATGAGACTATTGTTGCATATTACTCACAAACTCATGTAGGTGTTTTGCCTGACATTAAGATGTAAATCCTATTCATGTTGATAATCAAGTAAGTTAAGCTGATTATTCACTTAGGTTATTGTGAACTAGAACTATTAATGGCTATGTAGATATTAAATATTTCAAATCATTTTCATTTCATTGTGAAACATCCACTTTAGATGTAACGGTCAGTCAAGTAACATGCCACTACACATCATGATACAATATGATATTATCAAGGCCACGAATGTGTTGATTCAGCAATTATAATTCTAAGCTACCGATAGCTATGTACACATGAAATTTCTTGTTAATTGCTGCTGATTACAATTCTTGTTAGTAAGCAATTCAGATATTTCTACTATGCAACTGTTGGTGTATGTAAACAACTCTTTCGTAATAAATAAGTATTTTGAACATGTAGCAAGCAAGCCAAGTACATTCTGGTTTTCTGAAAGTCTCACATAAACCAGCGGCTGCCTGTTATGGAACCCACTTTTATTTAAAGAAACATGTGTCAGGATAAATATATTTTATTTTATACCAAATAATATATACAGATCTAGAAAAAAGGCTGCTGGGATATATACAACCCACATTTTGTCATTAGCAAATTGATAGGAGATACCTCTTGAGAATGAGCTGAGCCCATAGTCTATATTCTCCGAGTGTATTTATGTTTCAACATTTTGAATTTATATGATATGTTCTGCCTCTCTCAGTTTATTATATTATGAACATTAATTGTCATTAATTTATTAATTAGAAAATTGGTTAATTAAATTTCCACTTTCAAATTCATTTCATTCCATATGTAGACAATTATTTAAGTTGTTCTAACCAAAGAAATCAAACCATAATTAAATATGCAATTTCCATTTTCAATTAATCTAACATATATTTCGATCACAAAATCTTAAACACTTTCAAGTATAAAAGAAATTAAACCACAAATACAACGGTAGGTATTTGCGAATATGAATTTTAATTTGATGAAAAACAAGAGGAAATTTGGGAAGAAGCTTGATTATTTAATTCCCTGAGTCGTTTGAGAAAAGCTGGTTAAAATAAGGCACATGACTTTTAGTTTCAAAGGAGGAGAACATGCATTACGAATGGAAGATTAGATACAAAAAATGAATAATTAAAAAGAAGTCAAAGGACATGTTATAGAACCAAAGCAACCATCAAGTTGTCTAATAACATGGCAGCAATGAACAATGATGAAAAAAGATATAAAATTGTTCATTGTATCCTTTGAGCTGAATGACGTTTACTAATTTAAGGTAGCATATTGCATTAGATAGGGATTATGAAATTTTCATACGTTCACTTCAGTAGACAGTGTTCAGTTGCATACATAATAATAAGTCTTCCACATTTTACAGTTAAGCTCTCTTACGTACTGTTATCCCGCCTTTTGGCAAGGCCGTGACACCAAGGACTTGACTAGATACCGGTAACAGATTGTCTCGGAAGTCGGTTACACGTAAGGATCACTACGGATATCGATGATTTTGTCCGAGTCCAGTTCGGGCTGCAATTGATAAGACGCGTCAAGCAGAGCCATGGGAGCCAACGATCCAAGTTTCAAGTCAATCCGAGTTCGTATGCTCGAGATATCGTCGACAAAAGATGGAGTAGGGCACCTTTAGTTCGAATCCATAGGTTTCGCCTATGTTCGAATCCATTGGCCAGGAAACGGTTCGAATCCATCGAACTTCCATTGCCTCGACTCCAGCAGCTCTCCCTTGCTTCGACTCCATCAGCGTAGAAGCTCTCGTTCGAATCCAGCCGGACCAAGTAGTTAGCTATACTTCGAATCGATTCGAACGATACCTTAAGTTCGAATCGATTGGAGCTTTCTACAATTCGAATCCATCAAGAGAGGGAACTTCGAATCCAGAAGACGTTGCTTCACTTCGAATCCATCGTGGAAGCTTACCTTCGAATCGATAAGACAAAGCTTCACTTCGAATCGATAAGAGATGGCTTCACTTCGAATCCGGGAGACGCAGCTTGCCCTCGACTCCACCATCTTCGAATCCAAGTCGTGGATTCGACCCAGTCAAAGCGGAGTGCAAAGCGGACCGATTCGAAGAAAGCGCACCACGTCACCATCCTCACAAGCAGGAAGATCGATTCGAACGAATCGATTCGAGCATATCGATTCGAACGACTCCAGAATACGAAAAACACCAACTTGAATCGATCATAACTCGAGTTCTACAAGTCCAAATCCCATGAAATTTTCACAGAAGCTCAAACACATGATGAAGAATGTACACACCGAATTTCAGCTCAATTGGACGATTTCTTGATCGATTCGAACCAAGGGTCGAATCGATCCTAAAGTGGGCCCGGGTCTCCAGATTTCGGCCATGTGGGCCCCCTGACGTACCAGAACTGGTCTCCCCACATTTTAGGCGAAATACCAGCCTCCTACACCTATAAATAGACCCCCTGGTCATTCAGAAAAGAGGTCGAAGAATTCTAAGTACTGAAGAGCGCCCAGATTCTGCCAGATTTACTCCAGAACACCGCCGCTGCTTTAGATTGACACTTAGCATTTGAATTCAGTTGTATTACAGTATAAAGAATTGTAATCTTCGAGCGTCGAGCAATAAAATCATCAAACCTTCATAGTGGACGTAGGCTACAAAGCCGAACCACTCTAAATCGCTTGTCTTTGCAATTTACTTTCTGTTATTTGGAGTTTTTGTTAGATAACCCACAGTTTTAATCTTCATTCTGCGCGTTTATCTCTTCAAAGACTTCCGAAGAGTGTTGTGCCCATTTTTGGTACAAACACTTTGGTGCTTTCACTGAGAAAAAACCAGCTTTTTTCTCCTGCTCCTTGGATCTACCATCGATACCGGATTGCACAAATCCAAGAGGAAGATCCAGATCTTCGAATCACAGTCCTTCCATTCTACTCAGATTTGCATAAAATCTAGGAAAAGGATTCATCGTTCAAAATGGTTAGCACGAGAACCACTTCTGCAGGTCCAGGACAAGAAGGTAGGGATGGACAAAATCCTGCTCAACAGCAGCCATCCAACCAAGACAACACTGCCCACTCAGATCCGTCTGGGGCAGTCGCTAGGCAAGAATTCCAAGTATTGCTACAAGAGCTGACTCAGAGTCGGCAGCAATTAGCCGAACAGTTGCGTGCCAGTATCGAATTGACAAACCAACTGAACCGCCAGGGCCGTAGGAGGTCCAGAAGGGATGTTGTTTCCCACTCATCCACTGAAAGTTCTGCTTCATCAGACTACTATCACAGATCTACCCGTCCTCGATTAGACGGGAGTCATGCACAAACGACCGGATATCAACCCGCTTTAACTGTTGGACAGTTGAGGGCAGGACCGTCTACCAGCTTTCAGGCCGGGCCCTCCACACAAGGAGGCCCTACTACCCAGCAGACCGCGGACAATCATGCCGTAGCTGCCACAATAGAAACAAGGGTTGATACCCGAAATCTTTCAGAGCCAAATAATCGGCAACGTGGACGTACTCCTGAACCGTACGTCTTGGATGACGCTGAGCCAAGGAGGCAAAATTTGGACCGTCGACAGCGCCCGGTCCGAACTCGCGCTGTGGAACCCGACCACACCTTAGCTCGGCATGCTCAAAATGTAGCAATGCCAGACATCTCGACTATGATACGTCAGATGATCCGCGAAAGCCAAGGCCTTACCAACGATGACTGGGGACTTTCCCGTAGTCACACTCCCTTCACAGACGAGATACTGAGTGCTGAACCTCCCCGGCGATTCAGAATGCCAACCCTTCCTATGTACGAAGGAAATTCTGATCCCAATCAACACATCTTGAAATATGAGTGGTCAATGAGCGCCGCAAGGGCCGATGACGCAGTAAAATGTCGCAGTTTCCCCATCTCTCTAGGTGGAATTGCAACGATGTGGTTCACGAGATTGCCACCTAGGTCTATCTCTTCATTTGATCAACTGGCTAAGAAATTTGTGGAACAATTTCGCATGCATGTCGCTAGACCCAAAGATGTCAACACCCTATCCAGTGTTACCCAAGCTCGAGGGGAAACGCTAAGGCGTTACTTAGAAAGATTTCATGCGGCATGTGTGGAGATTAGTAATCCCAACGACAACTCAATCTTAATGGCATTAACGAAGGGGATTGACCCTGATTCTGAATTTGGAAACTGGTTAGCTGGAAAACCGCCTGCATCGTTGGACCGTTTCTACTCCAAAGCCGTGCAATTCTTACGACAAGAGGACGCGAAACAGTCCAGGAAGCAAGACGATGCGGGACCCAAGAGTGAAGGGATACAGAGCAATGTAGCTGTAAAACAGTCCGGTGACAATTCCGGAAACGTTCAGTTGAACATACAAAACAAGCAAACGCAGCCAAGAGGAAACAATGGTCAGAATAAGAAAAGAGATCCAAATCGGGGTCCACGACGTGAGGCCCCAATGTTCGATAATTACACACCACTGAATACATCTTTGGAAAATGTGTACCTACAGACTTGCAATACTATGCAATACAAGAAACCGGCTCCGAAGCAATCGTCGGAGAGGCAGATTCAAACAGGAAAGTTCTGTAGATTCCACGAAAGTTATGGCCACAACACCAATGAATGTCGACACTTGCAAGACCTCGTTGAGAAGTTGATCAGAGAAAGGAAGTTAGATCAGTTTGTGCGGGCACCGCAGTCCGAAGGGGCGGGCCCCTCAAATCAAAATCATGTACAGAATCCAGAAAGACAGGAAGAACCAGGTCGTGTCGGAGGAAGACTGGTGATTAATGTTGTGAGTGATAGTCCTCGTACAGCGAAGCAAAGCTGGGGAAAAATGAAATCATATAGCAACTTGGTTAGACGAACAGACTTTGAGTACGATGATAACTTAGACAATAAACCTTCGACCAAACGAAAGAGAGCGACAATTAATGACATCACTTTCCGAGACAACGATACTGGTTATGTCGGAAGCCCAACTACGGACCCACTCGTGATATCGGCACAAGTAGGTCCAGCTTGGATGAAGAGGATACTAATTGACTGCGGGAGCTCTGTGAATATCCTTTTTATACATGCTTATAATCAAATGAGGATGAATCCCAGGGATTTGGAACCTTGCCAAACTCACCTCCATGGATTCAACGGTAGCTCTACCGTACCTATTGGGGTGGTGAAGTTACCAGTTAGGTTAGGATCTAAGGAACATTGGAGAGTTCGAACATTACAGTTCACTGTGTTGAACATAGTCTCGCCATACAACGCCTTCTTAGGACGACCTGCCCTTACTGAATTCAGAGCTGTAATTGCCCCATGGTGCTTGACCTTAAAGTTTCCCACTATCAACGGAGTTGGAGTCGTCCAGGGCGATCAGGTTGACTTGAGGACAGTCATACACCGAAAACGAATCGCCCGATTACGCGATGCCAAAGACCGACTTAAAACTTTTGAACGCAATGAGATCGTCATTAAAAAAGAATACCCAGCACTGCTGCACATGAAACCAACATGGAAGGGATCACATGAGATTAAGCAAGAGCTCGGGGATGATTTACATGAGATGACGACCGCTAATGGTCTAGCTTCACCAAAGGCCTTGGACAGCGAAAGACTTCGTCGCCATCGCACATAACAGGCTGTGTTTATCTATTTAGTTTCAATTCTGTTTTAGAATTTGTTTCTGCATTTCGAAATTAGAATTTGTAATAAGGCAACTGACTTTGCCATGTTTTCTTATTTCAGCAATAAAATGCCATCTCTTTGAGCCAGAGCTGTGATTCATTAAATACAATGTACAACATCACGATGCACGAAGAGCTAAATTCCATCATGCAATGGAATTTATTCAAGCAGGGAGTGGCTATGAAGCAATCAACCACTCACCAAATGAAACCCGAGCTCGGGGGCAAGCCATCACATCAGGCCAGAAATGGGTTGATACACGACAACCTTTTCCTTAACTCCAGCTTCCGAGAGCGCGAACTGGAGTATAAACATTAACAAACTCCGTACTCCCAGAGTGCGAGGCGGAGTATAAACATTTTTCTAAATCCCAGAGTACTCCGAGAGCGCGAGCTGGGTATGAATATCAACAAACTCCAGCTTCCGAGAGCGCGAACTGGAGTATAAACATTAACAAACTCCGTACTCCCAGAGTGCGAGGCGGAGTATAAACATTTTTCTAAATCCCAGAGTACTCCGAGAGCGCGAGCTGGGTATGAATGTCAACAAACTCCAGCTTCCGAAAGCGCGAACTGGAGTATAAACATTAACTAACTCCGTACTCCCAGAGTGCGAGGCGGAGTATAAACATTTTTCCTAAACCCCAGAGTACTCCGAGAGCGCGAGCTGGGTACAAAACTTTTTAACTAACTCCGTACTCCCAGAGTGCGAGGCGGAGTATAAACATTTTTCCTAAACCCCAGAGTACTCCGAGAGCGCGAGCTGGGTACAAAACTTTTTAACTAACTCCGTACTCCCAGAGTGCGAGGCGGAGTATAAACATTTTTCCTAAACCCCAGAGTACTCCGAGAGCGCGAGCTGGGCACAAGCTTTTTACTTAACTCCGTACTCCCAGAGTGCGAGGCGGAGTATAAACATTCCTTAACTCCGTACTCCCAGAGTGCGAGGCGGAGTATAAACATTCATCTAACTCCGTACTCCCAGAGTGCGAGGCGGAGTATAAACATCCATTCTACTCCGTACTCCGGAGCGCGAGACGGGGTATAAACATACGTCAACTCCACACTAATCCCCAATACTGGGGGCAGAACCATAACACATAACAAGTTGAAGACAGAAAGAGAATAGATTTTCATTTCCCTTATCAACAAAAAGAATCTGATTACAAAGTGTTTATGAAAAATTCTGCTAGTGGGAGCCGAATCCACATCTATACACGGCTATAGAAAAACCAACAAAATGCTACCCTACGCAACAAAAATTTGGGGAAAGGAGTTCATTCTTTCTTCTTCCTTATCTTCTTCTTTGGGGTAGCTCCACCTGATCCGCTGCCTGACTTCTTCCTCAATCGCTTGCTCTTTTCAGGCTTGCCCTCCGGCAGCGATATGATGTCGACATCCTCCTCAGAGCTGGAGGCGACAGAAGTTCTTCTAGGAGGACGAGCTGGGGGCATAGGAGTAGTAGCAGGAAGAGGGACAGGAGCGGTCTCGATCAACACAGTACCACCCGGCGAAATCACCATTAACGGGGCAGGCCCGGGTGGACTAGAACCTACATTCCCTGACGCCATCTCGGCAGCAATCTCAGCTAAAACGTCGTCCTCACGAGATGCTTGGGCCGCATCAGATGTGCCAATAGCTGGCATAGGTAAACTAACGGCCGGAGCAGCCTCACTCACAGCATAGGACGGATTGGCAGAGGGATCGATGGGTTCGTTGAGAAGCTCCTCAATCATCTCAGCGCTGAAAGAAAACACATTTGCATCTCCCTCCTCGCCAATCAAAGTGGAAGTCGTGACGGCTTCAGAAAAAACAACCCCTTGTGTTTAATGAGGAACTGATAGAGCAAGGGGCGCAGACACAATAGCCTCAGTCACTGAAATGCGACAAAACAAAGATTGTTAGCCAAGTGTGTTGCTTAAGGTTTTTCACGACTAAACTACGAGAAGCGTTCAAATACCTTCCTTGGTCTGGACCGAAACATGGGTGGAATCATCGGCAGAAGATAATAATGGCTGGTCAGGATTATATGCAGGAACAGATTGGGGGTCTACCGCACCAGTGGTTTCGGGCAATGTTGCGAGTACAGCTCCAACGCTTGCCTCGTGATGCGCGGTCCCCGAACCTTCGCCTGTCTCTAGAGATTGAATGCCAAGTTTTTCCTTTGCCACAGAGATTACCACCTCATGAAGGGCCTTCCTCTCACCCTTAGTAAGCAGGCGCATCTCCAGTTCAAAGTCGTCAAGTGATCCATCTGGATGCGCCGCTCTCTTCTCGTTCACCAGCCGGGTCCAGGCGTTATACAAGATCATGGAGTCATCTCCCAGCCACGCTAGATTTCTGTGTTCCAGCACATTAGCGTTATACGTAACTAGGAGATCGTCAAACTCAGCATCTAGCCTGGACCTCTCCTCCAAGATTTTTTCCTGAATCTCCGCCTCCACGGACTTAGCCTTGACCGCCGCCGCAGCAAGTTCGGCCCTGAGGGATACTGCTTGGTCGCAAGCCTCTTGAGCAGTAGCGTTCGCATCGTCTTTCTCCTTCACCATTTCAGCGAATTTGGCCTTGAGCTCGTTCAGCTCTTTGACGGCTAAGTCTCGCTCAGCTGCAACGGTGGTATTGCGATGGCCCATCTCTTCCACTGTGGCACAGTGTTCTTGCTGCATCCTCGCTAGTTTGGCCACGACACCCTCGTGTTTCTTAAGAGTTTCAAGCTCTGACTTTCGGGACGTTTCCACTTCGGATTGAAGAACTTGAATGATGCGTTTCTGCTTCGCAATGTCAACGTCACGTTCGGCAATGACTTTCGCTCTGTCAAAAGCTACTCTAGAAGCCTTCACGGCTGCCTTATACCACTCCTTGTACTGAGCGTAGAAGTCGTGGATGTAGTTATGAGCAGTGGTCTCAGCCTCTGGTGGAATTCTTTTGAAGTTAGGCGGGAAGATGTAGCCGTCCATGCAAATCTCCGGGTAGTCGTTTTTCATTTGGGCGAGTTTGGCAGCTCCCTCGCTTGTCAGCTCGGCCGGAGCTTGTTCAATTATAGCAGCTGCCGTTGGTTCCACTCTGGGCCGTTGAGCGTCAGGCCGAGAAGATTGAGAAGGCAACTGTTGTTGATGAGATGGCCCTGGGAGGTCTACTGGGGCCCTGGGAGGCGGAGGAGAGCGAGATCGGGGTCGGTGCTGGTATCCCCGGTCTCTATCAGAGTAATCATAACCAGAACGGTTACGCGTGTAATCCCTGTCTCTGTCATAACGTTCTTGACTCGAGTAGCCTCGCCCATGGTCCCTATCTGTCTCTCTCCTACGGGAGTCATAAAATGGAGAAGATTGACGCACGTTCCGAAGCCTATCTAAAGTGGAGCCACGCCCTGACATCTCACCTGCGATAAGAAAGAATTACGGATTAAAATCCCATAAAGCAATGTTCACTATGCAGAAGTCATGAAGTGCCGTGAAAGTGTGTGTAAATGTGTAAACCCCCAAACCGACCGGAAGTGTTGACCGCACTTAAAGGAAAGGGCTCGTTCATATTTAAGACATCTTGTAATTCCTCCAACCCAGGATTATGAGAGATTGATATATAATCTGGGATAGGAATATCGTCAAGCCCTTTGAGAGAATCTCTCGAATGAGAAGGGGCGGCCTCAGAAATCATAACTCCGGAAGCGGGAAGAAACACATCTACAGATTTTCCCCCTTTTGACTTAAGTTTTTTGGAAACGGCGGCCTTGCCTTTCCGTTTTTCTCCCGATTCCTCCAAGTTTCCCGAAAGGTCAGCCATTGGCTCTGAATCCGTCTGAGTTCTCTCTTCGTCACTCGCCTCGATTATTCTGATCCCGAGTGACCTCTTCGCTTTTCTCTTCTCGGGTTTCTTCTTACTTTCCTTCTTGGAGACGGACTTTGAAAATCCCTCAACAACTATGCTTTGATTAATGTCGATCAAACCCAGAACTCTTAAGTTGTAGTCGTTCAGCACCGAGTCAATGTGCCTCAGCTCGCTCGGAACTTCTTGAAGACTCCGGACGGTACCTTTGAAACGCCCTCCATCGGGCCTAGAAATAATAGCTGAAAAAGGAATGAAATGTCAATTTTAACACCGAAGAGATATTGGTCAAAGAAACAGGTTAAGGCGCTTACGTCTAGACAACCATCGCCTAGCAAAACCCGGAGGGCATCGAACGTAGAACCATTCGTTCTTGAAGTAGCTCAGTCGCGTCCAAGCTCCAACTACAACTTGGCAATTTCTAACTGCCTCCAAAAATGTAAACGACGGGCTATCACCCCTGCTCTTGAAGTTGAATATATGTCTGATTTCATAGGGCCTCGGCGGGCGAAAAAGACAGTCCATGAATATTACGAAGACACTATTCAGCAGCGCGTGCCCGTTGGGATGAAGTTGTGAAGGAGCAATCCCTAAATATGATAGCATCCTTCGGATATATTGATTGAAGGGAGGAAGAGTTCCAGCCGCACAAGCATGACGGTAGAATGCTGTATATCCTTCAGGCGGATTGTGCGGTCTATCGGTGGCGCTGGGCAATAATACGTCACCCAGAGATATGTTATGCTTTAGGCATATTCGTCCCAACAAGGATTCAGATATGTTGGACTGAACCGAATCAACAGGATCCTCAATAAATATCGCCTCCGGCAATTCATCTGGAGCTGGATCGATTACATCGGCAGGGATTTCAGGAATCTCAAGCACAGGAGGAGTCGAGCTCTGCACCTCTTGTTGTTGGGAGCTCGAAGATTCCATAATTAGCTAACTCATCAGAAAGCAACGTTAAGTTCAAAACTAGCCCGTGCATGCCCCAGTATAGTGTGTATGAACGTGTCGTGCAGTGCAAGTGCTGTGCATTACTTAAGCAAATTTAACAGAATGAAGCGAGATGTTCGTACAACATAACTTGAGAATTTAAGAAAGGAAGTGACCGTCATCGCTGACCGTCATTTCCGCACCATCCAAACGCTACGGACCAACTTCAAGTATAAATCAGTTGTATTATTGGTTAAGTCATGGTTCCATCGACGAGCTTCAAAGGAAATTCAAGTCTGTCAATCAAGTTCGATTATGCAAGGCCGAAGCTCGTCGGAGTCAAGTATGCCAAAGTTCATTAAGTTCATCAGAGAATAACTTAAAACTGGTCGTAGTTCGTATGATGGAGCAAGTCAAGAAGCAATGGTATCAGAGGACGAAGACGTTCGAATCCATCGACTTCGAATCGATATGGGTCGAATCGATGGAGTTCGATACCAGGTACTTCGAATCCGTATGGTTCGACTCGATATAACTTTGTGATAGAGGAGCTCTTCGAATCCGTAGGCTCCACATTGTTTCGAATCGATCAGGATTCAATTCTTTCGAATCGATCTAAATGACATCACTTCGAATCGATCGAATCGACCTTTTCCCTCCAAGTCATCGATTCGAAACCTTGCCCTCGAAATCGATTCGAACCGGTCATTCCTGGATCGATGCGAAACAACGGGAGACGACCCACTCCATTCAGACTTCATCACTCCTCGACTCCATCGAGTCGACCCATTCCATTCAGATCTCATCACTTCACAGAATTTTCTAAGGCAAAGATAATTCCATTTTCCTCATCTCGAATCGATCCATTGAATACCTGTTTGGATTTCGAGTAAAAGCGTGGAAGGAATCGATTGTTCTAAGGAGAGCAGGTGTGTCTTGGTCTTGAAAAAAACGATTCGAAGAAGAAGCTCTCAAAACAGTGAAAAGTAAAAAGTAAAAAGTGAACAGGACCCTGGTATATATAGGAGAAACGAGACCATTCGCCTCCCGGTCAAACACAACCGGGAATAATGGGTCTAACTCATCGATTCGAAGCAGAATCTTCGAACCCATCGCCACAGGTCCAAATCGATTCGAAGCTGACCAGGCGACCTCATCGACTCGGACTCGAATACCTACACCAGACGACTTCGAGGCTTTTCCTTCGAATCCGCAGCATCGACTCGAAGCACTGCGTCGATCAACCAGTTCGAATCCCTCCTTTAGTTCGAATCCATCCGGTTTCGAATCCTTTGCCGCATCGAATCCATTCCAGCAGCATCGAAACAAAGCAACATTGATTCGAGCACTTACAACTTCAACTCAGAGAACATCGAATCCACGCAATATCGATTCGAAGGGGCACAGCTTCGAATCCATCGCCAACCACTGATAAAAATGAACACATCGCTTCGACATGAAAAGATTACTGGATTACCTTTTTACCTCGATTCAGGAGAGGATCGATACAAGAAGATAATCATAGGCAATCATAAAGGCAGTGTTTTAACTCAAATCTCAAATCAGTCCAGGAGAGGACCGATGCAGGTTTCGATAGTAAACTGAACTGACAACGACATGTGATCACGCAACGGACATTCATGTTCATCTCGTCATGACTCAAAAAACTGACAGCCAGTCACTATTGTACGACGGTCGATTACAGCGATACAGAATGCAACTTTTGGTAAAGCATGTCATAGCTGTCCAGTGAGAGACTGCAACTTTTCAAAGCACGTCATGTTTACACAAGACGTACTTTGGGGGGCAAATGTTATCCCGCCTTTTGGCAAGGCCGTGACACCAAGGACTTGACTAGATACCGGTAACAGATTGTCTCGGAAGTCGGTTACACGTAAGGATCACTACGGATATCGATGATTTTGTCCGAGTCCAGTTCGGGCTGCAATTGATAAGACGCGTCAAGCAGAGCCATGGGAGCCAACGATCCAAGTTTCAAGTCAATCCGAGTTCGTATGCTCGAGATATCGTCGACAAAAGATGGAGTAGGGCACCTTTAGTTCGAATCCATAGGTTTCGCCTATGTTCGAATCCATTGGCCAGGAAACGGTTCGAATCCATCGAACTTCCATTGCCTCGACTCCAGCAGCTCTCCCTTGCTTCGACTCCATCAGCGTAGAAGCTCTCGTTCGAATCCAGCCGGACCAAGTAGTTAGCTATACTTCGAATCGATTCGAACGATACCTTAAGTTCGAATCGATTGGAGCTTTCTACAATTCGAATCCATCAAGAGAGGGAACTTCGAATCCAGAAGACGTTGCTTCACTTCGAATCCATTGTGGAAGCTTACCTTCGAATCGATAAGACAAAGCTTCACTTCGAATCGATAAGAGATGGCTTCACTTCGAATCCGGGAGACGCAGCTTGCCCTCGACTCCACCATCTTCGAATCCAAGTCGTGGATTCGACCCAGTCAAAGCGGAGTGCAAAGCGGACCGATTCGAAGAAAGCGCACCACGTCACCATCCTCACAAGCAGGAAGATCGATTCGAACGAATCGATTCGAGCATATCGATTCGAACGACTCCAGAATACGAAAAACACCAACTTGAATCGATCATAACTCGAGTTCTACAAGTCCAAATCCCATGAAATTTTCACAGAAGCTCAAACACATGATGAAGAATGTACACACCGAATTTCAGCTCAATTGGACGATTTCTTGATCGATTCGAACCAAGGGTCGAATCGATCCTAAAGTGGGCCCGGGTCTCCAGATTTCGGCCATGTGGGCCCCCTGACGTACCAGAACTGGTCTCCCCACATTTTAGGCGAAATACCAGCCTCCTACACCTATAAATAGACCCCCTGGTCATTCAGAAAAGAGGTCGAAGAATTCTAAGTACTGAAGAGCGCCCAGATTCTGCCAGATTTACTCCAGAACACCGCCGCTGCTTTAGATTGACACTTAGCATTTGAATTCAGTTGTATTACAGTATAAAGAATTGTAATCTTCGAGCGTCGAGCAATAAAATCATCAAACCTTCATAGTGGACGTAGGCTACAAAGCCGAACCACTCTAAATCGCTTGTCTTTGCAATTTACTTTCTGTTATTTGGAGTTTTTGTTAGATAACCCACAGTTTTAATCTTCATTCTGCGCGTTTATCTCTTCAAAGACTTCCGAAGAGTGTTGTGCCCATTTTTGGTACAAACACGTACAGCATTGTAGGGCTCCATAAACTTTAAACCAAACTTATCATCAATTAGAGAACGAGAATTTTATTTGATTCCATCCATGCAAAACAGCCAAAAATCTGTAGTATACTTATTGAGTTTCAGACTGTCAGTTCGAAACAGCCACCCAAAAAACATACTTTACTGTATAACCATGCATAGTCCTAATATTTTTATTTTTATCACAAATTATTAGCTGTGATTTTTCTACAGAGGTATATTTTGGAGTAGCTATAATGTCATATTTGATAGTAACTATGAGTTTGAACAAAATTTGCAGGGATTCATTCAAAATTACATGATGAACAGGCAGAGGTAAAGTAATGAGATGGCAATTGGCAGTGGAAGGTTTGTTATAGTGGTTGCTGGTTGAAGGAAGGAAGGAGGAAAAGAAGGTGGAAGACAATGGCAGTGAAATTGCTGGTTGATTGTTGTGTGGAATGGTTTCTGGTGGGAGATGGCAAGTTGTAGAGGAAAGAATGCAGTGGAGTTGAAGTGTTGTAAGGGGGAGAGTTGTTTTTTGAATGAAGCAGAGAAGGTTGGGTTTTGTGATGGTAGAGATATGTGGTCTGGGTGACTGTAGTTGCTATATGAACTGAAGTGACATGGGGATGTTTGAAGGCAATGGGTGATGCTTGTAGCAGTTTGTGGCGATGTTGCGAGGAATGGGGGAAGTTGAATTGTTATGTTGATGTGTGGGTTGGAGTTAAAACAAGTTAGAGGAAGAATGGTGAAAGGAAGAAGCAGTTTTGGAAGGCGGTCGCAGATTTGTGTGATGTTTTGGCGATTGCTGATGGTAGCTTGTTCTACAGAGGTATCTCTTCTTAATAATCTCTTTATCATTATAACTACTTGGTTACCATTGATTTACCACTGATTTAAATGTTGCCACCCAAAATAATAGGGGTAAAGTAACTAACTTGTTGATAAAGTATACACCCTATAATTTTCATTGTTTTCCAATTGGCGCTTGATTTATCTCTTATGATAATATCTTTTAAGTAACTAACTTGTACACATTCATACACATGTATGCACATTTTGATTTGTAATGTATTGGCGTTTTCTTCTTTATTCAGTTCTTTGGGAGTGGCTAAGAGCTAAACTATACATATGCAGGTGCTGGCACCAGGAGGAGCTAAAGACCCAAATGAAATTATAAGAGATTATCTTGGAAGGGAGCCATCTGTTCGTTCATTTATAGACAGCAATACAAGAAACAGCTTGTGGAATACCCTCATCTACAATGCTTGCTAATTCCTTGGCCAACATTGATACTACCTTCATACGGTTCAGTATCTTTGGTTGATTGATTCTAGACAAGTATATCAGTTGTAACTTTTCTATTTCATGCCTCTAATTTTATTTTTCTTTAGAATTTATTTATGTTTTTCATTCTTTTGTAGAATTATTAAATCTGATTATGTATTTGCCATCAAATTTAATTTTGATAGTAATATTGCATGTAATAATTGTTTGTTATAATCAATAATATATATTTAGTCTATTTGAGTACTGTAATAATGGTTTCTGAGAATGGCTTTTTTGCATCGGGTATAAATAGCTGATGCAATAGAGGGATTAGTTTGCATCGGTTGTTATAAAAAACCGATACAATAGAGGGATTAGTTGCATCGATTTTCATTACAACCGATGCAACATGGGGCTGTGTCCAAGCAACCAACCATGATATTTTGCATCAGTTGTTAGTAACAACCGATGCAAAAAGGACCTTTTTGCATCGGTTTCAAAACTGATGCAAAAGTGTTAAGCCCGTTGCATCGGTTGCATATGCATCGGTTGTTAAACTAATGCAAAAGGGGGGTAAACAACCGATGCAAATGGCCTGTTTTGTAGTAGTGTTGGTCAACCGATCGACTATAACCCAAATGCTTTCATTCCCACTTCTTGAACTAGGAAATCCACCAATAAAGTCCATATATATCTACTTTGAGATCTCAAGTAGCTGAAGCAGTCCAGCTACGTTGGTCACTCTTAATCTGCTGGCAGTTTGCACGCTGACTCACAAAGATCGAAACATCTCGCTTCATCCCCTTCCACCATAATACCCTCTTCGTATCTTTGAACATCTTAGTCACTCTTGGATGGAAAGATAACTTTGAACGATGAGAAGCAATCTTTGATAAATATTTGATGAACCTACGTAAAATCCGGCCAATCCCAAGAAACTTCTAACTTCTATGGCATTTCGGGCTTCTTCCAGTCTTGAACTGCAACAACTTTAGTTAGGTCCACTGATATGCCTTCTCTCGACACAATATGCCCCAAAAACCTAATTTCAGATTATCAAAAATGGCACTAAGCAAACTAGCCTTCAACACATGGCTCCTCATGGTATTGAGTACAACTCAGAGATGGTACTTGTGTTCCTCCTCCGTTTTTGAATAGACAAGAATGTCATCAATAAAGACGAGGACAAATTTATTAAGAACGTCGCGAAACACTTGATTCATTAAGTCCACAAAGAAAGCGGGTGCATTAGTCAGCCCAGATGGCATGACTAACCACTCGTGGAAACTATTTGGAGTTTTAAAAGCGATTAAGGGCATACTCTCCTCTACTACCCTTAATTGGTGAAAACCGGTGGCAAGGTCCAATTGGAAAAATATCCGAGTGTCGTGGAGTTGATCAAACATGTCGTTAATCCTTGGTATAGGGTATTTATTCTTGATAGTCTTTTTATTCAACTTACGGTATTCTACATGTAACCTTAAAGAACCGTCTGCCTTTGTAACAAAGATGACCGATGATCCCCAACTAGAGTACTACATCTTATCATTCCTGATCGAGATATTTTATATCGACTAGAAAACACCTAATGTATCGTAATAAAACCGCAAGTGCATGTCGTACAATTGTAGTATGTAGGCAAGTGGGTGTCACATCCATAAAGAAAACAAATAATTTCTATTTATTTAATCAAATAAAACCAAGAAGCTGAGAGAAGTTCTAAATTAAAAGTGCAAAAAGAGTAATAAAAGAGAAAACTACCGTGATTAAGGAATAATTTAGGGGAATAAATCTACTCTCCAATTTCATCAAATAACAAAAGATAATTTCCAAAATCCCTTTTTTTAATAAATGGAAATGATTTATACATCTACTTTAAGTATGAAATATCAACACTAAATAGAGAAGTATAAATCATCAAATTTAAACATACAAATCAATCCACTTATTAATTATTTAGGAAATATTAATATATTTGATACAGATCTATCTAAGCATGGAAAATTAAGGTGTAAATCAAATATAGATCATCAAATTCAATTCTATGCCAAATATTATTAATAATTCCATGGTTCATATATGTAAATAATTCTTTATTTAGTTTATTATTAATTTAAGCATAACCTATTTGGGATAAACCAACATATGCTATCAAAAATACATGCATAAACATAAATAGAAAAATATCTAAAGAAAAGTAAGATCCAAAACAAGAGAATTGTAAAAGCATCTTTTTTTTTAATTTCAATTTAACTGGATAGCTTCATTACCCTCTAAATTGAAGTGGATTAGCTCATAATGAAATATGAACAAAAAGAAATATAAAAAGGGAAATAAGCCATTAAAGGAAAAGAAGAAGAAGAAAAGAGACTAACTTTATTTTCTAACTCCAAATAAAAGATTACAATCAAAAGGTTTAATGAATTCCCTAGATACAATGAGGGTACATGGGTATTTATAGGGTGTTTTGCCTTAAGCCCCAATTAATAAAATATTTCCTTCCTAAAATACAAATGGGCCTTTTGCCTTTTCTTCATGAGATATAGCTTGTAATTGTAAAAAGAAGTCATCTATGGGCTTTAAACTTGTTTGATAAGAGGATTTTCACTTTGAGCTTTGTACAATTTTTGCCTTTGAAATCTCTGTCTCTTGCATCAAAAATCCAAGGCTTCAAATCATTCTTCTTTGCACTAATTTCTTGTTCAAATCTTCAAATTAATTGCTTGCACCAATGAAGCTACCAGCTTTTCAACTAAATATTTGCAAAAATAAATAAATAATTATAGAAAATTTACCGATAATTTTTTAACAATAAAATATGCATAAAAACCCTTTTTTGTCCAAAATGAATGATGATTGAAATAATTTTCATGAATTTGTGAAAATATGTAAAAATACCCTTCATGTAACTTTTATTTGCATGAACTAGATAAAATTGAGCATAAAAATGTGCACATTTACGTGTACATCAAATACCCCCATACTTATCTTTTTATTCATCCTCAAATAAAATAAATAAAACTAAATAGGTCACACTTTTGTAAGAAACACGATTGCATTGAGCGTATGCAACAAGCCGTTAAACCTTTAGGTGTCCCTAGTAGGACGAGTGTTGTCTCGTGAGGGTTTTCAGCGGATACCACCCACAAAATCCAAATGCAAAATGTGATGTCCTAATCTAATGTAAATGAATACACATTTATTTACAAACGAAGACTCGATTTGTATTCAAATAAGTACGTTATTGTAATGTGTATTTGTTTTAGTCAAAATCAAGGAATTAAAGTTTGTCAACTGATCAAGAATTTCTAACAAAAATCAAGTCTCTATCACATTGGATGCTACTTTGGTCAGTTGTTTTAGTTGGAAACACGATGCAACTATGAAATAAATTCTTTATTTGATTGTCTAAATTTGCAAAGTGATATCTCTATTTCCTTTTATATAACAAGTTAAAACCAGTAAAATCAAAAGGACACTTAGATTTCAATTACCACTCTCTCTTTATTTTAAATATTTATATAAAAGAACAGTATTGTAATTATTTACATACACCTAGCTTGTGGACCAAGGTATACCACCTATGCATTGCCTTGTGGGCTTACTTGAGAGTAGGGACAGAGCTTGGAGGATTGTGCAAACCGACGTTGACTATGTCACAAAACGATCGTAATCCTTAGGTACCCAATCTCGTAAAATGAGACCAAGGTATACCACTCATGCACTGTATTGCAGGCTTACGTGTGAGTTGGGAAAGAGCTTGGTGGGTTTGCACACCAATGCTAGATATACTAGAAATGTTGGATACCCTTGGGTTATTACTTATTTATATGTTTTTTAGAGAGAGTTATGCAAAATCATCTTAGCATCACTTGAATGGGAGTGCGGATTAAGGATCTTAAGGCTAATTTAACACTAGAGGGGGGGGGTGAATAGTGTTTAATGGATTATAAGACTTATATGGACTAATTTAAAAATTATGATATAAACAAATGCAGAACTTAATCACAGAACAATCACAGAATCAAACACAGATGCAGAAAGTAAATAAAAAGCAGTAAAAGGAAAGAACACACTGGATTTTATACTGGTTCTGAGTTACCCTACGTCCAGTCCTGCACCAAGGCAAACACCTTGTACAGATTTTTATTATACCAATGTCGAGATTACAATCCTCAATTTCTAAAGGCCTTGAGGTACTCTCCTGTCTTCGAGTCTGGGGCAAACTCTCTTGATTTACGGGACACAAGATCACCCAATTGATTTCCAGGCACAACCACACCTTATAGAGAGACTCGATAAACTTTTGATTACAAATTGATCATATAACTCTGAATAGCACTTTGATCTTCGAGAGAGGGTAGAGAATCAAACAAGAACGAGATTCTAATTTGATTCACTTGAGAATTCGGTAGAATTTCGGCACGATCTTAAAAATATGAAAATTTTAGAATATGGTTTTGTGAAGAGGAAGGAGTGAAAAAATAAGAAAATAGTTAGATAAAAAATTCGTTTGTGAAGGCTATTTATAGGCCAATAACGGTCATAACCATTCGTGAAAAGATTTAAACGAATAGACACTTCTTTTGAAAATTGAAACTTTTGAATTTAACGCCCACCATGTCGACATGGGGTATCCCATGATGTCGACATCCCTTAGTTAAAAAAAATGTAAATTTTTTTTTGAAAATGGTGTTGATTCATGACACAAGCTTCAATATCATACGACGAGAATACTATATGAAAGCGACAAAAAGGAGAATAACCGTATTGTGCACTATAAAAGAGACAAGACTACAATCCAGATATTAGTATGAATATTTTATTTTATTAAGCCTTAGAATATTGTTAAAATCATTCCTCAAGTAGTCACACACACACACAAATTGACTCATACAAAATTAAGTGTGCACTGTACAAATAACAGCAGGTCGGCCAACCGACCAGAAACTTCGATCGACCGACTCTGTGTTAAGTGCACAGATATGCACTGTTTTATTCACGACTGTAAACTCAGCTGACCGGCCCAGGTTTCTCGGTCAACCGACCAGAACATAACGGCTAGTTTTCTGAAGAGGTGCAATTGTTCAGGAAGAGGAATGTCCTTTAATCCAAGAGATACGGACACAACTTTTGATTGAAACCCTTCATGAAAGATTCCAACTATTCTATAACTATATAAACATGTTCAAATCATTTCTACAATCACCGATTCTTGATTATAATTCTGAATTCTATTCTCTATTTATTTCTGCAAATAAAATCATTCATTCTCATTCAATATCACTAGAATCCTTGAATTAATTCATATACTTCGATTCTACGTGATTATCTTCCTTCTAAATCTTCACACACATATATACTCTTGAGGATTTGATTATAGGAAAGTTGTACTATCAAAAGACAATCAGTATTATTCAGAACACATTCGTCAACAAACTATTTGTATTAAGTTGAAGTCCTCTTCGGTTGTTGATGTTGGAACCTGCCTTCTTTGATTTTAATGCGACAACTATATATTTCAATCTATATACTATGATGTCAAATACTCTTGCAGGAATCTACAAAGAGAAGCTATTATCATATCATCAACAAAGATCAAGTTCTCAAATTTTATTATTTCTAAGTTTAAATATTCTTGTACAATCTCTGATATGATGATAAAACACACACACACACAAATATATTTTTGAAAAATCATGTTTTAAAATAATAAATATCTTTAATTATTTAAAGATATAAAAAGGTATTTTCAAAATTATATAAAATCTCAAGTTCAGAAGTGCTAAAACAAAGGAAGGAACAAAACAGTACAAGTTTAGACGTCTATATTTTTATCCAGCCGTCTGACGTCAATGTCAAACGTCTAAAGATAAAATAACAGACGTCTGAACCATCAGTATAAAATACCTCTATTTCTATATGAAATAGACGTTTGTCAATTTAATAACAGACGTCTGTCATCATAGACAGACGTCTGAATTAAATAACAGACGTCTGAAATAACTGTTTTTTTTGTTTCTTCTATTTTTTTTTTATGTTTTAACCTTAGTCAGACATCTGTCACTTTTTCTTAGACATCTGAACTTGACGAACTGAAGCATCTCTTCATGAAAATTTAAATTTTAAAGAGCTGTCTTCTTCACCAACAGTTGCACTCCTTCTAATAGTTGCAACTATTGAATTAAAACTATTCAATACTATAAATAGAGATGAAAATCCACTATTTCAAAAACCAATTCTTTCTATCTATTCTGATCTTATATTGTTATAATATCAAGTGATTTTCAACTCTCTACTTCCTATCTTTGCACATTCAAATCATCATATCAAGAAGATTATAGGAAGGTTGTACTACATTGGCTATATTCGTGTTATTCAAAGAACACACAAGTCAAGAAACATTTTACCAAATTGTATAAGAAGTCCTATTCGGTTGCTTAGGCGGAAAAGTCCTGTTCGGTTGCTCAGGCGGTGTAATACCTGTTTCCTCTGGGTTAAGTGAGGGTTATTCGAGAAATTCCAGAAGGAGTCTGGGACTGGACGTAGAACGGGAAGTTCGAACCAGTATAAAAATCCCTGGTGTCATTTTTATTACTGCTATTTACTATTATTTATAATTCCGCACTTGCTAGACTAGTCTTACTATATATTATCGATCCATATACACTTTCATTTGGTATCAGAGCAAGGTCATCACATAACTATAACACAGTTATCTGATATTTAAATAATATGGACAATAATACTAGCAATAGTTTTACTGAAGGACAAGCCACTACACGACCACCATTGTTTAACGGATTAAATTATAGCTATTGGTCAACTAGAATGAGAATTTTTATGCAAGCTAGTGGTTTTGAAACCTGGAATATCATTCAAACTGAATATAATATTCCTACTACAGAGTATGCTGCTTGGTCTAATACACAAAAACTAGATGCTACTGCAAATGCAAAAGCAATGAATATGTTATTTTGTGCATTAGACAAAAATGAATTCAATCGAGTCAGTATTTGTAAAACTGGATATGAAATTTGGAATACACTTAAGGTTACACACGAAGGAACAAATAAAGTAAAACAAAGCAAGATTTCTATGCTTAAAAACCAATTTCAAAATTTTAGAATGAAGCAAGGAGAAAGTATTAGTGAAATGTACTCTAGATTCCAGGATATCTATCACTCACTATTAGCTTTAGAGGTTACTTTTACTGAACCTGATATTGTTTCAAAAATCCTAAACTCTTTAACTGATGAATGGGAACGAAAAGTCTTAGCTATCGAGGAAGCTAATGATATTTCAACCATAAAAACAGAAGAGTTATTAGGTAATCTAATAACCTATGAAGTAAATTTACAGGCAAGACGAGCACAAGCACAGGACAAAAAAACTATCGCTTTTCAAGCAGAAAAAGAAGACTCTGAATCAGAAGACGATATGGCATTTATAGCTAAGAATTTCAAAAAGTTTTTGAAATTCAAAAAGAGTAATAAATTTGGAAATAACAAGGGTTTCAACAAACCATCAAGCTCATCTCTTGAATGCTACGAATGTCACAAGAAGGGCCACATAAAGAAAGATTGTCCTGATCGGAAGAAAGAAAATAATCTAAAAAAGGACAAATATAAAAAGAAGCAAGCCTTCTCAGTTACATGGGATGATACAGAATCTTCTTCATCAGACAGTGATAATGACAGTGATTCAGAATAAGCCAATGTTTGTTTTATGGCAACAAATGATGATGTAAGTGATCTAACTTTTGACGATTTAATAGAAATAAACTCTGAATTGTTAAATAAACTTAGAACCCTAAAGAGTAAATATAAAGATGCTTTAGGAAAATTAAATAGAACTGAAATAGAAACTGACATGTTAAAAGATGAAAAGAAAATATTAGAGGAAGAGTTAGTAAAATCTCAAGAATCTTATGTTAATATAACATCTCAATTCACTGATTTAAGTAGTGAAATGGAAAGACAAAAATATGAGAATGTTAAATTAGCAAAAGAGAATTATGATTTAAACTCTAATATTAAAACACTTGATATAGAAGTATTAAATCTTAAAACAAAACTGGAAAACATTTCTAAAAATGTTTCTATAAATTTAATAGTGGAAGAGAGAGTCTTTCTAAAATAATTGAGAACTCTCAAACCTGTTCAAATAAAAAGGGGTTAGGATATAAAAAACCAATACAAAAGCATTCTAAATATAATGGTTCATTATATACCAATTTTAAGAGAACAGAATCTATATCTGTTCAAAAATCTTCTTCAAAAGTTGTTCATCCAAAATCAATTATGATTTGGGTTCCAAAGACTAATAATAATTTTATTAGGAATAACTACATTAAATCATTCATTAGTTCTGTGCATAAGAATGAAAATTTTATTTTTAAAGGGAACTCTAAACCCAACTGGGTTTGGCTTCCTAAGATTTAACCCTTAGGACCCTAACAGAGGAAGTGGGTACCAATAGAATTTCAATATTTTTTGCAGGTACCGATTAAGAAAAGAGGAAAATGGATTCTAGACAGTGGTTGCTCAAAACACATGACATGCGACAAAAATATGTTAACTAACATTATCTACTCAGATGGAGCATCTGTCACTTTTGGAGATAATTCCAAAGGTTACATCATCGGCAAAGGCGATGTGAGCAATGACGGTACATCTAATTTACCTCTTATTACAAATGTTTTATTAGTTAAAAATTTAAAACACAACTTACTTAGTATTAGTCAATTATGTGATAAAGGTTTTAACATAGTATTTTCTGAAAATAAATGCAATATTTTTTATCATAACAAAAATCTTATTTTCGAAGGAGTTAGAGATCGTAATATTTATATTTTGAATATGAAAGTCATTCATAATACAAATATGTGTTTAATAGCCAAAGAAAATGATCCTTGGCTATGGCACAAGAGATTTTGTCACATTAATTTCAAAGCTATTAATAAATTATCCAAAAACAATTTAGTAAAAGGTTTACCTAAAATGAATTTTAAGGTAAATAGCATTTGTGATGCTTGGCAACTGGGAAAACTAACTAAATCTTCTTTTAAATCTAAGAAGATCATCTCAATTTTACAACCTCTTGAGTTGTTACATCTAGACTTATTTGGACCAACTCAGACTCAATCTATTAATCACAATAGATATGTTTTTGTAATAGTTGATGATTTCTCTAGATATACATGGACTTTATTTATGAAAAACAAAAGTGATACTTTTGAAAATTTCAAAATCTTTGCTAAACGAATTCAAAATATTAAAAATCTAAAAATTAAAAACATTAGAAGTGATCATGGAGGTGAATTTGAAAATGAAATGTTTGAGAAATTTTGCAATAAGAAAGGAATATTTCATAACTTTTCATTTCCAAGAACTCCTCAACAAAATGGAGTTGTTGAATGTAAAAATAGAACACTTCAAGAATGTGCTAGGACTTTATTGAATGGAACCACTCTTCCAAAACAATTTTGGGCAGAAGCCGTTGCTACTGCTTGTTATGTCCTAAATCGTGTCTCTATTCGACCTTTAACTAAACACACTCCATATGAACTTTTCAACGGTATAAAACCTAATATTTCTTACTTTAAAGTTTTTGGTTCGAAATGTTTTGCTTTAAATACGAAAGATCAACTAAGAAAATTTGATCTAAAATCAGATGAATGTATATTCATCGGATATTCAGAACGAAGCAAAGCATATAGAATCTATAATAAAAGAACTAAAATAATTGAAGAAACACTTCATGTATCATTCGATGAAAATTTCAAAATTAACACAAATGATGATGAAGATATTATAATTAATTCTAATTCAAATATTGACATCAATTTACCTGAAAACACTTCTTCTGAAAATCAAAGTGAAAAGGAATTAAAATCTCCACCAAGAATTTTAAAAGATCATCCAATTCAAAATATAATAGGAGAAATTGATGAAAGAGTTAAAACACGAAATCAACTAAATCAACTGGGTCATATAGCTTTTCTTTCTAATATAGAACCTAAAAATATTAAAGAAGCCTCAACTGATGATTATTGGATTATTGCTATGCAAGAAGAACTAAATCAATTCGAAAGAAATGACGTTTGGGATTTAGTTCCGAGGCCTAATGATCAATCATTTATTGGCACTAAATGGGTTTTTAAAAATAAAGCTGATGAAAATGGTAATATCACTAGAAATAAAGCTAGATTAGTTGCACAAGGATATAATCAGGAAGAAGGAATTGACTACGAAGAAACGTTTGCTCCTGTCGCAAGATTAGAAGCAATACGAATCCTATTAGCTTATGCTTGCTTTCATGATTTCAAATTATATCAAATGGATGTTAAAAGTGCTTTTTTAAATGGGTTTATTAAAGAAAATGTTTATGTTGAACAACCTCCCTTGTTTATACACGAACAATTTCCAGACCATGTTTATAAACTTAAAAAGGCTTTATACGATTTAAAACAAGCACCTCGTGCTTGGTATGATCGTTTAAAAAGTTATTTAATCGACTCTGGTTTTGAAATTGGAAAGGTTGATCAAACTCTTTTTATTAAGAAAAAGAAACATGATATTTTAATTGTTCAAATTTATGTAGATGATATTATTTTTGGTTCAACTAATGATAAATTATGTCAAGAATTTTCTAAAATAATGACAAATGAATTTGAGATGTCTCACATGGGAGAATTAACATACTTTCTTGGACTTCAAATTAAACAAGTTGATAATGGCATTTTTATAAATCAAGAAAAATATTGTAATAATTTAATTAAATGTTTTGGTATGGAAAATACTTCTGCCAAACCAACTCCTATGCGTACAACCATACATCTTGAAAAAGATGAAAACGGCAAGAGTGTAGACCAAAAATTATATCGAAGTATGATTGGATCTTTATTATATTTAACTGCTAGTAGACCCGATATAATGATGAGTGTTTGTTTGTGTGCACGATTTCAAGCAGATCCTAAAGAATCACACATTAGAGCAGTGAAACGTATTTTATGTTATCTCAACAAAACCAAAGATTTTGGACTATTCTATCCAAAAGAATGTCCTTTTGAATTAGTTTCATACAGTGATGCTGATTTTGGAGGAAGTCGGACGGATAGAAAAAGTACTAGTGGGACTTGTCACTTCATTGGATGGTCTCTAGTATCTTGGTTTAGTAAGAAACAAAATTGCGTATCACTTTCTACTTGTGAAGCAGAATATATATCTGCAGCTTTGGCATGTGCTCAAGTAATCTATATGCAACAAACTCTTCAAGATTTTGGTTTTAAATTATCTAAATCAACAATTTTCTGTGATAATTCTAGTGCTATTAATTTATCTAAAAATCCAGTAAATCATTCACGAACAAAACATATTGATATTCGTCATCATTTTCTTCGTGATAATATTGAAAAAGATATAATCAATCTAGAATTCGTATCTTCGGAAAATCAATTAGCAGATATTTTTACCAAACCATTAAATGAAAACACTTTTGTAAAATTGAGACGAGAATTTGGAATCATCTCATTCAAAAATTTATGAAGTTTACTTCAACTTATTTCTGTTTTTATTTAAAGGTTAATATAAACTTGGTTTTTGTCTTCACATTTTTTTTCTGGTTAAAATTAAAATTATTCTACATTTATCTTAACCATTCTTTAGTTTTCAGTTTTATATATAAATTCTTTCATTCAGAAGAAAACTTTTACTCAGCTTATTTCAAATAAAAAGGTGAAAGAAGAAAATCAATTATGCTTTTTAATTTTGCATTATTCATATATTCCATGGCCGGTTCATCCTCAGATGAGCCTTCCTATTCATCTGGATATTCTTCAATTGACTTTGAAACACCTAGTTCTGGGTCTTCCGAACTTCCAACTCCAACTCCAGCCTATATTCCGATATGTCCACCACAAAGTCATCATACGGGATATACGCCAAAAAATAAACGCACGCGAAGAAATTTATTTCCATCTCCAACTACTAAAGAAAAGATAGATGACTTACATCACTATCAGAGGGAAACACTTAATCTTCAGTGTGAAATGTATTTCGAGCAAAAGAGTCATGGTAGAAGACTCAGTTTTCTTGAACGTTGTGCTGCAAAAATATGTGGTTCATCTCTGATCAACACAAATGCACATATTTATTCACCTCAACGTCCTCATGTTTCTCCAAATTCGTGGGATCGTCAGCCTCAATTGTCTCCCACTAAACCATTTGATGAACACAATCAACTCGAATTATCTAAAGGGAAGTCTCCGAAGTCTCCAAAAACTCCGAAGACTCCTAAGTAAATAATATATATGATATGATTGTACGTACATTTGGTTACTCATTTTTTTTTGTATTTTTTTTCAAAATAAATAAATATATGAATATTTTCCTTTATCATTAAACAGAGCAAAAACACTAAACATCAGACACACAGACGTCTAAGCATTTACACAGACGTCTATAAAACACCTATTTTATATTTATTTCAGACACACAGACGTCTGGAGCTTTTATCACAGATGTCAAAATCCAGTGTAAAAAGTTTCAAATTTTCTGTTATCAAATTAGCCGTCTGTGTAAAAATAACAGACGTCTGTTCTCAAAAATAGACGTCTAACATAAAATATTCAGATGTCTTATCTTAGTTCAAAATGTTTTTTACTCTCTGTTTCAAATTTCACCTTCCGAGCCGTCTGTCACTAATTTTTAGACGTTTGTCCTTCATTTTTAGCCGTCTATTCTAAACATTTAGACGTCTGAACTCCACTTCATTAATCTTTGATTCTCTTATCTACAGGACTTCAGACGTCTGTATATTCTTTAGACGTCTGAAACCCTGTTAGATAGAAAACCCTATAAATCAAACCAACGGCCTTCTTTCTTCAACACACCTGTTCATTTAAACTTCCCTCAAAATCGAATTTCAAAACCCTAGTCTTCTTCAAAACAATGGCACCCAAATCAAAAACCAAGAAACAAAAAGGGGATTCTTCTCAACAAGCTCCTCATATTCTCCCTACAGAAGATCAAATTGCCGCTTGGCTCTACCATGAACCCCGAAGTATGGCTCGTTACAAACATCTATCTTCTCTGCCTTCGTTTCACGGTATTTTCCATGATCTTGATCATTTTCCTGCTTACAAAATTAAGTTCTTTACTGATAGATCTCAGATCACCAGTCTTATTGATTTCAAAGACAATCAAGTGAACATTTGTCGACTTAGTGTCCTATTATTTCTTGCAAATGTCAACAATCCCAAAATAAGGCTTCATAGGGATAAAGGAACGCTTTGGACAAGCGTATTTGGAAATATTCTACAAATAACTCTGGCTGACATTGGACGAATTTTAAAATGTAGCACGGATGGGGTCGATTTAGATGATTTTAAGTTAGAAGGTGAGGATCTTAAACGCGTAGAATATCATCTTTTTGAACCAGAAAAGTCCACAGATAGATCAAATCATCTTCGTCCCCGACCTCGATTGTTGCTTAGAATGCTAATAAAAACAATATTTACCCGGCAAGGAAGCCATGAGATCATTTATGATGATGAAGATAAGGCGCTTCAAGCAATATTATCAAATTCACAAATAAATTGGGCATAATATTTTTACAATGAATTTCGTACTTATCACGACTCGAAGAAGCGATCAATTATCTATGCACCTTACATTACTCGTATACTAAGTGACTTGTCTATTCAAAGTCCGTCAATTGAGTTTGAAAAGATTAAGGTATCCAATATTCGCTTTTTTAGTTTGATGGGATTACCGAAATCTCCACCGACGTTTCCAACATATCCTGATTATGTAGCGGAACAACTAGCTCTACAAAAAGAAAAAGGAAAAACTAAAGTAGGGAGTTCCGGACACGATGGAGATGAAGGAGATACTGAAAATGAAGGGGATGATAAAGATGAAAGGGAAGATGAAGAAGGAGAAGACGAAGCTATCGAACAAACTTTTATCCAAAGTTCAATCCTGGAAAATTACGAGATTGAACAAATTTCTGGAACTTCTCGGTCATATACAAAAAATGAAAAACTCAAGTCCGACATCACCATCTCTAAAAATCAAAAGAAAATTTCTCAACAAATTGCACAAGGCTTTTCTTCCATCAATTCTAGATTCGATCATCTAGATGCCAAAGTCGAAGAGAATGCAAGAGAGATGAAGAATGTCAAAACAATTCTTCGTCGATTATGGAAAAATTCTCATGGATCTTCTCCTCCTCCCTCTCCAACTTGGGGAGACTGCTGAAAAAGATGATCTCTTTTGGTTTGTCCTTTTGGTCCAAAAATTTCATGTTCATAAAATTCTGTAAGTTTTTTTGGTTTTTATACTTATGTGTTGTTGTTTAATTTACTATGTCTCTCTGAAACATTTGGTTCACTCTGTTTTGGTTAAACTAATGTTCTGTCCTGAAAAATTGATTTGTTTTTTATCTTGGTACACACTTGGGTGATCAATTATGTATTGTCTACATTTCTAATCTATTTTTGTGATATTCATGTTCTAACATTTGTCTCTTACACTCCTGTTACATTCAGTTTTAACACATATTATTTTACAGTTGTTGTCTCCCATTAGTACAAACTTTTAATGTATTACTATCTCTTTATATCTAAACACCTCCTACAACTCTTTTTGTTAATGACAAAGGGGGAGAAATAATAAAATTTCTGCTATATAAACTGGTCATACTGACAGGGGGAGCAAAAGGTATGGTTATACTAACCGTTGAATTATATAGTTGTCATCATCAAAAAAGGGGAGAATGTTGGAACCTGCCTTCTTTGATTTTAATGCGACAACAATATATTTCAATCTATATACTATGATGTCAAATACTCTTGTAGGAATCTACAAAGAGAAGCTATTATCATATCATCAACAAAGATCAAGTTCTCAAATTTTATTATTTCTAAGTTTAAATATTCTTGTACAATCTCTGATATGATGATAAAACACACACACACAAATATACTTTTGAAAAATCATGTTTTAAAATAATAAATATCTTTAATTATTTAAAGATATAAAAAGGTATTTTCAAAATTATATAAAATCTCAAGTTCAGAAGTGCTAAAACAAAGGAAGGAACAAAACAGTACAAGTTTAGACGTCTATATTTTTATCCAACCGTCTAACGTCAATGTCAGACGTCTAAAGATAAAATAACAGACGTCTGAACCATTAATATAAAATACCTCTATTTCTATATGAAATAGACGTCTGTCAATTTAATAACAGACGTCTGTCATCATAGACAGACGTCTGAATTAAATAACAGACATCTGAAATAACTGTTTTTTTTGTTTCTTCTATTTTTTTATGTTTTAACCTTAGTCAGACATCTGTCACTTTTTCTCAGACATCTGAACTTGACGAACTGAAGCATCTCTTTATGAAAATTCAAATTTTGAAGAGTTGTCTTCTTCACCAACAGTTGCACTCCTTCTAATAGTTGCAACTATTGAATTAAAACTATTCAATACTATAAATAGAGATGAAAATCCACTATTTCAAAAACCAATTCTTTCTATCTATTCTGATTTTATATTGTTATAATATCAAGTGATTTTCAACTCTCTACTTCCTATCTTTGCACATTCAAATCATCATATCAAGAAGATTATAGGAAGGTTGTACTACATTGGCTATATTCGTGTTATTCAAAGAACACACAAGTCAAGAAACATTTTACCAAATTGTATAAGAAGTCCTATTCGGTTGCTTAGGCGGAAAAGTCCTGTTCGGTTGCTCAGGCGGTGTAATACCTGTTCCTTCGGGTTAAGTGAGGGTTATTCGAGAAATTCCAAAAGGAGTCTGGGACTAGACGTAGAACGGGAAGTTCGAACCAGTATAAAAATCCCTGGTGTCATTTTTATTACTGCTATTTACTATTATTTATAATTCCGCACTTGCTAGACTAGTCTTACTATATATTATCGATCCATATACACTTTCAGTTGAGGCAGAAAAATTCCTGTTCGGCTGCTCATGTGTCGTATACCTATTCCTCCGGGTTAAGTGAGGGGTTTAGTTTAAATCCAGAGGGTATTCTGGGACTGGACGTAGAATGGGAAGTTCGAACCAGTATAAAAATTCCTGGTGTGCTTATTTTAATTTTTATTAGTGCTATTATCAATTTCCGCACTTATATACCATATTACACGATCCTTAGTACTTCTCGTACACTTTCATTTGGTATCAGAGCAAGGTTATCCTATAACCGTCATAAAGTTATTTGATATTTATTTCTAAGTAATATGGCAACCACACAAACTAACGATGTTAGCACTAACACTAATTCTAGTTTCACAGAAGGTCAATTGACTTCACGACCTCCACTTTTTAATGGTATAAATTATAATTATTGGTCAACTAGAATGAGAATCTATATGCAATCTAGTGGATTTGATATCTGGAATATTATACAAAGAGAGTACACAACTCCTACTGAAGAATACTCAACTTGGAGTAACACACAAAAACTAGATGCTACTTCAAATGCAAAGGCTATGAATATTTTATTTTGTGCATTAGATAGAAACGAATTCAATATAGTTAGCATGTGCACTTCCGGTTATGAAATTTGGAGAACTCTTAAAGTGTCGCATGAAGGAACGAATAAAGTTAAATTAAGCAAAATCTCTATGTTGAAAAATCAATTTGAAAACTTTAAAATGAGGCCAAATGAATCTATAAATGACATGTACTCTAGATTCCAGGATATTTATCATGCTTTATTATCATTAGAACAAAAGTTTACTGATTTTGATGTTGTTACAAAAATCTTAAATTCTTTAACGAACGAATGGGAACGAAAAGTCATAGCTATTGAAGAAGCAACTGATTTATCAACATTAAAACCAGAAGAATTGATAGGTAATTTAATGTCCTACGAAGTAAATTTGCAGGCAAAAAGAAATGGAGCACAAGAAAAGAAAAATGTGGCATTCCAAGCAGAAAAAGATGATTCCAACTTAGATAATGAAGATATGGCAATGATCTCTAAAAATTTCAAAAAGTTTTTGAAATTCAACAGAAACAAATTCAAGGGAAACAAAAATAATTTCAACAACAATTCTAATAGTAGCAAACCATCATCTTCAGCAATGGAATGTTATGAATGTCATAAGAAAGGACACATGAAGAAGGATTGTCCAGAGTGTAAAAAGAATAATTCCAAGAAGGACAAAATCAAACGAAAAGCTTTTTCAATCACTTGGGACGACACTGACTCATCATCTTCATCAGAGAGTGAAAGTGATAATGAACAAGCAAATGTGTGCTTCATGGCTTCGTCAGACGATGTAAGTGATCTTACTTTTGAAGATTTAATTGAGATTAATTCTGAATTAGTAAATTTAGCAAAACAATTTAAAAAGAAAAATAAGGAATTACAAAGAATTTAGATAGGACAGTCTTAGAAGTAGATATGCTGAAAGATGAGAAGAAAATATTAGAAGAAGAACTTGAAATTTCTCAACAATCAAATTCTAATTTATCTTCTCAAATTTTGTCAATATCTGAAGAACTAGAAATTCAGAAAAACAAAAATGATGTTTTATTTTTCGAAAATAATAGTTTAAACTCTAAGATTAAAGATTTAGAGTTAGAAAAATCTAGTCTTAAAATAAAATTTGATGATATTTCTAAAAATATATCTAATTTCAATAAAGTAAGAGAGAATTTTTCTAGAATTCTTGAAAATTCTCAATCTTCTAAAAATAAATCTGGACTAGTATTTAAGAAACAAAATAATTTTGCTAAAAATAGGATTAATAATAATATTAAGAAGGATATTAAGAAAATAGTTTTCCCAAACACTAAAACCATCAAGATATGGATTCCAAAAACAAATAATATTTTGATAAGGAATAAGCATATCAAAATGTTTATGGAAACTGTTCATAATAACAAGAATTATGTTTATAAAGAGAATTCTGAATCCGTATGGGTTTGGCTTCCTAAGATCTAACTCTTAGGACCCTAAAAAGATTGGGTACCAACTTTTTATAAACTTTTTGCAGGTACCACATAAGAAGAGAGGAAAATGGATTTTAGATAGTGGTTACTCAAAACACATGACTGGAAACAAAGAAATGTTATCAAACATCATATACTCAAATGGAGGAGCAGTCACCTTTGGAGATAACTCAAAAGGATATATCATCGGCAAAGGCAATGTCAGTAGCAATGGTACCTCTAATTTACCTCTCATTACTGATGTTTTATTAGTTAAAAATTTAAAACACAATTTATTAAGTACTAGTCAGCTATGCGATAAAGGTTTTAATATAACTTTTTCAGAAAATAAATGTAATATTTTCGATAAAAATCATAACACTATTTTCGAAGGAAAAAGAGATAAAAACATTTATATCTTAAATATGAATGTTAATAATGATTCAAACTTGTGTTTAGTAGCTAAAGAAAACGATTCTTGTCTTTGGCACAAAAGATTTTGTCATATCAATTTTAATACTATCAACAAATTAGCTAAAAATAAATTAGTTAAAGGATTGCCCAATATAAAATTCAAAACTGATATTTTTTGTGATGCATGTAAATTAGGAAAATTAACAAAATCTTCTTTTAAATCTAAAAAGGTAATATCTACAGAACAACCACTTGAACTTTTACACATGGATCTTTTTGGTCCAACTCAAGTGCAGTCTATTAATCATAATAGATATGTATTCGTTATTGTAGATGACTTTTCTAGATATACTTGGATTTTTTTCTTGAAAAATAAAAGCGATACTTTTGATAATTTTAAAGTTTTTGTTAAAAGAATCCAAAATATTAAAAATTTGAAAATTAAAAATATAAGAAGTGATCATGGAGGAGAATTTGAAAATGAAGCTCTTGAATAATTTTGTAACAAGAAAGGTATTAATCATAATTTTTTGTTTCCTAGAACACCACAAAAAAATGGAGTTGTAGAAAGGAAAAATAGAACGTTACAAGAATGTGCAAGAACTTTGTTAAATGGAACCACTTTATCGAAACACTTTTGGGTAGAAGCTGTAGCTACTGCTTGTTATGTATTGAATCGTGTTTTTATTCGACCGTTAACTAAGAATACTCCATGTAACGACCCAGAATTTTGAACAAATTAAATTGAGAATATTTAATTAATTTTAAATATTTGAACGCTAATTTAATTTGAATCCCCGATATAACTCTGATTTTGGCGATTAAATTTTAAAATTTAATCTATTGAACGGGATAAAAATTTATATCTTCAGTTTAGAGCCGACTAAAAATATTTCAAAGGCTTAGGAAATTTATATTGATAATACTGAAGACAATGAAAGCTTCAGAAATTGATTTGGAAACAATATGTTCAGTTTTGAAATTAAATCGTTTGAATTGAATTTGAAAAATAGCGTTCCGAGGCACAGTCTCGGAATTCGACGAAACCAGTTCCATTGGGTCCGTAATTTTGAATAATTGTCGGATTTCAATTTTCGTATTTTTCGGAGTCAATACGTGATCGTACGGCGTGTAAACGCATTAAAAATCTTTATCGAATTTAAATTTGAATTTAAATTTAAAATGGTCAACATCACCACACGTTCATCTCCTTCAATCACGCAGAGAATCACGAACAAAAATCGTGTTACCCATACTCTTTCGTTTCAAATATTACTCTCCCTTCCCAGTCTCAAACAAATTCAAAATCTCGTTCGCGAACTTTAAAAGAAAATGGCCGAACTAAAATTTTCCCCCTTCGTTCAAAACAAATCAAACCCAAATCTATTTCTTTCCCCCCCTTTCAGTTTCGATTCCCAGTTCCATATTAAACGAGATTTAATTCCTCTTCTCGAAATCAAGTCGTAGGTGCGGTCGATCGAACTCGCGATCGAAGAATAGGGTTTTGCAGCAGCGAGGTGGTTCGCGAGATCGTCGCGACCAGAGAGGCGTTCGCGATCGCGATTGGGGAGAAGCGATCTGGAACATCGCGAGTGGGTTCGTCGTGGCAAGGTGGCGCGTACGGTGGCGCGCGCGCGTGAGCAGTGGTGAGGTCGCGGCGTCGTGAGGTGATGCTCGCGAGGTATGGCGTCGCGCACTAGGGTTGCTGGAGGCGATCGAATTTCACAGTGTCAGAATGCAAGAGGGATGCGAACATGGCGGCGTCCTCGAGGGAGTGTCGAACTAGGGCTGGGGAAGCTCGGCGATAGAGGCGACTCAACTATCGGTGGCACTCGCGAAGTCACTGAGTTCGTGCAGCATTTCTGTGAGCTCGAACTGATGATGTTGGGGTTTTCTTGTTCGATTCTTTCGTAAGGTATCAATCCCGTTTTTATATGTATATGATACTAAATTTTAACAGTGAACTAACCTTTTATCTACTAAGATTTAAATATATATGCAGTAGATATATATACAAAATTTCTGGTATAAAAGGTAGACATTTATATATATATAAATATCGGTAGAAAAACTTATGCAGTAATAATAAATATGCAGTAAGATATTTACTTATTTAGTTTTTGAATTGATAAATATATATATTGGGAAAAAAACTAATTTAAACAGTAAAGGGGAAAGTTTATACAAATAAGATAATGTATTTTTGGAAATTAATTTATTTTTGTTACTAAAGGATTTTATTTAAAAAGGAGAATTTATTTAAAGTTAAATCACTAGTTTACAATTGAAGTAATTTAAATTATTCGATTTATTCCGAATATTAATTGATTTTATAAAATATTTATACAAGGTCTATAATTGAAGAAAAACAAAATGGATTGGGAAAATGGATTGCAAAATAAAAAGCCAAGGTGAGATCTTCTCACTCAGATTTATAATTGAATTGCAGTTATTGATTGATTTGTTTGAATGTGCTATTAGATATGATAGGATATATCTATATATATAGCAGTATATACATATTGGCATATGTATATATTGGATTGATGATTTCCCGCCTCGTATAGCGGATGAGACCCTATTGCGCCGTTAGTAAGCGGATTTATAAAAACCTATATACCGCGATAATTCCGTACTGGAGCGGAATTGGTATTGTGCTAACATCTGTGGATGCAGGGAAACAGGTTGGAGGGATCCAACTGGACCCCTCACATTGATTGAATTTATTTCTACGGTGATGTGATAATCTGTGAATGATTATTGTTGTTATTGAATTGATATCTGGAAATTGTTTGAAAAGCTAAAATTTAGCTGAATGGATGTTTTGACATCATTGGATTCCAAAAATAAACGAAATTGAATTTTTGAAATCAAAGTAGAAATTTCTAAGTGAATCAATTTTTGAAATTGAATATATTTTGAAGAAAGAAAATTTTAAAGTATAAGAAGTTAATTTTTATAATCTTATCGAATTAATTCCAGAATCAAGTGAAAATGTTAAATAAATGGATTTCGTAAAAACAGTGATTTTAAATTGAAGAAATTAATTTAAATTTGGATTTTTAAATAGATTGAAAGAAACGATTGAAATTTATTTTCTTAAAAAAGGAATGTATTTAAAAGAAGATAAGTTGGAAATTCAGTTTGAAATTTAATTGGTAAGTTGAAACGATTTGGGAAATCAATGTAAAATGAGTTCAATTTAAAGAATCCATTTAAAAACAGGAGATTGAATAATTTGAAGGAAAATAAGGAATTTATTTTAGTAGGGATGAATAAAATTAGAAATCAATCTATAATTGAATTAATATTGAAAATGAAATTTTGAGAAATCAGTATGGGAAGTTTATTTAAAGTTGAAAATAAATTTAGAAATCAATATCGAAATTGATTTGGAATTGAAGTTTTATAAATAGAATTGGAATTTATAAAAGTTGTTTATAAACCCAAAGTCACTTATTTTGATAAGTTAAATATAGAAGTTGATAAAAGAAGGTTTATAAGACGAAGTTGTTATTAAAAAGAGAAATAGAATTTATAAACGTGCTTATAAATTCGAAAATAGATTGAATGTGATAAAATTAATAGAAGATTATTTCAGAAGATATATTCACGATTTTGAATAGCAAATTTTTATTGAAATAAAAATGTGTAGGAATGATTGAAATGGGGTTGAGTAAATTTTATTCACGATTTTGGACAGTGAATATATTGTTAAGTAAATTGGATTCATTTTTGAAGAAGTAATATTTTAGAAATGAAGTTAAACATTTTAAAGATGTTTTAAAATGTGTTATGAATCGAAAGCATAAGATTTCAACATTTATTGTTGAAATAGACGTTTTCGAGAAATATAAGGAAATGGTGGACTATAACACTATTGTTATAGTAAATGATTTCCGAAAGGAAATATTTTTATGTAGTATTGGGATTTATATATCTATTTTAATTTCGAATCCCTATACTAGTGATTTTGAGTCGTCGTAACGATGTTTTACGCAACATTCGTTTTTGACTCAAATAGATGTTAAAATTTATGATTTCCTTAAAGAATGAAATTATACTTAATTTGATTTAAGTATATCGAATATTTTCCAAGTGTTGAAAATAAAAGATTGTGAAATACTTATTATTAAATAAGTAAGGAAATACTTTTCCAAAATGAAATGAAACGTTTTGAGATTTTATCTTCTTAAAGATAAAAAGAAAGTGAATATTTGAAATCGATTTGAGAATCGAATATCTGTAGATATTTTGAAAATATAAATTCACTATGGAATTTATAAAAAGAAATGGAAACTGTTTAGAAAAATAAACGTTGATTTATTTTTAAAGTGTGGAAATTTTATACCCAGTAAAAGATATTTTTGAAGATGAAATAATTTGGAAAATTATTTGGAATCTGATGATGTTGCGCATCTTTATTGATAGTTAAATAACCGACTATCAATAATTACCTTTAGATAGGTATTGGTTGTGAATGTTGTGAATTGGATGAATTTGAATGCCACACTTATTTTTGAATAATCGCTCACTATTCGGGTTAGCCGGGAAAGGACCATGGGGTCGTATAACCCATTCCGAATATGTGATACGTCATTATGAATTGCATTCGAAGACCGGTGTTGAAGACCGGATATTTTTGAAAACGGAAGGATTACCGTCGAGTTACTCTACATCGGCTGATCTCCGATTTAGAGGTTTTATCACCCTTAGTGACGGGAAGTCCGGACGTGATTAGAAATTTATCCGGATATGCAAGGGCTTCGTGAGAAGTGCCTTCGGTTCTGTTCGATCCCGGAACAGACTTGTATGGATTGTGTGTCTGACGTTACAATTTGAGATATAAAGCTGATTTCTTTCAAATACATTTCTGTTGGTGGCGGAGAATTTATTCTCTTAGCTTAACACCCTTCTCTGAGACGTACGAGCTCAGAGGTTATGTAGTTGAAATTTATCAGCGATATATCCCAATTTGGTAACGTGGCATACTGAGTGTTGTTGTGAAATGATCAGTGTTTGATCATTTGTGATATGATCATTTGTTTGATCTTATATCTTTGTGGTCATAGGTTGATCATTTTGTTTGACCCGAAGCAGGGCTTTTTGAGAAAGCGTAGCTTTGTGGACGAGACTTCATCGAGCCTCACACCCCGGAAATGGTCGAAACAGGAAGGATGCAGCAAGGTTCTAGGGAGTAGCGCCCCTTAGTGTATGTCATTCCTTCTGGATAAAGGTGGTATCATGGTATGGAGCCCAGATACTTAACCTCTGTGGTTGCTGCACAGTTATTATTACTTTGTGGTTTGTTGGAAATCGGGGATCCTCGGGAAGATCGGTGACGATCGGGGGATGGCATACGCGTGTCAGTAGTTACCTATTTTTGCAGAGGTAACCCGGCCTTGTGTTGGCAGAGATCCGGTTAGGTTCTCGGGTCGTCTATTCCAGGGACGTACCCATCGTGGATAGGAAGTTCCTTAGCCTGACCATTTGTTGGAAATCCAAAGAAACAATACGAGCCTTGTACGGTTTTAGTTGTAGAACCTGCCATTTAATATGGTAGCTATAGCAAGCATACTATAATGGTACCTATGCTGGCTAAGATTTATATTCTACTTTCGAAATGTTTTCTACACTATGCACTAATAATAATATCAAAAAGAATTTGATTTTTTGCGTAGTAAGCATCTTTGACTATCATAAGAAGAAATCTCCTCCAAGTCTGCGTTTGCATTGTGTGTGTGGTGGGAGGTCTTATGGTAGTTTCATTTTCCAAAAGCATTGCGAATTGACATTAAAGTTTTCCTATTGTTTATTTTAAAGAATAACTGTTTTACGATCTCACACCAGTCACCATGACTGACTCGGAGTTTATTGTTTCCCTTCTAAACTCTGGGTGCCCACCAATTTCCACACGGGCAGTCTAGAGTTATATTATCAGGATATTCTGGATATTCTGGAGCTTTGGAAGCAATCTGGATGACGAGACGTAGTATTTGTATCTTATAGTATTTATTCCGCTGTGTATTCTGTATGAGGACAAGTTATATAACTGTCCATTGTTGTATTGAGTTGTATATTGATTCTGTTGATGTATGTATAAAACTGATATAGTTCTTTGTTTTAAAAAGACTAGTGTTATCTATTATATATTGTTCCGCTGCGATATGTGAGATTCTAATATTGTCTCTGTTCTGATGTTGTTCTGTTGTTCTTCTTCTTTCTTTCTTCTTCTTCTACCTTTTTCTTCTTTTTAAAAACCCTCACTATTGGAGTTTCCGGCACTCGATTGCTCGGCAGTCGATAAAGTGAGTATCGATGTCGAATTTTCGAAAGTCGAAAATTTCAGGATGTGACACTCCATATGAACTTCTAAATGGAAGAAAACCAAACATTTCATATCTTAAGGTTTTTGGGTCTAAATGTTTTATATTAAATACTAAAGATCAATTAGGCAAATTTGATCCAAAATCCGATGAAGGAATATTCGTTGGATATTCGGAACGAAGCAAAGCTTATCGAATTTATAATAAAAGAACTCAAATTATTGAAGAAAGTTTACATGTTTCTTTTGACGAAAATTTTAAAAATATAAGTCCAAATATTACTATCGATTCTGATGATGAAACTACTCAGACTGAAAATAGTAATTCAAATGAAAATTTTGATATTCATGAAATAAATGAAAATACAAACATTAATCCTAATATAATAAAATCTCCATCTAGAATTTTACGGGATCATCCTGTACAAAATATAATTGGAGAAGTAAATACGAACGTTAAAACCAGACATCAATTAAATCAAGTTGGTCATGTAGCTTTTCTCTCTAACATAGAACCTAAGAATATAAAAGAAGCCTCAACTGATGACTACTGGATTCTTGCCATGCAAGAAGAACTAAATCAATTCGAACGAAACGAAGTTTGGGAACTCGTTCCTAGACCAAGTGATCAATCAGTCATCGGTACTAAATGGGTTTTAAAAAACAAAGCAGATGAACTAGGAAATATAACTAGAAATAAAGCTAGATTAGTTGCACAAGGATATAATCAAGAAGAGGGAATAGACTACGAAGAAACGTTTGCTCCAGTCGCCCGACTTGAAGCAATACGAATCATATTGCCTTTCGCGTGTTTTCATAATTTTAAACTTTATCAAATGGATGTTAAAAGTGCCTTTTTAGATGTTTATATAAAAGAAAATGTTTTTGTTGAACAACCACCACTTTTCAATCATGAAAAATATCCAGATCATGTTTATAAACTCAAAAAGCATTATACGGTTTAAAACAAGCACCACGTGCTTGGTATGATCGTCTTAAAAGCTATTTATTAGAATCTGGCTTTGAAATTGGTAAGGTAGATCAAACTCTTTTTATTAAGAAAACTAAGAAAGATATTTTAATAATTCAAATATATGTTGACGATATTATTTTTGGCTCGACAAATGAAAAACTATGTCAGGAATTTTCGACTATAATGACAAATGAATTTGAAATGTCTCATATGGGAGAATTGTCATATTTTCCGGGATTACAAATTAGACAAATTGAAAATGGAATTTTTTTAATCAAGAAAAATATTGTTATAATTTAATTAAACAATTCGGTCTAGAAAACACTGCTACTAAACCAACTCCTATGAGTACAACGATTCATCTCGATAGAGATGAGGATGGCAAAAGTGTTGATCAAAAACTATATCGAAGTATGATTGGTTCTTTATTATATTTAACAGCGAGTCGACCCGATATAATGATGAGTGTTTGTTTATGTGCTCGATTTCAAGCAAATCCCAAAGAATCACATATGCGAGCAGTTAAACGTATTATTCGTTATCTAACTAAAAGCAAAGATTTCGGGCTATTTTATCCTAAAGAATGTCCTTTCGAATTAGTCTCCTATAGCGATGTTGATTTTGGAGGAAGTCGGACGGATCGAAAAAGTACTAGCGGAACGTGTCATTTCATTGGACGTTCTTTAGTCTCTTGGTTTAGTAAGAAACAAAATTGCGTTTCTTTATCGACATGTGAAGCGGAATATATATCTGCTACTTTGGCATGTGCACAAGTCATATACATGCAACAAACACTACAGGATTTTAATTGTCATCTTAAAAAATCTATAATTTACTGTGATAATACTAGTGCAATAAATCTGTCTAAAAATCTGGTTAATCACTCACGAACAAAACACATCGATATACGTCATCACTTTCTTCGTGATTGTTTGGAAAAAAGATTAATAAATTTAGAATTTATTAATACTGAAAATCAAATTGCCGACATTTTTACTAAACCACTAAATGAAAATAATTTTGTAAAACTTAGACGTGACTTAGGAATAATGTCTTTTAAAGATTTATAAATAAAAATATGAAAAAAAAATTATTGAAAAACAAAAATTGCTTTATTTCTGACCAAAGCGGAACTCGACACTACGCCATAGATGGCCTATTGCAACGAAATTACAAGGTGTTGCTAGCTACAATGTAACGATAGCTATGCTGATTTTTGTCTATTGCAACATTCACTTCAATGTGTTAGCATTGATATCAACAAAATGTTGCAGTAGCTATAAATATATTCAAATTAAAAAAATTAACAAAATTTTACACCTCAGCGATCCACACCATCATTTAAAACAAAATCTCGACCATTAATCCACACCATCAATCCACACCTTAACAATTTCCATTTCCCGCTTTACTTTTCTTTCTCGTTCCTCTCTGTGTGAAAATTAGGGCACGCGATTTTTCTTTCTCGTTCCTCTTTGTGAAAATTAGGGCACGTGAAAATTAGGGCCTTCTGGCTTGACGTCTTCGTTTAGTCTGGAATTGAAGCTACGGCTTCTTCTTTTCGTTGCTTATGAAATTAGGTCTTCGACCTTGCTTTTGCTTCTGTGAGAAATTGCTTCCGATCTCGACAGTTGGGTTCGGTATGTATTTCTCTGTTGTTCTCTCGATTTGAACTTGAATACTTTTGCTTTATTGTTGTCGGTGATGATTGGGTTTTCTCTGATTTTCACCACACCTCGTCAATGATGATTTTGGATCCTTTATATAAGCGTTTGATTTGATTTACGTGTTCTTCACGTTGTTGAAACTTTCCTGTTTTAATCTTTGATATTTTTGGAAATTCTTTATGCACACGGCTTCAATTTTGAACGTGCGTTCCTCTGTTTGAAAATTCGAATCTTTCCTAATTTTTAAATCTGACATTTTCAAAAAAACATACGGCTTTGATATTTTTCTTCTCGTTGACTTCACTGTGACTTCTCTGATCACCTGACTTCTGACTACTCTGCATACTTGTTTTGTGACATCCTGGCCGCGTCTTGATCACTGTTAATCTAAGTATTTCCAACTTGAATTTTGATATTGCTACATTATCACTTCACTGTTGTGCTTCACTTTAGCATGTGTATCTGATCATTGCATTTGTTATCTTTTCACTATGACCTTGTTTGGTTGATTTACCTATTGTGATAATGTTTGTATTGTTGTTTTGAGTTCGGTCTTGTAGTTGTTGTACTTCATTGTTGCTGTGTTGGCGTAACTGTATGTAGATGTATGCTCTGACCATTTTCACTGACCTGTACTACATTGTTTTATCACATTCCATTCAGTTGTACTGTGAAGCAGTTTGTTGATATTGTTGCACTGCTGTGTTCATGTGTTCACTTGTAGTCTGTGATATTTGTTGAGTCTTCACTATCATATCTTGTAGCCTTGCTTCCATATAGATGATGACACTGGTTATTTCCAAAATGCTTGTTGCCACTGCATGCTGTAGTTATTCATATCCCAGTTAGCTTGCATCTACTTGTAGTTCTGTATATTGTAGCTTGATCATTTTTCTTTGTCTACTGCCTTGATCATTGGTTCTTGTAGTCACCTGGTTCTTGTATCACTTTGTCACTGCATTCATGCTTTGTGGTTGTTTCTGTATTTTTGCCTTCCATACTGTTGTGACCTGGTCTGGTGGCATCATGTATATTCTGTGGTCATTTAGCATTGTGAGCTGCCTGCTTGATTTCCTTGTTGTTCATTTGGTATTCTGATCCATGCTTGCTTACTTGGTGGCTTTTGTTGCAGTTACACTTTGAATTTTGATCGATTCTATTGGCACTTGTGTTGAATCTAATTTTGATTTGACCTTGTGCACTCGAGTTGGCGAGGCAGTGCACACGTGCATACGTGTGTACTGCAGCCACTCGTAATTCCCTGTCCCTGATATGAATACTGATATGCACAGATACTACACAATCAAAGATGATGACGTTTAACCCATATATCTGAGACAGCTTTAAAAACAAATTTTATATTTTTGCAAATTAAATTTGTTTCTGTTCAGATTACTGCTGTAGATTGTCAATTATATAGGTACACAAGAGACAAGACGAACACTGAAGCTGGACAATGCAGATGAGTGATTGAGTGATGTAGTGAGGTTGTTACTGTAAAATCGAATTGTGATGTATTCAGAAATTGTACAGTTATAGTGAGAGTCAGAATTTGTACCATTCAAAATTTGTAATAAAAAATGTAGTGAGGAATATCTGTATATGTGAATATCGGTGTTATTTATCATTGAATTGTAAAATAGTGGAGTCAGGAATTTGTACTATTTTAAATGTTGAAATAAAATATTTATTTAAATAAATTACTGTTTGAATATCAAATTCTGTGCAATAGCATTTTATTAAATAAATATTTATTTCTATTAAAAAATCAAATATGCTCTACATTGTGGGCCCCACAAATTCAGAAAGTTAATATCTATAGCAACATTTTGGAATGTTGGTACAGACACCTATGGATGTTGCTATAGACCCAAATAGGGTTCTATTGCAACAATATTTCTTATGTTGCCTTAGATAGTCAAAATGTTGCCTTTGAGGTCTGCGGCAACGCGGCAAAATGCATCACCGAGAAAGTGTTGCCTTTGCCCTTTTTTAGCCTATAGCAACATTTTTTGGCACTTACTGCATCACTTCTTGGGTGTTGCAGTATGCAATCTATGGCGTAGTGCGAACTCATGACCTCTGACTTGCTTGTTATATGTTGTATTATAGCTACTTGAGCTATGGGTGTTTCTTGTTTCAGTTTTATTTATAGTTTGTTTCATTTATTTTGATTTTAGAAAAACTATTTTTACCTCTAAAACTTATAAATCATACATTTACGAACAATTTTATTATAAAAATTCTATGATTATAGTTAAAAATATTTCCCATCCACAAATTTTTAGGCAAACTAATACATATATATACTTTGCTTATTCTTCAAAATATATACTAAGAAAGTTTTAAAATCAAAACTTGAAAATGTCTTCAAACAACGACTACTACAATTCCGAAAACTCTCATCTATCATACACATCTCCAGACGATGATGTTTCCGACCGAATTCCTGAAAATGGCCCATATCCTACTTTTCCCATGCCTAAACGTATCCTTGACTTCTCTTCTCCGGATAAAGACCCTCGACACGGATGGATACCATGGGAAGACTCCCATACAGGCTATACACCGGATAAGAAAAAAGGAAGAATACAATGGTAGTATCTCCATCAACTAAAAAAAAAATTGATGAAATACATCACTACCAACAACAACAAATGGATATGCAACGGGAACTCTACTATGAACAAAAAGTCACGGCAAGACGTTTAAGTTTTCTTGAAAAGATTGCCATGAAAATTTGTTCATCAAAGAAGGATGATGTTACTGAACCTTCTTACAGACCTTCATCACCTTCAAACCTTGTTCAAACTCCAATAGCTCCAAGATGGTCACCTATAGAAGATGTTCCATCTCCAAACTCATGGGAACGCAGAATTTAAACGGTGGCTAAGCATGTTATATATATATATATATGTATGTATGTTGTTGATGTTACAAATAAGATGTATAGTGCATTAATAATAAAATATATTTCTATATTTTTATTATATATAAATCTGATAAAAAAATGCACTCCTAACAGGGTCGTTCGACCGAACACCCTGAGTCGGTCAGCCGAACCCTTCCCGAGAATTACATATAAACATTTCCAACAGGGTCGGTCGACCGAATACCCTGAGTCGGTCAGCCGAACCCTTCCCGAGAGTTTTAGCACCTTTCAGATTAGCAGATCGGTCAGCCGACCCAGTCGTTCGGTCGACCGAACGTATAAAACTGCTACTTATATTTCTTTTTAACAACCCATCCATTCATTTTTTAACCTGCCTCTTCACTCTTACTTTCCCAATTACAGTTTTTTACCCTAGCCCCCATTAAAACTTCTCAAATTTTTTTACTTTTCTTTCAACAACAATGGCTCCCAAGAAGAAATCAAAGAATACCAATGCTTCATCTTCATCTACTCCAGTGGATACTCAAATTGCTTCATGGCTAGTCAATGTATAGCTCTTCAAAGATGTGTAACGACCCACTATTTTGGACCATTCAAATCGACAATAATCCACACATGTCTGACTTGAATAATTCAAAATAACATATTGTAAATAAATTTGGAGCAAATGAAATCAAGTACACAGAATCACAGACACAAAACATATCAGAATAACTCGCAGTGGAAATAAAATACCATAGTAGTTCATGAAGCTACTATATACAAACTATCAAAACATAATACATAATATCATTCTGAAAACATATACAATAGAAAATCCCAAATACATAGAAGTTTATAAATACCAGAACTGGAATAGAACAACTGAACTGAAAGGAACAGATAACTAGACAAGCAGAATCTCCAGCGATTCCTAGCTCCAGAAAGAAATCCAAAGCTAAGCTGTAAATACTCAGGCTGACCAGAGCGTAAAGTAAAACACAAAACACTCGAGTCAGGACAATATATACTTATATAATGTAAACCAACTCAAGTGAACTGTAGTAGAAATGCACAATAACTCAAAGGATGCTTGGGATCGCCCATCCTTTAAGGATTAGTAAATTATAAATTAAATACATCCCATGGTTAAAATTTCAAAATGGTATTTTATACTTCGAAATAAAATATCATTTCAAAATTCAGTATCATTCAAAAATCCATTTCAAAATATCAAAATATCATATTTTAAAATAGTTTATATTTCGAAACAAATTACTTTATTTTAAATCATAAAAATGAAGTTATTATATTTAATAATTAAATTTCCAAAATTTTAATCTTTCAAAGTTCATTCGTTCACTTAAATTAATTCAAACAATGTAGATTCAACTTTCGCAGCATTTAGAAAATGCTACGGAAAGTCACATTTAAAACAGTTCAATTTAACAAAAGACAGCATTTAAAATGCTGTAATGGGGTTACATTAGTATCAAATAAACTTACTTAAATTCAACCATTATAACATTTACAAAAATGCTATAATAGCCTTTAATTAAATTTAGCCATTTGGTTCATTATTATCAACTACAACATTTACAAATGTTGTATTATCATTTACATTAGAATTTATAGCATTTCAGAAATGCAGTTAATTAACTTCAAATATTCAGTATAATTTCATAAACAATTATATTTTTATATAAATCATTTTTAACTTATAAAATCATATAATTTCACCTTTAAAACAATCATTCAAATACCCTTATATTCATGATTTTATAAAGTTAAACCTCCATTCAAAATTCAAAACTTAATAATAATTCACTTATTAAATTCCAATATTAAATTATAAATTCATTAAATTAAATTAACTTAACACTTAAGTTTAAATTTTCAAATATAACTTAATTCCATTTTTATTTACTTAACTTAAAATTCACTTTTAAGCCAAATTCACAAATTTCCAATTTTAGTTATATTTCAAAATTTCAACTTAAATATTCATTTATTTCACATTTTAACTTTATTCAAAAATCATTAATATATTATAAAATCATTTAAATTCACTTTAATCCAAATTATCATGAATTTATCATATTTCATATTTAATTTAAGTTCCAATTATCACCAAATTAAAATTTCCCAAAATAACTTACATTTCAGATTTTCTAACTTTACCATTAATTTATTTCACTTATAAATTTTCAGAAAATCAATAATGCTTTACAAAAAATCATTTTAAATCAAATTTAAATCAAAATATTATAACAGTTACATTTCTAAAATATTTTAAAATTTTTAGAAAAACATATTTTAACTACGGGTCTGTATTTCATTTTTAGCCTAGGTAAAGTTATACGGGTAATTTATCATTTCAACCCGTAATTTACAAAGATACTCGGGTTTAATCATTTCAAACCCGCAATCCCAAGTAAATGAAAATAATTGAAAATCATTCAGGCCTATCATTTCATCCCATAACGATTTTCTCCTATTCTAAAGTCCGTTCGGGTATGTATTATTTCAACCCATAGTGATTCTAATCTAAAGGGAACTTGCAGTGTGATAAACTGATAAAAATAATAGAACAACATAATATAACAGTAACATATAATATAATAGGTGTTTAAGCATGGGTGAACATCATTAATTTATCATATTTCATATTTCATATTTAATCATTTCAAACCCGCAATCCCAAGTAAATGAAAATAATCGATTCATGATGAAATCTATAGTTCCAAGAGGGGGTTCATATCATCTAGTATATCCCGAAAACTTCAAAGCATTGTATGCTATTTGTGGGAGTATACGAGTAAATTGGTCACAACTTCTTATGGATGAATTTCTCTCTTTCAACCAAGGAAAGATGCTCCATATTTATTATGGAGAATACATAATGAGGTTGATTAATAGCTTCGTCACCCATGCTCGGAATCCGAAACATCCAAAGTTCGTTCTTTTGACTCACGAACCATAAAGCTAATGAAGTTGCCTGATGCACCTCCCAAAATTTTAACTTTTAACCAATGGCGTACTACTCCTTGAGAACAACTACGCCGTAGCTTTTCCACACCGCAACCATCAACTCATTCTACGGAACGTCTAACTCGCCAACATTCAATTCAAAGACCAACTCCCGGAACTAGTACGGAGGCGACCATTGATATTTTGGCTCGAAATCAACTAGCTTTGGATGCTCGGCTATGAAAAATTGATGGTCGTTTCAAGAAAATCAAAGGCTTCTTCGTGAATTTATGGGATGCCTTATCATGTACTTCCGAAGTCGGTGCTTCGTTTGTTGCTCCCGGAAAAAGACCATCGCCAAACTTCTCTTGGTCTACTTCAGATAACACAAGTTCCAGCACATCGGCAACTCACGTTCCTCACACTCAAAGACGTGGAAAGGAACCGGCTACTCCGGAAGAAAATATTCGTCCAGAATTTTGGGATTCCGATGATGATGAAGAGTGATCATATTTTTACAATTTAATTTCAAGTATTATTTATGAACAATATGTCTATTGTTAGATGTTGAACTATGAAAATATTCCTATCTTGTTTAACTATGTAATTTTTAAAACTTGATGTTTTCTTACTCGTATTACATGTTCACTATTTTTGTCATCTAATAAGTATTCCTTTTTGTCAATGACAAAGGGGGAGAAATATATGAAAACTAACAGATTCTTTGCAGAAAAGTCGCCATATATTCAGGGGGAGAATTATAATACTATTTAGTCACATAAGTATTGTCATTAATCAAAAAGGGGGAGAATGTTGATTCATGAGTTTTGATTCATGACACAAGCTTCAATATCATACGACGAGAATACTATATGAAAGCGACAAAAAGGAGAATAACCGTATATTGTGCACTACAAAAGAGACAAGACTACAATCCAGATATTAGTATGAATATTTTATTTTATTAAGTCTTAGAATATTGTTAAAATCATTCCTCAAGTAGTCACACACACACACACAAATTGACTCATACAAAATTAAGTGTGCACTGTGCAAATAACAGCAGGTCGGCCGACCGACCAGAAACTTCGATCGACCGACTCTGTGTTAAGTGCACAGATATGCACTGTTTTATTCACGACTGTAAACTCAGCTGATCGGCCCAGGTTTCTCGGTCAACCGACCAGAACATAACGGCTAGTTTTCTGAAGAGGTGCAATTGTTCATGAAGAGGAATGTCCTTTAATCCAAGAGATACAGACACAAGTTTTGATTGAAACCCTTCATGAAAGATTCCAACTATTCTATAACTATATAAACATGTTCAAATCATTTCTACAATCACCGATTCTTGATTATAATTCTAAATTATATTCTCTATTTATTTCTGCAAATAAAAGCATTCATTCTCATTCAATATCACTAGAATCCTTGAATTAATTCATATACTTCGATTCTACGTGATTATCTTCCTTCTAAATCTTCACACACATATATACTCTTGAGGATTTGATTATAGGAAAATTATACTATCAAAAGACAATCAGTGTTATTCAGAACACATTCGTCAACAAAATATTTGTATTAAGTTGAAGTCCTCTTCGGCTGTTGAGGCGGAAAAATTCCTGTTCGGCTGCTCAGGTGTTGTATACCTATTCCTCCGGGTTAAGTGAGGGGTTTAGTTTAAATCCAGAGGGTATTCTGGGACTGGACGTAGAACGGGAAGTTCGAACCAGTATAAAAATTCCTGGTGTACTTATTTTAATTTTTATTAATGCTATTATCAATTTCCGCACTTATATACCATATTACACGATCCTTAGTACTTCTCATACACTTTCAAATGGTATTGAAAGGAAAACAAGATGAAATGATTCTAGAGTAAAATAAACTAATTTTACTATGATTTAAAATAAAGAAGAGTAGAAAAATATATTTTTAGAATGTATATATAAATTTGATTTTAAATCTCAAGTATATATATTATAAAATAATTTTTAAAAATCAGAAGATAGTTTAAAAACAAGCGAAGTTTAAAACAAGAGTTTATTTAAAAACAAAAACAAAGAATATTTTAAGGCTAAAACATCTTTTTGAAAATCATTTGAAACGATAATTTTAAAAGCTAAAACATAAAAAAACAGTTTTGAAAATCGTTTTAAAAAACCATTTTGAAGTAGTTTTGCAAGCTTCTTCCTGCAGAATATTTCATCACATCAGGACTCGAGAACTTGTACAAAACCATGATGTTCGTGGGTTTGTAAGCCACTTGTCGTAGGTTTGTAAGCTACTTGTCGTGGGTTTGTAAGCCACTAAGAAGGTAGAATTGGGTTCCATCCCAAATGAAATTTGGAATGAAGATTTCCATGATATTATGAAGTTTTAACAAAACTAGACACCTATCTTGAAATCTTGATCTTGATACTCATGAGTCTTCAAACTTGATTTCTTCATTCTTGATCTTTATACTGTACAGTCAGTCTTCAATAATCAGTATCTGCCTTATATATATCCTGCATAATAACATTCATATATATCTAGACAATAGTGTTAGTATATAAATTATAATAAAATAAGTTACAAAGGTTGTTGTCATCAAAACCACGATCTCCAGTTCCTAACAATCTCCCCCTTTTTGATGATGACAACCTTATAAAATATACTTACCACTTCGATCATACCATAACTCCCCCTTACACCAACAACTCCCCCTTTCTCCAAGCCTACTATTTTATATAACTTCTCCCCCTTTGTCATGAACAAAAAGAAGACCTATAAACCTTGAACTTAATAGAAAATGAGATAAACAAACATATGACAAAAGGATAATAACTATGTATGAGTGATATAAAATATAGCATCCTAAATTAAATGGAATTCAAGATTATTTATACACCAAAGATTTTTTTAGAAGAACATTAGTTTTATTAAGATAACATTTATATACAAATTAACAAACCAATATACAATCAAGAAAGAGAAAAATGAAAAACGCTTAACGAGGACCCTTAACTATTGATGATTTATGGACCGCACAATTTGGATAGTGGAGACAAAAGTTTCCACATTGTTCGACCAAGTTCCCATTAGCGTCAAAAAGGACCTCTCCAATGCAAATCACGCCATCGTCTTCATCCATATGAACATCCGGATTCAGCAGAGGATGTTCTTCTTTTTGATCCTCTTGTGGTTCTTCTAGAGGCTCTTATTCTTCAGAATCCATGGCTTGTGATGATTCTTCGATGACAATGGGATTGGAATGGTTATCCATAAGGAATTTTTGTAAATTCCTAAGAATTCTGCCTTGCCTATCTTGTTCTCTAGCCATTCGCAGTTGACTGACTTGAATTTCCATCATCATTTGAAGCAAATCTTTCATGTTCTCTTGTAATTTGATGACTCGTACGTGTGTGGAACGTCGAAAAGGACCAGAATGAGGAGAAGTGGGTGAAGAAGGTTCATTATTAGAAGAGAAAGCCATTAATTTACTGTTTTAGAAGTTTATTACAGAGAATAGAATAGAGAAAACGAGTAAAAGTCGAAATATATAAATATATAACTTAATAACTAATTTTAGAAGGAAATTTAAATTTGAAAATCTCGGCCTGTATGTCGACATAGGGGGATGGGTCATGTCGACATGCCCAGTTCAATTTTTGAGAAATTTTTATTTATATTAATTATCAACTATACTTGTATTATTTATAATTTATATTTCAGTTAATGAACATATACCTAATTCTCTTCTAAATTTAGTAAAGTTTTGTTCATTTAATGATTCGATTAATATATCAGCAATTTATTTTTCAGCATTAATATATTCAAGATTGATGACTTCTTTACTTATATTATCTCTAAGAAAATGATGTCTAATATCAATATGTTTTGTTCTAGCATGATGAGTTGGATTTTTAGATTGGTTTATTGCACTAGTATTATCACAATAAATTGGTGATTTAGTTATAGTTAATCCAAAATCTTTTAAAGATTGTTGCATATATATATAACTTGAGAACAAGCCAAAGCAGCAGATATATATTATGCTTCAGTTGTTGACAAGGATACAGTGTTTTGCTTCTTACTAAACCAGGAAACCAGAGAATGTCCTAGAAAGTGACAAGTTCCACTTGTACTTTTTCGGTCTGATTTATAACCAGCGTAATCCGTCATCACAATATGAAATTAAATCAAATACATCATTTTAAGGTAAAATAAACCATAATCTAAAGTATGTTTTACATATCTTAAAATTCTTTTAATAGCTTTTAAGTGAGTTTCTTTAGGTTGAGATTGGTATCTTGCACAGAGATAGACATTATGCATGATGTCAGGACGACTTGCTGTTATATAAAGCAACGAACCAATCATTCCCCTATATAATTTTTGATCAACATCTTTTGATTTATCTTCTTTACTTAAAGCTACATTAGGTGTCATTGGAGTTGGTTTCCCACTAGAAGTGGTCAATCCAAATTTATTAATTAAATCCTTAGCATATTTTTCTTGACTAATGAAAATTCCTTTATCTAATTGTTTGATTTGAAGTCCTAAGAAGAAACTTAGTTCTCCCATATGACTCATTTCAAAATCTTTAGTCATTATATCTGAGAATTCTTTATTCATTATGTTATTAGTTGATCCAAATATTATATCATCTACATATATTTGTACTAATTTAATATCATTTTTGTTTCTTTTAATAAAAAGAGTTGTATCTATTTTACCAATTTCAAAACCAGATTGTAGTAAATAAGATCTTAGTCTTTCATACCAGGCTCTAGGAGCTTGTTTCAGACCATATAAAGCTTTCTTTAATTTATATACATGATTTGGAAATTTATTATCTTTAAAAAGTGGAGGTTGTTCAACATAAACATCTTCTTTTACAAAACCATTTAGAAAAGCACTTTTAACATCCATTTGATATAACTTGAAATTATTGTAGTTTGCAAGAGCAAGTAGAATCCTGATAGCTTCTAGTCTTGCTACAGGTGCAAATGTTTCGTCATAATAAATTCCTTCTTCTTGACAATAACCTTGCACGACTAAACGAGCTTTATTTCTCACGACCTCACCAAGTTCATTCATTTTATTTTTATAAATCCATTTTGTTCCAATTATACTTTTATCCTCAGGTCTAGGAACAAGTTCCCAAACATCATTTCTGGTGAACCGATTCAATTCTTCTTGCATAGCAAGAATCCATGAATCATCAGATGATGCTTCCTTTGGATTTTTAGGTTCAATAGTTGATATAAAAGCTACATTACTCATACTATTTAGTTGATTTCTTGTTTTAACTATAGATTCAATATTTCCTAGTATATTTTCTACGGGATGATCTTTTAATAGCCTAATTCTTTTATTAGGTTGAATGATTTCACAATTAGTTTCATTAGGTTCATTATTTAAAGTTACAAAATCTTCTTCATCTTCTATTTGTACAGTATCTTTAAGATTTTCATCAAAAGATAGATGCATTCTTTCTTCAATAGTGTTAGTTCTTAAATTATAAACTCTAAATGCTTTACTTCTATTAGAATATCCGATAAAGATACCTTTGTCGGATTTAGGTTTAAATTTATCTAAATTATCTTTTGTATTAAGAATAAAACACTTACTACCAAAATTTTTAAAATAAGCTACTATGGGTTTCTTATTGTAAAGTAATTCATATGGTGTTTTATTAGTTAATGGTCTAATTAAAATCCTATTTAATATATAACAAGCTGCAGCGACTACTTCAGCCCAAAAGTTTTTAGGTAAGTTACTATCAGAAAGCATTGTTCTAGCACACTCTTGAATCGTTCTATTCTTACGTTCTACCACTCCGTTTTGTTGTGGAGTTTTTGGAAAAGAGAAATTATGAGTAATTCCTTTTGATTACGGAAATTATCAAAATTTTCATTTTCAAATTCTCCATCGTGATCACTACGAATAGTTTTTATTTTTAAAGAAAGTTGATTTTGAATTCTTTTAGCAAAATTCTTAAATAATTCAAAAGCATCACTTTTAAGTTTAAGAAAAATTGTCTAAGTATATCTAGAATAATCATCTACAATTACAAAAACATATTTATTGTGATTAATTGATTGAACTTGTGATGGACCAAATAAATCTAAATGAAGTGATTCTAGAGGTTTAGAAGTATAAATCATAGCTTTTAATTTAAATGAACTTTTCTTAAGTTTTCCTAATTGGCAAGCATCACATATACTATCTACTTTAAAGTTTAACTTGGGAAGACCTCTAACTAAGTCAAGTTTTGATAACCTAGATAACAGTTTGAAATTTAAATGACCAAATCTTTTATGCCAAATCCAATGGTCACTTGTATTAGCCAAAAGACATAAGTTATCATTTGAAACTTTCATACTAAGAATGTAAATGTTTTTCTTCCTAATTCCTTCAAAGATAACATTGACTTATTATCTTCGATGTGACATTTATCTTTTCCAAATTTAATTTCAAATCCTTTATCACATAGTTGACTTATACTAAGCAGATTATGTTTTAAATTCCTAACTAGCAAAACATCAGAAATAAGAGGAGTTTTAGAATTACCGACATTGCCAATGCCAATCACATACCCTTTTGAGTTATCTCCAAAGTTGAACAATCCACCATCTTGATATATAATGTCATTGAGTATCTCGGGATTTCCAGTCATATGCCTTGAACAGCCACTATCAAGTATCCATATATCTTTCTTAATTTGCATAGTTTGTCCATTGGTTGTTGATTCTTCAAAAGCCATGTAACATGTCTATTCCTGCATAACAAACCAATTCGGTAGATAACTTGATTTTTCATAAAAACTATATGCATACTTATGATACTTTGATGAAATGCATAAATTCAAACTAGTAGTAACAAAATTTCCTAAAAATGTGATTTTTAACTTTTCAAGTTTCAAATTATGAAAACTATGAAAACCTATGCTTAGATACCAATTGAAAGAGAGTGCGGATTAAGGATCTTAAGGCTAATTTAACACTATAGGGGGGTGAATAGTTTTTAATGGATTCTAAGACTTTATGGACTAATTTACAAATTATGATATAAAAAATGCAGAACTTAATCACAGAACAATCACAGAATCAAACACAGATGCAGAAAGTAAATAAAAAACAGTAAAATGAAAGAACACACCGGATTTTATACTGGTTCGGAGTTACCCTACGTCCAGTCCTGCACCAAGGCAAACACCTTGTATAGATTTTTATTATACCAATGTCGAGATTATAATCCTCAATTTCTAAAGGCCTTGAGGTACCCTCCTGTCTTCGAGTCCGGGGCAAACTCTCTTGATTTACGGGACACAAGATCACCCAATTGATTTCCAGGCACAACCACACCTTATAGAGAGACTCGATAAACTTTTGATTACAAATTGATCATATAACTCTGAATAGCACTTTGATCTTCGAGAGAGGGCAGAGAATCAAACAAGAATGAGATTCTAATTTGATTCACTTGAGAATTCGACAGAATTTCGACACGATCTTAAAAATATGAAAGTTTTAGAATATGGTTTTGTGAAGAAGGAGTGAAAAAAATAAGAAAATAGTTAGTTAAAAAATCCGTTTGTGAAGGCTATTTATAGACCAGTAACGGTCATAACCATTCGTGAAGAGATTTAAATGAATAGACACTTCTTTTGAAAATTGAAACTTTTGAATTTAACGGCCACTATGTCGACATGGGGTATCCCATGATGTCAACATCCCTTAGTTAAAAACAATGTAAAATTTGTTTTGAAAATGGTATTGAAAGGAAAATAAGATGAAATGATTCTTGAGTAAAATAAACTAATTTTCCTATGATTTCAAATAAAGAAGAGTAGAAAAATATTTTTTTAGAATGTATATATAAATTTGATTTTAAATCTCAAGTGTATATATATATATTATAAAAGAATTTTTAAAAACCAGAAGATAGTTTAAAAACAAACGAAGTTTAAAACAAGAGTTTATTTACAAAAACAAAGAATATTTTAAGGCTAAAACATCTTTTTGAAAATCATTTGAAAAGATAATTTTTAAAGCTAAAACATTAAAAAAAATACTTTTGAAAATCATTTTAAAAAACCATTTTGAAGTAGTTTTGCAAGCTTCTTCCTGTAGAATATTTCATTACATCAAGACTCGAGAACTTGTACAAAACCAGGATGTTCGTGGGTTTGTAAGCCACTTGTCGTAGGTATGTAAGCTACTTGTTGTGGGTTTGTAAGCCACTAAGAAGGTAGAAATGGGTTCCATCCTAAATGAAATTTGGAATGAAGATTTCCATGCTATTATGAAGTTTTAACAAAACTAGACACTTATCTTGGAATTTTGATCTTGATACTCATGAGTCTTCAAATTTGATTTCTTCATTCTTGATCTTTATACTGTACAGTTAGTCTTCAATAATCAGTACATGCCTTATATATATCCTGCATAATAACATTCATATATATCTAGAAAATAGTGTTAGTATATAAGTTATAATAAAATATGTTACAAAGGTTGTTGTCATCAAAACCACTATCTCCAGTTCCTAACATCACTTAGAATTACAGATTTTAAAATGTTAACGCACGTACTTTAGATCAGTCACTCTTTAAACAATGATTTCAAATTAGATTAAACATCATAGTCGTCACCTATGAGTCAACCTATATACTAATTTCTCTATTATCACTTGTAAATCAAACTTTTCATTGTGATTTCTATTCAAAACCAATTACTCACTAAAATTCTTATCAAATGACATAGACTATACACTCACTATATCGTGTTTTTTTAAAATAAATCGAAGTAATAAAAATCATGCAAAATTTTTATGCAATTTATTTTTGAAAATAAAATGCAAATGCAAAAGATGAAGAAATTTTTTCTTGAAGAATGCAAATGCAAAAGAAAAATGAATTCAAAATTTTAAAAAAATGATATGCAATGTAATGTGAGTTCCCCTCCACACTTAAGATATACAGTGTCCTCGTTGTTTAATTTTTTCTGTAAAGGAGAGGACCCAAAGATGGATCAAATGCAAAATAACTTGTAAAGGAAATTGTAATTTAACCACTACAAGCAAAAATATGTTGAAAATAAAATGCGATTTATGCAAATGGGGAATGAATTTGGATGTGCGCTCTCCTTTATCTCCCCCACACATGTTTTTAGCATTATGATTTGATTTTGCATTGAATAGTAAAATGTTGCCACAGAAAGGTTTGTTTTTAAACCTAAATTAATATCAAGTGTGTTCCTCACCCAAATTTTCTTTACTAGATTTCTTTCACAAGGTTGTACATGTGCTCCAAATTTTTTTCATTATAATCCTTTATAAATATGTGATCGCAAACAAATTCGTTTGAAATAGCGAAATTAATTGACATTTCAACATTATTGAAAAATTCTAAATCGAGTTCCCTCACAATCACAACTCGAATTTATTTCAGTCTCACCCTTAAACTCATCCTCAAACAGTTCGAAAAACTTATGTCCACTAACTTCGTCTTCTTTTACTGAATTGTCAACTTCATTGCATGTATCATTTTCAAAATCGAAAAAAGGAAGATCGAATTTTAAATTTGGTTCCACGCTGTCAAAAGAACTGAAATCCAACTCAATTAGCGCATTTTCAACAACATCATTAAGATTGTTGTTTTCAATTTCAAAAGCTGTTATTTGAAAATTGTCAATTTTTGTAAAAGGTGTATTATCACTTGACTCGTCACACGTGGGGATTTGATTTTGTTGCTCATGTTGTTTTATGTAGATTTCAAACAACAAATCCATGTTAATTTTTTGTTTTTATTCCATTTACTCAACTAAATCAAATTCATAATTTTTAATTTAAGAATTTTCAATTTTCAATTGTTGAAAACAAAAATTGTTAATCGCACCATAATTAAAAATATTCCCAATGACAAAATCATTTAAAAAGTGGTTCACGTTTCCATTTTGATTTTGAAATTCATTTTGGAGTTTGAAATTGTATTGACATGGGTTATAATCACAATTATTAGAATTTTGAAGTGAATTAAAATTTTGATTATTTTGAAATCTTTGACTTAATTTATTGCACATGTATGAATTACACAAATTACTTATCATTTGATTTTGTTGTGTAGAAATTTCAAGTAAAGATTCAATAGTTTCAATACTCTTTTCAAGAGTTGAGGGTTAGCCATTATTTTGAAAACTTTGTGGTGTAAAGTTTGAATTGTTTGTGCAATAGCTGTTATTAAAATATCCATAAGAATTTGATGTGAAAATATATGGATTATATTGATTTTCATAGCTATTGTAAAATTCTTGTGGATACGAAAAACTGTTCATTTTGAATGAAAAACAATAAGAAAACAGTTTGACTTTTGTTGCATCTAAATCAAAAATTTATAATTTACTAAACTAGTAATTGTGAGTTAACTACTCGACTAGAAGGGGGAGGAGGGTCTCTTTGTTGTTCACAAAGGGAGACAACTAATGTTTTATGGGTAGTATGCAACCTTCTTTGCTAATAGTTCAATTATAAAAATTTCGAATCATCGAAAATTCTTCTAAAATCCTCATTATATATCCACGATCTAGCCCTTGAGAAAATTAATTTCACAAAATTTGATGTTTCAATTATGAAATTTTCAAATTGTATTTCAATAGGTGAATTTATGAATTTTCAAGTAGACAAACACATACAAATCAACAAATATCAACAATCAAATATTTTTGCAAAGCAACAAATTTTGCAAAATTTCAGCATATGTTTTAGCAACTATCAATGCAAGGATAAACTAGGAATCGGAGGACAATACTAGAGTGTGCAGAATATTTGCAATATTATTGTAAAGAAGCAATTATTTTTAAGCGCAATTTGCAGTTTTTGGCAAGCTGAGCAATTCTTTGAGTAATTTCCTCTGTTACTGTCTGTCAACTATTTGCACCTGAAAAGGTAATGACGAATATCTTAAAACTATTTTTTAAGAAGAATAAAACAAAAACAATGACAAACTAAAGCAAAAAAAAATTTGAAGGAAATTTTTTAAAGTATGGAAGAAAGGAGTAAAAAAGAAAAAGGAGAAGGAAAATAAAAAATAAAAAGAGGGAAACAAAAATATGTAAAGAAATAAACAAAAAGAGAGAAAGATTATAGAGAGATTTTGTGGGAAATAGAAAGTGGGAAAGAAAACAAGAGAGAAAGGTACAAAAATTTAGAAAAGAAGAAGAAATCAAAAAGGGAAAGGAAGATTACAGAGATTATGGTAGGACAAAGATTTGTATAAATTAGGAAAAACAAGAAGAAAAAAAGAATATTAGAAGTAAGGTGAAATGAAGGAAAGAAATAAAATAGATTTGCTGAAAAAATAGAAAAGAAATGAAAATTATTGCAAAGACTTGTACAAATATTTGTAATGAGAACAAAAATTGTAACAAATCTTATTGCCAAATCTGTTGTACTTTTTTTAATAAGAACAAAAATAAAATAGAAAATTAATCCGAAAAATAAACAAAATTTAAATTGTCTTTCCCGGTAACGGTGCTAAAAACTTGATCGGGATATTTTCTATTGACTAGAAAACACCTAATATATCATAATAAAACCACAAGTGCACGGCGTACAATTGTAGTAGTAGGTAAGTGGGTGTCGAATCCACAGGAAAAACAAATAATTTCTATTTATTTAATCAAATTAAACCAAGAAGTTGAGAGAAGTTCTAAATTAAAAGTGCAAAAAGAGTAATAAAAGAGGAAACTACCGTGATTGAGGAATAATTTAGTGGAATAAATCCACTCTCCAATTTCATCAAATAACAAAATATAATTTCTACAATCCCTTTTTTTAATAAATGGAAATGATTTATACACCTACTTTAAGTATGAAATATCAACCATAAATGGAGAAGTATAAATCATCAAATTTAAACATACAAATCAATCCACTTATTAATTGTTTGGGAAATATTAATATATTTGATACAGAATCTATCTAGGCATGACCTATTAAGGTGTAAATCAAATATAAATCTTCAAATTCAATTCTATGCCAAATATTATTAATAATTCCATGCTTCATATATGTAGATAATTCTCTATTTAGTTTATTATTGATTTAAGCATAGCCTATTTGAGATAAACCAACATATGCTATCAAAAATACATGTATAAACAAGAATAGAAAAATATCTAAAGAAAAGTAACATCCAAAAAAAGAGCATTTTATAAGCTTCTTTTTGTTGATTTCAGTTTAACTGGAGAGCTTCATTACCCCTTAAATTGAAGGAGATTAGCTCATAATGAAATATGAACAAAAAGAAATATAAAAAGAGAAAGAAGCCATTATAGAAGAAGAAGAATAGAGACTAACTTTATTTTCTAACTCTAAACAAAAGATTACAATCAAAAGATTTAATGAATTCCCTAGATACAATGAGGGTACATGGGTATTTATAGGGTGTTTTGCCTTAAGCCCCAAGTAGTAAAACTAATTTCTTTTTAAAATACAAATGGGCCTTTTGCCTTTTCTTCATGATATGTAGCTTGTAATTGTAAATAGGAGCCTTCTATGGGCTTTAAACTTGTTTGATAAGAGGATTTTCACTTTGATCTTTGTACACTTTTTGCCTATGAAATCTCTTTCTTTTGCATCAAAAACTCAAGGCTTAAAATCATTCTTCGTTGCACCAATTTCTTGTTCAAATCTTCAAATTAATTGCGTGCTCCAACGAAGCTATCAACTTTTAAACTAAATATCTGCAAAAATAAATAAATAAATATAGAAAATTTGCAGATGATTTTCTTAACAATAAAATATGCACAAAATCTCCTTTTTGCCCAAAATGAATGTTGATTGAAAGATTTTCATGAATTTGTGAAAACATGTAAAAATACCCTTCATGTAACTTTTATTTGCATGAACTAGATAAAATGTAAGCATAAAGATATACACATTTACGTGTACATCAATTCCTTTCTACAAAAAGTCGTAGATCTGGCTTTCTAACACTCTCCTTCCTTTGGAGCCAACCTTCACGAAGGTTGTACAGTAAGTCTGGTTCCTGGAATCAAATCAATACGGAACTCCACTTCACAGCGGGGAGTTAAACCTTGCACTTCATCAAAAACATCCGTGAAATCCCGAACAACTGGTATATCCCTAAACTCCTCGTTAGCTACTTCGAGTGAATGTACAAAACTACTCATCCACTTGTTTGGCTCCTTGCAAAATATAACAACACTAACTTCTCCAGTATCTCTCACTCTGACAATCCTTAGATCACAATCCAAGATCGCTCTAAACTTAGATAACTAATCTATTCCCAACAATACCCCAAAACCTATGAACCTAAGAACAAACAAATCAAAGGGAAAGGAATAATTTTGACAAGACATGGGGATATATAGACACATGGTGTCCAGATTTGTCAGCCCTCTAGTAGGGTTTGACACACAAAGAGGACTACCCAAAAGAATGGGTTTACGGTTAAGCCTATCAACGGGATCAACTGAAATAAAACTATGAGAAGCACCCGTATCGAATAATATCCTAATAAGAAGATCATGGATGGATAGTGTATCTTGCAACACCTGCTTCCCCTCTATCCTAACAAAGTGGATGGTATCTCCTCAATAGCAAAAGCCTATCCTTATGACCCCTTCTTCAGAAAATGGCACTCATTCTTCATGTGTCCTTGCTTGTTACAATTGTAGCAGATTGGATCGCAAGGTGGGTTAGAGCAATGATTTGTGAAATGACCCATCTTGTTGCGTTTGAAATAAAGAATTTCGGACAAGTCCTACAGCTTCTTCTGTGCTTGGGCTCCACCTCTGGGTTTCTTTCCTGACCACTGCTTCTTTCCTTTGCGCTTGAAATTCGGCTTGCCTCTAACGGGTATCATTGATAAAGGCTTGGCATTTATTGCTGGCACTACTCCCTTCTGGACTCCTTGCTTAATATCAAATGCTTCGAACCTCAAAGCCATACTGATAAAGCTGGTGAATGTACCCGTAAGATGGTTGGTCATTTCTCTATGGAACTCTGGTCGCATTCCATTCACAAACATTTCATTCCTTTTAAGCGATGTGTCTATCAATACAAGTCCAAAACAGGATAATGCATTCAACTTGTGCTCATACTATGCCACTGTCGTATCACCTTGCTTCAAATCCAGAAAACTCCTAAATAACTTCATCCTTTTGGCTTCTGCGATAAACTGTGCTTCAAAGACTTCCTTAAACTACGCCCTAGAGAACTCCTCCTCTGGAGTATTAGCCATTACAGAATCCCACCATTCCATCGCTGAATTTTGAAGTTGTCGCGATACTACCAGCCGTTTCTATGCATCTTCCAACCTAAGATCTCCAAATATCCTTTCACAGACTTAACCCAAGTCTGCACTCCAAGAATTTCCTCAGTACCATAGAAGGGTTTCCCATCCAAAGTTATGTAATTCTTGCACAAAGTTATGAAGTTCATTGGAGGTTGAACCTGCACTACCACTTCCTCTACGGTACCTACAGTTGGCACATTTCTAGCTGCTCTACCATTAGTAGCTATGCTAGTTCCAGATCCACGCCTTCCTCCTCTTCTTGTATTTATTTTCTATCACCTGGATAGATAACGGGTACCTTTAGAACACAAGAATAGGATCAGAATAGTTTTGAGGAAAACAACACCAACATATCTAGAACGAGACTTTAGAGGATACATATTATTATTATAAAAATTACAAATACACTCTCTTAAAATTAATTCATTCTAGGGTATCACTTACCCTATCTCTAATGAGTTATACCCCAATCAGGCTAAGGTGTTCGCTCAACCGAAGCTCTGATACCAACTGTGACAACCCATCTTTCCAACTCTTGAGAATGACGCTTAACACACCCTCGGTGTTCGTATGTCATTGGCCAAGCATCCAAAAGACAAGTTATAAAAGAACAGAATAGAAAAAAGTCTCACTTTGGAGTGGTTATATATAATGCAAGAATAATATAGTACATCAGGTTACTTCTAACATGGAGTTATCAGAGTTACATAAAAATACTACAACTATTAGACTAGGCAGTTATACACTCCTCCTTTACACTTTTTGATACAAAAATACACATACAAAATCATATAGCTGGAATAAATAACTAGATAGGTAAAGGAACCTCCTACTCGTCCATCATCTTCAAAGATCCCAAAGGAAACCTGCTGCTCTTGGACTACTCAAATATAATTGAGTATCTGAGAGTTTATAGGAACAAACAATTCGAGTCAGAAAATAAGTCCAGTATGAGTAAATCTCTAATAAAAAGTGTGGAAATAAATGCAGTTGTGAGACTATGCCGCCAACTGTAGAACGGGTTTCCCTTCACAATAAAACCATCCAATCACAACAATGACTACAAGTAATTAAACATCGCGAAGTTTTCACGGCACTTCCCGACGCAATTAAGAAAGACATAATTTAAAATTTTGGAATCAAAGGAAATGAAAGCGAAATTTTCCAACAAATGACTAGGAGGGCGTACCCTCCTTACCGAAAGGATACCTCTAGTCAATATACTGGAGATAGTCATTCTCACCAGTGACTCCTCTTAGGAACTCCAAGCTGAACTCCACCAACCTTACCGAGAATCCGAGTATTTCACATCTTAGTGCACATATAACCAAAACCAACCTAGAGTTAATGTGAATATACCCTAATGGGAGCAACCCCACATAACTTGGCCCATACTTGCTTTCTGATTTTAGTTATTTACGACAAAGGATAACAACGCTCAAATGAGCAACAAATCATCTTAAATAGACGATACTCAAAGAACAAAGTTGAACTAATAGTTAATAAATCAACTATCGAGGTTAACTAAAAATGATCGTATATGAAAAATTAAATTTCATATTTTTACCACCACTCGTTGATTTCAAACTTGTGATATCCCTCGGTTGAAAATGAAGCAGCATAAGTTGAGGTAGTGTTACCTCTAGGCATTATCTTGACGACATTTTTAACCTTTGAAATAGAAATGAGTCCATGCCTTGATGCTTAGTGTTAAAAATATGACTAAATCATTTCCATATAAGCGATATCGTTTATGGAACTTCTTTTCCATAATGGAATCAAACCTTTATACCTTTAAAACCGAACTTGTGTTGGGATTTCACATTTCAAATAATAACTTTAACCGACTTTATCAAAATGATTAATTTACTTTAAACACTAATTAATTTCTTCGACATCATTATTTAAAATGTGCAATTAACTTAAATCAATGATTAAAATTTTCAAACGTCTTCGTTTAAAATAATTAATTAGCTTTAATCCTGCTTAATTACTTCAAATGACACTATTTAAAATGATTAATTAACTTTGATCATCCTTATTTAAATAACTAATTAACTTTAAAACATCATTATTGAAATGATTAATTAACCCTTAAATTCATTGTTAAAATGATTAATCAATTTTTAAACATTGTTATTTAAAACGATTAATTAATTTTAAAACATCATTAATAAAGTGATTAATTAATCTTAAAATATCATTAACAAAATGATTAATTAACTTCAATACATCATTATTTAAATAATTAATTAGCCTTAAACATCATTAGTTAAAATGATTAATTAATTTTAAAACATCATTAATAAAATGATTAACTAATCTTAATCACATTATTATTTAAATAATTAATTAACCTTAATCATCATTATTTAAAATGATTAATTAATTGTAAAATATCATTATTAAAATAATTAATTAAATTTAATAAAATCTTTATTTGAATAATTAATTATGTTTGCAAAAACCCATGCATAAGATTTAACTAAAATATTTCAAAGAGGATAACATTTTCCAAAGTGTCGATATAGCGATAGTCGCTATAAGGACACTTTCATAAACACTTTCTATATGTCACTACTTTGACCAAACATCACATATCATAATTATGAGCACACATACAAAGGCAAATAACACTAAACAACATGTAGAGTGCAACCTAATATTACTTACTTAGACCTTTTTCGACTATATTTCAAGTTACTTTACTACGCCAAGATGTCAACTTTTTAAAGTGGTCACCAAGCCAACAAATCTAACACTTCCAACACATAACAACATAAGTAAATATCATGTATTTCCATTACTATAACAAAGGTCAAAACTTTAGTTATAAAGGTGAGATTTTGCTCACTAAAATGCAACCAAACCAAGTTGATCTACCACTACGCCTTGTATAAACACCCGATATTTATTTTTCTTCTTAAAAGTTTGTAATTTTTGAGCCTAAATAGGATAGGTGGGTTCGACTAAGGGCTATAAAGGCTTGGCCACGGTGGTTTTGAGGGAGTATGGGTCTTGTTTTGGTTAGTGAGGATGCGTAGAGGAGAAAGAAACAAGCTTTGGTATTTTTTCTTAAAAAAGAAGTGAAAAGAATGGATTTGTGAATTTGAAAAATTAGGAAGCCATTAACAAGTTTTTCAAAAGCTTAAAGAAAGAGAACGAGCTTTTGAAAAATAAGAAAATGAAACGATAAAATGAGAAAAAAATGAGAGAATTATTTTTATAAAAGTGGAATGACCAAATTACCAAAATGACCTTCTGTAGATACCCTCCATTCCTTTTTCTCCACATCATCACTTCCCTCCTCCATGCCTTATAACACGCGCCACCCATGAAAGCCCCCTTGTAGTCACATCTTTGTACCATAACGTTATATAATGTGACATATCATTCTTACTTTTTTTATTTAAATTTTTTTGTAAAGATGTCACATCTTCTTATATTTACTTTAGTAAATATATTCTCACAATATTATTTACCTCATCAATACTTATATTATTCATAAATATGTGTCTATGTTAACTATAAGGTACACAACGTTTCCGACAAATTTAGATACTGAAAAGTCGAAAATTCAGAAAACGCTTTCTGGTCATATTTACTATTTTCCTTTGAACTGATTATTTTTATTATTGAAAATCATTTCTCTATTACTAGTTATTATTTAAAAGAGTTTTATTTGAGTTATAAGATTTATAAATCAATTATGTAAAAATATATTAAATATTGAAATTTAAAGTGATTAAATTATGTGTCGTCACTTCACCCACACGCACGTCTTGTCATGAGAAACACATTCACACTCACTTCGACGCCTAACTCCTCCCATATCGCCCATAATAGCTAACCCTAGTTTGCATCCTTGTACGGTCACAACCATGGACATCACTGAACACAACCAAATGGACATGGATTGGAAGCTCTCTCCCTCACGAATCTCATGGATTTAATTTCAGGATCTTTAGATAAGGGGATGGTTTTATATTGATTTTTGAATGAGGAGTTTAATTTACGTTTTACTGGGAATGATAAAAAGGAGGGAAAAGAATGAAATGGGAATGTTAAAAAGTGAAGGGGGAAAGATCATGTTGGAATTGCTTTATTTACAAACCAAATTCTTACTTCAATTACAAGTTAAACCATATTTTCAAGCAAGCCCAATTTTATAAGCCAACATAACGTCACAATGTTTGACCAAAAATTTGAATTTTGATTTAAAAATGTTTAGAAAAGTGAGTTTTGCGGTATTCCACTATATAATATTTCGTTCGCATACGAACAACGAATGACAAAAATAAAATTACGATAGTGTACCAAAATGTAACACGATTCCAAAACAATTATAAAATACATTAGTTATCTTATTTTGTAAAATTACAAAAATTCCACTGTTTGCGGAAAAATATGCCAAATGATAATTTAATTTTTTTTTAAAATTAAAAATTATGGAAAAACTTCATAAATTGAAATAAAGATATGTCATGAAAATCAAATTGTTTTATTAACAATTGATTTTCTTGTTATTTATTTGACCTATTTATTATTGTAAATAAATTTACAAAACGAGTTCACCATTATTAGTGTAACGAACCGCCTTTCTTACTCCGAAAGACGAGTCATTAAGGGTAGAAGAAAAAGAAATATAAGAATAAATTACACAATTATAGAATCTCACCATGAATTAGAACAACATATAATAGATAACATAGAATATTACATAGTCATTTCCATAATAGTAATACATCAGAGTCATTTCATTACAACCTTCAACTGGACAGATATAGCTACGTGCTCATACAAAATATGTATATCATACATAAACATAGTGGAATAAGATAATAACTAGCTAATGGTGAAGCCACCTGCTATAGCTCCTTAAAAATGCTTTCGTAAGAAACCTAAATCACTTGACTTCTCGTACTGTAACGACCCATAAATTTTAATGGTTAATGTACTTAATTAAAATTTTCGTGAAATTAAAAATTAAAATTTAACAATGAAAATTTGATATTTGGAATACGTCTATTTAAAAATAGAAAATGGTGGATTTTCAATGGTAAATATGAGAGTTAGTTCTGTTGTGTAATTTTGAATTTCAATTTAAATCAATTAATTTGAAGAAAATAAAATATTTTCGAAATCTGAATATTTTTATATTAGAAAAATGTAACCATTTTCTAAGTGAGACGTCATATTTCATTCCACCAAATTTGGACTGCTCTAGCTCCGTTTATATTATTTTCGACGTTTTAGCAGCAGTTTTGGCAGCAAATATCGAATTTTGATAGGATGGTCGTATCTTTAATATCTATGTACGATTCTGTTCGCCTTGTCGTGCTGATCTCCGCAGTATATTCATTTGTGTGTTTCAGCATTCAGTACGCGGTGAAATTTGCAAAATGATTAGCCGTATAGGTACCCATTTTGGTTTCAATATGTCCATTCGTTTGCCCATCGGCTGAAACAAATAGCCATTAGCATTTATAATTTCTGAAAGCCAACTACTGACTTTCACTGTTCCCAATATTTTCAATATATTGGTGGTTCGTTCTCTGCCTTTCATTTCTTCTTCTCTCTACATTTCAATTCTGTTCTTTTGAAAGAAAAAAACACAGCTTATTGGATCTGAGCTATATATATATATATATATTTCATTACTGTTTTCCTCTTCTATTCGGAAACACGTCTCCCTTTTTGCTCGAGATTCTTACTGCTTGACCCTAGCAGTTGCTCGCCTCCTCCATTTTCGTTGCCGACCACACCAAAAACCCGAAGCACCCTTGCCTCCGACCCAAAGCGCCTTTGCCTCCGACCCAAGCCCGTGCACAGCGCCTACCCACCTCTATTTCCCTTCGACTGTCACGAAACCCATCCCCATCAAGTCAGCCACCCTACTGCTGAGCATCCCACCGCTCCTATTCCGCCTCGTCCACCACAACGCCAGCACGCAAACAACCACCACCTTTACCTCTCCATCGCTGTCTCATCCAGCATCAAGTACCTCTTTTGCTTTGCTGGTCGTAAGCAGTAAACCCGAAGCATTCATATATATATTTATATAGTTTTGTGAAACTGTTCCTATCCTTCATCAGAGAACCACTGCTCTAATCTTCATCAACTCAATGTTCTAGCCGAACCCAAAAACCCATCATCTTCCTCCACGTAAACGCGACTGCCCACCATAACTCGCCTGTGATCCATTATAACTCCACCTTAATCTCTACCACCGTGACCTTTCACTCTTCCGCACCTGAAGCCAAACACTCTCCGTTGTCTGCCTCCTCCACTCACTTCTAACCCACGTCTAACGCCATAACAACCACTCACGATTTAACACAATCTGGGTATTTTCTATTTTATATTCTTTATTTAAAAATTCTTTTATTTTTATCTTTTTATTTTATTAACAATTTTTTTGATTCAAGTGTATTTGAAATTTGAGAAGAAGGTATATATATATTTACATTATTTTTTTGTTGCTTACGGTTATTTGTAGTTTATATATTCAAGTGCATTCGATTTTCGTTATACATACATACATACATATATACAAAAGAAGAATATTCATTTTAAATATTGATTTTTAAAATATATTATATAGATATTTTGATTTTTAATATGTGTTTTAAATTAAATATTGGTTTTAAAATATATATATATATATATATAAAGAATGTATTTTGATAGGTTTCAAATTGAATATTGATTTTAAAAGAAAATATGGCACATAAAGATTTTATATGAGTAAATTTTAGATTTTAAAATTTATAGATTCTGTTTCATCGATTCAAGTCCGTCGTGCTTTGCTTTGTTCGTCAAATTCATGTTCGTCGTGCTGTGCTTTGAAATTTGTGCTTGGATTCGTAGCTTGTTGTGTGTCTAACTTCTCTAGCCTCGAAAGGTGAGCAATCACTCACGATTAACATTCTTATATTCAGTAAATTTATTTCACATGAAATGACGATTGAAATATGTTGTAAAATTTGAATCTATTAGTAATTAAATTATTTAAATATGATATGATATTAATTGCATTTGTTCACCTATTATAATTGCCATTATTGACACAAATAAACTGTTAGTATGTGTATATCATATTTAATTTGACAATTTTGATCATATTTTCCATTGATATGCTATGTTATTTTATGCTATTATTTTATTTGTTCTCACTCTACAAGTTCCCTGTTAGTTTAGAATTCTCTATGGGTTGAAATGACTATACCTGAACGATATTATAGATTATGAAAATCGTTATGGGTTGAAATGATAAACCCAAGCGATTTTATTTAAATTTTTGGATTGCCGGTTGAAATGATATAAACCCGTAAATTTAAATAATTGCGGATTAAAATGATAAATATCTGTATCACTTGACCATAGGATAGAAAATTATATACGGACACCGTTATTCTATTTTGAAAAATGATTTTTAAAGTTTTGGAAGGAAAATAAATGGGTTTAAATAAGGATTGATTTTAAAATATAATATATTTTTTTTATTTTAAGATGTGTATAATTTAGATTTTTAAAATTATACGTTTTGGGAATTTTAAAATTATAAGTTAAGTTTTAAAATGTAAATTATAGAATTTTACTTATAACTTTATTATTTTAAAAATCTATAAATAAGATTTAAAATAGATTTAACAATAATAAGATTTAATTTAATAAAAAATTTAATGTAAGAAAATTTAATAAGAATTTAAAGTTTAACTAGTATATATATAATATGTTTTAAATATTATTTACAATTTGTATTAATTTTTAAAAATAGTTTATAAAAATTTAAATAAACAAAGGTTCGAAAGACGAATTGGAAGTTATTTGAAATTTATTTGTTTAAGGGTTGTATTTAAATAAAAATTTGATTTGAAACTTATAAATTTTGAAATTTTAAAGATATGGTTTTATAACTTGATAACCTGATTTCGATTAAAAGTGATTAAATGAATAATTTTGGATTTAAGTAAAATAAGAAATTGAATATTTATAAATTTTATTTAAATTTAAATTTGAGATTTTTGTAAATATTTAATTTAAAATGATTTAGTGAATAATTCAAAATTTAAATAACAATTAAAGTGGAATTTTGAATCCTGTTAATTAATACATTGAAATAAAATTAGATTTGTATGAACTGAATTGTTTCAAAATCCAATCCTTTAAGATGTGAAATTGGAGTTGGTTTAAATGAATTGTTCATAGGAATCAAATTAAAATCTTAAAGTTGAAATTTGAAATATGTAACGACCCATAAATTTGAAATCTATCTTTCTTTCTGGTTGCTTTTATTCTCCTATCTCATTCCTTTTCGGGGACGAAAAGTTTTGAGTGGGGGAGAGCGTAACGACCCGTAAATTTTAAAGGTTTAAATAACATAATTAACTGAATTTTTGCTTGAAAATAAACAATTAAATTTTTCAATGAAAATTTGATATTTGGTATGCGTCTATTTAAACATAGCAAATGGCAGATTTTCATTTTAAATTATGGAAGTTAGTTCTGTTGTGTAATTTTCAACTTCAATTTACATTCAGTTAATTTGATGGAAATAAAATATTTTTGAAACCTGAATATTTTTATATAATAAATTTGTAAACCATTTTATGAGTGAGACGTCATATTTCATTTCGCCAAATTTGGACTGCTATAGCCCCGTTTATCTTATTTTCGGCGAATTTGCAGCAGTTTGGTATCGAAATATCGACATTTGATAGGATGATCGTATCGTTGATATCTTTGTATTATGTTCGTCTTGTTATGATGATCTCCGTAGTATACTCATTTGTGCATTTCGGTGTCTAGTACGGAGCGAAAACCGCGGAAACGGTCAGCCATATCGGTAACCGTTCAAGTCCATTTTTTTCCATGACCATTCAATTCCCTACCGTACAAATTCAATGGCCACTAGCTTTTATTTTCCAGAATTAAATCGTGCCTGACCTTTTGATATTCCTTATTTTCATATTTACTTTGGTTCATCCATTCTCTCATTTGATTCCCATTTCGTTCTGTCATTTCTAAAAAGAAAAGAAATATACATACGTTTATATAATAGGCTTGCTTTCATATATTAGCTGTCATCTTCTCTTGCATATGAAATTTAGTTCGTCTTCCACCATTTCAAAATCCATCGCCACCTATATTCCACCGCACTCTTCCGACCCCGACATCCGCCTTCAGATCACCCAACCCCCTACGCATCTTCTCTTCCTACCTTCCTTCTTTCTTTCATGGTCGTGCTTTCATATATAAAAAAATATAAAATAAAATATAAAACAAGTTTCAAAAGAAGTGAGCACACGTAAACTTGCATTTTCATATCAAATGAAGCTTGCTCCTCTTCCATTCGAAACTCCTCCACCAAAACTCGGCCACCGTGACATTGCTCTGCCCATCACAATAGCTACCCCTCTGGCCATCCCAACACCTTGCACGGCCACAACCACCCAAACAGCCAGCAGAGAACCCGAACGCTCCGCAAAGCCCGACCGCCTCTTTGAACAACACTGCCCCAGCCATGCTCCGCAGCTATCACCGCTTTACACCACCCAGGCTCGTGCCGCCTTAACCCCTGCTTCGCATGGCCGAGCACATACCCAACACCCTCAGTGCACGTAGTCACCTATGCGAGTTGCTATCCATCTCCCCTCCGATCTAAGGTCTGCATATAATCGTATTATTATATTATTATATATATATGTTTTTTTTGTTTTTGTGAAGCTGCACCCTTGATTTACTTCATATTTATAATTATAAAACCATATATATAAGACGTTCATATATATTTGAAAGCAACAACCCTTTTCTTCTTTTATTTATATATTACCTGTTATATATTATTCGCATACCATATAATGATATATATATATATATATTTAAATTTACTTGTTTTGCCTAAGGTACTCCTTACAGCCTTCCTCTGTTTAGATATATATATATATAGACACGTTTGTATATTTATATGTTTCCTATGTGCTGCAGCATCATCTGTATATATGGATATAATAGCTTTAAAAGTATATACGTTGAGGTATGACTGTATGTATATAATATGTTAAAGTATTTACTTAAATTATGTTAATATCTTTAAAATTGGGTTGTGTAATAACTTTAGAATATATATATATATATATATATATATATATATCGTTTAATGATTTTTCACTATAATATATATGTAAAGATTTTTATTTTATATGTGATTGAATAAAATATATATATAAAGATTTTTCATATTAAATGTGTGTTTTAAAACGAATATTGATTTTGAATAGAAATTATAATATATTTATCCTTGTTCAAGCTAGCACTGATTTGTTTCCATCGATTCAAATTTCTAGCTTCATCACGTTGGATCCGCATTTGAGTGTCGTATCCATATCCATGTGCATATCCGTGTCACTTTCTCCCCCATCATTGTCTCCATAGCTCGGAAGGTGAGCAATCACTCACGATTAACATTCTTATATTTAGTAGATTCAATTCACATGAAATGACGATTGAAATATGTTGTTAAATATTGAATTGTTAGTTATTTAATTGTTAAATCTGATATGCTATTATCTGCAATTGTTCATCTATGACATATGACACCATAACCCTGTTGTATATATTATATTTAAATTTGTTATTGATGATATATGTCTGTTTTTGATATGTTATATTATTATCATATTTGTTCTCACTCTTCAAGTTCCCTGTTAGTTGGAAATCACTATGGGTTGAAATGATACATACTCGAATGATATTATAGATTAGGGGAAAATCGTTATGGGTTGAAATGATAAACCCAAACGATTTTCATTGATTTTTGAAATTTTGGGATTGTGGGTTGATATGATATAAACTCGTAAATATTAAATTATTGCGGATTGAAATTGTAAATATCCGTATCACTTGACCATAGGGTAGAAACTTATATATGAACACGGTTGGTCTATTTTGAAAAAAAATGATTACCAAAGTTTGGAAAGAAGTATATGGATTTTTTTAAATATTGATTTTTAAATTATAATGTAAAGAATTTATTTTAATATATGTGTAAAATTTAGATTTTTAAAATTATATGTTTTGGAAATTTTAAATTTATAAGTTAGTTTTGAAAATATAATTTTTAAGATTTTTCTTATAATTTTTTTTTTTTTAAATATATAAAATAAGATTTAATACAAAAATACATTCAATAATAAGATCTAATTTAATTGGTTTATAATATGTTTAAAATATATAATTAAATTTATACTAATATTTTTAAAAATAGATTTTGTAATGACTTTAATAAATTAAGGTTGGAAAGATAAATTGAAATTGATTTGTAACTTAATTTGTTTAAGAATTGTGTTTAAATAAAAATTAATTTGAAACCTATAAATTTGAGATTTTTAAAGATAGGATTTTATAACTTGATTTTGATAAAAGGCGACGAAATGAATATTTTCAAATTTAAATAATTTAAAAATTGAAAATTCAGTTTGATTTAAAGGTGTAATTAGAGATTTTATTTAATTATTATTAAAATGATTTAGTGAATATTTTCCAATTTGAATAACATTAATGTTAATCATTGAAATATAAATGAAACCTATATTGAAATGTTTGAATATTTAACTCTGAATCTTATTGGGCTTGAAATGATATTTCAAACCTGATTCTGAAATCGATATAATTGAAATGGTTTATTGGGAATTTGAATTGAATGTTTAACCTTTTGAATTGAAAGTGTTGAACCGGGATTGATTTAAATTGAATTTTGGAATTAAAGTTGATATGAATCGATTTGTGGAATTGGATGAAACAATTCTAATTTGTAAATTATTCCAGTATAATCTCTTTAAATAAATATAAACTATTTTCAATTTACAACTATTTTAATATATATATTATTTTAATATATATAAACTATTTAATTTATAACTATTTTAATATATATACCATTTTCAATATATAAACTGTTTAAGTTGGAACTGTTATGATAAAGAAAGTGTTATGATTTCAAAAGTGCTATGATTTCGATGGTGTTATAATTTTGACAGTGTTACGATTCTGAAAATGAATATTATTTAAAGTGAATAATGATATCGAATTGATATGGATTTGAAATGAATATGATATTTTGATATGAAGTATGAACTATTTGAAAAAGAAATGACCACGGTGTGAAATAAGCGTTTGGTTGTTAAAGAGACCAGGATCGGATATTGTCATACTTTCTGCCAATACTGAAAACCACTTTAACAACCGTGCATGTGGTGGAGATTCTAGAATGAAGTAGGATGGTTTGGCGACGATTCTGTATGAGTTATTAACGTAGCCCTGACTCTCGTGAGTCAGCTTGATGTGGCTAAAACAGGAGCCATGCCAGGCCAAGTGAGGTCATTCCTCCTATCGGACACATTTCTTCGATACCATTCTATTACTTTGTGATTTGATTGGGTGCACCTTTGATTTGGGAGTGCATCTCAAGGTGGGCGGTAGTAGCTGCTATGCGTTACCACCAGTCCGGATCCGCAAACGGTATATCTACCCTAGGCATTATCTCGTGTGTCTTGTCGCATGCCTTATCGCACCTTCTATGAGTTTGTTTTGTACCATCCCTATGGAGTGCCCTTTGATAGCCCTCCAGTTTACGGAGTAATTACGGTAGTGTATAGACTATGGAAATATAGAAAATGTGTTAAGGGGGATATGGGTAACACCTTAACGCTATTTTAATACTTTACTTTACTGATAGACATATTATAATAGTGTATATTACTACATAGTAGATAGTTCCACGGATCCTTAGAGGATGGAAATCCCAAGCATCCTTTATCAGTTGACATTTCACTTGAGTTAAATTTACTGGTATAAGAATGTTAATCCTGACTCGAGTGTTTTGTGTTTTGTTTTATGCTCGGGTCAGACTGAGTGTCACAGCATTTGAGACTCACCTTCAGAGATTGGAGCTTTGTTTAAAGATCTATCTATCCAGCTTTCAGTTATTTCGGTTTATTCCAGTCATTTATGTTCAGACTCGTCAGTTGCTTATGTATTAGAGACTCATTTGTATTTGAGATTCTGTTGTATTTTTTTTCAAACTCTGATGTTTTATAGTAGCTTCATGAACTACTATTTATTTATTCCGCCGCTTAGTGTTGTAATACTTTGTGTCTGTCATTCCATGATTGATTTATTTACTGTATCTGCTAAGTTTTGCCAAATATAAATTATCAATCTTTTGTTTTGAGCAATTCAAGTCTAACATAGGTGGATGATTGTCGATTTGAACGGTTCAAAATACTAGGTCGTTACAAGTGGTATCAGAGCTCTGGTTTAGGCAAAACTTAGCATATGTAGTAGAAATCCCATTGGAGATAGGGTAGTGATATCCTAGAATGACTAAAATCAATTATAGAATCATCTTCGTGCGAGCTTGAAATTCTTCGTCCTGGATTAGGATTCGTTTCGAAATTTTGGAACTTTCCCTTTTGTTCTGAAATCCATTCTTATCTCTTCGTATTCGTGTTCTTTTGACACTGCAGCATTCCATAGGTCCATTTCTGTTGACCTCGGTAACTAATCCCATCGGCGGTCCCGCCAATCTTAGTCTGATTTGTAAAGGGGTGCAACTCCTTTGCAACAGGCGTCGATTCACCGAAGACTTCTACGTCCTTGGTTATGATGCTTTCATTTCTTGCAAAGCCTGAACCAATTCTCCAGTAGACGGTCGGGTAATCCTCTTATGATCGAATGTCGATTTCCTTAGGACTTTACAGACAGTTTTATCTTCTCATTGGTTCTCAGCCTAGTGATCTTGACTCCACTCCTATAGTCAGGAATTATCCTGATGATTTGATGAAGTTACTCTTCCCTCTTAAGCGAGAAATTGAATTCCGCATCGATCTTATTTCTAGAGCTCGATCTGTTGTCCTACCACCGGGACGAATGGTTTTTATGAACGGTTAGCCTTGCCCTTTGGATTAACCAATGCTCCTACCTTCTTCGTCGATCTCATGAATCGCGTTTCTGCGATGTTCTCAATGGGTTTGTCCCCATTTTCATTGATGATATTTTCGTCTTTTCTAAGTCTCGGTTGACCCGGTTAAGGTCGCCGCGATTAATATCCGTTTATCCATCTTTCCTCGTTTGTAATTTAATTATTCTATCTTCCTTTCGAGCCTATCTGCTTAGTTAGAATTCTCTTTGATTAGGGTCCCTCTAAATTTGAATCTCTATCTTTGTTCAAATCCATTCTTGAATCATCCTATAAGGGAGTGTATTTGTAATTGATATAAAAATGTTTTTATTGTGTTGTTTGAATTGATAAGTTTGATTTCGGATTTCGATTGATTCGTCTGGCCCACGCTATCAATAGGAATCCCAAAACACTTGAATAGAGAAAACTGACACAATATTGTTTTCAAAATTTGGTAAATGAAATATAGTTTATGTATGATTTTATTTTATATATAAAAGTATAATTTTCTGAAAATTAGATAGTTAAATGAACTGGTTGTTAGAAATGATAATACTGGATTATCATTTATTATTGTTTTTAACATTCCTAAACCTTTCAACTATTGTTGTTTGTTATAAGGAGATGGAATTTTAAAACATGGTTTATAAATCTTATTTCCAAATGAAATGAATTTAATTAAGGATTTGGGAATTAAATTTCCGGTGCTTTTCAAAAATTTGGTTCTCAAAGTTTTGGAAAAAATATATTATTTGAAAGTATTTTCGAATAGAAATTGTTTCCATAATAATTTTAAAGGAAGTAAGTCAGTACTCTTTTCTTTTGTCATTGGAAAATAATTTCGATGATGACTGCAGCATCATCGACACTCATTTTCGAGTCTCGGAGTGGAGAGACCACTTAGTAGCTTTGCTACACATTTGTTTTGAAGATGGATTTGATCGGAATTTCTTGAGTATGATTTGATTTATAAAATATATAGGTATATGTATATATTTATTTCAAAATGGTTGGAAGTGAAACTAGAAATTTAATTCTTAAATTCTGTGTTAAGTTAGGATTTTCAATTATTGAAATGAATCAAAAAATTTGAAATATTTGAAGTGCTTAAAATTGAAATTGGAATTTAAAACATCTTGAAATAGTTGAAATAGGATAAAATTAATTTGTATAATACCCAATTGCATTCTAAAATATATATAACTTACCTTAAATATTCAAAAAGTTAAAATGTTAATGAATTTTGTAATTGAGAATTTTACAAGAGAAATTTAAGTAATAAAATGTTCAAACAAATTTTTTGCCTAATAGAAGTTGTAAATTTAAAAGGTAAATTGGTATAGTGTTCAATTGCAATCGAAACATAAATAAAACCTACATGGGAAAGGTTGAATGTAATTGAATAACATACAATATAAATATAAGTAATAAGATGTCCTAAAATGATATTTTATTCAAGGAATATAGAAATAACAAATTGAATAATAAATTGGAAAAAAAAGAATTAATTTGTTGAATAAAATATGATTATAATAAATGTTTATACACTTAATATATGTTGCAAAATATGTTGGGTGAAATAAATTAAATAAATAAAAGAGAGTGCTATTTAAGCAGATAAATATGAACTTAAGAATAGTTGAAATTGAATTATAAGTGGAATTAACTTAACCAAAGATAAAAGGATAGAATAAATGAGTTAAATAAAATAAATTTTGTTTTGAAAGAAAATTTTGTGACAAATGATGATAAATTTGAAAGCAAATCAATTGAATGAAATACATTGAATTGAAACCAACTAAATGTGAATAAAATGAATACCCATTAATTGAATAAAATGGATTGAAACCTAAATTGTTGTATATTCATCAATTTAAAACAAATGAGATTTTTTAAATTAATTGTTGTAGATGTATTTTAAATTTATCTTTCTTTCTGGTTGCTTCTATTCTCCTATCTCATTCCTTTTCGGGGACGAAAAGTTTTGAGTGGGGGAGAGTGTAACGACCCGTAAATTTTGATGGTTTAAATAACGTAATTAACTAAATTTTTGCTTGAAAATAAACGATTAAATTTTTCAATGAAAATTTGATATTTAGTATGCGTCTATTTAAACATAGCAAATGGCAGATTTTCATTTGAAAATATGGAAGTTAGTTCTGTTGTGTAATTTTCAACTTCAATTTAAATTCAGTTAATTTGATAGAAATAAAATATTTTTGAAACCTGAATATTTTTATATAATAAATTTGTAAACCATTTTATGAGTGAGACGTCATATTTTGTTTCACCAAATTTGGACTGCTATAGCCCCGTTTATCTTATTTCCGGCAAATTTGCAACAGTATGGTATCGAAATATCGACTTTTGATAGGATGATCGTATTGCTGATATCTGTGTACCATTCTGTTCCTCTCGTTGTGCTGATCTTCGCAATATATTCATTTGGGCATTTCGGTATCTGGTACGGAGCGAAAACCGCAGAAACGGTCAGCCATATCGATAACCGTTCAAGTCCATTTGTTTTCCGTGACCATTCAATTACCTACCGTACAAATTCAATGGCCACTAGCTTTTATTTTCCAGAATTAAATCGTGCCTTAACTTTTGATATTCCTTATTTTCATATTTACTTTGGTGCATCCATTTTCTCATTTGATTCCCATTTCTTTCTGTCATTTCTAAAAAGAAAAGAAATATACATACGTTCATATAATAGGCTTGCTTTCATATATTAGCTATCATCTTCTCTTGCCTATGAAATTTAGTTCGTCTTCAACCATTTCAAAATCCATCGCCACCTATATTCCACCACACTCTGACATCCGCCTTCAGATCACCCAACCCCCTGCGCATCTTCTCTTCCTACCTCCCTTCTTTCTTTCATGGCTGTGCTTTCATATATCAAAAATAAAAATAAAATAAAATATAAAACAAGTTTCAAAAGAAGTGACAGTACACGTAAACTTGCATTTTCATATCAAAAGACGCTTGCTCCTCTTCCATTCGAAACTCCTCCACCCATACTCGGCCACGGTGACATTGCTCTGCCCATCACAACAACCGGCCCTCTGGCCATCTCAACACCTTGCACGGCCACAACCACCCAAACAGCCACCAGAGAACTCGAACGCACCGCAAAGCCCGACCGCCTCCTTGAACGACACTGCCCCAGCCATGCTCCCCAGCTATCACCGCTTTACACCACCCAGGCTCGTGCCGCCTTAACCTCTGCTTTGCATGGTCGAGCACATACCCAGCACCCTCAGCGCATGCAGTCACCTATGCGAGCCGCTGTCCATCTCCCCTCCGATCTTAGGTCTACATATAATCGTATTATTATTATTATTATTATATATATTGTTTTTTGTTTTTGTGTAGCTGCAACCTTGCTTTACTTCATATTTATAATTATAAAACCATATATATGAGACGTTCATATATATTTAAAAGCAACGGCCCTTTTCTTCTTTTATTTGTATATTACCTGTTATATATTATTCACATATAATATAATGATATATATATATATATATATATAAATTTACTTGTTTTGCCTGAGGTACTCCTTGCAGCCTTCCTTTCTTTAGATATATATAATAGATTTATATATATACGTTTGTATATTTATATGTTTCCTATGTGCTGCAGCATCATCTGTATATATGTATATAGTAGCTTTAAAAGTATATACGTTGAGGTCTGAATGTATGTATATAATATGTTAAAGTATTTACTTAAATTATGTTAATATCTTTAAAATTGGGTTGTGTAATAACTTTATAATATATATATATATATATATCATTTAATGATTTTCCACTACAATATATATGTAAAGATTTTTATTTTATATGCGATTGAATAAAATATATATATAAAGATTTTTCATATTAAATGTGTGTTTTAAAACGAATATTGATTTTGAATAGAAATTATAATATATATATATATATATATCTTTGTTCAAGCTAGCTCTGATTTGTTTCCATCGATTCAAATTTCTAGCTTCATCGCGTTCGGATCCGCATTTGAGTGTCGTGTCCATATCCATGTGCATATCCGTGTCACTTTCTCCGCCATCATTGTCTCCATAGCTCGGAAGGTGAGCAATCACTTACGATTAACATTCTTATATTTAGTAGATTCAATTCATATAAAATGACGATTGAAATATGTTGTTAAATATTGAATTGTTAGTTATTTAGTTGTTAAATCCGATATGCTATTATCTGCAATTGTTCACCTATGACATATGACACCATAACCCTATTATATATATTATATTTAAATTTGTTATTGATGATATATGCATGTTGTTGATATGTTATATTATTATCATATTTGTTCTCACTCAGCAAGTTCCCTGTTAGTTGGAAATCACTATGGGTTGAAATGATACATACCCGAACGATATTATAAATTAGGGGAAAATCGTTATGGGTTGAAATGATAAGCCCAAGCGATTTTCATTGATTTTTGAAATTTTGGGATTGCGGGTTAAAATGATATACACCCGTAAATATTAAATTTATTGCGGATTGAAATGATAAATATCTGTATCACTTGACCATAGGGTAGAAAATTATATACGGACACCGCTGGTCTATTTTGAAAAAAAAATGATTACCAAAGTTTGGAAGGAAATATATGGATTTTATTAAATATTGATTTTTAAATTATAATGTAAAGAATTTATTTTAATATATGTGTAAAATTTAGATTTTAAAATTATATGTTTTGGTAATTTTAAATTTATAAGATAGTTTTGAAAATATAATTTTTAAGATTTTTCTTATAACTTTTTTTTAAAATATATAAAATAAGATTTAATTCAAAAATACATTTAATAATAAGATTTAATTTAAGAATAATATTTAATTTAATAAAATTTAATTTAATTGGTTTATAATTTGTTTTAAAATATTTAATTAAATTTACACTAATATTTTTAAAAATAGATTTTGTAATAACTTTAATAAATTAAGGTTGGAAAGAGAAATTGAAATTGATTTGTAACTTAATTTGTTTAAGAATTGTATTTAAATAGAAATTAATTTGAAACCTATAAATTTGAGATTTTTAAAGATAGGATTTTATAACTTGATTTTGATAAAAGTTGACGAAATGAATATTTTCAAATTTAAAATTTGAAAATTCAGTTTGATTTAAAGGTGTAATTGGAGATTTTATTTAATTATTTTAAAATGATTTAGTGAATATTTTCCAATTTGAATAACATTAAAGTTAATTGTTGAAATATAAATGAAACCTATATTGAAATGTTTGAATATTTAACTCTGAATCTTATTGGACTTGAAATGATAGTTCAAACTTGGATTTGAAATCGATATAAATTGAAATGGTTTATTGGGAATTTGAATTGAATGTTTATCCTTTTGAATTTAGAGTGTTGAATCGGGATTGATTTAAATTGAATTTTGGAATTAAAGTTGATTTGAATCGATTTGTGGAATTGGACGAAACAATTCTAATTTGTAAATTATTCCAGTATAATCTCTTTAAATAAATATAAACTATTTTCAATTTACAACTATTTTAATATATATATTATTTTAATATATATAAACTATTTTAGTTTATAACTATTTTAATATATATACCATTTTCAATATCTAAACTGTTTAAGTTGGAACTTTATGATTACGAAAGTGTTATGATTTCAAAAGTGCTATGATTTCGATGGTGTTATAATTTTGAAAGTGTTACGATTCTGAAAATGAATATTATTTAAAGTGAATAATGATATCGAATTGATATGGTTTTGAAATGAATATGATATTTTGATATGAAGTATGAACTATTTGAAAAAGAAATGACCACGGTGTGAAATAAGCGTTTGGTTGTTAAAGAGACCGGGATCAGAAATTGTCATACTTTCTGCCAATACCGAAAACCACTTTAACAACCGTGCATGTGGTGGAGATTCCAGAACGAAGTAGGATGGTTTGGCAACGATTATATATGAGGTATTAACGTAGCCCTGACTCCCGTGAGTCAGCTTGATGTGGCTAAAACAGGAGCCATGCCGGGCCAAGTGAGGTCATTCGTCATGTCGAACACATTTCTTCGATACCATTTTATTACTTTGTGATTTGATTGGGTGCACCTTTGATTTGGGAGTGTGTCTCAAGGTGGGCAGTAGTAGCTGTTATGCGTTACCACCAGCCCGGATCTGCAAACGGTATATCTACCCTGGGCATTACCTCGTGTGCCTTGTCGCATGCCTTATCGCGCCTTCTACGAGTTTGGTTTGTACCATACCTATTGAGTGCCCTCTGATAGCCCTCCGGTTTACGGTGGAATTACGGTACTGTATAGACTATGGGAATATAGAAAATGTGCTAAGGGGGATATGGGTAACGCCTTAACTCTATTTTAATACTTTACTTTACTGATAGACATATTATAATAGCGTATATTACTACATAGTAGATAGTTCCACGGATCCTTAGAGGATGGAAATCCCAAGCATCCTTTAAGTTACTTGTATTTCCGTTGACATTTCACTTGAGTTAAATTTACTGGTATAAGACTGTTAATCCTGACTCGAGTGTTTTGTGTTTTGCTTTAAGCTTGGGTCAGACTGAGTGTCACAGCATTTGAGACTCACCTTGGGAGATTGGAGCTTTGTTTGAAGATCTATCCATCCAACTTTCAGTTATTTCGGTTTATTCCAGTCATTTATGTTCAGACTCGTCAGTTGCTTATGTATTAGAGACTCATCTGTATTTGAGATTCTGTTGTATTTTGTTTCAAACTCTGATGTTTTATAGTAGCTTCATGAACTGCTATTTATCTATTCCGCTGCTTAGTGTTGTAATACTCCGTGTCTGTGATTTCATGATTGATTTATTTACTGTATCTGCTAAATTTTGCCAAATATAAATTAACAATCTTTTTTTTTGAGTAATTCAAGTCTGACATGAGTGGATGATTGTCGATTTGAACAGTTCGAAATACCAGGTCGTTACAAAATATAAATGAATTTATCAAATTGAGTTATTGTAACTAGTTTGAATATTTAAACTTTGAAACCTGTTGAATTGGAAGTAGTTTAAATTTGTAGTTCAAACCTGGATATGAAATCGATATAAATTAACTTGTTTTTAATGAGAATTTGAATTGAACCCTTAACCTTTTAAATTGAAAATTTTGGACCGAGATGGATTGAATTTTTGGAACTAAAGTTGATTTGAATTGATTTGTGAAATTGGAAGAAACAATTCTAATTTGAAACTATTTTGATATAAACTCTTTTAATATAAACTATTTTTAATATATATTCTATTTTATCTATAACCTATTTTTAAATATAAACTATTTTAATATATATAAACTACTTTTAAATGTTCAAATTGTTTAGGTGGGAACTGTTATAATTTAGATTTAATAGATTTAAATGCAAATATTTGATAAGATGGTTTAAACTATTTTGTGGTTATGATTTCGAAAGTGAATATGATTTCGAAAGTGATATGATTTTGAAAGGAAGATGATATTGTGATATGAAGTATAAACTGTTTGGAAATGTGAAATGACCATGGTGTGAATAAGCGTTTGGTTGTTAAAGAGACCAGGATTGGATATTGTCATACTCTCTACCAATACCGAAAACCACTTTAACAACCGTGCATGTGGTGGAGATTCCAGAACGAAGTAGGATTGTTTGGCGAACGATTCTATATGAGGTATTAACGCAGCCCTGACTCCCACGAGTCAGCTTGATGTGGCTAAAACAGAAGCTATACTGGGCCAAGTGAGGTCACACATCCGATCGAGCATGCTTCTTTGATACCATTCTATTACATTGTGATTTGATTGGGTGCACCTTTGATTTGGGAGTGTGTCTCGAGGTGGGCGGTAGTAGCTGCTATGCGTTACCACCAGTTCGGGAGTGCAAATGGTAGAATCCTACCCTGGCATTGCCTCGCGTGCCTTGTCACATGCCTTATCACGCCCTCTACGAGTTTATTTGTGTCATACCTATGGAGTGCTCCCTAATAGCCCACCAGTTTGGTGGAGTTTACAGTACTGTATAGACTACGACATTTATATAAAATGTGTTAAGGATCCTCAGAGGATGGGAATCCCAAACATCCTTTAAGTTAATTTGTATTTCACTTGAGTTGATTTACTGGTATAAGAATGTTAATCCTGACTCGAGTGTTTTGTGAGTGTCACAGCATTTGAGACTCACCTTTGGAGCCTGGAGCATTGTTTGAAGATCTGTCTTATATCTACTCTGCTCTCAGTTATTTCAGTTATTTCCAGTTGCTTATGCTCAGACTTGTCAGTTGATTTTGTATTAGTGACTTCTGTGCAACTGGGATTTCTATTGTATTTGTTTTATACTCTGATGTTTCTATAGTAGCTTCATGAACTACTATTTATCTATTCCGCTGCTTATTGTTGTATTACTCTATGTCTGTGATTCTGTGATTGATTTTATTTACTGTATATGCTAAGTTTTTCCAATTATAAATTTACAATCTGTTGTTTTGAGCGATTCAAGTCTGACATGAGTGGATGATTGTCGATTTGAATGGTTCGAAATGCCAGGTCGTTACATGTGGTATCAGAGCTCTGGTTTAGGCAAAATTAGCATATGGAGTAAAATTAATGACAGAATCATCTTCATTCGAGCTTGAAATTCTTCATTAGGATCCTCCTGGATTAGGATTTCTTTTGAATTTTAGAACTTCCTTTTGTTCTGAAATCCATTCTTGTCTTTTCCCATTCGTGTTCTTCTTGATATTGGAGCATCCATAGCTCTATTTCTGTTGATCTCTGTAATAAATTTGAGCCCATCTTGCAATCTCAATTGGAAACTTCGTCTTTATGTGTGACTATCCATCGGTGGTCCCGCCAATCTTGTGTGATTTGTAAAGGGGTGAAACTCCTTTACAACATGCTTCGATCTTATTCCTGGAGCTTGACCTGTTGTCCTTCCTTCTAGACGAATGGTTTCTATGAATGGTAAGTCATGCCTGTTGGATTAACCAATACTCTTGCCTTCTTTGTTGATCCTATGAATCGTGTTCTCTGCGAAGTTCTCAACCAGTTTGACCTGGTTTTCGTTGATGATATTTTCGTCTTTTCTAAGTCTTCGTTTACCCGGTTAAGGTCACCCACGATTAATATGAGTCTATCCATCCTTACTCCTATGTAATTTAATTATTCTATCTTCCTTTCTATAACGACCCGATATTTTCAACCATTCGCATCCACACATGTCAGACTTGAATTGCTCAAAATACCGAATTGTTAATTTATATTTGGCAAACTCATCATATACAGTAAATAAATAATCACAGATCACAGACACAGAGTAATATAATGCAGCGGAAACAAAGAAATAGTAGTTCATGAAGCTACTATATAAATACATCAGAGTTAAGTAAGATACAATAGGAATAACAAGATACAACAGGAGTAACAGTATGATAATCAGGTACAACTCAGAATACAACTGGAATCAACTGGATAACAAAATGAATAAATATCTGGATCTTCAAAGAAAAACTCCAGCTCCAAAGGTGAGTCTCTAATGTTGTATCACTCAGTCTGACCCGAGCGTAAAGCAAAACACAAAACACTCGAGTCAGGACATACATACTTATACAATGTAAACCAACTCAAGTGAACTGTAATAAAGGTACAAGTAACTTAAAGAATGCTTGGGATCGCCCATTATTCAAGGATCCGTTAAACTATCTACTATGTAGTAATATTCGCTATTATAATAATGTCTAATAATAAAATAAACATACTTTTTAATAGCGTCAAGGGGTTAGCCATATAGCCCTTAACACGTAATAGTCCTAGTAGTCTATCTAGTATTAGCATACTCCCAAAATGGGGGCTACCCTCGATACTCCACGGGCAACGGGAGAAATCACAACTCGTAGTAAAGCTCGATATGGTAGGTGACACGGCACACAAGGCAATGCCAGGGTAGATATACCAATTACGCATCCGAATTGGTGGTGACGCATAGCATCCACTACCGCGCACCTCGAACATCACTCCCAAATCAAGGGGTGCACCCAATCAATCACAAAGTAATAGAATGGTATCGAAGGAGTGTGTCCGATCAGAGGTGCTACCTCATTGGCCCGTCGATCGCTCCTGTTTTAGCCACCTTATGCCAACTCACGGGAGTTGGGTCCACGCATATACCTTAGGATCGTCGCCACCATCCTACTTCATTTTGGAAACTCCACCGCGTACACAGTTGTCAAAGTGGTTTTCGGTATCGATAGAGAGTATGTCCATATCCGATCCCGGTCTCTTTAACAACAAATCGTTATTATAACCCATGGTTATGAATTTCAAAATAGTATTTTATACTTGAAAATAGAATATCATTTCAAATCCAAATCTTTATCAAAATAAAGATTAAATCAATTCCAAACCATTTCAATATATTTAAAATATCATACCATTTCAAAATTTCATTTCAAATCATTTCAATATATCAAAATATCATATATATCTTTCCAAAACTTCATTATCAAATCATCATTTGAGTTCAAATCCAAATATTTAACTTTAAATACCTTTTAAATTCAAAGATATCATTCATTTATTATCATTTCAAGTCACCTTTTAAATAGTTTATATTTCAATCAAAATAATTCATCTAAACCATTTAAAAGTGTAATTATTATACTTTTAAATCAAGTATTCAATTTCCAAAGTTTTAAACTATTATGAGTTCATTTACTAAGTTAAAAATCATAAACATTGAAAATGCAGCCTTTCACAGCATTCAGAAAAAGCTGTTATAAGTTACACTTGAAAACATTTTAATTCAGCAAAGACAGCATTTTAAAACTGCTGTTAAATCTCAGTTTAGTTGAAATTTAGTTTAAAACAGCAAAGACTGCATTTCCAGAAATGCTGTAATAGCTCAGGTTTCAAATTAAAGGTTTTAAACTTATTCAGCAAAGACAGGAGACCACTACAGTAGTTACAGAACTGCTATAATAGACCTGAGTCAAGTTTTAGTTTATTTACAGCAACTACAGCATTTCAGAAACTGTAATAGCTCTTTTATTCGATTTTAGTTCAAATCAGAAATCATAGCATTTTTGAATTCTATTAAAGTAATTTCCAGATTTTAGTGTATTTCCAGCAAATAATAAACTTCAATCTAAACCATAACATTATAAAAATCATATTTTTAACATTCAAAAATGTTCATTAAAATTTACACCTTTTTAATTTATGATTTTTATAAGAAACATTTACAGTAAAATCCAAATTTCCAATAATTTTACTTAACAAATCCAAATGTACAATTTTCTTTTTTTTACATTTTTAACAAATAAACTTAACACTTATATTTTATTTCCATTTCACAAATTAAACTAAATTTTCAATTTTATTTAATTAACTTAAACCTTTAATAAAACCAAATTCACATTTCCAAGTAAAGTTATATTTAAAATTACACTTTTAAGCATTCATTTATTTAACCATTTTAATACATAGAAAACTCAATAACACTTTATTAAATCATTTAAATTCAAATTCAAATCAAATTATCATTTTTACCATTTTCCAAATATAATTAAATTTCCATTTTATTTATATAACTTAAATATCATTTTAAAACCAAAATTCCAAATTTCCAAACTTAAGTTATATTTCAAAAATTCACTTTTACCATTCATTTAAATTACATTTTTAACTTATAGAAAAATCATAATTTCTTTATTTAAACAATTTAAAATCTATTTAAATCAAATTTCCATAAAATTTCACTTTTAAAATACTTAAAATAATTCAAAACACTTTAAAAATTAACCACGTGTCTGTATATAGTTTTCTAACCTAGGTCAAGTGATACGGATATGTATCATTTCAATCCGCAGTTTAAAAAGCAACAATCCGGGTTCTATCGTTTCAAACCCGCAATACCAGGTTAAAATAAAATAAATAAAAACCGTTCAGGCCTATCATTTCAGCCCATAACGATTTTTCCCTATTCTAAAGTCCATTCGGGTATGTATCATTTCAACCCATAGTGATTCTATACTAACAGGGAACTTGCAGTGTGATAAAAAGATATAAATGAACGGTTAACCATATATAGCAGTAACAGATAATATGATAGGAAATAAAAAGGTTTAATATCGTATAAATAAATCATCACAGGCAGTTATAACATATCATAATATTCTACACATTCAATTGTTGTCGTTTCACATTTGTATAAGCATAAAATGTCGTGTGAGATTTACTCACCTCTATGGCTGGAGATTGCAATACAAATGACACAACGGAATCAAAAGCACGATGACAAGACTTTATTTGAGTGAATAGAGAGCCTTGATATTGATCTTGTAGACAACAAATAACGAGACAATATAAACATATGTATTCGATACAAAATACATTGAAACAATTGGAAATTTAAAAGCAACAAGGAATATAATGACTAGACCTTGCTCTAACCATCCAAGTGCTTGGCCATTACATCATTTGGCTCAGCCATGATCAGGTCTAGACCTGAAATGCTCATCCAATGGTCAGCAAAAAGAAGGTAAAACAATGGGATGTGAAGAGGTAGGAGTTACAACATCAAGAATGCAAAGGGACAAGGCAAAAGAGAAGGGTTTTGGTGCATTTTTGGCTCGGTTATGACCACATATAGGTTCGGCCATGGGGTCTTCAGATCTGGACAGAGGTAGGAGGTGATGGTGGAGCAATAGGAGGTGGCCAAGGCAATCTATGGTGATGGTAGTGCAATAGTGATCGGCTAGCATGGTTTGGAAGGGTTTTTGCAATGTTTTGAGGTGTTTGTCTTCATTTAAAGGCCATGGCCTGATCTAGTCAGAGGAGGGGAGAGGGTTTTGAAGCCGTGGAAGGGGAGGAGGAAGGTGGTGAAGGCTAAGGTGGAGATGGTGGAGGGTTTGGCCGAGCAAAGCATGAATAGATCAAGGCAAAAATCAACAAAAATGGAGGAAAAAGAGAAGAAGAGAGAAGCCATTACCCATTTTTTTTGTTTTAGCCATGCAAATGAGATAGAGAAGGAGTTTTTCATATGAAATTGAAGTGAGAAACTCACGGCTATAATGAGGTATACGGCCAAAAACTCAAGGCAGTGAAAAGACAAGGAAAAATGAAAAGACTAGCAGCCGAAAAGTCACACGTTATAAAGCTTAAGTCCTTTCAATTTCCATTTCTATTTTAATTAAATAAAATAAATAAAATTTCAGTAAATGCCTTAGAAAATGAAAAAAATGAACTGAAATAAATAAATAAGTTTAAGGAAAATAGAAAAAGAATTAAAGAAATTGTTTTAATAATTCAAAACAGGGCCTAAAAATTTGGAATAAAATATCACCAACTTTAGGAAATTTCTATTTCACTTTAAAACCAATAAAAGATCAAATAAATAAAATAAATGAGGAACAAAATAAAGTGGGAATGAGAATAAAATAAGATCTTAAAAAAAATATAAAAATAAATAAAGAATTACTTTAATTAATTGAAACTGAAAATTAGAAATTTATAAACAGAATACAATTGACATTGGAAAATGTCAATTACACTTTGAAAAATGTTTTAAAACCAAAATATATACATAACAAGTTATTTTACCCATATAAACATAAGTTAGAACATTACATGACCAAATAATATATTATTTGTATAATTTAAAATAAACAATTTTGTTAAATACAGCAAATTACACACAATATTTAAAAGGGCATAACTTTCACATTATAAATCAGATTTCAACGAAACGAAAAGCAGTGTTCTTAAAATTTTATTTACTTTCATAATAAAAAATAAAATTAAAAATTTCAAACTTTTAAAATTTTAAATTTAAAAGTCAAAATTTGACCATATTGACCAAAATTCACATTTCTGGAAAATATCTTATTTATTCATGTTTGAAATTATAATTCACATTCAAAACACAATTTATATTTAAAATAACAAAATTATCTAATTTATATAAATAAAATAAAGTTTTTAAATCGGGAAATTCAATTTAAAATAATTACAAAATACAGGGTTGTTACACTCTCCCCCACTCAAAACTTTTCATCCCCGAAAAGGAATAAGGTACGGGAAAACACAGAAAAAGATAGAATGAAATAGGATTAAGACAAGATGACAAGAAGATTGAAATTATACCTGATAACTGTTGTTATAGGTAAGTTTAACAAGGTGGAGATGATCTTCCCAAGATTCTAGAATCAAGAACACAAGCACGAAAAAGCATGACTAACTATTCATAGAAAAACCATTCTCAGTACGGAAAGCAGTCTCGGGAATACTTTCCTCAGCAACACTGAGTTGGTGAAAATCAGTGGCAAGATCAAGCTGAAAGAGAACAGTAACTCCAAGGCTAACCAATTCGAATTTGATTTCCTACTTAGAAGGTAGGAGAATGGAAAACAACCAGAAAGAAAATAGATTGGAAAACAGAATAAGATAACAAATTTAAAACCATAAAAATTTCAACTTACATTAATAATTAATTTCATTCATTTGATTTTACTTAAGTTAAATAAATCTTAATTATTTTTAAATCTCATTATCTCATCATCAAATCAACAATTTATAAAGTCATGGATTTGAACAATCATTTATTATATTTCATTTATTCATTAAATTCCATTCTTCTTTATTCCAAATTATTATTAAATTTATTCCACTTAATATCTCTAATCCTATATATATTAAGTGTATTCCACTTATTTATAATTTCTTTTAAATATCATTATAAATTATTCAATTAACCCTTTTTCTTACCTCTATTGATCCTTTATAAATAAAATTTAAGTGTATAACATTTATTATAACCACTCAAATTTTATTAATAAAATCCCTTTATATTGTACATTATCCAATTACATTGTTAACTTCTAAATAATTAAGGTATGTTATATTGGAATGCAAGAGAATATTATACAAATAAATTCTTCAATTTCAATTATTCAAGTTTACATATTTATTCAAACCTTGATTTCCTTTTATAATTGAAATTATCTTTTAAGATAAAATTTAAGAATTAGATTTCCGATTAACTTCAAACTATTTTAGAGATAATTAAATATACACAATATATGTCAAATCAAATTTAAATCATATATCTATATAATATAAGTCAAGTCATATTTAGAAAATCAAATCAATTAAATTTCAAAGCAAAACTGTAACAAAGCTACAGAATAGTCTCTTCACTTCGAACCCGAAAATGAATGTTGATGATGTTGCAGTCATCACCGAAATTATTTTCCAACGACAAAGAAAAGAGCACTGATTTACAAATAAAAAAATCCTTTGAAACAACTTCTACTAGAAATACTTTTAAATAGTAAATCCTTTTAAAACTTTCAAAACAAAGTTCGAAATCATCGAAAATTAAATTCTCACATTCTTGATTTAAATCCATTTAATTTTCCAAATTAATTTATAACCATGTTTAATTATTTAGATATGAAACTAAAGCCAATGATTATAAAATACATACAAGGTTAAATATTATTTCTTAACACCCAATTCCATTAATTATCAAAATTCAGAAAATTAACCTTATACATATTATAATTATACAAAATTTACCCATTTACTAAATTTAAAAACCATATTGTGTCAGTTTGTTCTGTTCAAGTGTTTTGGAGGTCCTATCGATTGCGTTGATCAGACGAATCGATCAGAAACCCAAATCAACATCAACAACTCAAACAACACAATATATAAAACATCTTTAAATATAAGATTTACAAATACAAAATTAATGTTTCAAAATAAGGATAGGGATTCAAATTGATGGACTCAAGTCAAAGAGAACTCTGATTTGAAGATAAGTTGGAGACAAAAGATAAGTTGATTAAGTAATAAAATAGGAAGATGGATAAGCTTATATAAATCGTAGGCAACCTTAACCGGCTCAACCGTGACTTAAAGAACAAGATCGATGTGGATTTTCTGGGGGTAAATCTACATTCGATCTCAAGAGATAGAATTCGGAATAACAAGAGATAGATAGCATTGTAAACCGAGGATGCATACATCTTCGGTGAATCAATGCTTTTTGTAAAGAAGATTCACCCCTTTACAAGTCATCCTGAGGTTTGCGAGACCGCCGATTTATAATAGAGATCATTCGAAGTGGAGTTACGAGATACTCCAGAATCAAGAAGACACGAATAAGGGAGGACAGGAATGGACTTGGAACTGAAGGGAACGTTCCAAAATTCAAAGGAAACCGAATCGAAGAAGAAGGAATTCAAGTTCGAACAAAAGTGATTCTGTAATTAAACTTACATATGCTGAGTTTGCTTAAAACCATAGCTCTGATACCAACTATAACAACCCGATATTTTCAACCATTCGCATCCATACATGTCGGACTTGAATTGCTCAGAATACCGAATTGTTAATTTATATTTGGCAAACTCATCAAATACAGTAAATAAATAATCATAGATCACAGACACAAAGTAATATAATGCAGCGGAAACAATGAAATAGTAGTTCATGAAGCTACTATATAAATACATCAGAGTTAAGTAAGATACAATAGGAATACCAAGATACAACAGGAGTAACAGTATGATAATCAGGTACAACTCAGAATACAACTGGAATCAACTGGATAACAAAATGAATAAATATCTGGATCTTCAAAGAAAAACTCCAGCTCCAAAGGTGAGTCTCTAATGCTGTATCACTCAGTCTGACCCGAGCGTAAAGCAAAACACAAAACACTCGAGTCAGGACAAACATACTTATACAATGTAAACCAACTCAAGTGAACTGTAATAAAGGTACAAGTAACTTAAAGAATGCTTGGGATCGCCCATTCTTCAAGGATCCATTAAACTATCTACTATGTAGTAATATTCGCTATTATAATAATGTCTAATAATAAAATAAACAAACTTTTTAATAGCGTCAAGGGGTTAGCCATATAGCCCTTAACACGTAATAGTCCCAGTAGTCTATCCAGTATTAGCATATTCCCAAAATGGGGGCTACCCTCGATACTCCACGGGCAACGGGAGAAATCATAACTCGTAGTAAAGCTCGATATGGTAGGTGACACGGCACACAAGGCAATGCCAGGGTAGATATACCAATTACGCATTCGAACTGGTTGTGATGCATAGCAGCCACTACCGCCCACCTCGAACATCACTCCCAAATCAAGGGGTGCACCCAATCAATCACAAAGTAATAGAATGGTATCGAAGGAGTGTGTCCGATCAGAGGTGCTACCTCATTGGCCCGTCGATCGCTCCTGTTTTAGCCACCTTATGCCAACTCACGGGAGTTGGGTCCACGCATATACCTTAGGATCGTCGCCACCATCCTACTTCATTCTGGAAACTCCACTGCATACACAGTTGTCAAAGTGGTTTTCGGTATCGACAAAGAGTATGTCCATATCCGATCCCGGTCTCTTTAACAACCAATCGTTATTATAACCCATGGTTATGAATTTCAAAATAGTATTTTATACTTCAAAATAGAATATCATTTCAAATCCAAATCTTTATCAAAATAAAGATTAAATCAATTCCAAACCATTTCAATATATTTAAAATATCATACCATTTCAAAACTTCATTTCAAATCATTTCAATATATCAAAATATCATATCTTTCCAAAACTTCATTATCAAATAATCATTTGAGTTCAAATCCAAATATTCAACTTTAAATACCTTTTAAATTCAAAGATATCATTCATTTATTATCATTTCAAGTCACCTTTTAAATAGTTTATATTTCAATCAAAATAATTCATCTAAACCATTTAAAAGTGTAATTATTATACTTTTAAATCAAGTATTCAATTTCCAAAGTTTTAAACTATTCTGAGTTCATTTACTAAGTTAAAAACCATAAACATTGAAAATTTCCGCCTTTCACAGCATTCAGAAAAAGCTGTTATAAGTTACACTTGAAAACATTTTAATTCAGCAAAGACAACATTTTAAAACTGCTGTTAAATCTCAGTTTAGTTTTAATTTAGTTTAAAACAGCAAAGACGGCATTTCCAGAAATGTTGTAATAGCTCAGGTTTCAAATTAAAGGTTTTAAACTTATTCAGCAAAGACAGCAGACCACTACAGCAGTTACAGAACTGGTGTAATAGACCTGAGTCAAGTTTTAGTTTATTTAGTTCAACTACAGCAACTACAGCATTTCAGAAATGCTGTAATAGCTCTTTTATTCAATTTTAGTTCAAATCAGAAATCATAGCATTTCTGAATGCTATTAAAGTAATTTCCAGATTTTAGTGTATTTCCAGCAAATAATAAACTTCAATCTAAACCATTTAAACATTATAAAAATCATATTTTTAACATTAAAAAATGTTCATTAAAATTTAATCCTTTTTAATTTATGAATTTTATAAGAAACATTACCGTAAAATCCAAATTTCCAATAATTTTACTTAACAAATCCAAATGTACAATTTCCTTTTTTTCACATTTTTAACAAATAAACTTAACACTTATATTTTATTTCCATTTCACAAATTAAACTAAATTTTCAATTTTATTTAATTAACTTAAACCTTTATTAAAACCAAATTCACATTTCCAAGTAAAGTTGAATTTAAAATTACACATTTAAGCATTCATTTATTTAACCATTTTAATACATAGAAAACTCAATAACACTTTATTAAATCATTTAAATTCAAATTCGAATCAAATTATCATTTTTACCATTTTCCAAATATAATTAAATTTCATTTTATTTATATAACTTAAATATCATTTTAAAACCAAAATTCCAAATTTCCAAACTTAAGTTATATTTCAAAAATTCACTTTTACCATTCATTTAAATTACATTTTTAACTTATAGAAAAATCATAATTTCTTTATTTAAACAATTTAAAATCTATTTAAATCAAATTTCCATAAAATTTCACTTTTAAAATACTTAAAATAATTCAAAACACTTTAAAAATTAACCACGGGTCTGTATATAGTTTTCTAACCTAGGTCAAGTGATACGGATATGTATCATTTCAATCCGCAGTTTAAAAAGCAACAATCCGGGTTCTATCGTTTCAAACCCGCAATCCCAAGTTAAAATAAAATAAATAAAAACCGTTCAGGCCTATCATTTTAGCCCATAACGATTTTTCCCTATTCTAAAGTCCGTTCGGGTATGTATCATTTCAACCCATAGTGATTCTATACTAACAGGGAACTTGCAGTGTGATAAACAGATATAAATGAACAGTTAACCATATATAGCAGTAACAGATAATATGACAGGAAATAAACAGGTTTAATATCATATAAATAAATCATCATAGGCAGTTATAACATATCATAATATTCTACACATTCAATTGTTGTCGTTTCACATTTGTATAAGCATAAAATGTCGTGTGAGATTTACTCACCTCTATGGCTGGAGATTGCAATACAAATGACACAACGGAATCAAAAGCATGATGACAAGACTTGATTTGAGTGAATAGAGAGCCTTGATATTGATCTTGTAGACAACAAATAACGAGACAATATAAACATATGTATTCAATACAAAATACATTGAAACAATTGGAAATTTAAAAGCAACAAGGAATAGAATGACTAGACCTTGCTTTAACCATCCAAGTGCTTGGCCATGACATCATTTGGCTCAGCCATGATCAGATCTAGACCTGTAATGCTCATCCAATGGTCAGAAAAAAGAAGGTAAAACAATGGGATGTGAAGAGGTAGGAGTTACAACATCAAGAATGCAAAGGGACAAGGCAAAAGAGAAGGGTTTTGGTGCATTTTTGGCTCGGTTATGACCATATATAGGTTCGGCCATGGGGTCTTCAGATCTGGACAGAGGTAGGAGGTGATGGTTAGGGGTGTGTCAAGGTGATGGTGGAGCAATAGGAGGTGGCCAAGGCAATCTATGGTGATGGTAGTGCAATAGTGATCGGCTAGCATGGTTTGGAAGGGTTTTTGCAATGTTTTGAGGTGTTTGTCTTCATTTAAAGGCCATGGCCTGATCTAGTCAGAGGAGGGGAGAGGGGTTTGAAGCCGTGGAAGGGGAGGAGGAAGGTGGTGGAGGCTATGGTGGATATGGTGGAGGGTTTGGCCGAGCAAAGCATGAATAGATCTAGGCAAAAAACAACAAAAAAGGAGGAAAAAGAGAAGAAGAGAGAAGCCATTACCCATTTTTTTTGTTTTAGCCGTGCAAATGAGATAGAGAAAGAGTTTTTCACGTGAAATTGAAGTGAGAAACTCACGGCTACAATGAGGTATACTGCCAAAAACTCAAGGCAATGAAAAGACAAGGAAAAATGAAAAGACTAGCAGCCGAAAAGTCACACGTTATAAAGCTTAAGTCCTTTCAATTTCCATTTCTATTTGAATTAAATAAAATAAATAAAATTTCAGTAAATGCCTTAGAAAATGAAAAAAAAAATGAACTGAAATAAATAAATAAGTTTAAGGAAAATAGAAAATGAATTAAAGAAATTGTTTTAATAATTCAAAACAGGGCATAAAAATTTCAAATAAAATATCACCAACTTTAGGAAATTTCTATTTCACTTTAAAACCAATAAAAGGTCAAATAAATAAAATAAATAAGGAACAAAATAAAGTGGGAATGAGAATAAAATAAGATCTTAAGAAAAATATAAAAATAAATAAAGAATTACTTTAATTAATTGAAACTGGAAATTAGAAATTTATAAACATAATACAACTGACATTGGAAAATGTCAGTTACACTTTGAAAAATGTTTTAAAACTAAAATATATACATAACAAGTTATTTTACCCATATAAACATAATTTAGAACATTACATGACCAAATAAAATATTATTTATATAATTTAAAATAAAGAATTTTGTTAAATACAGCAAATTACACACAATATTTAAAAGGGCATAACTTTCACATTATAAATCAGATTTCAACGAAACGAAAAGCAGTCTTCTTAAAATTTTATTTAATTTCTTAATAAAAGATAAAATTCAAAATTTTAAAATTTTAAAATTTAAAATTTAAAAGTCAAAGTTTGACCATATTGACCAAAATTCACATTTCTGGAAAATATCTTATTTATTCATGTTTGAAATTATAATTCACATTCAAAACACAATTTATATTTAAAATAACAAAATTATCTAATTTATATAAATAAAATAAAATTTTTAAATCAGGAAATTCAATTTAAAATAATTACAAAATACAGGGTTGTTACACTTTCGAGCCTATCTTCTTAACTAGAAATTCTCTTTGATTAGGGTCCCTCTAAATTTGAATCTCTATCCTTGTTTTGAAATCCTTCTTGAATCATCCTATAAGAGAAAGTATTTGTAATTAATATAAAAATGTTTTATATTGAGTTGTTAAGTTTGATTTTGGGTTTTGATCGATTCGTTTGGCCAACGCTATCGGTCGGAATTCCAAAACACTTGAACAGAGCAAACTGACACAATATTGTTTTCGAAATTGGTAAATGAAATAATTTTATGTATGATTATCTTATATATATATATAAGTATAATTTTCTGAAAATAGTTCATTACTGAATTGGTTGTTAGAAATGATAATACTAGATTATCATTTATTGTTTTGCAAACATTCCTGAACCATTAACTATTATTGTATGTTATAAGGAGATGAAATTTTATAAATCTGATTTGAAAATAAAATGAATTTAAATTAAGGATTTGAGAATTAAATTTCCGGAGCTTTCCAAAATTTGGTTTTCAAAGTTTTGGAAAAATATATTATTTTAAAGTATTTTCGAATGGAAATTGTTTTCAAAGATTTTAAAAGAAGTAGGTTTGTACTCTCCTCTTTTGTCGCTGGAAAATAATTTCGGTGATGACTGCAGCATCATCGACATTCATTTTCGAGTCTCAAAGTGGAGAGACCACTTAGTAGCTTTACTACACTTTTGTTTTGGAAAATGGATTTGATTTGAATTTATTGAGTATGAATTGGTGTATAAAATTTATATATGTATATATTTATTTCAAAATGGTTTGGAGTGAAACCGAGAATTTAACTCTTAAGTTTATGTTAAGTGATGGTTTTCAATTGTAGAAATGAAGCAAAATTTTAAATAATTGGAGTGTTTAAAATGAGAAATGAAATTTAAACAACTTGAAACAGTTAAACTAGGATAAAAATTTATTTGTATAATACTCAATTGCATTCTAAACATTTATAACTTACCTGAAATATTCAAAAAGTTAAAATGTTAAGGTGAAAATGTAATTGAAGGTTATATAAGAGAAACTTAAGTACTAAAAATGTTCAAACTAAATTTTGCTTAATAAAACTTAGTGCTCGAAAATGTAATTTGTATAGTGCTTAATTACACTCGGTTATATTCATAAAACTTACTTGGGAAAAGTTTGAATGTAATTGAATTATACAATATAAATGTAAATAATAAGATGTCCAAAAATGGAATTTTGTTAAGGGCATTTTTTAAATAAAATTTATGCGGTTATAATAAATGTTTATATACTTAATTGATGTTGCAAGATATGTTATGTGAAATAAATTGAATTATAAATAGAGAATGATATTTAAATAAATAAATATGAACTTAAGAATAATTGAAATTGAATTATAAGTGGAATTAACTTAAGTGAAGTCAAATGGATTAAATAAATGAGTTAAATAAAATAAATTTTGTTTTGAAAGAAAAACTTTGTTACAAATGTTAATAAATTTAAGCAAACCAATTGGATGAAAATACCTTGAATTGAAATCAACCAAATGTGAATACAATGAATATTTATTGATTGAATAAAATGGATTGAAACCAAATTTGTTGAATATTAATCAATTTAAAAACTAATGAAATTTTATTGGTTTTGAATTAATTGTTGTATCTAGTACTATATATTCCAAATTTATCTATCTTCCCTATCTGTTGTTTCTATTCTCCTATCTCGTTCCTTTTCGGGGACGAAAAGTTATGAGTGGGGGAGAGTGTAACGATCCGTAATTTTTAACGGTTTAAATAACGTAATTAATTGAAATTTTCGTGAAAATAAATAATTAAAATTTAGCAATGAAAATTTGATATTTGAAATACGTCTATTTAAACATAGCAAATGGCGGATTTTCATTGGTAAAAATGAGAGTTAGTTCTGTTGTGTAATTTTCAATTTCAATTTAAATCAGTTAATTTGATGAAAAAAATATTTTCGAAATCTGAATATTTTTATATAAGAAAAATGTAACAATTTTCTGAGTGAGACATCATATTTCGTTTCGCCAAGTTTGGACTACTCTAGCTCCGTTTGTATTATTTTCGGCGTTTTAGCAGCAGTTTTGGTAGCGAAAATCGAATATTTGATAGTATTGTCGTATCTCTAATATCTATGTACCATTCTATTCATCTCATCATGCTGATCTCTATAGTATATTCATTTGTGTGTTTCAGCGTCCGATACGCGGCGAAATCTACAAAACGATTAGCCGTATCGATACCCGTTTCGGTTTCAATATGTCCATTCGTTTGCCCATCGGCTGAAACAAATAGCTATTATCATTTATAATTTCTGAAATCCAACTGCTGACTTTACTATTCCCAATAGTTTCAATATATTGGTGGTTCGTTCTTTGCCTTTCATTTCTTCTTCTCTCTACTTTTCAATTCTGTTCTTTTGAGAGAAAAAATAATAAACAAAGATTATTGGATCTGAACCTTATATATAAGCCTATTGGATCTGAACCTTATATATATTTTTCATTATTGTTCTCCTCTTCCCTTCGGAAACACGTCTCCCTTTTTGCTCGAGATTCCCACTGCCAGACCCGAGCAGTTGCTTGCCTCCTCCATTTCCGTTGCCGACCACACCAAAACCTGAAGCGCCCTTGCCTCCGACCCAAGCCTGTGCACAACGCCTACCGACCTCCATTTCCCTTCGACTATCATAAAACCCATCCCCATTAAGTCAGCCACCCTACTGCCGAGCATCACACCGCTCCTATTCTGCCTCGTCCACCACAATGCCAGCACGCAAACAACCACCACCTTTACCTCTCCACTGCTGTCTTATCCAGCATCCAGAACCTCCATTGCTTCACTGGTCGCAAGCAGTAAACCCAAAGCTTTCACATATATATAGTTTTGTGAAATTGTTCCTATCCTTCATCAGAGAACCACTGCTTTGACCTTCATCCACCCGATGTTCTAGCCGAACTCAAAAACCCATCATCTTCCTCCACGTAAACGCGACTGCCCACCATAACTCGCCTGTGCTCCACCATAACTCCATCTCAAGCTCTGCCACCGTGACCTTTCACTCTTCTGCACCCGAAGCCAAACACTCTCCGTTGTCCGCCTCCTCCACTCACTAAAGCCACTCACTGCTAACCCACATCTAACGCCATAACAACCATTCACGATTTAACATAGTCTGGGTATTTTCTGTTTTATATTCTTTATTTATAAATTCTTTGTTTTTTATTTTTTTGTTTTATTAACAGTTTTGTTAATTCAAGTGTATTTGAAATTTGAGAAGAAGGTATATATATTTACAGTATATTTTTGTTGCTTACGGTTGTTTGCAGTTTATATATTCAAGTGCATTCAATTTTTGTTATACATATATATATAAAAAAGAAGAATATTGATTTTTAATATTGATTTTTAAAATATATTATATAGATATTTTTATTTTTAATATGTGTTTTAAATTAAATATTGGTTTTAGAATATATATATAAAGAATGTATTTTGATAGGTTTCAAATTGAATATTGATTTTAAAAGAAAATATGGCATATAAAGATTTTATATGACTAATTTTAGATTTTAAAACTTATAAATTCCGTTTCATCGATTCAAGTCCGTCGTGCTTTGCTTTGTTTGTCAAATTCGTGTTCGTCGTGTTGTGCTTTGGAATTTGTGCTTGGATTCGTAGCTTGTTGTGTGTCTAACTTCTCTAGCCTCGAAAGGTGAGCAATCACTCACGATTAACATTCTTATATTCAGTAAATTTATTTCACATGAAATGACAATTGAAATATGTTGTAAAATTTGAATCTGTTAGTAACTAAATCGTTTAAATTTAATATGATATTAATTGCATTTGTTCACCTATTGTAATTGACATTATCGACACAAATAAACTGTTAGTATGTATATATCATATTTAATTTGACAATTTTCATTATATTTTCCATTAATATGCTATGTTATTTTATGCTATTATTTTATTTGTTCTCACTCTGCAAGTTCCATGTTAGTTTAGAATTCCCTATGGGTTGAAATGATATATACCTAAACGATATTATAGATTAGGAAAATCGTTATGGGTCGAAATGATAAACTCAAGCGATTTTATTTAAATTTTAGGATTGTGGGTTGAAATGATATAAACCCGTAAATTTAAATAATTGCGGATTGAAATGATAAATATCCGTATCACTTGACCATAGGATAAAAAATTATATACGGACACCGTTGGTCTATTTTGAAAAATGATTTTTAAAGTTTTGGAAGGAAAATAAATGGGTTTTGATAAGGATTGATTTTTAAAATATAATTTTTTTAAAATTTTAAGATGTGTATAATTTAGATTTTTAAAATTATATGTTTTGGAAATTTTAAAATTATAAGTTAAGTTTTAAAATGTAAATTATAGAATTTTACTTATAACTTTATTATTTTAAAAATATATAAATAAGATTTAAAATAGATTTAATAATAATAAGATTTAATTTAATAAAAATTTAATATAAGAAAATTTAATAAGAATTTATAATTTAACTAGTATATATATATATATTATGTTTTAAATATTATTTACAATTTATATTAATATTTAAAAATAGATTTTATAATAATTTAAATAAACAAAGGTTGGAAAGATGAATTGAAAGTTATTTTAAATTTATCTGTATAAGGATTGTATTTAAATAAAAATTTGATTTGAAACTTATAAATTTTGAAATTTTAAAGATATGGTTTTATAACCAGATAACCTGATTTCGATTAAAAGTGATTAAATGAATAATTTCAGATTTAAATAAAATAAGAAATTGAATATTTAATTTTATTTCAATTTAAATCTGATTTTATGTAAATATTTAATTTAAAATGATTTAGATTCAAAATTTAAATAACAATTAAAGTGGAATTTTGAATCCTGTTTATTAATACTTTGAAATAAAATTTGATTTGTAGGAACTGAATTATTTCAAAATCCAAGCCTTTAAGATGTGAAATTGGAGTTGGTTTAAATGAATTGTTTACAGAGATTAAATTGAAATCTTAAAGTTGAAATTTGAAATATAAATGAATTTATCAAATTGAGTTATTGTAAATAGTTTGAATATTTAAAATTTAAAACCTATTGAATTGGAAGTAGTTTAAATTTGTAGTTCAAACCTGGATTTGAAATCGATATAAATTAACTTGGTTTAATGATAATTTAAATTGAACTCTTAACCTTTTAAATTGAAATTGTTGGACCGAGATGGATTGAATTTTTGGAACTAAAGTTGATTTGAATTGATTTGTGAAATTGGAAGAAACAATTCTAATTTGAAACTATTTTGATATAAACTCTTTTAATATAAACTATTTTTAATATATATGTACTATTTTATTTATGACCTATTTTTAAATAGAAACTATTTTAATATATATAAACTACTTTTAAATGTTCAAATTGTTTAAGTGGGAACTGTTATAATTTAGATTTAATGGATTTAAATGCCAATATTTGATAAGATGGTTTAAACTATTTTGTGGTTATGATTTCGAAAGTGAATACGATTTCGAAAGTGATATGATTTTGAAAGGAATATGATATTTTGATATGAAGTATAAACTGTTTGGAAATATGAAATGATCACGGTGTGAAATAAGCATTAGGTTGTTAAAGAGACCGAGATCAGATATTGTCATACTCTCTGCCAATAAAACGTGTCAACGTTTTTATTATAACTACTTTAATTCATTTGACTACTTAATAGCATGGACAAGAGATCCTTTGGTTTAAACAATTTACTTAAACAAGAAAGTTGATTAATAATAAATAACCGATAGAGTTTGAAAGAAACTTTAAAATAAGTAAACCTCAATTAAATCATAAGTTAAAACTTAATCAAACTTTAATTAATCTTAATTAAATCAAAAATAACATTAATTTATCTTGGTTAGGTCTTAATTTATCTAACTAATAATTAAACCTTGATTAAGCTTGGTTAAGTCAAAATTAAACCTTAATTAAATAAAAATTAATTAAAAATAAAATTTTAGTTAATTTTAATTAAATAACATTCATTTAATTATAATTGAACACTGATTAAGTAATAATTAAGTAGATAATTACCCCTTTTATTTAATAATAATTAAATAAATAATTAACTCTAATTAATAAATGATTAACTTTAATTAATTAAAATAGTTAAACTTTATTAAGTAAAAATTAATTATTTTTTGTCATAATTAATCATATATTAAAACTTCCTTAGTTAAAAATAATTAACTTAGTTAATAAATTCTTAAACTCTAATTACTTAACTTGATTACTTAATTAATAAATTACCAATTATCCCTAATTAATAAATTAATAAACTAAATAATAAATTATTAGATAACAAATTATTAAATAACAAAAATTTAACCCTTTTTTACTTACTTAATTTGTTTAAAATGAGTTTTTCTTAAAAACCAAAATAAAACACATAAAACTTGAAATCGTGAAATTTTCCGAATTGCATCTATAATGATTATCGCTATGAGCACAGTTCGCTAGAATTAATTTCGAGGCAAAAAATATCACTTTAACTCTAGCTGCTACATGTTTGGAACACAAACAGAAGAGTTTTGAAAACTTAAACAAAAGGTGAAAGCTTGTAAAACTTTTACTAAATCCAAAAACTAAAAAAAGCTTTTGTTTTCAAATCGGATCTCAAGTCCTTTGCGATATTTAAAGGTGCTGACTTCCCAACATTTACATCACAACACTTGGTTTTCATTTCATTACACCCTACCATCATATCATAAGCTAACTATTCACATATCCATATCCAAAAATATCATTTAACATCCAAATCACAAATCCAAGCTCAACCACAAACTTATAATCATATACCATCAAAACAACATCATATTTCAAAACAACAAACGCCATATTTTCACAACATATAGTTCTTCAAAATCAAGTTGTTTTCTTTTCCAAAAACAAGAGTTTTTCTGATCGAAACTTTACTAACTCAAGGCGAACTTTTGCTAAAACTTGAAAACAACTTAGGATCTCGCAAAATTTGAAAACTTTAGTTGTCTGAACACCTAAATGGGCTCGACCAAGGGCTAGTTGGGCTCGACCATGAAGGCTAGTGGAGTTTGGGTGCTTGTATTTTAGAAGAGGAGGTGTTGTAGAGCTTATAGAAGTGTTTTAGAAAGAAATGGAAGCGGTTTGAGTGGAAAGAAGTGACTTTTCTCAATTTAGAAAATATGAAGAGAGTCCATGGATATGTTTGCTCAAGCTTTTAGGAAATTTAAAGTAGAGATGGAGATTGTAAAATGAGAAACATGAAAGAGTAGATGTAACACCCCTTCAAAAAGGGAATAATAGTCTCACATCGTGGAAAAACACTATGAAGTGGGTGCTTATATACTAAAGCCTTCACCTCATAACAACGTTGAGGTCTTTTGAGGAACAAAACCCCACACCTTGGCTTGGCCCATGAGGCGGAGGTGACTAAGTTGGGGACAATATCTACGTCAAGTGAGGTGCGGGCTATTACAATGGTATCAGAGCCATACCCAGCCGGAATTGTGTTCTGTACATGTTACAGCCACGACGCCTGGGTGGTGTTGTGTTCATGAGCCAAGGAGGACGTTGGGCTCTAAAGGAGGGGAGATTGTAACACCCCTTCAAAATGGGAATAATAGTCCCACATCGAGGAAAAACACTATGAAGTGGGTGCTTATATACCAAAGCCTTCACCTCATAACAACGTCGAGGCCTTTTGAGGAACAAAACCCCACACCTTGGCTTGGCCCATGAGGCAGAGATGACTAAGTTGGGGACAATATCTACGTCAAGTGAGGTGCGGGCTGTTACAGTAGAGGTATTTATAGGCTTAGAAAAATATTTAAAAATTTATAAGTGCTTAAATTAAATATGTATGCATATGCATGCACTCCATCCCCCTCCCCCTCATTTACATCCACCTTGTACCCACCCCCCTCTCTCATGCACTATTCATGCCATGCACCTATGTACTTTGCGTTGAAAAAGATATTTTTATATGTTAATATATATATATATATACTTTTACTAAATAAAATTTTCTTTTATCTTATATGTTTATATATATAAGTGAGCAAATACGTACATGCATATATACATGTCTTCATCAAGTTAAAATAGTTTGTAATGTGTGTATATATGTTTACAATAGTGCTATGACATTTTAGATAACTTTTAACCAATGAAAATTCAATATTTTGGAAAAGAGTTTCCAGTCACATTTTCTATTTCTCTTGAACTATATATATTGGTAAACAAAACTCGAAAATGATATTATCATTATTAGTTATTATTTAAAATAGTTTTATTAGTTTAAAATTTTCATTTATTTATCATTTAAAAATATAATTAAATATTCTTTTAAATAGTGATTAAATTCTAGGTCGTTACACTCTTCCCCCTTAAAAGAATTTCGTCCCGATATTAGCAAAAAGGAGATAATTCAAACTACACGAAAAGCTATATATTCATATCATAAAACACATACGAAGACATACATTAAGCATCCATAGCAAACATGCATCCACTATACATACAATAGACAAACAACTAGCTATCGTAACATTAACTCGGGATAGGCTTCCCTTCATACGATCCACAATCTCCCAGCCTTGGATCGTCACTCCACTGAATCTTGACTAGTTGCACCACCTTGTTACACAATCTCTTTTCATCCTGATCTGCAATATAAACTGGATATCTAACCACTGTAAGGTTCATTTCTGTCTCCAATTCCTCTTGAACCAATGGCTCTACAATTAGAGATGGGTCATGAACATATTTTCTCAAATGAGACACGTGGAACACATTATGAACTGCTGCCAATCTCACTGGCAACTTGACCTTATAAGCAAGCGATCCGATTCTCTCAAGAATACGGAAAGGTCCAACATACCTTGAAGCTATCTTTCCAACTTTTCCAAATCTAACAGCTCCTCTTATTGGTGAAATTTTTACGAACACAAAGTCTCCAACTATAAATTCCAAATCCCTCCACCTTTTATCCACATAACTCTTTTGGCGATCTTGGGCTTCCTTCATTTTTTTCTTAATCATTGTAACCTTTTCGACAGCCTCTCGGATCATGTCGACCCAAGTACTAGTCTATCTCCCATCTCAAACCAACACGTTGGTGACTTGCACGGTCTTCCATATAGAGCTTCATAAGGTGCCATACTGATGCTTGCTTGGAAGCTATTGTTATAGGAGAACTCAACTAAATAGTCTTGGTTATTTACCAAATTTTAAAACAATACTGTGTCGGTTTATCTTGTTTAAGAGTTTAGAAACTTCTATCGACACGGTTAACTAGACTGCACCGACCAGAATCCATAAACAATCAACCGATAAGTCAACACAATACAAAACAATTTCATATTCACTAACAAATACGCGCTCATATCTATTATTACACTCAAACTCATTCTAGAGTACTGCTGACTCTATCTCTAATGAGTATCACCCAACAAAGCCATGGTTGTCGCTTAACCATATGCTCTGATACCAAATGTAACGAACGCGATTTTTCATCGCTCGAAAATCGACATTAATACGTCCACTGTATCAACTGTCGAGCAATCGAAGGCCGAAAAACCGAATTGTTATGGAGAAAAAGAAGAGGTAGAAGAAAATAGAAGAAAATAGAAGGAAAAAAAAGAAGAAACAACAGAAAACACAGAAACAGAAACAATATCAGAATCTCACATTCGCAGCGGAACAACATATATAGATAAATGAATAATCTTTAAATCAAAGAACTATATCATTTTATACATTACATCATCATCAGAGTTTACAACAGTAATACAACACTGGACAGTTATATAACTTGTCCTCATACAGAATACACAGCGGAATAATACATAGTATAGGTGATACGTCTCGCCATCCAGCTCACCACTAAGCTCCACAGCATCCCGAATCCAGAATGACCTGATAACCTGACTCTAGACTGCCCGTATGGAAATTGGTGGGCACCCAGAGTTTAGGAAGGGAACAATAAACTCCAGGTCAGTCATGGTGACTGGTGTGAGATCGTAAAACAGTTATTTTCACAAAGAAAATAAAACAGATTCGCAATGCTTTTGGAAAATGAAACTACCATAAGACCTCTCGACTGTCACAACCAACCCATCCCACTCAGGGACATGTAGGGGTAAGAGTCTCCCGTTCGCCACCAAACTGCGAAGCGAGAACCCCCTATCATGCTGTAATATAGCAAATGCGATCCATTACGACGTATCACATATTCGGAATGGGTTATACGACCCAAAGGTCCTTTCCCGGCTAACCCGAATAGTGAGCGCAATATTTTGAAAATAAGTGTGGCATTCAAATTCAAGAAAATCACAACAAATACCCATTTAAGGTAATTATTGATAGTCGGTTATTTAACTATCAATAGGTCTGCACAGCATCATCAGATTCCAAATAATTTTCCAAATTATTTATTTTCCAAAAATATCTTTACAAGATATATAATTTCATACTTCAAAAATAAATCAACGTTTATTTTTTTTAAACAATTTCCCTTTTCGGTTATAAATTCCATAGTGGATTTATATTTCAAAATATCTATTGATATACGATTTTCAATCGATTTCAAATATTCACTTTCAATTTATCTTTACAAAGATAAATTCTCAAAAACGTTTCATTTCATATTGGAAAAGCATTTCCATACTTATTTAATAATAAGTAATTCACAAATCTGATTTATTTTCAACATTTGAAAATATTCAATATACTTAAATCAAAATTAAGTATATATTTCATTCTTTAAGGAAAACGTTTTCTTAAACACATCTATTTGAGTCAAAACGAATGTTGTGTAAAACATCGTTACGACGACCCAAAATCACTAGTGTAGGGATTCGAAATTAAAATAGATATATAAATCCCAATACTATATAAAACATTTCCTTTCGAAAATCATCTACTATAACAATAGTGTTATAGTCCACCATTTCCTTATTTCTCGAAACGTCTATTTCAACAATAAATGTTGAAATCTATGTATTCGATACTTAATGCATTTTAAAAACATCTTTAAAACAATTAACTTCGTTTTATAATATTACTTCCCCAAAACATATCCATTTAATTTAAAAATATTTTCACTGTCCAAAATCACGAATATATCTCCTTTAATAACTTCTATGTTTAATTTATCAAATTCAATTGATTTCGAATTTACAAACAATGTTTATAAATTCCATTTCTACTTATAAAATCCCTTTTTTTAAATTAATTCCATTTAATAACTTCACAACTTCATAAATTCCTTTTATTAACCAATTCAATTTATAACTCAATTTTATACCAAAAATCCATCCTATAAATTAAACACTTATAATTCATTTATTTACAAAATCATTCTTTTAAGACTTCACAATCGTAAATTCTATCCTTTTATAAAACCCATTTTAACATCATTTTAAAATGTCTTTCAAACTCCTTTAAAATCCCATCACTTTGATTTATAAAAATCAAATTTTATAAATCTTATATATAATGCTTTTATAATAAAGTCAAAAATCTCTATTTAAACTATGTTATAAAAATCATTAACTCCATATTTTCAAAAATCATATTTCAACTGTATTTTCTCAAAAATCATAATTTATAACAATAAAAATTATAACTTTTATTTATTTAAAATGAATCAATTTCCAAAATTTAATAAAACGTACATTTCTGAAATCACTTTAAAATCCTTTATAAATTCGAAATCTCCACTTTAACATTTTTAAAACTTCAAAATAGGCCCAATGATGCAACAGCACCAAATAGTCAATCACGACAACAAAACATCACATATCATCATATAATAACAGAATATATCACAATATCTGTAAATAAATCAATACGGTGAGGAATCCAGTCGGATCCCTCCAACCTGTTTCCCTGCATCCACAGATGTTAGCACAATACCAATTCCACTTCGAGGTGGAATATCGCGGTATATGGGATTTATAAAAATATCAATCTGCTATTATGCGGTGCAATAGGGTCTCATCCGCTATATAATGCGGGAAATCAACAACTCCAATATATATATGCCAATATATATATATATATATATATATATATATTGCTAGATACTACTATGTATACTATATCACATCCAAACAGCAATCAATCAGTCAATAACTGCAAAATCCAACTTTTCATTTTGAGTGAGAAGATCTCACCTTTGCTTTTAATTTGCCATCCATTTCCATTCCAGTTTGTTTTCTCGACTTTATTTGACCTTGTATAACAATTTACGATTTCATTAATATTTGAAATAATCAAATGATCAATTTTTTTTATTTGATAAATTAAATTAGCCAATGATTTAATTTTAAACCAATTTCTTTTAATTGTAAACAGATTTTTTTTTCTATACACTTTACTGTATTAATTCTCTGCATCTGTTTGATTTAAACCCATTTCTATTTATAACTTCTCTGCTTTCCTGTTTTTCTGAATATGAAGCGGTAATTTCTTCCTTTGTATATGTATATAAAGATTATTTCCCAAATTAAAACTGAATTAGTTTATTATAAATATATTTGCTAATCTATATTATACACTTATATAATTTTCTGATTAAAAAGGTTAGAACCAAGAAGATCTGATACCTCCTGCCATTGCCGCTCGAACGAGCAGAGCTTCGCACCCACCCTGCTCGACAGAAACCATCACGGCTATTCCTAGAATTGAACTTCATGCGCTGCCTAGGAAGTCGCGACTCCACCACTTAAGCAAGCATCCACCTAGACCAGAAATATCAATGTTGCCGACCACTATCGCAACTTCTTGCTTCCCTGACCGATGCTACGAGGATCGAGACGCCTTCGCCCTTCCGGTCTCACGAATCTGCTGATGTGCTTGATCGAGAACAAGGTCTACAGGCAATTGATTTAGGGCTCGCGATTTGACTGCGTCGCCCTCCAGATACTCGCGTACGCGAGCTCCGGCTTCAAACCCCCAATCTCCACACACTCGAGAATCGACGAGCTTCCTCCGATGCCGAGATGTACAGAAGATTTGAAGAATAGGAATAAACGAGGGAGGAACAGAAGAAAAGGGGGAGGTGAGGGCGGCCATTGATTTTTGAACGAGAGGAGATGTTGTTCGGCCATTAATTTTATCTTCTGCTCGAACGAGAGAATAATTTTTTTTTTCGATTTTGCTTCCGTAAATAGGAGTGTCGGCCATTACTTTGAAATGAAAGGGGTAAGCTTTGCATGATTTCATATCATGATTTTTTGCGTGATTTTAGGAGAAAAAGTTTTGAACGTAAATAGAATTTTAAATAGAATTTCCGACGTAAATTGTTCAACGCGTTTATATATCGTACGCTCGCACAACAACTCCAATCAATACGAAATTTGAAATCCAATAATAATTCAATATTACGGATCCAATGGAACTGGTTTTGTTGAATTCCGAGACTGTGCCTCGGAAGGCTATTTTTAAATATCGCTTCAAACGATATGATTCCAAAACTGAACAAATCACTTTAAAATTCAATTCTGAAGCTTCTATTATCTTCAGTGTTATCAATATGAATTTTCTAAGCTCTGAAAATATTTTTAACAAGTCCAAAATTTACAATTCAGCAATTTATTCAGTTTCCAATTATTAAATTCAAAAATTTTAAAATTGCTAAATAAACAGATGTATTTGAAATTCAAGTCAAACCATCATTCAAATATTTAAAATCAATTAAATATTCTATTTTCAAATGTTCAAAAATTCTGGGTCGTTACATTTATGATCCATGAAGAGTTTGAAATTTTCACCTAATTAAAGAAAGAAATTTACTCCTAGAATCCCTAAATATTAGAAAGAAACTAAGAGGAATAGAAGGATCCTTACCCGGCAAGTAGTGCCTTCACATTCTCAATACAAAGACAACAGCCAGCAACACCAGGTCATGCATAGCATAGTTTTTCTCATGAGGCTTCAACTGTCTGGTTGCATATGCAATCAGTCTATCATTCTGTATCAAAACAGCACCTAGTCCTACTCCACAAGCATCTATGTAAATCGTGAATCCACTATTTCCATCTAGAACAGCCAACCGGTGCATTGGTCAATCCCTTCTTCAATTCTAGAAATGCTTCTTCACACTTTGGGGTCAATATAAATTTCTCTCCCTTCTTAGTCAACTTTTTCAAATGGGAGGAATTCTTAGAATAATCTTGAATAAACCTCCTATAGTATCCAGCCAAACCTAAGAAACTATGAACCTCGGTAGGAGTTCGCAGTCGCTTCCATTCCTGAATAGCTTCCACTTTACTGGGTCCCCTGAAATACCTTCTCTTATCATAATATGTCCTAAGAATCTTACCTTCAATTTCCAAAAATGGCACTTAGAAAAGTTCACCTTTAGGACATGTCTCCTCAATGTTTCCAACACCACTTCCAAATGATGCTTATGCTCCTCCTCAGATTTGGAGTAGATAAGGATGTCATCGATGAAAACTAATACAAACTTATTAAGAATATCTCGGAAAACACAGTTCATGAGGTATACAAAATATGCAGGTGCATTGGTTAGCCCGAAAGGCACAACCAACCAATCAAAGAAACAGTCAGGGCCCCTAAACGCAGTTAAGGGTATACTATCCTCAGCAACCCTTAAGTGATGGAATCCAGTAGCTAGATCCATCTGAGAAAATACCATAGCTCCATGAAGAAGGTCAAAAAGATCATCGATGCGGGGTAAGGGATACTTATTTCTAATGGTCAGCTTATTCAACTCCATATAGTCCACCTATAACCTTAAAATTCAATGGACTTAGCCGCAAACATCATAGCAGATCCCTACTCAAATGACCAGGTCTAACCAACCCTCTTTGTAATGCCCCTGAATTTTAATTAACATTATTCGGGATATTTAATTGGATAAATTAAAGAGAATAATGTGAATAATTAGGGAGATGAGATTAATAAATCCAATGGTTGTGTCTTAATGAATGAACTAAAATAAGACTTAAATAAATTTAGAAGGATGAATTTTCCAAAGGGGTAAACTTGGAAATAAGGCTACATTTCTTAGTATAAATCTCTTCCTCCACCTTAATAAATTCTCACTTTTCATTCATAACTCCTCACCTACTTTCGGCCGGCCATTAAAGTGCTTAGAGAAGAGCATAAATTGAAGAAAAAGCTAAGGAATTAAAGCTAGGAAATTATCTCATTCTCCGATCAACTAATCAAGGTGAATAATCATGTTTATAATCTCATATTCTATCTTTGGTTCGGCTATGGGCTTATATCTGATCCATGTGTATGTTTTGGTTAAGATATAATCATTTAAACCTTTGTTTGGATAAGACATAGGTGTTTTGAATGTTAATGGGCTAATTAACATGTTTTATTCGGTTTTGGTTAAATTCCAAGTTGTTTTGATCTTCATATGCTTTGAAATTTTTATATGTTGGAGAGAACATATTAATTGATTTTTTAGAATTTTTCTAGATTTTTCTAAGGTGAATTAATTGTTATATAAAATTATTTAAGGTATGCGACTTAAATATTTTATATAATTATAAAGAGGAAAATGGCTTTTTCAAAATTATTTAAATTTCCAAATAAGGAAAGTCAGCAGCATTTTTGAATATAAAATTCTGGCAACCAATCAGATTTAGACAAACAAGGCAGGTGGGGAACAAAAGAACTATTTTAAAGTATAATTTTCAATATTTCAACTCTTTTGGCAAAAGCTTCCACCTCCATTCTAAACCTTCCGACAAGGTTGAAAGGTATCAAACCTTTCGACTAGGTCAATAACCAATGCATATGGTATCGGGCAACTGGTACGTAGTGAATTGGAAGTGGTCGAAAGGTTCAGGGACGAAAGGTTAGAGCTTTCGAAAGAGATGAAGTTTTGTTTTGATTTTAAAGGAAATATGCCTGCTAGCTTTCGACAAAGAGCTTTCAACATTGTCAAATGGTTTAAAAGAAAAAGGTTTTGATTAGTTTGTTTTCTTGTTTTAAATGAAACCTTTCGACAAAGTCGAAAGGTATAGCTTTCGACAAGGTCGAAAGATAGTTGCCGCTCCCTAACATTTCGACCTAGACGGAGTCAAAGGTTATCTTTTGTTTTTCTAAAATTGCCACTCTCCGTTGATTTCGAAGGGTTGGTGCCAACACCAACACTTTATTGTTTTTGAATGGTTTCGAAAGGTTTTAGGTATCGAAGCAGTGCTTTCGACTCCAATGTTTTTCTGATCATTTTGCTCTACTTAAAGGCTTTTAAAAGATTTTGAAGGGGTTACCTTCAATGATTTTGAAAGGTTTTGACTTCGAAAGGTTTTGACTTCGAAAGGTTTTGAGTTTCATTGTTTTCGAAAGGTTTATAAATGGTTTTATACGGGGGATACCCTAGGCTTTCGACAAAGTCGAAAGGTGAAACCTTTCAACTAGGTCGAAAAGAAACCTTCCGACAAGGTCGAAATATAGGACCTTTCGACAAGGTCGAAAGATAGGACCTTCCGATAAGGTCGAAAGATTGGATTTCAGGTAGTAGAGAAGTAAGATATAGAGGAAGGAAATGGAAGAGAGAATCAAGGTGGAAGATGTACCGCAACAAGTGGATATGTTCGACCCAATACTAGGAGTAACCAGGGCTGACAGGCAAATGAAAACCCAAATGCAAATGCTAATGTTGGTGTTGAGATCCCGTCGGTTAATATGGGGATAATGTATCAGTTCTTCACGGATATGATGTAAGCTGGAGCAGCCGCGGGAGTGGCTGTAGGGAATGATGGAGGAGCTAATCCGGTGGTTCCAGTTGGCAATAATTATGCCAAGCTGAGTAGGGATTACGCTAGTCTTGGAGGGAAGCCTTTTCTGGGAACCAAGGATCCAGTAGGAGTGGAAAACTGGCTATTTCATTGTAAAAGGATATTTGCAGATCTCAGCTTGACGGATATGCAGAAGAGAAGACTTGCTTCAAGATAATTGTAGGGAGCAACATTGTTTTGGCGGAATGGGGTTACCATGGGAGAGCCAGGGGAAGACCTGACTTGGGCTGAATTTCGAAGGAGGTTCGAAGAATGATTTCTATCAGAGGTTACCAAGTTAGCATTGCTCAGGAAGTTTGCAGATTTAGTTCAGAGGGATAAATCGGTGATTAAGTATGCTATGGAGTTTGATGAGCTATCCCATTACGAATATGCTACCGTTGATACTGTCATTTGGAGGGATGATAAGTTTATCAGGGGATTGAATCCTGAGATCACCAGAGCAACCATGCCAAACCTCCGGGATCTGTGTCATATTGTTGTCGAGATGGCTATTCGGAATGAAGAGATGCTTTCTACTTTTGGAAAAGGGAAACCAGCTAAGGTTCGGAATTTTCAATGTAAGAAGCGGAAGTTCTTCAAGAAGAAAGGTGCCCAGTCGGGGGTAGCACCCAAGAAGAGCAAGGCTGATATTGTCTGTTACAAGTGTGTCAAGAAGGGGCACTATGCTAATGAGTGTCGCTCGGGTGATGAAAGAGCAGTTGTTGTAAGGCCGAATGTGAAGTGCTACAACTGTGGCCAGATGGGGCATTACAAGGACAAGTGTCCCTAGGCTGCTAAAGCTGGAAAGGGAAAAGTCTTTGCGTTGGAACCATCATCCTCTAGACCAATGGCTGCTGAGAAAGGAAAAGTTGTGGTGGAAGGTATGCTTATGATTCATAGTACTCCAGTTAGGATACTATTTGATACTGGTGCATCACACTCATTTATATCTCAGTATTTGGTAGATTGCTTATCTCTGGAACCTTTATACCTTATTACTCCTTTAAGGGTTGCGAATCCTATAGGAAGGTATGCAACTCTGGGAATGAGATATGACCACTTAGAACTTGATTTGTTAGGTCATATGTTTGCATGCAGTTCATATGTTTTTTATTTCGTGGGTTTCGAGATCATATTGGGAATGGATTGGTTAGATGGATATGATGCTAGGATATTTTGCCAAAAGGGGAAAATATCATTGAAATACCCTAATAGCTGTAGGCGAGTTATTTACTCAGTAAGAAGTTTGAATGGAAATGCTTATGCGTTATTGGGTGCCATGGGAACGGAAGCAGAGTTGAAGCAAGTTTATGTTGCAATAGAGTCTGCAGATGTGTTTGAACTAGTTTCGGGCTTGCCGCCGAAAAGAGCAGTCGAGTTTCGGATAGATTTCGTACCGGGAGCTAAACCCATAATTAGACCACCTAACAAGATGTCACCAACCGAGATGAAGGAATTGAAGGTGCAGCTAGTGGAATTGGAAGGAAGGAATTTCATCCGACCAAGCAGTTCGCCTTGGGAATGACCGCGGTATTCGTGAAGAAGCCAGATGGGTCGTTACGGATGTGTATCGATTATCGTATGCTGAACGAGAGGCTGATCAAGAATAGGTATCCTTTGCCGAGAATCAACAACTTATTTGATCAGTTAAGTGGAGCCAGAGTGTTTTCCCAACTGGATTTGGCGATAGGTTTCCATCAGCTAAGAGTGGCAGAGGACAATATTCCTTTGACAACATTTAGGACCAGATATAGTTCTTATGAATGGTTGTTATGCCATTCGGGCTTACTAATGCGCCAGCTTTCTTCGTAGATTTGATGAACCGGGTTTTCCGAAAGAACTTGGATAGGTTCGTGTTGGTTTTATTGATGATATTTTGGTATATTCTAAGAATGAGAAGGATCATGAAGATCATTTTAGAATAGTGTTGGAGATGCTAAGGCAACATCAGCTGAAGGCGAAGTTCTCAAAGTGTCATTTCTGGAAGAATGAAGTGAAGTTCCTTGGTCATGTAGTTTCCGAGGAAGGTTTAGCAGCTGATCCAGATAAGATCGAAGCTGTTAACAATTGGAAGAGACCAGAGAAGGTAAATAAGATTAGAAGTTTTCTTGGACTTGCAGGTAACTACTGAAGGTTCATTAAGGATTTCTCGCGGATAGCGGTATCCTTGACTATGCTAACCAGGAAGGACGTGAAGTTTGTTTGGTCTGATAAATGTGAGGAAGCATTCCTTAAATTGAAACATTTGTTAACCAATGCGCCCGTGTTGGTAGTTCTAGATGGGAATCAGGGGTTAGTAGTTTACACCGATACATGTGTTACTAGGTTAGGTCCTGTGCTAATGCAGAATGGAAAGGTTATTGCCTATGCTTCTAGATAGCTTAGACCGTATGAAGTCAGATACCCTACTCATAATTTGGAGTTGGCAGCGGTAATCTTCGCATTGAAGGTATGGAGACATTATCTTTTAGGAGAAAGCTTTGAGCTATTTACGGATCATGAGTCTCTACGGTATTTATTCTCTCAAAAGGAGCTGAACATGAGATAGCAGAGATGGCTGGAGTTTGTTGTAGCTTATGATTTTAGCATCGAGTATACACCGAGAAAAGGAAATAAGGTGGCGGATGCACTTTGCAGGAAACATCAGAATGTGGTGTTAGCTATGTTGGCGGAATGGAAAGACTTAGAAGCACTGGCTGCTTGTAGTGTGCAGTTGAGGTCGACTGCTGGATCTAGTCGGAATATCACCATGATGTCTTGTTTGGAAGTTCTACCGGTTCTGATCAAACGAATTGCTTCAAGGCAGAAAGAGGATCTAGTATTAGCCGAGAGGATTAGAAGGTTAGAAGCTGGAACCGAGATTGATGATTTAAAGGATTTTATTCTTCACTACAAGGGTTGGTTGAGAAAGAAGGAGAGGTTATGTGTTTTAGATGTTGGAAACCTTAGGGAAGAAGTTCTTAGGGAATGTCATCGATCGAAGTTTACGATTCATCCTGAGGGAACCAAGATGTATCAGGATATGAAGAGAAGTTTCTTTTGGGAAGGAATGAAGAGGAATGTTGGCTTATAGGTAAAACAGTGTTTGAACTGTCAGCAAGTAAAAGCCGAACATCAGAAGCGAAGTGGTTTGCTGCAGCCTTTGGATGTTCTAGTTTGGAAGTGGGACTTGATATCCATGGATTTTATTGACGGGTTGCCAAGGCCAAACCGGGGTAATGAAAGTATATGGGTCATAATGGAGAGCTGACCAAGAGTGCCCATTTCATTCCAGTAAGGTCAACCAGGACGACACCTATTTTGGCTAAGTTGTTCCTAAAGAACATCGTTAGACTGCATGGAATTCCTAGTAGTATCATCAGTGATAGAGATGCTTTGTTTACTAGCAAGTTCTGGAAGAGCCTGCAGAGTGTGAAAGGCACTAAGCTCAAGATGAGTACTGCATATCATCCCCAGACGGATGGGTAGACAGAGAGAGAGTCAACAAGGTACTAGAAGATCTGTTGAGGGCTTGTGTGCTGAATTTTAGTGTTTCTTGGGAAGATCACTTGCACTTAGTGGAGTTTTCCTATAATAATAGTTATTAGACTACTATAGGAACGACATCTTTTGAAGCTTTGTCTGGAAGGCCATGCAAATCACCAGCATGTTGGTTAGAGACCAGAGACAGATTGGTCCTTCATCTAGATTTGGAGAGAGAGGCGATGGAAAAGATCGAGTTGATACGGGAAAGAATGAAGGAAGCTCAGCCTAGGCAGAAGAGTTACGCAGACAAAAGACGTAAGGACCTAGAGTGAGATAGAGTTTTCATAAAGGTATCGCCGAAGAAAGGTGTGGTTCGGTTCGGAAAGACCAGGAAGCTAGCACCGAGATATGTTGGACCATTTCCTATATCAGAGAGGATTGGGAGACTCACATACCAAGTAGATTTACCGAGCAGTTTGGCCGGGGTCCACAATGTGTTTCATGTTTCTCATCTTAGAAAGTATGTTCATGCTCCAGAAACTACTATCGCTCCAACAATACTGGAGGACTTAGTGGTGGAACCGGATATGACTTTTTTGAGGCAACCAGTTCGTGTTGTGGCAAAAGATGAGAAGAGGCTAAGAAACAATACAGTCAGGTTGGTGAAAGTTCAATGGAGCGACAACGTGAAGGACTGTACATGGGAGACAGAAGACAGGATTAGGGAAACTTTTCTTGAGCTGTTTTAGATGATATGTTCTATATTGGTTTTATATAGAATTTGGCTGGTAGGATATACTAGCTTTACTTGCATATATGCTTGTTTTATCCTTACTGAAATTTCGGGGACGAAATTCTTTAAGAGGGGAGACTGTAATGCCCCTGTTTAATTAACATTATTCGGGATATTTAATTGGATAAATTAAATAGAATAATATGAATAATTAGGGAGATGAGATTAATAAATCCAATGGTCGTGTCTTAATGAATGAACTAAAATAAGACTTAACTAAATTTAGAAGGAGGAATTTTCCTAAGGGGTAAACTTGGAAATGGGGCTACATTTCTTAGTATAAAATCTCTTCCTCCACCTTAATAAATTCTCACTTTTCATTCATAACTCCTCACCTACTTTCGGCCGGCCATTAAAGTGCTTAGAGAAGAGCATAAATTGAAGAAAAAGCTAAGGAATTAATTCTAGGAAATTATCTCATTCTCCAACCAACTAATAAAAGTGAATAATCATGTTTATCATCTCATTTTCTATGTTTGCTTCGGCTATGGGCTTATATCTGATCCATGTGTATGTTTTTGTTAAGATATAATCATTTAGACCTTTGTTTGGATAAGACATAGGTGTTTTGAATGTTAATGGGCTAATTAACATGTTTTATTCGGTTTTGGTTAAATTCCAAGTTGTTTTGATCTTCATATGCTTTGAAATTTTTATATGTTGGAGAGAACATATTAATTGATTTTCTAGAATTTTTCTAGATTTTTCTAAGGTGAATTAATAGTTATATAAAATTATTTAAGGTATGAGACTTAAATGATTTATCTAATTATAAAGGAGAAAGGGGCTTTTTCGAAATTATTTAAATTTCCAAATAAGGAAAGTCGGCAGCATTTTCGAATATAAAATTCTGGCAACCAATCAGATTTAGACAAATAAGGCAGGTGGGGTACGAAAAAACTATTTAAAGTACAATTTTCACTATTTCAACTCTTTCGGCAAGAGCTTCCGCCTCCATTCCAAACCTTCCGACAATGTCAAAAGGTCTCAATTGAAAATTTTTATTTTGAACGTGCGCAAGGAATAGATTCAGAAAGTCAAATAAAATCTTTGAAATTTGTATTGTCATTATGAACCCTACGATGTATTGGTGATGAGTATATAATGTAGCTTGAGTAGTAAAGTCTTGTGCTATGAATGCATAAGCAGGTAAAGAGTACATGTGTTGAGATACTAAAGAAGTAATAACCCCTAAAGAGGCTAGAGCAAGGCCTAAAAACCTAGGACGTATCACTCAAATTATTGGCCCAATACTGGATATTGTTTTCCCCCGGGGCAAGATGCCTAATATTTATAACGCTTTGGTAGTTAAAGGTCGAGATACTGCCGGTCAGCAAATTTATGTGACTTGTGAGGGGTATGTTCGTTATACCCTTCATGACTCGTTTAGGAATAACCAGTTCATTGGGTGGTTGGAGTATTTCAGGAGGAACTGTAACGAATTCGGGTATTTGGAGCTATGAAGGCGTGGCCGGAGCACATATTGTGTTTTCATGTTTGGCATATGCCTGCCCTAACTGAAATCTTTGGAGATGATTCCATCCTACAGTTCGGTGGAGGAACTTTAGGGCACCCTTGGGGAAATGCACCTGGTGCGGTAGATAATCGAGTAGCTTTTATGTTATTTTATTAGTATACTCTTTGTTTTGTTGGATTGGAGTTGGAACGTATACATCAAAAATTCAATATAAAATTGGAATGAGAATGAAATAAATTGTTTCAAATCTGTAGTCATAATTGAGGCTAAAAAAAATTTAGATTTAGAAAAGATGTGCTTTAACCTAAAAAGTACTTTGCCGGAGAATTTATAAGATCAGCTAAGCCGTATTTGGCTACTCCAGGAGCGACTGTTCACGGACATTACGGAGATTCCGTAAATAAAATATCCAAAAAGTTTGAAACATTTGGGACTTTTTCAGAGATTGGATGCAGTTACTAATTTATGATCTGGCATGTACAGAATGAAAACTTCATTCTCGATTCTATGAGAATTTCCTTTCGACTAGGTCCATAACCAATGCATTTGGTATCAGGCAACTGGTACGTAGTGAATTGGAAGTGGTCGAAAGGTTCAGGGACGAAAGGTAAGAGCTTTCGAAAGAGATGAAGTTTTGTTTTGATTTTAAAGGAAATACGCCTGCTAACTTTCGACAAAGAGCTTTTTACATTGTCAAATGGTTTAAAAGAAAAGGGTTTCGATTGGTTTGCTTTCTTGTTTTAAATAAAACCTTTCGACAAAGTCAAAAGGTATAGCTTTCGATAAGGTCGAAAGATAGTTGCCACTCCCTAACCTTTCGACCCAGATGTAGTCAAAGGTTATCTTTTGTTTTTCTAAAATTTGCCTCTCTCCATTGATTTCGAAGGGTTGGTTCCAACGCCAAAACTTCATTGTTTTCGAATGGTTTCGAAAGGTTTTAGGTTTCGAAGTAGTGCTTTGACTCTAATGTTTTTCTAATCCTTTTGCTCTACTTGAAGGCTTTTAAAAGGTTTTGAAGGGGTTACCTTCAATGATTTTGAAAGGTTTTGACTTCGAAAGGTTTTGATTTCGAAAGGTTTTGACTTTGAAAGATTTTGACTTCGAAAGGTTTTGAGTTTCATTGCTTTCGAAAGGTTTATAAATGGTTTTATAGGGGGGATACCCCAGGCTTTCGATAAAGTCAAAAGGTGAAACCTTTCGACTAGGTCGAAAAGAAACCTTCTGACAAGGTCGAAAGGTATGGTTTTCAATGCTTTCCAAAGGCTAATGTTTATTTGCTTTCGAATGAGGCTTCATTTGAAGGGGTTTGAAGGGCTGTTTTAAGCCATTTTTCTTAAGTAAAATTTTGCTAATTCGAAGGGGTTACTTCGAAGGATTATAGCATAAAATACTTATCTTTATTTGAATATGTAAGGGGGATCCTTATATAAATTTGATGTTATTAAACCTTGGGGATACCTGGGTGGGTTTAATTTTTTCGATACATAGTTTGGGGTTACAAACAGAAATATGCTTTCGAAAATAAACATTGGGGCTATCAATATGTGTTTATTTAATTTAACCTAATTGGGGTTACCAATGGGAATAGGTTAAACATGTGGGATACATGGAAAAAAAATAAACAATCATGGGGATCATGAATTTTATTAAATAATCATAGGGATCATGATATTTTAATTGGCCAAGTGTTGGGTTCTTGGTTAACCTAGGAAAACCATGGAATGTGCGGTGGATAGCCCAAATAATATTTCTAAAGTAAAGAATGTTTTGCCAGAGGTGGTTAGCCTCGGGATTTGGCACCCAAAGGTTCATAGTCATCCTAGGAAAACTATGGACTGTGTGGTGGATAGCCCACACCAACTTTTATAAAACAATGTACGATGGATAATCTACATTTATTTTAATGAATTTGGGACGGATAGTCCTATTAAAGTTTTGAGGATAGTCATTTTAAAGATTTTTAGATGGGATATCTAATAAATTTTTTTTAGATGGGATATCTAATAAATGGGTGGATGAGATATCCAATATATATGATTTATGGTTTTATTTCATATTATGTTAAGACTAATCATTTTGGGTGCAGGGGCATAATAAATGATTTGCATGTTTTGTTTTAGGATACTAGTGAGGGGGAAACCCATTCCGCTAAGCGGCATGGTCTCACTAGATATCTATTTATGATAAGAGATGATAGGGGATTATTCATACCAGACTTATTGTCTGACTCGAAGTTGTGTTTCTCTATAAACTCTCGGGTACTCAATTAATTTGAGTAGTCTGAGAGTGGGAGACTTTCATGTTTTGGACGAATAAGCTTCTGGTGATGTGCAGGAGGCGGGGTTAGCTTTATAGGAGCTATTTTGTGTATTCCGCTATGATGTACTAAGAACTGTAAAGTTCATATTTATTAGTTCTCTGATCATCATAAGGGGACATCTTCATATGTCACTCTTATCGTATTTTGTACATGTATATGTGGTCTGTACGTGGTTAACGTCTGGGATTACGTAATTAAATCTTAAATTATAATTTGCATGAAATGAGAAATTCTTTTTATTAGAAGTTTAAAACTTATCATATTCATGTGTTCTTGTGTATCAATATTAACAATGCTGCATTCGGTCGCCAAGAAATAACAACTACGGATGACTGCAGCATCAGTAGCGGTTAGTTTTGGGCCTCAGAAGGTGGGATGTTACACTCTTCTTAATAGGTCATTTGTTTGCTTTTTTAATTCATACAACTCTTCTGGAGCTATCTTCTCTTAAGTTGAACCACAGGTCTTGCACCATGGACCAGATCAATGTGGAACACTATCCCTCGGTGTGGGCGTAAGCAATTGATTTTTTCAAACACATCCGGAAAATCCTTAACAGATTCTACATAACTCATCCTGGGATGATTCCAAGGCATACAAGAAACTACACATATGAATACCAGGATTCTTGCATGATACTTTAGCAATTCTTCCCAACTTAGTTTCTAATGATACAGTCCTTTTAGCACAATCTAAGATTGGTCCACACCTTAATAACCAACCAATACCCAAAATAATATCAAATCTAAGACATACGGGTCGCAGGAAAAGTGATGAGAAAGGTAGGAAATTGACACATTCTTACAAATCATATTCAAATTGGTTACACCACCTATGGGGTTAGACACAGAGATAAGGTTTTCTACAATACTCGGAATAAGGTGAAATTTATCTACTGACTCTAAAGAGATAAAACTATGAGAGGCACCAGTATCAAACAATGCTTGAACAAAAATATCATTAATCAGTAAGGTATCTTCAAGGAAGCCTTTCCCCTTCACATCCATTGAAGTTGACGGTTCATTCTTAATGGCGTACACCTTAGCAGGCTGCGCCTTCTTCATGAGCGGGCAGTCTTTAATCATATGGCTCGGTTGATGACAATTGAAACAAAGCGACTCCAGGAACATTTGAGAGTTGGATCCACTTTGTGGCTTAGGAGCTTCGCAGTTTGGACAGGACCTTGAAATATGACCTTTCTGCTTGTAAAGATAATTACTAATATTCTTGAACATTTCCCCCCTGTTCTCTCCAAGGCCTCATACCTTAAAGCCATATTAACTAAATCCACAAAAGTACTCTTAACGTGAGCAGTCATTCTCTCATGGTATTCTTCTCTCATACCCAAAACAAACATATTGTTTTTCTTTAACGGGTTGTTGATCAATTCTAGTCCAAAACAAGATAGCTCATTGAACTTTGTCTCATATTCTACTAAAGAGATATTCCCTCGCTTTAAGTCCATGAAGGTACACCGGGCCTTTCCTGCTATTGACAAGAATTGGTCCTCAAAAACATCTTTAAATTGGGCCCACGAAAACTCTTCTTTTGGAATATTTATAATAAGGGAGTCCCATCGAGCTACTGCTCCCTCTTGTGGTTGCCATGCTGCTAAGAACCTTTTCTGTTCATTGGATAAATCAAGACCTTTAAAAAAAATTCGCAAGACCACAACCAAGCTTGCACTTCCATGATAGACTCAGTTCCTTTAAATGGTTTCCCTCCTAAATTGGTGTAATCCTTGCATAAGTTTGCGAAGTTCACTCTTGGCTGCTCTGGCACTGACTCTTCGGCAATTCAAATTCCTTCAGGATTTGGGGTTCGACCATCTGTAGTCGTAGTGCTACCCGCTCCCCTACCTCATCTTCCTCTGTTACTCATGTCTTACTACCTGGACATAGTAAGATAATCTTAGAATACTTGGATGAGATAAATCTTGAAAGAATGGTACTAATCAAACCTATCAAGCTGATCTAGCTATCAGATATATATTGGTATACGAATAAAAATTACAAATACGCACTCTCGAAGTTGACCCTCACCCAAAGACTAGGTGTTTGCTTAACCTAAGCTTTGGTACCAAAATGTAAGGAACCACCTTTCTTACTCCAAAAGACTAGTCATTAAGGGTTGAAGAAAAAGAAAGATAAGAAGAAACTACACAATCGCAAAATCTCACCACGAATCAAAACAACATATAATATATAACATAGGATGTTACATAGTCATTTCCATAATAATAATACATTAGAGTTATTACATTACAACCTTCAACAGGAAAGTTATAGCTACCTGCCCATACAAAATACATAGATCATACATAAGCACAACAGAATAAGGCAATAACTAGCTAACAACGAAGCTACCTACTCCAGCTCCTTCAAAATGCTTTCATAAGAAACCTAGATCACTTGGCTACTCATACAAATTTGAGTACCCAAGAGTTTTAGTAAAAGAAAATAAAATTCCAGGTTAGACATGGGTCTGGGGTGAGTAAACTCAAACAACTTAATTTTTGCTTTTATAAAACGCTTCGAAAATCAAAGGTATCTCGTAAGAACACACCGCACTTAAACATAGACGGGTTTTAACTTACAATGACTAATACACTTTATGTAGAAATCTAGCGATATTATCATAATGTCTAGGGTTTTCAAGTAAATAATTAACATAGTCGTAATTGTTACATTAATTAAATTCCAGCATAATAGGTATACAACTAAGACCGAAGGCACTTATTGGGAAATGGATTCCATACAATGAATGTGATACTGGGGTACCGCCCATCATAGTACACCTTTAGATTTTTATGGGGTACCGCCCATCACATTACACCTCTAGAATTGCGTATCGAGGTCGAACCTATCAACCCCTGCTAACACAAGACCGGCCTACCATTTACTGGATAGTACCGAATATGATCACCCGTCAGTTGGGACCAGCAACCGTACTGAAGAATACATGAGTAGATATCTAGATGGGAGTGATCATACCCTAATAGGGGAAACCTATCTAGCCTTGCTGCATCTTCCTTGTATTAGTAATTCTTGGTTGATGAGGCCTGAGGCTACGTTTACCTTTACTATAGCATTGCCACTTGGAATGCTAACATTGCCTTCCAGATGTTGACACAATGTCAGCACTCATATGTGCAAGTCGTTCAGAAGATGAACGAACAGAAGGCACTATTTCCACTACATCCATTTTGGAATCACCCTCATGGTTAGTAGCAAATAGCCCTTGCACTTCAAAGCCTTTACCTTGGACCTTGACTTCACTATTTCTAGTTCGAACACTTACGTTGGTTCGAAGTGGTTTTCGGATAACAACTACTATCCGATCCTGGTCTCTCCAAACCAATGTTCGATAATCTTAAAGGGTTAAGTTGTTTATAGTGGACCATTCCATTATCAGGGCGTAAGGTTTACATATGAACATACGTTCCATAAACTTAGATTATCATGGCCTGCTTATCGAAGTTAACCCCCTTATATTCATCACGTTCTCGAAGTGCGGTATCTGTGATACATGCAAGTCGACTTACTTTCAATAAAACGTGTCAACGTTTTATTATAACTACTTTAATTCATTTGACTACTTAATAGCATGGACAAGAGATCCTTTGGTTTATACAATTTACTTAAACAAGAAAGTTGATTAATAATAAATAACCAATAGAGTTTGAAAGAAACTTTAAAATAAGTAAACCTCAATTAAATCATAAGTTAAAACTTAATCAAACTTTAATTAATCTTAATTAAATCAAAATTAACCTTAATTTATCTTGGTTAGGTCTTAATTTATCTAACTAATAATTAAACCTTGATTAAGCTTGGTTAAGTCAAAATTAAACCTTAATTAAATAAAAATTAATTAAAAATAAAATTTTAATTAAATTTAATTAAATAACACTCATTTATAATTATAATTAAACACTAATTAAGTAGATAATTACCCCTTTTATTTAATAATAATTAAATAAATAATTAACTCTAATTAATAATAATTAATAAATAATTAACATTAATTAATTAATTAAAATAATTAAACTTGATTAAGTAAAAATTAATTACTTTTTATCATAATTAATCATATATTAAAACTTCCTTAGTTAAAAATAATTAACTTAGTAAATAAATTCTTAAACCCTAATTACTTAATTAATAATTATCCCTCATTAATAAATTAAATAATAAATTATTAAATTAAAAAAATTAACCTTTTTTTACTTACTTAATTTGTTTGGAATGAGTTTTTAAAAAACAAACCAAAAGAAAACACTTAACTTGAAATTGTAAAATTTTCCGAACTACATCCATAGCGACCATCGCTATAAGCGTAGTTCGCTAGAATTGATTTCTAGGCCAAAAACCTCACTTTAACTCTAGCTACTATATGTTTGAAACACAAATGGAAGAGTTTTGAAAACTTAAACAAAAGGTGAAAGCTTGTAAAACATATACTAAATCCAAAAACTAAAAAAATTTGCTTTTGTTTTCAAATTGGACTCAAGTCCTTTACGACATTTAAAGGTGCTAACTTCGCAACATTTACATCAAACACTTGGTTTTCATTTCATAACACACTACCATCATATCATAAGCTAACCATTCACATATCCATACCAAAACATATCATTTAGCATCCAAATCACAAATCCAAGCTCAACCACAAACTTATAATCATATACCATCAAAACAACATTATATTTCAACACAACAAACACCATATTTTCACAACATATATTTCATCAAAATCAAGTTGCTTTCTATTTCAAAAACAAGAGTTTTACTCACCGAAACTTTACTAACTCAAGGCTAACTTTTGCTAAAACTTGAAAACAACTTAGGATCTCGCAAAATTTGAAAACTTTGGCTATTTGAACACCTAAATGGGTTCAGCTTGGGACTAGTTGGGCTTGACCATGTAGGCTAATGGAGTTTGGGTGCTTGTATTTTGGAAGAGGGGTGTTGTAGAGCTTGTAGAAGTGTTTTAGCAAGAAATGGAAGTGATTTGAGTGGAAAAAGGTGATTTTTCTCAATTTAGAAAATACGAAGAGAGGCCATGGATATATTTGCTTAAGATTTTAGGAAATTTAAAGTAGAGATGGAGATTGTAAAATGAGAAACATGAAAGAGTAGTAGCATTTATAGGCTTAGGTAAATATACCTGGTTCCTCCTAACACAAAGCATCCAGTGGTATTCTGGTTCCTCCTAACACAACAACTAAAGCAAACAAATATACCTGGCTAGTCTTCTAAATTAGAAATCCCCCAATCGCCCAACTTTAGTTATAACCAAAAATATTTTATAATTCACTTCACAAAAAATTTTTCTAATATTCTGAAATAATAATACTTCACCAAATATTTCAAAATAATACTATTATTATTTCTTTCTCAAATCCCTTTGATTTTTTTTTTTCAAAAGCACCAGGATTTATGTCCTAATACACAATAACTTTATAAACCATAGTCTATAAAATCACACTTTCAATCAAATCAAATTCCATAAAGGAATAAACTAACAGTTAACATTATTTAAAATATTAAATAACTAACAAGCAAAACTTAACTTACGCCCGCAACTTTCTCGATAGTCCAAAAATATAGATAATTCCCTAAGCATACCATTTTGCTCATCAGACTTTGGTTATTGCTTAGAAGATTATCTAAGCTTTCTCAGATAAAATTGAAAGTCAATCTCCAGATTCTCCTAAGCCACACAACAAAACCTACAAATATACTTAAGCCCAGATGTTGTACATAAATCATCTATATGAAATGATCTACGCACAACTTACATGCGTAATCCTATTGGTTTCTTAACTACACCAATCTCTTTTAAAACCATTTTCAAATTTTCATTTACAATATTTCATTTGATACTAAAATTATTTATGAATTACTTCATAAAATTTCACTTAAGTTTATAAACATTTTTGTAAAGATATTTCTTTATAAAACATCATATAAAAACTTACTTCGGTTTATTTAATTGTATAATACTCTTTAATATCTTAAGAGTACATACAAAATGTCAATTTTATTTTATTTTTCAAAATTCAAATGAAGGCTTAAACAAAATATAGGTCTTGAAACTGAGTCAACTACTTCAACCTCTTTAACTATTCGGTCTGGTAAGTAGTTAAGAAGAATATTATATTGGTATCCCAACTCAATCCTAGAGTCTATTTTCCTTAGACATCCCTAAGTTAAAGAAGTTTATTTAGTCAGCCCTATAACACCAAATAGTTTATACAATTTAGATGTTTAGACAAATACTACGATTTTAATAAAACAATGCTTATTAAAACCTCCTTATCCAATTTAACCCATTTAAAAACTCGAGTTAAAGTATCTCTTTTCTATCCGAGTGTTTATTTTCATTTATCAAATTATTATTCAAAATAACTTTTATTTTAAACTAATTTCCTTTAAAGAAACTTAAGAACTAAATACCTAGTTTTTATTTCAAAATCCTTTTTGAAATCATACTACATATATATTTTTATTTATATATAAAATAACTTTAATAAATTATTCACCACCGCTCACTTTGGGTTCATTTGGATTCGAAATCATTCTGATCGCACAATGATAAAGAGAATAATTTACTAAGTGCATTACGACGTTCGCCTAAGCAAACATTCGATCGTCAATTAGAAGATTATTCATATTACAACAAAACTAATCGAGATATCTTCCCCAAACTATCCAAAAAAATGTGTCTTTCTTAAAAATTCTCTTTTAAATGTTTATACTTATAAATATTTTCAAGTAATACGGCTATTACTTTTCTCAAAGATCATTTTGAAATTAATTCAAGAAATACCAGGATATAAATCCTCTAAATGTTTTATCTTCCCATTTAGATTACTTTAGACAACTTTTGTTAAAAGATTACTTTTAACTTAACGTTTTCTCCGAACATCTTATAGTCAATCTGTGAAACTTAATCCATAAGGGATTTATTTTAATATACTTACAATTATCAAACAACAAATGTTCATAAACTGATCGAGCATAAATTAATAACCAAAAAACGATAGTCAATTCTCCTAACTACTCGAGCATGACAAATCAAACAAGAACGATAATAAATAAATACTATCATTTTCAAACAAACACAACATAAATAACTACATTAATTTAAAAATTATTCCTTTACATATATAAAATATATAACCCTAGGTAAAATATTTCATTTACCAAATTTTCACACGCACACACATATATATACACACACGCGCGCGCGCACACACACACACACTCAAACTCATTCTAGGTTGCCACTTACCTTATCTCTAATGAGCCGTACCCTACCAAAGTCAAGGTTCTTGCTTAACCTTTGGCTCTGATACTAAGTGTAACGACCTACCTTTTTTACCATCAAAAGTCGGCACCAAATACATCCACGGTATTCCAATGCCTAATATCCAATAGTCGGAAAGGCGGATTGTAAGGGTAAAATAAAGGAATAAACATGGAAAATAGAATCTCGCAGTGGAAATGTCAACATATAATATAATAAATACAGTACGAACTGTCACTCTAAGTGTAACGACCTGGATTTTTCGACATTTTAAATGAGAATTTAATGAAGATTTTAAAATAAAAATTATTTTTAAAAATAAAAAATTTGACAATGAAAACTAGATATTTGAAATGCGTCCATTTAAATAAGACCAACAAAATTTGTTTTACATCAAATTCATCCAAAACTCGGTCAGCATAATTTTTTAGTGCAAATTATCAAAATTTAAAGTATGAATATTTCTACATAGAAATGATATAGAAAATTTTCTGATTAAAACGTCAAAGTTCGTTCCGTCCAATTCCGACATCTGTAGCTCCGTTTATCTGGAATTGTCGTTGTCGTCCAAATTTGAGGCGGTAACAGCGGCGAAAGATGAAATTTTGCTACGAATGTCGTAGCATAGATTTGAGTACATCGTTGGATTCGTCTCATCGCGTTGATCTCCGTGGTAGATTTGTTTTCGTATTTTGACTTCCATGGCAAAACACAAAATGGTTGTGATAGTGGTCCGTGACCGTGCCCGGGGTCATCATTACACACATTCTTTCAGCCCACCTACATTCTTTTCAGCCGATAAACTTTGTGTGCGCCCCTCATTTAATTAATGCTACATTTAATGCCTCCCCTACCTTATATATATATATATATTGTTGAATATGCGACTATATGATTTTTGTTTGATGATAATAAACATATATATATATATATATATATTCATTTAAATGTATTTGTTATTGTACTATTTTATTTTCACAAATTAAATAAATATTTGCTGAATAAAATAAATAACACAGAATTTAAAGTCAAACAAATATTTTATTCAAACAAATATTTATTACAATTTTGAATAGTACAAATTCAAGCTCTCACTATATAAATACACAATTTTGGTTACAATACAAATTTCACTACATCATGATTCACATTTACATTTGACCTCACTACATATCACTCGTTCACTCAACTCATATTTTATCTTCAACTTCAGTCCAGATTGAATCCAACATCTGAGCAATCTGCAAAAATACACACTGACGCAGTAAAATTGAAAAAGAAATATTTTTGCAGTGTAAAATAAAAAGTGATTTTGAAAAATTTATTTGCCTCAGTTATTTGGGTTGTTCGTCATCATTTAATTCTGAATTCATCATACACGAACAACTTGTGACATGCATAGTGTATCACTGTACATGCCACAAGGCCGTGCACACCAATATATACACTTGATAAATCTACAGGGATAGGTGAGCACAAGGTCAAACCCAAATCAAAAGTTGGATTCAACTCAAGTGTAATACAAATGAAATCACGACACGAGTACAAGGCCAAACCCGAGTTTTGAAACTGGATTCAACTCAAGTGCAATTTCAAAAATCAACCTGAAATGATCAAGAACCAACAAAATAGAGACCAGGCAGCAAACAAAGTCAACATGACTGCATCAAGAAACCAAAACCAGGATGAACTCAAATCCATACAACAGACTCAATGATACAACATGCATATGGTCAAGTAATAGACTTCAAAATGACAAGTATCGGGAATTTCAAAAACAAAAATGCAGACCTGGCAACAATGATGAACCAACAGAGGCAACAGCAAGCTAATGATCAACCCAATATATATATATATATGCAGTCAGTTCAATGTCCAACCGAGTCTAACCAAACAATGACCACAACATCAATATACATGAAGACCATATTCAAGTGCATCAAACCATACAGCAATGACAACAAAACTACTCGAACACACATACATATATGAACACACATGTATGCAATATCCAGAGCAAGCTCGAATGAACAAGTGTAGCCTCAACATGAAGTTCAACAGAAAGGTGTGCGTACACATTGATACCAAAATACAAAAGAGACAACGCTACAACCAGACTGCACATTCAAGTGCAAGCCTCAAGTAAACATATACATATATGGTGATACAGCAGTATCAAAGTAAGAAAATTAGAGATTTCAAAACCAAGACAAGACTACAATTAGAAAATGCAACTCGTCACAAATATGCACAAGCTCACATGTATATCAAAGTGCAGACTCAAGCACAACATGTACAAAGTCTATGCAACAGTGGATAGTTCAAGCTCAAACCTATACACACAAACATAGGCAGTTCAATATCAAATGCAATGCATGACGATGACAAGGAACAATACTACAGAGATGTGTGCATAGACAATGAAAACCAGACCGAACAACATGAAGCACAGGGATGCAAGCATCAAGTAGTAGTTTTATCAAAATCGAAGTGCAGGTTGACACAAATGGCCAAAGTCAACAGAGTGAAAAAAAGTCAATGTCAAGTTCAAATGCCAGAAACTCAAAGCCGTGATCAAAGAATACGATGAACAAGTCAGAGATGTGGTGGTCAAGAAATCGAGCAAGGAAAAGATCAAAACCGGTGGAATCAAGTCACGAAAATATGTGAATTTGAACAAGTCAGAAAAATCACAGTCATTCAATCAAAATCATATGACCAAGCCAAATATTATCAGACGAATTCAAATTATCAAACAAACGAAAATATAGGGGATCGAACCCTATATAAAACCCTATTCATCATCGGTAAATGAGCAGAATTCGAGTGGGAGCTAAACTGACAAACAATAAATCATTAACACTCGAATCAATTCGAGTTAGCAACGAAGAACAATCATTCAACTCGAATCAAATAGGTCGAGCAGAATCAATATTGAAAAAGGAAAAATTGCATACCATTTGACAGTCAAACTCGACCAAATTGAAGTAGCCGTGAACGAATTGATCGGAGAAAGGAATCAAAGCATCATCAATCAAATCAACAAATCCAGCAACTTCAACACGAAGCCCTAATTTTCGAGCAAGCGACGAGCCACCATTTTCACCAAATAAGGACGGGCCAAAGAAATAATACAAACGAAAAAGGGAACGAACAAATTTACTTTAATTAGTTTTTGGGCCGGTTATTTAAGTTTCTATTGGGCTTTAGTTTTACAAATTAGGGTTTTGTTTTTTATTTGCTTTTAAATTGTAATTTTCTTTTAAACCGTTGTTAATTACTAGTCGTGTGACTAGGGGACAAACTACGTGGCGTAGTTTGAGAATTCGCAACTCAGTGGCTGAGTTGTGGCAAGGTTTTGAGCATAGAGTTAAGGCTAGTCGATAGCGGGTGTCGCGAGTTTATGTGTGTAAGCGTCTGACTGCTTAATTTCTAGTAGAAACCTTGGGGGCAGCACGTAGGCTGGGTTTTGCCGAAGCTGGGTAAATTCTGTGTCGTTCTATTTTCTGCATTTACTATTCTGCTATTATCTATGCTAATATTATTCTACTATGATCTATGTTGGAAATATTTTATATAAACTTCCGCAATAATTTTTATAATTAATAGTATCACCTTATTCACCCCCCCCCCTCTAGGGTGAAATCGACCATATATATATATATGTGTGTGTGTGTGTGTGTGCGCGCCTTCCTTCTCTCAGCCCACCTCATTTTCTTTGCATTGAACTTTGCTTCTGAAGAAAAATATGGTACTAAGTAAATATTTGTAAACTTTCACATATTTTGCCTCCCATGCAACTTTCCCTCTTCCTTTCTTCCTCCTCCCCTGACCTGCCTGTACCCGTGCCTACTGACCCCCTCCGGCCACCAACCCAGCCCTCCACCGCATCCTCCCACCTGTCCTCCCCTGCCCAAAGTCCTCCGCCACCGACCTGCACCCACTGACTCGCCCAGTCCCACAAACTGCCGAGTCCCTCCTCACAACCGAACCCGTACCCTCCTCACAACCAAGCCCGCACCCTCTTCACCATCGAGCCCGCCTCCACCTTGCTCTAGCCACGACCGCCACTTGCCTAACCCACTCACCCGCCTTAGCTCTTCCCACCTATGGCCAAACAACCCACCACCCTTCCAACCGAGCACCTCCCTCCGCACCACCTCCAGCCCAAGGACCGAACACCACCCAGCCACCTTTCCTCCACCTAGCCCATGAACTCGCAGCACACCCGCATACCCGAAGTCCAGCATCGAGTCGCCAACCGAACCCGAACCCGCTCGCCAACTTCCGAACGCCTGGTTTGCCTAGCCGAAGCTTTGCTCCGCACGTTGCAGCGTAACATAGCTTGTGTACATGCATGCGTATCCAAATACGTATCTCTGTGCTTGTTTTCCAAAGACGCGAAGGTGAGAGATTTTAAGCTCACGATTAGATTTTCATATTGCAAGTATCCTGTAATTTTTATAAATAATTGGTTGATAAATATGATTGATATTGGTATTGGTATTGGAAATCATGAATATTCAACGATGCGATATATGATTTTGCTGAAATACTTGAAATTATTGATTAGGATCCCAATTGCATGAAAAACCCGTTAACTATGGAAATCTTGAATATTGGATGTTGATTGAGTTATTGGTACCCTATCATCTTTATATTGTTGCTGTATGCATTGAACTAGACACTGAATTTGAACCGGGATATGGGTTGAAATGATAAATACCCAATTTAAATCACTTGGCTTGGGATAGAAAATTAAATAATAAACACCGACTGGTCAATTGAAATTTATTTTGGATATTTAATATTTTAAAATTTGAAATTAAGAAATAATTTGGAAATTTAACATGAATTTGAAATTTAGATTTTATGTTGAATTTAATATTTAATTTTGGAAATCTACTAAGTGAATTAGATTTTAAAATGAAATATCAGTTGAACTATTTTAAATGTTTAAGTTGAATTAAAATGGTTATGTTGAAGATTAATGATATTTAAACTCGTTAAGTTGATTATTTGAAATTTAATGAAATTTGTTAATATTGTACATGTAATTAAATTTTAATTAAATATTTAATTTAAGTAAAAAGAGAATTTTAATTGATTTTATTGAATTAAAATATAAAAGATTGAACTGAATTATTTTGAAATAAAGTTTAGTTAAAGTGTTGAATTAAGTAAATAAATTCCAAAGTTTAATTAAATTGAATATTTAATAACAAAGCTTCTGTATTTAAAGACTTAATTAACTTAGTAAATCTGAATAGTAATGAAATTTGGCAATTTTGTGAAAGTGAAATATTTGTTTAAAAGTTGAATCTTTTGACTTTAAATCCAAATTTATTGAAGTTAAATGAGGATATGTTCTTTGGAAATGAAAGATAATTTGATTTAATAAAAATATCCAATCGGTGTGAAAATGACGTTGGTTATTAAAGAGACTTGGGCCGGATATGGGCATACTCTCTGTCGATACCGAAACCACTTTAATAACTGTGTACGTGGAGTGATGATCCAGAACGAAGTGGTTGGATTTGGCGTACGTTTGCTGGATTTGAAGAAAGAGAACGATGATGGATTGACCCCGGCACTTGTGCCAATTTGAAATGACTAAAACAGGATGGCTTGACAGGGCCAAGTAGGCTTGCTACCCCGAGCGGACACACTTCTTCGTATGAATATCCTTATTTCGGTTGTTGTTGTTGGAGATCACCCTTCGATTATGGCGGTGTTGGACGTGATGGGTGGTCATGGCTAGGATGCGTTACCACCAGCCCTGCGACCTAAACCGGTAGTATCCTATCTTGGGCATTGCCTCATGTGCCTTGTCATACTTTTATCCCTATACGAGACCACTACAATTTTGGTTTAGTGTTGTCGTATCACGGCGCATCCCTATCCACCGACGGTTTACTGGTGTTTTATATGCAAACTGTACGACAAAGCATAAAAACATGTTAAGGGGGATCAATGTAAAGCCTTAACGCTATTTTGATATATTATATTACCGATAGACACTACATATATAGCATATTCTATTGTATATATAAATAGTTTGGCGGATGCTTAAGAGATGGAAAATCCTGTAACATCTCTTGAGTTACTTGTACATTTTCACTTGAGCAGGACTACTTACATGAGAACATCTAGTCCTGAATCGAGTATATTGTTTTACTTTATGCTCGGGTCAGCCTGAGTATTGCAATGTGTGAGCCGTGCTTATTTTGGGAGCCGAAGACTTGTCGAAGACTCCACTCTATCAAGTATTAAATATCTATGTTCATTTTGGCTTGTATCAGTAAACTCCTATGTATCTCTAGTATTGTATAATTAAAATCTGAAACTCTGATGTATTTTGTCTAGTAGCTTCATGAACTACTATGTATATTATTTATTTCCGCTGTGAGATTCTGTATTATTCTATGTGTGATTCTGTATCTGATTCTATATTAAACCCCAAATTGATAATCTGTCTTATTTGAATGGTTTAAGTTGGACAAGGATGGTTTATTGTCAGCTTAAGTTGTTCGAAAAGGGCGGGACATCTCAGTTGGTATTAGATCTTTGGTTTAGTGAATACCTTAGCCTGAGGGGTAAACTCATTAGGAATAGGGTTATTATTGCCCTATAATGGGTGGAATCATTCTTAAGAGAGTGTATTTTGAAAATATAAAATGTTTTTAAAAATCTAATCTATTTTCAAAAAAATTTACTATCAACTCGAATACATCTTCCTTGTTAAAATTCGCTTTGATTTGGATTTCCTTAAGTTTCGTGCTTTTCTCTGTTCTAAACCCACCTTTGACTTTTCAGGATGAGCAACAGAAGAAATGTTCGAGGTCGGGGGAGAGGAAATGGCCCCGTACCAGATGTTGCTGCACCAATTGCATCAGTAGCACCAGTTCCACCAGTGAAGTTCACTATGCTTTGCAAAGATTACGCACAGCTTGGTGGTACTAAATTCTCAGGGTCCGAAGGTATTATTGAAGCTCAGCAGTGGCTTAAGAGCTTGGAAAGAATCTTTACGGGGCTTGAGATTTCTGATGCCCAGAAGCGTCAATTGGCCGCTTGGCAGTTGCAGGATGCTGCCCAAGATTGGTGGGAATATGTTACCACCCGCACTGAAGAAGCAAACATCACTTGGGCGTAGTTCAAGGAAGTATTTGTGATCCAATGGATGCCCGAAGCCGGAAAATCTCAGTTGTATTGCAACTTTATGGATCTTAAGTAGGGAAGCATGTCATTTTCGGAGTATGAAAGGAAATTTAATGAGTTATCAAAGTTTGGACCAGGTCTGATCGATACTCTGCTTAAGCAGAATGAGAAGTTCATAGCCGGCGCTCGTCCAGAATATTATGATCGTCTGACTACCCATGTTCATGGCACCTTCACTAGTCTTATGGATATGGCCCTTAGATATGAAAACCCAAGTTCGAAGGGAGCATCGGTCATTCACTCCGCAACTCCTTCAGCAGCTGCCAACAATTCCAAGAAGAGAAAGTCTAACTTTGAGTGACAGAAGAAGAACTGGCACAATATGAGTGGGATTGGACATTCTTAGAGGAAGCCCATTGATATCTCTTCTATCACTTGCTTCAAATGTGATCGGAAAGGACACTATGCCAATAGTTGCCCAATTTCTGCAGGAGTATTTATCCCACCAGTTCAGATGACCAGGCAAGATCTTTGCCACATTTGCTTGCTGCTTGGCCACTTCAAGAGGGATTGTCCCACCCAGAGAGAAGGAACCCCATCAGGAGTTTTGACTACTTCTACTCCTAAGGTAGAAGACAACAAAGGTATACTTTAGAGTACTTTTTCATTTCATGATTTTTCTATTCATGTTTTGTTTGACACCGGAGCGTCCCATAGTTTTATATCTGCTGATTTATGTGACAAACTCAACTATATTTTAAAACCCGAACATGCATCTCAACCTTATGTGTATCAAATCCAATTAGGGGTTCTGAAAATCTTGGTATGATTTGTAAAAGGGTTAGACTCTTCAAAAATGATAGACACCATTTCACATGGGACTTTTATGTTCTTGGTTTTATAGGATTCGATATTCTGTTAGGCATAGGTTGGATGACCGCATTTAATGCTCATATTGCTAGTAAATCTCGAACGGTTTCTTTAGTAGATGATGGTGGAAATCCCTTGGTAATGGAGTGTAAAATGCCTTTAGATTTTGCTGAAAGTTTTGTTTTCTCTCTGGACTCTTGTCCGAGTGACCTTAGTATTACTCCTGTCGTCCAACACTTTCCCGATGTTTTCGGAGAAGTAACTTCTTTACCACCTCGGCAAGAAATTGAATTTCGTATTGATCTCATCCCTGGAGCTAGGCCTGTCGTACTTGCTCCAAGAAGAATTTCGCCTAAAGAGAAAGTTGAATTAAGGATCCAAATCGAAGATTTATTCTCTAAAGGTCTGATTCGTCGTAGTCATTTGGAATGGGGCGCGGAAGTTGTATTTGCTACTAAATCTGACGGTTCTCTAAGGATGTGCGTAGATTATAGAGAGCTGTACAAGATTACCCACAAGAACAGATATCTGATGCCTCGTATCAGCGACATGTTTGACCAGCTGCATGGGGCAAAGGTATTTTTGCAGCTAGATCTTGCTTTTGGTTTCCATCAGCTCAGGATTGCAGAAGATATTATTCCCAAAACCGCTTTCCGAACAGAAGACGGTTTCTATGAATGATTAGTTATGCCTTTTGGTTTAACTAATGCTCCTGCTTACTTGGTTGACCTCATGAATAGAGTATTCCGAAAAGTTCTAAACAAATTCGTTCTAGTTTTCGTTGATGATATTCTAGTCTTTTCTAAGACTGAGAAGGAGCATAAGGAATACCTTAAATTTGTCCTTGAAACTCTGAGAAGTCATCAATTGAAAGCAAAATTCTCTAAGTGCCATTTCTGGAGAGAAGAAGTTAGATTTCTTGGGCATGTGGTTTCGAAGAATGGAATTTCGGTTGATCCAGCAAAGATCACCTTAATCAATGATTGGGAAACTCCTAAAACTCCTACAAACGTTCGCAGCTTCCTAGGCTTAGCTGGTTACTATAGGAGATTTATTGAGAACTTCGCTCAAATTTCTTCACCACTCACAGCTCTAACTAGAAAGAATGTTAAGTTTGTTTGGAATGAGAAGTGTAAGGAAGCATTCGAAGAAATAAAGCGTAGGCTAACCTCAACCCTTATTCTCACTGTCCCGAATGGAAGTGAAGGGTTAACTATTTACACGGATGTTTGTCGTGAAGGATTGGGTGCTGTTTTGATGCAGCATGGTAAAGTTATTGCCTATGCTGGTCATCAGTTGAAGGCTCATGAGGTAAATTATGCAGCTCATGATCTAGAATTGCTCGCCGTTGTCTTTGTTTTGAAGGTATGGAGACATCACCTTCTTGGAACAAAATTTGAACTCTTTACGAACCACAAATCGCTAAAGTATATCTTTAGCCAGAAGGATCTGAACCAGATACAAGTTAGATAGCTCGAATTCCTAACATCATATGACCTCGACATCAACTATACTCCCGGAAAGGCAAATGTTGTGGCCGATGCTCTGAGTAGGAGCAAAGCCATGTTATATCAGCTCGTTGCTTCTCCGGCTCTTATGGATCGCATAACCGCCAAACAAGATGAGGACTCGATTCTTAGGAGAATAAAGGAGAATGTTCTTGGTAGGAAGGATGGTACTCAAGGCGACTGGGGTGCACAAATCGATAGAAAGGGAACTCTGAGAATTAATAATTGAATTTGTGTCCTGAATGTTGACGGTTTGAGGCAAGAAGTACTTAGAGAGAATCATCAATCCAGACTTTCAATTTATCCCGAAGTCTCAAAGATGTATCAAAATATGAAAAAGTTGTATTGGTGGAATGGAATGAAGCAAGATATTTCTATTCACGTTAGCAGATGTGCCACTTGCCAACAAGTTAAAGTCGATCACCAGAAGACAAAAGGATTATTGCAGCCTCTTGAGATTTCGAAGAGGAAATGGGATCAGATTTCTATGGATTTTATTAATGGACTACCGAGGACCAGAAAAGGTAATGAGAGTATATGGGTTATTGTCGATAGATTGACAAAGTCTGCTCACTTTATTCCTGTGAAGACTACTCGAACTGCCTCGAGTTTAGCCGAGATTTATATGAGAGAAATTGTTCGCTTCCATGGTGTTTTGTCCAGCATTACATGTGATCGAGACCCTATCTTCACTAGCAATTTCTGGAAAGCTTTTCAGGAGACCCTTGGTACTCAATTAAATCTAACCACGGCTTATCATCCTCAAACAGATGGCCAGACCGAAAGGGTAAATCAGATTTTGGAAGATCTTCTTCGAGCTTGTGTTTTAGACTTTGATCTTGGGAAGAGCATCTCCATCTCGTTGATGTCACCTATAATAATAGTTATCAAGTGAGTATTGAAATGGCACCGTTCGAAGCTCTTTACGGACGGCCATGTAAATCTCCATCTTGTTGGGTTGAATCGGGAAATCGACTTGTTCTTGGTCCCGAAATGAATTTGGAAGCTTCTGAGAAAGTCACAGAAATTAGAAGGAAAATGAGAATTGCCCAGGATCGACAGAAGAAATATGCAGATAGAAGGAGAAGAGACTTGGAATTTGCTGTCGGAGATCAAGTATTTCTCAAAATTTTGCCTTTGAAGAATGTAATCCGATTTGGAAGGAAAGGGAAGCTCGCTCCAAGATTTGTTGGTCCTTTCCGCATTTTAGAAAGAATTGGTACTTTGGCATATAGAGTTGACTTGCCAGAGAAGCTATCGGGGGTGCATAATGTGTTTCATGTCTCACACCTCCACAGATATGTGCACGATCCATCCGCGATTGTCCAGCCTGCTTTGTTCGAAGAAATGGATGTTGAGCCCAATCTAACGGTTGAGAGGAAACCACTTTGTATAGTAGGCAGAAGCATGAAGCAGCTTAGAAGGAAGGTTGTAAATCTTGTCAAGGTTCAGTGGAGCGAAGATGATCGAGACTGTACTTGGGAAATGGAAGAGAGTATCCGCGCCTCAAATCTTGAATTGCTGATACCGGGTATGTAGTCCATGCCCAAATCTATTCTATCTTTCTGTGTATCTTTCTATTTTTTCGAGGATGAAATTTTTTGAGTGGGAGAGATTGTAACGACCTGGATTTTTCGACATTTTAAATAAGAATTTAATGAAGATTTTAAAATAAAAATTTGACAACGAAAACTAGATATTTGAAATGTGTCCATTTAAATAAGACCAATAAAATTTGTTTTATGTCAAAATTCATCCGAAACTCGGTTAGCGTAATTTTTCAGTGCAAATTTTCTGATTAAAACGTCAAAGTTCGTTCCTTCCAATTCCGACCTCTATAGCACCGTTTATTTGGAATTGCCGTTGTTGTCCAAATTCGAAGCGGTAACAGCGACGACAGATGAAACTTTGCTACGAATGTCGTAGTATAGATTTGAGTACATTGTTGGATTCGTCTTGTCGCGCTAATCTCCGCGGTATATTTGTTTTCGTATTTTGGCTTCCATGGAAAAACACAAAATGGTTGAGATGGTGGTCCGTGACCATACCCGGGGTCATCATTAAACACATTCTTTCAGCCCACCTACATTCTTTTCAGCCGATATACTTTGCGTGCGCCCCCTCATTTAGTTAATGCTGCATTTAATGCCTCCCCTATCGATAGACACTAAATATATAGTATATTCTATTGTATATATAAATAGTTTGACAAATATTAAGAGATGGAAAATCTCGTAACATCTCTTGAGTTACTTGTACATTTTCACTTGAGTAGGACTACTTACATGAGAACATCTAGTCCTGACTTGAGTATATTGTTTTACTTTATGCTCGGGTCAGCCTGAGTATTGCAATGTGTGAGCAGTGCTTATTTTGGGAGCCGAAGACTTGTCAAAGACTCCACTCTATCCAGTATTAGTTATCTATGTTCAATTTGGCTTGTATCAGTAAACTCCTATGCATCTCTAGTATTGTATAATTAAAATCTGAAACTCTGATGTATTTTGTCTAGTAGCTTCATGAACTACTATGTATATTATTTATTTTCGCTGTGAGATTCTGTATTATTCTATGTGTGATTCTGTATCTGATTCTATATTAAACCCCAAATTGATAATCTGTCTTATTTGAACGGTTTAAGTTGGACAAGGATGGTTTATTGTCAGCTTAAGTTGTTAGAAAAGGGAGGGTTGTCTCACTAAGATACAAGGTACATCAGACTTAATAGCAAATCTCATTAGCAGGACAGTTATAATTTTCTGACCTTAAAATTGCTGATAGGTATATAATATAATAATATAGCGGAAAATAAAAATATTATAGTAGGTGAACAGCCTGCTCTACTCTATGAGCTCCATGTTCCACCAACGAAAACCTGGAAAAATACTCGGCCAGACCTGAGCATTATAATAAAATAACACCTAGACCAGTCTGGAAAACCAACGTGAGAAAGCTAAAGCAATATGGCGAACATTTAATAATTAAGTGAGACTACGCCGCTAAACGCGGAACTGGTTTTACTTCACAAGAACAACTTCCATACGTGAAGAAATGGAAAACAAATCAGAAAGATAATCCAAACAAGAAAGGATGAACACAAATAAGATCAAAATCCAAACTTAAAGAATGGACACAAATAATTAACATCGAAAAGATCTCCAAACACTCCTCGATGAAATTAAGAAAACAATTCAAAGATTTGAATCAAATAAGGAAAGAAGAATTTTCCAACAATGACTAGGAGGGTGCACCCCTCTTACCGAAAGTATACCTCTAGAAATATACTTGAGAATTACAATGGCTCTTGGACATGTCCAAGCCGGACCCAGCCAACCTTACGAGAATCCAAATATTTCACATTTCTGAGCGCATACCACTAAATCCAATCTAGAGTAGATGTGAAGATACCCTAATGGGAGTACCCCATATAGCATTGCTTCCACTCGCTCTTTGGTTTTACTTGGACAAAGAATATTAATGCTCGAATGAGCACCAATCATCTTGGATTGAAGAAACACAAAAGTAGAAAAGATTAATTCTAAGGTTCGAAGCGAAACAAGGAGAATGAATTTATCCAATATGACTAGGAGGGTGCGCCTCCTACACCGAAAGTCAACCTCTAGATAAAATATACTTGATAGCCCATGCCAAACACGCATCACTCTCGGGAACTTCCAAGCTGGACCTCGCCTCACATGAGCATCCGTATATACTCACATCACCACATGCATGCAATCAACAAATATCTAGATAAATGTGAATAGACCTTAATAGGTGCGCCTCACACGGCTTAGCTCCCACTTGCTCTTTGGTTTTAATTATTCATGGTGTTGGATTCCAATGTTCAAAATAAGCGACAAATCATCATAGATTGATGAAGCATAAAGAATGATATCAAAATCAATAGTAGAGAGATCAATTATTAAAAGTAAATGAATGATTGTATATGGAAATTAGATCGCACACACTTATATCCAATAAATGAATCAAGCTTTTAAAACATTTGATTCTTACTTGTGTGTAACATCCTGTATCTAGAGGAAAAAAGCTAAGTGCTACAGATGTTGCAGTCATCCATAGTATTAACTTCTGGTGAAAAAATACAGTAATGCTAATGGTATCCATAATATCAAAAGCACTTGAATATGAACAAAATCACAAATTTTCAAAAACAACATTTTACTGATTAAATTTCAAAACAAATTCATATCCAAGTTACATAATCCCACAATCGTTTCCCAGGTAAAGATCAATTATAGTTACAACAATACGCTAAGAGCGACATATGACGATGCCCTCTTAGTTAATCAGAGTCAATATAGTCATATTTGAGTTAATATACACAGCAGAATCAAAGCAAAATAAACTATAACTCCTAATTAGCTATCCGCCAGCCACATGCTCGTCTCCAGAAGCTTTATTCGCTAAAATGACTAAAACCTAAAAAACCTCAACCCTCAGCCTACACAAATCAATTTTGAGCACGCAAGAGTTTAAAGGGAAAACAAAAACTACGAGTCAGACAGAAAGCCTGGTGTGAATAATACTGTTACATCTCGGTTTACTGGTATTAAACGAGACCATGCCGCTTAGCGGAAGGAGTTCCACTCACTAATATCCTCTTTAAAACATGTATTTTGCAAACCTTTTCCTGCAACCAAACTGGTTAATCAAACTGATATAATAAGGATAATAATAGCTAAGTCCGTTAAGCTATAATCAGGTAACTAATGGGCTATCTATCCACAAGTAGTAAATGGACTATCTGTTCGAAAACTGGGCCGACTGCCTGCAAACTGGACTAACTATCCGCAAACTAGACTAACTGTCCGAATCAAAATGGACTATCTGTCCAAATCATTTTTTGAGGGTTAACTACCCTTCATCTTTTTCCTTGAAAACCTTTTCAAAATGATTTAACCTTTTAAATCATACTTATACAAGAAAAATATATTCTTAGCTTTACTCTAAGCTATTTTACCATGTTATATATATTTTACTCAAAATAATGTTGATGAATTTTAATGAGGATTAGCTATCCTTCCAAAACAAGTTAAAACTCTTTTTAGCTTAAAAAGACTTAAGATATATTTCCTAGTTAATATATTTGAAATCTTTGTTTAAAACCTTTAAACAACCCCTTCGAAACCCTTGAAAGTAACCCTTTCCAAACCATGTAAAACCCTTTACTTAACTTAGGCCGAAAGGCCGAATCGTTCCTTTCGAAACCATTTAAATTCTTCCTTTCGAAAGCATAAAAACTTTCCCTTCGAAAGCTTTAAAATCCTAGACATCCTTCTTTTAAAACCTTTAAATATTGCCTTTCGAAAACGTAGGAAAAATCTTTCCTTTTAACCCTTTCGAATCCCCTAGGGAACCACCCCTTCGAAACCATTCATTAAACCTTTCGAAAGCATCAAAACTCAACCCTTTCGAAAGCACCTATGTTCAATTTAAAACAGGTGGAAATCTTTCGAAACCATTCAAAAATTTACTCCTTCGAAACCTTTGAAAATCATTTCGGTCGAAACCATTTGGATCATGCCTTCAAGTAGAGCAAAAGGATCAGAAACCCATTAAAGTTGAAAGCATTCCTTTCAAAATCATTCCTAAGTAAAGAAGTGATGGTGTTAAAACCATCCCTTCAAAAGCTTTGGAGAAGTGGCCAAGTTTCAAAAAGCAAAAAACCCTTTCAAAACCAATATGGGTTGAAAGGTAAAAAGGCGGCAGCTAAGGGGTTTCGACCTAGTCGAAAGCATTTATTTAAAAACAAAAATGCAACCCAATCGAAACCATTTCTTTAAAACCATTTGTCCTGGTCGAAAGCTAACTAGTTTGAAAGCTACTTAGTCGAAAGCAAGCAGGAGCATTTTCATTTAAAAGCAAAGTAGTGCCTCAACCCCTTCGTGTAACATCCCGTATCTAGAGGCCAAAAGCTAAGCGCTATGGATGTTGCAGTCATCCACGGTATTAACTTCTGGTGAGGAAATACGGTAATCTTAATGGTATCCATAATATCAAAATCACTTGAATATGAACAAAATCATAGATTTCCAAAAACAATAATTTCTGTGATTACATTTCAAATGAATCATATCCAAGTTAGAAAAATCCCCAAACGTATCCCAGGCATTGATCAAATATAATTACAACAATACGCCAAGAGCGGCATGTGAAGATGCCCCCTTGGATGATCAAAGCAATATAGACATAAATGTCATAATACACAGCGGAAACAAATTTAAAACATAATTCCTAAATTTAGCTATCCGTCAGCCACCTGCTCGTCTTCAAAAGCTTATTCGCCAAAATCTGCTAAAACCTGAAAACCTAAACCCTCAGCCTACTCAAATCAATTTTGAGAACCCAAGAGTTTAAGGGGAAACAAAAACTTCGAGTCAGACAAAAAGCCTGGTATGAATAATTTCTATTACATCTCAGTTTACTGATATATAGTGAGACCACGCCGCTTAGCAGAACGTTTGCAGAGTCAAACACTCAGGGATGTTCATGATGATCGTCGTCTATCCACCGAAATTAGTGAGGAGTTCATCGTTTATATGATTAAGAGATTGATGAGTCAGAATCAGCAGGCATGAGATGATGAGTGGGGTGATGCAGCAGTTGGACCTTATTCGTTTCCTCTCACTAATATCTCTTTTCAATTCCTATATTTTGCAAATCCTTTCCTGCAACCAAACTGGTTAATCAACTGATTAGAATAAAAATATAGCGATATCCATTATGCTAAAACAGGAGATAAAATAGACCATCTGTCTAAAATCTAAGCTATCTACTCTATATTGGACTATCTGCCCTAAATTCTGATTATACCAAAATAGCAATATCTTTTATGCTAGGTAATGGGCTATCTGCCCAAAACATGTGTAAAGGGTGGACTAACTGTCCTTAAAAAGTAGCAAGGTCCTTTATGCTAATAAATGAACCATCTGTTCATATCAGAGCTGACTGTTCTTTTTTGGACTAACTGTCTTCTGGACTAACTGTCCTCTGGGCTGACTACCTTCAAAATGTACTGACTGTCCGAATTTGAATGAGCTAACTGCCCGAGTTTTCTTTTGGGTTAACTACCCTTTAAAATATCTGGGCTAACCGCCCTTCAAATTTTCCTTGAAAACCTTTTCAAAATGATTTAGTCTGTCAAATCATATATATACAAGGAAAATATATCTTTAGCTTTACTCTAAGCTAGTTTGTGCCATGTTATATATACTTTACTCAAAATAATTTTGATGATGTTCAATAAGGATTATCTATCCTTTTAAAATAAGTTAAAGTCCTTTATAACTTAAAACACGTAGGCTATCTGCCTAGTCATTTTATTCGAAACCTTTTTTTAAAACCCTTAAACAACCTTTCGAAAACATTGAAGGCAACTGCTTCAAAACCATTAACAAAACCCTTATAAAGCATTGGAGGTAACTCCTTCAAAACCTTTTACAAACCTTTTGAAATCATTGAAGGTAACTCCTTCAAAATCTTTGAAAAGCCTTTTCTCTAAATGCTTTAAAATATATGACATCCGCCTTTAAATCCTTTAAACCCTATCCTTTTAAAAACATTGCAAAACCATACCTTTCGACCTTGTCAGAAAGTTTCTTTTCGACCTAGTCGAAATGTTTCACCTTTCGACTTTGTCGAAAGCCTGGGGTACCTCCCCTATAAATCATTGATAAACCTTTCAAAAGCAATGTAACTCAAAACCTTTCAAAGACATTGGGTTCAATTTAAAATAAATGATAATGTTTCAAAACCATGCAAAAACTATGAAGTGTTGGTGTTGGAACCAAACCTTCGAAAACAATGGAGAGAGGCAGAAAGTTTTAGAAAATCAAAAGATTACCTTTGACTCCATCTATGTTGAAAGGTTTGGAAGTGGCAACTATGCTTTCAACCTTGTCGAAAGCTATACCTTTCGACATTTCAAAAGGTTCCAATTAACACAAGAAAGCAAACCAATCGAAACCGTTTTCTTTTAAACCATTTGACAATGTCGAAAGCTCTTTGTCGAAAGCTAGCACGTGTATTTTCTTTAAAACCAAAACACAACTTCATCTCCTTCGAAAGCCCTAACCTTTCGTTCCTAAACCTTTCGACTCCTTTCAATTCACTACGTACTAGTTACCTGATACCATGTGCATTGGTATTTGACCTAGTCGAAAGGTTTGATACCTTTCGACTTTGTCGGAAGGCTTGGAATGGAGGCGGAAGCTCTTGCCGAAAGAGTTGAAATAGTAGAAAAACTATTTATTTGTACTTTGAAATAGTACTTCTGTAGCCTACCTGCCTTGTTAGTCTAAATCTGATCTTGCCAGAATTTTATATTCAAAAATGCTGTCGACTTTCCTTATTTGGAAATTTAAATAATTTTGAAAAAGCCCCTTTCTTCTTTATAATTATATAAAACGTTTAAGTTCCATTCCTTGAATAATTTTATATAACTATTAAAACATCTTGAAAAATTCTGGAAAAATTCTAGAAAATCAATTAATATGTTCTTTTCAACATATAAATTTTCGGATCCAAACAATAATTATTTTTCCCGTAAATACTTTAATAATCCAAAATACCATTTTCTTGCTTAGAAAATTCATAACAATTCCACAAAAATTCAGAAAATTCTGCATATTGAAACCCATCTCTAAAATAATTTTTTAGATCATCATAAAAATTTGCAAGGCTAACAGATGCCATTTAATTGGGTTTTCATCTTAAAACATGCCATAAAATTTATATTAACATACATAAATCATCAACATGTATATATAATCATTTTATCATTCAAAAACAAGGCAAACCGTTGCAAAATCATTCGGATTTAATCCTAAAACCGAAACCATAAAAGTTTAGAGATGTAAACATTATTCACCTTTGCTTTAGAGATTAAGGAGCTTGAGATTTGAATGAGTTTGATTTGAATTTGCTTATCCTTTAGCTTTCCTTTAGTTTCCTCTTCTTCTTTCCTTGTTAATGGTGCCCGGCCTCAGTTTTGAAAATTTTGAAATGAAATGAATGTGTGTATAACACACGGCCTAAGGAAGGTGATATAGAAATGGCCTCTTTCCTATGATACCACTCCTCTAATTCATTTTAAATCCTTTTTAATTCATTAGTTTAAAAAGAAAGCCTATCTTAAATAATTCAAATCTCAATCCTCTAATCAACACATTATTTTATTCAGTTTATTTTACTAAATCTCAAAAATAATGTTATCAAAAATCTAGGGTGTTACACTTCGGAACCCCTAGTTTTGACTCTATACCTTCCGCCTATATCCAATTCACTACGTACCAGTTAACTAATACCATGTGCATTGGTTGCAATAGAGATGGAGGCGAAGGCGAAGGTAAGGAGGTGGAACCTGGTGTCGAAAGCATCGAAACAGTGAAAAACATGTTTATTTCTCCTTTTAAACCATTTCTTTGTACCAAACCTGCCTTGTTTGTCAAATTATGATTGGTTGCAAGTTTTTCTTTTCTAAAAGTACTGTCGACTTTCCATAATTAATAAATTTAATTTTTTTACAAAAAGCCCCTTCTATTTGTATAAATATGTAAAATATTTAAGTCCCATACCTTAAATAATTTTTTATACCCATTAAAACACTTAGGAAAATTCTACAAAAAATCTAGAAAATCTTTTTTAATATGTTTTCCAACATAAAAAAATTTCAAATCCAAATCAATTATTATTTAACTGTAAATAATTTATAATCCAAAGTAACATTTTCTTCACTAGAAAACTTATATAAATTCTACATAAATTCAGAAAATTTTGAAAATTGAAACCCATCTCCAAAATAATATTTCTGGTCTATATAAAAATTCGCAAGGCATTTGGATATCATTTAATAGGATTTTCACCTTAAAACATATCATAAAATCAACATGAACAACCATAAATCATCAACAAGTATATATAATCATTCCATCATTCAAAACATGGCAAATTAATGCAAAATATTTCGGATTTCATTTTAAAATCGAAAAAAACAAATATGAGATGTAAACATTATTCAGCTTAGCTTTAGAGATTAAAGAGATTGAGATGTGAATGGATTTGATTTAGCTTCTTCCTTAGCTTTTCTTAATCTTCTTCCTCTTCTCTTGTTAATGGTAGCTGGCCTCAAGTTAAAAAATTTATAAAATGAAATGAACTTGTAGGGGATGCATGGCCAAGGGTTTAGGGTATAAGAATGGCCTCTTTCGTATTTTATCCCTCATCTATTTCATGTTAACTCTTATTTTAATTCGTTGGTTAAATGGCACGGCTACCCCTTAATAAAATAAAATTTCAATCCCCTAATCAACACATTATTTTATTTAATTTAACTAATTAAATATCCTAAATAATGTTACCAAAAATATGGGGTGTTACAGACTCCCCTCCTTAAAGAATTTCGTCCTCGAAATTACAGTAAGGGACACAACAAAACAATCAAAGGGGTAAAACATACCATCAAATAAGTCAGGATAAGTATCTCTAATCCTGCTCTCAATCTCCCAAGTACAGTATTTACGAATCTACGACTACGACAACATCCGGACTCAATGACTCAAAGTATGGTTCGTATAGTTATATATTTTAACAAGAGTCATCAAATGTGTATATAGAGTCTAGTTTAGTGCTTTGTTAAATTCTTTCCTCAAGAGTCATCATTCACATTCAAATAAACTTGCATGCATATTTTAATTAAATTCAAAATACACACACATATTCTTTAATATACTAAACTGCACTATTCAATCGACTGGCCAGGTATATTCAGTCGACTGAATCAGTAGTTATATTTTTATATAACACGGATCAATTGACTGAACACACCTGGTCAGTCGACTGAGTCTGTGTATATGACTTGTGCACTTTTTGAATTCAGTCGACTCACCAAGCACTTTCAATCGACTGAATCCTATAACGGTCCAATATTATGAAAACACACTTCTCATCATCAATGGATATCTCCTTTCTCAAGTGTTGCATCCGTTAGTTTTTCACAGAGAACTCTTACCGGAGGATGTAACTATTGATACACTATAAACGCACTCAAGTTTCAATGATCAAATAACCGAATTTTCTCATCTTTCTTGTATAGTGCATAGCTTTCTTGATTATATTGCTTACAAAATTATATACAATCATTGCTTATAATTCCACTTCCATATTCTATAAACAATTCTAATCTTCCTATTCTTCATACACACAATTATACACATCATTCTTGAGGAAAAGATTATAGGAAGGGTGTACTACAAGTGACAAATCCGTGTTATTCAGAACACACAAAGTCAAGTTAATCTAGTTTGTAAGAAAGTCCCATTCGGTTGCTCAGGCGGTCAAGTCCTGTTCTGTTGCTTAAGCGGTCAAGTCATGTTCTGTTGCTCAGGCGGTCAAGTCCTGTTCTGTTGCTCAGGTGGTCAAGTCCTGTTTGGTTGCTTTGGCGGTGTAATACCTATTCTTTTGAGTTAAGTGAGGGTTGCTAGCTTTAATTCCAGAAGGAGTCTGGGACGGGATGTAGAACGGGAGTTCGAACCAGTATAAAAATTCCTGGTGTCATTTTACTTTACTGCTATTATTTTATGCACTAGTTATTTATTATATTCCATATTACTTTATCCTATAGCATAATCACTTTCATTTGGTATTAGAGCAAGGTCATCATTTAACTGTAACATAGTTATCTAAAATTTTTTAATATGGAAAACAACACAAGCACTGCTACTAACACCATCTTTCTTGAAGGTCAATCTACTGTACGACCACCTCTATTTAATGAAATAAACTATAACTATTGGGCTACTAGAATGAGAATTTATATACAAGAAAGTAGTTATGAAACCTAGAACATTATGCAATCTGAATATACTATACCTACCACTGAATATTCAGCATGGTCTAACACACAAAAATTGGATGCTGCTGCAAATGCTAAAGTTATGAATATGTTATATTGTGCATTAGACAAAAATGAGTTTAATAGAATAAGCATGTGTAAAACTGCTCATGAAATTTGGCGTACACTTAAAGTTACACAAGAAGGTACCAACAAAGTAAAATAGAGTAAAATTTCTATGCTCAAAAATTAATTCCAGAATTTTAAAATGAAGCAAGATGAGAATATAAATGAAATGTACTCTAGATTTCAAGATATATATCATTCTTTAATAGCATTAGGAGAAACTTATATAGATTTTGATATTGTTTCAAAAATCCTCAACTCTTTAACGGATGAGTGGGAACAAAAAGTCTTAGTAATCGAAGAAGCTAACGACATTTCAACCATAAAACCAGAAGAGTTAATAGGAAATCTAATGTCTTATGAAGTTAATCTCTAGGCAAAACGAGTACAGGCTCAAGATAAGAAGAATATAACATTCCAGGCAGAAAAAGATGAATCTGATTCAGATGAAGAAGATATGGCATTCATTGCTAAAAATTTCAAAAAGTTTTTGAAATTTAGAAGGAGCAACAAATTTAGAAATAACAAACAGCTCCAGCAACAATAACAACACCAACAAACCATCATCATCTGCTCTAGAATGTTATGAAAGTCACAAGAAAGTCCACATCAAGAAAGACTGTCCTGAGAAAAAGAATGACAAACATAAGCATAAGAAAGACAGATTCAAGAAGAAAGCTTTCTCTGTCACTTGGGACGATTCAGAATCATCTTCATCATCAGATAGTGACTCAGACAGTGATGCAGAACAAGCAAACTATGTTTTATGGCCACAAAAGATGAGGTGAGTGATCTAACTTTTGATGATTTATTGGAAATAAACTCATAATTAATTGATAAGGTAAAAGACATCAAAATAAAATACAAAGAATCTCTTGAAAAACTGAATAGAACTGAAATCGAAGTAGATATGCTAAGAGATGAGAAACAAATCTTAGAAGAAGAACTTGAAGTTACTCAAGAATCTTGTTCTAATATGACATCTCAACTCTTTATGTTAGTCAAGAGATAGAAACTCGGAAAGAAAAGAATGATGCTCTATTAATTGAAAATCATGATCTTAAAGCTAATGTCAAGATTTTAGAATTAGATATCTCTAGTCTTAAAACAAAGTTAGATGATATTACTAAAAATGTCTCCAATTTTAACAAAGGCAGGGAAAATCTTTCCAAAATTATATAAAATTCTCAAACTGCTTCAAATAAAAGAGGACTAGGATATAAGCAATCTTCCAAAGTTATTCCAAAGAAAAAGAATTTTTCATATAAAAGGAATAATAATAAAGTTGAAAAATCTAGTTTAAAAGTTTCAAATTTTTCTAAATCAATTAAAATTTGGGTTCCTAAAACAAATAATTCTTCGATTAGAGATAAGTATATAAAATCTTTTATAAAAAATGTTCATAAAAACAAAGATTTTATTTTCAAAAGGAATTCTGAACCCTCTTGGGTTTGGTTTCGAAAGACCTAACTCTTAGGACCCTAACAAAAGGTGGGTACCAATGTTCATTCTATATTTTTTGCAGGTACCACCTAAAAAGAAAGAAAAATGGATATTGGACAGTGGTTTATCATTATTCATATTTTATAAATATTTTCTGCTTTGAGAACTCTCCTTTTTGTCGATGACAAAAGGGGAGAAAAGATATCATTTAATAATTATATACAGGAATATATAGCATTGATTTAGGGGGAGAAAACTATAACACAGTTGCAGGAATAGATTCAAGGGGAGAAATAGATCAACAAAGCTTGGTCGTGATTCTTTCATAGCAAATGGAGTTTTCATCATCAAAAGGAGGAGAATGTTGGATCATAGATTTTGATTGCTGACATGAAACAACAATTCACAAATCTATGACTACGACAACATCCGGACTCAACGACTCAAAGTATGGTTCGTATAGTTATATATTTTAACAAGAGTCATCAAATGTGTATATAGAGTCTAGTTTAGTGCTTTGTTAAAATCGTTCCTCAAGAATCATCACTCACATTCAAATAAACTTGCATGCATATTTTAATCGAATTCAAAATACACACACAAATTCTTTAATACACTGAACTGCACTATTCAGTCGACTGACCAGGTATATTTAGTCGACTGAATCAGTATTTATATTTTTATATAACACGGACCAGTCGACTGAACACACATGGTCAGTCAACTGAGCCTGTGTGTATGACTTGTGCACTTTTTGAATTCAGTTGACTAACCAAGCACTTTCAGTCGACTGAATCCTATAACAGTCCAATATTATGTAAAGACACTTCTCATCATCAAAGGATGTCTCCTTTCTCAAGTGTTGCATCCGTTAGTTTTTCACAGAGAACTCTTACCAGAGGATGTAACTCTTGATACGCTATAAATGCACTCAAGTTTCAATGATCAAATAATTGAATTTTCTTATCTTTCTTGATCTATAGTGCATAGATTTCTTGATTATATTGCTTACAAAATTCTATACAATCATTGCTTACAATTCCAATTCCAATTCCATATTCTATAAGCAATTCTAATCTTCCTATTCTTCATACACATACAATTATACACATCATTCTTGAGGAAAAGATTATAGGAAGGGTGTACTACAAGTGACAAATCCGTGTTATTCAGAACACACAAAGTCAAGTTAATCCAGTTTGTAATAAAGTCCTGTTCGGTTGCTCAGGCGGTCAAGTCTTGTTCTGTTGCTCAAGCGGTCAAGTCATGTTCGGTTGCTCAGGCGGTGTAATACATGTTCCTTTGGGTTAAGTGAGGGTTGCTAGCTTTAATTCTAGAAAGAGTCTGGGGCTGGACGTAGAACGGGAGTTCGAACCAGTATAAAAATTTCTGGTGTCATTTTACTTTACTGCTATTATTTTCCGCACTAGTTATTTATTATATTTCATATTACTTGATCCTATAGCATAATCACTTTCACAGTTCCTATCATCGTCGCTCCATTAAACTTTGACTAATTTGACCGTCTTGGTTCTAAGCCTTTTCTCATCACTCGCAACAATACGAATAGGCTTTCTCACTATAGTGAAATCTGGTTCTACTACTAAATCATCTAGCACAATCGGTGCAAAAGCAGTCTGTGGGTCTCTAATACACTTTCTGAGATGAGAAACATGGAAAACATTGTGGACTCCTGCCAAACTGCTCGGTAACTCAACACTATATCCGAGTTTCCTGATCCTCAACAATAAGAAAAGGTCCAACGAATCTTAGTGCTAACTTTCCTGATTTCCCAAATCTAATCACACCCTTCATCAGTGACACTTTGACGAAAACCTGATCTCCAACTGAGAACTCTAAGTCTTTACGTCTTCTATCTGCATAACTCTTATGCCTAGACCGAGCCTCCTTCATTCTAGCCCGAATGACCTTAATCTTTTCTACAGCTTCCCTAACCAAATCTAGACCAAGAACCAACCTATCCCCTGTCTCTAACCAACATACGGGAGATTTGCATGACCTTCCAAAAAAAGCTTCAAATGGCCCCATCCCAATACTAGTCTGATAACTGTTGTTATACGAAAACTCGCCTAAATGCAGATGGTCCTCCCATGATCCCCCGAAATCTAACACACAAGCTTTTAACAAATCTTCTAAGATTTTGTTAACTCTTTCCATTTGCCCATCTGTCTGCGGATGGTAAGGGTACTCATCTTGAGCTTGGTTCCCAAAACTTCCTGTAGACTCTTCCAGAACTCGCTAGTTAATAAGGAATCTCTATCGCTTACTATACTACTAGGAATTCCGTGCAGTCTAACTATAGCTTTCACTAAAAAAAATTCAAAACGGGTGTCGTTCTGGTTGACTTAACAAGAATGAAATGGGAACTCTTGGTCAATCTGTCCACTATGACCCATATACTTTCATTTCCTCTATTCGACCTTGGCAACCCGTCAATAAATTCTATAGGAATAGAATCCCATTTCCATACCGGTATCTAATGGCTGAAGCAACCCACTTGGCTTCTAGTGTTCGGCCTTTGCTTATTGGCAAATCAAGCATTGCTTTACCCATAAGCCAATATCCGACTTCATTCCTTCCTAGAAGAAACTCCTCTTCATATCTTGATACATCTTAGTTCCTCCTGGATGAATAGAGAACTTCGAACAATGGCATTCCTCCAAGACTTCTTTTCTAATTTTTTCTATACTCGGAACACATAATCTTCCTTTCTTTATCAACCACCCATTCTGGTCAAGACTGAAATCTTTCAAGTCGTCGCTCTCGGTTCGATCTCTTAACTTCCTGATCCGTTCAGCTAGTACCGGATCTTCCTCCTGTTTAGAAGCAATCCTTTCAATCATCATTGGTCGAACTTCCAAACAAGATAACACTACGGTTTCTCCGCTAGACCCAGCCTCAGATCTCCACTGCAATCTGCTAATGCTTCCAAATCAACAATCATCGCCAACACCGCATTCTGATGTTTCTTGCTAAGTGCATCTGCAATCTTGTTGCCTTTCCCAGTGTGTACTCAATCTCAAAATCATAAGCAGCGATAAACTCTAACCACCTCTGTTGTCCCATGTTCAGCTCCTTCTGAGAGAACAACTACTTCAGCGACTTATAATCAGTATATAACTCAAACCTCTCTCCCAAAAGGTAATGTCTCCACACCTTAACGCAAAAATCACTACAGCTAATTCTAAATCATGCGTCAGAAACCTGATCTCATGCGGTCTAAGCTGTCTACAAGCATAGGCAATCAATTGACCTCTCTACATCAGCACAGCTCCTAATCCTGTTCCACACGCATCTTTATAAACTACCAAATCCTAATTCCCTTCCGGAACAACCAACACAGGTGCATGGGTCAATAAGTGTTTTAAACTCTGGGATGCTTCCTCACACTTATCGGTCCACATAAACTTCATATCCTTTCTCGAGAGCTTGGTCATCGGTGCTGCTATCCGCGAAAAGTCCTTAATGAACCTCCGATAATAACCAGCCAACCAAAGGAAACTCTTTATCTCCGTCGCTGTCTCGGGCCTGTTCCAACTATTCACTGCTTCAATCTTAGTCGGATCTACTGACAACCCTTTTTTGAGACTACATGACCAAGAAACTTCACTTCCTTCTTCCAGAAGTGACACTTCGAAAACTTCGCCTTCAGCTGATGCTGCCTTAGCTTCTCAAGAACTACTCTAAGATGAACTTCATGCTCTCTTTCATCCTTAGAGTATATCAAAATATCATCTATGAAAACCAATACGAGCTTATCCAAGTGCTCTCGGAAAACTCAGTTCATCAAATCCACAAAGAATGTTGGCGCATTTGTCAGTCCGAATGGCATAACTAACCATTCGTACGATCCATATCTGGTCCTAAACACCATTAAAGGTATACTATCCTCTGCTACCCTGAGTTGATGGAAACCCGTTGCCAAATCCAACTGGTAAAATACCTTGGCTCCACTCAACTGGTCGAACAAATCATCAATCCTCGGCAATGGATATCGATTCTGTATCTTCTCATTCAACTTACGATAATCGATACATAGCCTTAACGATCCATCTGGCTTCTTACCAAACACTGCGGCTGCTCCCCAAGATGAACTGCTCGGCCTGATAAAACTCTTGCCTTCTAAATCCACCAACTGCACCTTTAACTCCCTCATCTCTGTAGGAGTCATCCTGCTTAGTGGCCTACTCAATGGTTCTGGTCCCGGAACCAAATCTATCTAAAACTTAATGGCTCGTTTCGGTGGAAATCCTACTACAGGCTCGAAAACATATGTGAATTCTCTGACCAAGAAAGCTCGACTTAGCTCATCTTCCGATTTCACAACACCCAACAAAGCATTCACCTCACCGCTAGAACCTTCTACGGTATAAACAATCCGGTCGCTACGATCAGAGTGTCTAAGCGATATTTTCCTATCCTGGCAAAATATCCTGGCATCGTACTCACTTAACCAATCCATACCAAGAATAATTCTGAACCCCACAAAATCAAACATATGCAAAACTGCAAACAAAAGCATGACCTAACAAGTCAAACTCTAACTAGTCACGTCTCAACCCTAGAGTTGCATACCCTCCTATTGGATTCGCAACCCGTAAGGAAGTAACTAAATATGTGGGTTCGAGGTTAAGCTTATCTATCAAACATCAAATATAAAATAATGCGATGCACCAGTATCAAATAGAATGGTAACAGACATACCACAAATCTGAAGCGTACCTCCCAAAACTGCCTTTCCTTTCTCCTGAGTTGTTGGCTTCGAAGTAGTAGGCTCCAATGCATACACCTTGCCCTTTCCATCCTTAGCTTGCTCCTTGCATTGATTCTTATAGTGGCCAACCTGGTCGTAGTTGAAGCACTTGACATTCTTCTTCCCAGCTACCTCCTTAGCCTTTCCAGCATGACACTCATTAGCAAAATGCCCCTTCTTGTCGCACTTAAAACAGACAACCTCAGACCTCCCTTTCTTAGCTACTCTACCTTTCTGAGCACCCTTCTTAGGAAAGAACTTTCTCTTCTGATTCTGCCCAACCTGGACCTCCTTAACCTTATTCTTCTCTAGGGAATCAAGAATCTCCTCATGCCTTAAGGCCATCTCCACTACAAAATCAGAAGGATCTCTAATATGAGGTAATGTAGCCCTTGCTAACTCAGGCTTCAACCCCTTGATAAACTTCTCATTCTTCTTCATCACCGTATCCACTGAAGCATACCCATATCTAGCCAACTCCTCGAACCTTCTTGCATACTCCAAAACATACATCTCTCCCTGCTCTAATTCAACAATCTTTCTGATCAGAGCTGACTGTTTCATCGTAGACATGAACCTCTCCTGGAACCTCCCCTTAAAATCTGTCCATGTTAAGGTTTCCTCATCCACACCAACCGTTATGATGTTCCACCAAAACAAAGCTGCTCCCTGAAGCTGCCTCGAAGCAAGCCTCCTCTTTTGCTCATCATTGAGCCCCAAGTCTGCAAAGATTCTCTCATAGTGCAGCAACCAATTTTCCACCTCTATAGCATCCTCTCTTCCCAAAAATGGATTCCCTCCAAGCTTAGCGTAATCTCCGTTCAATTTAGCACAGTGGTTAACTACCGGAATTTCCAAAACTCCTGCTCCTGCAACGTCACCTCCTACCACTCCAACTGCAATTCCATCTTGCATCATATTCACAAAAAACTGATACATAGCTCCCATGTCCACCTGCGGGACTCCAGCACCTACATTCTCTGCTTGTGCTTGACCTTGGGTCCTCCTCGCATTAGGTTTGGTATTCCCATCGGTGCCCTCCTCTCCTGGGTTAATTCTTTCTCTTCTACCATCCATATCTGTATTCAAACCTCATGAGATACAAAATAATAACCTAAAAAAGATAGGAGACTAGAGATAAAGCATATACTTATATATAGCAAATACAAGTACGTTACTATAGCGTTATCCCATACCCCAATCTTATTCTAATTCTGAAGGATTATGTTTTAAACAGCATTTTTAGTTAAAATTTTTCATAAAGCTAAGCTCTGATACCAAGTTGTAACATTCCGTATATAGAGGCCAAAAGCTAAGCGCTACAGATGCTGTAGTTATCCATAGTATTAACCTCTAGTGACAAAATACGGTAATGCTAATGGTATCCATAATATCAGAAGCACTTGAATATGAACAAACCATAGATTTTCAAAAACAACATTTTACTGATTACATTTCAAAAAAAATTCATATCCAAGTTACATAATCCCATAATTGTTTCCTAGATAAAGATCAATTATAGTTACAACAATACGCCAAGGGCGACAAATGATGATACCCCCTTAGTTGATCAGAGTCAATATAGTCATATCTGAGTTAATATACACAGCGAAATCAAAGAAAAATAAACTATAACTCTTAATTAGCTATTCGTCAACCACCTGCTCATCTTCGGAAGATTTATTTGCCAAAATGACTAAAACCTGAAAAACCTTAACCTTCAGCCTACTCAAATCAATTTTGAGCACCCGGGAGTTTAATGGGAAAAAAACTATGAGTTAGACATAAAGCCTGGTGTGAATAATACTGTTACATCTCGGTTTACTGATATTAAGTGAGACCACGCCGCTTAGCGGAACGGGTTTCCCCTCACTAATATCCTCTTTAAAACATATATTTTGCAAATCTTTTCCTGCAACCAAACTAGTTAATCAAACTGGTATAATAAGGATAAATAGGTAAGTCCGTTAAGCTATAATTAGGTAACTAATGGACTATCTGTCCACAAGTAGTAAATGGACTATTTGTCCGAAAACTGGGCTCACTGCCTACAAATTGGACTAACTATCCACAAACTGGACTAACTGTCTGAATCAAAATGGTCCATCTGTCCAAATCATTTTCTTAGGTTTAACTACCCTTCATATTTTTCCTTAAAAACCTTTTCAAAATGATTCAACCTTTTAAATCATACTTATACAAGGAAAATATATTCTTAGCTTTACTCTAAGCTATTTTTCCACGTTATATATACTTTACTCAAAACAATGTTGATGAATTTTAATGAGGATTAGTTGTCCTTCCAAAACAAGTTAAAACACTTTTTAGCTTCAAAACACTTAGGTTATATTGCCTAGTTAATACATTCGAAACCTTTGTTTAAAACCTTTAAACAACCCCTTCGAAACCCTTTCCAAACCAAGTAAAACCCTTTACTTAACCTAGGCTGAAAGGCCAAATCTTTCCAATTGAAATCATTTAAATTCTTCCTTTCGAAAGCATAAAAACCTTCCCTTCGAAAGCTTTAAAATCCTAGACATCCTTCTTTTAAAACCTTTAAATATTTTCTTTCGAAAACATAGTAAAAACCTTTCCTTTTAACCCTTTTGAAACCCCTAGGGAACCACCTTAAACCTTTTGAAAGCATCAAAACTCAACCCTTTCGAAAGCACTTGTGTTCAATTTAAAACATGTGGAAACCTTTCGAAACCATTCAAAAATTTACTCCTTCGAAACCTTTGAAATCGTTTCGATCGAAACCATTTGGCTTATGCCTTCAAGTGGAGCAAAAGGATCAAAAACCCATTAAAGTCGAAAGCATTATTTTCAAAATCATTCCTAAGTAAAGAAGTGATGGTGTTGAAACCATCCCTTTGAAAGCTTTGGAGAAGTGACCAAGTTTCAAAAAGCAAAACAACTCTTTCGAAACCAATCTGGGTCGAAAGGTAAAAAGGCGGCAGCTAAGGGGTTTCGACCTAGTCGAAAGCATTTATTTAAAAACAAAAGTGCAACCCAATCGAAACTATTTCTTTAAAACCATTTGTCTTGGTCGAAAGCTAACCAAGTCGAAAGCTAGCAAGGGCATTTTCATTTAAAAGCAAAGTAGTGCCTCAACCCCTTCGGAACCCTTGGTTTCGACTTTATACCTTCTGCCTATATCCAATACACTACATACCAGTTAACTGATACCATGTGCATTGGTTTGGACAGAGATGGATGTGAAGGTAAGGAAGCGGAACCTGGTGACGAAAGCATCGAAATAGTGAAAAACATGTTTATTTGTCCTTTTAAACTATTTATTTGTACTTAACCTGCCTTGTTTGTCAAATTGTGATTGGTTGCAAGTTTTTCTTTTCTAAAAGTACTGCCGACTTTCCTGAATTAACAAATTTAATTTATTTACAAAAAGGCCCTTCTCCTTGTATAAATATATAAAACATTTAAGTTCCATACCTTAAATAATTTTATATGCCCACTAAAACACTTAGGATAATTCTACAAAAATTCCAAAAAATCTCTTTTAATATGTTTTCCAACATATAAAAATTTCAGATCCAAATCAATTATTATTTAAATGTAAATAATTTATAATCCAAAATAACATTTTCTTCACTAGAAAATTTATATAAATTCCACATAAACTTAGAAAATTCTCAAAATTGAAAACCATCTTTAAAATAATATTTCTGGTCTATATAAAAATTCGTAAGGTATTTGGATGTCATTTAATAGGGTTTTCACCTTAAAACATATCATAAAATCAACATGAATAACCATAAATCATCAACAAGTATATATAATCATTCCATCATTCAAAACATGGCAAATCAATGCAAAATATTTCGAATTTCATCTTAAAACTGAAAACAAAACAAATCTGGGATGTAAACATTATTCACCTTAGCTTTAGAGATTAAAGAGATTGAGATGTGAATGAATTTGATTTGATTTAGCTTCTTCCTTAGCTTTTCATAATCTTCTTCCTATTTCTCTTGTTAATGGTGGTCGGCCTCAAGTTAAAAAATTTATAAAATGAAATGAACGTGTAGGGGATACACGAGCAAGGGTTTAGGGATAAGAATGGTCTCTTTCCTATTTCACCCCTCCTCTATTTCATGTTAACTCTTATTTTAATTCATTGGTTAAATGGCACGGCCACCCCTTAATAAAATCAAATCTCAATCCCTTAATCAACACATTATTTTATTTTATTTAACTAATTAAATATCCTAAATAATGTTACCAAAAATACGGGGTGTTACATTGTGCTTCATTCTCACATCATAAATATTTGTAAATCACTTTAATAACACTCTTTAAAAATATTATTTTAAAAGTGCAAATTATATTTCTAAGTGTATTAAAAAGAAGGGCTAAAATCAATTGTCATTTAAACACTGTTTACTGTAAACCCAAAATAATTTATACTTGCTTTATTTTTAAGATTCTTTTATAAAGAATTTTTTCGCTTATAAATAATATTTTATAAATTTAAACAATGTTAGTTATATCGCGAAGAAAAATAGATCAAATTCATAATCTTTTATAAATTTAAAACAACATTAATTATCCCAAAGGAAAATAAATCAAATTTATAACCCTTTATAAATTTAAAACAACATTAATTATCCCAAAGAAAAATAAATCAAATTTACAATCTTTTATAAATTTAAACCAACACAAATTATCCTGAGGGAAAATAAATCAAAATTAAATCCTTTTTATAAATTGAAACAACTTTAATTATCCCAAAAGATAATTAATCAAATTTGTGACTTCTTTTAAAATTTTAGTCAATACTTTTCCTTTATTTTCAATGTTCTTAAAATATTTGAAAATATAGTTTAAACAACTTTGAAAATGCAAAAACATGACCAAATATTTATTTTTTAAAAATACAAGCACAAGTTCAACATACATAAGGGTTTAAGGATATGATATTTCAGAAGTAAAGATATAGCGAAATCGCTATAACGACACTTACACAATTCCAACAGTATGTCACAAATATTTCAACTAAACATTAATAAAAGCGATATAAGGATGTAAGTAAGATGCATATAATAATAAATTACCTTAGAGTCTGTCTGCAAAAGTCTCCTGTAAATCACACATATGTATATGTATTTTTGAAGTGTTCTGTAGTGACCTAATAGCTATGAAAAACACTCTGATTTCTTTTTTTGTCACCTGCAATAAAATGGTTATTTATGTCATCCACTATCAACCGGGAATTCAGGTCCAAACAAATAATTAAACAATGATCTTTTTACTTTGCAAGCACAACTGTCGATTTATTATGTTCGATAGATGTCCAAGATAATCTATTAGATTTAATTATAGCAGAACGATGTTTTATTCTACTAAATAGATGTCCAAATAGTCTATTCGGTTTAATTATAGTAGAACGGTGTTTTATTCTGCTAAACAGATATCACAAACGAAGTATAACTAATTTAACTACGTTAAACGTAATTAAATTAAATCACTATTATTTTATTATTAACTTATACTTCATTAAAACTATCAACTATCATCCAAGCATTTAACAACAATCTATAACAATGCAGAAATTATATAGTTTATTTAGAGATGAGTAAACTCAACGAAATTCCATTTGATGCTTTCGTGTTTCGGTTTGATCTAAAATAGAACGACGTTCGATTTTAACTCAAAATTACATTAGCTCTAATTTCGACGAATCCAATTCCAATACAAAGATAATGTCAGCACGAGTCCAATGCAACTGACCGTGTTCGAATTCAACCTCGTATGAGCAAGATATTAATTTTTATAAGCCATCGATTTAATTAAATAATTAGATTACACTAATTACTTAATTAACAAAATAATACCCTTATTAATTTGAATCCTTTCTTCCTCAAACTATCTTCCCTCCAAAAACATTACCCTTGTGCACAAAACTAACATCGTCGTACACGCATTTCTTATGATACGGAGCTTCGGACTTTCGGTTGACGAACCGCCTTTGCCAATGGCTATCTCTTCACGAACTCCACTAGCCTACACCAATAACTCCAAGCTCGATTCACTATTGCCAATCCCGACCTGGGCTTTCTCCTTCGCTGTCCAAAATGATGTGACAACCAACTCAAGGTCGCACATGCCCAAACTTCACCCACACGGGCGTCTTGTTATGAGAAACACATTCATACTCACCTCGATGCCTAACTCCTCCTATCACTCACAATATCTAACCCTAGTTTGCCTCCTTGTACGATCATAACCATGGATGTTGCCAAACCAACCAAATGGACATGAATTGGAAGCTCTCTCCCTCATGAATCTCATGGATCCAATTTTAGGATTTTTAGATAAGGGGATGATTTTATATTGATTTTTGAATGAGGAGTTTGATTTACGTTTTACTAGGAAAAATAAAGAGGAGAGAATAGAAAGAAATAGGAACGTTGAAAAGTGAAGGGGGGAAAGATCATGTTAGAATTGATTTATTTATAAACCAAATTCTTACTTCAATTACAAGTTAAACCATATTCTCAAGCAAGCCCAATTTTATAAGCCAACATCACACCATAATATTTGATCAAAATTTTGAATTTTGATTTAAAAATGTTTTTAAAAGCGGGTTTTGCGGTATTCCACTACACAATAATCCATTCGCTTACGAACCACGAACGACGTAAATAAAAATACGATCATGTGCCAAAATGTAACACGGTTCCAAAAAAGTATAAAATACACTGTTATCTTATTTTGTAAAATCACAAAAATTCCATCATTTAATGGAAAATACACCAAACGATAATTTAAATATTTTTCAAATTAAATTATGGAAAAATCCCATAAATTAAAATAAAGATACATCACGAAAATCAAATTGTTTTAATTTTCTTGTTATTTATTCGAACTATTTATTATTGTAAATAAATTTATAAAATGAGTTCACCGTTATTATTTATTAATTAAAAGGAGTTAAATAATGCTATTAATCCATTTAATCAATATTTAATTCACAATTCAAATATTTAAATAATCTCTATATTTGAATTCAAGTTATTAAACTTAAAAAAACAATTATTTCAATATTCAAAATGAATTAAATATTCTAAATCAAAACGATATAATTCCGGGATGTTACGGTCCTATTTTGCAAACTTGTTACACAAACATGACTGTTTGTAAACTAATTACAAAAATATGCCTATTTTGACCAACATTTTGGCCAACTCAGCGCCACGTTGGTCAAAACATACAGGTGATATTTCAAATATCGCTTGTATTTTTTATAAACTCATATAGGCTCAATTTCAAATTGCGCCTGTTTTTTTTGTAGAAAACCTATACATGCGCAGCACAATTTGAGATTGTGCCTTCTTGTTTTATTATAATTTGACAAAGTCGCATATTGAAAGTTTGCCTATAAACCATCATATAGCATAATTTGAAATGGCACTACTCTGCACATTGTAAAATAGCAGCCTCCAATTTCTTTTTTCATTATCACTTTACCAAACTTCTAATAAAAAACTGAATACTCTCCCCCTTTCCTTTATCTTAAGTATCTTTCCACTTACATAAAAAACAATCAAAATTTGTGTTTCAGTAGATCTAGTTCAAGGATAATATCTCTTTTCTTTGGATCAATCAAAGTTTGATTTTTTAAACCCAAAAACTGTAGTTAGATTATTCTTTTATTTCTGCAATTGTAAATGATAATTATGTAATGCTGCAACTTGGTTGGTGGTTCTTATAAACTGGCAAAAGTTTGTAAAAGTTGCAACTTGGAACAATTGAAAGCATCGGTTTACAAAACAATGAAGATAAAATTTGAGGAGTTTGATATATATATCTAGTTTGCAATTGGCCTATCGATTTCGGATCCAAAGCAATAAAAATTATTGACAATGACGACGTTGAATTAATGTTTTATGTTGTATCTAAATCCATGCAGCTATTTGTTGGGAAACTAGAAGGTTGATAGTAGAATAGTCTGTGCTGCCACCAATAGTTGATTATGGTATTGAAAAGTATTCTATACTGTTGGACATCATTAATACTGCTCAAGGAATTTCGTCTCCCAGTTATAGTAATCCGCCTATGAATGTAGCAAACTATGATCAACAACAAATGTTCTTCAGATATCCTCCTTCATAAATTATCAATAAGGTATGAAATTTAGCTATCCATATTCGACAGAGGATAGCTTTGCATGTATGAGTTAAAAGTAATGCATAATTTTTAATGTTCTTATATCATATTATATCCATTATACCAAAGTTGATAAAAAATTGAATTTTTGTTTGTAACTGTAATATCTAGCAACATACAATGCAAAATAGTGTTGGACCATCGAATAGTCGTATATCTTGTCCAATGTATCTCACACCTTATGAGTTATACCAAACGAGCCATAGATATATATTTTTTTGTAATGTTAAAAAATTGACTTACGTTTTGAAACTTTATTAAAAAAATTCTTACTTTCATATTATAGCTTTCCAGCACATGATATTGCTATACAATCAAACATTCAACCAACAACTGACTTAGGAGTTCCAAATGAAGGTGATGACGATATTGATATTGATGTGGATATAGGTGTGCGTGACGATCGTACTCTTGATAGTATGAACGTTGCAACTAGGTCGAAGAATGATGGATCGTGGATCAACATGCAAGTCAACAATGAACCACTTAATTATGATTTTGGAGTTGAAGATGATATTTATGAAGATAGTAATGAACTAGAGATGAAGGTACCTTTGGATGATGATTTTTATAATGCACAATTGATGACTACATCTGTTGTTGTAAATCTTCAATTCAATGGTGAATTATTCTTATCGTATAGTGTTCAAAATGTATTTCAAAGTTGGTATGGTACTTGATAGCAAAGCTAAATTCCTATAACAATTAAGTGAATGATCTATTCTACGTGAATTTTTTTAAGCCAGTTAAGTCGAACAAAACTAAGTACACCACCATTTGCAATATCAGATTCAAATTATCCATGGAGAATACATGCCATAATTTCAAAAAAAACTCAGTCAAGATGGTGGTTATTAGAAAATATCCAAGCAAACATATTGCATTAACCAATGGTTAACTCCAATCACAAGCAAGCTATATCTAACTTTTTTGGTTTTGAAGATCATGCCTTTTGTAAAAGAAAAGTTGAATATAATAGCCGAAACCGTATAGGTTTTAAAGGAAGAATAATAGTTTATAAAATTGGTTATATGAAACAGTGGAGATCTTTAAGTAAGGCAATAAATAGATTTATGGTGATTGGGAAGAATTCTATATAAATCTATGACAATATTTTGCTAAAATTGCAAGAATGAACCCATATAGTGTTGGACATGTAACAACCGATGAGTATGGATTATTTGATCGAACTTTTTGGACTTTTGGGCCTTGTATTGGTGGTTTTGTACATTGTCATCCTTTGCTCTGCATTAATGATACACATTTGTATAGAAAATAGAAAGGTACCTTACTTTTTTGACTACGGTAGATGCGAATGTCCATCTTTGCCTTTTGGCTTATGCAATTGTTAAATCGGAATCATGTGACATTTGGGGTTGATTTTTGCTTGCATGCGAAGGTTCATTCATAATGCTGTTGATCGATGTATTGCTTTCATTTTTGATAGATTGAAAGGAATATCGACGGCATTGGAAACAAATTAGGGATTACCTCATAAGCATAGATTTTATTCCATGACCATCTGACTAGAAGAAGATGGAGGAGCCATGTAGTCTGGTGGTGGTGCCTCTATGTGAGCAGGAGGAGGTGGCACTGCACGAGGGAGCGAAGTGAGTCTTGATAGCTTATTCTTCCCAATAATTGATTGTAATCTTCTTCACACTTAAGCACTTACCCTTAGACCGCTTTGATGCTTCTTCAGAAAGCTCATCAACTAACTCTAATGCATGGTAAATGCCATCTGCCTACACAAAATAATATTAATTAGTATATATATTAATGTATTTAGCTTTGTTAATCAATGTGTATACATACCACATTCCTCTCAAGGGGAGCTCTAGGTGTGTATGGATCAGTCACAAGGGTACGTCTTTGCCATGTAGAACGTAGTTGCACGTGATGTTCTAGTACCAATTATTATATTCATCAATAATCAAAGTCAGGTCCCTCTCCTCCTAAACGAACATATGGCGGTGATTTTAAGAATCAAATGTCATATCATACACCCCCCTATTCGATATCAACCTTGTAGATAGGAGGATTTTCTAGTAAGTGTTGTCGCATACAAAATTAGCGCAAAGTTGGCGCATCACTCTATCAAGAAGATGATATGCTACATCAGCAAGACATATGAGTGGAACTCGTAAAGTCCATAAATGCCTAGAAACCATGCACAAGTTAAGTAACTCTGTAAGTACTTATGCAGTGTACGGTGTCCATATCACAGAATCATAATCAAGAACATCAAGCTAGTTTCGATAAAACATAACATTCCATCTAGGAGACATTGTTGTACTCTTGGGTCCAATCCACTTAAAAACCAGTTACTATGATTTACAGGATCTAAATAGATACATGTAATCATATGGAAAAATAAATATACCTAGAACCATAATGCAGTGATCTATCCACAACCGCACTCTTCATTGTTATTCGACCGACATAAAGGTATGTCCAACACCATAACTTCAAATATATATGTGGACATAAGAATGCAATGTAAAATAGAGTTTGAAATAAACGTAGAAGGTGAGTAATAAGTAGAATATCTACACTAATGTCAAACAACCACCAATAGGCTGGTTCTCCATTAAAGAAAGTCTCGACATTCGGTATATGTGTAAGATAGAACAACGATGTCCCAAGAATAGTGTCGGAAAACGTCTAAGTCCTCAAGAAAGGAAGCCATTTAAGGTAGATACACGTCTTTGAATGATCGCATACAAACGGGAAGTGCTGATGTGCAAAATAATGGCTCGAGCTTGCTGCATAATCTGAATATCAAAGACCTCTGCTGGAAAATCAATATCAAGTTGCTATTTATACCAGTTCGTCATTATTATCTTATTGCCTTACCTCTAATCATTATGAGGTGAAAGCCCTGAGAGCAACTCACATAATTCTATATGTTCAGTGGGTTTATTTGGGTTAGTCAATGAAGCATCATCTATGGGCAAGCCAGGAAAAACAGCTACATCAGCGATGGTTATAGTCATTTCAACAACCCGAAAGTGGAATGAAGATGTCTCTGGTCTCCATCTATTTAGTAGAGCAGTAATCAGATGATGATCTAATTGGGTGTACCCCAGCTTCATGATATGTGAAAATCATGCTCGATCTATAAGCTCTAATATGTGGGGGGAGAGGAAGTGACTTTCTTCAATGATGATGAGTGATCAATAGTCACGTTTGGAGTAGTGCATCGTTAAAAATAACAAAGCAATATAAATACTACATATAAGTCGATAGCTTTATATTTCTATTCCATATGGAAGTGTTTTACCACCATCCACTCGAGGTTGTTCTTACGATGACATTCTTGCAAGTACAACACGCTATCATCAATTGGTCCAGGTAGCATCTCTGAGTAATCTACACAAAACTCAATAAGTATATAGTTATACAAATCTATTTCATATACTCATAGTTATTTTACATCAATTGCATTGTTATTGTTGCACAAGTTAAACAAGTTAAACACAAAAAATTTGTCAACTTCATTGTCATACACCTAGTTAAACATGTTAAACACAACAAATTTGTCAAATTCTATAAAAACTATAATTTGAAAATAACTGGATTGAGAATAAAAATGAAATCGGTAGGAGCTATGCATGATAAGGAGAAAGCCATTCTTCAAATTAATGAAAAAATCAGCAAAATTGTAATTGAAAATTGGATTTTGATTGAAATGGGGGTGATTTTAGTTTTGGGTTTTTTTAGGAAAAGGGTAAAGTGAAGAGGAGAAGGGGATGTTGAGTTATTTTACAACAGTAAAAACAATGAGGAACAATTTGAAAATGTGCATATGGGCGACTTTTGAAATTACGCCTATAGGCGATTTTTGTGAATGCACCTACTATATTGAATGAACCATATAGTAATGTATGACAGTATCATATACATACACCATTCACATTCGTAGTCACATAACATCAAATAATTACAACACAAATTCAACAATACACATACAATAAAGTCAATAATCAATATTTGGATACCATCAAAGCTAGTTCATTGTACAATAAAAATCAACATACAGCAATATGACTAAACAAAAATTATATTCTACAACCTAAGTAATACCAACTACTCATCTATATACCTAGCAAAATAATCATACCAGGCTTCATCGGGGACTTTCGATTGCAAGTAAGAATTATCCATCAATAATTGAAGATTTTATTTTTCCAACCGTAATACTTCAACCTGCATCTCAAGAGCATATTCAAGCCTCCTACGATACATTAGAGGATCTATCCACTGGTAAAAATTACAGTAGAAGTAAATTTTAGGCATCGTTCTATGATACCCCATAGTGGATATCCATAGAATCAATGACCTGCATTTTTTTTTGCACACGATCACATCAACAATAACTCCATAATGACAATATTTCAGAGGAGGGTGTTCTTCAATAGCTAATTCTTTTCTCTGCTTAGTGTGCCTATCGCCACAATGCTCTTCTTGATTAATGTGAACACTAACTGTAACGATCCGCCTTTTTTACCATCAAATGTCGACACTAATACATCCATGGTATTCACGTGCCAAGCACTCAAGTGCCGAAAAGACAAATTGTTAAGGTAAAATAAAATGAAAACAAAAAATAACAAGAAAGAAGAGAACACAAGATTAGAATCTCACAATGAAATAATAACATATAATATCAAAAGACAGTACAAACTATCACTGTAAGATGCATAGCATTTCAGAGTTACAATCCTAAGTACTATCATCATCTTGGACAGTTATAATATCATGTCCTCACAAATGTCGATATATAGTATAGTAGTAATGCAACGAAAATAAGAATACTACGGTAGGTGAATGGAAGCATCCAGCTCATCTCTAGAAGCTCCAAAGAACATCAACGAAAATCTATCTTTCTCAAACTACTCGAAAGAGCACCCAAGGAAGTACGGAAAATATAAAACCACGAGTCAGACATAACTTTGGTGTGAGAAACTCAAGAAATATGCGATCAATATATAACAGTACTTTTAAGACCGCATGGATCACCATAATGGTTATCCCCTTAAAATAATCATCCATCTAATAAGTACATAAGGTGATATAATAAGTAATGTCCAGGTTGTAGAATATAAATTAGAAAATAGTTGTGCCGCTTCCATCTCATAAAACAACAATTTTAAAGTACAACTAAAACCGCTAAGGTACGTTCGCATATGGATTTTCCGTGGAGACCCTCTAGTAAACTAAAGCGGATCTCCATGCATAAGAATCAGAAGTTACGACCTTCCGAGCGTCGTATATCTCTAGATAAAATATAGCATAAGGCAAATACAACTGGTCCATGCATGAACATTGGTATGAACCACATGGAACCAAGTATCATCAACTTCCGTCGGCTAACATATCGAAAGTGTCTCTAGATATGGAGTTAATATTCCCCATCGTGGGTTAGCTAAACTCCAAGTTGTGCATCCTACTCTGTCTTTAGCCATTTTCGATGTCGATGTCACGTTCGACATCTCTCACACGAGTCTTCATCACTCGAATAGATCTCAAGTCTCTCTCTAGATTCCAACATCTCGAACAGTCCATGAATCTCTACAAGGATCCCAGAAATCGCCTGACAAATGCTAATGTTAACCTCTCCCTCGGACTTTACCTTAGGATAGACAGTTCAAATCTATAGCATTAGTCTGAAATGTTAACGTGCACCTGTTCCTTGGACTGGACCTTAGGATAGACAGATCAACTCTATAACATTCCACTTCACAACCGCTTCCAAATCATAGAACTCGTATATTGGTTTTGAAGTGGTATTTGGTAAGTAAAACATTTACCGATCCAGACTCTTCAAAATTAAATCGACGAATTTCCCGCTAACTCAATTCTGGTTCTTTAAGAAGTAAATGAACAATATAAAAGGGTTCTCCTCGGAGGATCTTGTATATATACATTCTTAAAGCATGAGATGATTCTTACGGATGATTCCTCCCCGGGGGATCTCAAAATGTATCAATACGTGCTGTTTATATATACTTCCACAATTAATTTGGTCAATTTCGATAGTCGACTAATCGGCTATCAAGTATAAATAGAGATCGTATATGGAAACCAAGTCTCGTATACTTATCACGTTTCCGACTTTCTCAATTTATACCATCTCTCGGTCAAGAGTGAAGCTAATAGGTTAGAGCACTATTGCTTCTACACGAAAATCAGTGTTAACTCTCACAGATAGAATAAATTTACTTTTCTGCTTTTAGTGCTAAGTATAGGATTAAATACTTTCTATAAATAAACAAACACACAAAACACAATCAAGTCACACAAAGCACGATTAAGTCACACAAAGCACGATTAAGCTACATAAAGCACGATTAAGCTATTTAAGCAACTCATAGTCCCTTTTTATTTAATTAATCCTTTAATTAATTAAAATTTCTTCGTAAATACTTGTATATATATTTTAAAATACCTTTGCAAAAGATATATGCATGCATACTACTATTTCGCTATTCATTTCTACTGTTTTTAATACTTAGAAATGTATCTATATTCTTATTCCAAATGGTATAAGAATATTCACAAATCTTAAACAAGATTTCACATTTTCAAATGTATAATTAAATGGGTTAAAAACAAATATTATCAAAAACATTGTTATTATACACCCAAAATCATTTTCCTTATAATTATGTTTAAAACATTTATTCAAATATCTAATTATATTACGAAGTATAATAAAAAAGGGTTAAAAACAAATGTTGCTTAAACATTGTTTACTATAAGCCTATAACCATTTCTTACTTGTCATTATCTTTAAAAAAATTAGTTTAGAGATCTAAGTACATCTACACTTATTAAACAAGGTAATGTACTTTTAATTAACTTTACAAAACCATTTATTATAACACAATTATAGTAATCCAAAATTACCTTTTATTCTTTTGTAAAGGACTTAACTTACTTTTCCACATTTATATTATTACTAAAAACCTTTATAAAAATGATATATATGCACACTAATTTATTTATAAAGCTAAGATATTTTATAAAAATCTAAAAACAATTTCAAAGATATTATATTACAAAAGCTTTTAATTATTTTAATAAAATAATTAACTAATTTCAAAAACTATATATATTTAAAAATACTTAAATTTACTTATAATATGGTTTAAAACATTTATTCAAAATATTACTTAAAAATATCTAATTTATAATTTATTCAGAAACTTGATTAACCATGTTTTCTTATATTTTAAAATAAGCCTTCTCCTTTAATAATTCATAATTAATCATTAAAAATTCATAAAAATTCCAAACCACTGTTAACATACTCTAATATAAGTCAAAAAACATCTCTAAAAAGATTGAAGCAAAATACTTAAGTTTAAATTCATTTCAAAACAATTTAAAACCTCCAACAGAAAAGCAACATTTACATAATGCTGTAAAAAGTGATTTGGAGCAAAGACAGTGTTTTAAAAGTTCTATGGATTACTGTTATAAATGACTATGACCTAGACCAGTTTTAATATCAATAAAGTTTGATCAATTTCAAGATGCTAACAAACTTTTAGCATCCAATCTTTTTACAGTAACTAATATACACATAATACATCATAATCATGTCGAGAAATCCATAAGGATCTCTCTACAAATTTCTATAGAAAATGTCGAACACAAGACATTTCCAAAGTGTGTTTATAGTGACAATCGCTATAAAACCACTTTCAAATCAAGTCCTATTCAAATCAAAGTCCAACCAAACCCTACGTACTTTGTTTCAAGGCTATGCAGCAAGTCATACAAAGTCATGCAAGTCCAAACACATTATTTACAAATACCGTTTGCTTTCCAAAGCAAGAATCACACAAGAGAAAAGCAATAATATATAGTCAAACAAATACTATAATATAACAAGTATCATACACTTCGTATACTTTTTAAATGGTGAGTTTGTTCACCCATGAACATGCAAACAACCAAGTACAAGTTCCAACTTCCTACCACAACCTTGTAAGCGCCAAAACACTTCCTACCTCAACCTTTGCTCACGGCCATGCACAAAACCCCCTATAGCTCACGGCCATGCCTTGTATAGGCTTGTGTGCTCCTTTTCTTCAAGCTTTGAGTTGCTAGATAGTGTTTCTATGTTATGTAGGCCATATGCTAGAGTTTGGTGCAGTTTGAAGTTGTTTTGAATTGATTTGTATTCAGGAATTTATGAAAAGAGAGCATGATGATGAAATTTGGTTTAACTTTGTAAAAATGTAAAAGGGTTTACATGAAATGTGCGCGCACTTATATAGGCTTCAAATGGTGTGCTTACCCCCTCACCTCACCTCACCTCATTGGCTAGCCAAGGAAGGCTCACCCCTATCATGCCTCCATGTGCCCATCATCTCACATTTCCACCTCCTTTCCTTAAGCCTTAAGCATTCACAAAATATCCTCCTCCACAAATATCTTTCTTTTCTTCTACAAGTTTTCCTAAGTGACTTAGTGTAAAATATTTTTATTGCTAATCGATGATATCCTAAGTTATTTAGTGTATTTAAAAAAAATGTTTGAACAACTTTTACCGAGAGAAAAACCATTTATCAATAAAACGATTTTTGGTCACATTATCAGTATTTCTTCAAAATATTTATTTTTATAACCATTTTTCAAAAACAAGTTTACCATTATTAGTTATTATTTAAAATGGGGTTAACAAGGTTATTAAATCAATTTAATCACATTAAATCCAATATTTAAATATTTAAATATGAATTGTTCGAAATTCCAGGTCGTTACAATATCATTATGGCCTTCTTCGTTGGGTATACGAACAATAAATTTTGTATCATCGTATACTTCTTTTCCCAACATATGCTCAATTGCCTCTATGTTCAATTGAGTTTCGAGTACAACATCAGACAATTTCCTTAAAATTGTGTTTCAGATAAAAATTCGATGTCATCGGCATTGACATTACAGTCAAACTCCAAATCGTCATAAAATTTAACAAAGTTTCATCGTCAATTTCTCAATTAACCATAGCAACTAACAAAAAAGTTAACAATTTTATAATAAATGTACAAAATGTGCTTATCGAATGTAACTGTTGAGAATTGCCTTAGATATTGAAGCAATTCTACCAAAATTATACAATTTAGGTGCAAAAAGAAATAGATTTGTGGAAAAGAAGGATATGAGGGTTTTGAGTTTTTTGGTTTGAAATTTAGTAGTAGAAATGAGGAGAAAAAGAAAAAAAGGACGTTTTATGTTTACGGTCAGAAACTGAACGCATCTTCAAATGCGGTCTATATAAACAAATTTTGGAATAGAAGCATTATTTCAAAAGACACCTTCCTCGAATTATAAAAAAAAAAAGGCTCAACCTCATGTTGCAACCATATAGGTTTTCTACAAAACAAATCAAACGCATATGATTTAATTAAAAAAATACAAACAACATTTAAAATGTCGCTAGTGTGACCTATTTTTATAAATAGTTTATAAACAGACGTATTTGCATAATAAATTTGTAAAATAAAACCAAATTGAAAATGGCTTAAAAAAGAAACGCATCAAATCTTGAGACAACAGACTCAGAATCACAACTCTCAGAATAGGTTTACTACCATTATCATGCAGAGAGATAATATACTATGCTGAAAACTGCAGTAGAAACAGTACAATATATCAAATATATTATTGCTGAGACTTTTATCATTTCAGTACATTTTAACTGTGCTATTCTACAACACTAGTACACACAAATTTTACCACTCATGCTTTGACATAAAATCTCGTACAAAAGTAAGGAGAAAAAAAAATGAACACTGCTCAAGGAATAAGTCAATTATTGATCATTGTCCAATTCTTTTAGTTGGTTTCGCATCAACGATTAAAGGCTTGACACAAAGCTTTGGCTTTGAAGAGATGAGATCACTGGAGAGGATAGAAACACCAACCACGGGTGATTCTTGCGATACCCCTGAAATTGGCAGTAGTTCTACGAACACCGCCACCTGAAGAATTAATTGCAACATTGTTAACAGCAAGCTTGAACAAATTTCTATAAAGATAATTGAGGTTGAATAGCTATGATGATGACATGTATCTAACTGACTTGACACAGTGATGAAACGTCTAGAGGTGGTTCAAGGGGTTTGGATAACTATGGTTTAAATACACTGTTTTGGTATTGTTCCCGATGAATCCAATTTCAAAACCATAACATAAAACACTGCACAAATAAAAATCAAGAAATCAGATGGTAGAATGTCATAGATCTTGCCTTTCGAATCTTCAGGACCCAAAGTTTGAGTTGTAATTTTTAAAAAAAGGGGAAAAAATTGCTGGAGAAATATCTCGCATTTTTGACAAATCAAAAAGGAAAAGAAAAAAAAAACCCTTCAACAATAACGACAGCTAAATGTATCATATGAAACTATGCTGCAACAACCACTGCAGAAATTGTTGGTGTGTACAGCCTCGTTATGATGCAACTTCATCCTCATGACAGGCAATTTTTTACCTACGTTTATACATATGACAAGGACCCTGTACTATTATATACTTAAATGAAATATTGGAAGATCTATTAAAACTTGTCAGTTTTGCAATAAAATAGTTTGATGTAATATGGTACAGATATTTAGTTTGACCTAAAGTACAGAGATATCTTGATGATGAAAAAAAAAAAAAAATTTGATGCAAGCATAGAGGTAAAGTCTTTTCGAGGACTCATGTCAGTTACTTTCTAGTCACACCATAAACTGATTAATTTTAATGTTCGCCTGTGCCATAACTCTTGGTGAACTATACACGCATCTGCCGTTGCATGCATGTGCCCAGGGCCGGCCCAAGAGTATTTGATGCCCTAGTTGAACAAATATTTTTGTTTGTTTTGATGCCCCTTAACCCACCAAAAAAAATACATAACAAAATGTAAATTCTTTATAAAATTTAATATCCATCATAAAATATTGATCATACAAGTCATTTTGATTACATGCCAAAAATCAAAATGTAAACATAATATCCTAATACATTAATGCATATTAACGAAAACAATTTCTTCTAGCATTTTTTGAAGCAAACTCCTCTATTACATCTTCATAGGTAGTTTATCTAAATACCCACTTTCAATCAAAATCATTGCGAATCCACTTAGTCTCTCTTGCAACATAGTAGTCTAGAGATATATCTTAATTAATTTCAATTTTGAAAAAAAAAATTCCGCCGAAGCTACCGTAACCGGAATAGTCAATAGAATTCGATAAGGAACCCAAACGTTCAGAAATCCACTTACATCCCTATAAGATCTCAAGAAATTAAGTATATCAATCAATGTAGTTACTTTTGATGGTAGAATTCCTTTTAGTTGTCGAAGTTCAAAAAATAACTATTTACCACAAATATCTTGCGCTTCATTGTGCTTCAAAAAACCTTCTAGATTCATGCAATTATCCTTCAACTCATCATTGTCGTTATTTTTAAATCCTAGTTTCAACAAAAATCCAAAAGTTTCTCCATAAAGTTTAAATTGATCAAATCGATCTCCAAGTGAGTCAAAGCTTGATCAACTAGTAGAAGAAAATAAGTACTCATATATAAATACTATACTATTTTATTACAGTCATCACAATCAACACCTAAGGATGGTGGATCTTATTAAGTGAAATGTAAAATTCAAAGAACATTAGTAACCTGCAACTTCATGGAAATTAGTTAAGGTTTTTGGTTTTCCTACCTTGAGACCTTTGCCTAAGGCCCTCATTGTCTCTACAGCTTCAATTATTTTTCATAGGTGTGATGTGAATGGTACAAATTATGTTATTCAAACAAAGACTTTTAGATTAGCTGTTTATGAGTGTACAAATTAGTAACGACAACTTCATGAAAATTCTCTTTCATTAAAGGGTCTACAGAAAGACATTTAGATTAGCAATTGAATTAGTTGGCTACAATTGAATTGTTTTGGAAGCGCAACAAATTAACAAAAGCTTATTTCAATCATAGAAAAAAAAGCTTATTTCAGTCATAGAAAAAAAAACAGACAAACTAATCATTATCATTTACAAGCACAACAAATTAACGAAAGCTTATTTCAATCGTTGACTGTGAATTGTATTTACTCACATTGTTTCAGCTAAGACTTGATCCAAATTCTGATTTGGGGCTATACTTTGAAACTGAAATTAGGGTTTGCAATTTGAGGGATGCAGTCTACAAGCGCAGCAAAGTAATCGATGGAGATGAAGCCGGTGTGCGATTGAGAGAGATAAGACACGATGGAAGCTTGGAGGTGGTTGCGCTTTGCAGCAGGCGACGATGGGAACAGAAAACCGAGAAAAGGCAAATCACGTTTTTTTCTTTCGTTTTTTTATTTTATTTTTTGTTGCCCCTTACCCGCACGTTGCCCTAGTCCTTTGTCTCTGTGGACTCTGCTGTGGGCCGGGCCTGCATGTGCCACTGTTTAATGGTAAATATAAGCTTGTTGTCATACTTTACTGTGAGTGCTTTGGTTTTAATGTTCACCTTTCCCTATTATCGACTAATTTGGCACTGGTTTGAAAACTCTATCTAAAACTTATCACTGCATCCATGGTTTAGAAAACTCAATTTGATGTTCTCGGCTCTGGATTGATTTATTCTGATATAAAACATTAGGAAACAATTCTCGTTTTTTTTTTCCTAAATTGTTCCCTTATAGTTGGCATGGTTTCTTCTTAATAAGGCGTGAGATTGTCTTGTTCATTTTCCTTTCCAATTCTTCAATACTCGTTGCAGTAATGAATTATGTGTTTTGATTTTACAAGATGAAAAAGAGAACGGTTGTGATTTGATTTGGTTGCCGTCAACTCTCTATGTCGTCTATGGTCAACTTATCCACCATCATTTTAATTTTTTAGCCTGATAATGGCAACTTCGATTTTTACTTGAATTTTTTCTTTCAGATTGGGAATATGGATTTAATTTTGAGTTGATTTCATTTGAATTTCTAAAATTGGTGGATAGTGATGATAAAGATGCAACTACTAGACCATTTTGAATCTTTAGTTGGAAATTAATTGCCCAATAAATAATGCTTTTAATGAAGTGGCTAATGAAGCTAGAGAAAATTCAACGTTCTTTCTCAAATATATCATATAAACACAAATGTATCACTTGTTTGTTAATCAATAATTGTTTGCTTATGAAGAATTTCTTCTGTTTTTTAGTACGCACACATAAGATTTATGTTTTGATAAGATTTATGTTTGCTTATTCAAACATTTGATAAAAGAATTTGTTCCTGCAGACTATAACTTTGAACGCTAATTTGCCATTGACTATAGAGGTGTAAATCGGTCGGACTGAACCAAACACAATAGTGTTCATGTCCTACCCTAAAACAGTTCTGGCTAGACACAGACTCTGTGAGATTTTACGTTTGAACTCTCTTCGAACAAATCAGATAATGGAACAATAGAAATATGATCCAACAATTTGGAAGTGCATAATCCTTTACATTTTTTTTGGGTCCTAAATCACATTCTTAATGAAAATCAGATGGACACGGATAGATAATTTTAGACATTGGTCCAAAACAGACATCAATCATTTTACAAAATTTCCACCTCTAATTGAATGGACCAATGTCATTGTTTTGTTCTATTCATTATCAATAGATGTGCATTACTACAGTGTCATGGGGGCCATCAAGTTAATGTGAAGATTTTTCTTTTACATAGTCTGGTGTAGAGCTCGTGCGTTACAGCGGTAATATTGTAAAATGCAGCATTTATAACTTTAATGTTAAAAATTAGAACTTTGTCATCTAACGTACGATAAATTCAGTGAAAAATCAGCTATAAGTTAAATTGTTTATGTATAGTTTATGTTATGTAGGAGGTGGAGCCTTAGCGCAACAGTTAGGCCATCCGTATGATGATCTGGACGCCCAAGTTCAAGTCCGAAAACAGTCTCTTCGCAATGCAATAGAAATGTTGCATACATTATCGATCTTCTCATAGCCCGCTATCGTGCGGAAGCCTCATGCATTGGGTTTCATCTTTTTATAGTTTATGGTTTGTAGCTTATGTATCTTTATATTTGAGTAAAAAATAATAATTTATCATTTTTGTTCGTATGAATATGGTGTACATATTGAAATTGATATGTTCACTAAATGAATTAACAAATATTATTAAATGAATTTTTTAAAATATGTTCGGTTTAAAACTACATAGTTAGCTTAAATATATGGATTTAGGTAAATAATAGAAATGAATTGAGAAAGATTTTGTAAAAAAATCGTAGAAACCTTAATGCGGATATTTAAAGTTAAAAATAGAATTTTGTAATGCAATATTATAAAATTTTGAAATAAATGATTATAATTGATTTATAAAATAACTTTGTCATTATTGTTTATATGTACATAATTTAATGCATGTGATATATATATATATATAGTTGAATGAAAAAAATAATTTCACTGTTTTTGCTAATATGAGAATATATATACATGTATATATATGTGTGTGTATAAATTGACATATATTTTTATGATTTATTTGAAGAATAGAGTAGATATTGACTGATATTATTAAAATACTTTGAATTTGAGATTTCGTAAAGTAATTTAAATACATCGATTTGAATATAAAATATTAAGAAAGAACCGAGGGGGTGGTTGTGAATAATTGTATAAATATTAAAATGCATGTATTCGAAGCTAAAACCAGAATTTCACAATGCAATGTATGATGAATTTATTGAGATAAATGAATAATAAATAAATTTCTTAATATTGTTTATGTATATTCTTTATGTTATGTGTTACATACATACATACATACATATATATATATATGTGTGTGTGTGTATACATATATAATTTTACCACTTTTGTTGATATGAACATGCTTTAAATATTGAAACAGTCATATTTTAAAATATGTTAGATGAATTAATGAATGTTTGTTAACTGAATTTATTCAAATAGTTTAGATATAACATATGTTGATTTAAACGTACAGTGTTAGACAATATCTAGGAGGGTTTTGTATATAGATGTAGAAGTTTCAAAATATATGTACTTAACATATAAAAAAAATACAATGCAATGCATGGTAAATATATTGATATAAAAAAATTATAAATAAAATTCATAATTATTATTTATGTACATATTTACGCTATGTGATTGACGTATTTATATAACCAAATGAAGTTTACACCGTTTTTGTTTATATGAACATGGTATAAATATTGAAATATTCATATTTTTATATTAAAAATAATAATATTTTACTGATTTATTTAAATAGTTTTAACAGTACATTAATATATGGAATTAAATGTCAAATATTATAAGGGAACTGCGGGGGGTTTGCTAAATCGTTACGAAAAATTGAAAATGAAGGTAGTTGAAGTAAAAAAATTATAATGCACTGCCTGATGCATTTATTGAGACAAATGAATTATAAATTGAATTTGTTTTACTGGTTATGTATGAAATGTACGTCATTTATGTATCTTAATCTAATGAAAAGGTAATTTTATTATTTTTGTTAATATGAGTATGGTGGTGCACATATTGAAATTTTTATAATTTGGTAGACGAACTAACGAATATCATTTAATTATATTTACTTAATTACTTCAAATTTAAGATTGCATAATTAATTTAAAAATATGGACTGAAACATAAACTATAGGAAGAAAAGTGAGGTGAGTTTTGTAAATTACGGTAGTAATTTTAATGTAGGTATTTTAAGCTAAAAGTAGAATATTACAATGCAATGTATGATGAATTTATTGATATAAATGAATTACAAATTAAATTTGTATTATTGTTTTATGTGATTTATGTATCGTGATCGAATAAAAAAAATAGTTTTACCATTGTGGAAATTAGCCACAATGGCCTCTTTAGCAAGTGGAATTAGTTTCTAGGACACATAACTGAAATAATTACTTTCAAGGACAAAACGTAAAATAATTAGTTTCTAGGGCCTAAAAACCTATAAAATTATGTTCTTGAAAGTAATTGAACTGCTGACTTTGTCCTTGAAAGTAATTATTCTGCTGATTTTGGCCTTGAAAGTAATTTATTTGAATGTGTATCCTAGAAACTAATTGGACTGCAAAGTTTGTCCTTCTGGTGAAATGCCCCTATTGGTTAACTAAATTTATTTATATAGTTTTAATTCTCGATTATGTAATTAATCTAAATATATGGACTTGAATATAAACTGCTAGAAAGTAATTGATGAATTACTTGTAAATAATTTATAAATCTTCAAATGTACGTACCAAAATGTAAAATGATGGAAAATATTTAATAAAATAGTACATATTGATAAATTAAAATATCTGAAAATAAAATAACAAAAGAGAATTAAGGAAAAGAGAGAAAACTCTATAATCAATAAGAAATCAAGAAATTCTTACGCTTTACTATCATTTAATAGATCAACATCTATCATTTCAAAGCTATTGTTAAGGGTGGGCACGATCAGTTGACCAAACCGTTTGGATAACTAACTAACCGAACTGCACAAAAAACTTGGTTTGGTTAAACGAACCAGAAATATTTTTGAAGGGTTTGTACCAAATGAATGATTCAGAATTAACCGCGGTTAACCAATGTGAACTATTTGGTTAACCGAACGGTCGAAAATAATCTAAAACTTTCAACACAACAAGATTGCCATAGAACAACTAGAGAATCATAAAAGTAACATGAAGCTGCTTTTAGCATATGAAGTTCAATGATGCATTTTTTTAGTACGAAATTGCAAATGAAGTCAAACTTAATTCTTAGAGTTAGACTATTGATGCATTTTACAGCCACATGCTCCCACGTGAAACTGATTCCTTTTTTACTTTTTCGTTTTCTTGAGAACAAAAGGCTTTAAACATTACCTACCATATGCACACTCTGATACAGAACAAATTCAAATAAGAATTCATGTGATTTATTGCATTACTATACATATCAGTTTCATTGTGTATATTCGTATCAGTTTTGATGCATTACTTCACACTGCTGAACTCAATTACTATTTGATGAATTATTCACTATTTACAATGTCCTAGGTACGTCTAATTTATTTTCATTCTATTTTTGTTCTAGAACAAAACCCAGCAAATATAAAAATAATCACTCTAAAATAATGTGAAAGAATGTTTGCATTCGGCACAAAGTATTCGTGTGTTATAGCTTTTTAAAATAAATCATCGGTTGTTCTCTTAAAAAAATGGAAAATGGGAGATTATAGTGAATACTAAATAACAAACAATGTCATATCAGGTTTTGATGTCTATTATACGTTTATACCACACCAAAATAAACCTACTTCTAACCCAACTCTATAAAATTACAAACTTCAGTTTACTTCATAGAATGACTTTTCATATGACTAATGTAATCTCGTGTTATGTGTTTATAGCTGGTGTAATATATTATACTGATATCTTTGACCAAATACGTATCTATATACAGCATTTGATAAGTTATTGTTTTCTGTATGGAACTCAAGATAGGTTTATTATCTTTTTTGTCCAGCCGCTGAATTGGAGATTTTATTTTGAAAGAGATTTGGGTTCATCTGCTGGCAGAGAGAGTAAATAATGAATCGGCATCTTAAAGATAAGGATTAGTTTTCTCTCTGTTACTTTCTTGAATTCTTATGTGAACTTGTACATTTGTTTAGGAACTGGTTATTGGACCTTAGAAAAAGTAATGGAATAAAAACTTTTGATTAAATAATTAAATGACCACCTACATTATTTTAACTGTTAACCAAACCAAAGGTGATCAGTCAAAGGTGGTCAAACTACCATGGATAAGTCAGCTAAGCAGTTTAAGTCGGTTCGGTCAAGTCAGTTTAATGCCCACCCCTAGCTATTGTGATGGAGATGATAAGTTGCACATCGCATGTAATAATTTGATTGTGTTTGGTAGTATGAAATATAGACCTATCAAGGAATGTTTTTTGATGCGGATAGTGTTATATCCACATGCATATCCGAAATCATTTTCGGATATCGGATATACGCATCCGCGGATATGGATGGATACCCAATATTTATTAGCCGATGATTGATAAATCTAAAAATATAAATCGAAAATTTTGATGTAACATAAAATTTGTTCAATCTCATTGATTATAAAAGTAACATAAACAAATATAATGATAACAACTAGCTTTGAGCAGTTACTATGCATTAAATACATATAATATAAATTATTAACTTAATAAAACAATAAATACATATCATTTGTTATACTAAAATACACATAATACAAATTATAATCTTGACAAAAACCGGATGGATAATTTCAGATATGGATGTCTTCATATCCGCATTCATGGCCTCTGCAGTTGTATCCATTTTTCTAGATATTGGATATTTATCTGTTTTTTCGATACGAATGCAAATGAATTTCGGATTTTTTGAGTATCATTGACAGACTTGTTGAAATATCTGGACTATGCTTGCATAAAAGTTTGACTATTGACTACTATAGATGGATTAAACTTTGATAAATTCCAACATTAGTTGCCGTTATGACTAACATAAAGCATATTAATTAGCAAAATTCATTGGCTCCTTCATTCTTAATAGTATAAAAATCAAATTCAAATACATAATTAAGAACTTTTAACTTTTGTGATGTGTAGCTCCAAAGTAAAGTTACTTTGAAATTAGAAATTATTTTCGATGATTTCAACTGTTGCAAGAAAATTATAGCAATGAATACAGATAACCGCAAGTTATAAGCCTCTTTGATGATAGAAAATGTGCAGCAAATGAGGGTATGTAATTGTGATGAAAAATATGTCGAATTGCAACTTATTCGCAAGGTAAAACATCATAGTCAATATTGTGATGCAATGCAAATGTGACACATGCCAACGTTGCTAATGTTTTTATTAGAAATTTAAAAATGAAATTTATAGCGATGGAAAATCTATCATGACACTTTGAGATCATTTGCAAGGTTACATTGCAAGTATCCTATTTATTGCAACGTATATAAGCGTCGCAAAAACTCTTTATATATCATTTTTTCTTGCATTACGATTCAAATGAGATGCATCTCTTGATTTTCTCATTGTTCTCTCCCGTCGCAATTTTGATAATTTTCATACATAAAAATGTAATGAGGTACGGCACGTATCCAGTTTTATAAAGTAAACATTTAATCAAGAAAATTTGAAAAAAGAGTACAACTTCCTAGTAAAAAAATTGTGATTCCCACGAATCTGTGATTTCTCAAACCAAATAATCTGAGGCAACATCATATCCAGCTACTAGGCGTTGAAATCGAGATATAAATTGCTAATAATAAACTACCGAAACAAGGATGAAAGAAAATTAACAAGGTTACAGCAAGTACCTCAGGAGATTTGAGATCGACAGCAGCATTCTTTGCGACTTCTTTAAAGGCACAAGCTACAATCTTAAAACAAGCATCTCGATCTAATAACGACTTTGAAGTTTTCATCTCTGTCTCATCAAAGCCTCTTCTATTGTACCCCACTGCAAACTGAAGTATATACACCAAAACCATTGTTGTCAAAAACCTAAAAATCGTACTATTTAAAACCGTTTCAGATCGAATCTCTCCCTTTATGATCCGATTTACATTCCAATTCAAACTCAGTTTAAACTGCAATTCTAATTAACATTACCAAAATATTAGACATACTTACTTGAATCCACAATTCCAATTCTAAGGTTTTCAAAACAAAGTAAAAATGGAACAAGAGAGAATTGAGTTTTAGGTTTAGTTGTAGAAATTAAAACGCCAAAATCAATTTCAAAGTGTGTACAAACCTTCAAATATGGATCATTTGAACCTACAATTTACGTTTTAAATCCCGTTTTGATATAAATCTAAACTTAACTATTTACAATTCAAAATCCACTTTTGAAAACCTTGATTAAAACTATGGAGATACAGCTGAGTTGGAATACAATAAAGAAAGGTCAGTATAAATATAATCTCAAAGCTGTCAGAAAATTTCATAAAGCATAAAATGTGAAATATGCTTCAATACAGATCACAAAGATGAATGGCATTAAAAAACAATAATTATGGACCTTGATTTCACCTTAATAGGTTTTTCAATATTCTCTTCCTCCTTGCCCAAGTATTCTTGAACAAGTTTAGATACAACTACATGCAGCTTCTTCTCTGTCAATATACATGTTTCTTGAATAGGAAATATGCGATTACACCAGCTGTTATAGATGTGAAAAATATTTAAGCATTATTCACAGAAAAACCATTGATTAGCGGAGAATGTAAAGCAAGGAAAAGAAATAAGAATCTTTATTTCAATTGACTCTTGCTGGCATATTTTAAATGAAGATATGAGTCAACTTGCCAAAAATGAGGAATGAAAAAAATATACCAGACTAACAGATTTTCCAATATGACACGATTTTCATTATTGGTTAAATTTTCTCAGCTTGCAAAATGAATATTAGACTCATTTTATTTGAATTAATCGGTTTGATCACTGAATTAGAAAGACACTGTAACTTACATAGGGCGTTGAAGCTCACCAGATCCCAAAGAAAAAAGTATTCTTGATAATACACCAACAACATCGTGAGAATCAGAACTTGGACAAGTAAAAAGAAGCAAACCACTTCTAATTAACTTAACCAGTGACAAGTTAGAGCTGCTATTGACGTTTTTAGTCCTACCTGTTTATTTAAAAAATATGGTTAGATACCCAGCTTCACCTTCTTGCGTGTAAAATAAAATAGATAACTATCAAATTCTCTTTTTGCCGACTTTCCAAAATGATAATTAAATAACAATAAAAATAAATATAATTAAATAAAAACAGTTGGTTTGCAAAGTAATTAACAAAGAATTTTAGTTTACAATGAACTACGGTACCTGTTGATTAGATGGTCAGCTGCAAAAACTGCTGTACATTTTTGGTTTAACTACCTACCTTAAATGATGTATTGGCCTATGTATAGGACGTTTGTATGATAATAATTATTTACAACACATTATTGCTCCTAAGGTAAAGTCAAAATGGCTTTGCACACTGCAATTAGCACCATACATAATTCTTACCATAAATCTCTGAATCACTGTCTCCATTTCCATTCATGTTTTCAACATTTTCTTTCTTTGTTTCCCCGGAACATATTTTCCTCTTTTTCACAGAATTGTCTTCATTACATGATTTCAACCAAGTAGAGTCATTGATACAAACAGAACTGACAAACTGCATAGAAAATAAAAATCAACAAATTTATGTAAATATATTGTAAATACGGAACAAAGCAGCGAAAATCCTGAAACAAAACTATGGTCAGACCAAGATCAGAAAACAAATTATGAAAACTTGGAGCTCAAGAGTTGTATTAATACAAGATAATTAAAGATCAACAGGTAGTTATACTATAAGACCAGATAAAATCATAACTAGGCGATTCTACTAAATAAAATGTAGGCCACAACAATGAATAAAACATGCATACCGAGGTCGCTGATCTTTTAGATACATAATATATATTGGCACCATAAAGTTTCATCAGATGTGAAATTCCTCAGTAATAATGGCAAAAAAAGCACATTGCAATCGATTATTAAAGCAAAACCAACCACTATTGCAACATGTATACAGTATTATTATGTTCCAAACCTATTTCAGACATGGACAATGGAAAAAGAGTAGATTATGGTGATTGGTGCAAATAGAAACAACTGTTTTTTAACAAACTATTCCGAAGTTACCAGCATTTTACACAGAAAAGACTCAAAACTCAAAGGCATGATAGTATATTATATCACACAAATAAAAACAGCGTTCAAGTTTGCAGTAACCTTCTCAAAAATGGACATAACTTCTTTGGTGGCACTTTTCTCACGTTCTGAAAGAAAAAGAAGAAATATCAAACATTTAGATTACAAAATCAGAATACAACCATTTTCAGTGTCTAAATTAAATATAAAAATGCTTAAAATTGGATAATGTGCTATATATTTTTTTGTAACTTAGAATATTTAGTTCATCTAAACTCCTACTTTAGATACTTAACATGATCTTTACATCCATCATTAGGTGAGATGATATATGTGGTTAGCATATTCTAGTGATTCCTGGAACGGGAGGAAAAAAAGGTCAGGTTAACTAGTTGGATCAAAGTCTTACTGATTCATTTTCTATAATTGCGTTGTTGAATACAAAATCAGATGGCTTACAGTCAAGAACTACTAATGAGGTGTTTGTTTTTACTATCACTTACAAGTACTTGCACTAAATAAGTACCAATCATTTACAAATGGTATCACATGTAAATGCAAAAGATTTTGTTTTTCTTTATTTATAAGTACACTTATTAGTTTTTGTGTTTCATTACTCACGCTTAATTTATGTGTTTGTTTTTTATATCCTAATGCAATATAACTGGTAGATTTGACTAGTTGTCCGTACATACTATTACCAGTAAATTATATCTAGATTACATGAAAAAAATATCATATTTAACTTGAAAATTTCTGTGTCCTTAATCTGCACGATCTGTCTTAATTTGGTTTAACAACTTGGCTGATAAAGTGGAACCAACTAAGTGTTTTTTAGTTTATTCTTACTTTCAACATTTTACTTTTTAAAAGGGGTTGTTAAAGAGACTCCGTTTTTTGGTTATGATGAGAAATTCTGTTTAGCAATTTGACAAATGTTACGGTGACATCATAAGAGAATAAAGTCCCCTTACAAAATAAAAAAACACACTTTACCCTCGTGTTATTACATAAATTTGATCGGAATTTCCTTTTTATTTTGACTACGTCACCGTCAAATTTTACATTTGAATTTAAAAAAAAATCAGTTTGTGCCTATCACTTCATGTCATATGATATGCAGGGGCAATTCGGTAATTAGCACAATGTGCTTAAAATACATTGTAGTGGCCTTCTTAACAATTTCAATTTGAGTAAAATCCCCTAAAATGCACCCCCTCCCCCCGAAAATAAAATCTCTTTGACAATTCCCTTTTTAGAACTTTTGTTTAAACTTAGTGTTGGAAACAATGTCGATCTTCGGCTGAGTCGTGGACTACGTCACTCTCTTGAAAACGTTTCGACGATCTGCTATGTAGTGCAAAGCAGTTCGGATCAATCGCCGCCGCCTCTAGGATAAAACAGTCTCTCAAGTTTGGTGGTATCGATTCGTTTGCACGTACGAATCGATTCTGTTTGCACTCAAAGACTTTGCTCTGATTTTAAGAAAATGATTTCGAATCGAATGTTGTTCTTTCTGTTTCGTCTTCTTATCAGTTAAGAAGGCGGAATAGCAAAAGAACGTTACCGGTGGGGAACGTGGTCTCGAAAAAAGGATCTGAGAAAATAACGGGTCAAAATAATGAACGTTATGTAACGTTCTCTAATAAAGGCTCGGTCAAAAACGATTAAAGAAATTTGCACCAAAAATATAAGTGTTACACCACTACAAGCCCGAGCCCGAGCCCGGCCCGGCCCGAGCGGCGCGCGCGCGGTGGTCAAGCATGGTCTCACTCCTCACAAAAGAGCATTATTGGGTGCCCACACAATCCCCCACTTAGTCATTCATTCACTTAGTCAATTTTTAAAAATTCACTTATCTTTAAAACATTTTCCAACAATCTCCCATTTGAATTTTAAAAAAAAATCGAGCAATTTTCGGAAAAAACATAAAATTGTGCATAAACAAAGGTATCTTTTTGACTTGAACCTTTGCATAGTGGATAAGATTCAGTTTTTACTAGAGTGACACGTAGTCTTGAACTCTATTCCTGACATCAGACCACACACAATCTTTCTAGAGTGCAATCAAGTAAGCCCGTGCATTTATGGCCATGCACGTCCATCCCAGTTTAGTGAATGCTCTAGGAGTTTTGCCCAAAACTCCATAGGAAACGGCCAAATTTTCACATTCACACGGGTGAATCTATCAAGAGTACTCCTGAAGGTAGGTACTCCACTCCAAATGGAGTATAGATCTCATTAAGAGTTTCTATTAACCCAACCTCTAATCACTTCAGGAATATATGCTTCTATATATATAAAAAATAGAATATTCAACTCATATCACTACACAACTTGTTCTTACCCATTGAACCTAGTTCTTGGGATCTCCAGTTATTAGGTCGGGTTACCATTGTGCGTGACTCAACAATCTAAGGGCAATAGTCCCATTTTTCTAGAAGTTGTAAAGACTTTCTCTCTGGTTAGCCCTTTCGTCAAAGGATCTGTCAAATTCTTGTCACTGTGTATGTGATCCACTCTAACAGCTCCTGAAGAGAGTAGCTCTCTAACAGTGTTGTGCTTACGACGTATCTGTCGTCTCTTACCATTATAATAACGGTCTTGTACTTTTGCAATAGCCGCGGTACTATCGCAATGGATCAACACAGCTGGTATCGGTTTTTCCCATAAGGGAATCTCAACTAGCAGATTTCTTAAACTCTGCTTCTTCACTAGCTGTAGCTAGGCTATCATCTCAAACTCCATAGTAGACTGAGCCAAAATAGTCTGTTTCTTGGATTTCCAAGAAACAACTCCTCCAGCAATGCTAAATATATAGTCACTGGTACCTTTTGAATCATCAGATAAAGTATTCCAGTCTGCATCAGTGTAACCTTCAAGGACAGCTGAAAACTTTTCATAATGTAACCATAGGTTCATGGTTCGTTTTAGGTATCTCATGACCCTCTCAATAGCATGTCAATGCTCTATAGCAGGTCTACTAGTAAACCTGCATAATAATCCCACGACATAGGCTATGTCGGGTCTAGTACAATCAGTGGCATATCTAAGGCTGTCAATAATGCTCGCATAATCAGACTGTCTTACACCTTCACCAGTGTTCTTGAATAGCTTTACACTAGGATCATATGGTGTACATGCAGGTTTACAGTCAAAGTAATTATATTTCTTTAAGATCTTCTCAATATAATGAGATTGATCCAAAGAAAGTCCCTTTTCGAACCTATTAATCTTAATACCAAGGATTACACTTGCTTCACCTAGATCTTTTATATCAAAATTGGCACTTAACAAAGATTTAACAGTGTTTATGGCATGAATGTCTGATCCAAAAATAAGTAGATCATCTACATACAAACATATTATAGTGCAAATGTCATTTTCAGATTTATAATAAATGTATTTGTCACTTTCATTAACTTTGAAACCATTTGAGATTATTAAGTTATCAAATTTTTCATGCCATTGTTTAGGTGCTTGTTTTAAACCATATAATGATTTATCTAATTTGCAAACTTTATGTTCTTGACCATGAATTATAAAACCTTCAGGTTGGTCCATATAAATTTCCTCTTCTAATTCACCATTTAAAAAAGCAGTTTTAACATCCATTTGGTGTATTATTAAATTATGAATAAATGCTAATGAAATTAGTACTCGAATGGATGTGATTCTAGTTACGGGTGAAAAGGTATCAAAAAAGTCTACATTTTCTCTTTGCCTAAAACTTTTAACTACCAAACGGGCTTTATATTTATCAACTGTGCCATCAGGTTTTAATTTCTTTTTAAGTACCCATTTACAGCCTATAGACTTACAACCAGGTGATAAATCTACTAAGTGTCAAGTCTTATTGGATTCCAAGGAATCCATCTCATCATTTATAGCCTCTTGCCAAAAATTGGCATCTAATGAAGATAAGGCTTCTTGGAGGTTTGTGGGATCCTCCTCTATAGTAAAAGTGCAAAAATCCGAACCAAAGTCTTTATCAACTCTTGCTCTTTTACTTCTTCTAGGTTCGATTTCAGAAGATTCATTAAGTTCTGTTCCAATAGGCACGGTGTTATTTGGTGTGCCCCCACTATTCCTTAATTTAAAAGGAAACTTAGTTTCATAAAAATCAGCATCATTAGATTTTACTATATTATGTGTATTCAGGTTAACAGCATAGCCAATAAATACACATTCATATGCTCTACTTGCTAATTTTATTCTCTTAGGATCAGGTATACGAACATATGCCAAAAATCCCCAAGTTTTAAAGTAAGATACATTTGGTTTATAATTTCTTAAAATTTCAAAAGGTGATATCTTACTTTTTGATTTAGGGATTCTATTCAATACATAGCATACAGTCAATAAGATATCCCCCCACCAATGTTTTGCTGCATCCGAATTTAATAAAATAGCTACAGCTAATTCGGTAAAGGTCATATTCTTTCTTTCAGCTTTACCGTTCATTTCAGATGAATAAGGTGCAGTTCTCTCATGAATTATACCATGCAATTTATACAAATCAAGAAATGGACTAGACTCGTATTATGTTCCTCTATCACTACGAAGTCTCTTAATTTTCTTATTAGATTGATTCTCGATTTCAGTTTTAAATAATTTAAACATATCAAATGCATCACTTTTATTTTTCATAAGATATACATAAGTGAAATCAGAGTCATCATCAATGAAAGTGATAAAGTAACGGTGTCCATGTCTAGTCAAAGTGCCATCAAGCTCACATATGTTAGAATGAATTAAGTCTAAGGGTTCAGAAATTCTATCAACTGATTTATGGGGTTTCTTAGTGATTTTTGCTTAACTACAGAATTCACATTTATCAAAGTCAGTTTGTGACATTTTAGGAATTAAATCTAAGATGCTCATGTTATGAATAATATGTTTATTTACATGACATAATCTAGAGTGTCAGATATTAAAATCACATAACATATAAGCAGAACTGGTTACTTTATTAGATTCAACATTAAGTTTAAACATACCCTCACAAGCATAACCCTTCCCTACAAACATCCCCTTATAAGTCAAAGTGTACAAATCAGCCTCTATAACTTGAGTAAAACCAGCCTTATTAAGAAGAAATCCAGAAACCAGATTTTTTCTCATCTCTGGAGTATGCATCACATCTTTCAGAAGAACTGTCTTTCCAGAGGTAAAATTTAATTCCACATTTCCAATGCCAGCAACTGTAGTGGTGTGAGAATCTCCCAACAACACTTTCTTATCATCAGCAGCCGTGTATATACTGAACATGGTACGATCGTAGCAAACATGATGGAAAGCACCAGTGTCTACCCACCAACCCTCTGATCCACCAACTAGATGAATCTCAGAAATCATAGCCGTAAGAGGCTCCTCAGCCAGGTTAGCCTGCGGTGCAGGGCCTGGTTTGTTCCTACACTTGCGTGTCATATGACCTGGTTTTCCACAGTTGTAACACAGAAACAACTGTCTAGAATCATTCTTTTGGGTCGGTTTCTGCTGTCCCTTTTGGTTCCCTTGCGGGTTCCAATTCTATTTGTTGCGGTTCTGATTCTTAAAGTTTTTCGGATTCGGTTTCAGAACCGCGGGCTTGGACTTTTTAGTGTTGTTGTTGGTGACAACGAGCACTTCCTCTTTCTGGTCCTGCTTACGAGCCTCCTCCTCAATACGGAGGCGAGTTATCAAGCTCTCTAAGGAGAATTCCTTAGTATTGTGCCTAAGCACATTCTTAAAATCTTTTCAACCTAGGACAGTTTATCTATAATAACAGCAACCTGAAATTGTTCATCCAAACTCATACCTTCGGAGATGATCTCATGAGCAATTTTCTGAAGCTCATGAGACTGCATCTCTACTGACCTGTCATCCGTCATCTGGTATTTCAGGTAGCGGCTGACTGCATATTTCTTCGCTCCAGCCTCTTCTGTATCATACTTCTTTTGCAGCGCTTCCAAGATTTCTTTGGTTGACTTGTCGGAGTTGTAGTAGTTGTAGAGGTCATCACTGAGACCGTTAAGAATCAAGTTTCTGCACAGGTAGTCTTGCTCTGTCCAGTTCTGTAATTGGTTCAATTTTTCTGTCCAGGCTCGCATGAGATCTGTGTCGGCTTCGTCAGGCCTATCCGGTAGCTGCGGTTTGTCAGTTGTAAGCTCAGCCACCACCTTTCTCATGGTCAGAAAAAAATTCCATCTTCTGTCTCTAGTGTTTGAAGTGGAGGCCTTCGAACCTGAAAGGCACAGCAAAGACCATTGGGAGCTGGAAGAGCGAAGCAGGAGCAGCGGCATCTAGATCTGCAGCGGAAGTCATTGTCGGTGGCGTCGTCTTCAAATTGTTGGAAACAATGTCGATCTTCGACTGAGTCGTGAACTACGTCACTCTCTTGAAGACGTTTCGACGATCTGCTATGTAGTGCAAAGCAGTTCAGATCAATCGCCGCCGCCTCTAGGATAAAACAGCCTCTCAAGTTTGGTGGTATCGATTCGTTTGCACGTACGAATCGATTCTGTTTGCACTCAAAGATTTTGCTCTGATTTTAAGAAAATGATTTCGAATCGAATGTTGTTCTTTCTGTTTCGTCTTCTTATCAGTTAAGAAGGCGGAATAGCAAAAGAACGTTATTGGTTGGGGAACGTGATCTCGAAAAACGGATCTGAGAAAATAACGGGTCAAAATAATGAACGTTATGTAACGTTCTCTAATAAAGGCACGGTCAAAAACGGTTAAAGAAATTTGCACCAAAAATATAAGTGTTACACCACTACAAACCCGAACCCGAGCCCGGCCCGGGTCGAGTCGGTCGGCGCGCGTGTGGTGGTCAAGCATGGTCTCCCTCCTCACAAAAGAACATCATTGGATGCCCAAAGGGCCCAACTTAGCTTCAAAGAATCAAGTATAAATACTTGATTCTTTCATATAATCCTACAATGTGAGACTATTCACATATAGGAGTCATTCATTCACTTAGTCAATTTTTAAAAATTCACTTATCTTTAAAGCATTTTCCAACAACACTTAGGTACATGATTTGTTTAAGGTCTCTGCTTTCTCTATTGTTTTCTATCGAAGTTTGGCAATATTAATTTATGTTTCTAATTTTTATGTATTTTTAAAAAGGGAAATAGGCTAAAGAAAATAGTTTAGATTTTTTTTGAACCAAGGACGCAAGTTTAAATTTGTTATGAAGTAATGTTATATGTATAAACCATTTGTTGTAAAGTAATGCTATATGCATATAGCGTGTTTGCTGCAAATATAGTATTTTTGCAGTAAATATAATGTCAGTCTAATTTAGTATTTACACAGATAATGTTATATTAATATAGCATTTTGTTAATGTTTTTACTTTAGACTAAACTTTTGAGGCAGTATCATTGGTTCAAAAAAAAATTCTAACTTTGTCTAATTAACTAATTCGCACTTTTCTAAAATTAAACTTGGCATTCCAATTTTTTGTCATTTTAAACTGTATTATTTTAAAATTACAATTGTCTTTTCTTAAAAATAAGTGTAAAAGATAAGCTAAAGATTAAAGTATAGTTTTTTTTATTTACTTTAGGAAAAAAATCATAAGTGCTCATAACTTATAACTTGTAAACAAAAGGTTAGGAGGAAGAAATGAAGAGTTCAAATCAAATGTAAGTTTATAAATTCTAATAGCTTACAACACCATCCCTTAAATATTCATATGTAAGTTTAGAAAGAAAAAATTAACGTATTGATACGAGCATCTTCAATCCACGTTTATATTGAATGTAAAGTGGAAATCACCTCATCATTTAACATAATTATTCATGTTTCTAATCCAAATTTTAATTACAAAATAAATATGGCATTGTGAATCACAATGTCTAGTTTAGAGATGGCTATTAGACCTGTCTGATCGAACCCAATCCAGTAGGGCCTTAGGTCTAGTTAAGTCAGGTTTTGTCGGTCCAAACAATGCATTTCAAAACCTAGACCCGATCCGGCTTGAGGTTCAATTCGAGTTCGCTTGAATCCGATAAGGTATTAACACTATAAATGTGTATTTCCTTATGTTTTTTGGTTGGATTTTCTAACTAATTCGGATTGGATCAGATTTATCCAAGTCATTATGATATTATTCGTCATTCATACCCGACCCGAAACTCATCAGGTGTGTGTTCGTGTTGGAGTTGGGTTCGAGTCAGGTTCAGTTCGGGTTGGTTTGGGTTTGCAGTATTCGGTTCTAATTGTCAGTCCTAGTCTGCTTTTGGACATTGCTCATCACAATGTAAAATGTTACATAAAAAATTTATTTGATTTAATATATTATTAATGCAGTTATCCTAGTTAAAAACATTTTTTTATTTATATAATAGTTGACACATGCAAAGTTGATTTCTTACATATTAGCACTGAATGAAAAGTTTATACAGTAATGTTACATAATATGTGCTAGGCAGTAGGCAGTACTTTAAATTGTCAATTAACTGTCGACGCATATGCTTCATATGATATTACGCTACATGGTCTGTGGGTTGGAGATGCTTTATGTTATGCTACTTCAGTTTATGTGAGTAAAATAGCTTATAAGTGATGAAATAATAATCACCTCCTAGGCGAAAAAAATAAATTGATAGAAAAGGTCACACTGTTTGTACATATTACACACACACGCCCCCTTTTTCTTATAAAATTATTCCTTTCTGCATGTATCATGAATTTTCAAAACTCAAATCAGCTAAAAGTGACAAAAACGATAAATTCAATGTAGAGTTTGAAAAATATACTGATTGGGCATGTGATGAGAAACCCGGAAAGGGAACGACCGAGAAATGAGGAAGCTGCTTTGTAGTCATATCTAGGTATGCTTATTACTGCTGAATGCTGCTCCCATGGCTTCATTTCTTCTCCTTCTGCGTTTTCTCTATTTCCGTCCTCTTTTTTCTCGGTTTCTCGTTTCCTAAGCTTTAAATTTTCTGCTTCTTCGTTTTTAGGTTGGAATTGCAGTGCTAGTTCTTCAGTCGGGGTCGCCATTACCCTCTTTGAAGTAATTACCTTATGAATACCACAACGAATTCACCGAGATTTTCTCCTTCTTAAGCCCTTCTTCCCCTTTTTCCACCAATTTTCTGAAATGTAATTTATATCACGGGTCGGGCCGACCCGACGTACAGAGTAAATCTGGGTTTGAAAATTTACATTCCAACCCATTTCTAACACGTTAAATTCAATTTTCAATATTGTACATATGTACATGCATACACGGGGCTTTTCACGCGTTAATGGTATATCGTTTAATATATGCTACTACAACCTAACTATACTCGAAAAATCCGAAATTCATCCGCATCCGAAAAGCGGATAAATATTGATATTCGAAAAAACAGATGCGAATGCGGATACATCCGCATTCGAAAATTATCTTTTCGGTTTTTGTCGAGATTATAGTTCAAATTATGTGTATTTTAATGCAGTGAAAGATATTTGTTTATTATCTTATTAAGTTAGTAGTTTATATTATATGCACTTAATGTTTTTTAACTGCTTGGAACTATTTATTATTATCATATTTGTTAATTTTTAACATTTTTATAATCAATGGGATTGAAAAATATTTGGGTTAAACTAAAAAAAAATTATAATTCTTGATTTATCAGTCGTTAGTGGATAGGATAGTTATCCGATATCCGTCCGTATACACGGATGCGGATATTCGATATCCGAAAATGATTTTGGATGCGGATATTGTCAGAAATTTTTTACTGTTCGATCTTTCATGATTAATGATGAACAATTCAAGTAATAGCCCAATGATCACTAATACCGAATATTTTACAAACAAAACTTAATATGATTTTTTTTTGTTTAAGATAACGTACATTGATTAATAGCGGAAGATGTAATGGCTGTCATCTTCTTCTTCTAACTTCTAATAATTACTCTTCTTCTCAGAATTCGGTTTCTCTCTCTAACCCTATTTCTTTATGTGTTTCTTGATGGAGAAGATTACATTTGTTTTCTGGGAGGAGAGGACTCAATCCTTTATATAACATTTAACTCTAAATCTGGTACGTCCATCATATATCAATTCAATGCTTAAGATTAATCACAGACCTAATGTTATAATTATAGAACGGTCTATTTATGACTTAATTAATCGGATCACATTAAGATTAGAAACTGCATAACGTTAAAGGTAAATGAAACATTCTATTTATGACCTAATTAATATGGTCACATTAAGATTAGAAACTGCATAACGTTAAAAGTAAATGAGCCAATTGCAGTTTCTAATAGCAGATTTCTAACAGATATGGAATTATTCGCATCCAAAAAAATCGGTTGACAGGTCTCCTAACTAGGCTTGTTTTTCTTATGTGAAATGAAAATTTATCCAACCCACGATTTGATGCCTTCAAAAAACTATTGTACGCAGTGGGAGTAAATAGGTAGTTAAAACAAATAATTAGCAACAGGTTGAGCAGGTCGGAGTGTACGGTGTTAGCAGCACGTTTCTATTCGAAAAAGATACAAAATCAAATATTTTAATTAAAAATAGATGTTTTTATTGTAACTTGAGTTCAGATAACTTACCACCTATTCTACCATTACAAAACAAACATCAATCCATACAACTTAATGCTGATAATATTGGTCATCTCTCCTAAAAGACAACGCATAAGAAAATCGTTGCTTAACGGTGGCATTGAATCATTATTAATAGTTGCCTTAGAACCGCAATTTTTTGGTCCGACCGTGAAGTTTCGAAAATACCCTTTACTCATATATAATTTGACGCTCATCTCTATATATGTTACCAAATCCCCTAAAAATTGAATCTAACAAATATCATCACTTTACAAATTCAACACATGTCTTTACAAATATTAATAAATATTAACATCACTTGAAAATAGGACCTGATAAATAGTTTTTTTACAAATTCAGAACGCTCAAATACAATCAAATCTTATTGTCACTTTAAAATATGATATAACAAATGAAATTCCTTTACAAATTCGTTCTTTATCAACTAATAATAGAAATATAAATTCAAACTACCAAAAAAATTAGATAGTGAAACTTAAAAATAAAAATTCAAACAAACTATGCATGAGTTCAACGCAAAATACGACTAAATATTTTTGAAAATTATTTTTTTGAGTGTTTTGAAACATATACAATTTGTAGAACAACTCACGCGCGTGCCGTAACGCTCGTAGAGTATAAATAGAATTTTCATCTAGATAGCATGTAAGCATCCAAATTGATGCTCGACATTGTAATTCAACTAGGTACCTATAGGATTTAATATTTTTACTGTTTGAATATTAAGTGAGGACTGAATTCATACTTGAGAGTCTCACAAAAGTTTTTTCACTACGTTCCAAAGTATCTTAGCTAAATATTGTAAGTTATAAAAATAGGGTAATAGCAATATCAATGTTGTATTAATATATATTTAAGGAAAATACGTATGCAACGATCCGTATTTTTCGATAATTAAAATATTAAATTAAATAATATTTTGACGTTTAATAGTGGAAGAACTTAAAATTTATGATTTATTAATGAGAAAAATAACTAGAATGTAATTTAATAATGTTGATTTAATGTAATTGACAACTATCTTAAGGTAATTCAATCGATTGAAATAATTGTAAAGTTAATTTGGCTATAATTGTAATTAAATTGATAATTTATGGAATTAATGAAATTGAAATATTATAATTAAAATGGTAAAAGATGATAACTGTATAATAACAATGTAATAAAAAGTGAACTAGTGTCAAATGAATTCATATTGGTATTGGATGATTGAATAATAAGATGTAAATCAAAATAAATGAATTTATTGGAATTTAAATTATAATTAATGAATTTATTGCAATTCGCTGTAATTAATGAAATATTTTAATAGTGAATTTAACATGGAAAATTTATTTTGATAGATTATTAATTTCTATGTAATCTAGAATGATGAAAATTGTTAACTTTTAATTTTGAATTTAAAAGGGATTAACCAATTTAATAATAATTTAATTAATTAACATGAAAATAGACATTTTGGCCACTGCCTCGGATTTCGACGAAACTGGTTTCATCGGATCCGTAATAGTGAATTATTATAGGATTTCAAGTTTCGTAGCGATCAGACTTGTCGTTTGATCGTGCGAGCTCGAAATGCGTAGAAATTGATTAATAGAATTTAAATGAATATAATTTGATTTTGAAAGCTAACTTCCATATACTTTTGAATTAAGGTTTGAAACTAGTTCCATTGAATTTAAAAATATCGAAAATATCTATTTTGATATATGGGATGACCTACTTTCGTTTCGCGAACGAAACGGGCTTTTCAGGTCGTTGTTATCGTTTCGACTCAATTCGATATGTTATTCATTCTTTGTCCATATAAATAGATTTTGTTTCTCAAACCCTAGAAGCCTTTCAGTTTATTCTATACGTACATCAACTTCTTATCTGCTCCTTCCTTCCAATGGTAGAAACCCTAAATCTCGATCCAATTTCAAATCAAAATCAATTTCAGAAAAATTTAAACTCTCCAAATCCTATCAAATTATATATCGTTGGAAAGCTCTCGACGAGCGCAATCTACTACAACAATTCGTTTTTCGATTTGAATCATCGTTTTGCCAGAAATCGACGATCTTTCTCAACCGTTCATTTCTAGGGTTTACGATCCAACGGTGGATCGTCGACCGTTTGACGATCGGGAGGCGGCGTTTGGAAGGGGATGGAGAGCAGCGTTCATCGGCATGGTTCGTTTGGGTCGTAGGTGGTCTGAACCGCCAGAAAACGGCGATTGGTGCAGCGGCGGCGCGGAGCGCCTTGGCTCGCCTGAGGCGGCCACGAACTCACCATAGGCGCGGCCGGAGATGGGGGAACCAACGGTGGTGTTGGATTTGGTTGCAGGTGAACGTATGGGCGGTGACATGCGAGCAAGGGTGGCGGATGAATTAGCGTGATCGAGGTCGTAACTTTTACCAACGTGCGACTCGAAGCAGCCTTTGTCTGCTTTATTCATTTTAATTTAATTTTTAAAATTTAAATGTTCTAACGGGCATAACTTTTGCATACGAGCTCGGATTCATGCGCAGTTTTCTCCATTGCGATCGTATCGAAATTCCAGACATTATAGGGCTGATTTGGCTACATTCTGAGACTGTTAGAATTTTAGGCTTTAATTCGATTAAAAATCAAATGTAGGTGTATTAACCCACTCACGACTACTAAACTATCTTATGTTAGTTAAATTAAATTTATGATGTGATTAGAAATTGATTGATTGCTATTTGGTATATTTAAATTGTCGTTCTAGTTAAATCTGAATTTTATTGAATTGTATTGCCATTTACATTAATATTGAAATTTAATTGCCAGTTAAATATCTGATATTGATAACCATTTTATTTGTTGTGATTTATTGGTTGATTTGAATGATGATTGTGATGGATGTTTAATTGTTGACATTTGGATGATTTAATATTATATTTATTTGGTATGTTGTTATCACACTACAAGTTCCCTTAGTATTGTTAGAAAATCACTATGGGTTGAAATGATACATACCCGAATGGACTTATAGATTAGGAAAAAATCGTTATGGGTTGAAATGATAAACTCGGACGATTTTATGATTTTGAATTTTTCTCAAGATTGCGGGTTGAAATGATATATACCCGTAAATTTAAAATTTATTGCGGGTTGAAATGATATATATCCGTGTCACTTGACCATATAGAGTAGAAGATTATATACGGACACCGGATTGGTTAAGTTAAATGATCTTAAATCTTTAATTTTTGAATCCAGTTAAATGATATTTTGAAATAAAATTTGATTTATACAAATTGAATTATTTTAAAATTCCAAGCTTTAAAAATGTTGAAATTGAAATTGGTTTAAATGAATTGTTTAAAGAATTTAAATTGAAATCTTAAAGTTGAATTTTGGAATATAAATGAAATTTATCAAAAATTGAGTTATCATAAACGTTTGAATATTTAAACTTTGCAATCTATTGAATTTGAAGTGGTTTAAATTTGTAGTTCAAACATGGATTTGAAATCGATATAGATTGAAATGGTTTTAATGAGAATTTGAATTGAAAGATAAGAATTGAGTTTAGTTGATTTGAAATCTGGATATGGTCCAGATTTGTTGGAAATGGAAGAAATAGTTTAATTTGATATTATTTTCAAATTAATTATTTTAATATAAACTTTTAAAAAAAATATTATTATAAAATTAGATTATTTAGATTTTCAAACTATTTACTATATAAACCATTTCCAATAATCAAACCATTTTATATTAAACTATTTTAACTGTTTAAAATCCTTAAAATTTTAAACTATTGAACTATTTTAAACTATTAAAATTATTTTTAAACTATTTTAAACTATTATATACTATTTCTAATATATTAACTCTTTTAATATATAACCTATTTTAATATACAAACAATCCTAATATGTAAACTATTTTAATCTATAACCTATTTTTAATTAAAATATAAACTATTTTTAACGTATAACTATCTCAATATATAAACTACTTTCAATATTCAAATTGTTTAAAGTTGGAACTGTTATGATTTAGATTCAATTGATTCAAATGCGAATATTTTGATGTGATGTTTTAACCTATTTTTGTCGTTATGATTTTTAAACGAATATGATTTAAGGTGAATAATGATTTCGAAAGTGAATATGATTTTGAAATGATTATGATTTGAAAGTGAATAGGATTTTGAAGTAAATAATGGTTTCGAAACTGATACGATTTTTGAAATGAATATGATATTTTGATATGAAGTATGAACTGTTTGAAATGTAAAAGAACCAATCGGTTTGAAATAAGCGTTTTGTTGTTAAAGGGACCAGGATCAGATATTGTCATACTCTCTGCCAATACTGAAAACCACTTTAACAACTGTGCACGTGGTGGAGAATCCAAAATGAAGTAGGATGGTTTGGCGAACGCTAATGTATGAGGTATGAACGCAGCCCTGACGCCCTCGGGTCAGCTTGATATGACTAAAATATGAGCTATACCTGGGCCAAGTGAGGTCGCACCTCCGATCGGACATACTTCTTCGATACCATATCTGTTGCTTTGTGATTGATTTGGTGGCCACCCCTCGATTTGATTATGGGAGTGTGTTCTGAGGTGGGCGGTAGTAGCTGCTATGCGTTACCACCAGCCCGGTTTTGCAAACGGTAGTATCCTACCCTGGCATTGCTTCGTATGCCTTGTCATACGCCTTATCGAGCCCACTACGAGTTTGGTTTGTGTTGTACACTATGGAGTGCCCTCTGATAGCCCTTCAGTTTACAAAGGAATTACGGTATTGTATAGACTACGACATTTATAAAAATGTGTTAAGGGAGATATGGGTAACGCCTTGACACTATTTTAATACTTTACTTTACTAATGGACATATTATAATAGCGTATATTACTACATGGTAAATAGTTTAACGGATCCTTAGGAGATGGAATCCCGTACATCTCTTAAGTTATTGTACGCACGTTAGACACTGGATAAGAGATGTAAAATCCCGTAAACGTCTTTGAAGCCGTTACACTCATATTTATTTACTGTTGATTTAAATTACATAAGATCTTTTAGTTCTGACTCGAGTGTTTTGTCTTTTCATTACGCTCGGGTCAGTCTGAGCTTTTCAGTGTATTGAAGACCATTTTATTTAAAGGGTGAAGACGGAGATCAGTCTACTATTTATTATTATTATTTCACTGCATCATGTTGTTCCGCTGCATTATTTATTTATTCCTGTTGTATGTATAACTCTGATCTGTATTATAAAAAGGTAATTAAATGTTATTTGTAAAACAACTTCATGAACTGTTTATTTGATTATTATATTTTGTCATTCCGCTATGAGATTTTGTGTTTTGTTTTTTTCTTTTCTCTTCTTTTTTTATTTACCCCATAACAATCCTCCCTTTTGAATGATTTGAGTTGACATGTATGGTTTGTTGTCGATTTAAACCGTCCAAAAAGGTGGGTCGTTATAACGTTTTTAATTAAATATGTATTTTTCATGCATTTATTTATGTTTTCAAATAAATAATGTATTTATTTAAAATTGTATGTAAATATATCAAATATATTATTAGACCAAAAACTAATTAACTTTTAGTTAATTTCGATTTTAATATGTATATTTATTATTTAAAAGAGATAATGCATTAATTGGATTGATTATTTAATGTGTGATCCACTTTTAAAAGAGATATTTTGGGATATTTGTATTCGCTTTTCTCCCTATAAATGGTAGCTCGTTAATTCATCATTTCAATCGAGGAACATCACAAAAAATCCTAGGTTAGCTTAGAAAGGACTTTGCACCTCCTTCCTAAGATCGAAAAGAGTTTCAAGAAGGAAGCATCAAAGATCGATGTAATAATCAAAGGTATGATTAGCAAAGTATGTACAAGTTCCTTTTATTTCATCACAAAATAATATATATAGTGTAAACTTTTATTTTTAGATTAAATATAAATTTCCATTCATAATTTTCAAAATTATCATGCGTGTGTGTGTTAATATGTTTATATATATATTATTAATATAATTGCTTGCATAATTATTGATAAAAAATCATTTTGATTTCACAAAAAAAATTCCTAATTTAAATATTTTGTTATGCAACCATTTACATATAAATATATTTTTTTTATGAAAGAGTGGTCCTCTTATGTAGGGATATCTATGTATGTATGTGTGGGCGCGCGTATGTGTGTGTTTTTCAATGTATTTATATTCTTTTCGGGAATAAAGGTGGTACTTTATACAAGTAGAGCACCTAATTTTTGATATCTCGACTATTCAAATCCAAGACCTCTGTAACCCCGGTCTAGAGCTCCTTGCCATTTGTCAGTTGTGCCAGTGGTCCTTGACTAATAATTTATGTTTAGATTTATTGATAAATTGCATGCACAACTAAACAAAATTATTTCCAATACACACACACGATATATATATATATATATATATATGTGTGTGTGTGTGTGTGTGTGTGTGTGTGTGTGTGCGCGCGCGCGCATACATAGATAATATGTGTGTGTGTGTATATATATATATATAATGTGTGTGTGTGTGTATAATGTATATTAAATTGTATATTTTAAGTATATATGTATATAAAATGTTTTTCCAATTTTAAATATTAAGAGTCTTTTTAAAATTTGGATAACAAGTGTGATACTTAAATCAAACAGAGCACTCATTCTGATGTCTCAGGATTTGAACCCACGACCTCTAAAACTTCTGTCTAAAGTGTTACACCACCAACCACCTGAGCTAATGGTTATTGACGAGTTTTTTTATTTTTAAATAAAATCGGTAAACAGAAGCTAATTATTGCTGAAATATATAATCATAATATATTTTAACGAATATACATAATTATAAGTTATTTTTTATTTTACATCTAAGTATAAATATTTATCTATTTTAATTACATATGTGTATGTATTTATAAATGCATTTAGTAAATTGAGATCTGATTTTTACCATGTTGAAACTAAACTATGAAATACCTATTCTTGTATAGATATACACACACACACACATTATTCATATGATGTATATTTATATGCATATTAATATAAATATATAAATATTTATATATATCACATACGCAAGTACACTCATACACTATCATATTAACATATGCTATTATAGACCTCGATATAATAAACATTATATAACCCTCACTAATCATTGAACATACATTGTTTGTGATAAGATTATGAAATCAGATTAAAATCATTTATTAAACTAATTAATTAAAAATAATTTTATGATCTTTTACATTTGGTTTTAAACTTAAAATATAAAAGCTGAAACCAAATACATAAGTCAAATATGATTTAATGAAAATATACACTATTTGTAGTAGCATATTTTAGTTCCTTGTGCTTTAGTCATATAAGTGGATTTTTTTGAAATTCTTTCCTTCCATGCTTCCACCACGCTACATGTAATGCAATAATGGTATCAAAGGCTACATTCTTATGAATGGAAAACCTCCTTATGTGTTGGTGCATTCATGGATATTTAACTAAAGAGAAGGTTACTCGAATTAAGGAGCATTCTTATGAAAAGAAAACCACCATATTCCTTGCATTTGTATATTTCGTCTAAGTGGTTAGTCTCTAGGGTATATATGCAAGCGTAACGCCTGGATTATATGTACCTTAGGTTAATTCAAATATTATATTTGAACAAAATATAAGTATATAAGGGTTAAAAATTAAATATAATTTTTTAAAATTTACTGTGATGACCGCCCTATACCACCGGCATCCAATATAACTAAATAGTACGCGCTGTGGTGCTCGGCCAATGTAGGATGATCACCAAGGGTTAAAAGGAAGGAGAACCAATCATAGAACCTGTCGTATATCTCACGGCACATGAAATAAAATATAATATACATCACAGATATAAAATAGGAGAGAAAGTAATAACTAAGTGAACTGAATATCAGGACACGGATACATAGAGTTATACAACATAGTAATAAAGTTTATACAAAGTGGAAATAAACTCAAATAACTATCTCATAATAGTAAGCAAACATTGTCAAGGCTCCACGGTGTTGCATAGTGGAATAAGCATTGTAATCCATATATAATACGAGAAGCTCCTTCATGCTCGTCCTCTGCACCGCACCGCGTACACCTAGACATGTTATCTAGTCTACTCATTTAAGAGAACCCAAGATAATCAGAAGCAAAACAAAAAACCTCAAGTCAGACAATAGTCTGGTGTCGAAGATAAATGAATCTCAAAATATTATGCAAGTCGATTAGTAAGGAACAATAGGTATAAGAATCATACCCGACATGTCCTTGCATCCAAAGAGTTAGTATATAACATCTATAATATGCTATTCTAATACATCATAAGAGTGTACTGCAACCTAAGTACAATGGCGGGTGTCCAGGTATCCCTATCCCCAATACCTATCTTATGTGACATCCCTAGAGTGATAGACTACAGAAGTAAACGATCAAAGAAAACATAGTATCCATTAATAATCTTTACTATCACTTAATTTTCTTGGATATAAGACGCCTTATATGGCACAATCATAAGCCAGAGACCCAAATCAAATATCGGTTCCACAGTGCTCAATCCATTCCCACTTCGTAAGGCTAGGAAATAGACCCACCGTCATAAGGTATAGGGTAATTTACGGTCATAAGATCTAGACACAATCATAATCCAAGTGGACGTCCCAACGTATTCGCTCTAAACGAGCATACTGAAAACCTTTGAATGTCTACAATCCCTTCGCACACGCCTTTATAATGGAACTCGATCATCATTCCATCCTACCCATATCCATAGTGGAACACAGTCATAATTCCACTTACGAGCTCTCTTCATTGAACCCACCCTTTGGATTATCCCCTTGGCTCTAGTCATTGAGCCACTATCATCAGAACTTAACTCCATCCACTATCGAGTTACCATCATTGCGGTTCCGAAGCTGTCACGTCAAAGCACTCCAATATCGTTTTATTTCTTAACCACCAGCCTTCACCATGATGTCACATCACCATCGAGTGACGAATGAAGGAACGAACATCTTCAGCACGACCTACAGATCCTAGACTTTCCCTCCCGAAAGTTCATAACTGAACTAGTTAATATTACAACTCGGTATCGACCTAATCTACTTGGTATTGAGTGGTGTACTTAGCCGTATTTTTGGATCTTATTTTTCCTTGAAGTCCCTTATGACAACCCGCCTCCTCGGCCCTCAGAAATCGACACTACTACATCCTCCGTATTCACGTGCCGCAAATCCAAGTTTCGGAGAGGCAGATTATCATGAATTAAAAGAAAATAAAGACAAAACAGAATCTTACACGAATGGAATAACATATATTATTTCAATATATATATTTACAGCAGAAATTTTAAATACATTTATCAAAGTCTATCCTACAAATCAGCCTGGATAGTTATAAATCTCTATCCTTATAAATGCTGAATACAATCTGTAAACTAATGCGTCAGGAATTGAAATGGAAAACTATCTACAGAATCATCTTCAGCTCCAGACTCCAAGCTCCATCACAATGCTCCAAGTTAAACCTGACTACTTGGTTGTCCGAAAAAATAGGGCACCTAAAGTTTAAGGAAAAAGAAACTAAACACCGGGTCGGTTATAGTACTGGTGTGAGAAACTCAAAATATGGATATTTGAAAATAAAGGATATCTCATAAGACCACACCGCACATAAACACGAAACCAGTTTTTACCTTATGATAACCAAAATCTTTACTACGTAAAATTAGGGGTATTATCTTTAATGGAATTCTTTGAAAATCCTTTCAAATAACATATTAATTATAGCTGGAATTGTTACATCTGTTAAATTCGACAGCATAATAGGTTTACAACTAAAACTGTAAAGGCTTGTATTGAAGAAAGGATTCCATACAATAAAAAGGTAAGGGACTACCTTTCGACGGTACATCTCTAGAAGGATGTACTTGAGGCTCCAACCTCTGCCAACACAGAACCGACCTACTTTTACCATAAATGGTATCAATTATGACATCACCCCGATCATTCCCGACCTATCCAAGAGTTCTCATGGCATATACAACATACCCAATACATAGAGGGTGATCTAGAAAGGTAATGACCATATCCTAATGGGAGCGACCCACTTAGTCCTGCGGCATCTACCTTGTTTTTGTCATTCCCGGGTGATGAGGCTCGAGAAAACGATTACCTTTCTCAAAGCACACATTTCACTTGAATGCCACATTGCCAATTCCATCACATACTATTGATTTTCATAAACATGCAACCTCTGAGCTCGTACGTCTCAGAGAAGGGTGTTAAGTGCAGGAGAGTTACCTCCTACACCACCAAACAGATGTACGTTTGCAAAATTCAATGTACGTGCATTTTAGAAATGCAATGTTAGACATTTGTCCATATAAGTTGTCCAGGAACAGGACAAACCGAAGGAATTCTCCTACTGCATCCTGTTAGGAATCACCCGTAGGATTAGTAGCGAGCAGCCCTTGCATCAAAGATCTAATAAAGATACTACTGCCACATATATATGATATGTGAAAATTCCCCCAAGGGTCAGTGATAAGCAGCCCTTCATTCCATTTATTATCATTCCACGTCTTCACATTCGAACGCGTAAATTGGTTCGAAGTTGTTTTTCGGATAGGAATCCTCAAATCTGACCCCAGTTCCTTCAAACCAATCATCTATAAAAAGATGTTAAGTAAATAGGTGCTTATCATTTGATTAATTACTTTCTCTTTATCAAAAAATATCTTCTAGAGATATATATTTTTAAAACATTTCTTTCTGCTATATACGGAATCATTAAACCTCTCTTTAACTTTGGAAATACCAAATCATTTTCATAAGTCATATTGGAAAACATTATTGAGTTAAAAGGGTCGAGAAAATTATACCAATTCTACTCAACATCAATTTCCGTATGCGATCTTACTATCTATTGAATGACGGTAAGATCACCTTTTAAATTCACGCAGATAGTATGTGTTCCCTCCTCGAAATTTAATACCAAGTATAAGAAGATTATTTCTATACAATCCAAGTTGTACTAAATTTGGAAAAAATTAAGGTAGTGTTTGGTTTGTTGTTTTTAGTTTTAGAATTTCGTCCATACAAAAATGCACATGACGCATGTATATTGCCGAAAACGATAAATTTAGAAAACGAAGTTAACATACAAAATAGAAAACTTTTTTTTATTTTCCGTGTTTTGGGAAATAACACAAGCATGTGAAACAATTCATTCTTCCGTCGTCCCTTTATCCCCTTCGTCCTCCCATCCGTCTTTCTTTCATCCACTCCGTCGTCCCTTCATTCTTCTCATATTTGACACATATTGAAAACCGAAAATACAAAATTCGTTTTTAAATCAAACACCACCTAAATCTTTTATACTTGCCTCATTTTAGACATTGCGACCTTATCTACTCCTCGCCTAGGAAAGAGGCTAGGTAAGTCAGGGCATTGGTTGCTCTTGAACATCTCCTTAGTGTAGCACCTCATATCCAGATCCAACGGATAGAAAAATTCAGTCTACTCATCAGCTTTTAGAGCCAAGATTAAATCACTTGATTATAACAGTTTTTCTTCAAATCATTTATTTAAATTTTTATAAAATAAATTATAAAACCACTAGATCATCTTTAAAATACTTAATTATTTATTTGAAAATATTTATAAAAGATTTGGGAAAGAATACGTAAGTTTAAAGTTATATTTCAAAAGTTATTAAAAGTGCGGCGAATAGTGTTTTAAAGGCTTATTTGATCAAAACCACTTTCTATCATTTAGAAATCCATTTTTGCAATTCAAATCTCTTTTAAAACATTTTAAAATATTTATAGAATTTATTCTATATTTTTAAAGAACTAAAATATCATTTTTAAGGAATTTACCGCTTTGGTTTCCGAACTATCAAAACGCGACTACTTTGAAAACTTGATTTTCTCATATTTCAAAATCTACTAAATGAAATCTCGATCTTTTTTTGAAAACTATGATTATAAGAGTTTGGAAAATTCTTATTCCAAAGAATTCCGACTTCGAATCTATCGTTTAAGTGAATTTACCTTTTTAATGTGCGAAATCGCGAACTACCGTTACACGACGCGCCTATTTTTGACTCAACTTTCATAACTTGTCCAAACTTCGCCAAATTGGGTTTTAGTGTTTATATAACATTTATAAACCATTTTAAACCATTTTAAAGAGGTTTAACAATCTCATATATAACATTTCATTTATTAAAAGAAACCGATTTCCTTTGTGATATTCGACGTGTATTAAACATGAATCATTTACACAACCAAACAAACATAATATCATATCCAAACATGGTTCACAATTATCACAACCAAGCATAGCCAAACATATATATTATCCAAAATATCATAATATAAATAGAGTATCTCACCTCCATTGGTTTCTAACTTTACGAAAATTCGCTATAGCTTCGCTATGATCGAATCAAAGCCTACGGAATCGAGCCTTCAACCTTTGAATGGGCTTGGCCTATGCTTGAAATGGAAGCGGGCTCAGCCTTGGTGGTAGGAGGTGGTGGTCGTGGGTTTTGAGTGAGGGAAGGAGTGGATTTGAGCTTGTTTTTAAGTGGATTGCAAATATATATGTATATATACTTATATAAATTTATTTTCTTTTTGATAATTTTTTTTCATAATTTTCTTGAGGTAGTAAGCCATTGAAAAACTTGAGAATGAGGAAGAAGATGAAGTAGAATACTGTGTAAAATTATGAAGAGGATGGTGAGTATTTATAGAAAAGTTTTGCACCAAAAATACCATGATATTATTTCCTTACCTAAGTATGATTGCATCAGCACTCCACCTCATCCCTTCCCATCACCCTTCGGCCAACCATGAAGCCCACTCCCCCCTCAATGTGCTTGGCTTGTAATGTGATGTAGTGCTTTGTTTTTAGCTCTTATTTACACATAAAGAGCTTGTATATATACATATGTGTTTGGATATTTTTTTTGCTTGATTTGACTAATTCCTAAATATAATTAAATGTATATGTGTATACATTTGTATATGTGTTCATGTATGTGTATATGTATCACAACGTAGTATTGATTTGTTTACAACTTCTATACATTAAACCGTTACGAATTCTGATTTCGATTGTCAGTCACATTTCCAGTTTTTAGTTAAACTATATATATTAATAAATAAAACTTGGGATATATTTCTCATCATTTTAAATGAATTAAAATGATCTCAATTGAATTATAAAACCATACATATTGATATTGAACAAATGTTTAAAAAATGCTATCGTATCAATAAAGTGATATCAATTTCCCTTATATTTTTAAATCAAGTATATTACTACACAAAACTATTATGAATGATTTACTATCACTTTATAACTAATCAAAAGGAATTATTAGCATATTAAAATAACTATTTGGTTATTTAAATTTAACTTGAATTTCCGGAGAAATATATAAAAGCGATGACACCTCTGGTGATGTCATAAATACATTTTAATTTCAAAAATAAAATTAATAATTTTATTTCATAATCTTGTTCAAATAGACATATTAGTGTATGTATCTAGACTTGTGCACTCAAATACTGAGAAAATCTCCTTTCAATTGAAAATCAATTAATCGATGAAAATTTGTGTACGAAGCACATGCTTTATTTATGAAACTATATTCCATAATTATACGTTAAAACAAGTTTCTTATCATAATTTTAGGGTTTAGATCTTTATAGTTGGTGTTATAAAACCTTGTGTTTGAATATTTCAAAATTAAATATCATTTATCAAAGTGATAAATTTGTGGGTCGTTACACCCCTCTTCTCCAAAGCCCCAACTTCAACCCACCGACCTCGAACACTCTCTAGAAAAATACTCAATACCGATCAAAACCACTGGATACCGAGCTCCGTACTTAGCCAAATTCTATGTTTTGGCTTCTCCGTATCCATCCTAAGCCCGACCTGAAGCTTCCCTTATGTTTCCTTTAAGCAAGCCCGAGTCCTTACAATAACAAATCCAGAGCATCCTCAAACCAGCTTCTACCGAGTCGATTCCCACCGACCAAGGCCACTCATCATCAACCACTACCCATGCACCCAAATCACCAGCGACGTGAACCTTGGGATGCTTCCATGCTTCAGAGCCCCTCTTCCAAGTTTCATTCAGTTTCGATCATCTTTGCCTTTGATTGCCTCATTCGACAACCTCTTTCCCAACTACATAAAAACACTAGCAAAGCACATCAAAGCACAACATACAAACATGCATATCTTCCATAAACATTCATGAAGGTGTAATTAAAATTAGAAATTATCTATAACCAAAATCATGTTAAAACATCAAATTTTACTATATGAATATGCATATTATAGTGAAGGATCAAAACCACTCACCAAATACCCAAATTTACCACTTTTCCCCTTGAATCTGAATTAGATAGCAAGGAACTAGAATTTCCAAGCACAAAAATGATGAATCTAAGATCCATCTTCATTATTTACCCATTTAATGAAGATTTAAGCTAGGTTTAGTAAGAAAAAAGTGGACTTTGAAGATATTTGTGTTAATAGAGGTTTTGATTTGTTTTAGGAAAGTGCGAAATGATTCACTTCAGCTCCAACACCACTCCTTAAGCTCCAAACCCGAATTAGGCTAATGTGCTTCAGTTTGGGCCAGTCTAATTATCCTAAAATCTATCCGACTGCTTTTAAAACTTAAAATGGTCATATCTCTCAAATGGTAAATCTGTTTTCTTTATATGACCACTCACGGAATAGGAAACCATCATCTAGAAGCAATGGAAGTGGTTTCAGACCCTAATTCATCTTCTATCAAAAGTTATGGGTCATACAAGATTTTCAGGGTCAAAATAGTCACATAGAAATTCAAAAAAAATCATAGATGTGGAAAATGTCTCTAAGAGTCATTATCTAAAGTTTTAGAGTCATACGATCTCATATGAAATAAATAATAATATTTTATGATCTTGCGATACGAAAGATACGAGTCGTTACATTTACATTCAAATTATAAAATTTATGATTTAAAATTAAAAATGTTTGAATAAATCTTAAATTGGTGTGAATTAAAAAAGTTACGATTCGTATGATAATACATGTGAAATTCAAATTGTTTAAATATAAAATTTAAAATTATTTTCAATATAAAATATGGATTATAACAGTTATAGTCCAAAAATGTTATAAAGAGTTGTAATATTAATTGAATGTGTTTAATTAATAAATATTTATATATAATGTTGATTAGAAAATAAATTATAATGTATATATAAAATTTTATTTTTCTAAAATCTGATTTTAACAGTTAAAATCAAGAATAGTAAAACCCAATATAGATATAAGAAATGAATACATATGTATACACTTGTATATACTTATAAATGACATACAAAGTCATTGAGCAATATGAATACCTACCATTCCTTATAATTGATAATATTAATTATTATCAGTTTAAAATTATGAATCTAAAATAATGTTTCTCTCTGTCATTTACTGTATAAATTGAGTACTATGAATACTATGATTGTTGAGCACCCTCAAGCCATAAACCATGTATAATAATGTTTATAGTGTCTCTAGATTGGTAAAGATATTTTATAAATTTGTTGTGCACCCTTATGGGTACAAAATTTACCCTTAAACAATCATGAAATGATGGGTCATGAGAATCCAATGTACTCCCTCAAGGTCATAAAGAAGATTAGGAGCAAAGTATGTGTAGTTGAGAGTTACATATGAGATATTACTCATAATGTGTTATATATTATTTATGAGGATGACAATTTATTAAGCATCCTCAAGGTTGTAGTAACATGATAAATAGATCCTAATAGTTATTTGAGAAAGTTGTAAAATTCCTACGCATCTTTTAGGATTTTTAAGAGATGAAGAATCTAAAGCGGGCCTTATTAGAAAAATATAATAAACCCTTCAAATAATATAAGAATATATGAAATATTATAGTAATTCACTTTGCTAAACTTGCATAGCTAAATCAATTGATAAAAGAATATCGACTAAAAAATAGTAAGCAAGTTGAATTAAAGATTGATAAAGATATGCAAAGTTTTGCTTACTAATAAATTAATCCTTTGTAATATTGACGCTTTTAATAGAGATAAGGGTGTGACATATGGGCAATTATGTAATTTATTATACAACTTAATCTTGTATGAGAATATTGTTTCAAATAAAGTAGGTTTTTGGTATTATTTTCTATTGTATATACTTATATATTATCATATAAGTATTGATATGAATGTTGGATCAACTGCATTGGCAGCATGGAAAAAAGGTGAAATTTCAAAACGATTTCTTTTATTAAATTTTCATTAGATCTTTTTTGGGGAAATGATGTATGATTCAAGAGATCATATGGCTATATAATATATATATATGTATGTATATATATATATATATATATATAAAGTGAAAAAAGTGGGAAACAATGGGGCCATATGAGCACGACAGAGTCACACACGATAGTAGCCAACATACCTAGTTAAATAACATAACCGAATAGTCATAAAAATAACATTTAATTCGTACTAACATCTTAGGAAATCATGCTAAGGATGGTGCTACATGAAAGCACATCCATGGAACCAATAAATGAGGTTAAGGCAGTATCCATGGGTTCGGGGTGGGAATATGAATTTCATGTCCCAATCCTTGCAACTATAATCTTCTCATTATTGACCCTAAACTCACCATTAGTGCAAAGAACCCAATATTCATATAAAAACCTATGTAAAAGCTCCATTTATTCATTTTCATCATCCGAGATTCATTTGGAAAAGTTGTTTTATCTAGAATGGTAGAACAGACAACTGTCAAGATGGTTCCAAGTCCCCGCTTTCTAGCATGAATTTAAGGGAATTCTTTATGAGACTTTCGTTGCAAGCTCCTTGGAAAGATTCTCAGCCTCCGACCGATCACTTTAGAGGGCAATAATCAGGCACTTCTTATTACAAGAATTGGGGTAAGGATTGGGAGGGAAAGGATTGGAATCACTGCCAGCTCTGAAATGATTTTAGTAGTGATAAGAGACTACTGGAAGGGCATGTTCAGGTAAGGAGTCTTTCAAAGGTGTAGATTTTTTTCCTTCTAAATGTCAGGTTAGAGGTTTCGAGAGGGGAATCATTAGAGGTAGATTCCAAGGTAGTGTATCAGAGTTAGGACATGAGATGACTGTATGACCAAAAGAGTGGCAATAGTCGCAAATAATCGGCTTCCACTAATATGCATCATCTACAAAGGGAATTTTGTCATCCAAAAGGTAAACATGCAATTGAGAAGGAAGTTGTCTGGAGGGATTGATCTCAATAAGGACTTTCATATATCCAAGTCATTGCTGACACTCGATGGAGATATCAAAGCAAATTAACTCACCAATATGATTGACTAACTAATTTATACCTTCTAGAGACTAAAAGACAAATGGATATTAGATAAATGGACCCACACAGAGAAGGATATGACCTACTCGCGAGAAAGATCCATAGAAGAGCTCCACTATGTATCTATATATACTTTTCTTTGATAACAGCTGGATAAACTTCTAAAATACGGTTTTGCTCATTAAGGCAAGAAACTTGAAGAATCACATGGATTTATCACAACAAACATCGAATTTCCTATCAATTTTCAAGCATTTAGCTACTGCTTCTTTATAATAGAGTATAGCGGTGGTTTATCTAAAAAAGCCAACAAGGCAGTCCTTCCAAAAGGAAATGCCCGCATCAATGAATTTTTTATCGGAGGTAATGCTTTATAAACATACTCCACAACATACTCTTATGGGATGAAAATTCCCTCATTACCTGGTTTATTTAAAGAGTGATGTCCAACCAATATGGGGTTTAGTAGCCAACAAATTGACATTTCTAGAATCATTCTCCGTATAATGTGAGCTATCACTCACAATGCTAGTAATGTTATCAATATCATTATCAAAACCTATCGATGATGTTACCTTTTCAGTGGAAGTATGGAGGAGAGTTGATGAGTTGCTTGTGCGATGTTGCTTTACAGGTCTCGAGCTTTCCATCTGCACTGATCTTTTTCTTAAAGGTCTATTTGCTGTCGATGGGTTTTACTCCTTAAGGTACATTTTCCAAAGTCTAAATTTGTTTTTGTGCATTATATCCATTTCGTATTTCATCGCATTAAGCCATAAGGCAAAATCTTTACTCTCCAAGGCTTGCCTCCATGCGAGGGGATCGCTATCATGGATGATGCAATCCTCTCTCTCATAACAAACGAGAAACTCATAGCATCTCTCTGACGTGTAGGATTCCCTACTAGACCTTCTAACAAGTTGTATGTCTTTTATGGGTATTCAATTATTATCTAAATATTCTATTTCTATGAGGGTTTCTTGGATCCCATCCAATTCTATCTTACTGCAACTAATTTCTCATGATAGAAATTTGTTTTCTAAAAGGTGGCATGTCTCAAAACAAATGCATTTTGTTTCGGTAGAATATTTATCCATGAAAAATTTGAGGATACCCTAAAAACTTGCATAAAATTATCCTTGCCTCAAATTTACTATGGTTTACGTTCTTAACGTAAGCTAGACAATACCATACCTTAAAATAATTAAGATAGGGTTTTTTACCAATCCATAATTCGTACAGGGTCTTAGGCACAGATTTAGATTGTATGGAATTCAACATATATGTCTAGTTTCAAGAGCATATCCCCAAAAGGAAAGAGGTAGCTCGGTACCACTCATCATTGATTTAACCATGTCTAACATAGTTTGATTTCTCCTTTTTGAAAAACTATCGTGTTGAGGAGTATAGGGGAGAGTGACTTAAGGGAGAATCTTATTGTCTTTTAGTACTCTTGTAGCTCATCTTCAATGTACTACGTGCCTCGATCAAATTGAAGTACTTTAATTTTCTTACATGTATGATTTTCAACTTCATTCTTGTATTCTATGAATTTATCATAGACCTTTGATTTGTGTTTCATAAGATACATCCATATTACTGCTCGATTTTCTCATAGTAGAAAGTAGGTCTACTAGTTAAATGCCTAGCAACACGGACCCACATCATAATGCTCACTAATAACCGACCTAACATGCCACTTGCATAAATACCTTAAAGCATTTGGCACATGAGAGATATTATGCCCCGTCACTTATTGGGTTTGGACAGTGGCCCATTAAATCATCACTGCCAACAAGAAACCTGGAGCCCCACAAGTAAACTCGGCTCACCTCGTCGTTAGTCGAACGGTTCACAACATGAGAGCCCTACCTCTTACACACCTTTCCAAGTCTCCTAGATCTCCTCGTCCATCTTTCCCTAAGTCACATGGACTGCTTTGTCTTGACTCGGCAGGCGCCTGCTAATAGTGCCTAATAGCTTCTACATAAAGAGATGATGACTCTATACCATTTTCCTATCAAGATTAACTAAAATGACATCATTTATCTGATAAAAGCATCATTGTGTAGCAACCACCCACTATACTTCACACTCTACATGGCTACAGTGTCACTATTTATCAGTAACATTTTGTCTCCATGCCACCTTTCTGACACAAACATGTTATGGTATAGTATGCTAGTTGGCCTACATCTGAGCCATTCATTCAATCTAGCATCCTAACTGGCCCGCATCTGAGTCATACATTATCAACGATGATTATGATGGATCCTAGGGTTCAATACTTCAATCTCAGCTATTCAAAGAGTGATCTCAATTGTTATAAATACAGTTTTACTTGCATACATACAAGGGTTGAATTTTCATTTATTACATACAATATTGCTCGTTTAACTAATTACCATAACTAAATACAAGCAATAAAATCGGTAGCTATAGTAGATGTAGATGAAAGGGGGTGCGGATTAAGGATCTTATGGCTAATTTAACACTAGAGGAGGGTGAATAGTGTTTAATGGATTCTAAGACTTATATGGACTAATTTAAAAATTATGATATAAGCAAATGCAGAACTTAATCACATAACAATCACAAAATCAAACACAAATGCAGAAACTAAATAAAAAACAGTAAAAGGAAAGAACACACCAGATTTTATACTGGTTCGGAGTTACCCTACGTCTAGTCCTGCACCAAGGCAAACACCTCGTACAGATTTTTATTATACCAATGTCGAGATTACAATCCTCAATTTCTAAAGGCCTTGAGGTACCCTCTTGTCTTCGAGTATGGGGCAAACTCTCTTGATTTACAAGACACAAGATCACCCAATTGATTTCCAGGCACAACCACACCTTATAGAGAGACTCGATAAACTTTTGATTACAAATTGATCCTATAAATCTGAATAGCACTTTGATCTTCAAGAGAGGGCAGATAATCAAACAAGAATGAGATTCTAATTTGATTAACTTGAGAATTTGGTAGAATTTCGGCACGATCTTAAAAATATGAAAATTTTAGAATATGGATTTGTGAAGAAGAAGGAGTGAAGAAAATAAGAAAATAGTTAGTTAAAAAATTCGTTTGTGAAGGCTATTTATAGACCAGTAACAGCCATAACCATTCGTGAAGAGATTTAAACGAATAGACACTTCTTTTGAAAATTGAAACTTTTGAATTTAACGGCCACCATGTCGACATGGGGTATCCTATGATGTCGACATCCCTTAGTTAAAAATAATGTGAAATTTGTTTTGAAAATGGTATTGAAAGGAAAACAAGATGAAATGATTCTGGAGTAAAATAAACTAGTGTTCCTATGATTTAAAATAAAGAAGAGTAGAAAAATATATTTTTAGAATTATATATAAATTTGATTTTAGATCTCAAGTATATATATATTATAAAAGAATTTTTAAAAGTCAAAAGATAGTTTAAAAACAAACGAAGTTTAAAACAAGAGTTTATTTAAAAACAAAAACAAAGAATATTTTAAGGCTAAAACATCCTTTTGAAAATCATTTGAAAAGATAATTTTTAAGGTTAAAACATTTTGAAAAGCAGTTTTGAAAATCATTTTGAAAAACCATTTTGAAGTAGTTTTGAAAGTTTCTTCCTGCAGAATATCTCATCACATCAGGACTCGAGAACTTGTACAAAACCAGGATGTTCGTGGATTTGTAAACCACTTGTCGTAGGTTTGTAAGCTACTTGTCGTGGGTTTGTAAGCCACTAAGAAGGTAGAAATGCGTTCCATCCCAAATGAAATTTGGAATGAAGATTTCCGTGCTATTATGAAGTTTTAACAAAAACTAGACACTTATCTTGAAATCTTGATCTTGATACTCATGAGTCTTCAAACTTGATTTCTTCATTCTTGATCTTTATACTGTACAGTCTTCAATAATCAGTACCTGTCTTATATATATCCTGCATAATAACATTCATATATATATCTAGACAATAGTGTTAGTATATAAGTTATAACAAAATAAGTTACAAAGGTTGTTGTCATCAAAACCACTTTCTCCAGTTCCTAACAATCTCCCCCTTTTTGATGATGAAAACCTTATAAAATATACTTACCACTTCGATCATACCAACAAATCCCCCTTACTCCAAGCCTACTATTTTATATAACTTCTCCCACTTTGTCATCAACAAAAATAACCTATAAACCTTGAACTTAATAGAAAATGAGATAAACAAACATATGACTTAAGAATAATAACTATGTATGAGTGAAATATAGCATCCTAAGTTAAATGGAATTCAAGATTTTATACACCAAAGATTGTTTTTAGAAGAACATTAATTAAGATAACACTTATATACAAATTAACAAACCAATATACAATCAAGAAAGAGAAAAAACGAAAAACGCTTAACGAGGACCCTTAGCTATTAGTGATTTATGGACCGAACAATTTGGATAGTGGAGACAAAAGTTTCCACGTTGTTCGACCAAGTTCCCATTAGCGTCAAAAAGGACCTCTCCAACGCAAATCACGCCATCGTCTTCGTCCATATGAACATCCGGATTCGGCAGAGGATGTTCTTCTTCTTGATCCTCTTATGGTTCTTCTAGAGGCTCTTCTTCTTCTTCAGAATCCATGGCTTGTGATGATTCTTCGATGACAATGGGATTGGCATGGTTATCCATAAGGAAGTTTTATAAATTCCTAAGGATTCTGCCTTGCCTATCTTGTTCTCTACCATTCGCGGTTGACTTACTTGAATTTCCATCATCTTTTGAAGCAAATCTTTCATCTTCTCTTGTAATTTGATGACTCATACGTGTGTGGAACATTGAAAAGGGCCAGAATGGGGAGAAGTGGGCGAAGAAGGTTCATTATTAGAAGAGGAAGCCATTAATTTACTGTTTTAGAAGTTTATTATTGAGAATAGAACAGAGAAAAGGAGTAAAAGTCGAAATATATAAATATATAACCAAATAACTAATTTTAGAGGGAAATTTAAATTTGAAAATCTTGGCCGGTATGTCGACATAAGGGGATGGGTCATGTCGACATGCCCAGTTCAATTTTTGAGAAATTTTTATTTATGTTAATTATTAACTATACTTGTATTATTTATAATTTATATTTCAGTTAATGAACATATACCTAATTCTCTTCTAAATTTAGTAAAGTTTTGTTCATTTAATGGTTTGGTTAATATATCAGGAATTTTTTTTCTTCAGTATTAATATATTCAAGAGTTATGACTTCTTTACTTATATTATCTCTAAGAAAATGATGTCTAATATCAATATGTTTTGTTCTAGCATGATGAGTTGGATTTTTAGATAGGTTTATTGCACTAGTATTATCACAATAAATTGGTGATTTAGTTATAGTTAATCCAAAATCTTTTAAAGTTTGTTGCATATATATAACTTGAGAACAAGCCAAAGCGCAGATATATATTCTGCTTCAGTTGTTGACAAGGATACAGTGTTTTGCTTCTTACTAAACCAGAAAACCAGAGAATGTCCTAGAAAGTGACAAGTTTCACTTGTACTTTTTCGGTCTGATTTACAACCAGCGTAATCAGCATCACAATATGGAATTAAATTAAATACATCATTTTTAGGGTAAAATAAACCATAATCTAAAGTATGTTTTACATATCTTAAAATTCTTTTAACAGCTTTTAAGTGAGTTTCTTTAGGTTGAGATTGGTATCTTGCACAGAGACAGACACTATGCATGATGTCAAGACGACTTGCTGTTATATAAAGCAGCGAACCAATCATTCCCCTATATAACTTTTGATCAACATCTTTTGATTTATCTTCTTTACTTAAAGCTACATTAGTTGTCATTGGAGTTGGTTTCCCACTAGAAGTGGTTAATCCAAATTTATTAATTAAATCCTTAACATATTTTTCTTGGCTAACGAAAATTCCTTTATCTAATTATTTGATTTGAATTCCTAAGAAGAAACTTAGTTCTCCCATATGACTCATTTCAAATTCTTTAGTCATTATATCTGAGAATTCTTTATTCATTATGTCATTAGTTGACCCAAATATTATATTATCTACATATATTTGTACTAATTGAATATCATTTTTGTTTCTTTTAATAAAAAGAGTTGTATCTATTTTACCAATTTCAAAACCAGATTGTAATAAATAAGATCTTAGTCTTTCATACCAGGCTCTAGGAGCTTGTTTCAGACCATATAAAGCTTTCTTTAATTTATATACATGATTTGGAATTTTATTATCTTCAAAAAGTGGAGGTTGTTCAACATAAACATCTTCTTTTACAAAACCATTTAGAAAAGCACTTTTAACATCCATTTGATATAACTTGAAATTATTGTAGTTTGCGAAAGCAAGTAGAATTCTGATAGCTTCTAGTCTTGCTGCGAGTGCAAAGGTTTCGTCATAATCAATTCCTTCTTCTTGACAATAACCTTGCGCGACTAAACGAGCTTTATTTCTCACGACCTCACCAAGTTCATTCATTTTATTTTTATAAACCCATTTTGTTCCAATTATACTTTTATCCTCGGGTCTAGGAACAAGTTCCCAAACATCATTTCTGGTGAATTGATTCAATTCTTCTTGCACAGCAAGAATCCATGAATCATCAGATGATGCTTCCTTTGGATTTTTAGGTTCAATAGTTGATATAATAGCTACATTACTCATACTATTTAGTTGATTTCTTGTTTTAACTATAGATTCAATATTTCCTAGTATATTTTCTACAGGATGATCTTTTAATAGCCTAATTCTTTTATTGGGTTGAATGATTTCACAATTAGTTTGATTAGGTTCATTATTTAAAGTTACAAAATCTTCTTCATCTTCTATTTGTACAGTAGCTTTAAAATTTTCATCAAAAGATACATGCATTGTTTCTTCAATAGTGTTAGTTCTTAAATTATAAAGTCTAAATGCTTTACTTCTATTAGAATATTTGATAAAGATACCATTGTCAGATTTAGGTTCAAATTTATCTAAATTATCTTTTGTATTAAGAATAAAACACTTACTACCAAAAACTTTAAAATAAGCTACTATGGGTTTCTTATTATAAAGTAATTCATATGGTGTTTTATTAGTTAATGGTCTAATTAAAATCCTATTTAATATATAACAAGCTGTAGCGACTGCTTCAGCCCTAAAGTTTTTAGATAAGTTACTATCAGAAAGCATTGTTCTAGCACACTCTTGAATCGTTCTATTCTTACGTTCTACCACTCCATTTTGTTGTGGAGTTCTTGGAAAAGAGAAATTATGAGTATTCCTTTTTTATTACTGAAATTCTCAAAATTTTCATTTTCAAATTCTCTACCGTGATCACTACGAATAGTTTTTATTTTTAAAGAAAGTTGATTTTGAATTCTTTTAGCAAAATTCTTAAATAATTCAAAAGCATCACTTTTAAGTTTAAGAAAAATTGTCCAAGTATATCTAGAATAATCATCTACAATTACAAAAACATATTTATTGTGATTAATTGATTGAACTTGAGATGGACCAATTAAATCTAAATGAAGTAATTCTAGAGGTTTAGAAGTAGAAATCATATCTTTTAATTTAAATGAACTTTTCTTAAGTTTTCCTAATTGGCAAGCATCACATATACTATCTACTTTAAAGTTTAACTTGGGTAGACCTCTAACTAAGTCAAGTTTTGATAACCTATATAACAGTTTGAAATTTAAATGACCAAATCTTTTATGCCAAATCAAGGGTCACTTGTATTAGCCAAAAGACATAAGTTATCATTTGAAACTTTCATACTAAGGATGTAAATGTTTTTCTTCCTAATTCCTTCAAAGATAATATTTGACTTATTATCTTCGATGCGGCACTTATCTTTTCCAAATTTAATTTTAAATCCTTTATCACATAGTTGACTTATACTAAGAAAATTATGTTTTAAATTCCTAACTAGCAAAACATCAGAAATAAGAGGAGTTTTAGAATTACCGACATTGCCGATGCCAATCACGTATCCTTTTGAGTTATCTCCAAAGTTGACCAATCCACCATCTTGATATATAATGTCATTGAGTATCTCGGGATTTCCAATCATATGCCTTGAACAGCCACTATTAAGTATCCATTTATCTTTCTCAATTTGCACAGTTTGTCCATTAGTTGTTGATTCTTCAAAAGCCATGTAACATGTCTGTTCCTGCATAACAAACCAATTCGGTATATAACTTGATTTTTCATAAAAACTATATGCAGACTTATGATACTTTGATGAAATGCATAAATTCAAAATAGTATTAACAAAATTTCCTAAAAATTCCATTTTTAACTTTTCAAGTTTCAGATTATGAAAACTATGAAAACCTATGCTCCGATACCAATTGAAAGGGAGTGCGGATTAAGGATCTTAAGGCTAATTTAACACTAGAGGGGGGTGAATAGTGTTTAATGGATTCTAAGACTTATATGGACTAATTTAAAAATTATGATATAAACAAATGCAGAACTTAATCATAGAACAATCACAGAATCAAACACAGATGCAAAAAGTAAATAAAAAACAGTAAAAGGAAAGAACACACTGGATTTTATACTGGTTCGGAGTTACCCTACGTCCAGTCCTGCACCAAGGCAAACACCTCGTACAGATTTTTATTATACCAATGTCGAGATTGCAATCCTCAATTTCTAAATGCCTTGAGGTACCCTCCTGTCTTCGAGTCCGGGGTGAACTCTCTTGATTTACGGGACACAAGATCACCCAATTGATTTCTAGGCACAACCACACCTTATAGAGAGACTCGATAAACTTTTGATTACAAATTGATCCTATAACTATGAATAACACTTTGATCTTCGAGAGAGGGTAGAGAATCAAACAAGAATGAGATTCTAATTTGATTCACTTGAGAATTCGGCAGAATTTCGGCACGATCTTAAAAATATGAAAATTTTAGAATATGGATTTGTGGAGAAGAAGGAGTGAAGAAAATAGTTAGTTAAAAATTTCGTTTGTGAAGGCTATTTATAGACCAGTAACAGTCATAACCATTCGTGAAGAGATTAAACGAATAGACACTTCTTTTGAAAATTGAAACGTTTGAATTTAACGGCCACCATGTCAACATGGGGTATCCCATGATGTCTACATCCCTTAGTTAAAAACAATGTAAAATTTGTTTTGAAAATGGTATTGAAAGGAAAACAAGATGAAATGATTCTGGAGTAAAATAAACTAGTTTTCCTATGACTTAAAATAAAGAAGAGTAGAAAAATATATTTTTAGAATTATATATAAATTTGATTTTAAATCTCAGGTATATATATATTATAAAAGAATTTTTTAAAATTAGAAGATAGTTTAAAAACAAACGAAGTTTAAAACAAGAGTTTATTTAAAAACAAAAACAAAGAATATTTTAAGGCTAAAACATCTTTTTGAAAATCATTTGAAAAGATAATTTTTAAGGCAATACATTTTGAAAAGAAGTTTTGAAAATCATTTTGAAGTAGTTTTGCAAGCTTCTTCCTGCAGAATATCTCATCACATCAGGACTCGAGAACTTGTACAAAACCAGGATGTTCGTGGGTTTGTAAGCCACTTGTCGTAGGTTTGTAAGCTACTTGTCGTGGGTTTGTAAGCCACTAAGAAGGTAGAAATGGGTTCCATCCCAAATGAAATTTGGAATGAAGATTTCCGTGCTATTATGAAGTTTTAACAAAAACTAGACACTTATCTTGAAATCTTGATCTTGATACTCATGAGTTTTCAAACTTGATTTCTTCATTCTTGATCTTTACACTGTACAGTCTTCAATAATCAGTACCTGCCTTATATATATCCTGCATAATAACATTCATATATATCTAGACAATAGTGTTAGTATATAAGTTATAATAAAATAAGTTACAAAGGTTGTTGTCATCAAAACCACTATCCCCAGTTCCTAACAGTAGATCTTCATCAAGATCAAACCACTCTAAAGCTTGTGTCTTGTACCTTACTTGCATTATAGCTTATAAACTCTTTATTATTCATTTCTTAAGCATGGAGTTATAAACTACCTTTGATAATGTCTACTTTAAAACAAATTTACAAGGTTGACTAGATATGCAGTCAACATTTCGGCACTAGGAGAAGGGTCTCTCATAAAAAGCTCTCGATTTTCATCACTTTTCTTCTCCTCGAACTCCTACTTGGCCAAAAGTTTCACCATGAAACTAATGAATAAAATGAGGCTAACAACACCAATAACAACATCAGAGTCGGTGCTATCAATCCCATTCCATGCTTAAGCAACGACATGTGTCTCGGCTTGGTTAATAGGGTCACTAGAATCAGGAGAGTGCTCTTGACTTAAATGAACTCAAGGCTAGGATGGACGCTTGATAATCTATAAACTATGATCCATGAGCCACAGTTACAACAGACCAGACCCCTAACTAGCTCACTGTACGCATCACTTCAGCATCATTGGGGCTGCCCTCGCTCATAAAATGATGTACACACTATGCTCAATCAAGAATCTGCCTATGATATTCTCATACCCGAACTAGCACTGCATCAAGAAGCTCATGCACCTCGTCGCTCTCCCCCATGGAAAGGCATTATTCCTTCAACCGACTTTGGGTTACGAATGGGGGGCACGATCTACATTTTAATTGCCTAAGTAGTGATGATGAGCCAAAAATACGAGCATCGAGTTCAGTCCATTCCCAACCTTAACAGGAGACCCAAAGACCTCGCTTCCACCAGAGGCAAGGCTAATATTCCAATTCCCCTTCGGTAAACAGGAACAGGAGGTTACCTACCCCTATCTACCATTGCCATTTACCATCATCGTATCGACACCACAGGTCTCCTTCTCCTGCATGGCACCCAAGATCCCCTTCCCAACTAGGGCCCGTCATCATCCACAATGATCAGAGGTGGGTCTCAGGGAGGAAATGAATTCAATTTGGCAACAAATGCTTAGAATCTACTAGAAGTCATGAAAGAAAGGATTCGTTTGATGATGAGAACGAGGAGCCCATTTCTAAAGAAATTTTGGGAACTTACATACACTGTAGGTATATCTTGCCATGACAGTGAGGGTTCGTTTGATGATGAGAATGAGGAGCCTATTTCTAAAGAAATTTTGGGAACTTACATACACCATAGGTATACCTTGCCACCTATGGAGAAGTATGATGAAAGTGTCAGTCCATTTGATCACATTGTGGCTTTCAACTCTATTACTGAGTCGGTTAGCTCTTCGACAATGCAAAGTGCCTTTTATTTCTTACCATATTGACTGGACCAGCCACTTGTTGGTTCTTACATCTACAGGCAGGTAGCATTCACTCTTTGACCTTACCGTGTACTAATTTCAAGACCAAATTCTTTGCTTTGCATACCAGAGTTATGATGGCTAGTGAACTGTGCAACATACAATAAAGACTGAACGTGTTGCTCCACTCTTACATTAATGGTTTCAACAAAGAATCAACCTGCGTAAGACGAGTAGATAAGGACAGCTTAGTGGTCGCCTTTTGCTTCGTTGTGAGTCACCAATCGAAGATGTGAAAGGAACTACAAAATAAGCCTGCTTGTCCTTAACTGACTTCTTTCAAAGAGCCAATAACATCATGCAAGTAGAAGAAGCCAATTGTTCCAATAGCGATAGGGAAGGCATACGAGGAAATAAGAGTAGCTCGAGGGAGGAAAGCCTTTACAGGAAGAATGACTGTCAAGAGCACAATATAAAAGCCCTAGGTAAGACAATCTAAACCCAAGTACAACAGTTATGCGTTATTAGCTCATGACATGGAAACCATTTATCTTGCCATAGGGGATCACACACTACACCAAAGGCCTCCCATTCGCTCATGGCAAAAGGAGATGTACCGTGAAAATGGAAATTATTGCTAGTTGCATCTATCAATTTGATAGTAACTCCATCAATGAGTACCACCTTAAAAGACGAGGTAGAGCAATTGATCCATAAAGGTGTAGTTGTGCAATATGTAAGGCATTAGGTTAAACAAAGGAATGATCACCAAAATCCTCCATCCTCGACTCAACGGTGTAACGACTCAACTTTTTGACCCTCGAATGTCGACACTAATACATCCACGGTATTCGTGTGCTGAGTACTCAAGTGTCGGAAAGACAGAAAGTTGGGGTAAAATAAAAGAAAAGTAAATAGAATAAGAAAGAGAGAACACAACATTAGAATCTCACACGGAACAGTAATATATAATATTAAAGGAATAGTACAAAGGGTTGCTCTGAATATAGAAATATCGAGTTACTAAAACCTAAGCACTATTATCAGCCTAGACAGTTATAACTGCCTGTCCTCATAATGCTGATACATATAATAGAAATATAGCGGAAATAAGAATACTACAGAAAATAATCATCCAACTTCTCTCCATAAGCTCCAAAGTGTCTGTAGCTAAACCTAGTAACATACACGGGGCTGACCCAATAAGAAAATAACACCCAGATCAGTTTGGAAACCAGTGTGAGAAACTCAAGAAATGTGAGACAAGTAATAGTAACCATTGAGACTGTATGGATTATCGTAATGGTTTTCCCCTCAAATGAAACCAACCATTCATTAAGTTTAACATATAGTGATATGATAGATAATATCTAGAGTGTAGCACATATATCATATCAAATAGCTGCTATGTGAACACAACAATGATAAGTATACAATCAATATCGCTAAGGTACGTTCGCATAATGGATTTTCCATAGAGATCTCCTCGGATCTAACCGAATCCGAAATCCTGCACAAGGATCTGAGATATCCTTCCGAGCAACGTACATTTCTAGGGAATTGTAACACCTCATATTTTTATAACATTATCCAGGATATTTAATTAGTTAAATTAAATAAAATAATGTGAAGGTTAATAGGTTGAGATTTGATTAAATTAAGGGTAGCCATGCCATGTTAATGTGTAAATTAAAATGAAAAAACATAAACTAATGTGTTAGAAAATGAGTAAGGGCATTATGGGAAATAGGAAAGGCTTATACCCTAAACCCTTAGGAATTGAAACTTATGTTCATTCTCATTTTACCAAACTAAAAACTCTTAAGGCCATCCACCATTATTGTTCTCAAGGAAATATTAAAGCTAGGATTCAAGAGAAGGAATATAATCAACTAATTCAACATCAAATCTTACACCTTTTAATCTCAAAGCTAAGGTAAATAATTACTTCATCCCATTTTCTTATAGTTTTCGGTTTTAAGATTAGATCCGAAATGTTTTTGCAAGTATATGCCATGTTTTGATGATTAAAGTTACATATTTTTGTTGGTGAATTATGCATGTTCATATTAGTATTTATGAAAAGTTTGATATGAGAACCCTATTAAATGACATCCAAATGTCTTAAAAATTTAAATATAGGTCAAAAATGATATTCTAGATATAGGTTTCAATTTTCATAATTTTCTGGATTCATGTGCATTTTATATTAATTTTCTAGTGAAGAAAATGATTTGTTGGGTTATAAATTATTTACGGCTAAATAAATAATTATTTGGATTTGAAATTTTTATATGGAATTTTTTCAGATTTCTCCTAGGTGTTTTGATGAATGTATAAATTATTTAAGCTATAGGACTTAAATGTTTTATATATTTAATTAAGGGGAATTGGCATTTTATAAAATAAAATTATTATTTAACTTTGAAATTAATGGCAGCACTTTTTTGGAAAGTATTTATTAACCAATGAGAATTTGACAAAAAAATGCAGGTTAGTTGAAAAGTTATCCTTTTCAAGTTAAAAACAAGAAAATCATGCTTTTAGCATGTTTCAGCCATGTTAGGCATCAAACCTTCCAACCTAGACCTTTTGACAAAGTCGAAAGGTTATAGCCTTCGACAAGGTTAAAGTTCAACGCATATGGTATCAAGTTACTTGGTACATAATGAATTGAACAAGGTCGAAGGGTACTTAGTCGAAAGGTTGGTTAACAAAGAGGTTGGGGTATGTTTGTTTTATAAACCAAAAACTTACACCTGCTTGCTTTCGAAAAGGAGCTTTCGACTTGGTTGCTTTCGACTAGGTCAATTATTTAAAATAAAGGTTTTAAACCTTTCGACAAAGTCGAAAGGTTACTGCCGCTTTATTATTGTTTTGTTTTCAAACTTCCGACAAAGTCGAAAGGTTTACCTGTTTCTAAAACCAGCCTCTTCTCAATGCTTTCGAAAGGTATCAAAGCTTTCGACTTAGATGTTTTACCTGACTTTTCTAATTGAAGTATAATCCAAAGCTTTCGAAGGAGTTGTTTTAAAGGCAGGGGACTATTGTTTTAAATGATATGTTTTAAAGCTTTCGAAGCAGAACTTTCGACAAAATCGAAAGGTAGCTTCCAATGAAGTTGAAAGGTTTTAAAAGAGATTTTCCACATGTTTTAAATTGAACCCAGTAAGCTTTCGAAAGGTTTATGTTTTAAAAGGTTGAATGCTTTCAAAAGGTTTTAGTTCAAGGGTTTCGAAAGTTTGAGTTCAATGATTTTGAAAGGTTTTAGTTCAATGGTTTTGAAAGGTTTGAGTTCAATGATTTCGAAAGGTTTTAGTTCAATGGTTTCGAAAGCTTTGAGTTCAATGATTTCGAAAGGTTTTAGTTCAATGGTTTCGAAAGCTTTGAGTTCAATGATTTTGAAAGGTTTTCAATGATTTCAAAAGGTTTTAGTTCAATGGTTTCGAAAGGCTTGAGTTCAATGAATTCGAAAGGTTTGCTTTGAATGGTTTCGGAAGGTTTAAAATGGAAGGTTTTCCAAAGGTTTTCTAAGGCAATGTTATAAGATGTTTTAAAGTAAGATGTATAAAGTTTTATTGCTTTCAAAAGGAATGATTTCAATAGTTTCGAAAGGTTTGATGTTTAGTTTTGAAAGGTTTGATGTTTAGTTTCGAAACTTAAGGTTTTGACCTTTTGGCTTAGAAAATTAAAAGGTTTCACTTGGTTTTGAAAGAGATGTTTTCAAAAGTTTAGGAAGAGGAACTTTCAAATGTTTAAATGTTTTCATCAACTAAGGTTTGAGTAAAGAAGATATATATAACATGGTAATGTGATTTTGAGTAAAGCATAAAGATTATATATTTTTCTTGTTTGAGTTTGATTTAAAGGTTTTAAATCATTTTGAAAATGTGTTCATGGAAAATTATGGGAGGGGATCCTTAAATGAAAATGACTCAGATATTAGAATACCAGATGGGACTAGTATGGGGTCATTCCCTATACATTAGCTATTAGCCCCAGCTAATTATTGTCCAAAATTCCAGTGTGTAGGGTTTGGTCATAGGTAAACTAAAATTATGATTACACACCAAAGGAAATATATATTTGTATACATATAGGTTATTGGTTAGCCCGAAAAACCATTAGGATCATGAAGACCTGGGAGATGATTACGTTAGGGACAGACTATCCAGAAATGAAGTATTTAACAAATATTTATGGATAGATGATCCAAAAGAAGAATAGCTAACAGGTGTTAGATTAGTTTTGATTATATTGTCTGGTAGGCTCGAGTCAGCCAAAGGTTAAAAGTTATCCAAACAAAACTTATGTGTTTGAACAGATAGTTCATTATTACCTAATATTTATGTATGTTTACGTAATGATGCTTTACAGTATTTAACCAGTTTTGGTGCAGGGAAAAGGTTTTGCAAAGATATATTTTAAAAGGATGCTAGTGAGGGGAAACCCGTTCCTCTAAGCGGCGTGGTCTCACTTAGCATATAAAACCGGGATGTATAGTATTATTCACACCAGGCTTTATGTCTGTCTCAAAGTTTATGTTTTCCCCTTAAACTCTCGGGTGCTCAAAATTAATTTGAGTAGGCTGAGGAGTTAAGGTCGTTTTCAGGTTTAGTAGGATGACAAATAAAGCTACCGGAGGCATGCAGGAGGCAAACAGATAGCTATTTAGGAGTTGCATTTTTATGTTTTGTTGTATTTCCACCATGTTTGTATTAAGTCTATTATGACTATATATATGACTCTGATCATCCAAGGGGGTATCTTCATATACCATTCTTGGCGTATTTTGTATTAAGTATATTTTATTTGTGCTCTGGAACGTATTGGGATTATGTATTAAGAATATGGAACATCTATTTTAAATATAATGAAGAAAATGCTGTTTTGAAATCTGTGTTTTGTTTCATATTCAAGTGCTTTTGATATTGTAGATACCATTAACATAACCGTATTTAGTCGTCGGAAGCTAATACTATAGATGACTGCAGCATCTGTAGTGCTTAGTTTTGGGCCTCTAAATAGGGGATGTTACAGGAATGTACTATATGAAATACATAACTAGCCCATACCCAAAACACTTGTGGTTTCGAATGCATCGCTCCTACATGCATATCCATAAGTAATACTAGATGGAGTCGCCTGCACCCTTGGGATTGCTAAAATGCTATGTTCCCTTTGGATATGCATCATATCTTTGGGTTTAGTCATTTCTTATGTCGAGGCTATGTTCGGCATTTCTCACTCAAGTCTTCATCACTCGAACATAATACTAATCCTCAAATGGATTTCCAAGGGCGAGTGTGGATATGGTTCTTCAAGTTCTAACTAGGTGGAAGGTGTTATAATATTGTATTAAGCCTTGTGGAAAAGTTTGAAGTGATTTGGAGTTGATTTGCAACAATTTTCTTTAGGACATAAGAGAGGAGGATGAAGAAGAAACCATAGATTTTTCAACTCAAAGCTTTGCAAATTTTTGTGAATGATGACTAAGGTTACACCCCTCGTTACATAGGCTTAGGAATCTTGTTGCTTATGCTCTCAGTTACCTCCCTAACCATACCATGGAAGCTTCACCACTTATCACTTCTCCTTTAAGTCACTTCTCATTTATGCTAATTACCATTATACCCCTCTCATGATAATATCTCTTATCCATTAGAAGCTTCTAGAACATTCCAAGTTTTATGAAGAGGAGAGTGTATTTATTAGTTGCTAGTGTGTTCATTTTATCATTAGTCAAGTACACAAGAGTTTGAACAACTTATATCGATAGAAAAGTTGTTTATCGATAAACCGATTTTTAGTCGCATTATCGATATTTCTTCGAAGAATATACTTTTGTAAATTTTTTTAAAAAAAAAGTTTCTTATCGTTATTTATCAATTAAATGATGTCTAACAAGGTTATAAAATCATATTTATAACACTTAATTCTATTTCAAAATGTTACGATAATCGAAGATGAAGTGTTCGAATTGCTAGGTAGTTACCTTCTCCCCTAGTTTGAACATTTCATCCTCGAAATTCAAACAAGAATGATAATCAAAGGAGATGGAAGAACAAGATATATATATATATATAGCATACTGCTGAAACTATATACAAACTAAACAATAACTGAATGCATAATAAGTGACTCCACCTCAAGCGGTGAGTAAAATACAAAAGATATACGATACTAAGGTAAGAAGGGATCCTAGTCTATAAGCGACTCTGAATAGAACTCCTTCAAACTATCCTCCATCTTCTTTGTACCATCCCGAGCATCCTTCATTCTCCACACTTCTAACCTTAACAAAGGAATAAGCATAAAAATACTCAAACAATATTCACAATTACTAGCAGTCAATGCTCATGGTTTGCTTAGGTTCAAAACTCCCTCATCGTCCAAAGATGAGAAACGATCTACTAAGCCTACCTTGTGCTTAACAGCCTCAAGTCATTACTTAGATGATTATTTATGCTACCTCATAATGAATTGAAGAGCCATTCCCTAAACTCTTTATAAGTCAACAAACACATCTTATAAATGTACCAAAGCCTGTACGATGTATATAGACCATCTATACACAATATCTGATCTGATCACTTGCTCGATCACATAGATTTCACTTTCCAACTAGTATAGATCACTTGACCTCTCTAGTGCGTACTTTGATTTGGTTTCTTGATTAGAAACCTCCGTTCCCCTTACATAGTCATATACTATGATAGAAAATATCGGGATCGTATCACGAATCCTTATCAAGTGTTTGCCGTCAAGAATCGAGTGAAAAATCCTTGTTAGGACCGGTGTAAACTACCTCGAAAAAATATACTCGAATACTGGATCAAAAACAGTTATACGAATAAAACGATCTACATACAACTTACGTATTTATCCTATTGGTTTCTTAACTACACCAGTATCCATGTAATCATATGTATTTATACAAACAATATATCGTTCAATACTAAATCATTTATGAATCATTTCATGAAAACATACCTTCAAGTTTATCCATATTTTATAACTTAAGTTCATACTCGTATAATACTTCATTGCATCCTAAGAGCATACGTAAAACATCATTTTGTTTACTTAACAAGTATGTTTAACCATTTAACCCTTGTTTTAACTTGCTATCTTCTCAATTCAAGTGTAATACAAACTCAACTTTACATTTAGAAAAACACTTAACTTCAAGTTCTATAACAACTCAGAAGTTCCCGGTTATCCAAAATTGCTGAAAATTCCATTTCATTTTGACAAATGAAAACTAGCAAACAACATATCATACATGATGCACATACCATACTTTCCTAATGCAAAGGATACACGTATCCATGAAATAACTTAACAAGGGGACTTTTTAGAACTAAACACCGGTTTTCATTTCAAATAATTTTGAAATAATATATACATATGCTTTTTATATATCAAAATTTATTTTTGGGATTTAAATCAAAATTTATTTTTGGGATTTAAATCAAAATTTATTTTACTAAAACAACTTTGTAGCATCCTTCACTTAGAAACCCAAAAATTAATGCCGATAATACTATAGTTATCACCGAAATTATTTTCAAGCAACTGAAGTGAGTTCAGTACGTCTAAACCATTCATTTGGTATTTAAACAAATCAGTCCAAAGTGGTATCAAATACTTCATATAATAATACTGAGTATCATGATCTCAATTTCTTAAATCAATCTCCCAAATATTTACTTTCAGATAATATTATTATTAATTTTGCCAAAATCTTAAAAAAACATTTTCAAAAATACCGAGATTTAAGTTCTCAAATTCTCTATTCAAATCCTTTCTGTTTATAAACCATATTTTATAAACTTACTTATATAAATCTTTTCAAAAATATTTATTTCCAAAATATTCTAACTTTTCTTTTATTTATAGTAAACATCTTTTACTAAATTTTAACTTCTAACCAAACATTATCACCGAACGCCTTATAGTCAAACCGTGAAACTTAATTCACAAGGTGTCCATTCAATGTTACCACAATTACTATCTTCCTACCCTATGATGTAGAAAGGTAAAGCTGCTCATAAATTGGTTGAGCACAAATCAATAATAAACAATACTCAATGTTCCTAACATGCCGAACATGACTAAACGATCAAGGTTATGGGATATTAAACTATGAGAAGCACTAATATCAAACCAAACATGAATAGGTAAACTATAAAAAAATAGTATACCCTCAAGTTGCTTTCCCTTCCTAGCTGCAAAAATAGCAAAAACCCTATGCTACTCTCCACTCTTAAGCATAGGACAATCTCTAACAAAATGGTCAGGCTGATGGCAACTATAGCACCCTTTTAGTGCAAACTGTGCCCCAAGCTTCGAAAAATTCGCAATCGATGCTTTCACTACCTGCACTTTAGCCACCCGTCCTCCTTTCTTTGATTTATAACTCTAAGCAAAGTGTCCCTTCTGCCTACACTTACGACAAACTACACTAGAAATGTCTCTCGATGGCCAAAACTTCTGCTTGTTGCCTCTTGTCAGCGCAAATATAAATGGCCTTGGAGCCGAACCCTCTAATTGAAAAGCTGTACTTATGATATCCTTGAATGCTCCTTAGATATGATCCATCATATCCTTACATACCATGTTGCACAAATTAATCCAAGCCTGGACTTTGATGATAGTCTCAGTGTCGTTGAACCTCTTTCTGCCCAACACCTCAAACTCTTGCCATATCGAAGCAAAGTCTTTCTATGGCTAAACCTTCACGACTTCTTCTACTACATCCCTCTCAGCATTAATAGCTCTAGCATCCATAGTTCTTACTACCTAATCAAAGCAGAACGGTTTAGGAAACTAAAGGATAGAGTTATTCAAGGGAAAGATACTAAGAGAGGATTATGAAGAAAGAGATTTTTCTAAAGAATAATTTAAATGTCCAGTTTTCAAAATACAAATACGCTCTCATATGTATAATACACTCGACTCATTCTAGGGTGTCACTTACCCTATCTCTAATGAGCTATACCCCACCAAGGCCAAGGTATTCACTCAACCTTGAGCTTTAATACCACATGTAACGACCCAACTAGTTGACCCTCGAACGTCGACACTAATACATCCACGATATTTCATGTACCGAGTACCCAAGTGTCGAAAAGACAGAAAGTTGGGGTAAAATAAAAGAAAATCAAATAGAACAAAAGGAGAGAACACAACATCGAAATCTCATAATGGAACAGTAATATATAATATCAAAGGAATAGTACAAAGCGTTACTCTAAATACAAAAATATCAGAGTCACTAAAACCTAAGTACTATTATCATCCTGGATAGATATAACTATCCGTCCTTACAATGTTGATACATATAATATAGAAATGTAGCGGAAATAAGAATACAATGGAAGGTAATCATCCAACTTATCTCCATAAGCTCCAAAACATCTATAGCTAAATCTGGAAACAGACACGGGGTTGACCCGAGCATTATAAGAAAATAGCACCTGGATCAGTTTGGTAAACCAGCATGAGAAACTCAAAAAATATGAGATAAGTAATAGTAACCATTGAGACCATATGGAATATCATAATGCTTTCCTCTCAAATGAAACCAACTATTAATTTAAGTTGAACATATAGTGATATGATAGATAATGTCTAGAGTGTAGCACATAAATCATATCAAATAGTTACCGTGTGAACGCTACAATAATAATAAGTATATGATCGATACCGCTATGGTGTGTTCGCATAATGGATTTTCCATGGAGATCTCCTCGGACCTACCCGAATCCAAACTCCTACACAAGGATCAGAGATATCCTTCCGAGCAATATACATCACTAGGGAATGTACTATGTGAAATATATAACTAGCCTATGCCAAAAACACTCATGTTCGAATGCATCGCTCTTGCATGCATATCCGTAAGTAATACTAGATGGAGTCGCCTGCACCCTTGGAATTGCTAAAATGCTATGTTTCCTTTAGCTCTGCATCCTATCTTTGGTTTTAGTCATTTCCGATGTCGCGACTACGTTCGGCATCTCTTACTCGAGTCTTCATCACTAGAACTGAACACAAATCCCCAAATGGATTTCTACATCTTGAACAGATCACGAATCACTACATGGATTCGAGCATCTCGAACCTCTTCATAGGTTTCCTAAATAAGTCCTCCGATGAATGCTAACGCTATCCTCTCTCATTGAATACTCCTCAAGAAAGACAGTCCCATAAGATAGCATCGTTTGAAATGTTAACGCTGACCTCTCCCTTGGTCTTAACCTTAGGATTGACAGTTGAACTCTATAACATTTCACTTCTCAACCGCTTGCAAAATGTAGGACTTATATACTAGTTTTAAAGTGGTATTCGATAAGTGAAACACTTACCGATCCCGGTTTCTTAGAAACTAATTTGATTAAATTCCGGTTAACTCAATTCCGGTTCTTTCAAAAGTAAGCGAAAGCTAGAGACATTTTGTACCACTGTTCCTCATAGGGGATCACATTGATATGAAATCGCGAAGCTTTTTGATAACTTATTAAGTCATATTTAGTCAAGTTTTATAATTGACCGGTCGATTATCTAACAAAACAATTACTTATACAAATCATGATTCGTACGCTTAACTCATTTCCGACATTCCAACTTAATAATTCTTTGTTCAAGAGTGAAGTCAGTTAATTTAGAGCACTGGTTGCATCAAAGCCTTACCTACACACTTCATCTTGAATCTCACAAATAGATAAGTCTACCTATGTGCTTTGTTCAAGGTCTTGTCACAAATCCTACAAGTCCATTCAAGTCCATTCCAAGTTCATTCAAGTCCATATGCATGGATTGCATATGCCACTTACTTTTAAAGTAAGAATCCAAACCAATGTTTTAACATAAGTTAATAACAATTCAATCAACATAAACACAATCAAATACTAACATATATATGTTATATTTTCATTAAAAGTGAAGTGTCAACTCACCTTCAATCCAACAAACTACCAAGATCCAAGCTAACCAAGTCCAAGCTCAACCTAGCAACACCTTTCCTTCCTTCTCTTCTTGCTTTTGCCCCCTCCTTCTCCTATATTACTCACTGCCTATGCTCTTATGGCGAGTGTGGCTTTGGTTCTTAAAGTTCTAACTTGATGGAAGGTGTTCTGATATTGCACTAAGTCTTGTGGCAAAATTTGAAGTGATTTGGAGTTGATTTGCAACAATTTTCTTTAAGATATAAGAGAGGAGGAGGAAGAAGAAGAAGCCATTGATTTTTCAACTCAAAGCTTTGTAAATTTTTGCGAATGATAACTAAGGGTATGCCCCTTCTTATATAGGCTTAGGAATTGTGTTGCTTAAGCTCTCACTCACCCCTCACTATGCCATGGAAGCTTCACCTCCCATCACTTCTCCTTTAAGTCACTACTCCATTATGCTAATTACCATTATACCCCTCCCATGATAATATATCTTATTTATTAGAAGCTTCTAGAACATTCTAAGCTTTATAAAGAGGAAGTACACTAATTAGTTGCTAATGCATTCATTTGATCATTGGCCAAGTGCATAAAAGTTCGAACTTATATCGATCGAAAAGCTGTTTATCGATAAATCGATTTTGAAGAATATATTTTTATTAACAATTTTCAAAAACAAGTTTTTTATCATTATTTATCAATTAAATGATGTCTAACAAGGTTGTAAAATCATATTTATAACACTAAATTATATTCCAAAATGTTACGATATTCGAAGACGAAGTGTTCGAATTTCCAAATTGCTACAAAACAAGAAGACAGAAACAGTGTGACTACAATCAACACCAAGATATTGTCTATCTATGGCATCCATCCTTGTGTCTAGAAGAAGTAAGGAGGTCTAAAACTGATACAGAAGGTAGCTTGCCCTGACAGATCAAATATAAACCCGATATAGAAGGTAGCTTACCCTGACAGATCAAATATATTCAATAGAGCTCTTAGCCTCAAAAGCTTCAAGGGTGGAAGAAGACAAGGCAAACATCACCTTCACAGCTAAGGAAAAGAGAGGATTTGGCTACCCTTACCACAAACCCACGGTCATATCAATCAACATTGCCGAAGCCAAAGTGCATTGGGTCTTTATTAGGGTAAGCTTAGTCAACGTCGTGTTCAAAAATGTTTTTGAGTAGATTAAGATCCCGTATGTCATCCAACCTCACTCCTTGTACTCTAACCATTTATGACTTCAATGGCATTGAGATCATTCCCTTTAGTTCAACTTTTCATATCACCATCGATGAGGAACCCCATCCACCAAGATTAAGGTAAAATTTGTAGTAGCAAATTGCTTGTATGTTTACAACATTCTGATTGGTAGGCTGGTGTTGGCGGACCTAGACGCTGTCATCGCATGTCAAATGCTCACTATAAAATTCCTCATCGAAAGAGGCATCGCTGCATCCGTGGCAATTAGCAAGCCATCAAGGATTGCAACAACATCTCTCTACAATTAGCCAAGAAAGGAGTTCTCATTCTTTAACAAAAGTTGGCAATGCTTGTCAATCGTCAACCAAGGAGAGTGTGACAGCAACACAATGATCCCCCTCATGTTAGGGCCATCCACAATGGGGAAACACTTGAGAAAGCAGTAACATATGTGTATCCCCTGCTCTCGAGAGAAAGCAAGGGCCATGAATCACTCCTGTTTATGCCAAAAGCAAGGAAAACCAAGACCAATTCTCCCTAGCCAGCCTAAACGGAACTTGAGAACTTATAGCAACATGGAATGAAAAAGCTACCCCTTATAGTAAGCAGAAAAATAGATACCATCGCCCTTTCCTTCTTTACATTGATGGACTTATCCATGAGAGCCAGGGACATTCAAAGCGCGACTGTGAACTTCATCGAGTGCATAATCCATGCCTTAGATTGATGTGACTTGGAATTGAATAAAGGATATGTCAGCGATGACCCACTTGACCCTTGGATGGGGGCACCAATCCTAATGGTGGTCTTGCAACCCTTTTAAACTATCAAGATAGACATCAATGACCCTAGCAAGCTTTTCAGATTGACACAGTGTTAGACCCAGAAGTCAGAGCATAGATGATAGGTTTTCTTAAGCAAATTATGGACATGTTCTCCAAGCGCACGTAGAAATGACTGGCATAGATCCCTTCATCAGATGTCACACCTCAACGTTGATCCCAAAGATCACCCTGGCCACCAAAAAAGGAGACCAGTCGACCTATAAAGATATAGGGCATATAAGGAAGAGGTAGAGAAGTTTCATAGCAACGGTTTCATTCGAGAGTCTTAATAACCGGTATAGGTGGCCAACCCTATGTTAGTTTGGAAACCAAGTGGGCCTAGAGAACATGCATTGACTTCTTCGACCTCATAAAAGCTTGCTCGAAATATAGTTTCCCCTACCATGCATCACCAAATCATGGATGCAATTAGCGGATATGAGTTGCTTATGTTTATGGATGTTTACTTCTAATATAACCAACTTGCCATGCGTGGTCCAGATCAAGCGAACACGTCATTCATTCAACAAAGTGGGACTATACTATTTAGAGCGACATCGTTTGGGCTTCGAAATGCGGGGTCTGCTTACCAATGGCTCGTAAATAAGATGTTCGCATAATATATTGGAAGGTCAATGGAAGTTTACATAAATGGCATGTTAGTTAAGTTCAAGAAGGCCGAGGGGCACATGCACAATTTGGCAAAAAAACTTTAGTATCCTCTGTAGGTACAACATGAAACTGAATCCTAAGAAGTGCTCATTTGCGATCTGCTTCGATGTAGTGAGCGCTAAAGAAAAGTGGCCAACCCTAACAATATTTAACTAATATGGATATGCAAATCCCCTACATTGTCAAACAAGTATAGAGCCTAAATAGGATGGTTGTCGTGCTTGGTTGCTTTGTATCCAGGGCCACTGATAAGTGCGTTCTGTTCTTTAAACTTATAAAGAATGGAAAGTCATTTACACGGACTGATGATTGCACCAAGACATATGAAGGTTAAAGCACCCCGTTCTCTCTATGTACATAAATGGGGAAGGCCTCCATTTTTACCTCACAGTCATTAACCACACGATCAACGATGTCCCGTATGAGGCGAGGGGAAGATCCAACGACCAATATATTACATCAATATAAGATTATCGGGCCTGGAAACAAGATAATCAAGATTAGGGAAACTGACATTATATTTTCTTGTAGTGGCTTGTAAACCTCATCCCTATTTCCATGACATCCCATTAAGGTCCTCACAAATCGACCTATAAAGCAAGTGTTGAGTTGACCCGACATAGCGAGTCATCTTCTAAAGTGGGCAGTGAAACTTGGACAACATCACATCATCTTACACCCTCGTACCTCCATATAAAGCCAAGCCATGGTCAACTTCAAAGTAGACTGTTCCAATCTGGATAACAGTGATGGAAAACCAACCATCAACCAATGCTCTTGGCCATTATATATCGACGGGATATCGAACGAGAAAGGGGTATGGGCTGGTGTGGTCCTTATCACTCTCAACGGGAAGGACATCTACTTCGCCATCAGAATGAACTTTAAGGTAACCAATAATGAAGCCATGTATAAAGTCGTCCTGGTCGGTGTTAGGATGATAAAGGAACTTAAGATTGAATTGGTCCGAGTGTGCAGTGATTTCTCGATGGTCATCAATCAAATCGCCTAACGTTATCAAGTTAATGACAAAACACTGGCCCTATGTATTGCTAATGCCAAGAAGCTGATTAGCACTATCTTCGACTTTAACCTAGAATAGACAACTAGAGAAAAGAACGTCAAGGCCAATCAATTAGCCAAGGAGGCAAGCAACCCAAAAAAGTCAGTCCCTAGGTCCCATTGGAGGTCCGGTCAGCACTGTATATCGAGCCGAGGGCAACTACCATGGAGGTTAGCAACAAACGCTAGGGTAGTTGGGTAACCCCGTTCTTGAAGTATTTAGTGTGCGTGGAGCTACCTAGTTAGGGGAAGGAAGCCCAAAAACTACTTTATCGGGCAACACAAAACAATCATGGATGGAAAACTCTACTAGAGAGGTATTCCTTGCCTCTTCAATGTTTCATTATCAAGGAAGAAGCCGACTAGATACTCGAGGAACTACACGAGGGTTTCTAAAGGGACTATGCCAAGGGGTAGAGCCTAGCTAAAAAGGCTGCTCAATAAGGGTCCCACTAGCCAAAAATGGTTAAGGACTCCATGGACTATGTCAAAAAGTGCGACTGGTGCTAACAATTCATAAAGATCCAAGGGCTTCCACCAACTTGCTTACCACTATGACATCCCCATAGCCCTTTAACACATGGGGGTTGATTTGATTGGAAGCTCCTTAATGCAAATGAGGATACAAGCTCGTCATATGTAGTCTCCGTCGGTTATCAAATGAGTCGAAGCAGAACCCCTCACCAGGGTCACTACACTCAAAATACTCAAATTTGTTGTCAAAAACATCATTTCTCATTTCAAACTCCCAAAGAATATAATCGTTGAAAATGACACCCAATTCAAAAGCGGATTATCACTTGGATTTTATAAGAGGACCGGGATAGAGAAGTGCTTCTAATCTGTTCTCTACCCTCAAGCAAACGGGTATGTGAGGGCGGTAAATAAGACCATCAAATCAACACTAAAGAAGCACCTCATGGAGGCTAAAGGAAACGAGATCAAAGATCCATCGCCAGTACTTTGGTCATAAAAGACCTCGAGCCAAACCTCAGTAGGGCACTACCTTTTCTCTCTGGCCTATGGGTACGAAGCTATGTTGCTTATAGAAGTGGAAGTCCTCTTCTTGAGGCACCACATCATAATGTCGAGCAAAATGAATAGTTATTATGACTAGGGCTTGATGCCCTGGACGAACGAAGAGCGAAGGCAGAGCTCCAGACCAAAGCCTATAAAATAAAATTTTGTAGAACAATACAATGTGAAGGGAAAGCTATACAAATTTGTCATGGGAGACTTAGATTTATGGTGGGTCTTTGCAAAAACAAAAAACCCAACCGAAGGGATGCTAGGACCTAATTAGGAGGGACCATATATTATCATTGATGTTTTAACCAACAGAGCCTACTGTCTCACTTATTTGGATGATAGCAACATCCTATGCACTTGGAACCTAGAGCATCTCCAGGTATATTATATTTGAAATCACTTTGTAAGTCATAGTCATAAGAATTAACAAGATGTGTACACTGTCCTATAACGTGTTCGACCTTTTTAAAGTCCTGTTTTGTGTAAAATAAGTAGTACACCTCATTCTGAACTCTTATATATCAAACCAACTAACAAATGCACAAATGACCACCCTAAGAGGGTATTGGCATGCAACGCCTCTACCCATGCTAGGGAGAGCTACAATGATAAGGCTGCCCTTTGAGGGTGCACGAGACAAACAATACTCCTTTCCATGATGAGGGCACCATCACATCAATGACAAAACCACCCACTTATGGTCTAGATTCATGCATTCATGGTGTATTGCTCCATGAGGATGGACGAGCTGAATAATGCTCATGTCCATGCCAGGGACATTGGCACATTAGTGGAAAGACGACCCATATATGGTCATGGTTCATGCATTCATGGTGTATTTCTCTATGATGATGAATGAGCCTAACAACACTCTTGTCCATGCTAGGGACACTGGTGCATCGATGGCGAGACCACCCACATATGTTGTACAACCCATTGTTAAGAACCAGTTATTTAGGATTTGATAACGAAGATTAAATTACTTAAAAGAGTTTTAAATAATAAAATATAAATTGAGGTAATTTGGAAATTTATGGTAAAATATTTTTGTAAAGTGAGAAACTATTTATTTAAGCAACTTCGATTTTGTAAAGGGTCTATTTATTTTAACAAGCCAAAATGATGTTTAAAATATATTAAAAGTGGATAAATAATTTTTATAAAATCAAACATTTAAAATATAGAAGTTTAGAAATTTACTTTTAGAAGATATAATTTTTTTTTCATTAAATGAGAAATATGAAATTTATTTGTAAATGGACTTAATAATGTAATTAAGGGATAATTAATTAAAAATGGATCAAATTATGGAAAATAAATTTTAACAAAATATAGTATGTTGCCTGAACATTATAGATGTAGTTAAAAATTTTAATTGTGTAGTGAAATTATTTTTAATGGTTAGGAAATTATTTTGCAAAAGAAATAAAGAAAATAAAAGTAGTATATAGATTATTTAGTGGCACAAGGAAGCTTGAACCCAAAATTGAATTCATGAACCGACTCATTTTATCCTATCCATCCTAAGAAATCCAAAGATTTCCACTCCTTACAAATATCTCCTTTCTGTAGCTCATTTTCATACATAGTAGCCCATTTTCAAATTCCAATGAATAATTAAAACCCTAATTCTTCTTTTAAAAATTAAACTAAAATAAAATCCAATAAATTCCCAAATCAAAGTATATGCTTCTTAGCATGCTGCTACACTACTAAGGCTGCAAAGTTCGAGATTTAATTAAGGTAGTGTTGGGTTCCTTGCATTTACAAAGTGCGAGTAAGGAGAAATTAGATGAAGTAGGAGAGCTAATTAAAGTTTGGTCTACTACTACATTCATGTGAGTGAATCTTCACTCACGTTCCTATGTTTGAAACATGATTTGTGATATAGATTGTAATGTATGATTGTGTGTCCACTTTTATTTATGTTTGAATTCATGCTAGACATTGTTGCTTTCCGTTTTTTTCTTTGTAAGATGAATCCACCATTCTGATATTTCTACCTAAACAATGCGAACGAATTGCGTAACTTGCAAATTGAATATGGGTAATGAACTGTGTTTTAATATGTGCTCAAGGTTAGATTCGAAAGGGGAGGGAATGGTCAAAAAACGACGATGAGGGGGGCGAGGCGATAGCAAACCTAGAGCTACAAGCTTCGGACTCGACTAGAGTGGTCAAACCCATCGTCACATCGATTGCTTGTGACCTTAGGTCGATCTCTCTTGGGGCTTGAAGCTCTAGTTTTTCATTTGTGTTCATTTTCAAAACTAAATACTTTCAAAAAAAATAAAAATTGAATTTTGAAATAGAAAGGGTGCAATTTCCAAATATGAAGTTATTTAGCGAAAAATAATTTATTTTCATTAATTTTTTAAAGAAATTAACAGTTTATTCTAATAAAAAGTAATTTTTGGCTTTAAAATTTTATATATAAATCAAATTAAATCATAGTAAAAATTGTGAAATGATTTCCAATAAACATTATTGACTTTAAAATAATTTCTCCATGATTTTGAAATAAGAAAGAGATTTTAAAGTTATTTTTATAGTTAAAATTCTAATTTTGGTTTTAAATAAATAAGGAAAATTATAATCTTATTTGGAAATTAAATATAAGCTTTTGAGTTCAATAAATATATATTTTCCATAAATAAAACTTCGTTTTTATGTAATGTTAAGTGTTTGAGTGGATGTACTTTTTATGTAGAGGAATTTGAATAAACGGAATTACAATACTGTTTGGTATGGAACTTTCGGTAATATTCCCCTGGTTATTCAGTAGACTTGTTATATAGAATTATGTACTTAAGTGTAATTTACAAGCATTGAGTAAATGAGTGAATAATACCATGTGGTATGAGAGACCTGAGCTGATATTTGTTCGGTTAATTTTTGTAAGTAAATGTCACTTTTATATATAATATAGGGTCAGAAGTTTATATATCATCTAAAGGTGACTCTTTTAAGCTTAGTAGTTGAGAGAATATTCCTCTCCAAGGGTTATCAGTTAAGTCATATGGGGGATTTATAGGTTCATTCTCTATAGCTTAAGTTATTGGGAATTATTTTCCATTAGGGCTACTGGTCGAGAATGTATTATATTGTATCATTTTCTCTCATTAGGACTTATCGAGTCAAGAGTATTTATGGAGAATCAACATTTAGGTTTCGCGCCATTATGTAGATAACGTGCTTAAAACCCCCATATAGGCTATTATCCATCCTATCGGGCTAACCGTAGGGTTGCGCCCAAGGTCTGTGATGTCAACTTGATGAGATTAAGGCTAAGAGTTATCACTCTCATTAGAGTTATTGCCCCGACGTCACAAGAAGGGCCAAAAGTCTATTACCAAATGCAAGTAGGAGTCGTGACCATGCCAACACAAATTTGCAACATGTTTATAACATGCAGATGGATATAAGGGTTGTGACTCTAGGCGTTACTAAGGGACTATAAGAAATAATCTACAGTATTTAGTGTTTTCTAGAGCAGTGTTGTGGTACATCAATCTCCTATCTGGATGACTTAGGTTGATTCCATTCATTGTAAATTTGATGATAGTACCTTTGGAGACAATATTATATGACATTAGAGACTTGCTATGTTCATGTTTGTTGTTTGAGATACCCCCAACTCAATGTTAAACAATGCTTTTGTTTGATAATTTCAATTTTTTCCATTTGGTGCTTTTGATTAAACGATTTTTTGGTTGAAAGATTTGTGTTTTGGAGTCTACATATCCTACAGTTTATATATCTCTTATGACCATTAAGTCGAGAGATCGAATCTATCATTATGGATGTTGGTCGAGATATACATCATTTATAGTTACTTTTCTTGGTTTGATTTATTGACTGCTTTAATGTGATCACAATTATTATTCATTGTGAATAATTATCATGTATGATTTACCCATTATATTTTGACATTGTTCTTTAGACATAGTCTGACCCATTTATTATTTTTATAATTCTCGAGTTTGTCCAAGGCATTTCAGGTCAAAGGAAGAAGTATCCGGTTAGTTTTATTGCGTACCTTTTGGAGGCTAGTCTACATAGTAGGATTACAACACCTTTATGTATTTCTGTAGCCTTATTTGTGTATGTGATGTATGATGATATGTATTAGACTATGTTATGTATATTTTGTAGACAGTGGGCTTTGGACTTGTATTATGTAGACTCACTGAGACTTATGTGATGTATAATATTTTATATCTACATTATGACTCTGTGATCTCTTTTATATTATGTATTGTGTGTTATTCTATCCTGGAAATGCATGTGTTTATTACTTTATGCCAATACCATGTATGTATTAGTGAGTTGTATTTGATGTTAAGATATGTACCCATGTTAGTCCAAGGGAATATTCATGTGTGACAGCCCAATACCGCCTCATTCTTCATATTATCAAATAATATTACATAGTATTACTCTTTTGTAGTATGGGTATAGAGGTATGGTGTTAAATGTGGCCCCAATTCATGCATTTATGGCATATTGCTTCATGAGAATGCTCGAGCTAAACAACGCTCCAGTCCATGCTAAGGATACTAACACATGGATGGCAAGACCACCTATGTATGGCCCCGATTCATGTGTCTGTGATGTACTACTACATGAGGATGTGTGAGCTTAACAATGCTCCCATCTGTAGTGGAGGCATCAACAAACTGATGGGGGCAATGGCCTATGTAGCGGTCCCAATTCTTTCACTTATGATGCTGCCCGTCCCTCCAATAACGAGGCACTGATGCAAAGATGAGTGCATTTTCTCATCTATTAATCCTCAGTCTTACATTCGTAATGTTACTCAGTCTGACCATCTTAATGAGTCTAGGCCACCAAAGGCCTACCAATAGCCACTCAGAGTGACCTAGCAATAAAAAGGCCTGACATCATACAATGGGCGCCTCAACAACAGACTAACTCATAGGGATACTAAGTATGCTGGAAACGAACAAGTCAGCTCGACAATAAAGATAAGCTTCTGCCCTTTACACTTATCTAACTTTTATAATGTTTGCATAGACGTGCCTTAGTCTTAGTGTTTGCTAAATAATGTCGAGGGCTCCATGAGCTGTCCATCGATATATATATATATATATATATATATATATATATATATATATCTATGTATGCGTGCGTGCGTGCGTGCATGTATGTATGTATAGATACACACATACACACACAGCATAGAGCAATCTAAACAAACACACACACATATATATATATATATATATACGTGCACATAAATACACACACACACATACATATATGCATATAAGATGAACGTGAAAAGAAAAGAGAACAGTATACAACAATTGGGCAAAATATCATTCTATTTAGAAGATTACGATGTTCATTACATTAAAAAAGGGAGGGCCTTGCTTATCGCACAAAAAATTATTATTACATGAATTCATTGCATAAACAGAAAATATATCCCTTAAGTGATAATTTAGAAGTTGTCGTCTTCGGTCATCACTTTCTCAACTTCTGGTCCAAAGGGCAGGGTGTTGGGGGAGACCATATGTATGGCAATCTACTCCAACATTGGTATGAGGGGAGGGGATTGACTTGCAAAAACCATTTCCAACTCTATCTCCTATCGAACATCGATGTATTCCTGACATTAAGGAAGTCGACGACCATGGGTAGATTGCAGTTGGCTAAAAAATGCTCTTTACCATCCTCATCGGCTGAGTTTGCCAACCCACCTCCGTTTTGGCCTTCTATGCCTCGTGGGTTTCAGTAGTGATGCCGCATTGATAATGGAGAAGTGACCTCTTCGGGTCGTCAACCTCCTTTTCCCTCACCTTTGGTTTGGTCCTCGACTGACCTACATCCCTCTCAAGTCCCTCTCGACGAGCAACCTCCTTGACAAGCCCCCTCTTCGCCACCGTCTTTCCCGTTACTATGGTCTCCCTCACTGTCTCCACCTCTCTTACCTTATTCTCCTCCTTCCCCACTTTGGCTTGAGTCTGCTCCCTTTTCTTCTCCTCCATAAGCCTCACCATGGTCTTATCCACTGTGTGCTTCTTCAATAACACTATCTCCTATGGGATCCTAAAGGCACGAGATTGGCTTATAAAAGGACAAAAATAGCAATAAAATGGTTGGAAAGGGAAAGGGAAAGGGAAAGGGAGAGAGTTATTTAAATAGGTCATACCAAAAAAGCCTTCTGGACATCTACATCTAGGACCAACTCCAGACTATGCCGACCCACCTAGACTTGGGCCATTGCGCTTGCTCTAAGTCCCCGACAACGGTCCCGGCTAGCATTTGAAGCAGCCCTTTTAGCCAAACCTCATTCTTCTTGTGGGCTGCTACAAAACTAGTCATCCCACCACCTCTTGCTGGCCACTCACCAGCTTCGCCTTCTTAGAATAAAAGGAGTGGGACAGACCCCACTTTGAACCATCAAGCTCCTCACCAATCCTTACCTATTTGTGGAAGTGGATGGAATCCAGCATGGTACCAGCCCCCAAAAGATATTGAGAGTGGGCATCCATCGTTTCTTGCAATATAATTTCAAGGACGAGGATGATGAGGTCCCTCCCTAAGAAGCCGAAGTGAGCATATTTTGTAGGATGTCTACGGCACCCTACGGGGGTGGAGTTGGGGTCGATGTGGTCTCGGCTTAAATGGGAGTGTCCAAGGTAGAAAAGTTAAGTTGGACCACTATAACTCAAAGTCAAAGAAAAGGTTATTCTAAGATAATTTTAAATAAAGGTATAAGAAGATAAGTTATGGAACTACAAGACTACTAGTGGAAAGTCTATCTACTCTAGGATTAGACCTGCCACCTCCTATTAATCTAGAGTGGGCAAGGGGACTCAATGCCACTATAACTATTACGTGTCCCCTTTAGAGGAGCATGTGCCAAGGGGCACAATCATATGTGGGTCATTTATATTTCAAGACTCAAAGGAAAAGGGACTTCAACTGAGGAGCTTGTGCTCTCCGTTGTGTCTAGGGCTAATGTCCACCTTCCCATCCTCTTTGCCTCCAGCATCTTTAGTGCTCATGTAATTAGAGAACCATAAAGTATTACATTTAGTGGTTATGAATCTAATTCATAGAACCTTCTTATCGGCAGTGGTCCCATCTATTTCCCTCTCTGCATATTCGAATAGGCATGGATCATACGTTTGCCACTCTCCCTCCTTGAACTACTGGCTGAAGTTGAGCTCAAATCCTTGGTTGATCTCCGTAGTCTCCGCCTCCTTCCTTGCTGATTAAAGCTTTGTAATACCCTTTACTATATTAAACAATTTTATGGAATTGTTTCACCTAAGAAGATACATTCTTAACATAAGAAAATAAACATGACAATAACAACAACCTATTACATGCCTTTTCAAATAAAGCTTATTAAGATGAATTAAATGGGAAAGAGAAAAATTGAGCCGACGACCCAACTATCATGAGTAATAAGGTTCATTGATTTCTCTCTTTTCATTTCACTCCACACTCATAAAAATAAAAATATACGCTTATAGCATTAATGGTGGCGACTTAAGAAAGAGAAAGAGGAAAATAATAAGATTAAAGATAAAGTAAATAAAAGAAATCTAAGATCAGGTCAATTAAGAAATCTAGGTGAGTAATATATTCCCTTAATTCCCAATTTCTCTTGTAATTAGACATGGCCACGATTGTTAGTATTTGTTCTTAGGCTTCTCATAATAAAATTGATCTAAAAATTTAATATGATGTTGTATACATATTTTTAGAGATGGTTTTGATTTGTAGAATTTTCTTATGAATAAATGATTAAATATGAGTTATCTAAGGAGCCCTCTATAATAGAAAATTGCTAAAAATAGGGAGTTTGAGAAATTTTATGAAAAAACACATATATTTTCTTAAATTTTTTGGAATTTTTATAAGTAAGTTTCGAATTAAAATCCACTTAACCGAAGGGAAATTTCTTAGGATCGAAAGACAAATATAGGAAGCCAAAAGGTGATTTAAATGAGTAAAACATTTAAATAATGGTCAAGGGACTAGATCCTTAATATATGCCGAACAAGTAGAGTAGTACTGTACTAGCTGTAAAAGGACAAAGTCATAACAAAGTAGGAGTTGACACTTGTAAAGGTGGCATCAAATGGGTAGAATGTAGGCTTTCTCGTGTACTAAGAGGGAGCACAAAGGGTAAAGCTCCCAAGAAAAGGAAATGAATGAGAAAACACTTTGTTTAGGATATAAGTGTAATGAACTAGAAATGCTAAGTATGAATTTAGGTGTAATAAATCGAAGGTAGTAGCCGAGGGCTGAAGGCGAAGGAGTATATGATGGTGGTAGAGGAATTATAGGTAGTGGAGGTAATTTTCAAGACCTAATAGTGAAACTCTATTTGAAGACGAAATGAAACAAAACTATAAATCATGCTTCCCTAAACGAGACTATGTACAGTGACTATTGAGACCTATTAACTTTCGGTGAAAATTTAAATACCAAAATCTATTGACTTCCTAGTGTAGAGCTTGTATAGATGCCAAAGATGGTTGAAATAAGTATTTAGAACATTTTGAAATGTAATGTATAACAAAGATGATTTAATGGTTTAAAGAGGCTAAAGATAGTTTCAAAACTTTGAGTAGCTTAGTTAACAACTGAGGCTAAAACCTAAGAAATAAAGAGCTAGGCAGAATATTTGCTAGATGGTGTAAGGCATGCTGTGGCAACCAAGAACCGAAAGCATATGTATAAGGCATTTATGGTAAGAGAAACTGAAAATGTAGGTGTAAGGCACATGTAATAACTAAAATCGCAAACATCGATGTAAAGCCAAGAGTGTAACCACAACCGAAATTTTCGAGTTAGGCCCAGAGGCATTCGAACTGAAAGCATTGGTGTAAGATCTACTATGGTAACCAAAGTAGTATTTAGTAGATGATGTAAGGAATTATGTGGCAGCCAAGAACCGAAAGTAAAGGTATAAGGCCTAAGAGGTAACATAAACAGAAAGCAAAGGTGTAAGACCAAAGTTGCAACCAAGAACCAAAAGCATCATAAAGTATTCAGAACAATATATAATATCGAAATTAACATCAAAGTTATATAGATCACAACGGAATAATAATATACATAATATACATCATAAAGTATGAGTCTACAAAATATCAGTACTAGACTCGAAATATATACATCATCCAAAATATAGTGTCAACACACTGACTACAAAACAATATATCTGACATGTAACCCTAGATGTCACTATATACATGAAAGAGTAAACTCAAATATCAAAATGTGTAACAACCCTAGATTTTTGCATATATTTTAAATTTGACTTTATTTTATTTTGAAATTATTTTTAAACTTGTTTTATTTCAAACATTTCATTTTAAATATAAATTTTGATTATTATATGAATTATAATTTCAAACAGGTATAAATTGAATATTTTCCTGAAAAATGGATTTCTGGTCAAACTTTGACTTTTAGATTTTTAAATGTAAACATTTAAATTCTTAAATTTTATCTTTTATTATGAAAATAGATTTAATAACATGAATACTGCTTTTTGTTTCGTTGAAAACAGATTTAAATTGTGAAAGTTATACTATTTTCAATATTGTGTGTATATGAGTTATTTAACAATTTTCTTTATTTTTAATTTATATAAATGACATTTTATTTGTTAAATCTTACTCTAATTTGTATATTTAGGTTATATCATATATATTTTGACCTTTAAATATTTTAAAGTGATAATAAGATTTTTCCAAAGTGTATTGAATTTATTTCTAAATTTTAAAGCCTAGTTCTATTTTAAGCTGTTTTCTTAATTTAATTATATTTAATTAAAATTTATTTATTTATTTTTGCATTTCATTTTTCTTTTCTGAGTTTTTATCCTTATTTATCAGTAATTTATATGTATTTAAAATTTCAAAAGAAATTAGAGAAATTCGAAGAGTTTGTGACTCTTTAGTTGCTTGAGACCCTTTGTTTTCCCGCCTTTTCATTTTCTCACCTCTTGCATTCATTTCCCTTTAGCCGACTTTCTCATTTGTTCAGCTACTTATTTTCTCATAATTCACGTATACAATCTTCCTCATCTCTACAAAAAAATCACGGTCATTGATTGAGAAAAAAAATGGTAAAACTTCTCTTATTTTCTATGTTTTTCTTTGTTTTCATTTGTGTTTTGCACTTGTTTTCTTCCTTCTTATGATAGGCTCCTCCTTCCTCCTTCACCATGGCCACCTCTACCACCACCTGACCCATCCACCACCACCTCCAGTCCAGCCCCAAGCCAAGCCGTGCACCCATGATGACCAAATACACCAAAGATTTGCACAAACTCCACTTATATATGCATGGCCAATCACCATTGTCTTCATCACCTCCAAACTCCTCTTTGGCCGGCCAAACACCACCACCACCAACAAATTCTTGACCTGAACCCTCTGCCACGTCCTCCTCCACACCACTACAGACATGGCTGTGCTCCTCCTTGCTTTAGCCGAACCCATAGTTGCCATAGAAACATGTTGTTTTGCCTTGTGTAGTGGTGTTCATGCTCATATCTCTCTACCATACTTTGTTCCATCATTTTCCCATGCTAGGCCGACCTTTAGGAACCCAAACTAGATCCAAACCATGCCTTTAGCCGTGCCATTTTAGATCTGGAGCTGAAGCATAGGTGGTAGGAAGCAAGTACAAACCCTTTGACTTTGTTTATGCATCCATTTCTAGCTTTGTTTATGTATAATTTGAGTTGAAAACTTATGTTATATATACTTGTTTTGTTTGCATGTGTGTAAGGAGATTAATCTTTGGCTCTCCCACTAAAATCATATTCGTGTTGTCGTGCCTTCGAAGCTTCTCTGTTGTGTGTTGTTGTTTGTCATCTCCAGCTAATACAGGTGAGTAAATCTCACCAGACTAATATGTACTTATATAACTGATAAACCAACACCATTTGAATCTGTAATGTATATCATCATGCTATATCTATTTATATTATGATAATATGATGTTTACACCTGTTATTACACATGTTATATCATATGTCACTGTTATTTTATGCTATTCTGTTATTTATATCAGTTATCACCATTGCAAGTTCCCTGTAGATTTGAATCGCTATGGGTTGAAATGATACATACTCGAACGGACTTTAGAATAGGGAAAAATCGTTATGGGCTGAAATGATAGGCTTGAGTAGTTTTTATTCATTTTATTTAACTTGGGATTGCGGGTTTGAAATGATAGAACCCAGGTTTTCTTTGTAAATTTCGGATTGAAATGATATATATCCGTATCACTTGACCTAGGCTAGAAAATTGTATACAGACCCGTGGTTTATATATTTTTCTGAAAATTTTAAAATATTTTAAAAATGTAAATATTATGATATTTTGATTTAAATTTTATTAAAATGATTTCTATAAAATATTAGTGATTTTCTACAAATTAAATAAGTGAATTAAGTAAATGGTGAAGTAGAATTTGAAATATAAGTTAATTTTGGAATTTATGATTTTGTTTATAAATGGAATTTATGCAAAGTAAGAAAATATGACAAATTTGATTTAAAAGATGAATTTAATGATTTTATTAAGTAATAATAATGTTTAAAAGTGTTAATGATTTTGTATAAATTAAAATATAAAATAAATGAATATTTAAGCTGAATTTGGAAATATAACTTAAATTGAATTTTGTGAAATTTGTTTAAAAGTGAATTTTTAATTAAGTAAAATAAATGGAAATAAGTTATATTTTGGAAATTTAAACTTAGTTGTTAAGTTAAGAATTTAATTAAAGAAATGAAAATTTAATTGTTATTTAATTTGATTTTTGTATGGAAATTTGACTTTATAAAATCATAGAAATAAAGGTATTTAAATGATTGTTTTTAAATGTGAAAATATATGATTTTATAAGTTAAAATGATTTATATTAAAATTTAATTATGTGTGAAATTGTAAATAAAACTCTGAATTTGATTTGACAGCATTTTTGAAATGTAATGTAAAGATATTACAGCATTGGAAAATGCTGTGGTTGTTTTAAATGAACCAAATAGCAAATTTGAACTAAGGGTTATTATAGCATGTTGTTAGTGCTATAGTTGTTAAATTTAACTAAAATTTTAATTGAAAATAAATTAAAGTATTACAGCATTTTAAATGCCGTCTTTTGTTAATGAACTGTTTTTAAACATAACATTTCGTAGCATTTTCTAAGTGCTGTGAAAGTTGAATTTTCTTTGTTTAATAAATTCAAATGAATAAATGATCTTTGAAAAAGATTAAATATTGGAAATTAAATATTTAATTATTAAATATAATGAATTGGCTTTAAATGATTTAAATGGAATAGTTGATTTGGGAAATATAACTATTTTGAAATATGATTAAATGGTATTTAAATTTAAATTAAATAGATGATGTTTTGAAGTGATATTTTGATATTTTGAAATGAATTTGAAATGATATTAAATCTTGGAATAAATAATTGAAGTTTATATTAGTATGAAAAATATTTGGTTTACTTGTAATTTGAATCTATTTAAAGATACTAGACTTATGAAATATAAGATAATAAAGCTTTGGAATTTATTTTATAATTTGAATAGTTATTTTGTGGATTAAATATATATTTGAAATTTATAAGATTTGAAATGGTCTATGGAAATTTAATTGAAATAAATGATTGAATTGAATTGAAACTTAGGAAATTTTAATACTTGATTTGAAAGTATAATAATTACACTTTTAAATGGTTTAAATGAATTATTTTGATTGAAATATAAACTATTTAAAAAGGGTGACTTGAAATGATAATAAATGAATGATATCTTTAAATTTAAAAAGTATTTAAAGTTGAATATTTAGATTTGAACTCAAATGATATTTTGGTATATTAAAATGATTTGAAATGAAGTTTTGGAAAGATTTGATATTTTGATATATTAAAATGATTTGAAATGAAGTTTTCGAAAGATTTGATATTTTGATATATTAAAATGATTTGAAATGAAGTTTGAAAAGATATGATATTGTGATATATTAAAATGATTTGAAATGAAGTTTGAAAAGATATGATATTGTGATATATTAAAATGATTTGAAATGAAGTTTTGGAAAGATATGATATTTTGATGTATTAAAATGATTTGAAATGAAGTTTGAAAAGATATGATATTTTGATATATTGAAATGATTTGAAATGAAGTTTTGAAATGATATGATATTTTAAATATATTGAAATGGTTTGGAATTGATTTAATCTTTATTTTGATAAAGATTTGGATTTGAAATGATATTCTATTTTGAAGTATAAATTAGTTTTAAATTATAACCACGGGTTATAATAACGATTGGATGTTAAAGAGACCGGGATTGGATATGGACATACTCTCTGTCGATACCGAAAACCACTTTGACAACTGTGTATGCGGTGGAGTTTCCAGAATGAAGTAGGATGGTGGCGACGATCCTAAGGTATATACGTGGACCCAACTCCCGTGAGTTGGCATAAGGTGGCTAAAACAGGAGCGATCGACGGGCCAAGGAGGTAGCACCTCTGATCGGGCACACTTCTTCGATACCATTCTATTACTTGTGATTGATTTGGTGCGCACCCTTGATTTGAGAGTGTTGTTCGAGGTGGGCGGTAGTGGCTGCTATGCGTCACCACCAGCCCAGATGCGTAATTGGTATATCTACCCTGGCATTGCCTAGTTGTGCCGTGTCACCTACCATATCGAGCTTTACTACGAGTTTCTATTTGTGTCGTACCTATATAGTATCTTCTCGTAGCCTCTCGGGGTATGCAGGTACTGTATAGACTATTGGCACTATTATGTGTTAAGGGCTATATGGGTAACCCCTTAACGCTATTTTAAAGTATGTTTATTTTATGATTAGACATTATTATAATAGCGAATATTACTAGATAGTAGATAGTTTAACAGATCCTTAAAGAATGGGCGAATCCAAGCATTCTTTAAGTTACTTGTACCTTTATTACAGTTCACTTGAGTTGGTTTATATTGTATAAGTATGTATGTCCTGACTCGAGTGTTTGTATTTTTATTTACGCTCGGGTCAGCCTGAGTTATTCACAGATTTGGATTTCCGCTCTCTTGGAAATTTGAATCGCTGGAGATTATCTGCTTATCTAGTTTTATCTATCTCAGTTCTGTTGTTCTATTCAGCTTGTACTTGGTTATCATATTGCGACTTCTGTTGTACTTTATTTCTTCTGTTGTATCTTATTTAACTCTGATATATTTACATAGTAGCTTCATGAACCACTATTTCTTTTACTTCCGGTGCACTTCTTACTCTGTGTCTGTGATCTGTGATTATTTATTTACTGTATATTCTGAGATTTGCCAAATTTTATTTACAACGCGGTATTTTGAGCAATTCAAGTCCGACATGTGCGGATGCGAATGGTTGAAAATATCGGGTCGTTACAGTTGGTATCAAAGCTTTGGCTTTGAGGAAAATCTTAGAATGTATGGTAAATTTAGTTATAGAATCACTTTCATTCGAGCTTGAATCTCTTCATTTTTATTTGATTTCCTTTGAATTTTGGAACATTCCCTACGGTTCCAAAATCCATTATTGTCCCTCACTATTCATCTTCTTGTGATTCTGGAGTATCCCATAACTCCGCTTCGAATGAGCTTTATAGTGAATTGGCGGTCTTGCCAATACTCTAATGACTTGTAAAAATGGAAACTCCTTTACAATTAGCATTGATTCACCAGTGATTTATATCTATTCTTGGTTTAGATGCTAATATCTTTTGTTATTCCAAACTCTATCTCTTGAGATCGGATGTAGATTTACCCCAGAAAAATCCACATTTGATCTTATTCATTAAGTCACGGTTGACCCGGTTAAGGTTGCCTGCGATTTATCTAAGCTTATCCATCTTCATATTTTGTTAATTAATCATCTTGTCTTTGTTTCCAAAATATCTCCAAACATTTGAATTGTACTTGTAAATCTATGTTTGTTTTGTATATTGTGTTGTTTGAGTTGTTAATGTTGATTTGGGCTTCCGATCGATTCGTATGATCAACGCTATCGATAGGATTTCTAAAACACTTTGACAGAACAAACTAACACAATATTATTTTTAAATTTGGTTAATGAAATGAATTTTGATATAAGTAAATATTATGGAACTTAATAAATTGATTTAAATTGATTAATTGAAATGATAATACTTGATTTATCATTATATAAATGAATTTATAAATAGTTGTTTATAAATTTGATTTGGGAACTGAAATGAATTTAAATCAAGAATTTGAGAATTTAATTTCCGATGGTTTCAAACCTTGTGTTTAAAGTTTTAAAAGGATATATTATTTAAAGTATTTTTGAATAGAAATTTGTTTCCAAAGAATTTTAAATTTTTAAAATTTTAGTGCTCTTCTCGTTGTTGCTGGAAAATAATTTCGGTGATGACCGCGACATCATCAACGTTCATTTTCGAGTTTCGAAGTAAAGAGACCATTCTGTAGTCTTGCTACAGCTTTGTTTTGGGAAATTTAATTGATTTGAATTTCTAAAATATGATTTGATTTATAATATATATAGATATATGATTTAAATTTGATTTGACAAATTATGTACATACATTTATTTATCTCTAAATGGTTTGAAAGGAATCATAAATTTTATTCTTAAATTCTATCTTAAATAATAACTTCAAGTATAAAAAGAAAATCAAACTTTTGAATAAATATTCAAGCTTGAAATGATTGAATTAGAATGTTTATATTGTATATTAATTTTAGAAGTTTTATTTGTATAATTCTCAATTGCATTCCAATATAACTTACCTTAAATTTTAGAAGTTAACAATGTAATTGGATAATATACAATATAAAAAGATTTTTATAAATAAAATTTGGGTGGTTATAATAAATATTATACACTTAAATTTTAGTTATAAAAAGATTAACAAAGGTAAATAGAGTAAAAGAGTAATGGAATAATTTACACAATAAAATGATGTTAAAGGAGCTAATAATAATTAAAGCAGTTATAATAAGTGTAAGTATATTTAACATAGGTGATAAAATATATTGAGAGGGATAAATTTAATTTTAATTAGGAATAAAGAAGGATTAAATTTATTGAATGTTATACACTTAATTTTAATCAAATCCATGATTTTAGAGATTGTTAATTTAAGAAAATTAGATGATAAGATAATGAAATTAGAAATAGATAAGATTTATTTAACTTGTGTAAATTTAATTATCAATTTAAGTTGAAATCTCCATGGTTTCAAACTTATTATCTTATTTTGTTTTCCAAACTATCTTTGGGTGTCCTTACTTTCCTTATCGTGCTACAGACTGGTATAGGTGTCTTTCTAGGACCTTTATGTTTAGAAATCTTTCTATAATCTTTGATAATCTTTTGTACCCATTTTGAATCTGAGCACTGCTTGCCATCCACAGACCGTCGGTCAAGCGGAAAGGGTGAATCAGATTATAGAGGATCTTTTCGTACTTGTGTTCCTGATTCTGGTGAATCTTGGGAAGATCATCTCCACCTTATTAAACTTACCTATAACCACAGTTATCAGGTATAATTCAAATCTTCTGATCATCTTGTCTTAATCTTATTTCACTCTATCTTTTTTCTTGTGCTTTCCCGTACCTCATTCCTTTTCGGGGACGAAAAGTTTTGAGTGGGGGAGAGTGTAACAACCCTAGATTTTTGCATATATTTTAAATTTGACTTTATTTTATTTTGAAATTATTTTTAAACTTGTTTTATTTCAAACATTTCATTTTAAATATAAATTTTGATTATTATATGAATTATAATTTCAAACTGGTATAAATTGAATATTTTCCTGAAAAGTGGATTTCTGGTCAAACTTTGACTTTTAGATTTTTAAATGTAAATATATAAATTCTTAAATTTTATCTTTTATTATGAAAATAGATTTAATAACATGAATACTGCTTTTCGTTTCGTTGAAAACGGATTTAAATTGTGAAAGTCATACTATTTTCAATATTGTGTGTATATTGAGTTATTTAACAATTTTCTTTATTTTTAATTTATATAAATGACATTTTATTTGTTATATCTTACTCTAATTTGTATATTTAGGTTATATCATATATATTTTGACCTTTAAATATTTTTAAAGTGATAATAAGATTTTTCCAAAGTGTATTGAATTTATTTCTAAATTTTAAAGCCTAGTTCTATTTTTAAGCTATTTTCTTAATTTAATTATATTTAATTAAAATTTATTTATTTATTTTTGCATTTCATTTTTCTTTTCTGAGTTTTTATCCTTATTTATCAGTAATTTATATGTATTTAAAATTTCAAAAGAAATTAGAGAAATTCAAAGAGTTTGTGACTCTTTAGTTGCTTGAGACCCTTTGTTTTCCCGCCTTTTCATTTTCTCACCTCTTGCATTCATTTCCCTTTAGCCGACTTTCTCATTTGTTTAGCTGCTTATTTTTCTCATAATTCACGTATACAATCTTCCTCATCTCTACAAAAAACTCACGGCCATTGCTTGAGAAAAAAATTGGTAAAACTTCTCTTCTTTTCTATGTTTTTCTTTGTTTTCATTTGTGTTTTGCACTTGTTTTCTTCCTTCTTATGATAGGCTCCTCCTTCCTCCTTCACCATGGCCACCTCCACCACCACCTGACCCATCCACCACCACCTCCAGTCCAGCCCCAAGCCAAGCCGTGCACCCATGATGACCAAATACACCAAAGATTTGCACAAACTCCACTTGTATATGCATGGCCAATCACCATTGTCTTCATCACCTCCAAACTCCTCTTTGGCCAGCCAAACACCACCACCACCAGCAAATTCCTGACCTGAACCCTCTGCCACGTCCTCCTCCACCCCACTACAGACATGGCTGTGCTCCTCCTTGCTTTAGCCGAACCCATAGTTGCCATAGAAACATGTTGTTTTGCCTTGTGTAGTTGTGTTCATGCTCATATCTCTCTACCATAATTTGTTCCATCATTTTCCCATGCTAGGCCGACCTTTAGGAACCCAAACCAGATCCAAACCATGCCTTTAGCTGTGCCATTTCAGATCTGGAGCTGAAGCATAGGTGGTAGGAAGCAAGTGCAAACACTTTGACTTTGTTTATGCATCCATTTCTAGCTTTGTTTATGTATAATTTGAGTTGAAAACTTATGTTATATATACTTGTTTTGTTTGCATGTGTGTAAGGAGATTAATCTTTGGCTCTCCCACTCAAATCATATTCGTGTTGTCGTGCCTTCGAAGCTTCTCTGTTGTGTGTTGTTGTTTGTCATCTCCAGCTAATACAGGTGAGTAAATCTCACCAGACTAATATGTACTTATATAACTGATAAACCGACACCATTTGAATCTGTAATGTATATCATCATGCTATATCTATTTATATTATGATAATATGATGTTTACACCTGTTATTACACCTGTTATATCATATGTCACTATTATTTTATGCTATTCTATTATTTATATCAGTTATCACCATTGCAAGTTCCCTATAGATTTGAATCACTATGGGTTGAAATGATACATACCCGAACGGACTTTAGAATAGGGAAAAATCGTTATGGGCTGAAATGATAGGCCTGAGCGGTTTTTATTCATTTTATTTAACTTGGGATTGCAGGTTTGAAATGATAGAACCCGGTTTTTCTTTGTAAATTTCGGATTGAAATGATATATATCCGTATCACTTGACCTAGGCTAGAAAATTGTATACAGACCCGTGGTTTATATATTTTTCTGAAAATTTTAAAATATTTTAAAAATGTAAATATTATGATATTTTGATTTAAATTTTATTAAAATGATTTCTATAAAATATTAGTGATTTTCTACAAATTAAATAAGTGAATTAAGTAAATGGTGAAGTAGAATTTGAAATATAAGTTAATTTTGGAATTTATGATTTTGTTTATAAATGGAATTTATGCAAAGTAAGAAAATATGACAAATTTGATTTAAAAGATGAATTTAATGATTTTATTAAGTAATAATAATTTTTAAAAGTGTTAATGATTTTGTATAAATTAAAATATGAAATAAATGAATATTTAAGCTGAATTTGGAAATATAACTTAAATTGAATTTTGTGAAATTTGTTTAAAAGTGAATTTTTAATTAAGTAAAATAAATGGAAATAAGTTATATTTTGGAAATTTAAACTTAGTTGTTAAGTTAAGAATTTAATTAAAGAAATGAATTATTTAATTTGATTTTTTTATGGAAATTTGACTTTATAAAATCATAGAAATAAAGGTATTTAAATGATTGTTTTTAAATGTGAAAATATATGATTTTATAAGTTAAAATGATTTATATTAAAAGTTAATTATGTGTGAAATTGTAAATAAAACTCTGAATTTGATTTGACAGCGTTTTTGAAATGTAATGTAAAGATATTACAACATTGGAAAATGCTGTGGTTGTTTTAAATGAACCAAATAGCAAATTTGAACTAAGGGTTATTATAGCATGTTGTTGGTGCTATAGTTTTTAAATTTAACTAAAATTTTAATTGAAACTAAATTAAGATATTACAGCATTTTAAATGCCGTCTTTTGTTAATGAACTGTTTTTAAACATAACATTTCATAGCATTTTCTAAGTGCTGCGAAAGTTGAATTTTCTTTGTTTAATAAATTCAAATGAATAAATGATCTTTGAAAAAGATTAAATTTTGGAAATTAAATATTTAATTATTAAATATAATGAATTGGCTTTAAATGATTTAAATGGAATAGTTGATTTGGGAAATACAACTATTTTGAAATATGATTAAATGGTATTTAAATTTAAATTAAATAGATGATGTTTTGAAGTGATATTTTGATATTTTGAAATGAATTTGAAATGATATTAAATCTTGGAATAAATAATTGAAGTTTATATTAGTATGAAAAATATTTGCTTTACTTGTAATTTGAATCTATTTAAAGATACTAGACTTATGAAATATAAGATAATAAAGCTTTGGAATTTATTTTATAATTTGAATAGTTATTTTGTGGATTAAATCTATATTTGAAATTTATAAGATTTGAAATGGTATATGGAAATTTAATTGAAATAAATGATTGAATTGAATTGAAACTTTGGAAATTTTAATACTTGATTTGAAAGTATAATAATTACACTTTTAAATGGTTTAAATGAATTATTTTGATTAAAATATAAACTATTTAAAAAGGGTGACTTGAAATGATAATAAATGAATGATATCTTTAAATTTGAAAAGTATTTAAAGTTGAATATTTAGATTTGAACTCAAATGATATTTTGGTATATTAAAATGATTTGAAATGAAGTTTTGGAAAGATTTGATATTTTGATATATTAAAATGATTTGAAATGAAGTTTTGGAAAGATTTGATATTTTGATATATTAAAATGATTTGAAATGAAGTTTGAAAAGATATGATATTGTGATATATTAAAATGATTTGAAATGAAGTTTGAAAAGATATGATATTGTGATATATTAAAATGATTTGAAATGAAGTTTGAAAAGATATGATATTTTGATATATTAAAATGATTTGAAATGAAGTTTTGGAAAGATATGATATTTTGATGTATTAAAATGATTTGAAATGAAGTTTGAAAAGATATGATATTTTGATATATTGAAATGATTTGAAATGAAGTTTTGAAATGATATGATATTTTAAATATATTGAAATGGTTTGGAATTGATTTAATCTTTATTTTGATAAAGATTTGGATTTGAAATGATATTCTATTTTGAAGTATAAATTATTTTTAAATTATAACCATGGGTTATAATAACGATTGGATGTTAAAGAGACCGAGATCGGATATGGACATACTCTCTGTCGATACCGAAAACCACTTTGACAACTATGTACGCGGTGGAGTTTCCAGAATGAAGTAGGATGGTGGCGACGATCCTAAGGTATATACATGGACCCAACTCCCGTGAGTTGGCATAAGGTGGCTAAAACAGGAGCGATCGACGGAGGAGGTAGCACCTCTGATCGGGCACACTTCTTCGATACCATTCTATTACTTGTGATTGATTTGGTGCGCACCCTTGATTTGAGAGTGTTGTTCGAGGTGGGCGGTAGTGGCTGCTATGCGTCACCACCAGCCCAGATGCGTAATTGGTATATCTACCCTGGCATTGCCTAGTTGTGCCGTGTCACCTACCATATCGAGCTTTAATATGAGTTTCTATTTGTGTCGTACCTATGGACTATCTTCTCGTAGCCTCTCGGGGTATGCAGGTACTGTATAGACTATTGGCACTATTATGTGTTAAGGGCTATATGGGTAACCCCTTAACGCTATTTTAAAGTATGTTTATTTTATGATTAGACATTATTATAATAGCGAATATTACTACATAGTAGATAGTTTAAAGGATCCTTAAAGAATGGGTGATCCCAAGCATTCTTTAAGTTACTTGTACCTTTATTACAGTTCACTTGAGTTGGTTTATATTGTATAAGTATGCATGTCCTGACTCGAGTGTTTGTATTTTTATTTACGCTCGGGTCAGCTTGAGTTATTCACAAATTTGGATTTCCGCTCTCTTAGAGATTTGAATCGCTAGAGATTATCTGCTTATCTAGTTTTATCTATCTCAGTTTTGTTGTTCTATTCAGCTTGTACTTGGTTATCATATTGAGACTTCTGTTGTACTTTATTTCTTCTGTTGTATCTTATTTAACTCTGATATATTTACATAGTAGCTTCATGAACCACTATTTCTTTTACTTCCGGTGCACTTCTTACTCTGTGTCTGTGATTTGTGATTATTTATTTACTGTATATTCTGAGATTTGCCAAATTTTATTTACAACGCGGTATTTTGAGCAATTCAAGTCCGATATGTGCGGATGTGAATGGTTGAAAATATCGGGTCATTACAAAAGGTCTACTCCAAAGCTAGCAAGATGTCCACAGTCAGTGAGTCCTAGTACCTGTAGAGGCTCGGCCTGACCCGAGTATTAAAATAATAAACGGGTCAGACTATATCTAAATAGAAGGATGAGATACTGATGATATAAGTATATGACTAACAAAATAAGATAAGTCATAGTATAAAAATGCCTTAAAAATAAATCATTAGAAAAAGGAATATCAATAAAATCACCATTTAATAAATACATATCAAGTCTCAATAGACCATCATCTCAAAATATGGTGATAACCAATTCAAAATTCCTCAGAGCCATAAGGGATACAAATATCCATACTAAAAATCTCTAAAGAATTAATCATCAGTAATAAAATAATAATGGTAGTCATCTATCGGTTTAATATAGTGGCACACAATCTACCGAAAGAGGCCCGCTACCTAAAAAGGAAGCCTACCAAAAGAAACTGTAGATTAGGAACGCCGCTCAAAGAAATTAGCAGCCGTGCACCTAATCTGTCTTATGCAAATTTACCTACCGAAAGAGGTAAACATAGTCTAACTGTATAAAACAAAATAAACTGATAGGTTGTAGTATCCGTAGACTATGATGCATGTAAAAATCTGCCTTCCAAAAGAGGCAGCCGTATTTACACCATAATAGATCTTCCGAAAGAGATCTGCCTATCCAAATCTAAAAATATATCGATTCTCAGATCGAAAAAAATTAGTTATCTTCTCTCGGGAATGTATCGGTCTGAAATCCGAACACCCAAAGGTAATACAACTCTAAAGTGTTAACTACCATTTCTCTAGTGAATTTAACTAACTGTCCCATACCAGATAGTAAATTTAAGTAAAAGTTAGTAATTTTAACTCAAACTTTATTTAACAAATTATAATAATAAACTAAAAAATTGTACGAAAAGTCCTATACCAATCCGACAATTCAATGGTTTATTAAAATTCTTTGTTTCATAGAAAATCACGAAATTTAATGGAAATTAAATTCAATTACAATAATTAAAATAAAAGAGTTCTAAAACATTTTTATTTGCTAAAATAATTGAAAAGCAAAGGAAGAGAAAATGAAAATTTCTTTTTTAAATAAATTGTTAGGCTACATGGTAATACATGTATAAAGTGATGTCAATGGCTACTAAAAACATGTAAAACAATTCTAAACTTGTATATGTTTTAATGTAAAGTTAGGTTATTAGAGTGTTCAAGTTAACTACGTAACAAATGCTTGTACCAATTTAAAAGTATGTACATGCAATAGAACAAGAAAACAAAGGCTAGTCAAGTCATGGCTAAAAACATATACAAGTCAGTGCATTAAATTGAAAAACAACATACATGCTATATTTAAAATTATCGAAACCTATATTATAAAATATACAAAAATAAAGAAAGGTCAAGTGGCTACTAACATGTATTCTAATTTATATAATTTTATGCAAAGTTGAAAGATGTCAAGTCCATTAGTTTCTAAAACATGTGCATGCACTTCTACCTTATATAAGTATATTCATGTACAAAGTTTGGTCTACTAGAAATATGTACAACAATAGTTTTAGTGCCTATCAAAGCAAGGATACTTGCTTAGCTATGTGAACGACAAGGAAATTAAATAATACAAAATAAAAAGAAAGAGAAGAGACTAAATTGGAAGCAATGATGCTTAATTGGATTAAACAATACTTGACTACCTTTTCATCCAATAGTACAAGTAAAAGAAAATAAGCAAGGTCAAGGCAATAATTAATGTACAACATGCAAACAAGTTTCAAAATTTTGAATTGTTGAATGATGTGAGAGAAAAGGACAACTTATGTATATACATAGTTGGCTATATTATAAAATATATACAAAGTATTTTCAAGAGGTTACTAACATGTACAAGTTGAGTTTACTAATAATTTGTACAGAAACAATAGTATAAGAAATTAATGGTAGTGTAAGAAATTAATGGTACAAAAAAGCATCCAAGTCAAACTAGAAAATATGCAGCAATGTATAGCAAGCTATCCAGCAATAGTACAAAAATGAACAAAGAAATGTTTATATACTTGGCTGTCAAAATTTTCGTTCCTATCAGCATCGAATTTTTTTTGTCAAAATAATTTTTTTCCGCTGTCCTTATATTAAATTAAACAGTAGATGGCTAGTAGCTTCACTTAACAAGGGCATTTCTAGGCTAAGGACGTATGCAAACAAGAGAAACAAGTGCATAACAAATTCCACCAATAGTTTCAATATTAACATCTACTATTAAATATTGCTTTGTGAGAGAAATTCTCACCTTGAATTGGAAGATAAACACTGTTGCACCTTTGAATTTCAAAACAAATTTTATTCCAAACAACCCCTATTTCAATTTTTTTGCAGAAATTAACACCAACTTAAATCATCAAATTGATGGTTTATTTAGATAGAGAATGTAAAGTATGATACATACCTCCCTAATCAAAAATTTATGAGTTTGCATGATTGATTTAGATTTAACTAGGGTTGAAGGAGAAGACCTAGGTTGCTTTCTTTTTCTCAGCTGAAAAATAAACGTATAATGAAGTAAGAACTTTAAAAGTTGGATTAAAGAAAGGTAGATAGGCTAGGGACTAATGGGCTCAAAATTAGTAAGGCCCTAACAAATAAAAATAAAATAAAAATAGGAATAAGTTTCGATTACTTAAATTACATAAACAAAACTTAAAGAAGCAAAGATCTAAATTTTCAATAACTTATTTATTTTATATTGTATATTTTTATATCAAATTTAGAAATCATTTAATTTAAATAGGAATCCATTAAAAATTTATAAACTCATTTCTATTATTATTAAAACCAATTACACAAATTTTTAATTAAATTACACTATTAAATTCCCAATTGAAATTAAAATTTTATAAATAATTAATTAATTAGATAATCATTAACATGGTTGTTACAGACTCTCCCCCTTTAAGGAAATTGCGTCCTCACAATTCCTATATAGAAGAATCTATAACAATATTTAATATTCATAATTTTCTAATCAAATTTAAATAGAGAATAAAAGAATTTACTTGCATCACGACTCAGGAAATAACACAGGATTGATCGGCTGCATATACTCTGAGTCTTCCAGGTACAATCCTTGGGATTCTCTGACCACTGCACTTTAATGCGCAGAACATCCTTGTTTCTGAGTTGTCTAATCTTTGTAGCCACTATCTGGACTGGAATTTGAGAATAGGTCAAATCAGGAGAAATCTCGAGTTTTTCGATCTACTGTGGCTCTAATATCGACTCAGAATCTCTAAAGCATTTATAGAGCTGAGATATATAAAACACATCATGTATTCCAGATAAATGATCAGGCAAGGCAACACAATATGCTACAGTACCAATGCGCTCGATAATATAATACAAACCAATGAATTAGGGAGCTAACTTCCTAGATCTATTGAATCGCATAACTCCTTTTAGTGGAGATATTCGTACAAAGACATAATCTCCAACAGCAAACTCCAAGTCCTTTCTCCTCTGATCTGCATAAGACTTTTGTCAGATCCGGGCTTCTCTCATCCTCTGCCTAATAATTTCTATTTTCTTTGAAGCTTCACAGATAGAATCTAGTCCAAGAACATATCTATCTCCTGCCTCCAACCAATAAGATGGAGATCTGCATGGTCTTTCGTATAATGCCTTGAAAGAAGCCATACCGATACTCGACTGAAAGCTATTGTCGTAGGCAAACTCTACCAAATAGATATGATCAACCCAATTACCACCAAAGTCCAATATACAAGCACAGAGCAAATCCTCTACCACCCGATTCACTCGTTCCATCTAACCATCTGTCTGAGGATGATATGCTGTACTAAGGTTCAATTCGTACCTAATGCTGTTCAAAGACTCTTCCAGAATCCGCCAGTGAATAACGGATCTCGGTCACTCACAATGGCGCTGTGAACACCATGTAATCTGATTATCTCCTTAATATACATCTTTGCCAAATAAGGAGCCATCCTGGTTGACTTCACGGGAATGAAATGGGCCTATTTAGTGAACCTGTCCACAAAAACCCAAAGACTATTACATCCATTCCTCGAACGAGGTAATCTGTCTATAAAATCCATGGATAGTTAATCCCACTTCCACAATGGAACCTCTAACGGCTGTAGAAGTTCACTGGGTCTCTGGTGCTCAGCTTTAACAAGCTGACAAGTCATACAACGCTTCACAAAATTTCCAACATCTCGCTTCATCCCTTTCCAAAAATACAGCCTCTTCATATCTGCATACACCTTGCTGCTCCCTGGGTGGATAGTGTATCTGGATTGATGACAATCCTCCATAATATCCTTCCGAAGCATATCAGAATCAGGCACTACTAATCTACCATGCCTCCGAATACATCCTCTATTATCAATAACATACTCTGTCACTTCCTGACTACAACTATAACACATCTGGAAAATATCAGTTAGAGAAGAATCCTGCTTCTGAGCATCTGCTATGCGGTCAAATATAGAAGGACGCGCTTCTAAACTAGTGAGTATCATATCTGGTCTCAAATCTGAATTTCTATCTTGGATATCACAAATAGATAAAGCATCAAGGTCCTTTCACTCTAATATCATCATAGAGACAATTGCCGTATGCTTGCGGCTAAGAGCATCAGCTGCACGATTCCCCTTTCCGGGAGTATACTAAATCTCAACATCATATGCAACTAAAACTTTAGCTACCTTTGCTGTCTCATATTCAGATCATTTTGCGAGAATAAATACTTCAATGACTTATGATATGTATATAAGATGAACTTCTCTCCCAAAAGGTAGTGACGCCAGATCTTAAGTGCAAAAACTATAGCTGCCAGTTCCAAATCATGGGTAGCATACCGAATCTCGTTCGGTCTAAGCTGTCTAGAAGCGTAAGCAACTACTCTGTCTCTCTATATAAGAACTGCTCCCAGTCTTGATCTAGAAGTGTCATTATAAACCACCAAATCCTGATTCCCATTAGGCACAATAAGAACAGGTGTGTGAGTGAGAAGATCTTTTAGCTTCTAAAAAGCTGATTCACACCTATCAGACCATATAAACTTTACATTTTTCCTAGTTAAGGTAGTGAGAGGGAGAACCGCCTTCGAGAAATCTCTGATAAAACGGTGGAAATAACCAGCCAATCCGAGAAAACTCCTAATTTCGGTAAAGCTCTCCGGTCTCTTCCAGTTCTGGACTGCTTCAATCTTTGAGGGATCAATTAAAATACCTTCACCAGAAACTACATGTGCTAAAAATTTCACCTGCTGTTGCCAGAAATGACACTTTGAAAATTTTGCCTTGAATTCATTCTTTCACAGTGTCTCTAAAACAATTCTGAGGTGTTCAACATGCTCCTCCTCAGATTTGGAACATATAAGAATATCATCGATAAATACTAGCACGAATTTATCGAGATATTCTTGGAAGACTCGATTCATCAAGTCAACGAAATATGCAGGCGCATTCGTCAACCCGAAAGGCATCACGAGCCATTCGTAAGAACCATATCAGGTACGGAAAGCTGTAAGAGAAATACTATACTGTGCTACTCTAAGCTGATGAAAATAATTAGCCACGTCAAGCTGAGAAAAGACCTTAGCACCACATAACTGAATGAACATATCGTCAATCCTGGGCAGTGGAAAACGATTTTTAGTGGTAAGCTCGTTCAGTTTCCAATAATCAATGCAAAGTCAAAGAGTACCATCCGCCTTCTTCACAAATACCACGGCGGTACCCCACAGAGAACTACTAGACTGAATCAACTACTTTGACTCTAGCTTAGTCAACTGCTTAATCAACTCTTTATTCTCCTTAGCTGACATTCTAATAGGAGGATGACTAAAAGGTCGAGCTCTTGGAACAAGATCAATCTTGAACTCGATAGCCCTCTTAAGTGGAAACCCCGAGATAGGCTCAAAGATATTAGGAAAAGCAAAAGAAACTGGAGTCTGAGAAATCTCTTCTTCTACAGAAGAGTCTAAGGCATATAAAGAAACAGATGAATCTGGAATAGCTTCATCGAGAGATATAGTGACTCTCTCTCTATATAGAGGATGTCGCAAAATAATAGGCCACTCAGGGCATGAAATATCAGCCTCATAAAAAGATAACCAATCCATCCCTAATATCATACCGAAAACCAAGAACCGAATAACATGAAGATCAGCAAAGAAAGATATAACATTCAAAACAGTCTCCACATGCTCGCAAAGTAAACTAAGAGTTGCGGATCCTCCGATAGGATTCGAAATCCTCAAAGAAGTAACGAGACAAATAGAATCCAATGAAATAGAATCTATGAGATCTTTTGATACAAATGAATGTGAAGCACCCTTATCAAAATGAACCTGTATCTGTAAACCTCTAAAAAATTAACACTCTCAAGAACAGAATGAGATATACCTCGTTGTTGCTTCTACTATTGCTGCGCTGAACCACCTGCTGAACCAACTGCATTAACCTGACCTTGGTCTTCTGAGCTACTAGCTTTAAACAAGATGAAACAGTGTGCCTTGGCTTCCTACAATAACGGCAGACCATACCAAAAAGTGTAGAAGGTGCAGAATGTGTCTGAAAAGGTTTGGTGCAATCTTTGGAAAATGACCCTGCTCTCCACAATTATAGCATGCAACGAGAGGGAAACGAGAACCACTACCACCACTCCTTCCCTTTTTGCCCTGAAACCTCTTCTTTCCTTTATTCCAAGGCCGCTTTCTTTTCTGAGAAGAACCTGTCTTAGTCTGAGTAGTCTTTTCTCTATCATTATCTTTCTCTTCCTCCTCAAAGCGATGAACTGAATCAACAAGGGACTTGAAAGATACATCCAACTGAAGCAGTAAAGCCTTCCTCAATGGCTTGCTCAATCCATAAATAAACTTCTGATTTTTCTTCCTCGGAGTACTGATGAATTCAAGCCCATACTTGGACAACTGCTCAAAAGTTGCAACATACTCCGATACATACATCTGCCCCTAGTCAAGGTCGATGAATCTCCTAGTCATAGCTTCTTGCTCAGCCGGTGGAAGAAACTTCAGCTCAAATCGTTGTCTGAATAGAGTCCATGAAAGCTGTTCCTTTGGAATATCCGCCTCTAATAAATCATACCAGTCCAAGGCTCTCTCCTGCAAATGACTGGCTATTACCCGTATCCTCTGAGCATCTGAAAGATCCATGTGAGTAAAAATATGCTCGCACATCTTTAACCAAGCCTGAACCTCTCCAATAGACTCTGTACCCAGAAAAGGTTTACCGCCCAGGCATTCGAAATCACTACAAAAATGAGCAAAGTCGGAACAAGCCGGATGAGCAAATATAGCCTGAGCTTGAGAAGTTCGAACCATCTCTGCTATCTGCTCAGGAGTAAAAACCTCTCCTCCTGCACCAGGACAACTAGTGATCCTGTAGCAGCTCTAGGAGGTCTACCACCAGCCATAGCTCAAACCGTGCATTTAAATTTCAGATTGGTAACTAATTCCAATATTATATATAGTATTCATATTTAAACAAAATTTGAAAATATGACCTAATGATTACCCAGCAATCATTTTTATATTCCTATCCTTAATAGTTAATTAATTTACAAACTACTACACTCAAAGGATGGGACTTCTATGTCGTCTAGGTCTAAGATCTAAACTCTGTATTAATTTATATTCTATAATATTCTGAACATTACTCTGATACCAAGCTCTAACGATCCAGCCGTTATACCCATATTATTAAAGAACATTACATGTAATGTCGTCTAATAATATGGAGAATATGGATGTGTAGGGGCGATCAAATGTGAATATATCTTTATACTAACACTGACATTTATTACCTTTTGAGGATCCGAACTAATTTTTTTTGACGTATACGGTATTAATAAAAAGTAATAAACACATTGATTTTAAAATATGCAGAATGGTATATAATATCAAAATTAACATAAGAGTTATATAGATCACAATGGAATAATAATATATATCATAAAGTATGAGTCTACAAAATATCGGTACTAGACTCACAATATATACATCATCCAAAATATAGTGTCAACACACTGATTACAAAACAATATATCTTACATGTAACCCTAGATGTCACTATATACATGAAAGAATAAACTCAAATATCAAAATGTCTACTCCAAAGCTAGCAAAACGTCCACAGTCAGCGAGTCCCGGTACTTGTAGAGGCTCGGCTTGACACGAGTATTAAAATAATAAACGGGTCAGACTATATCTGAATAAAAGGATGAGATACTAATGATATAAGTATATGACTAACAACAATAAGATAAGTCATAGTATAAAAATGCCTTAAAAATAAATCATCAGAAAAAGGCATATCAACAAAATCACCATTTTACAAATACATATCAAGTCTCAATAGACTATCATCTTAAAATACGGTGATAACCAATTTAAAATTCCTCAAAGCCATAAAGGATACAAATATCCACACTAAAAATCTCTGAAGAATTAATCATCAATAATAAAATAATAATTCTAGTCATCTATCAGTTTACTACAGTAACACGCAATCTACCGAAAGAGACCCACAACCTAGAAAGGAAGCCTACCGAAAGAGACTGCAGATTAGGAACACCGCTCAAAGAAAAGAGAAGCCATGTACCTAATCTATCCTATGAAAATTTACCTACCAAAAGTGGTAAACATAGCCTAACTGTATAAAATAAAATAAACTGATAGATTGTAGTATCTATAGACTACGATGCATGTAAAAATCTACCTTCCGAAAGAGACAGCCATATTTACACTATAATAGATCTTCCGAAAGAGATCTGCCTACCAAAATCTAAAAATGCATCGATTCTCAGTGAAAAAATGAGTTATCTTCTCTCGAGGATCTATCAATCTGAAATTCGAACACCCTAAGACAATACAACTCTAAAGTGTTAATTACTGTCACTCCAGTAATCACAAGAATTTACTAACTGTCCCATACCAGATAGTAAATTCAAGTATTTACTAAAATTTAGTAATTTTCACTCAAACTCTATTTAATAAATTATAATAATAAACTAAAGAATTGTACGAAAAGTCTCATACCAATCCGACAATTCAATGGTTTATTAAAATTCTTTGTTTCATAGAAAATCACAAACTTCAATGTAAATTCAATTCAATTATAATAATAGAAATAAAAGAGTTCTAAAACATTTTTATTTTCTAAAATAATCGAAAAGAAAAGGAAGAGAAAATGAAAATTTCTTTTTTAAATAAATTGTTAGGCTACATGGTAATAATGTATAAAGTGATGTCCATGGCTACTAAAAACATGTACAACAATTCTAAACTTGTATATGTTTTAATGTAAAGTTAGTTTATTAGAGTGGTCAAGTTAACTACATAACAAATGCATGTACCAATTTAAAAGTATGTACAGGCAATAGAACAAGAAAACAAAGGCAAGCAAAGTCATGACTAAAATCATGTACAAGTCAGTGCATTAAGTTGAAAAACAACATACATGCTGTATTTAAAATTTTTGAATCCTATATTATAAAATATACAAAATGAAAGAAACGTCAAGTGGCTACTGGCATGTATTCTAATTTATATAATTTTATGCAAAGTTAAAAGATATCAGGTGCACTACTTTCTAAAACATGTGCAGGCACTTTATAAATATATTCATGTACAAAGTTTGGTCTACTAGAAATATGTACAACAATAGTTTTAGTGCCAATCAAAGCAAGGATACTTGCTTAGCTATGTGAACTACAAGAAAATTAAATAACATAAAATAAAAAGAAAGAGAAGAGACTAAATTGGAAGCAAGGGTGCTTGCTTGGATTAAACAATACGTGACAACCTTTTCATCCAACAGTACAAGTAAAAGAAAATGAACAAGGTCAAGGCAATAATTAATGTACAGCATGCAAACAAGTTTCAAAATTTTGAAGTTTTAGATGAAGTGGGAGCAAAGGACAACTTGTGTGTGTGTGTGTCTATATATAGTTGGCTATGTTATAAAATATATACAAAGTATTTTCAAGAGGTTACTAACATGTACAAAGAGATGTACAAGTTAAGTTTACTAATAATTTGTACAGACAACAATAGTACAAGCAATTAATGGTAGTGTAAGCAATTAATGACACAAGAAAAAAAAGCATCCAAGTCAAACAAGAAAATATGTAGCAATGTACAACAAACTATTCAGCAATAGTACAAAAATGAACAAAGAAATGTTTATATACTGGCTGTCAAAATTTTCGTTCCCATCAGCATCAATTTTTTTCTTTCGAAATAAGTTTTTTTTTCGCTTTCCTTATATTAAATTAAACAGTAGATGGCTAGTAGCTTCACTTGACAAGGGCATGTTCTAGGCTAAGGACGTATGCAAACAAGAGAAACAAGTGCAGAGCAAATTCCACCAATAGTTTCAATATTAACATCCACTCTTAAATATAGCTATGCGAGAGAAATTCTCACAATTGGAAGATAAACACCGTTGCTCCTTTGAATTCCAAAACAAATTTTAATCCAAACAGCCCCTATTTCAATTTTTTTTATAGAAATGAATACTAACTCAAAACATCAAATTGATGGTTTATTTAGATAGAGAATGTAGAGTATGATACATAACTCCCTAATCAAGAATTTACGAATTTTGCACGAATTGATTTAGATTTAACTAGGGTTGAAGGAGAAGACCTAGGTTGTTTTCTTTTTCTCAGCTGAAAAATAAACGTATAATGAAGTAAGAACTTTAAAATTTGGATTAAAGAAAGGCAGATAGGCTAGGACTAATGGGCTCAAAATTAGTAAGGCCCAAATAAATAAAAATAAAATAAAAATAGGAATAAGTTTCGATTACTTAAATTACTTAAACAAAACTTAAAGAAGTAAAGATCTAAATTTTCAACAACTTATTTATTTCATATTGTACATTTTTATATCAAATTTAGAAATCATTTTAATTTAAATAGGAAGCCATTAAATTTTTATAAACTCATTTCTATTATTATTAAAAACCAATTACACAAAATTTTAATTAAATTACTCTATTAAATTCCCAATTTGAAATTAAAATTTTATAAATAAATAATTAATTAGATAATCATTAATAGGGTTGTTAGTGTACTAAGAGAAAAGGAGAGTGGAAGAAAAGCCGAAAGCAGACAAAAAGAAGTGGTTTTACCCATACCAAACGGGCAAGAAAGGGCAATAGTCAGAAGAAAAAGCTCAGGAGAGGGGAGGCCAAAAGGCTATTCTGGAAGACGTTTATTACAATTATGGTCAAGGTTAAATATTTTAATTATGATAAGGCAGGCCATAAGTAGAAGCATTGTCTAGAGCTATAACAAATGTTGTTGTTTACTTTTAAAGGACCGAAAGGAGGACAATCGACAAAGGAGAAAGGCAATAGTGTTGCTTTTGAAGGTATAATTTCAATTTCTTGTTTTTAGTTAGAATTCTATTTGATACTGGATCTACGCACATTTTCATTTCTAAAGATTAATATATTAGGTTAGATGTTACCTATCTAGTTATTTCTTTGCATATAGTCAATCTAATTGGTGGGTTCTCGGGTTAAAGTGCATTAGTTTTGAATTTGTTCTGTATGAACATTTCTTTTCTTGTGATGTATATGTATTTGACTTCGTAGGGAATGGGGTAATTTCGGAAATGGATTGGTTAGTGCAGAATGACATTAGAATTTATTATGTAAAGAGAGTTGTTGCTTTATGGAACCCAAAGTGGTGGGGAGAAAGGGTCTTGGGAACTCTGGACAAAATGAAGGGGTGGTTCAGAGTTTCAATATGTACTATGGAAAATCATAAAGAAAAGATGGATAGAGTATTAGTGGTTAAGGAATTTTAGATGTCTTTGAGCCAATGACGGGATTGCCATCGAGAAGTGCAATTGAATTCCATATAGATATTATACTTGCTAGGGGCATAACCTATTAATATACCTCATAGCAAAATGCTACCTAAGGAAATGGAAGATTAAAGAAGTAACATCGATACTTGAGCATAAGAGCTTCATTACGCTAGGTAGTTCACCGTAGGGAGCTTCTGCAGTATTTATAAAGAAGTTAAATGGATCGCTTGTGTATTGAATATGGAAAGTTGAATGAGCTGATGATAGTGACCCACTATCTATTGCTAAGGACAAATGATTTATTTGATCCGTTGAGTGGAACTAGAGTATTCTTTTAGCTAGATTTGGTTATGGGATTCCTCAACTAAGAGTGCCAAAGAAAGTATTCCTTTGACCGTGTTTAGATCGAGATATGGTTCATATAATTGGTTAGTCATGTCGTATGGACTAAGCAACGCTCCAACGTTCTTTGTGGATCCAATAAACTGGGTCTATCGCAATCAATTAGATATGTTTAGGTTGGTCTTTATAGATGATGTTTTGGTATATTCCAAGGATAAGCGACATCATGAAATTAATCTTAGATTGGTGTTGGATATCTTGAGACAACACAAGTTAAAGGTGAAGTTTTCCAAGTGTCACTGTTGGAAATGAGAAGTTAAGTTTCTAGGCCATATAGTTTCGAAGGAAGGGTTGGACGTAGATCCTTCGAAAGTTGAGGATGTGAATGGTTGGATGAGACCTAGGACTGTTATGGAGATTTGGAGTTTCTTGGGATTGCTAGGGTAATGTTGGAGATTGATTAAGGACTTCTCTATATAGCAGCGTCACTGATGAAAATTACTTAAAAGAATTTGAGGTATGTCTGGATGAGAGAGTGCAAGATGGCATTCTAGGAGTTGAAGCTTCGACCGATTAATTCTTCGATTTTGGTGATTCGCAAGGGGAATAAAGGTTTGATAGTTTATACTAATGCTTTAGGTTGGGGCAGTGTTGGTACAATGAGGAATAGTGATAGCTTATGCATATAGGAAGTTACTACCTCATGAGGTTTGGTATCCGACATATGTCTTGGAGCGAGCGGTAGTCATCTTTTCATTAAAGATTTGGAGACATTAGCTTCTCTGAGAAAGGTTTGAACTATTTACTAATCATAAGTCTTTGAGATATTTATTCTTCTAGAAGGAGTTGAACATGAGATAATAGTGATGGTTTAAAATTTTGGCTTCTTATGATTTTGGGATTGAGAATATCCTAGGGAAAAGTAATATGTTTGCCTATGCTTTAAGCCAAAAACAACGGAGTTTATATTAGCTTTGAAGAAGAGTGGAATGTATAAGAGATTTAGCTTGTTGTAATGTTCATTTTCAGTCAAGTGCAGGTCTAAGTAGAACATCTAGGACATTTTCATACTTAGGAGTACATCGAGCTCTCATAAAAAGATTACTGAGAAGCAGAAAGAATATTTACTTTGTGCCAAAAGAATAAATGCCCTAAAGAGTGGTATCAAGACTAAAGAGCTGAAAGGCTTCGGTGTTGACGAGAAAGGCTGGCTTCGGAAGAAGACCAATTATATGTTTCAGATAGTGGAGACCTTCAGAGGTAGGTCTTAGATGAATGTCATAGTTCGAAGATTGTTATCTATCTAGAAGCACTAAGATGTACCGTGATATGAAGAAAAGCTTATGCTGGAAAGGGATAAAGAGAGATGTAGTGAAATGTATGAAGAGATGTTTCACATGCCAACAATTTAAGATAGAACACCAAAAGCCAAGTGGACTTTTAAATCCTTTAGAGGTTCCGATGTGGAAGTAGGAATAGGTACATCAAAACCGGTTTTCATGGACTTCATAAATGGTTTACTTAAATGTCTATAACAAAATGTGGCACAAATGCCCAAGAAATTGAAGTAGAGCATTAAATGAAGAAAAGTAAAGGAAAATGAGGTAAAAACGGTACACAAAACTTTATAGTGGTTTGGCTAACTGATTCCCACGTCTACTTAGATTTGTTGATGATTATATTGCTCTTTACAATCACTGTTCTTATGGATCAGTAATGATCCTTGAGAATACAAGAACTTATTAGGGAAATTCATAAACAACTGAAAAAATCCCTCAAAATGTCCTCCTCCACCTCTATATATAGCTGAAGGTCAACGAAAATTGCTCCTTCACGTTCACAGCCACGTCCAAAAGGAAATGTGCTCGAAAGATCATGGCCACATTAGCGTTTGTCATGGTTAGGTACCGATCCATGGGCCTGGGTCGGTACCGATCCATAAGATTGCTGTTACTCCAAATATTCACCTTTTAACTAAGTCGAGACCTCTTTAAGCAAAGAACAAGAGAGAAGAACATCGGCTAAACCTTTCGAAAGAGTCAAAGGGATGCTATCAACAAAGTCTAGAAGTTCTTGAACCTTTCAAAGGTATCGAAGGGTCTCTACATCCAAGATCCAGTGGGTTTTTACCTTTCGAAGGAGACAAAGGAGTCAAAAGCATCCTTCCACCAACAATGGCCACCTTTCGACTGGGTCATTTCACGTGCATGATGACCTTTCAATTGAGTCAAAGCAACATCTTTCATAGACAATGAGAACAGCTACTTGCATATGCGCTAAACCTTTCAACACCAAAGGTTTCGCTTTTGTTTAAACTATGCAAAAGAAAACATTGTCCAGGACCACCCCTTCGAAAGCTATGGTAAGCCTTTCGAACTGGTCAAAACCAGCGTGATCCAGAAGGGTTCCGCATCAGAAAAGAAACAAGAGCACAAGCGTAACCAACATCATCGAAACCAATGAACAAGGGCTATCGACAAAGTCGAAAGCACTTACAAGACAACTCAAAGAAGAGGAGCGCAACCATACCTTTCGACAAAGGAGGCAACATGCTTAAGTCTTTCGGCAGCCACCTTTCGACCTAGTCGGAAGCATCAGGGTCTAAAGGTGTGGACCCGCATCTGTAAATAAGACCCAAGGGGTCACATTTTGGGGATCCGATCTCTTTGATTCTAAACTTTTATTTCTTTAATCAAAAGTGTTGTAACCCTAATTACAAAATTAATTTGGGGATTTGAAGCAATAAAGTCACCTTTTGGTAATAAAAGGGAAGTTTCAAGTATTTTTGATCACTTATCATTTTATTAAAGTTCTTGTCAATTTCACTCTTATGTTTCAGGTTTTGCCTTCATCGAAAGATCACTGTCGACACAGTCGAAACCAAGCAAGATTTAAACAACTTCAAGTTCATACTTCTGAGTTTTAGCTTTTGACATGGTCGAAACCATGTCATAGTTTACTTAAACCTTCAACTAGTATAAAGAGCACGAGGTTCAAGCTTTTGACAAGGTTGATACCTTTCACAAAAACACTATAGTTTGTGATTACTAGTTCAAACCCAAGCTCACAGCTTTCAACAAAGTCGAAACCCCGGTTTTAGATTCCCAGATCTAGTTTTAACATATAAACCGCCTTTCTTTCGACAAAGTTGGAGCCTTTGTCTCAGATTCAGGGGTAAAGACCCAGCCAACCAATAATCAAAGCTTTCATCAAGGTCGAATCCAATTAAGAGAAATCTTATCCAGGGTATTTCATCTATTTCGAGAAGGAAAGCATTCAAAAGAGGTTTTCCACAATATCAATAAAGTCGAAAGGTCATTAGGCACAGGACCCAACCCTTTCGACACAGTCGAAAGGTCTGTTTAAGCAATTGTTGCCTACTAAAGCATACTCAAGAGAAAATTCAAAAGGGATTCATACCTACCATTCTACCCTACTTGCCTAAAGGAAATTCTCATTCCTTAGCATAACTTTGAGGTGTTGACAAGAAATCTTGTTAAAAAATTTGGCGCTAGAAGGAGTGATTGAACCTCCGACTTGGTTAAACCCCCAACACTACTATTATCTAACCCCACTCAACCCTATCTTAAGGTCATCTACTTTGGTTTGATCATGGACAAAAGGATTAAAAGATCTGAATAAGGATCATCTGAACCCTACTTGAAAAGATTCTCCCCAGTAATCATCAAGGATTCCAACCAAGACGAAGAGCAAAGGCTCATACTAGAAGCTTTAAGAATTATAAACAAAAAGAAAGTGGAATCTTATGATCCTGAGAAATGTAGTTTAAATCCTTTTCATGTTGGCCCCACCCCCATCTCTGCACTAGGAAAGAAAACAAATGAAAGTGACAATGGTTTCAATCAAATGAGAAGAACAATCCAATACTATTCAAAAGGCACAATTTTTGAGAAATAAATAATGGATGATTACAATGCCTTTGCACATAAATGGCAACCAACTACAGCAAGCGGTTGAAGAACATGAAAACATAAGGCCAAGAAATAAGAAGTCAAAAGGCCATCCGCAAGAATCAAGTTTCAAGTCTAGACTTCCAAAAGAGTGCAACTTGACAACTTCCATAGAGAACGTCTACTTGCTCACTAAGGATGAGCTTAACTATTGGCCATCACAAAAGAAAAGGCCAAAATATGAAAGGAATTTGGGAGGATCTTATTGCCACTACCATATGTTGAATGGTCATGAAACCAACCATTGCAGAGCCCTGGAGGGGATGATCATAAACTTCTTCCGACAAGGAAAAATTTAAGAGTTCGTAAAATGAATTTGAGACAAAATCAATAAAGAACTACATTTCATAAAAAAGAAAGTCTACATGGTTGGAAGTGAAATGCTCCTTATATTTCGATACTACCTAAGATGGTAGTCTACCTAAGATGGTAGAAAAGCCTCTGTCTGCGCCAAGTTGGCCAGCGCAGAGCACCTTCTAGAGGGAGGGTGGGAAAGCCTTTAGCCATGTCATAAGATGGCCAGGTTAAAGCAACGGATAAGCCCTTGGTTTGCGCCTTTGATCAGGTCAAGGTACCTCCTGGAGGGAGGATGGAGTAAGGCTTTAGCCATGCCATAAGGTGGCCAGGTTAAAGCACCGAACAAGCCCTTATCCCACGCCATGCTATGGCCAGGGTAAGGCACCTCCTGGAGGGAGGACGGAGTAAGCCTTTATCCGCACCATAAGATGGCCAGGGTAGAGCACGAATAAGCCCCTGCCTACGCCGTAAAAGGGCCAGGGCAAGGTGCCTCTTGGAGGGAGGTCAGGTAAGTCCTTGGTTCCAATCTCTAAGATGAGCTAACCAAGAGCACCGAACAACAATGGACTAAGACGTCCAGGCCCAAGAAGAGGCCCATTAAACAATGGACTAAGATGTCCAAGCCCAAGAAGAGGCTCATTCTATAATGGACTGAGAAGTCCAAGCCCAAGAGGTGGCACATTCAGCAATAGACTAAGATGTCTAAGCCCGAGAAGAGGCTCATTAGATCATGAACTAAGATGTTCAAGCTCGAGAAAGAGGCATTTCAAATTATGGACTAAGACTTCCAAGCTCAAGAGGCAACTAGACAAATTACTTCTATACAAGACCTGAAGGGTTCACACATCAAAGGAGTAGAACAGAGCTTCACTTATAAATACACGAATTTGAGTTTCGAGACTTTCATTTCTAAACATCATCTATTAATACCCGAGTCTGGGTCTTGGGTCTCTCATACTGGAATTTCATCTATCAATACTCAAATCTGGGTTTCGGGTCTTTCATATCTAAATTTCATTTATTAATACTTGAATCTGGGTTTCAGGATATTCATTTCAGAATTTCATTTATTAATACCCGAATCTAGGTTTCGGGTCTCTATCACTGATTGTCTTAATATACCTGAATCTGGGTATCGATACAATCACTTATTTGAGCCCTAATTCAGGTGTGGAATTTCAATAATGGATTTCTATTTGTCTATCACAAATGCCCGAATTTGGGTCAAAAATACTCTCAAGAGAATCATCGTTATGAGTTTCCATTGATACCCAAATCTGGGTTTTGGATTTCTAGTTTTTCAAATTTCATTAAGGCCCGAGAATGGGTCTCCGAGATTCTATTTCAAGTATTTATGCAATGATTTCTGAATTCAATTCCGTATCAACTATCTCTTGAAGAATTACTATCTAATATTTATACCCTCTTGATAAGGCGGGATTTCCTATCAACAAATTTAAGATATTCCAACCAAATGGACGAAGTTAAATTCTTGATTATCTCTCATCACGGTTAAAAGATGTTATTTAGGTGTTTACTACAGATTACTTTTCATGCAATTAACAAGGTGATTTGTTAATCTAAACAAATGATATACATAGACAGGTATGACAAATTTAAAGCTAACAATTAGAAATATTGTTTGCTTCATACTTTTCAGGGAAATCAGCACGGCAAAGAGAAATAAAAGATTCAACAAATTCAGAAATAATGAATGAGCTATCAAGAAGCATTTCAGAAGCGACATTACAGAAAAGGATTACAAATCAGGTGATATTTACAAAATTAATATGATTTACATAAATCATGAGATAATTAACAAAAATTATGAAGTTATTCACATATGTACAAGACGAGTTTATGCATATCAAACATACAAATAAATTATAAGTCTTTAGCAGCCTTGTCAAGAGTCTCAACAACCGAAGGATCCACTACATGATGAATCGAAGCGTAGAGAAACTTCTTTGAGCTTCTTTTCCTTTCTCCTTACTCTGTCTTCGTCATCGATCGCTTCAACGTTAGTCTTCAAAGCATAGTTAAAAGCTCTGTTCGCAGCCCTAAGGGTTTTATTATCCCTTTCTAGCTCTATGATGCACTTCTGAAGGAAGTAATAATCATGTTCGAGCTTTTAATTCTTAGCAGCATACTCATTGATATTTTGAGAATATTTCACCTTCCGTTGCTCGTCAAAATACTTGGCTATTTCAAATTTAACTTTCCGGCACCAATTCCCCGCAACATTCTCATCTAAGCCCGGGGGAGGATTGACCATAGTAGAGAATTTCTGGGCAGCGAGATGTGTTGACCTTGTAGGTTTAATAGCCGAAGGAGCAACATGAGGGATCGGTAGATCAATGCTTGAAGTCTTATCCCGCATAATAAATTCCAATGAAGCACACTGTGTCTGACTATCCTTTAATTTCAATTCCAAGTCACTTATTTGTTGTATAAGCTCTGACATCTTGTGATCAAAGTCGATTAAGGGATTTGTCTTCACCTGTCGCTTAAGAATGGAAATAGTTTCATTCTTATTCTTTAACTTTAGCTTCAAGATAGGAAATGTGATCCTTTTGATTGCTGGCAATGGTTTTCTAAAGAAAATATCTTTTATGCCATTTCAAAGCTTCGATACTGCCATCGAAGCTTTCTAATAAGAAGTCGTCACTAAGCATAATCCCACCACTTGTTTTCAACAATTTCTCTCTAAGAACATCGACCCGTGAAGATAAATTAAAGGGAAGAGAAACCGTGGATAGTTGTAGCTCCTATTTAAGCAAAAGAAATAAAATAGAGTCAAAATCAGAATGAAAATTTTCTTTATTATTGCGACAAAGGATTACAATTCAAACAACAACGAAGTCAAAAAATACAATAAACAATTGATTGACATCTAAAGCTTAGAAACTACATTTTTAACTTTGTTTAATGAATTAGCAGAAAGATTAACTATAGAATCAAAAGGAATATTTAGTCCCTCCGGGGTTAACACTGGGGTAATTTGCTATAGTCCCACTTCCCAACTGGAGGGTTGTCACGGTCGCAAATTAATTTTGTATGAAATGTCCTTATTTCTTTGAGAAATTGTCCCTTTCTCATCACCAAGAAAATCAAACCGAAGTCAAGGGTACTCCAAGTAAAGTTTTTGTAAATCTCTAAGGAAGTAGTATCTTGCTAATTTAGAAGATTTTAATATTGACGCCTTTTCAAGATAAAATCATCTCAATTTGACGTATTGACTTAAATGATCTTTAGAGACAAGTTTGCCAGATGGAAAGACACTCTGTGATAATATAATAAAATTTTGCTAAGCATAAAGGTAAGACTAAAACAAATATTTGTAAAATAATACAATGTTACATGTTTACAACTAATCATCTGGTTCATACAATATAGATTTGGAAAATAATTCAGATACAAGTTTATTTTTGTAATATTTAAGCTTTTCTGGGGGGAGATCCATGAGAATCGATCTGACTCGTGATAAGTTCCAAAAAGCTCCAGGATGCGGGTCAGATCCAAATTCATCTAAGTATTTCCTGTGAAAACGTCTAAGAAGATCCCCACTGAATTCACCCAAGTACGAAAAATCAATAATTGAATGTCTACAATAAGCTTTATATAAAAAGTTGACTATAATGTCTCTCTCTTCAATTAGCATCCAAAATAAAGTAATTAACTCTCGATTTTCCTTTAAGAGAGTATCATATCGGAGGCGCGCCCTCTTTAATAAGTGGGCGGCCTTATATTTAAAAGACGTCAGCACTGAGGCACTCCTGTCAAGCCTATGATACTTTTCAGTGAGTACATTATGCTCCCTTATTTACTTATCTAACTCTCTATATAACTTGTTAATTTCGGCTTGTTTCCTCTCAAGTTTTGTTTTATAGGGGAGGATAAACTTCTTTCTTATCTAAAATGAATGATTAGCACTATTATTATAATCTTTGAAGTGAAAGATATTTAAATAGAGAATCCCATACCTACGATACTGGGATAGTGGCCGGGAAGCCTGCTCTTTCTCCTTGGACTCTTCAACATTAACATGAGCAGGCTCATCCTCTTGGGGAGCTAAAGGCCCAACAGGTTCAGGCGTGGTAGTTGTTGGAGGGGTTGGCTCTTTCTCTATAACTTTGGTGTTGTCATCCCCATCCTTATCTAAGGTTTTGTTGTGATCTCCGCCATCACCACCTATGCCCTGACCACCATCAACGTTATCATCATTATCATCATTATCGTCGTTGTGGTCATCATCATCTTTTTTATCATCGCCTTCTTCATCGGCGGCATCATCGTTGTCACCCTCATCCTCAGAGTCGGATTCAAATTTAAAGGAGGGGATGTCGAAGGAAAATATCTTAGAAGCATCAATCTCCTCCTCATCTGCAGGTTCAATCCCCTGATTCATTTGGTCGATCTTGCCAATTACCCTATCAACCAGGGAAGAATCAAGCGAGGGAAAACCGAGGTTTGGACATTTCTTGAAGTTGTCGGCATAGGCAAGCATGAGGGCTTCTTCATAAGATTTTAGCAACATTTGCCCAAGAGTCGTGCTAACAAATTAAGATACTCTCTGCTTAGCGTCAGTAATGGTATTGACAGTGAGTTTCAGTGAAGCCCCGGTCTTCTTGAACTTTTCCTTTAGAGAGATGTTCTTTGCAGCTAAATGATCTTTCTCGTCTTCAGAGTCTTTTAGGTAAGCTCCATGGCAAATTTCTCGTTAGCAAGAAGTTGATAAGCCTATCTTTCTACTGCGAGATCGATTTTAGCTTGGGTAAGAGAAGCTTTTAATCGTTCCAGCTCTGAAGAAGCTTCATCTTTAGCGGCGGAAAGAGAGGACACATGATTTTTAAGGTTAAAAATTTCCTCCTAAAATTTTAAGGATTCGGAAGAAGACTTCGATGCATGTTCATTTAAAGCTAGCTAACTCTTAGAAATCTGAAAGAAGAGATGTAACATAAGTTAGTGATCTAGGGAAAAAACCAATGATGATAAGGTAAATTGATGTGAAACTTACCAGAAGTTGTTGTTCTATTAGAGAACGATAGTGCCCTACCAAATCTGGAATGGAAGAAGGCGGGTGAATTGAAGTGAAGGATTCTGAGCGAAGGATAGACTCGGTTATGTCTTCGAAGTTGATGGTAGAAGGAGAAGAAGATGATTGTTGAGAAGGAGTGAGCCTTAGACTGGGGGGCATATCCAAAGCCAACTGCATTTGTGCAAGAGCAGCTGGAGAGTCTGAAACAGAAATGCGTGAGAGGGGATTGATCACAATTAGGGTTTACACTGCTTGTCTTTAGGAGCTTCCACAATTGGGCTCTTCGAAGCTTTGTCAAGCGATGAACGTTCCTCCTCCTCTACATCTATAACTTTAGTGGCTTTCTTTGGTGGCTCTGTTTTAGACGATTCCATCAACTTTCTTTTGAAAGTTTTCTTGGCTTTGGCAAAGGATTCAATAATTGATGACACTTCAGAGGTTGGAGGAAGAGGGGCAACACCAATAACTGGCATTGTAACCCGAGAAGCAGCTGTAAAAATCCTAAATAGGTTAAAAGATTAGAAAGATAGCTTAGAAAGTATTAGGAATAGAAAACAAATGTTGTGCCTATAACTTACTGGGATGGTCTACATAGATGGGTGACATGGGAGAAAAGTGATCAGCATCTCCCAAGGCAAGGAAACGCTTTCCTTTTGAAGTATGTTGGACCAAAAGGGGTAATCACAAAACCCTTTGGCTAGGGAGAAGAAGGGAATGCTTTCTCAAGTTTGAGGGTATCAACAGCTTTAGTCGATTTCCAATTTTAGTAGAAGCTGCGATAAGAGATTCCACCATTCTCTTGCCCGCTTCGTTTAGTTCCTTGGTAGGAGAACTTGGTATAAGATAAAGATTATGCACGAGAAGTAATAAAATGGAAGAGAGATAATAAAATTTTGATCTTATGGGGGGGAAAAGGTTCCACTAATGTCTGGGAAGCATCGAACAAAGAAAAACCAGTTTTCCCAGTCTTTAAACTTGTTGACCCCATCCGATATAAGCTTCTTCGGGGGGTTAGCTCTGAAGATCTGATGGTTAAGAGCACAAAGTTTGACTAATCGAGTTAAGTGGTTCAATACTTCCTCGTTCAAACAAGGGATGCCAGATTCAAGTGCCATCAACCCCAGAGATAGAAGATAGGTGTATACATTCAAGGATAGCTGAATCGGGGCAATTCTAAGGTAAGACAAGAACCTAGATAGGAAGTCCGAGAATGGAAGAAACCCTCTGTGACATATGTGTATAGCAGTGTAGGCAAAGAACCCTTCAGGAGGGCTGCTGATGGTGTCATTTTCTATAGGCGGAATGGATTCTACTCTGGTGATTCCAAAGTCATTAAGAATAGCATCCACTTCATCTTGAGTGGATATTAGAGAGCGCTTTGAAGTAGCTTTAACTTTCTTAGGGGAACTCATGACTCTACCAGGTGAAAATGTTTCAGTTAAATCTTCAAGTTTGATATGGACATAGTACTCTTTTAAGAATTAGCCAAAATATCAATTCAAATGACTTAAACAAAAACCAAGTATGAAACTTCAAATTTATGTAAAATGTTTAAGTTAAAAGCCAAAGACATTATCCTTTCGACAGAGTAGAAAGGAGAAAGACATCAACACTTAGCAAGTACATCTCGACATTGTCGAAAGCCTAAATAAAAGTATTCCTTGAGTTATTGACAAGGTCAAAAGGACAAGTCAAAATATTTGTTCAATTGGCACTTTTAACAGTGTCGAAAGCTCTACAGGAACCAAATTGCTAGAGAGAGATAGTTAAGATCAATTCAAAAACTTAAACAAAAATATATACTACAAACATTCCATAACAAAGTAACAAGACCCTTCGACACTGTCGAAACCAATAACTTAGGTTTCCTAAGAAAAATACAAATATTGTTGAAACTTTACATATTATATAGATCAAAAGGTCCTAAGTTAAACTTATATGCGCTTAAAACGCTTCGACAACGTTGAAGAAAAATAGCTCTAGAGGGTTTCAACTCAGTAGATTTAAGTGGTGTTGAAAGGGTCAAAGGGGTATAATGATTCCAAAAATTAACTAAGGAAAATGGATTGCAATCGAAATAAGAGGTTTCGACTATGTCGAAACCTTTTGCTATCAGAGGGGTGGATACACTCTACTTAGCTACATATCATTTTGATAAAATTGATCAAATTAGCACCACAACACCTTTCGACCCCATCAAAAGGGGCTAAGGAAGCAAATCCAATATTGCCGCCTCAATCTCTTTCGAAGGGGTAGAAAGGTCATTTTATGGTGCTAATTTTTCATCTTCATTTGAAACTTCCAGGCAAAGAAAACAAGTTCCACCGCTTTCTCTAAACCCGATTGCAAAACCAGGGTTTCAAAATTTATTAACCAAACTCGATAAGAAAAAAAATGGAAAAAAAATAAAATGGATTGCAACAGGAATCAACCTTTTCCGATTTCATAAGTATGTAAATTATTATCAAATTGAAAATCCATATTTTCTAAAGAAGAACAAAAACTGTAAATACTAAAGTAAAAATCCAAAATGAGAAAAGAACTTTATTAACTCATGAAACTGAATTAAGAAAAACTTTCTCAGCAAATCAAACCAAATCTACTCTCAAAAAGTCGAGAGTCAGGCATTTCAAAATTGAATTTCAGTTTTAAAATTTGAAAAAGTAAAACTCGATTAAAACATGAACAAAAAGGAAAAAATTAGCAAAACAGGGTAGAATCTAAACTTACGAATTAGATTTGATAATTATTTTGATCTCTGGAAGAAAATAAAAAGTTTGAGAATTTGTAGAATTCTTTTACTCGTGCTTAAAATTTTGATTGTAGAAAAGTAAAAGAGGAGGAAGAAGGGAAGTGTACTTTATAAGAAAAGTTGCCCAAAATTATCAGCCGTTGGATCAAATTTAAATAGACAGCCCAGATCCACGTGGGAAAACCAAGAGGCGGTAAGTTTCTGGTTTCGACAAAGTTGACTTGGAAAGTCAAGTGCATCCCTTCGCAGGGAGGGCAATTGTACTCCAAATATTCACCTTTCGACTAAGTCAAGACCTCTTTAAGCAAAGAACAAGAGAGAAGAGCTCCAGCTAAACCTTTCGGAAGAGTCGAAGGGATGCTATCAATAAAGTCTAGAAGTTCCAAAACCTTTCGAAGGTGTAGAAGGGTCTCTACATCCAAGCTCCAGTGGGTTCTTACCTTTCGAAGGAGACAAAGGAGTCGAAAGCATCCTTTTACCTTCAATGGAACCTTTTGACTGGGTCATTTTACTTGCATGATGACCTTTTGATTGAGTCAAAGCAACATCTTTTGTAGACAATGAGAATAACTATTTGCATATGCGCCAAACCTTTCGACACCAAAGGTTTCACCTTTGTTTAAACTATGCGAAAGAAAACATTGTCCAGGACCACCCCTTTGAAAGCTATGGTAAGCCTTTCGAACCAGTTGAAACCAGTGTGATCCAGGAGGGTTCCACATCAGAACAGAAACAAGAGCACATGCGTAACCAACATCATCGAAACCAATGAACAAGGGCTATTGACAAAGTCGGAAGCACTTACAAGACAACTCAAAGAAGAGGAGCGCAACCACACCTTTCGACAAAGGCGGCAACATGCTTAAGTCTTTCGGCAGCCACCTTTCGACCTACTCAGAAGCATCAGGGTCAAAAGGTGCGGACCCGCATCAAAAAATAAGAACCAAGGGGTCACGTTTTGGGGATCCGATCCCTCTGATTCCAAACTTGTATTTATTTAATCAAAAGTGTTGTAACCCTATTTACAAAATTAATTTGGGGATTTGAAGCAATAAATTCATCTTTTGCTGATAAAAGGGAAGTTTCAAGTATTTTTGATCACTTATCATTTTATTAAAGTTCTTGTCAGTTTCACTCTTGTGTTTCAGGTTTCGCCTTCATCGAAAGGTCACAGTCGACACAGTCGAAACCAAGCAAGATTTAAACAACTCCAATTTCATACTTCAAGTAACCTACTTCTGAGTTTTAGCTTCCGACAAGGTCGAAACCAGGTCACAGTTTACTTAAACCTTCAACTAGTATAAAGAGCATGAGGTTCAACCTTTCGACAAGGTCGAAACCTTCCATCAATACACTATAGTTTGTGATTACTAGTTCAAACCCAAGGCGTTAAGCTCACAGCTTTCGACAGAGTCGAAACCTAGTCTTAGATTTCGGATCTAATTTTAACACCTAAACTACCTTGCTTTCGACAGAGTTGGAGCCTCTGTCTTAGATTCAAGGATAAAGACCCAGCCAACCAATAATCAAAGCTTTCGTCAAAGTCAAATCCAATTAAGAGAAATCTTATCCAGGGTATTTCATCTATTTCGAGAAGGAAAGCATTCAAAAGAGGTTTTACACAATATCAATAAAGTCGAAAGGTCATTAAGCGTGGAACCCAACCCTTTCGACACAGTCGAAAGGTCTGTTTAAGCAATTCTTGCCTACTAAAGCATATTCAAGAGAAAATTAAAAAGGGATTCATACCTACCATTCTACCCTACTTGCCTAAAGGATAATTCTCATTCCTTGGCATAACTTTGAAGCGTTGACAAGAAATCTTGTTAACAATTGCCTCCCGGATCCCTCCTGCGGCCTTGAGTGGATGCGACTTGTTAATAGCTTCATCTTTTACATCTCGATTGCTCTGTTATAAGCTTGTTTCTAGGTCAATAAGTTGGTTCGGTGATATAATGGAATTCCTGACTTCATGTACTCAAGAAACTCGAAGGTAAATTGCATGCGATCGATGCTATGAAGCTTAGGATGGGCTGCAATCATTATGCCTTTAAAGTAGAGGGGATGTGAAATGGTATGGATGAAGTTGTATGTATCGGTGCCGATCCTCATCATGGATCAATACCGATCCATCAGTTTGATTTGTTAAGTTATGTTGAATGTTTTCTTGTTGTTGTAATGGATGTTGGCCTTCTCTCTGAAGTTAGTTGCTTTGTTATAGGCTTGTAATCTTGGTTGTACTTGGCTTCTGGATTTTCTAGTTATCTCTCTGGGTCTCTGCTTTGGTAACTTTTCAGTTCGACTAGCCTGATTCGTCCAAATACAGCCTGGTTAAAAGGCTGGATAACACTTGCTTCCCAAAGTAAATCTTGTTTTCAACACAATGTCCTTTGAATCGAGACAAGTCAGGATTGTTGCATCAGATTCCAATTAATACTTCGAATGGTTATTGTCCTTTATTTGGTTGATTTTAGCGAAGCATGGTGTCTTTGACCATTCGTCGCAATATTTGCTTGGTTCATGCCTACTGATATTTGGCATTATAAAAACTGGAGTGTGTTCTTGTGTTCCATCATTCTAGATTCAATAACTTTAAGCAGATTCCTTTTCCAGATTCCGTAGGTTTGAATTTGTTGGTTTATGGTTTTGGTTGTCAAGTGTCGAGTATGCATGGGCATGCATACATTGATTGTCCACCATGCTCCAATTTTGTACATATGCACACTCCTGTGGGAATTTATATACACATGCACACGCCATATATATATATACATATATACCTATATACATATATACCTATAAACACATATATACATATACATATATATATATATATGTCTTCGTTTTTTAGGGTTTGGTACCGATCCTTGGCCAGGCATTGGTCCCAATCTAGCACTTCGAGAAGTTAAGCTATTCTGTAGCCTAAACACATGGGTTCAGGGGTATAAGTCCCGATCCAACACTTGTGACTTCTCACTTTTAGCTGCCTTAAACATTTGAGCTTCATCTGCCATAAAAGTCTTCTGCCCCTAGATCAACACTTCCTCTACCAGCACCCCCTACCAAACACCGCCACTGACCACCTTGATTACCATCTCCGACGCCACCGATCCCTACCCTTACACCTTCAAATTCTCAGCCGAATTCATTCATAAATCTCGACTTTGATTTCTTCTAGGTAGGTAGCAATGTTAGCAAACGATTTGGATGGAATTCACATCGCTGGCCACTTTTGGGTTTGGAAAGGAAAGAGGAGAAGACAGAATTTCACTTCGAGGTTATGGATCGATGCGGATCCTACCCTTAGTGAAGTTTCGCATTGAAAGAGCTTGAGAAAGCTTGCTAAAAGAAATGAAGGCCAAGCTTTTTTCAAGAGCAATTTCCCGAGTTTCCATGGTGATTTCAATGCATGGTTGATGACGTGAAGCCCATTGGGATGGTCAGATAAAGGTCACTTCGGATAGCAACTTGGCTTTCAAATGAACTGTCGCACAACATCAGACATTGACATTACACAACATTGCACAACACTATGAATTGTACCACACCTCACTGAGTTTTCACTTTGGCATGAGGCTTAACTTTTAATTTTTTCTAATATCACTTGTGTGTTGAGTTTTGATAGCTATGGATCGTAGATGATCCGAGCGTCCCTCCATGATGGTTATAGGCCCATCAACTTTTAGATATGCCAACTCAGATACTGAGTTAAGTTCGACTACAATTCCTTTCGCAAGACATACTCCACCACCATTCGTATCTTAGCCTACAAATCAACAAGCTGAACAACCTTACTAAGTGGTTCCTCCTGAGCTGGAAGAAGGTTCGAAGGTAGAGGCTGGCCTAGATAGTCTCGATGAGGCTTCTATATTAGACGATCTTGTAGACTCTGCTACCTCTAGAATCTAAGAGGGGGTTCTTAGGAGAATATGTGGCATCCCATTTGAGGATGTATTGGTTCCTATATGCCATCAGTGGGCACACCATCCCCAAGCCGGTTACACAGCATGTAACCGATATATGTTCTTGGCTGGGTGTGTCCTGCCTTTTAATCAGTTCAACCGTCAAGTTCTGAACTTCATGAGGTTGGCACCGACTCAAATACATCCTAATAGTTATGCCTTTCTGCATGTACTTATATTATCTATGCCCGACACTTGAATCGCATCCCGAGCGATGAAGAAATCCAGTACATTTATAGCTTCAAACAACAGAAGGGGTATCCTTCTCTTACCTTCTTGGAACCTGCTAAAGGCTGTAGAATCGTCATGGGCACTTGGAATAAGCTAAGTTACTTCAAGAATGAGTTTTTCTTTGTTCGATGCCCGTTTGGATTTGCACAGAGGTGGCTGTTTGGATATAAGTCTTAATCTGTTCACTTTCACATGAGCTCACCTTATAATTTTGTTCACTCAAATCATACTCCTTTGTTCTTTTAGATGTGCCAAGGAGGCCTAGTAGCGCGGAGCTTGCAGAGACTATCAGGACTCTTATGGTCTTTCCAGCCCCCGATAGAGAGGCAGGAACTTTTCTCACCGACGAGAATCTCCTAGCCTATAACTTAGTAGAAGTGGGCCACAGCATCGGTCAAATTTTAGTGGCTCCTAATAATGATGAGGATAACTCCTTGTCTGGGAATAACAACGAGGACCTAGTGGTGCCCCCAGTCCAAAGTCCTGTAGCTATAGCTGAAGAAATGCATGAACATGTTAAAGAAGGTAAAGGTGGTGAAGCAGGCCATAATGACGTTGACATGGGTCATGAGTACTCTAATAATAACGGTGGTGATGACCAGGGTTTCCTTTTGAAGCTGCGCTCGAAGATAAGGATCCTTCCCATGTGGTATATGACGCAACTTCCACCAACCATTGTGGTAGAAGAGACAATTCTCCAGCCTTTGGAGGACCCTTATGCAAATTTCAAGCCGATTCTAGATGAGCATGGCTCTTTCAGTCTAGCTAACATGTGTCTCCGGGACATCGACTCCCCAATCCATCTACAGGGTGACATTCCAACCACCCGTGCAGGGGAGATTACTCCTGTCAACAAAGTTCAAGCCCATGGTCCATCGGGGGGGGCACTAGGACACACACTCATGCATTGCACTTTGCTTATTTTGCGCTGTATTTTATCCAATTAGGACTAGCTTTCTTTGGCTTCATTTGCAAGTTCAATGGAGCACAGGACCATGTTCGATTCTCTCGAGAGTTAGATAAGGAAGCTTAAGAGGTGCAACCCACATAAACATTCCCACATCACTAGTCATGACTCAGATACTAGCACGCACTCAAGTCAGGATCGAGGGGGCCAAGGTAGGGTTATCACTCCTATGATTCATCTTTAAGACGTAGAACTAGGTCGCCTCTGCCAAAAGCTTGGACAAGCACTCTGAATGACTCGATGACATTCCACTTAAGGATTTTTCTCGTGTCCCTACTTCGGCTTCTCACCCTACATAGCAAATGATGTCATTTCATGCTCACTGACAATCTGAGCAATCATCCAAACTTGTTGTCCCTGACCCCTCTCGCCACAGGGCTGATAAGAGAGCTATCGAACCTTTAGTCATTACGACGGGAAAAAAAGTTGATTCTAATCCTCATATGGCTGATCTGAAGCATCGATTCCCAAAGATCTGCTTCGATGGACTTAAGTTTGCCACAGACCTAAAATAAACACCTTCGCACATCTAAGGCCAAACTGCAAATTTTGTCAATGACGGTTACGATCAGTACTTCAAATGGAAAAGACTAGCAGAGGTGATTTCTGAATATGCTAAAAACAAAAAGGTAAAGGTTGCGGGACTCAAGCTCAAAGCTGAACAAGACAAGGAGACTATAGCCCATCTCAACGAGGAAGTCGTAGAGCTGAAAAGGTTGTTGGAAGAAGCTGAGCAAAAAGCCAAAGACCTTATTGAGTTGGTTAAGTGGCAGAAGCAAAACCACCAAAGTCAAATCGAGTCCTCTCATCACAAAAATCACCTTTTTTCGAAGGAAAAAAACATTTCGCAAAAGAGGTAGCAGATCTAAAAGCGTAGTAGGAGAGCAAGAAAGAATAATTAGAGAAAGAAAAGAAGGAAAAAGACAACGTGCTCATTCAGGCTCATAACTACTGTGAAAATTTGCTAGATGCTCGCAAGGAGAGGGATGAGGCGGTGGCTTGTGCTAAAGGAGTAGATGAATAGGTCAAGGCTGCAAAGAGGCAAATTATGGAGAAATTCAACCTGATCATCATAAACTACAACATCAATGCAATCAAATTTAGAAATCTGGAGTAGCTTGACAAGGACTGTCCCGGAGCTTTGGCCTTGGCATGGGAGAATATAGTGGAAGAAAAGTGGGAGCCCACGGATGGAGGTGAAGTAAACTGAGGTGAGTTGGAGTGCAAGATTTCGAATGCAGAAGAGACTAAAGTGCTTAGAGTTGGCGAGTTCATCCTGAATTTGAAACGGGCTACCAAGGTCGAGAAAAACCAAGGTGAAGGTTTTGGGACTACTTCTCAAGATGTGACAACACATCTTACCTCGGGTGCTCAAACCACTTCAATCACTCCATCAGATCCACCGTACAATCCAGATGCACCCCAGATGTAGAAGACAACCATTTTGTCCTCTATTCAGGAGGGGAATTCTGATGGTACCCCTATCGTATCGAGCCTCTGGCCGATGGAGGTATCCCACTGACCTCACCTGTATTTGAGAAGGCTCAAATGGCATCAACCGACTAATCTCTCCTTTTATGTTTCTTAAATTTTAGGAAAAACTTTAGTCACTCCTTTTCCTGAGCGAGGTCTCCAATTAGGGTGGCAAGAAATGACTGAATTAGAGGTCATGTCTGACTCTCAGACCATTATGAACATTCCAACTAGCGTGGCTCCCAGACCTAGTGCATAAACAATTCATGCCCTAGAAAAGGAGATGACTATTGATCTCCTGGGAACTCAGGCTGAGGAGGATGTTCTTATAATTGGAACTTCCGATCCTTCCTTATGCCTTGACATGCAGGAGCTGCTCCAGAGTCAAGTTTTATTGACCAAGGAGATTAAGAAAAAACCAGTTGAATTCATTCATCCTCCTCTATCCATAGCTTGGCCTTATCAGGCCATCTTTGCTTATGTCACTCTTCCTCCCCTCAGAAGCACTCAAAGCATTCCCAATAGGTCATCACACTGTATCCCTTCGAAGAGCCAAGGAAGCGAGGAAAAAGGCAGGAAGAAGCCAGATAACCCCAGTGCACACTCCTCCGGAGATGGGAAAAAGAAGAAGAAACATAGGCATTACAAGTGATCATTCGTTTGCTTTTTGTTGTATAGCTGTAGGGTTTGTTTTTGCACATGCCGGCTTTGTGCGGTTTTAGCCCCCATTCTTTCTTTGAATGTTGTGTTAATAAAGCTTGGTTTTCTTTTCAATTTATGTTTTGACTTGTTTGAGATATGAGAAGTGCGTTTGATATTTTTTTTATACACTTGTGTACCATATCTCCATCATCATTTAGTTAAGTCATTGACCATCTTGTTTGTTTCCGGTTGGGTTCTGTTTAACCGGTGGCTGCAATTATGATCGCATTATTTTTGTAAGTTCGAAGTAATAGCCAAGGGTGCCTGTTTCTAGGCGCCTTCGCTCGTTCATGTTCAATTCTAAGATTCAACTGAGTTTTGACCACTTGGAATGGTGGACCGAACATCCTTCTCGGGATGTTTGAATCAGTTCATGCTAAACTCTAGGCATTGATCGTTGCTATTCACCTAAGACGGTGTTTGGCACCCCTTTCCGGATGCTTGTTTCTTCGATTGCACCTAATTACGGGCGTCGATCAATGTTTGAATAAGATCTAGCCAGACTCTGGGCATTGATCTTTCACCTTGCCATTCTCTGGGCAAGATTTCAACTAAGATTCAATTCTGGGTGTTGATCAATGTTTGAATAAGATCACGCCAGACTCTGGGAGTTGATCTTTCACCTTGCTATTCTTTGGGCAAGAGTGCCTATTTCTATGTGCCTTTGCTCATTCATGTTCAATTCTGAGATTCAATTGAGTTTTTACCACTTGGAATGATGGACCGAACATCCTTCTCGAGATGTTTGAATCAGATCACGCTAAACTCTAGGCATTGATTGTTGCTATTCACCTAAGACAGTGTTTGGCACCCCTTTCTAGGATATTTGTTTCTTTAATCACACATAATTAAGGGTGTCGATCAAAGTTTGAATAAGATCTTACCAGACTCTGGGCGTTGATCTTTCACCTTGCCATTCTTTGGGCAAGATTTCAGTGCTCTGCCAAACTCTGAGCATTGGCTACCGGGGCGAACTGCTAATTTTTCCCTCGCATGATTATACTCCCACCCCCAAGTCAAGTGTTGAAGGAGTTTGTAGGCATCTATATCCACATGCCAGGGACGATTTTACTTCGAAGGTCCGATCATGGACTATAGAAGTTTGGTTGGCACCTATCTTTAGGTACCTGCACACCTGCATTACACATAGGCAGATTCATTCATATTCACCATAATCCATAATTTACGGTTAAACGGGAATAGAGTAACAGATTCAGGAAGTCAATTCGTTTTATATTCATATGAAATGACAGATTCTGTCTTGTTACATCAAACTCGACCGAATATTTACAATGTCAGACCTTTAAGTGAAATAGCATTACAAGTGTTCATCATTCCACGCCCACGAAGTGAAAACCTGTCAAAGGTTGCTAGCTTGAACGTCCCGTCTTCAAGCTTGTGTTCAATTGCATATGGACCTTCCCTGCTCGGGCCCATGTTCACGGGGTCTGGGAAGATTCATTTGAGATCGAGATCGCCAATCTCAAAGGTCCGACTCCTGACCTTGGTATTATAATATCGGGCGACTCGTTTTCGATATGCGTCTGCTCTCAAGTCAGTTTTATCATGCTTCTCATCGACCATGTTAAGAGACTCTAGTAGGAGTTCCTTGTTCATTCTGGGGTTGTAATTATTCACTCGATGAAAAGGTACTCCGAGTTCGACTGGAATCGTAGCCTCTAATCCGTAGGCTAGGGCAAATGGGAGTGGCTAGTTACGGACTTGTGGGTCGTTTTGTACGCCTAAAGTGCTAATGGTAGTTTGTCGACCCATTTGCCCGTAGACTTCTCCAGTCATTTCTTGAGAATGGATTTGATTATCTTGTTCATATCTCCTACCTGTCTACTAGCTTGTGGGTGCGCTGTCGCTGCAAATATATTCTTAGTGTGATGCCCACAGCAGAAGTCTTTGAACTCGACACTGTAGAATTGGGTCCATTATCAGAAATTATCATTTGTGAGATTCCAAAGTTACAGATGATTTTTTTAATTATGAAGTTGATCACTTTCTTAGCAGTGATTGTGGCTAGCAACTCCGCTTCGGCCCACTTCGTAAAACAGTCAACAATAACGATTTCGTAATTCACACCACCTTTGGACATTGGCAGCACACCAATGATGTATATTCCCTAATCTGCAAAAGGCTAGGGACTGACCATTTGCTTAATCTCCATCGGTGGGGCTCTAGGAATTTTGGCGAACCTCCAGCATTTGTCGCATCTTTTGGTGTAAACAGTTGCGTCTCAGTTGATGGTTGGCTAGAAATAGCCATAGCGAAGTATCTTCTTTGCTAAGGTTTGCCCACTAGTGTAATCACCCAAGCTCCCTCTTGCACTTCTCTGAGGGCTCGCTTGACTTCTTCATTGGCAACACTCTGAAGCAAGGGGACTGAGAATCCCTTTATATATAGCACTCCTTCCTGAATAATAAATCTTGAAGCTTTGTGAAGGAGCTGCCATCGCTTGTTCTTCCTATCGAAAAGGATTCCCCTTTTGCAATTAATTCTTAATCTGAATGATCCACGACTCCTTTTTAGACTCATCCTCTAAGATCCAATCGACATCCATCCGGTCAATGCTCGAAGTTGATAACACTACTACTGGGACTAGGCCCATGAGTTGCGAATCTCCTTAGCTAGCCAATTGGGCTAGCGAGCCAGCCTTTGCATTCTCTTCTATAGGAATATGTGTTATCGTGTAGTACTCGACATCATTAAGCAACTCCAGGGCTCTGTTCAGTATAGAGATAGCCTTGCCCCTTTTGCCTGAAACTCTTTTCTCACCTGCCACACCACCAGTTGCGAGTTGCAAAAGATGTGTATTCCAATTCTTTTACAATTTTTAGTCCTACGATCAGTGCCTCATATTCTGCTTCGTTATTTGTCATTGGATGGTCGAGTTTCAGCGCATAAAAGATTGAACGTTCTTCAGGGGTTACCAACACAACACTTGCCTTAGAAGAACGCTCGTTGGATGCACCATCGATACACATCTTCCATCCAACCAGCTGCTCTCCATTGCTCTCCGAAGTATCATCTCATGCAGTATACTCAGCTATAAAGTCTGCTAATGCTTGGTCTTGGATTGCTCTTCGAGGATGATATGTTATGTCATATTAGCTCAATTCAATGTTCCATTTCAACAGCCTTCCAAAAGTCTCAGGTCACTGCAAGACCTGTCTCAAAGGATGGTCTATAAGAACCTTGATCGAATAAGCCTGGAAGTATATATGGAGTTTTGTTAAAGTGATCAATGGGTATTACACCAGCTTTTCCAGCTTTGTGTAATTCCTCTCTGCCCCCGTCAACCGCCTGCTAATGTTATACGATGGCCTTCGAATTCGGGATTCCTCACGCATAAATGCGGCACTCAAAGCGTGAACCGACACTGCCAGGTAAACAAATAAGTCCTTATCTTCCAGCAACTTTGATAGGATGGGAGGCCTCTCCAAGTGATCTACCAGAGCCTAGAAAGCATATATACACTCCTGTGTCCAAGGAAAGTTCCTCTTCCCTTTCTTGATAATTTTGAAGAAAGAGATGCACTTATCTGTAGCTTTGGAGATAAATTTGCTCAAGGTGGAAACCTTCCCATTCAAGCTCCGAACTTCCTTGATTGACTTTGGGGTTTCAGTGTTCCTTGGTGCCTAAATCTTCTTCGAATTAACTTCTATCCCTCTAGAGTTCCCTATAAAATACAAGAATTTTCTCGACGCTACCCCAAATGAACACATCCGTGGATTGAGCTTCATTCAAAATTTGTGGAGTACACCAAACATCTCTGTCAAGTCATCAATGTGGGTCATCGACCATTGTGATTTCACAAGCATATCGTCCATGTAGACTTCCATCGAACGCCCAATATATTCATTGAACATCGAATTCACTAGCCTCTGGTAAGTTGCTTCGACATTTTCCAAACCAAAACACATAACAAGATAACAATACAGTCCCTACTCAGTTATAAAGCCGGCGTGTTCTTGGTCTAGGATGTGCATTGGAAACTAGTTGTAGCTAAAGTAGGAATCCATGATTGATAGCAGTTCACGCCTAGCGGTCAAATCTATTAGCTGACCAATTTTTAGGAGTGGAAAGCTATCTTTCTAACATGCCTTGTTTAGATCAGAATAGTCAACGCACGTTCTCCACTTCTTGTTAGACGTCTTTACCAGGATTAGATTGGATACCCATTCTGGGTAAATAGCGTCATGAATGAAGCCATTGTTTTTCAGCTTATCTACCTCTTTTTCAGTGCAACGGATTTCTCTAGATCCAGGCTGTGGCATTTCTATTTCACGGGAACGCATTTAAGATTCACATTTAATGCATGGCACGTTGTATCCAATGATATTCCACACATGTAATAATGCGTCCAGGAAAACACTTCTAGGTTTGCCAGGAGAAAACTATTTAATTCCTTCATCATCTGTATGTTGAGTTGAGATCTGATCTTTAGGATCCGTGTAGGATCGTCCTGTCTAACCGGGATGTTGATCATCAACTCCAAAGGAGCCACCCTTGCATCCACTGGCTCTTTCCTTGGATCCATATTCTTATGGTACCGACCGTGCTGCCCGAGTCAGGGCACAAGTAGTGGTTGCTATGCATCCAAAGATTTGATGCGGAGAGTCTTCTCTACATCCTTTCCTTTCTCACATCACCTTGCCTTTTTCAGCTCTACGACGTAGCATTTACATCGAAGCCCCTGGTCTCCCTACATAACTCCCACTCCATTCTTTGTTAGGAATCTCATCACCATGCACCACGAGGTAATAACCACTCGAAAATCAGCTAGGGCTGCCTAGAAATGCATTAGAAGCAGAAAAAATATCCAACACGAAAAAGGTCACAACCAGCACTCGTTTGCGGTCACCTTCTCTTAATACCACTGATAGGTCTATACATCCAACAGGTTCCGTCACCATACCGTTAAATCCCTAGATACTAGATTTACACGGTTTCAAATCCTTGCCATACAATAGCATCTGGTCATAAGCCTACTTAAATAGAATGTTGACTGAATTTCCACAGTCAACCAACACATTTCTCACAATAGCCGGCCCAATCATGGTCGATATCCCCAGAAGGGTCCAACTTTGGGGCTTCAACCCCTTCAACATCCCTATTTCTAAAAATAATATCTTCAATCATAGTCTTTAGCTACTTTACTGGAGCTCCATCTTTGACGACAAAGCAACTCTCAGTCACTGCATGTTTTAGAGCACTTGCATACCCTTCCATTTAGTTTCAGCTCTTCTCCGCTAGATGTGGTCCTCTAGAAATGGTGTTAATGATCAATCTCTTTTCAAGCCGCCTGGGCTCTTCCTCACTAGGCTCGGCTTGCCCTCATTGGAATGGCAATCCTTGGGGGTTAGAACTTCCTTGCCCACCATCCTACGGGACTTTGACAAAATGTTGTAGGTTTTACTTTCATATCAAATCTTCGATCATACCATGTAAGTGTCTATCATTTGTATTATGACCATGGGTTTCATGGAACCTGAAATACTTTCTAGATTTCTTCTCCTTCTTGGTCGATTCACTCGGAGCTGGTTTCTTGTATTGCTCTGTACCTTGGGTCGTAAGGTGTATGTTATCAATTGAATTGTTAAACAGGGTGTAATTGTCTTGCTTCGGAAATCTAGGGCATCTTTGGGAATCAGACTTTCGATCTCTGGCTCCATTATCATTCCTTCTCTAGCCACCACTTTTATTCTCAACGTTAACATCGACGTTCCTGAAATTCCCTTCGGACTACGTCACAACAACATTACTCTGAATAACTTCCGCCGACTGCTCGACATTGTCCTTTCTAGTAGTAGTACTTGCTTCTTCCAAGCACAAGAACTGGTTTGCTTTTATGTTAAACACCTCCATCGTCGACGGGGATTTCATCTTCAGCCATCTTGCAAAATCAGTATCGGGATGAATTCCCCTTATCAATGCCATTAATACAATATCTTCCTGGTGTTACTAACTTCCGTCACAACTGTGTGGAATCTGTTCAGGAAATCCTTCAATGACTTTCCCATCTCTTGGAAGAGGTTTGACTATGATATCATGTCTTTAGGACGGGTACTGTGTAGGTGAAATTGCTCGATAAATTTTTGGGCCAACCGATTAAAAGATGACATGGATATCGGTGGAAGCCAGGTAAACCACATCGTCGCAACACCCTTGAGGAAAATCGGTAAGCAATGACATCTGACAAAATCGATTGCTCTGGCAGAATCCATATGCCATCCATACTTCATCAAATGCTGCCTTGGATCTGCCCTTCCATTGTATGATAACGTCGTCGCCGTTAAAAACCTTCTGGGATATTCTTCATGTAATATCTGCTCGATGAATGGGTTTCGACTAGGGGAGGAGCCCCATTCATCTTTACTCTAATGCTATTTATCACTTAGCAATCTCCTCACCATTTCAGCCAAGTACTCTGGCTTTGTAGGGATATTAAATGGTGGTAATCATGGGCCGCCCTAAGTGTTTGGCCTAACAAACGCTCTTGGTTAGGCTCATGATACCTGGGTTTTCCTAACTCTAGGAGATCTGTTCATCCGTAGTTCTGTTAGTTTGGTTTCTACATGATGGATCAATAGCAGCTGCCTGATCTCCAACTTTCTACCATCAACAACATGACTGGATGCATCTCTAATATCATTATCCACAATGTCAACCGTTGACTCACCAAGCCAGCAAAAGATGGTTCGATATTGATCCCTGTGTGGGGCTCGATATCGATCCTTACACCTTGACCATGACCGATATCCAGCTTCTGTCTTAAAGTTGTGGCCTCCTTTCTGACCATCTTTTGCTTTCCCTCTCCATGCCTCTAGCCCGATGACAAAGAACTGTCAGATTCTGAATCGGAAGGCATCAAATCCTTCTTGCTCCATTTTCGATCATGGGTTAATTCATTCATCAAACTCAAGCTCTCCTACATTTGTCGGTTCACCTCATTACGGCTCTCCTACAGCTTATCATTCATTTGCTTCATCATGTAGTCCAATTCTACCCTCGTTAACAACTCCGATGGGTTTTGGATTTTAGCAACGGTTGGTTATGCAACTTCTTCTATTCATGCTGAGAGCCAGCATTATCGGCATCATTTGTGCGTCTGGAAGCGGTAAATCAATTTCTTTGTGGGGCCATCGTTTAAAACAGCTTTATATAGATTTTGCAAAAATCCGAGTAGTTCTGAATGCGAAAAGAAAAGAAAATGGATCAATCTCTCGGACTAAAGCAATGAAACAGTAGATGATTGATCCAGATATCCTGAGAATAACTTTTTCAGTGAAAGCACCTAAATGTATATACCAGATTGTGGCACAAACACCCAAGAAATTAAAGTAGAGAATTAAATGAAGAGAAGTGAAGGAAACAAGGAAAAAACAGTACACACAAACTTTATAGTAGTTTGGCTAACTGGTGCCTACGTCCACTTAGCTTTGTTAATGATTATATTGTTGTTTACTATTATCTGGTATTTTAGCCTGGCTATTTTGAACTGGTTGCACGAGGTAAATTCGACAGCCATCAAGGCCGATGATTCCAGAGTGATGATTGTGGGACCTAGAAGTCAAGTACATATGGTAATATGAAGTCGGGATTGAATGGAATTAATGGATATGCAACAAAGAATGTTTGAAGCATGAAATATGCATTAATACATAGAAGGGATCGACATAAGTTGGCTCCAACTAGAGGGATCGGCATGTTTCAAGGTAAAAAAGAATTCTTGTGGAAAACAATCAATACCTCAAGATCTACAAGTCCAATGCATATGGAATTCAAGGAGCAACATATAAGGACCCTAGGGAAACTACCCTAGGGATCGCACATAAAAAGGACAAGGTTGGAGGGATCGGCAAAAAGCAGCATGCAACCCATGTCGAATCAAAGATCAAATAATAACTCGAGCTCCAATGATCCAAATGACATGAAAATTAGAGGCTAAATATATTTTCACATACGAGAGCCACCATATGGATCGCTCCCCAAAATTCGACCAAAGAAGGGATCGGTACCGATCCCTCCTCTTTGAGAATTGGGCTTAGTGATCCCTATAGTGGGCCCATATGGTTTAGAAGGTCCTTCAGCCGAGATTTCAGAGAGATATTTAGTCGTCTTCATCTATAAATACTAGCCTGATGGGTCATTCTAGGGATCTTTACACTGCTTGTTACTCTAGACTCCATTATACTCAAGTACGTGCTATTCTCTACCGCTATAATCAGATTTAAAGTGATTAATAAAGGATAATCTTCAAAGTGGATGAGGCATACAATGTCGAACCACTATAAATTTCCGTGTCTCTAATTATTGCTTATTCTCTATCGCTTACTAATTCATCTACTTAGTTCAATTTTTTTCTTTACTTACTTCTCTACAATACTATTCTCGGGTGTTTGTGACCAATTTAGTTGCAAATATTTTGGTGCTTTCACTTAGAACCTTGTTCTCAGTTCATTAGGATCTCTTTGTTGCTACTGGATTGGATAGATCCCCCAAAGGAGATCTGCTATTATCTTCAAGAAGTTGCTCATACTACTCAGATTTGCAGAAATCTAAGCAAAGCTATCAATAATGGTGAGGAATACAAGATCTACTTCTTAGAACGTGGAAGGAAATGAGAACACTAGCATTCAGCAAGGAGACCCAAGCAATCAACCAATGGATGTGAATGACGATCTAGTTGAAGTTCATATCCCACCGATTCTATTACATGAGCTGGATTTCATAATTTAATGAGAGAGCTGATGGAGAGCCGTCGATAATTAAATCAACAGATTCAGACCAATATCAGCTTGATGAACCAACTCAATCAACAGCAGCAAAGGAAAGCTAGGAGGGACCCTACTCTTTACTCAACATTGGAGATTTCTGGCTCATCAGACGAGTATCACAGGCCTAGGCTTTGTAGAACAGATGAATATCACGTAGAAACTACAGGGCATCATCCGACAGATCATCATGGTCTACCAGAATCGATCGGTGTCGATCCCTCCATAGGGATCGGTCCACTAGAAGAGGGAATCCACCAATGCATCATGGCAATCAAGTTGGAGATGCCTTAGTTGGTTTGGATGCTGGAGTTCAATTAAATGTTGACCAAGTCCTTCCCCGGAATGACGATGAAGTGAATTTACAAGATAAACATCGGGAAGATGGTGAACCAAGAAGGCGTAGAGCGGCCCACGGACATCGACCGGACCATTCATGTGAGTGGAACACGACCATCGTTGGGCACCAACTACCCAAATGTCGGACTTATCGACAATGGCTAGATAGTTAGTGAGAGAGAGTCAGGGCTTGACTAATAATGACTAGGGAATCTTGAGAAGCCATACCCTGTTCACTGATAATGTTCTACATGCAGAGTATCCAAGGAGGTTCAACATGCCATCAATGCCCACCTTCGAAGGAAAAACCGACCCTAGGCAGCATATCATGAGATACGAATGGCTGATGGATTCTACACGAGCAGTTGAAGCAACCAAGTGTAGATGCTTTCCTATAACTCACTCTGAAATAGCAACGATGTGGTTCACAAGATCACCCCCACGGTCAATTTTTAGATTCGATGATTTGGCAACAAAGTTTATGGAGCAGTTCCGAATGCAAACAACTCGTCCCAAGGATGTAATGCCCCTGTCCAGTGTGATTCAGGCTCCAAGATATTCGTCGAAAGATTATTTGGAGAGATTTCATATAGCTATTACATAAATCAGTAATCCGAATGACCATGCAATATTGATGGCCGTGATGAGAGGGATAGATCTAGAATCTGATTTCGACGATTTGTTTGCTGGCAAGCCGCTCGCAACGTTGGAGTGCTTTTATGCAAAAGGTAGCTTAGTATTTAAGAAAGGAGGAAGCTAGTTCCTCCAGGAAAAAGAATGTTGCAGTACCGAGTGGAGAGGGAGTACAAAGTAATATTGCAGTAAAGCAGTCTGATGATAGCTCTGGAAAAGTTCAAGTGAATGTCCAAAACAAGCGGAATCAGCAAAAGAAAGGTGGAGATGGGGCCGAGAACGAAAGAATGATTTTGGAAGAGGGAAACCTAGGATTTCAATGTACGATACTTACATACCGTTGAATACGTCCTTGGAGAATATCTATTTGTCTACCTGCAATACCATGCAATATAGGAAGCCACCTCCAAAAGAACCAACCGAGAAGCCGAAACAAACCAGAAAATATTGTCAGTTCCATGGATGCTATGGACATGGCACGAATGAATGCAGGCTTCTCCAGGACATTATCGAAAATCTAATTCGAGAAAGGAAGTTGCATCAATTTATAAAAACCCCGTAGGATAGCGGACATGGAAAATTCGACCCTAACAGAGGACAAGTACCACGCAGGACTGAGGAGACACAACGAACTGATGGAAGATTGGTAATAAATATAATAGTCAGAAGACCGCACCCATCAGATAAGAGTTGACATGAGATGGAGTGCTATGGTAGCGCGATTAAGCATGTGGATTTTGAATATTGTTCGAATACAGAAGACGGAGCTCCGACAAAATAGCAATGTACAATAACAGATGATACCGTGTTTAGGAATAGAGATGCGAACAAGGTGGAGGCTTTGATAGTCGACCTAATGGTCATTTCGGCCATGATCGGCCCCGCTCTAGTGAGAAGGATATTGGTTGATTATGGAAGTTCAGTAAATATAATTTTCGAAAAAGCCTATGATTTGATGAGGATGGAATCCAAGGACTTAAAGCCATCTAGATCCTGCATAGTTTTAATGGTGTTGCAAATGAAGCCGTTAGTTATGTTGAATTACATGTAGAGTTGGGAGAAGGTGACCGTAGGAGAGTGCAAATCTTGCCATTTGTTGTCTTCGATGTTGACTCTCCTTACAACAATTTTCTAGGCCTACCGGCCCTAGCCAAATTCCAAGCAGCCCTTGCTCCATGGTGTTTGACTTTGAAGTTTTCGATAAATAATGGTGTTGGAGTTGTTTACGATGATTAGGCGACTGGATTTGCCTGTTATGTAGCTGAGTTGAGGGATGCTCAATGCAAAGAGAAAGGTAAGGGTGTGGACAAGACTATCTGCATTCAAGCTGCCGAAGATTGGCAACTAGTGCCTGAGCCTTGGCTTAGGCCTCACGGTCGGTTCTATAGAGATATAGATCCAAGAGACGATGAGGAGAAGCCCAAAGAGACCAAGGCCATACCAGTTAAGATGACGATTGACATCACAGTTAGCTATGATGACCCATCATGGGTCCTAAAGATCGGATCATAGCTCAGCCCCCCGATGATGAAAGAACTTGCTGGATTTCTCCTTGCGAATCTAGACATGTTCACTTAGACTCACTCTAACATGTGTGGAATCTCTCCTTCTATTACGAGCCATGCATTGAATATCGACCCAAGGCATGTCCCTGTGAAACAAATAAGACGCGGCATGGATCTGGAGAGATCTTCCACTCTCAAAGAGGTGGTGGATAGACTCAAAGACAATAGGTTTATCCGCGATGCCCTCTACCCTAAGCAGGTATCTAATCCTGTGCCTGTGAAAAAGGCGAATAGGAAATAGAGAACATGTGTTGATTACTCAGACTTGAACAAGGCATGTCCAAAAGATAGTTTTTCCCTTCCGAGGATCGACCAACTGGTGGACTCAATCGCAGGACACGAATTTCTATCTTTCATGGATGTGTATTCGGGATATAACCAAATCCCGTGCATATTCCCGATCAAGAGCACACTAGTTTCATTACCGATGTTGGATTATATTGATGTGCGGTAATGCCATTTGGACTAAAGAATGCAGGAGCGACTTACCAAAGCTTAGTCAACAAGATGTTTAAAGATCAGATTGGAAAAACGATAGAAGTATATGTGGATGATATGCTTGTGAAGTCACGACGATCAAGCGACCACATTAGAGACTTGGCAGAAATGTTTGGCATCCTCTAACATTACAAGATGGAAATAATCCTTTGAAGTGTTCTTTTGGCGTAGCATCAGGGAAGTTCTTGGTTTTTATTGTTAACGCCCGTGGAATTGAAGCTAATCCGGAGAAGATATAGGCTATCCGCGATATCCAAGCACCAAAGACTACTAAACAAGTATAGAGTCTGAATGGGAAAGTTGCTACCTTAAGCTGATTCATTTACAGAGCTACCAAAAAATGCATTCCATTCTTTGACTTGATTAGGAAAGGGAAAAGAAACTTCGAATGGACATGAGATTGTAAAGACACATTTCAAGCTTTGGCGAATCATTTGGTGAGACCCCCCATCTTGTCAAAGCTGGTGGATCATGAAGATGTATACATTTATTTGGCCGTGTCGGTACATGCTATAAGTGTCACATTACTTCGTGAGTAGAATCGAATTCAGAGACCAGTTTATTACGTCAGCAGTGATTGGTAGGAGCTGAAAGGAACTATCTAAAAATAGAAAAACTAGCATACTGCTTGCTGATTGCATCATGAAAGCTCCACCCGTACTTCTAGGTTCACTCGATCAATGTTTACACTGACCAGCCATTATAACAGGTCCTGCAGCGATCTGAGACGTCTGGAAGATTGCTCAAGTGGAATATCGAGCTTAGTCAATTTGATATCACTTATCTCCCTCGGAGGGCTATCCAGGGTATGGCACTGGCAGATTTTATAGTAGAATTCACTACGAAGGATGATTCCGTGGAGAGCAGCAAAATTCCTACCATACGGTGGAAATTGTATACTGATGGAGCATCCAATGATCATTGTTCTGGAGCTGGAATTGTGCTTATAACTCCTAAAGATCAGTTGATCTATTGTGCTTTAAAGCTTTATTTTCCAATAACAAACAACGAAGCTGAGTACGAGGCTTTGATTGTTGGATTTAACTCGCTAGAGAATTGGGAATAAAGCCTCTTGAAATCTTTTACGATTCTCAGTTGGTAGTATACCAAGTTAGGGGAGATTATCAAGCTAAAGGACGGCTTGTCCCATACCTTACCCAAGTCCAAGAGTTGCTGACTGAATTTGAGTACTATAACATTTTGCATATTCCACGGGATCAAAATAGAGAGGCTGATTCATTGGCAAAGTTTGCTAACACCAGCGACGCATAACTGATGGGCTTAGTTCTGGTCAAAGTATTAAATGCCCCGAGTATAAACCTAATGGAAATCGACTGGGTACTAGAGGTGGAGCTTGAGAGGGAATCGTGGATAACTCCGATTAAAAACTATTGCTACAGGGAGACCTACATGAACAAAGGAATTAAAAGTGACAAGTCCTTCGTAAAGCTTTGCAATATCATGCAAGAGGGAGTTATGTACATAAAGGGTTTTTCTGTTCCTCTACTCTGGTGTATCGCTCATGATGAGATAAAACGGGCCCTAAAAGAAGTTCATGAAGGGGAATGTGGCGATCACACTAGGGGCCAAACTCTAGCAAAGAAAGTACTTCGTTACGGGTATTATCGGCCAACTACCAATCGAGATGCCATTGACTATGTAAGACAATGTGACAAGTGACAGATATATGCAAAAGTTCCTAAGAGCTCCACCAACGGAAATCAGTAAATTGTCAGCCCATGGCCGTTTGCCATTTGGGGTATAGATATTATGGTTCCTTATCGATCTCTAAAGGTGGCGCAAAGTATGCTATCGTCGCAGTTGATTACTTTACCAAATAGGCCGAAGCAAAATCTTTAGCCACAATCACAACCAGGAAAGTAATCAACTTCATTGTCTATAACATCATCTGTCATTTTGGTCTTCCATGAACTATTATAATAGATAATGGGACTCATATTGAAAGAAGGTTTGCAGTAGTCGCTTTCCCTCAAGCAAATGGACATGCTGAAGCTGTAAACAAAATTATATAGTCCATTCAGAAGAAGCATTTTGAAAAGGTTAGAGGTAAGTGGGTGGACGAACTCCTGACAGCACCATGGGCTTACAAGACCACCCACAAGTCCGCAACTGGCCATACTCCATTCACCCTTGCTTACAGTTCCGAAACTGTCATTCCTGTTGAGCTCAAAATTCCATCTCATCGAGTGACTTACTACGATCCCAAAACCAATAAAGATCTCCTCTTGGAATCTCTCGACTTTATAGATGAGAAACATGAGGAAGCCGATTTGAGGGCAGCTAAGCACCGACACCGAATCGCCCGATACTACAATATTAAAGTCCGACCTAGAATCTTTAAAATCGGCGATCTTGTCTTGAAATGGGTTTTCCTACCCCGTCTCACATGAATTCAATCTGGGAAAGACCGTATGTCATTGAACGGACACTTGGAGAGGGAACTTTCAAGCTAGCGACTGTTGATGGCATGACACTCCCAAGGGCTTGGAATAGCGAGCATTTACGACACTATTTCACTTAGTTTATTTCTTTTTCATTCAGTTGTATCTGCTTTCAGAAGTTGCTTTAGCATTTGACTTTTCAAATATGTAATAAGACAGATTATGTCATTCCTTTCCATTTAGCAAATAAAGTTTAAACTTCTTTTATATTTATTTTTATTGTAGCATTATGTATTAGTTACATGATGATGCTGATAGATATCGATATGTCCAATTAGGTTCCTAGAGTTTGGAATTAATCAATTATGTTAGTTCCCAATAGGACTAAACAAGATGAGCATGGACAATTGTCCATTTGACAACTCTCATCCATAATCCAATGGAGGGGATACATAATGAGGAATGGATATAACTTGACCATCTGATGATCGAATAAATCTCGCCGAACGGTGGAACTGAAATAAAATAAGAGTGATCGTGACATGACTGATCGCTCGCTGAATCAAGCCCCGGACCTTGGGGGCAAATCAATCAATTAAGGAAAGTACGATCTGACTACTCTTTAAAATAACTCTAAGTCCCCAAAGTGCGGACTAGAGTATAAACGTAAATCGGGTGTGAATCGACTACCCGCAAAATAACTCTAAGTCCCCAGAGTGCAGACTAGAGTATAAATATAAATTGGGTGCGATTCGACCACACATAAACTAACTCTTATCCCTAGAGTGTGGATATGAGTATAAATAGATAGATGAATGCGGTTTGACCATTCACTATTCCATGAACTCCAGCCTGAAACCGACAGGAAGAGTATAAACTCGCTAAGGATGGAGTTCGACCATCCAACGTCTAACCCCGCTAACCCAAGACTGAGGCTAAGAGTATAATTACTCAAACCACTGAATTCGATGGCGTAACAGCAAGACTCAAGCCTAGCGTTTGATGTGACTCAAGGCTACAACCACATGGAGGCTTTGGGATAGAGCTAGTGGATTGTTATCAGAATTAATGAACACGAATTTCAAGTAATTGAATGGAAAGTAATAGTTCAACTACTTAAATAATAGTTCACATGAGAGCTCAATAGAAAACAAAAACTTTTATTCACATTATCAGTTTCAAAATTGTGGTACAAGTTTATTCAAAAAACTGAGGGTCGTACCCGTACAAGCATGACTAATAAAAGAAAAACGACGAACAAACAGCTGTGCAAACTATGTACACAGTGAGCCAAAATGACGACTATTTCTTCGATCTCCTCTCCTTTTTGGAATTTTCAAGAGTGGCACGGTCATAACTTCCGCTTGTTCTCTTCCTTGATCCTTTACCACCTTTGGCGGCAGAGTGTTCGAAGCTTGAAGGGAGTTCTCTGGGAATTGACCCACCGGGCGGAATGACTTGTAGTGAGATAAGGTGTGGATCATCAATGTCCACCTCGGTGGGCTCAGCTTTTGCCTCTCCCTTTAGAAACTCCTCCATCTCAATGCGCTCCTTCAGGCTGATCTCATCAGTGCTTTCGGAGGTACCAGTAATCACAACATAATCAGATTCATGCACCGGCAGCGGATCTTCAGCCTTATCATCATCGAGTGCTCCGATGACTTGAGCATCGAGCCCTAGAACATCGTTGGCCGCTGGAATCTTTGTTGATTTCTCTTGTTGCTCCATGGCAACGTCACTTTTAGGAGTTTGGCCAGGAAGCTGAAGACCTACATGTTTGTTAAAATAAGGAGATAAGCCTAAAACCATTGGGCATGAAGAACAAAACCTCTCGAAGAGTGGAGAGTAAAGTGGAATATCTGCATCCGGCTGGCTCTCGGTTGTTGCTGGAGTGCCCCTTTCTAGAATAGGGGTCAGCACTTTTGATTGGTAACCGGGTTTATCCGGATCGTAGCTCAAGTCTTGCCCCAAGCCAAATGAAACCGATGCTCCAGCCATTTGGAAAGAAGAGTGGCCCTTAGGATCAGATTTAGAGGATTCTACAATATTTTTCCCTTTACTGGAAGGCGCTAAAATGTCGAAATATCGGAGTCTCACAACGGCAAGGTCTAGGGGTTCATTTCCATGCAGGATCTCCAGCAGCAATTTCTCTTCATCTAACTCAGCTTCGCCCAGCTCCCTCTTTTTCATCTCGACGATATACTCCCAGGCTTTGGCGAGTGACTCAAGATAACCCTCGCCAAGAAAACTCAAGTCATGGTGTATGAGGACTTTAGCGTTGTATTCGATGATTAGTGGATCAAACATACCCTTAATTTCATTCCGATCGGACTCTTTACCATCATCCACCCGGGCTTCAATTTGTTCCATCGTCTCCTTGCGGCCTTCCTCTCGTGCCTCTTCTTTATGAGCTTTTATTTTGGCAAATTGCTCATCAAGTTTGATTTTCAGACTCTTGGCTTCAACAGCCTCCTTGCAATACCTCTGTGATTCATTTTAAGCCTCAATCTTATCTTCCGTTTCTTTTCTAAGAAGCTCTTCAAGCTCCTTAATGCGGCGAGCCAAGATATCTTTCTCCTTTTGCAAGGAATCCTTTTCCAGAGTGAGTACCTCAGCAAGTTTTGTTGTCAACTCCGATAGCTCATTATCTTGGTGCTTGATTATATCTTTATCGTGGATCGCCTCTAGCTTGAGACGATCTATTTCATATTGTCGCTCGATTGATACTTTGGATATTTTTTCCGCTAAGAGCTGGAAAAACTCATGATGCACGTAAACGTCGTTAACACATGCAAGGGAGCTTGTTTTGGCATGCCCCAAGATCATATGAATTGTAGGAAGGAATTTAAGCCCGTCAAAGTAAATTTTTGGGAAAGTGGCCTTAAGTTCGGCCAATTTCTCCACTGTGGAAGTGTCAAGGGCAGCAGTAGGCAAGGATGTTTATGAAGTGGCAATTGGATGCTTGCTTGATCTACGGTCTCAATGTTGTCTGGAGCTAGAAGAACTAGAGTATTGCTCGTGTGAAATGGCGATTTGAGGTCCTGGATAGGAAGTCTAATCTCTACTATAAATAGGAAGATTGAGTTGAACTTCTTGATGTAATGACTGAGACTGGGATTTACTCTTGGACAAAGAAGATTCCCTTGAACGATGACTTTTTCCTGGTCATCGTCTCTTTCACTACGCCTGCCTGATTCTAAGCCTCAGCTAGATCCATAATGCGTCGAAGTGCCCCTTAGGCGATCAAAAGCCCGAGACTGAGTCATTGCACCTGCAAAGACCAAATGAGAACATATAAACAACTATTATGCAAATGATTGATGAAGGGTGTGTATTGGAGTGCACATGATTATGAGTATCCTAGTGTTCCCCCCGATAGACAGTAGCTGTAGCCTTGCCTATAGGCGTTTTCTCTCCTCTATCGGTAGGAAGAATGCCTTCATCGCTCCTGGTAGGAGAATGGAGCCCCTCGATATTGATAACGGGAAGTCATAAGTCATAATGTCATTGGGAATGTGAAGATTTGAAAATCCTTTCTTTGAACTTTCTAAGTGTTGGGAAGATGACTCTTCATCAATAGAAGCGATAACAAACTCTGGATATTAGCAGTTTTTCTTCTATGAAGTTTGTATGCCAGCTTCTTCCTTCTCTTAGTTGGCGTTTGGGATTGCGCACCTTGTGATGATTCGACCACATGCACCTTGCCTGGGCCTGCATCAGCGCCGCAAGACTCATTGGTATGGGCACCCCTAATTTCACCTTCTCCAATGCCATCCTAAGTCCCCTCGACTGGGGGCACGAAAGGATTGTTGACATCCCTTTCTTATTCTACAACATTTCTCGGTAATGCTACACTTCCGAGGAGCCCAACGCTACGACCTTCTTCCAGCAGCCTGAATAGGGATAATAACTCGTCAGTTATGAGAAGTATAATGTCCCTGTCTTCGACAGGAGTGGCACGGATAGCGGAGATCGCTCTTGAAAAACTAATGCCCTCGGGACGTGGGTGGAGATCTATAGATATTCAATAGTTAGTTGATTCAAAAATATGACTTGGATTAACGAATTTAAGAGTGAAGTGAAGACAACACTTACGCCCTTCCATCCATTGCCTTGCAAAGCTAGGCAGGCACCGAACATAGAACCAGTCATGTTTGAAAAGAGAGAATTTATTCCAAGCACCCGTTAAAACTTGGCAGTTGGGTGAAGGCTCAAGGAAAATGTAGGAAAGACTTCCTAACCATCGTTTAAAGTTATAAACGAACCCTATGTCCTCAGGAATCAGTGGGTGAAACAGAATATTCATGAATAGTAGAAAAGTTCCATGGAGGAAGGCGTAGCTGTTCAGGTGAAGTTGCATGGGAACTATTCCAAGATTTCTTAGCATTTCTCGAATAAATGAACCGAAGGGCGGCACACATCTGGCCCAATACATGAATTTGTTGCACACAGTGTACCCCTCTGGGGTCAAGTGAGGCCTGTCCTTTATTGAAGGAACCAGAACATCTATGAATGGAATTCCATATATGGAACGTAGCCTGCGAAGGGTAGCCTCACCAATCCGAGAGGCTTGAGAGTATATCAGGTTATCTAAGAGAATGATGCCCTCTACTGCGTCGGGCGTAGGACTTACATCCTCCACTAGGAGGATGGGAACATCTGAAAAAAGGTTGACCATCAGGCTAGAAACTTTCATTTATTCGGCCTGATGACCAGGAGAAAGCCAGCCAGATATAGTCGCGGAGCTTGATTTTGCTTCAAGATTGCTATGCTGCGAGGCTGGTCCAGAAGACATTGTAGATAAACGCTCTGAACATCTAATGTTCATGTTAACCATGCTCAGTAGACAATCGAGATTAGAAAAATTACCTGTTCCCCATGCTAACTGTGAGCTAGTGCGGTGTGGTGTATAACAGAAATAAATAACTTTAAATAAGAGAATGAAGTTAAAAGACGAGACTTTGGATTCCGACCAGAGTGGGCGTCATTGCTGACTGTCTCAACTGGTGAGGATATTGATCAGTTATGAAAGCTTTGGATTCGATTATCGACATATCAAAGTGCGACGTCTGTCATTCAATTCCATATGCTAAGTTTAAGTTCATGTTGAGGTTCCAAGGATTTGATTATTCAATCTCAAGTTTGATAGTGAATATGCAAGTTCTATTATTCATCGGCATTATATGTTCAAGTTTGTTGAGGAGAATTGGAAGTAATTGCTCAAACAAATGATTATGGATTAGGTTCAATTCAAAGGCATATATGCCGATCCCTAAATGTCGATCTATATTTTCCGATCCCTATCCTAAAGCCTTGTGACCGATCTCCCTCTCTTAACAAAGCCCACTGATCCCTTTCCTTTAACAAAATTTGCCGATCCCACCAGGCCGATCCTATATACCGATCCCTACCCTAAAGCTACACGACCGATCCCTCTACTTCACCCTCCACTCATCAAGCCTCTATGTCGAGGATCGATATAGATCCAAACCTCCAGCATCGATCCCTCCTCCACTCTATCTTCTTCTTCCTTCCTCCTCTTTTGCTTTGCCGAACTCCTCCATATCCGATGTTTCATCTCTTCCAAACAAATTCGACCTTTGTTCCATCATTGCATCAAACTCTAGAATCCTTTATCTCATCATGAAACCAAAAGATAAAGGCAAGAAAGCTCACCTATGCGTATATATGTTAAAGGAATTAGCGAGTAACTCAAAGGTGATCGAGATGAAAGACGAGATGGCAGAAGCTAAGTCAAGAGACAAATGATTAGAAGAAGGCTATATAAAAATAAGGAAAGAAGGGTTTGGGTTTCTTGGAGTAAAGGAGGGTTCAGAATAAGGGATATGAATGGGAAATAGTTAGAAATGTTGGGTGTGTGGAGGATGGAAAGAAAGAATGATAGCTTATACAAGGAGAGAAGGATCGACATGCAAAACAAGGAGGGGAGGGATCGGCATAAGATATATGGGAACTAGGGATCGGCACGTGTCTTCGAGGTCACACAAAATAGGAAGGGATCGACTAGGAAATTACCGATCCTTATAAGCAAGCACATAAAATAAAAATGAGAGAGAGAGGGATCAGCTAAAAATATGCCGACCCCTGTAAACATTAAAAGAAAGGGGGGGATCGGTTAAACCTATACCGGTCCCTACAAATGTTCAAAATAAGAAGAGACAAAAGAAAAGAAGAAAGAAAGGGGGATTGGCTAGGGGTATGCTGTTATCCCACCTTTTGGTCAAGGCTGGAATATCAACAAGTTGGTAAGGAACGATGGATACCAGGATTGGGGATCGATTAGGAACAAGGCTGCAATGGATGTCGTCAGAATTTGACCAGGCTCCGATCGAGGCAGAATTGATTGGAGGTGATGATCAATGCTAGAAAAGGCTATGTTTCAAGTTTCAGGACAATCGGAGTTCGTATACCCAAGATATGGATGAGTTAAAGAGCGTGAGGACTGGTTTGTATCGATGCATTTCGCATCGATCGGCATGCAACATTTCGTAATGATGTGTTTCGTATCGATCAGCATTGGTTCGACTCGATGGAGTTCGTATCGATTAGGTTCACACGTCTCGGCAGTTCGTATCCATTGAGCAGCGTCTCATTTGTATCGATCAATATAGGCTGGACTCGGTGGTTTCGCATCGATCAGGTAAGTGGACAGGTAAAGCCTTGTTCGTATCCATTAGGTAAGGCCTCGCTCGTATCCATTTACCACTTCGTATCGATGACCCCCGTAGTCGCTTCGTATCGATCGATTCGTAAGCAATCGATGCGGAGTGTACTCCTGAAATCGATGCAAAAAGGAACACGAATTGATGAATGCGAGCATACCGTTATGAATTTATGGATATGAACGAGCACGAAATATGGATGCGAAGGAAGGGGGAAGCCTCGGTCAACACGACAAAGAATACCCACGTCTCCGGGAAAGAAGCGTTCAGTGCGGCAAGAAGAACGGATCTGGCCTTGGAAATAGCGCCACGTAGTCGATGCGCACGTGTTCCTGATCGATGCGAAAAGGACGGATGCGAAGGCGTGGATTCAAAGACAGCAGCAAATGGAAAACACAATCTTGCATCGATCGTATCTCCTAAACAATAGATCCAAATGCAACGAAATTTTCACAGAAGCTTGCATACAAGGTAAAGAACAATCATGCCAAGTTTCAGCTCGATTGGATCATTTCTTGATGGATACGAAATTGCTTCGTATCCATCATAGATCGAGTCGAAACTTGGTAGGGTCGGTCGCGTGGGCCCCCTCACGTGCTAGGAGAAGTCTCCCGAAGTTTGGGCATGATCTCGGCCTCCTAGGCCTATAAATAGCCCCCTGGAGCCTGCAGAAGAGGGATCTTTTCGCCATCCAACGTCCAGACTCTACCGGATTCGATTCTACTTCTTTCTATTGCTGTTATACTCGAAATTCTTCATTGTAACTGCTATAATCATTTGTAACCAGCAAGGATAATCAATAAAAGATAAAAAAACCTTGAAGTGGACGTAGGCCGGAGATAGCCGAACCACTATAAATTGTGCGTCACTGTTCATTATTTCTAGATTGCTGCTTGTTGTTTGCTTATATCTGAGATTTTTGTTTGAATATTGCTGATTTGTATTCATACACTGGTGCTTTCACAATACTTGGGGTTTGTGACCACTTTTGGCGCAAACACTTTGGTGCTTTCACTGAGACCTGAACTCAGGCCCGCTACATCAGATTCAGAGTTCAGATTTGGGAGACAATGACTCGGCAAACGAGACAAAGAGCTGAGAGAAGCCAACAAGGAGGAAGTCAAGAGGCATCCTCTGGTGCTGGAGAAGAACCAGCTTCGATCTACATCACTAGAGACGAAATGGAAACCATGACCAATCTGATGCACGACAGAATAATGAAGAGCCAACACGAGATGCTGCAGAATTTCTTTGAGCAGATGAGAGCTACGGGAATACAAAACTTAGGACCAGCTACAGCGGCTGTTAATGTGGAACAAAGAGCTAGGGTTAAGGAACCCAATGGAGGACAGAATACAGAACTGGAAGGCAATCAACAAGGGCTTGGGGCAGGCCCGCAGGATCCAACACAGGAGGACCTTTGGAAGGAGTTCAACAGGCTAGGGCCAACGTTGCTGCTAATGAGCCACATGAAGAATATGTGCCGGAGTTCCCTCGAGAGCATGGGGGGCAACCCCTGACAGACAATGCTGGATTAATGGAAGTCATTAGGAAGACTATGCGTGGAGGTTTGACTAATAGAGATTTGGAAGGAGTGAACAGGAGTCCGTTCGCTCGGGAAATCAGGATAGCTCAGAATCCACCTAAGTTCAAGTTGCCTAGCGTGGAAGTATATAATGGCAAGGCCGACCCGACTAATCACTTGATGAGATACACTAGACACATGGAAGTACTGGGGGCATCGGATGAGGTGATGGCCAGATGTTTCCCGTTGTATTTGACAGATCTAGCTGCAATGTGGTTTAGGCAGCTGGAAGAAGGATCTATCAGGACTTGGAGGCAGTTGGTGGACAGGTTTTTGGGACAGTTTCGGGTTCATATCAAAAGACCTAAGAACGTGATGACGTTAACATCGGTAAAGCAAAGGGCGGATGAATCACTTAGAGCATTTCTAACTCGATTCAATGCGGCAGTTGCTTCGGTGGACCGGCCGGATCCATCGATGGTTTTAATGGCAGCAGTGTCAGGAGTCAGGGAGGATTCGGATTTCAAGATATCTTTAGTACGAGACCCGCCGCTGGATCTCGGGGAATTCTTTCATGAAGCTGAAAGGTTCCTTAGGCAAGAAGACGCATGTGCAGATTTAAAGTTGAAGGAAGTGAATGCAACTGAGGGTGGAGGACCATCCAATAGAGGTTCGGATAAAGATAAAGGGAAAAGGAAGTTGGATGATGATTCTGAAAAGGCCAGGAAGCGTTGGAAGGATCCAAAGTTTTCCACATACACAGGATTGAATGAGACGCTGGAGCGGATTTACTTGGAAACCCGGAATCGCCTTCCTTACCGAAGGCCGGCTAGGAGAGAACCATCTGAACGGGAAAGGGCAACAGGAAAACACTGTCTCTTCCATGATTTGAATGGACATGATACCAACAGCTGCAGGCACTTAAAGGATATAGTTGAGGAGCATGTGAGGAATGGACAATTGAGGCAATATGTTGGGGCTCGGAATGCAACTGCGGTGCAGGAGCAGCCACCGCCCACCTCAAACCACGATGGTGCGAGGCCCAAGAATGACGGTCGATTGGTTATCAATTGACCGGGGTAATATGAAATAAGTAACAAACCATTGGCAAGCAACCAAGTCATTTACACATGTATGGGGCCGGAGATAGCCCCTAGGCATGCTCTGAACGATGATAAACCGCGAAGCCATGGTTTGCGAAATCTGTCTTTTGTTTTTGGATTGGATACTTGTTTTTTTGTTTTGGTCTTAGGGTTTGGATTGAACTCCTGATTTTGCTCGTTTTCTGGTTCTGGCTTTCATTCGGATGATTGTTCTCCGTATTGGATGATGATTTTGATTTTTGATATGAATTTCTGTTTTTCCGATTTGATTTGGATTTTGGATTGGATTTTGATTGGATTTTTTCTGGTTTTTGATAAACGGTCGTCGAGTATGGACTATGCTCGATAAGGGTCTGGAGAGACCAGGATCCGGCCTAGGACTTAGGCTTTGCATTATCAATTGTTATTTTCATGTCGCTGAGTATGGACTATGCTCAGCAAGGGTCCGAAGTGACCAGGATTCGGCTTAGGACTTAAGCCATGGCATTACTCGCATCCAGGGACACTGGACCAAGGTCGTCGAGTGTGGATTGCACTTGGCAAGAACCCAGAGAGGTTATGGATTTTGATATCGACCCGGAGAGGTCTTGGATTCGGTTGTTGGACAAGGAGGGATTGAAAATTCGATCATCGAGTTTGGATGGACATGAATTGGCTATGGACTTCGGATTCAGAACTATTCAAAACACGCCTTATTGTCACAAGGCATGTTTTGGGGGGCAAATGTTATCCCACCTTTTGGTCAAGGCTGGAATATCAACAAGTTGGTAAGGAACGATGGATACCAGGATTGGGGATCGATTAGGAACAAGGCTGCAATGGATGTCGTCAGAATTTGACCAGGCTCCGATCAAGGCAGAATCGATTGGAGGTGATGATCAATGCTAGAAAAGGCTATGTTTCAAGTTTCAGGACAATCAGAGTTCGTATACCCAAGATATGGATGAGTTAAAGAGCGTGAGGACTGGTTCGTATCGATGCATTTCGCATCGATCGGCATGCAACATTTCGTAACGATGTGTTTTGTATCGATCAGCATTGGTTCGACTCGATGGAGTTCGTATCGATCAGGTTCACACGTCCCGGCAGTTCGTATCCATTGAGCAGCGTCTCATTCGTATCGATCAGTATGGGCTGGACTCGGTGGTTTCGCATCGATCAGGTAAGTGGACAGGTAAAGCCTTGTTCGTATCCATTAGGTTAGGCCTCGCTCGTATCCATTTACCACTTCGTATCGATGACCCCCGTAGTCGCTTCGTATCGATCGATTCGTAAGCAATCGATGCGGAGTGTACTCCTGGAATCGATGCAAAAAGGAACACGAATTGATGAATGCGAGCATACCTTTATGAAGTTATGGATATGAACGAGCACGAAATATGGATGCGAAGGAAGGGGGAAGCCTCGGTCAACACGGCAAAGAATACCCACGTCTCCGGGAAAGAAGTGTTCAGCGCGGCAAGAAGAACAGATCTGGCCTTGGAAATAGCGCCACGTAGTCGATGCGCACGTGTTACTGATCGATGCGAAAAGGATGGATGCGAAGGCGTGGATTCGAAGACAGCAGCAAACGGAAAACACAATCTTTCATCGATCGTATCTCCTAAACCATAGATCCAAATGCAATGAAATTTTCACAGAAGCTTGCATACAAGGTAAAGAACAATCATGCTAAGTTTCAGCTCGATTGGATCATTTCTTGATGGATACGAAATTGCTTCGTATCCATCACAGATCGAGTCGAAACTTGGTAGGGTCGGTCGCGTGGGCTCCCTCACGTGCCAGGAGAAGTCTCTCGAATTTTGGGCACGATCTCGGCCTCCTGGCCTATAAATAGCCCCTTGGAGCCTGCAGAAGAGGGATCTTTTTTCCATCCAACGTCCAGACTCTGCCGGATTCAATTCTACTTCTTTCTATTGCTGTTATACTCGAAATTTTTCATTGTAACTACTGTAATCATCTGTAACCAGCAAGGATAATCAATAAAAGATAAAAAACCTTGAAGTGGACGTAGGCCGGAGATAGCCGAACCACTATAAATTGTGCGTCACTGTTCATTATTTCTAGATTGCTGCTTGTTGTTTGCTTAGATCTGAGATTTGTGTTTGAATATTGCTGATTTGTATTCATACACTGGTGCTTTCACAATACTTGCGGTTTGTGACCACTTTTGGCACAAACATATGCCAACCCCTATAAATATAAGAAATGGAAAGGAGGGACCGACCCAATATATGCTGATCCCTGCAAACAATTTAAAAATGATGAATGATAGGGATTGGCTATAAGTATATACGCAAATAAATGTAGGTATAGAAATTATTGAAAGCATGTACATACAAAATTCCATGAAAATTGGCGACGACCCGTGAGTGTACGAACATGTCCAGGAGCCAACAACAAAAACATGTATATGAGTGTGCACGTGTATAACCTAAAAGTTCAATTTTTGAAATCAAAATAAATTGAAATCAAACCAGAAACGTTCAAGTTCGAGGCTGGACCAGATAACAAAAGCTTATTAGTCTCGAGGAACCGGACTTATATTCCAATTGACGGAATATAACCCTCGATTTATACTAAAGGAAATCGACCAAGTGTCATAACGATAAATGAGAAATTCAGCACCTTGGAAAAGCGATTTGATAAAGGAATAACAACCATTTAAGATGCTAGATGGATCTCTTCTTGACGATTCAAAGCATGTCATGTTCATTACATGAGATACTTTAGGGGCAAGTGTTATCCAGCATTCTAGCCTGGCTATATTGAACTGATTGCAAGAGTTAAATTCAACTGCCATCAAGGCCGATTATTCCAGAGTGATGATTGTGGGGCCCAGAAGTCAAGTATAGATGGTAATACGAAGTCAGGATTGAATGGAATTAATAGATATGCTGAAGAATGTTCGAAGCATGAAATATGGATCAATACATAGAAGGGATCAGCATAAATTGGCTTCAACTAAAGGGATCGACATGTTTCAAGATACAAGAGAATTCTTGTGGAAAACAATCAATATCTGAAGATCTACAAGTCCAATGCATATGGAATTCGAGGAGCAAGATATAAGGACCCTAGGGAACCTACCCTAGGGATCGCACATCAAAAGGACAAGGTTGGAGGGGTTGGCATACATCCCTTGAAAGGGATCGACAAAAAGAAGCATGCAACCAATATCGAATAAATGATCAAACAATAACTCGAGCTTCAATGATCCAAATGACATGAAAATTGGAGGCTAAACATATTTTCACATAAGGGAGCCACGATAGGATCACTTCCCAAAATTTGACCAAAGAAGAGATCGGTACAGATCCCTCCTCTTTGGGAATTGGGCCTAGCGATCCCTCTAGTGAGCCCATATGGTATAGAAGGCCCTTCAGCCGAGATTTTAGAGAGATATTTGGTTGTCTTCACCTATAAATACTGGCATGTTGGGTCATTATAGGGATCTTTACACTGCTTGTTACTTTAGATTCCATTGTAATCAAGTACTTTCTATTCTCTAGTAATGTGATCAGATTTAAAAGTGATTAATTAAGGATAATCTTTAAAGTGGACGTAGGCATACAACGCTGAACCACTATAAATTTTTGTGCCTCTGATTATTGCTTATTCTTTGTCGCTTACTAATTCATCTACTCAGTTTAATTTTGTTTTTCTTCACTTACTTCTCTACAAAACTATTATCGGGTGTTTGTGACCAATTTAGTTACAAACATTTACAATCATTGTTCTTATGGATCGGTGATGATCCTTAAGAACACAAGAACTTATGGAGAAATTCGTAAACAACTAAAAAAATCCCTCGAAATGTCCCCCTCAACCTCTATTTATGGCTGAAGGTCATTAAAAATTGATCCTCCATGTTCATAGTCATGTTCCCGATGTCCAAAAGGAAATGTTCTCGAAAGATCGTGACCACATCAGTGTTTGTCATGGTTTGGTACCGATCCATGGTCACGGGTCGGTACTGTTCCATTAGATTGCCTCTTGGATTCCTCCTTTGGCCTTAAGTAGATGCAACCTGTTAATAGCTCTATATTTTCCATCTCGATTGCTCTGCTATAAGCTTGTTTCTAGATTAACAAGTTTGTTTGGTGATATGATGGAATTCCTAACTTCATGTACTCGAGACACTCGAAGGTAAATTACATGCAAATAATGCTATGAAGCTTGGGATGGGTTGCAATTATCATGGCTTTAAAGTAGAGGGGACGTGAAATGGTATGGATAAAGTTGTTTGGATCGGTACCGATCCTCATCATAGATCGGTACTGATCCATCACTTTGATTTGTAAGGTTAAGCTAGATGTTTTCTCATTGTTGTAATAGATGTTGGCCTTCTCATTGAAGTTGGTTGCTATGTTCTGGGCCTATATTCTTGGTTGTACTTGGCTTCTGGATTCGCTAGTTATCTCTTTGGGCTCTTTGGCTTAGTAACTTTCTAGTTCGATTAGCTTGATTCATCCAAATATGGCCTAGTCAATAGGCTAGATAACACTAAGATTAAAGGCAGGGAACAAGAGTATGTGGGTCATGGTAGATAGATTAAATGAGAGTGCTCAATTCATTCCGGTAAAATCCATAAGAATGGCAACAAGTTTAACCAAGATGTATATGAAGAATATAGGTTTGAGTACTATAGTGAGTGACCGAGCCGCATTGTTTACAAGTGAATTTCGATGGAGCCTACAAAATGCTTCAATTTTTGAGTTATGCATGATCATGAAATACCATCCACATATAGATGGAAAGACCAAGAGAGTCAATAGAGTACTTGAGGTTTTGTTACGAACATATGAGTTAGACTGTAACAACCCTATTGTTAATTACCCAATTTATTAAGTAATTATGGATAATTAATTTTAAAATTTTTGGTTTGTGAAATTAAATCGTGAAATTAAATCTAGTTTTGAGAATAATTGATTAGATTTAATTAATAAATGGGTTTCATTTCTTAATGAGAATTTGAAATATGATTAAACCAATTATTTAAATTTGGCATTTTTGAAAATTATCAATATTGAAATTATTGTCAAAAATGAGATTTTTGGAAAGATTAATCCATCTTTATAAAAGGATAATAATAATTTATATTTGTTAAAGTTAGATTGAATTTACATAAAACTCTTCGATATTAATTTAAAATTTTAATTTCTAACATGTTAGTAATTGTCAAGTTTTGTGAAATCAAATTTATAATTTATAAAATATGTTTAGTATAGATGAGTATGTAATAAGTGATAAAGCAAAAATTAAAAATTAGCAACACTACTATTAAAAAGAGAATCAGTAACACTTGCTTATTGGATTTATAATCATACCCTCTTGCCCAAGAAGATAAGAATATAAGATTGGGAAGTAAAGTACGTACAGAACTCTCATTCTCATTTTCTTCCTTTGCGAGAAAACGTGAAACTCAAGACTCCTCTAGCATAAACTCTAGTTCCTAAATCTTTAATTTCTAGTCTTAGATCATAAGGCTTTTGGCAATTTCTAGTAGCAATTGAAAGAAGGTAACCTCCTACAACTTCTAGTTCATCAATTAGGGATTATTAATTTCCGTTTCATCTCTTATTTGTAATTTTATTTTGCAATTTCTGAAATTAAACCTAGGTATTTACTGAGAGGTCTTAGCCTAGGAGAATTCAAGTTTATTGCATCTAATTCAAGCTATAAAAGGAGTTATTTTAACTTACACAATCTATCTCTAAAGACTAGATGTATGTTGCTGCTGTGTTGAGTAATTGGATGTTGTATTAGTTTCAAATTGATTAAGATATTGATATAGGTTTTACTTTGATCTTTAGTAGCTAAAACTCTAACTAGTAATCTCTTTATTTCACTAATTCTATGATGCTTGAGTGTTTGCATGACCTGAATTCATCACCCTTGAAACAATAGCATGTTGCAGTTCGGAAATCACCGAAAATGGGTCGTTAAAGGGCAACTTGGAACTAGAAAATGCTTGTGGTTTTTTCCCAACCGATGGACCGGTGGAGTGTTTTCCTGGAGCTATTTTAGCTCCAGGTTGATGCCTCGATCATTTGTTTGGGTTCCAGTTTTCTTATTTTGCACTTGTTAACTGATTGCCTTGTTCTACTACCTATATGTGATGATTTTAGTGTATGGTTTTGAGTTGTAAACTACTGAAATTGTGAACTATTTTGGAATGGTAATGCCATGGTGTCCATAACACAACACTAAATTTCTGTCACATTGTTTCAACGAGGATATTTCAAAGAGATCGATTTTCAAATCGAACTGTTTAGCTAAATCATTTAAGTGATAAATTACTTTGTTTATATGAAACATTTGGAAACACACACACACACACACGTATATATATGCATATTTGTGTGTGTATTTATTTATTTATTTACTTAAGAAATTACTATTTATTTATATAATAAGAATGATTTTAAATTGTAAAGAAGTTATTCCTAATTAAAGGGTTAAATACCTATATAGGTTTGGAAAAGAGCAATTTATAGGTTTATAAACTATAAGGATTTTATAAATAAGTTTTAGAATATGGTTTATTAATTTAATACGTATATGGAAATTTGAGATAAATTTGGATATAGATAAGTGAATTTTTTGAGATAATTGGGACTTTTGTAATGTTTTATTATATAAGTAATATTTATATGAAGTTGAATAATAATTAAATTAGGGATTTTATGTAAAGGAGTTTGAAAGAAATATTTTATGAAAAGAAATTTTAGAAAACTATTTTATATATTAAAATAATATTTAATTACTTTCAAACCATAAACTCTTATAATATTTTCTGTCATTTGGCAATTTTGTTTTTAAAATGAAATTGTTTTGAGAACCTTAATTATATAATTTGGGAAATACTAATATTTGACGTAATGTTACCGATTGGTTTAAATGTTCTTGAGTAGCACTTCATCGAATATTGTACAACTCATTGGATAGAGTGTTTGAGTGGTACTTACTAGTCCATTTGCGAATCTTCGAATTTCACCGGGTATTATGAGATGCCTTGGTTAAATTCCTACGATTGCTATTAAGAAGTATTTAACACTTTAGAGTTGTATTATCTTTTGATGTACGACATGGGGTTGCTAGATCCTTAAAAGAATACATTTCAGGTTTTCTAGTAGTATCTGGAATAAGTGAGATTTACTAGCTTCTAGTAAATACTTGAATTTCACCATGGGGTATGTGACATTTTGGTTAAGTACTAGTGATTACCAAAAGTGAAAGTATTTGGCACTTTAGAGTATATTTCCTTTTAGGGTTCGACCGAGGGCCGATGAATCTTTAAAAGGTATACTTATGGATTTCCATAAATTCTTTTGTGTCATGCTTTGTGTTCTACTATCGTTCATCTCGGTATGGACAACTCGTGGTTCCTAGCTAGGGTTGTTTTATGGTAAGAAAGATCCTTAGTATCAGATCGGCACAAGTGATACTAATTTGTTTTCAAGGTATGAGCGATCGTTATGATCGACATGAACGATCTAGGTGATCGATATGTTTTGTTTCGGTTATCATGGATTTTTAGTGTTTCTGGATTTAAAATGTTCTTGAGTTTTGTGATAAGTTCTGTGTTAGATCATTTATGTAACTAGTTTACATTTATAGTACCATATACCTTATGTTCCATCTTGTTCTCACCCTTGTGAATTTTTAGAGACAGTTTGACCCATTTATTTTATAATATTTGGGTCAGGCCAAGACATTTCAGGTTTTCAGGATGCTCAGGCTTTTAAGTAGGTGTGCTTGCAAAAGATAGACATTTTGACATCCTAGTTTATCTTATGTAGTATATTCGTATGTTGTATTATGGGATGTACTATTTGAGACAATGACTTATTTTGGATGTATATTATGTGAGTCTAGTATTTCATTTTGTAGACTCACGGTATGTATTGTATATTATGTAAATTATCTATTGTGATCTGTGACTATTATTATACGATATATATATATATTATTTTGATTTTGAGAAACCAATGTGTTTATTTCTTTAAACTAAGACTGTGCATGTCAAAATTTCATTCTAGATATTTAGAAAAAAGAGTAAATGTGACGTGTTAGTGTTAGATTAAAGATATATTCACATTTGGTCGCCCGTAACAAGTCGTATTCTCCGTATTATTAGACGACATTATTTATAACGTTCTTTGATAATATGGGTATCGTGGTGGGGTTGTTCCATAGACTTCATTGAATCTTGGTAAGTCATTTACACTCAGTAGAATTTTCATACAACAATAGTTAGCGGTCCAGTATTAGGAAGACACGTTTTGGGGTATTGTGTAGAAGACCTTATATGTCAGCGGTATGTTGGAGTGAAAAATAAGATTGACTCATATTAGGACCAGATCTCGTAAGGTAAGCTTCAAAAAAGGTTGGATTGATTCAACAAAGGATGAAGGAATCTCAATCGAGGCAGAAGAGCTAGGTTGATAAAAGGTAGAAACACTTAGAGTTTGATCTAGGAGATCAAGTGTTTGTTAATGTTTCACTAATGAGAGGCATCATGAGATATAGAATGGTTGGAAAGTCAGTGCAAGGTATGTTAGCCCATTTCTGACACTTGAAAGAATCGGGGGGGGGGGGGGTAGCTTATAAAGTTGGATTACCGGTGCTTATGCAAGGATATATAATTTGTTTCATGAGACCCATCCAAGGAAGTATATCCGAGACCTTAACGATATTGTATATCCGAAAGCCATGGATGATTTGGTTGTTGAACCTAATATGACTTATGTAAGGAAGCCCATTAGAGTAGTAGACCAAGACATGATGACGCTTTGGAATAAGGTAGAAAAGCTTGTTCGAGTCCAATGGAGCGAGGACCGAGATTAGTGTATGTGAGAAATGAAAGTTAAAGTCAAGAGTATTACCCTAAGTTTTTTGCTTGGGTTATCATATATGTTTGCTGTAAACCATTTATGTATGTGATATTATGGTTGGTTTGGTATCAGTAGATACACCAGTACATTTTGTTGTTGCATATTATAGGTAACTTATGTGATTATGCTAAGAGTGGGCATGGTAAAATAACCACCATAACTTATTTGAATTTCGAGGATGAAATCCCAATAAAGGGAAGCCCGTAACATCACGTAATATAATTAACTAATTTTATGGAATTGTTTCACCCAAAAAGACATTTTCTTAGCATAAAAAATAGATATGACAATAATGATAGCCTATCACGTGCCTTTTCAAATAAAGCTCACTAACAAGAATTAATGGAAAAGGGAATTAGTGGGTTGTAGCCTAACTAATCATGAGTAGTAAAATTCATCACTTTCTCTCTTTTCTTTTCATTCTACGCTCATAAAAATGAAAATATAAGCTTAAAGCATTTTAATGGTGGTGGTTAAAGAAAGAGAAAGAGGAAAACAAGAAGATTAAAGATAAGGAAACTAAAAGCGATCTAAGATCAAGGCAGTTAAGAGATCTAGGTGAGTAACAAGTTACCTTAATCCCCATTTTCTCTTGTAATTAGGTTAGCCTTGGTTATTAAGATTTGTTGTTACACTGCCGATGATCAAATTCATCCAAATTTAATATGATTTTGTAGACATATTTTTAGATATGAGTTTTGATTTGTAGAATTTTCCTATAAACAATTAAATATGAATTATCTATGAAACCATTTATTATAGAAAGTTGATAGAAATAAAGAGTTTGATAATTTTCATGAAAAGAAAATAGTTGTAGATATCTTCTAAGATTTTTTAGAATATTTTATAAGTGATTTTCTAATGAAGATACCCATAGCTGAAGGGGGATTTATGAGTATCGGAAGAGAAAAATATAGGAAGTTGGAAGGCGACTAAACCAGTAAAGTATTTAAATAATGATCAAGAGACCAAATTGACAATATGTATTGAATAAGTTAGAAAAGTACTGTACCAACTATAAAAGGACGAAGTTGGAATGAATTAGGTGTTGATACGTGTAAAGGTAGCGTCAGATGCACAAAAGGCTGGTTTTCTCGTGTATCGAGAGGAAGTACCGGTGGTAGAGCTCCCAAACCAAAAGGAAATAAATGAGAAAACATTAAATTTAAGACCTAAATGTAGTGAAGTAAAAATGCTAAGTGTGAATCTTGGTCCAATAAACCACAGGTAATGAACGAGTGCCGAAGCAAAGGAGGATACCATGGTGGTAGAGAAATTATAGGTAGAGGTAGTGATTTCCAAGACCTAATAGTGAAACTCTACCTGAAGACGAAATGAAACTAAAATATAAGTTGGCTTCCCTAGATGAGACTGTGTGTAGTGATTACCGAGATCTATTAACTCTCAATGAAAAGTAAAATACCAGAATCTATTAAGTTCTGTAGGGAATAGTTTGTACTAAGGCCTAAGATAACCGAAACAAGTACCCAGAACATTGTGAAATGTAATGTATAACAAAGATGGTTCTGGGGTTTAGGAGGCTAATGATAATTTCAAAACTTTGAGTAGCTTAATGAACAACTAAGGTTAAAACCTAAGAAAAATTGGGATAAGTAGAGTATTCGGTAGATGGTGCAATGCCTGCTATGGCAACCAAGAACCGAATGCATTGGTTTAAGGCCCGTGCGGCAACCGAAACCATAAACGCAGGCTTAAGGCCTACGTGGAAATCGAAATCGCAAATGTTGGTGTAAGGCCTAAAGTGGTTATCACAATCGAAAGTGTCGGAATTAGGCTAGAGAGGCATCCGAACTGAAAGCATTGGTGTAAGGCCGGGTGCGGCAACCAAAGCAGTATTCGGTAAATAGTGTAAGGCCTGATATAGTAGCCAAGAACCGAAAATAAAGATGTAAGGCCTAAGTGGCAACCAAAACATGAAAGTGAAGATGTAAGGCCTGAGTGGCAATCAGGAAGTGAAAGCATAGGGGTAAGGCCTAAGCGGCAACCAAAATTGAAAGTAGTAACTAAGGACGCAGTGAAGGCATAAGGCCTTAGTTGCAGCCGAAGGTTTTGTAGCTTAGATTTTTAAAAGAAAAGTGGATGAGGACTGCATGGAATACCAATTGAAATGGATATTGATTCTAGTCACGATAACATAGCATGTGTGAGGCCTTTAGGATTGAAATAATGATTTGTGTTAAGATTTTTGTTGTTGAATGAATGTTACGAAATAGTGAGTTAAAAACTTGTCATGTGCTATAGCGGATGGTCTTAGTATATTTTGTACTTAGGTTAATATATTGCTCATACTAGACTTTATGTCCGACCCATGTTTTTATTACTATTTTTCTTCTTAAACTCATAGGTACTTGTTCAAGTAGGTTGAGTTTATGGATTTAGGCAAGTTTCTTTTAGAAGACGAATGAAGAGTTCCAAAGATGAAGCAGCAGGCTTAGATGATATACATTTATTTTTATTCCATTGTATGAAGCTTTCATGTCAACAACTTCTATCATGCCACTGTTATCTATGTTGTATTATATTTTTGATCCCTACATGGGCATGTTAATGGGAACAATTTGAAAATGTAAGAATTATTATGTATAACATTTATTAGATTATCCGTTTACTTAAACTATTAAAAAATATATATAATTGGTATCATTACGTCACCGAAAGATAATTACATAGTGATTGCAACACTTTGGGGTTTCGTCTTTGGATTTCAAAATAGGGGGCATATGTTACAGGGTTGCTCTCTATCACTAGCCCAATTGTTGTTGCCACTACTACACCTCTGCTACACTCTTCCTAGGAGTAAGGTCCTCCTCTCCCTCCTTTAACATGTTTTCATTGGGATCGAGCAACCTAACTCAATGCATGTTTTCGTCCGTAAGAAGCATAGCAAGGTTCCCATGGGTTGCTATGGTCTTGCATATCCTCTCCAACTATTTGATGAAAGGAACTTGTCTCTCCCCAATCTCCACCAGGGATAATGCACATGGCCAAGTTAGAGGCTAAAAAGGCAGTTTCTAAAACTCAAAATAGGAAATGGTAAGCATAGTACCTAGAACTCTGAAATTACACTTTTGGAAGTTAGGATTAATGGTCATCGGTATGAAGAAGTACCGGTCTTGGTATCCTGAAACCTTGCTGGAAAGGCCTAAGAAGGGAGCCAAGGCGGGTTGTAACGACCCAGAATTTATGTCATTTGAAATTCGTATGTATAATTGATTTTTAATATTAACAAGTGAAATTTGTAAGCTGAATGAATTAAAATTCGAATATAGTTATTTAATTGTTTAATTAAATCGATAATTTAATATTTGAAATTCCAGAAATAATTAGAAATTGGGTTTAATGTAATTAAAAATGATTTATAAAGTTATATTAAATCATATTGGAGTTAGAATGATGTTTGTAAACTTTTAAAATTGAATTAAAAGTTAATTTGTGAAAATTGAATATTTTAATATTTAATTGACTAGTAAAAATAGTCATTTTTCAAACAGTCTCGGATTTCGACGAAACTAGTTTCATCGGATTCGTAATGTTATATTATTGTAAGATTTCAAATTTCGTGTCGATCGGATTTACGGTTTGTCCGGGGCAAGCCAAAACACATAGAAATCATTTTAGTCGATTTAATTTAAATTTGATTGTTTAATTCCGTAACTCGCACATATGACCGAATTAGCTCCCGAAACACGTTCCACTGTGCCCAAAACGCGGGTTAAACCTTAGAAACATCAGCCGACACGCTTCGTTTGGAGTTCGGAAAATCTCGGATGAATAGTGTTTCGTCAAATTTTCTATATAAGGACCTAGCTTTTTCTATTTTTCACTAAAGCCCTAGCTAGGGTTTACAGCCGCCAGTTTTATATTCAATGGCCGAAATATTGTCATCTTCTCCCTCAAATTCTGATCGATCCATCAATAATTAGCAAAATCTTTCAACTACAAAAACGTAGAGGGCATCAAGATCCATCGATCCAACGGCTACGATCAAAAACGAGATGATGGATTGACGATAATATGGCCACGTTCATGCTGCCTTTGTGCATGAAATTCCAAGCGAATAAGCGACCGAGTTCATCGACATTTCTTCCATGGGTGGCACGTGTGCATGCGGAGGCGGTGAAGGTCGCCGATTGACTTCAATGACGACATGAAGGGCTCGAGAATTCAATGAAATATGGCGGCCGAGTGGGTTTTCTTGCGTTCGAATGCCTTGAGGGAGGAAGAAAGGAATCACGGCCGAGATGAGAAGCACGAAATCAACGGCCTTGATCTAGGTTTTTAAAAATAAATAAAAGAAAATGTGTAAATTGATTTATATTAAATCAGATAAACTTTGTAACGCTATAACCTTTTCATACGAGGTCCGTTTCTGACGAAACAACTTGCATCGGGTCCGTATTGACGAGCTCTACAAAATGGAGCTGGTTTGGAGTCGATTGGAGCTAGTGATAATTTTGAGTAAAATTAAACGTGCGTTTAATTTTATTTGAAATAATATACTACAACCATTTTAAAAAGCAAAGGTGAGAACTTCTCACTCAATCGAATTTGTTTCGATTTAAATTTTAAATAGTTAAATTTAAAATTGCTTGATTTTGTGATTGGATGATGATTGTTATTGGATTGTGTTGAAATAGACCCTATACGCCGCATAATAAGCGGAGGTTATTATAGTAAACACATATACCGCGATATTCCACTTTGAAGTGGAATTGGTATTATATATGTATTTGGAGTTGATTTCCCGCATTATATAGCGGATGAGACCCTATTGCGCTGCATAATAGCGGATAGTATTTTATAAATCCCATATACCGCGATATTCCACCTCGAAGTGGAATTGGTATTGTGCTAACATCTGTGGATGCAGGGAAACAGGTTGGAGGGATCCAACTGGATTCCTCAAATTATATGAATTTGTTTCATATGTTGTATGAATTTGTTTCATATGCTGTGTGATAATTTATTTATAATCTGTGTATGATTATATATGTGATTGAATTTGTTGAAGGCTATAATTTAGCCGAATGTATTTTTGGTATCGTTGGATACCAGAAATAAATAAAATTGGATTTTTGAAATTAAAGTATGAAATTTTAAGTGAATTTCTTTTGAAAGAATTGGTTGAATTTCAAAGAAGGAATTTAAAAGCATAAAGTTGATTTTTGAAATCTTATCGAATTATTTTCAAAATATGGGAAAAGATTTTTTTTATGGATTTTGAATAGTATTATTCGGAAGTTGGAAAATTTATTTAAAATGGAATTTTAAATGGTTTGGAAGAGATAAATGAATTTATTTTAAAAGGTGATAAATTTCTAAAAATCAAATTGATAATTGATTTGGTATTTGAAAATAAATATTTGAGAAATCGATATGAAAATTTATTTGATGTTGAATGAAAATTGATTTGTGTTGAAATAAATTTAGAAATCGATTTGCAAATAATTTGGAATTTGGAAATAAACTTAGAAATCAATTTGTAATTTATTTGGTGTTGAAATAAATATGGAAATCCATTTGAAAGTTGATTTGGAGTTGAAAGTGAATATTTGAGAAATCGATTTGAAAACCGTATAAAAAGTGAATATTTGGGAATGTAAATTCAAAATGGAATTTATAAAGGAAAAGGAAATTTGTTTTAAAATAAACACTGAATTATTTTAAAGTGTGGAAATAAATTTACAGATTTGGGATGTAAATTTGAAATAAATCGATAAGGATTTATTTAATTGGTTTAAATGAAAGTGATTTGAAATTTGTTTTCAAATGGTTGAAGTGTAAACCATATCTCGCGAAGATATTTGAAATTTAATAATTTGGGAAAATTATTTAAATTGGTTGATTGTTGTGAATGTTGTTGATAGTTAAATAACCGACTATCAATATTTGCCTTTGAAATGGCACTTGAATTTGTTTTTAAAACAAACGCTCATTATTCGATTAAGCCGGGAGAGGACTTTGTGTCATATAACCCATTTCGAATAGTGATACGTCGTGAATGGATAACATTTGAAGACCGATGTGAAGTCCGAGTATTTTCGAAAATGAAAGGACAACCTGTCGAATGTCTCTACACCGAGTTGCTCTGGTATAGAGATTTATATCACTCTTCTTGTGATGGGAAGTCCGGGCGTGATTAGTGAATACCCGGATTGCAAGGGCTTCTTTGGAAGTGCCTTCGGTTCCGTTCGATCCCGGAACGGACTTGTATGGATGTGTGTCTGACGTTACACTTTGAGATGTAAAGCTGGTTTCTATCAAATACATTTCTGTTGGTGGCGGAGAATTTATTCTCTTAGCTTAACACCCTTCTCCGAGACGTACGAGCTCAAAGGTTATGTAGTTGATGGTTACTAGTGATACATTCCCAATTTGGTAATGTGGCATACGAAGTGTTGTTGATCAAAGCATGGCTTTGTGAAAAGCGTAGCTTTGTGGACGAGACTTCGTCGAGCCTCACAACCCGGTAATGGTCGAAACAGGAATGTTGCGGCAAGGTTTTAGGGGTCGTGCCCCTAGGGTATGTCATTTCCTTCTGGATAAAAGGTGATATCATGGTATGGAGCCCAGATATTTTACCTATTTTGATGCTGCAAATTTATTATACTTTGTGGTTGAGGATCCTCGGATAAAGGTCGATAACGACCGGGGGATGGCATAGCTTGTGTGTTAGCTACCTTGTTACAACTGTACAGCGTGAGGTAGCGTCGGCCTTGTGTTAGCAGAGATCCGGTTAGGTTCTCGGGGACGTCCTTCCAGAGGCGTTCCATTTTGGTGTAAGGAAGTTCCTTTGCCTGACCATTTGTTGGAAATCCAAAGAAACAATACGAACCTTGTACGGTTTTAGTTGTATTACCTGCTATGGAATGTGGCGGTAACCTGCTATTGAACGTGGTAGCTATAGTAGGCATACAATCATGGTTGTATGATGGCTAAGATTAATATTATACTTTCGAAATATTTTCCACTATGCACTAATAATAATAATAATCCAATGATTTGGCGTAGTAAGTATGTTTGACTATCATAATAAGAAATCTCCTCCAATTCTGCGTTTGCATTGTGTGTGTGGCGGGAGGTCTTATGGTAGTTTCATTTTCCAAAAAGCATTGCAGATGTCTTTTACTTCCTTTGTTGTTGTTTTAAAGATAATAACTGTTTTAAGTTCTCACACCAGTCCCATGACTGACCTGGAGTTTATTGTTCCTTTCCTAAACTTTGGGTGCCCATAATTTTCCACACGGGCAGCCTAGAGTCAGGTTTTCAGGTCATTCTGGATTTAGGAGATGTTGTGGAGCTCAAGTGGCGAGCTGGATGCCGAGACGTATCACTTGTATATGATATTATCTTTTCCACTGTGTATTCAGTTGTGAGGACAGGTCTATATAACTGTCCATTGTTGTGTTGTGTTGTATATTGACTCTGATGATGTAATGTATAAAATGTACCGTTCTTTTGATTTAAAGATTATTCATTTATCTATTATATGTTGTTCCGCTGCGATATGTGAGATTCTGATATTGTTTCTGTTTCTTTTTCTTTCTTTCTGTCTTCTTCTACCTCTTCTTTTTAACCATAACAATTCGGTTTTTCGGCATTCGATTGCTCGGCAGTTGATAAAGTGGACGTATTAATGTCGACTTTCGAGCATCGAAAGATCGTAACGTTACACGAGTCGTCTTTGTAGATAATAGTACCAACCGTTTAGGGTGTTGGCTTGCCTCGATAGCTTAAACATGAAGAAGATGAAGAGTGGAGTGGGCTTTCGGAGGCTAGGTAATGGCAAGCAATGAAGAGCCATGCCAGAAGGCTATAACCGTTAGGAGCAAGTTGAGCGAGCATGACCTGATGCACATTAAGGAAGCAGATGAAGTATGGATTGATAATTAGGGTCCGTCCACACTTTATGCATGACATTGAACATGTGAAATACCCCGTGGGAGGCTGGTTCGGCCTTTCTTCGACAAGAGGATATAGTGGCTCCACCCCTAGCAATCCATGTTGGTTGATCGCCTCAAAGAGCCTGTTTCTATTTTCCCTAACCTTGGAAGGACCACTCTAAAACTGACGATGTATGCACCATCAACATTCTTCTTTCCATTGGCCATTTGAAATAGCAAGAACAATCTAGTTACTTAATAGTTCCTACTAAATCTAAGGGTAGAAAAAACTCAGAGATAAGGTTCCCCATAGAGACTTGGGTGACCTAGATTCCAACGTTCCCAAAAGAGGCTCCCCACAAGCATATAGTCGAGCACCACACTAAGCATTACCTCATGTGTAACATCGCTCATTCTGAAACCCAAAGAGAAGTCCAATGAATTGCAGTCACCTTAGAATTGTCTTTCGACGATAGAATTGGGATTATTTATATTATACAATCTTAAGTAAAAAAGTAGATATAACTAAAATGAGTCACAACATTACATATTAAGTTTAACAATTCATATCCTAAATTCATCCCCACTCAAGGTTAAAAGTATAATACAACATAGTCAATGGTGTCATGTCCAATATATGAAGAAGCCGACATGAACACTTAATACAATGGAATTAAAACATAAATATAACACCCGAGTCTGCTGCTTCATCTTCGGCTTTTATTATTCATCCATCCCAAAAGCAACCTGTCTAAGCCTATAAACTCTGCCTACTCAAATGATTACCCATGTGTTTATAGGGAAAATAAGAATTAATAAGGGTCATACATAAAGTCTGATATGAGTAACACATTTCCCTAAATAAGAAAATAGTAAGACTGCTCTGCTAATATATAGGATAAGTTTTCCTCTTTACTATATCAAAGCAACAAATTATCTAATGTACAAGTAAACCTAAGTCATAGGTCTGTTTCACAAAAACATTACAATACTATAATGTAGCATAAATATCCTAGTCTTGGTTGCCACCAAGGCCCTTATGCCTCTGGATAAAGATATATGGTTAAAGTCCTATCATTCTGCTGCCACCGATGCCTTATGCCTTTCGTGAATAAAGTATTATAAGTTAACCTCTGGCTGCCACATTGGCCCTATGCTTTTATACCATACTGAAATTAAAATTTAGCTTTTGGCTGCCACTAATTCCTTATGCCTTTTATTTGTCTTCTAGTTTCCATTTCAGGCCTTACACCCATGCTTTCATATTTCGGTTGCCACCCTAGGCCTTACACCTACTTTGCCTCTTGTTCCTAGACTACCACTCTCGACCTTATGTCTTCCACTGTTCCCTCTGGTCGCCGCTCTAGGCCTTATACCACTTTCTTTCATAGTTCAGATGGTTGCCTCCTTGGGCCTTACACCAATGCTTTCCTATTTGGTTGCCTCCCTAGGCCTTACAACTATGCTTTTGGTTTCTCGACTGCCACTTATAGCCTTATGTCATCCATCAAACGTTCTACCTAACCATTTACTATTTTTTTTTCACTTAGCTGTTTGTTAAGTTAACATTTCAACTAACACCCTTTGGGTTATTGATGTTACTTATTATATTATCACCCATGTCTCTGGTTCTAATCCCGGTCATCTTAAGCCTTAGCATATATCTATCCCTGGATGTTACTAGTTTCGATTTACATGCTCTATCGAGAGTTACACTACTCTCTGCAACCAGTACCCTTGGTCCTATGTAGTTAAAGTGCTTAGCGGTTATACAGCGATGAAGATGTAAAAAGTTATTGCGGGGATAATGCGAGGATATAGCTGAAAATAACGGAGGTGCAAAAAGCTTCATTAGATACAAAACCGGATATTTAAAGTTAATTTATTCTTATTCTCAGCTCATTTGTGTAGGAAAAAGGAATATTATTTAATCTTACATAACAAAACTGAAGAATATTATGATTTATACAGTCAAGATTTGATGACTACAATAGATTTCTAACATATGTTAAGCACTTATGCTTTAAAATTAGGTCTTTACCCTAACATTGTTGGTTTCACTTAAAAGAGAACTAGTTAAAATAACTATTTTATATTAATATTGCTAAAGCGGATGCTAAAAAGGCATGATTTAGCGGGTGTAGTGGAAAATAGCAGGGCTTACAACTGATTTACTGTTTAATATCGTTAAATTGAAAAAGCATAATGGTCGAAGAGCGCTATTGACTACAGCAGAGATTTAACAGGGCTTTAGCTGCACCGCCTCTGTCTCATCTAGGGAAGCCTGCCTCAGTTTAGTTTCAGAGATTTGTGGGATGAAATGTTTAATTTACCGATATCGCCTCCTCTACCCATAATTCCTCCTTAACCATTGTCCCCCTTGGGTATTTGGTTAATACCTTCAGTATACTATCCTTAGTCTCGTAGTTAGCCTTTCTTAAAATTCCTTCTTAAATCAAGAAAATTAAGATTTTTGGTTTATTTACTTTTCAGTTTGCCTCCACCTCCTTCAAGACTGCCCTTGGGTACATGTTATAACCATTTCTGTGCACCTATCGCTTACTTTCCATGTGTCAAGATCTGTTTCATTTGACTTAATCTTTTCTCACCACTATTTAGTACTTCGTCGATGTGTTTAGCATAAAAAGTGGATCTGATATATCAATCCAATATAAAATTCTTTATTTGATTAAACTACCTTCCGACAGCTACTATGTGCCTTTCAGCTCCTTGTTATAACCCTTAGGCCATGATTATATTCTTTCGAAGACAGTAGTAAAATTAATCATAATTTGTTTCTAAATTTTTCCTTAAACTTCCTAGTTTTTATCCATTTTCCACATTATAAGTCCCTCTAATGATTTATAACAATTTATTTTCTTATTGGAAGTTATTTTAAATCAAAACCCATTTCTAATAACACGTTTCTAGTATCATATCAAATTCTCAGATTTAAAGATTATAAGATGTATGAAAATCATTCAATCATTAACTTGGATGTAAGAGATTTAGAGAAGAAAAAGGAATTAGGAAATATTTTGCACCTAGGTTCCTTATTTAATCAAGTCTCTAGTTTCCTTATCTTCAAATCTTTATTTTCTTCTTCTTCTTCTTTCTATTAATGGAGGGCGACTAGGGTTCTTTTTATTTGGATTTGAAGATAATGAAAAGCGAGGTAGAGAATTTGTTAGTGGCTCTTATACAGTAAAGATTTTGAGCTTTCTTTCCATATAGTTTTTGTGTTACCCTCTTTACAAGTCCTCCCTTTTCAAATACAAATTAGTTAGCCCTAACGACGCCATTTAATTATTTCCATTTATCTTATAGTTCCATTAGGATTTCCCTAGTGTCACTTGATTCGCCCATGCATAATAAGTAAATAAACATCCCATTAATGTTTACTCCTTCTCGCTAATTTAATTTCTTTATCCTTATTATTAATTATTTATTAATTTATAGGGTGTTATAGGCTTCTCCTCTTAGAAGAATTTCATCTTTGAAATTCAAGTAAGGCACGATAATAATTCCTAAGCTTTCTTACCTACTCTATCATGCACATACATGAGTTTTTCACCCATGAGTCTCAAACAAAATGTATTACTGCATCTACCAACACATAGAAAAGTCAACCATAACTTCATACACACACATAGATAGATATATATATATATATATATATATAACATACCACCAAACATAGGAAACATATATGCTAATTTAAACAAACAACTCAGGACAAGTCCTCTTGAATCTGTCCTCCATTTTCCATGTACAATCATCATGATCCTCACTCTACTAGACGTGCATAAGCTTCATCATCTTATTTTGAAGCTTTCTCATCTCGGTCTACAATCTGAATACGATCCCTAACAAAAGTCATGTTTAGTTCAACAAGCTATTCTTCCATAAATTTTGGAATCACAACATCCTTAGTGTCTCGGACACACTTCCATAAATGCAATACATAAAACACGTTATGGACCCTGAAAAAAGAACTCAACAAATCGAATTTATAAGCCACTTTATCGATCCTCTCTAGTATCAAAAACAGGCCAACGTATCTCGACCCCAACTTACCAGCTTTGCCAAACCTCATAGTGTCTCTCATAGATGACACTTTCACAAACCCATGATCTCCTAGATCAAATTCTAGGTCTATTCGCCTCCTATCGACATATCGCTTTTGTCTGGATTGAGCATCTTGCATTGTGTGTCTAATCAATTTTACTTTTTTCGAAGCTTCGCTTACAAGATCCGAACCTATCACGATTTGTCTCCCAACTTGCACCAACTTATTATCGACTTACAAGGTCTTCTATACAATGCCTCAAAAGGTGTCATCCAATAATAGATTGGTAACTATTATTGTATCATCCCAAGATCTTCAAAAGGTCTTCTATACAATTCCTCAAAAGGTGTCAACTAAGTACAAGTGATCTTCCCAAGATCCACTAAATTCTAACAAACAAACTCTTAAGAAATATTCTAGCATTTGGTTGACTATTTTGGTCTGGCCATCTACTCGTGTATGGTAAGTGGTACTCATGCCTAACTCCAAACACAAAGCACTTGTTGGCTTCACTAAAACTCACTGGAAAACAATAGGTCTCATTCACTTACTATAGTACTTGGAATTTCATGAAGTATCACTAGAGTGTTAACATACATCTTAGCCAACCTGGCTGCCTTTCTTTTGGACTTTATTGGTATGAAATTGGTACTCTTAGTTAACCTATCAACTATGACCTATACACTTTCATTCTTGGCTCTTGTACTTGGAAAACTATAAACATAGTCCATAAAAATCAAATCATATTTCCATATCGGAACTTCCAAAGGCTGCAAAAGACTACTTGGCTTCTGATGTTTTCCCTTAACTTATTGGCATGTGAAATATTCCTTCATGCATTCGCCGACATCTTTTTTAATCCCTTCATAGTAGAAGCTCTGCTTCATGTCTCTATATATCTTGGTGCCTCCTTGGTGAATAGCAAACATGGAATGATGAGTGTTATACCATAATATCTACAAAATATAAATCACAAATACCCAAAAGGAAGAAAATCTTTGGCTTATAATTCTGAGACCCATCATTTGGTTTCCAACGAGAGCTTAAGTATCAGACTCAATATTAGAGAGCAGGTAATACTAGAACTTGAACCAAAGCGTCGACTAAGATTAAGATCATTATCCAACCTAGACCAGAAGCTTTACCGAGAGAACCAGTTGCCTGAACCAAAGGCGTCACAACAAGTGTGAAAAATTAACGGCTCAAATAGCCAAGACTGAGACAAATGGTCAGGATAAACAAAATATGTCCAAGAAGCTATATATAAGAGCACCACATCAGCAATCTGCATCAAAATATATTCAACTAGATAATGACAAGTGTTTGAATCAAAGCCGCTTATAACAAGTCGGGTCATCAATCTAAGAAAAGGCCCCTCCATCAATGGAAGAACCTTAATTTTGTTATAAATAGAGAACCGGTGCGACTATAAAGGGGCTAGCAGATGATTTTCTAACATTCTACAGTCATTCAATATTTCCTTTAAAAAGCTTTAATCAAAAGATCATTAATGACGGATTTGGTCATATATGTACTTGTACCCAAAATTGAGGAATAAAGCAAGAAGTAGAATCTTTAGAGTGGACGTAAGGATCTCGGTTCTGAACCACTATAACTCTGGTGTCTCTTTTATCTTTCAGCACTTATTTTCTGTATAGCTTCGGTATTCACTTAATTTACCTACATCCTTTCGGAACAAGCTTTCGAAAGCTTTGGGGTACTAGTCAGATGAAAATTTTGCTTAACATTTTTAGCGCTAGAAAGAGGGCTATTCAGGACTTTATTCTCTTCTAATCCAACAAGCTGAAACCTTTCAATTAAGCATGAAGTCAAAGTTATCCTCTCGAAAGATGCTTCGCTCCCCTGCCCAGGATAAAGGAGTCGAAGAACTGCATGTGAACGAAGAGAATTAAGCGGAGCAACTAAATCAAACTGTTAATGAAGAAACCGCTTCTCAACCCTTACCAAAAGTGAGTTTTGACAAATGATGCTGAATTTCATTTTTTAGGTAGCACAACGCTTAGATAACTATCAGAATGAAGTTAAGAGCACCTTTGCTGAATTGGAGAAAAAGGTTTTGGCTATGCTTGAGAAAGACGAGAACCCTCTAACTTTCGATCAAAACCCCGGAAAGTTACCAATAATTAATGAGGCCTTAGAAGCTGGATTCATGGAAGTAGCCAAGAAAGCCGAGAATGCAAAGATGACAAGAATAAGACCTTTCGAGAGGCCCTTGACTCTATGTCTTGAAAGGATAAACTTCGGAAGAAGACAATATAGTAGACCGAAAACTCGAAGTGCTGAAGCTAAAATTCTAACACTTGGAGTGGATCATGCAATGGAAGCCTTGTTAATGAAATTACCAGAACTAGTACAGATGTTGCAAGAGGATCAATCTAGTCTTGATGCCGAAATGAAGCTCCGAAAGGTCCAACCTTTTTCCCTAGAAATCATGAAAGCTCTATGCCTCTGGGTTCAGGATCCCGAAACTTTCTTATGATAGAACATCCGATCCTGAAGATCACATCACTTTATATGTAATCCAAATGCACGCAATTTAGGCTTCACTTGGATGCAAATGCAGATTCTTACCTGCAACCTTCAGTGGACCCGCCTTGAAATGGTTCCAAAGCCATCCACCAAATTCTATTAGCTCTTGGGAATAGCTAATAATAGAATTCTTGACACAATTCTTTGCTTAGAAAGATACTAGAATAGGACTAAGTTTACTCACTGACTTTGAGCAAGGGAGAGGAGAATCTCTAAAGGATTATTGCAAAAGATTTAATGACATAGCGGCCCATTGCAAGGCATGTAAATGAAACCAAGTTTGTTGCCATCACGTTAGGATTGTGCAGGAATACACCATTCTGGGACGATCTATTGAGACAGGAGCGCAAATCTTTAAACAAGTTCTTTTTTGGATCTCAAGGATAAATTTGATTTAAGGAACCAAAGAGAACTGTCAGAAAGAACCCCGAATGGAGTGGTGACAACAAGAAACACTTCAGCCAAAAGATTTAAGAAGGAACATCAAGTGATGGAAGCATATCCCCTAAGTCATTCATATGCTCAAATCTGTGCTATGATTTAGGACTGAATCTCATACCCTTTGAGAAGAGGGAAGGAGCCAGAAAGTAACCGAGGAGGAAAATACTGTAGCAACCATCGACAGAATGTACATAGTACTGAAGAGTGTCGTTTTTGAACTCCTTCATCAACAGGCTTGTCAGAGAAGGACAGATAAATGAGTTTCTGAAGAATGATAACACTCAGGGAGCCACCATTCCAGTAGGAAATGAAAGTGCACAACCTCAAACACAGGCTCCGAGGTCTTTACCAGCCCTCGAAACTTTGTTGGCATCATTTTGAGAGGACCCCACATTGCTGGAGCAAACAATAGTAGTTGGAAAAGGTACATTAATGAAGCCAAAAGTGGAGACATCTTAGTATATGAAATGACGAGAGTTAAGAAAAGGTAGAAGGTTGGGCTGGAAATTATATTTAGTGACTCCGATAAGTGAGGTGTTTGCCACCCCCATAATGACCCACTTATAATTACGGCTCAAATTGGACTCTCGAAAGTTGCAAAGATAATAGTTGACACCGGAGCTGTTGTTAACTTAATCTTCAATAATGCTTTCAACAAGATGGGGCTACCCAAGAGTATACTCAAATCTAGTCAAGCTCCTATATATGGATTCAATGATGAAGGAGCCAAGCCTCTCGGAGAGTGCAATCTAATGGTCAAAATTGGAAGTGACCCTAACTACAAGATCTTCGAAACTACCTTTGTTATCATGAACATCCCATCAGTGTATAATGCTTTCTTTAGAAGACCAGCTCTCGACCCTATAGACAAGTATGTGTCTACTAAGCATTTTCTTCTAAAGTTTCCCACTGAGATAGGAGAGGGCTTGTAAGGGGAGATCGGCGGACCTCAAGGCAACTGTATTATGCAAGCCTGAACATGATCAATAAAGGAAAAACTTCATTTTATAAAAACAATGTCAAAATTAACCAGCCTACTCCTCTCAAAATTAAGAAAATAGTTAATGTTATGAGTTCTAAATTCATGGAAAGCCGTAGAAAACCCTTAAGAATTTCCCATGGCAAAAAGATCTTGTGGTTAGGGAATTAATCTACATATTAAGCTATCTAAGAGAATATAATGAGATAGAATTGGGGCAGCTTAGTAAGTCTGCTAGGAAAAGAGGAAGATCGTTCAAGCTGTACAAGAAATTCCGAGAGAAGAAGAAATTGAGCTCAATCTCGATCCAAGACAAGAAACCGAGACAACATCAGTAGCCGAAACTCTAGAAGAAGTGTGCCTTGATGAAAACGATAAGTCTAAGACAATTAAGATAGGAACTTATTTTCATCTATCTATCCGAGAAGAGCTAATTTCCTTTCTTAAGCATAACCAAGGTGTTTTCGCCTAGACTCATGATGATATGGTAGGAATTGAACCCTCAGTCATTTGCGATTGCTTAAACATAGATCCGAATTTTACTTCCATAAGGCTAAAAAAGAGACATTTAAACAAGGTTCGATATATGGCCCTACAAGAAGAAATCGAAAGGTTGCTAAAGAATAATTTCATTTGAGATGTTTACTATCCGAAGTGGATCGCTAATATGGTGTTAGTAAAAAAAAACAAATGGGAAGTGGAGGACTTGTACTGACTTCACTGATTTAAATTAACAAAGCTTGCCTAAAGGATTGCTTCCCTCTATCGAGAATCGATTGTTAGTGGATGCTACCAGTGGGAACCAATTGCTTTCATTTATGGATGCTTATTCTGGGTATAATTAAATTCCAATGTTCAAGCTTGATGAGGAACATTCGAGCTTCATCACCAACATGGGTTTGTTAAGTTACAAGGTAATGCCCTTCGGTCTTAAGAATGCAGGAGCAACATATCTAAAGTTAGTCAATTAAATGTTCACAAATCAGATAGGTCAGCATGGAACTATATGTTGATGACATGCTGGTTAAATCTAAGTAGTTAGAAAATCATGTTTTGGATCTAGCAGAGACATTCGAGGCTCTTCGAAAATATCAGATTAAGTTAAACCCTTAGAAGTGTACCTTCGGCATATAGTTCGAGAAATTCCTAGGTTTTATTATAAGTGCTAGAGGGATAGAGATAAACCTAGATCAAATAAAAGCTATAACCAATATGAAGGCTTCAACTAATGGAAAGGAGTTAATGAGCTTGAATGGGAAGATTGCTGCTTTGAACATGTTCATAAGTCGATCAACCGACAAGTATGTTCCCTTCTTCAACCTCTTAAAGAAGCATGTTACTTTCAAATGGATAGAAGAATGCCAAAAGGAATTCGAAGACCTGCAAAAGCACCTAAATTCTCCCCTGGTGTTGTCTAAACCAATAGATGGAGAGACTTTGTTTCTCTATTTGGCTGCCTCGGATCACGCCATTAGTTAAGCCTTAGTAAGGGATGATACTATAATCCAGAATCCATATATTATATAAGTAAATGGCTAGAACCAGCCAAGAAGCACTACTCAGTAATTGAAAAACTCGTCTACAGCTTGGTGTTCACAACAAGAAAGCTTCGAATGTATTTCCAGGCCCATCCTATTAATGTCCTTATGGATCAACCGCTTCGACAAGTTTTTAACAAACCCAAAATCATAGGGAGGTTAATTAAGAGTGCTATAGAACTCAGCAAGTACGAGATATCATATGAACCTAGGATGGCAATCAAGGGCCAGGCATTAGCTGATTCGTTACTGAATGCACTGGTTTTGAAGCCAAAGCCGAAAAAGAAGATAACAAGAATAAACAACTCTCTTAGCAACTCTATGTTGACGGGGCCTCAAATGAACAAGGGGCAGGCGCCAGCTATATCTTGGTGACCTCGGAAAACCACCAAATTTATTGTGCAATCAAGCTTTCCTTCTTAGCAACCAATAATGATGCCGAGTATGAATCCTTGATCGCTAGAATAAGGATGGCTATTTCCATCAAGATTTTGGAGATCCGAAAATATAGCGACTCCTAGATAGTAATCAAACAAATTCTTGGTCACTACCAGGCCTGAGACTTGAGATTAGCTCTCTAAGTTAAACAGGTGAAGTAGCTACTTGAAGCTTTCAAGAATTATCATATAAAAAACATTCATAAGGACTGAAACGCTAGGGACTATACCTTAGCAAAATATTCAAGTTCAAAGGATGTAAGTCAGTTCAATTTCATCCCAATTGAGATTCTGGAGAAACCTAGCATATAGATATAGGAGAAAGTGTTAGCTATAATAGGAGCTTAGGCTGCTCGAAGTAAATCTACAACACCGGTAATAATGAAGAAAATTGGATGTCTCCATATATCCAATATTTAATTGAGGACATTCCGCCTTCGGGTGTTGTTGAAGCAATACACATTAAATGCCCCAAAATTTAGCATTATAGATGGAGTACTCTATAGGATTGGAATCTCAACTCCATACTCTCGATGTGTAACAATCTCAGAAGGTCAATGATTATTGAAAGAAGCCCACGATGGGATTTGCGGAGGCTAAAAGCTAGCAAAGAAAATATTCAGGCAAGTTTTGTAGTTCCCGACACTAAACCAAGATGCATTAGACTATGCAAGAAAATGTGATAAGTGCCAATATTTTATGAAAAAGTGCTGAGAGCTCCTCCCAGCGAGCTCACCCCAATAATGAGTCCATAGCCCTTTGATATCTAGGGCATTGATCCTATTGGTCCCCTTTCGACTACCAAAGGAGGAGCAAGGTATGCCATAGTGGCAGTTGATTACTTTACAAAATGGGTTAAAGCCGAACCCTTGGCTACCATAACCTCCCATCAAGTAATAAAGTTTGTGATGAAAAACATAGTATCCAAATTTGGTCTCCCGCATAAGATTATCATGGATAATGGCACTCAATTGAAAAGCCGAGAGTTTGCAGAATATTACTGAGATCACGGTATTATTAAGAGTTTTTCTTCAGTAACCCATCCATAAGCAAATGGGGCCATAGAGATAGCCAACAAAACTATCAAAGCATGTTTGAAGAAAAGATTAAACAAGGCCAAAGGCAACTGGGCAAATGAATTGCCTTTCATTCTGTAGGCCTATAGGACAAGCTCCAAGACCTCAACAGGACATACTCCCTTCTCTCTAGTTTACAGTTCTGAATCCATTCTCTCTGTTGAGTTAGATATTGCATCGCATCAAAGGTATTTTTATAATGCGCAACAAAATGCAAAGCTCCAAGAGGAGTCATTAGATTTGTTACCCGAGCTTTGGGACCAAGCTGCTTTGACAATAACAGAGTATATTCGAAAGATAACCCGATACTACAACCAAATGGTTCGGACTAGAAAATTTGAAAAATGAGACCTCGTCCTCCGAAAGATAATGCCAAACACCAAGGATCCAACAGATGAACCTCTTGGCCCAAATTGGGAAGGACCCTTAATAATTCATGATGTCATCCCTCCGGAAACATATAGATTAAAAAGACTAAATGACAATATATTACCTCAAACTTGGAATGCCGAGCTTCTAAAACATTATCATGGCACAAGGTTACTATCTGAATAAAGCTTTATCAGAAGTTTGGAACAGTAATTAATCTCTTAGCTATAATTCAGATATGCTGTAAGAAACTACGGTATTTCAAAATTTTTATGCATTTCAAACATTACATCAAACATTTTAGTCGTGATAATTGCCATGATCAAGTAATATCATGCAACTTTCAAACATTGCATTAAATGTTTTAGTCGTGATTATTGCCGTAATCAATTAATATCATGCAACTTTCTAAAAGTGCATCAAAACGTTTAAGTCATGATACTACTCTGATAAAATAACATCATGCAAGTTTCAAAGCCATGCTATCGCCCTTAGGTAAGTAAATGATTTTGCCTCATGGAAATTGCTTAGTTTCACCAAGCAAATGATCTCACCTCATGATAAATGCTTAACTTCGGTAAGTAAATGATTTCGCCTTTACCAAGCAAATGATCTTGCCTCATGGCAATTGCTTAGCTGCGCTAAGTAAATGATTTCACCTCAAAGTAATTACTTAGTTTTGTCATTAGGCAAAGTATAAAAAATAAAAAAATTGGGTAGATTCCCAATATAGTGAGCCATGATCAAGTAGTACCATGCATTGGGTAGATTGCTAAGTAAATTAGAAAATTGGTTAGATTCCCAATGTAGTGATCCATAGTCCAGTAGTACATGCATTGGGTAGATTCCCAAGATGATTAAGAAATTGGGTAGATTCCTAAGAAGATTAGAAAATTGGGTGATACCCAATGTAGTGAGCCATGATCAAGTAGTACTATGCATTGGGTAGATTCCCAAGAAGATTAAGAAGTTGGGTAGATTCCCAAGAAGATTAGAAAATTGGATAGATTCCCAATATAGTGAGCCATGGTCAAGAAAAACCATGCGTTGGGTAAATCCCCAATAATAGTGAGCCACGGCCGATAGTGTTGTGGAAAGAGTGAGTCACGGGAAGTCGACCATGCCGAATGCACCTAGTGAGCCACAACCAAAGTGTTATGCAAAAAGTGAGCAATGGCTGAATCATGTCATGCAAAGAGTGAGCTATGGTCAAAAGTACCATGCATGGTGCTATATAGTGAGCCACGTTCTTATAATAGCATGCAAAGCATATGCATTACGTCTCCACCAGTAGTTTTCAAAACTAAAACATATGTAAGACCAAGTCAAGATGACTGGAGCATAGTATCGAGGTATTTTCGCCTCTAGGCACTCATTTCAAATTATTTTCAAAATCCTCCAGATGAGGTTAGATTTCAAATTATTTTTGAAATCCTCTAGATGAGATTGGATTTCAAGTTATTTTCAAAATCCTCTATATGAGGTTAGATTTCAAATCGTTTCCAAAATCCTCTAGACATGTTTTCTTAGTAAAGCGATGCTTCTAGAAGTTTTTGGAATACTACTTTACTCGAAAGCTCAGGATTAACTTCATGATGGAAATGGAACAAACAAACCAAGTATTAAACACGATATGATGCTATTCTTTTCAAAGTCGACCTCATATTAACCATATGAGGCGAACTTTGGGGGGCATGTGTTACACCATAATTTCTACAAAGCATAAATCACAACAATCGAAAGGAAAAAATATATTTGGCTTATAATTTCGTTACCCATCATTTGGTTTCCATCGAGAGCTTAAGTACCAGACTCAGTATCCGAGAGTAGGTAATACAAGAACATGAACCAAAGCATCGAAGAGACTAAGATCGTTATCTAGCTAAGACAAGAAGCTTCCCCGAGAGCCACTGCTGCCTGAACCTAAGGCGTCTCAGCAAGTGTCAATAATTAATGGCTCAGACAACCTAGATCCAGATCAATGGTCAGAATAAACGAAAGATGTCCAAGAAGCTATATATAAGAGCACCACATCAACAACCTACATCAAAATACATTCAACCAGATGATGACAAGTGTTTTAATCAAAGCCGCTTATAACAAGCCAGGTCATCAATCAAAGTAAAAGCCCCTGCACCAATGGAAGAACCTTAATTTTGCTATAAATAGAGGACCACGTGCCACTGAAAAGGAGCTGGTTGAAGATTTTCTAACATTTTACAATCATTCAATATTCCTTTTAGAAAGCTTTAATCAAAATATCAATAATGGCGGATTTGGTCATAGATGTACTTGTACACCAAATCGAGGGATAAAGCTAGAGCAGAATCTTCAAAGTGGACGTAGGGATCTTGGTCCCGAACCACTATAAATCTTGTTTCTCTTTTACCTTTCGGTACTTATTTTCTACATAGTTTTGGTATTCACTTAATTTACCTACATCCTTTCGGAACAAGCTTTCGAAAGCTTTGGGGGTGTTAGTAAGACTTAAAATCTGCCTCTTAATGAGATTTTCCCAAGGCCATCTTTCGACGGTCTCTATTATTTGAAACATACAACCTTCCCTTCTTCGAAAGCATACCTTTCTCATTAATACTAAATCCCTTCAGCTCTTCGGTCTCATCACCACACTTTTAGCCATTAATCCTTTTAGCACACAGTGGGTTTTCCTTTTTTCATTGCCAATCTTCTCCATGAGCATTGGATGAATCTCTAAGCAAGACAACATCCCCGAGTTTCGGCTTGGACCGACATACGTTTGAAATTGCACATTACAAGAAGTTAGTGTTTTTAAAACATTTCATTCCTCGACCATAGCCAAAACAAAATTCTACTGCTTTCGGCTCAAGGAGTTAGCATCTTTATTTCCTTTTTTTGGTTATACTCGATCCCAAAATCATATAATACCATAAACTCTAACCATCTTTGCTGCTCATGTTCAGCTCCCTCTAAGAGAACAAATACATTAAGGACTTATGGTTAGTGCATAACTTAAACCTTTCCCCTAAAAGGTAATGCCTCTAAATCTTTATCACAAAGATGACTATCGCTAACTCTAAATCATGGGTTAGATACCAAATCTCATAGAGTCTAAATTGCCTAGATGCATATGCTCTAATTTTGCCTTTCTGCATCAATAGGGCTCCTAAACTCAAACCCGAACCATCTGTGCACACAACCATATCCCCACTCTCTTATGGTATAACTAAAACTAGAGCTTCTGTCAGCGAAGCTTGAACTCTCAGAATGCTACTTCACACTCTCTCATCTAAACATACGTTTCATTCTTCTAGGGTTCTTTCAAGGTAAGCTTGATTAATAGCATTGCTATCCTAGAGAAGTCCTTAGTGAATCTCCAATAGTATCCAGAAACCCTAAGAAACTCCTTATCTTAATAATTATCTCTGGTCTATCCGATCATTCATGGCTTTTAACTTCAAAGGATCTACAACCAACACCTCCTTCAAAACCACATAGCTTATGAACTTAAGTTCTGGTTCCAAAATACGACGCTTGGAAAATTCACCTTCAACTCATATTGCCTCAAAGTTTCTAATACCAATCTAAGATGAAGTTCATGAGCTCACTCATCCTTATAATTCACTAAATATCATGTTAAAGACCAACACAAATCTATCCAACTAAACGCAAAAGACTCGGTTCATTAGATCTATAAAGAAAGCAATAACATTTGGTAGGCCAAATAGCATGACCAATCACTAGTATAAATTGCCCTAAACGCGGTCAAAGGAATACTCTATTTAGCAACTCTCAGCTTATGGAATCTCGTAGCCAAATCTAACTATGAGAATACTCTTGCTTTGCTCAACCGATTAAATCATCGGAAATGGGTAACAATTCTTCACCGTTAGCCCATTCAGCTTTTTATAATAGATGCACATCTGAAGTGATCCATCTGACTTCCTAACAAATATCGTAGAAGCTCCCTATGGTAAACTACTCGGTCTAATGGAACTCTGATGCTCAAGTTCCATTTACAGCTTCTTTAATTCCTACATCTCCTTAGGTGGCATTTGGTTAGGTGTTCTACTAATAAGTTGTGCCCATGGCACCAAATTAATGCAAAATTCGATCACTCTTCTCCAAGGTAAACCTATCATGGCCTCAAACACATTAGCAAATTCCCAAACTATAAAATCTCTATCTATTTCCTCTTTTAGGCTTTCTACAACGCATAATGAAATGCCAGACCTTCCCTTTGTCTCGTCCAAAGATACTAAGACTATGTCTCTTCCCCTCGAGTTCCATAGGATGATGATTCCCTCGACACTATAAGTTATGTACGAACTAATTCACACGTAAAATCACATCGTACCCCTCGAAGTCATATGCAAATGTGTACAAAAAAATGAATGGTCACACTGAACAAACTCTAGATCAGTGCACTTTAATCGGAGAATGACATACCAATTAATTGGATTAACTATATGCAAAGAAGTAGCTAGGTATGTAACATATAATCCTACTCTATCAGCCATGTCCTTAGAAATAAAAGAATGTGTAGCTCTAGTATCAAACAAAACTCTAATTGAAAAACTGGAAATGGAGATCATACCTTTCAACACAACATTCTTGCCCTTCTCCTTGGCAATAGACCTCCTCTTGGCCCTTCCAAGGCAAATAAGCTTGTCTGCTTTAACTCAAGATAGTGCTTCTTCTTGTGACCTGGCTTATAATAGTTATAGCACTTGATCTTGACCTTCCCTCTAGTCATGAACACCTCAAAGTATAGTGTCATTTCTACCCATGGTTACAACAAGTAATCTCTAAAATATTCCTTTGGCACCACCCTCTTAAGTCTATCCTTTCAGTTGTCGCCCTTATTTTCCTTTTAGTAAGGATCAAACCTTTTCTTTTGTTCTCCTTTCAGCTTCATCTCTACTTTCCTCTGCTCTCAGTATGTATCGTTGTACCTTTGGACCATGTTCACTACGAACTCATAAGGAGATGCCAAATGTGTCATCACCTTATTATTCAACCCTTAATTTAGCCCCTAAATAAACCTCTCCTTCTTATTCATTAGGTGTTGATTAATCCCCTACCATACTTTGCCAATGCATTAACCTTCTTGATGTAAACTTAAACAAAAAGATCTCCTTGTTTGAGATTAATGAACTCTCTCAACAACACGCTCTTCTGAGACTCGAAGTTAAACTGAGCCTTAATCCTCTCTTGAAACTACTCCTAAGTGATCCCCTCTTCAGGAGTATCTATAGTCACAGTCTCCCACTAATCTCGGCCATCTTCGTGCCGCTATCTAGAAGCTAGCAACCTCTTTTGCCTATCATTAAGCCCTAAATCCCTAAAAATATGCTCACTTACTTTCAATCAATCTAACACTTCTACATCCAGCTCCTTCCTAGTAAACATCTCACCCTCAAGGTTCTTGTAATCCTAGCTTAACTTATAGAAATCCACCCTAGTAGCTGGTTTTCCACTCAATAATTTTCTGCATAACCTCTCTCATCATCTACAACTTGTATTCTTGGAATAACACATTCACATCCATCGCCACAATATGCAGGATTACCTCATTAACTTCCGCCGAAGGTTTCTCCGCCATTGCCTTTGGTAGTCTGAGTACTATCATTCTCTCTTCTAGCATTTGTTCCTCTTATGGTAACTCTTCCACTTCTCAAATCCATTTTTTGATAAGAAAGTATTCATCAGAAATGGAAGAAAGTGATTTAGAAAAAGTAAATATCTACTATACTTATCAATATTCCTATATAGCTAAATAACAATACATCATATACTAGCGCATACCCTCCCCATGGTGTTTGTCTTCTATTATCTAATGTTACTTAACTCATTTTAACTAAAGTGTCTCATAATCAAAACTCTTATACCAACTATAACGTCTATCATTCCCAAACCAAAAAATGGAAATCTAGTGTGCATTAGTCACCTTGGAATTATCTCTCGATGAGACAAATAAGATTAGTTTTATCATACAGTCTTAAAAGCAGATATAACTAGAATAAATCTAAATATTACAAATTAAATTTAACAATTTACACCCTAAAGTCATGCCCATACAGGGTCAGAATATAATACATTATAGTCAATAATACCATACCCAATATATGAAGAAGCTGACATGAACACTTGATAGATCAAAAATATAACGTAAATATAACACCCAAGCCCCCTACTTCCTCTTCAACTTGCATTATTTGTCCATCTCAAAAGTAACATGTCTAAGGCTATGACTCAGCCTATTGTGTAGTACCCACGGGTTTATAGGGAAAACAATAATAAAAAATAGGTCAGACATAAAGTATATTATGAGTAACACATTACCCTAAACAAGAAAATAGCAAAACCGCTCTGCTAATATGCAGAACGGGTTTCCCCTTTACTATACCAAAGTAATAAATTATTCGATTTACAAGTTAACCTAAGTCATAGGTTCATTTCATAAAAATAATACAGTACTACACTATAAACCAAATATCTTAGTCTTGGCTGCCATCATGGCCTTATGCCTTCGGCTAAAGATATATGGTTAAAATCCTATTATTCGGCTGCTATTGAGGGCTTATGCCTTTCGTGAACAAAGTATCATAAGTTACACTTCGACTGTCACTTAAGCCTCCTTTTTTCTGTCATTAAGGTAGAGAACTGAACCAAGAATTATCTTTCTTCATCATTAATCGAATCACTTTTCACGACCGAGGATTCCATTTTATCATCAATCCAATTACCGTTAACTTTTTTTTTCTTTTTCTTACCAATAAATAGATCTCTTTACTTGTACGACTTAGATGTCTTGTATTTCTCGAAAAAGTTATTTGTTGGATGTTTATACTGGGAGACCAAAGAACTATGTCACTGCATAACAAACAAAGGGTTGGAGATGCCATTATGCTATACAAAAATGAAGTTTTAGCTTTCGGCTGCCACTAAGGCCTTTTGCCTTTCGTTTCGTATTTCGATCGCCATTCTTGTAGGCCTTAAACCTATGCTTTTGTATTTTGGTTGCCACCTTAAGCCTTACACCTACTTCTCCTTCGGTTCCTAGACTACCACTCTCGGCCTTACATCTTTAACAGTTCCATTGGTTTCCACTCTAGGCTTTACACAAATTTCTTTCATAGTCAAGACAGTTGCCTCCACAGACCTTACATCAATGATTTTGGGTTCGGTTGCCTCCCTAGGCCTTACACCTATGCACTCGATTTCTCGAGTACCATCTCAGGCCTTATGTCGTCTACTGAATATCCTACCTAACCATTCACTATTACGCTTTTCACTTAGATGTTTATTAAGATAACATTTCAACTATCGCCTTTTGGTTACTAATGTTACCTATTATGTTATCACTATGTCTCTGATTCTAATTTTGGTCATCTTAAGCCTTAGCATATGTAACGACCCTAAATTTCCGACCCAATTTAAAATTTTAAATTCATCGTTTCAATAAATTTTTTTTGAAATTATAACGATCTCAATTTACGCCCAAACTGTATTTGTGGCATACGTCTAGTTAGATATGGACATAGAAAAAGTTTTGTTGAAAAATATTACAGTAAAGTCCGTTCGCGTTTTACTATATATCAGTCCATATAAAGCTGCGTAAAATTTATCTTTCAAATCCAAATATTTTTACACAGTCCGCTTGTAAAAATCATCCTGATCAAGATTATGTAATTCGTTTCGTCTAAAACTGTCATCGCCTGCTCCGTTTAAATTAATTTGCAAATCGTACAATTTAAGCGGCGTAAATGCAAATTTTATAAAATCATCGTATCGCAATAACCTGTGTACCGTTGGAACCGCATCGTCGCACTGATCAAAACGGTATACTCATTTGTGTAAATCGGAGTCCGACGTAAAATTTTTCGTGTTAATTCATCGGTTCCAGACGGACAAATTAAATAATACTCAGCTCAAATTGTATCAACCGTTTACAAAAGAAATGATGAATCATAAATCGGCTGGTAATTAATGAGGTAGTGGGTAGCTAGTACTAGGGGATGGGTAGGGAATGGCAATGAGCGGACCTTTTAGGAGCTCAATGCAATTCCACTGTTACTTGATTTTAAACATAAAGAAGCCAATTCGTTCTTTCACTTTCCACTTTCCACTGCTCATTCATTGCTACAGGTAATCAAAAATTTATCTCTCCCATTCTTCTTTCTATTATTTTCTGCAAACAAAATATATAGTCCAAACATTGTTCTCTTTTCTTCCTATTCACGCCTACTTCACTCACGTACGAGCAACCCCAACCTCAGTCGAAGTACACCTCCCCTTCCCTGACCTTCCGACTGCCTCCGTGCACCACACAGCCAACCCCGGACTCCCCTGACCTTCCGACTGCCATAGCACCAAGCCCGCCTGGCACCACCACCAGCAACCGCCTGGCACCACCACCAGCAACCGCCTCCGTGCACCACACAGCCAACCCCGGACTCCCCTGACCTTCCGACTGCCATAGCACCAAGCCCGCCTGGCACCACCACCAGCAACCGCCTGGCACCACCACCAGCAACCGCCTCCGTGCACCACACAGCCAACCCCGGACTCCCCTGACCTTCCGACTGCCATAGCACCAAGCCCGCCAGCAACCCCACCTCCACGCCGTGCCACCAACCAGCCAATCACCTCGCGCCACCTCCCTCCCACTGTCCTCAACCCACCACGCATCCGCACCTCCCTGACCGCCCGCAGCCCACCACCACCTCACGTAGCCAACCACGTCCACTCCCTGACCGTCGCTCCGCCATCGTCCCCGACCAACCCCCACGTCACCGCCACCAAGTCACACCGCCATCCACCACCTGCGACTTCCCGGCCTCTGTTGGAGCACACGTCGAGCCATGTTCTGCCGTGTGTTTACAGTGCTCCAAGCGTGCATGTTAGTGTACACACACGTGTGTGTTGTGTACTGGGAAAAGGGTTAGATTGTGTGTGATGGAGATAAGGTGGGAATAGGTATAGGAAGTTGTGTTGCTGTGTGTGTTCATTGAGAGAGTGAATAAAAAAAGGGAAGGATGGGAGTGGGTTGTTTTGAGTCTCGGTTTGCAAACTGTGTGTTGCAGGCTTCGTACATAAAAAAAAAAGAAATTTTTTTCTTCTTTGAACTGTAGCACTGTTGCTATAGATATTGTTCGCGAATATCTATTCCGGTTACCAAAAGTGTAACTGATTTTTCTTTTCGTTGTATGCAGAAACGTCCGTTTGAACGCGTTTTGCAGCATCGCCAATCTCCAGCTTTGTTCTTTTCTCCGTCGTCGGTAAGCCCATTTATATAAATCTATAAATTATATACCAACGTTCATTGTATTAATATCGTTGCTTTTGTCGATATTACAGTGTCCGTTGTTTGTGCTGTACCGTCTCTTTTCTGCTTCTTCGTGCTTCGCCGCCAAATTTCTTATCCACGGAAGGTGAATTAATTTTCACGACTATATTCTTATACAAGTTTGAATTGATAAATGATTGCTATGCGATGTTGAATTGGATGTAAATTGTTATTGCTAAGTGATAAATTAATTGCAAGATAAAAATTGGATATAGGATGGTTAACGATTTAAAATGAATTATATATGCCGAATTTTGATTGTTTAACTTGACACCTTTATATGATATATATTGATTAGTTAAATTGAACCTTTAAATTGTTAAGTTAATTGACACGTAGAAATTGTTGAATTGTTGTGAATGGATGCTATTGCTTGTTTATTTACTTTGACACCATCCCAGCTATCACACTGCAAGTTCCCTTTGTATGTTTTTATTTTGAATTTAAATGGAATCGGGTTGAAATGATAAATACCCAAACAATTTTGACTTAGGATAGAAAATGAAAATAAAACCCGGTTGGCCAAATGTTTTGATTTAAATAAAAATAAAGTTTTATTTGACGAATAACAAAGTTTTGAATAATTTGGAATTTAAATTGAAATGAATGTAAATGTGAATATTTGAATTTGGAACGAATATTAAAGTAGTAATTGACAAAATAATATTGTTTAAAATTTTAATTATTTAATAATTAAATTTTTGAAATAATTAATAAATTTTAAATTTATTAACAATTGAGTTTGGAATTATTAATGAATGAATTTGAAATGATTAAAAATTAAGATTTAAAAATTATTGAAATATGATGAGGTTGAATTATAATTAAATTGAATTGAATATCTTATTTAAGAGTAATTGGATTTTTGAACAAGTGAAATAAGTTTTAACTAAGTTTGAAATTTGAAAGGGATATCTTTGGTAAGAAATTGAATGCGATTTATCGAAACAAATGAAAGACTTGTAATTTAAAGAATTGGATTTGATAAGTGTAATTGTAAACAAGTTGTAAACTTTGATAATGAAACCGAATTTAAGACGTAACGTAATGAATTGGGAATTTAATTGAAATTGTTTAATGATAAATAAAATTTAATGAATATTGAATGGAAGCGATAATTGATTTAAATTGTTTTGAACGTAAAGTTAGTTAAACGATTTTGGAATGAACTTATATACAAAATGCAACGAATATTTGAATTGTTTAATTAAAACTTTGAAATTGAATTATGGAAATGTTGAAATTGAAATTGGAAAGTTTGAAACGTAATTTTGGAAATTGATTTCGAAAGACTAACGAATTGTCGATTTACGAATTCAAATGGAAATTGAAATGGTTTTGAAATATATTAACGACCAATCGGTGTTATAATCACGAAGGTTATTAAAGGAACCAGAGTCGGTTTGGGACATACTCACTGTCTAAACCGGAAACCACTTTAATAACTATACGCGAAGTGATGATCCAGAATGAAGTGGTTGGATTAGCGAACGTTGATGATTGAAGAAAGTGAACGATAATGGATAGCCTTGACACTTGTGTCAAATTGGAAATGACTAAAACAGGAGCTGTGCCGGGCCAATGGAGGATTAGCTACCTCAAGTGGACACACTTCTTCGTAAACTATTCTTTTACTTTGTGATTGATTGGTGCGCACCCTTGAATTGGGAGTGTTGTCTCACGGTGTTGCGGGTGCTGCGGCGTTGCGTTCTCACCAGTCCGGATCAGGCGAACGGTAGTGTCACTACCTTGGGTATAGCCTCTTGTGCCTTGTCATACTTGTATTCCATTTATGCGCGACCACTACGATTTTGATTTGTACCTTTAGTATATGGATTGCCCTCTGGTGACTTCCGGTTTTGGGGAAACTACGGTCTTGTATATGCTCTTGGGAATATAAAATGTGTTAAGGGTGGAATGGGCCATGACTTAACACTATTTGATACCTTTATATTACTGATAGACATTATCTATTTATCGTACTCTACTATGTATAGATAGTTTATCGGATCCTGAAAGATGTTTATTCCATCCATCTTTGAGTTATTGTTATTTAAATTGTTGAACCATATTATCTGTATAAGAATATATGTCCTGATTCGAGTGTTTGTTTGTGCATATGCTCGGATCAGTCTGAGGATTTCTATTGCTGTGCTATTGGAAGCTGAAGACTTGAAGACTATCTTATCTTTATCAGTATTGTTCTTTCCATTTGGCTATTTGGACATCTATGTTGTTGTATTCCTTTTATTTGAGACATTGTTGTATTTACTTAGTAGCTTCATGAACTACTATTATGACATTGTTGTAATTCCGCTGCACTATTCTGTTATGTTGTATTTTCTGTGATTCTGTGATGATTCTCATTTATATACATATACTCCATTAATGATTCGTGTTTTGCACTATTTAAGTTGACATGTGTGGATTATTGTCAATTTAAATGGTCCAAATATACGGGTTGTTACAGTTGGTATCAAAGCTTTGGTTCCCGATAATCTTAGCCTGTGGAGTTTAAAGCTCATTAGAGATAGGGTGAACATACCCTAGAATGAGGAGAATCATTGCAGAATCCACCTCCTTTGATTCATCTTTTTATTTGAATTCGTTGAATAGAATTTCCTTAAGTTCTATAAATTTCTATCTTTGATTCTAAATCACTTTTGGTATTCCAGGATGGCTACCAGAAGAAATGTTAGAGGCAGGGGTGGAAATGCTCCTGGTCCACATGCTCCAGCTCCCGCAGTCCGATTCTCCACTCTTAGCAAGGAGTATACTCAGCTTGGAGGAGTCAAATTTACTGGCTCCGAGAGTATTATCGAAGCACAACAATGGCTTAAGAGTTTGGAGAGGATCTTTTCTGGCTTAGAGATCGCAGATGCTCAGAAGCGCAAGTTGGCCGCTTGGCAGCTTCAGGATGCTGCTCAAGATTGGTGGGAATCAGTCACTTCTCGAACTGATGAGGAAACTATCACATGGGCCCAGTTTAGGTAGTTATCTATCTAAATTTCTACTAAATAAATTTTTCTCTTATCTCGTCAAAATTTTGATTCGTTTCATATCATTTGTAATAGGGATTCTTTCATGGCTCAGTGGATGCCAGCTGCTGGGAAGGCCCAACTCTATCGGTCTTTCATGGATCTCAAGCAGGGCAGCATGACCTTTACTGAGTACGAAAGGAGGTTTAACGAACTCTCCAAGTTCGGACCTGGTTTGATCGACACGCCTCTGCTCAAAAACGAGAAATTCATACATGGCGCACGCCCAGAGTATTACGAGCTCCTCACCGCTCACGTCCATGGAACTTTCACTGAATTGATGGATTTTGCTCTTCGATACGAGGGAAAGCCCAAGGGAACATCTGTCCCCAAAGCCCCAGTTACTCAGACACCAGCTAATCAGTCGGGAAAGAGGAAGCAAAATTTCGAGCAACAGAAGAAGAATTGGCAGCAGAAATCTGGGATTGGCTATTCTCAGAAGAAGCCTATCGACTTATCCTCCATCACTTGTTTCAAATGTGACCAGAGGGGTCACTACGCCAGCAGTTGTCCAGCCTCTGCTAGTGCCGCTGTTCCGCCTCCTCAGAATACTAGGAACGACCTCTGTCACGTATGTCTGCAGCCAGGCCATTTCAAGAGGGATTGTCCTATGTACAAAAAGGGAAAGACGGCCGGGGTATTTGCTATGACTTCTTCCGCCCATGATCCACCTACCCCACCGGCTCCTACTGATAACCAAGGTACATTACAGGGTATTTTTATGTTGCATACTTTACCAGTTAAAGTTCTATTTGATACCGGAGCAACACATAGTTTCATATCTATTGATTTGTGCAATAAGCTTGGTTTGGAACCCATTCTTTCATCTACCTTCTTATGTGTATCAAACCCTATTGGAGGGCCCGCTAACCTTAAAAGGGTTTGTAAATATGTCACTCTTATGCATGGCATTCACCACTTCAGTTGGGATTTCTATGTCCTCGGGTTCGAAGCATTCGATATACTATTAGGCATTGATTGGCTACGGAAGTTCGAAGCTGTTATCTCATGCAAAGCTCGAACAGTCTCCCTCATCGATGACAAGAGTATGCCTTTGGTTATTAAAGGCAAATCACCTCAAGAATATGCTGGGAGTTTTATATTTTCACTTGACTCCCATCCAAATGAACTAAGCTCTACTCCAGTTGTTCAATTCTTTTCTGATATATTTGGAGAAGTCAATTCTCTACCACCACCGCGGGAAATTGAATTCCGCATTGACCTTATTCCTGGTGCCCGACCAGTAATTCTCCCTCCTCGGAGAATGGCTCCTAAAGAAAAGGCAGAGTTGAATGTTCAAATTGAAGATTTATTTTCTAAAGGCTTGATTCGGCGAAGTCATTCAGAATGGGGTGCTGCAGTGGTATTCGTCACAAAATCAGATGGTTCCCTCAGAATGTGTGTGGACTATAGAGAGCTGAACAAGCTCACACACAAGAACCGATATCCGATGCCCCGCATCAACGATCTCTTCGCCCAGCTCCATGGAGCTAAAGTATTCTCTCAACTCGATCTGGCTACTGGCTTTCACCAACTCAGAATTGCCGAGGAGAGTATTCCTAAGACAGCATTCCGCATTGAGACTGGTTTCTTTGAATGGCTGGTTATGCCGTTTGGTCTTACTAATGCTCCAGCTTATTTCGTCGATTTGATGAATAGAGTTTTCCGGGATGTTCTTAACAAGTTTGTTCTTGTTTTCATCGATGACATTCTCGTCTTCTCTAAGGATGAGGAAGAGCATAGGTCGCATTTGGCTTTTGTTCTTGAAACTCTACGCAGCCATCAGCTTAAAGCCAAGTTTTCAAAATGCCATTTTTGGAAAGATGAAGTTCGATTTCTTGGCCATATTGTTTCAGAGAATGGGATTTCGGTCGATCCAGCTAAGATCGCCGTAATCAATGTAAGTTCTACTCTTACTTATCAATTCTATCAAAAACAACTTATCAATTCTTAATTCGAATCATTGGAATTTGCAGGATTGGGAGACTCCCAAAACTCCTACAGACATCCGTAGTTTCTTGGGTTTGGCCGGCTATTACCGCAGATTTATAGAAAACTTTGCTCGTATTGCCGCACCACTTACCGCACTGACCAGAAAGAATGTGAAATTTATTTGGAGCGAAAAGTGCGAAGCAGCTTTCAATGAGATGAAGCGGAAGTTGACCTCTGCCCCGGTTCTTACAGTTATTGATGGTAGCGAAGGATTGACTGTATATACAGATGCTTGTCGAGATGGACTTGGAGCTGTTTTAATGCAGGAAGGAAAAGTTATTGCCTATGCTGGTCGTCAGTTAAAGACCCATGAGGCCAACTACGCAACCCACGACTTAGAGCTTCTTGCGGTTGTATTTGCTCTTAAGCTATGGAGGCACTATCTATTGGGAGAAAAATTCGAGTTATTCACTGACCATAAGTCATTGAGATATATCTTCTCGCAAAAGGATTTGAATCAGAGACAAGTCCGATGGCTCGAATTTCTAGCTGCATATGATCTTGGTATTAACTACACTCCGGGGAAAGCAAATGCCGTAGCCGATGCTTTGAGTAGAAACCAAGCTATGATATGTTGTAATCTTGTTGAAGGAATGTTATTCCAGCTTTCCGTCTCCCCAGCTCTTATGGATCGTATTATAGCCAAGCAGTATAAGGACACTTTACTTTATCGCATCAAAGAAATAGTTCTTGGCAGAGTTGAAAATGCTGATAATAAAGTGGGTGCACATGTTGATAGTAATGGAATCTTGAGGATTGATAATCGAATTTGTGTTCCTAATGTTGATGGTCTTAGACAGGAAGTGCTGAGAGAAAATCATAAGTCTTCACTTTCATTTCATCCCGGTGTCACTAAAATGTACCAGAATATGAAGAAGTTATATTGGTGGAGTGGGATGAAACGCGATATTTCTACCTATGTTAGCAGGTGCACTACTTGCCAACAAGTTAAAGCTGATCACAGAAAGACAGCAGGATTGCTCCAACCGCTAGAGATTCCAGGTTGGAAATGGGAGCAGATTTCTATGGACTTTATTGATGGGCTACCAAGGACTAGAAAGGGTAACGAAAGCATATGGGTGATTGTCGACAGACTGACGAAGTCCGCACACTTTATTCCAGTAAAGACCACTCGTACAGCTTCTAGTTTGGCTGAGATATACATGAGGGAAGTTGTTAAACTTCATGGTGTACCATCTAGTATTGTATGCGATCGAGATCCTATTTTCACCAGTAAATTCTGGAAGGCATTTCAGGATACTTTGGGCACCAAACTGAATCTGAGCACAACATATCATCCTCAGACGGATGGCCAAACTGAGAGGGTGAATCAGATTTTGGAAGACCTTCTCCGGGCTTGTATTATTGACTTTGGTGGATCTTGGGAAGACCATCTTCACTTGGTAGAATTCACTTATAATAATAGTTACCAGGTAAAGAATTTGAATTTCAAACTTGAATAAGTATATTTGAATTTGAATTAATTATCCTTTATAAACCAGGCAAGCATTGGTATGGCACCGTTCGAAGCCTTATATGGACGGCCGTGCAAGTCGCCAGCTTGTTGGATTGAGTCTGGAGATCGATTAGTGCTTGGACCAGAAATGATTATGGAAGCTTCTGAAAAAGTTGAAGAAATCAGGGAGAAGATAAAGACGGCACATGATAGACAAAAGAGCTATGCTGACAAAAGGAGAAGAGATCTCGAATTCAGTATAGGAGACAAAGTATTTCTGAAAGTGTCGCCTTTGAAGAATGTTATTCGATTTGGGAGGAAGGGAAAGCTTGCCCCTAGATTTGTTGGCCCATTTGAGATTACGGAAAGGGTTGGAACTTTGGCCTATAGAGTTGCATTACCAGAGAAGTTCGCCGGTGTGCACAACGTGTTCCACGTCTCACATCTTCGCAAGGTTGTACACGATCCATCTATGACCATTCCTACTGCTCAGTTGGATGAGATAGTTATTGAGCCAGACTTGACTATTGAACGGAAGCCGCTTCGGATAGTTGATCGTGAGACAAAGCAACTCAGAAGGAAGTCGGTAAATCTCGTCAAAGTACAGTGGAGCACAGATGAGCGAGATTGCACATGGGAAACTGAGGATAGTATTCGGGATTCAAACCCCGAACTATTAATTTCAGGTATCATCCAAAATTCTCGAAATCTATCTTGACTTTTCTACTTATTTCATTTCTACTTCACTCGTCTCGTTCCTTTTCGAGGACGAAAAGTTTTGAGTGGGGGAGATTGTAACGACCCTAAATTTCCGACCCAATTTAAAATTTTAAATTCATCGTTTCAATAAATTTTTTTGAAATTATAACGATCTCAATTTACGCCCAAACTGTATTTGTGGCATACGTCTAGTTAGATATGGACATAGAAAAAGTTTCGTTGAAAAATATTACAGTAAAGTCCGTTCGCGTTTTACTGTATATCAGTCCATATAAAGCTGCGTAAAATTTATCTTTCAAATCCAAATATTTTTAAAAAGTCCGCTTGTAAAAATCATCCTGATCAAGATTATGTAATTCGTTTCGTCTAAAACTGTCATCGCCTGCTCCGTTTAAATTAATTTGCAAATCGTACAATTTAAGCGGCGTAAATGCAAATTTTATAAAATCATCGTATCGCAATAACCTGTGTACCGTTGGAACCGCATCGTCGCACTGATCAAAACGGTATACTCATTTGTGTAAATCGGAGTCCGACGTAAAATTTTTCGTGTTAATTCATCGGTTCCAGACGGACAAATTAAATAATACTCAGCTCAAATTGTATCAGCCGTTTACAAAAGAAATGATGAATCATAAATCGGCTGGTAATTAATGAGGTAGTGGGTAGCTAGTACTAGGGGATGGGTAGGGAATGGCAATGAGCGGACCTTTTAGGAGCTCAATGCAATTCCACTGTTACTTGATTTTAAACATAAAGAAGCCAATTCGTTCTTTCACTTTCCACTTTCCACTGCTCATTCATTGCTACAGGTAATCAAAAATTTATCTCTCCCATTCTTCTTTCTATTATTTTCTGCAAACAAAATATATAGTCCAAACATTGTTCTCTTTTCTTCCTATTCACGCCTACTTCACTCACGTACGAGCAACCCCAACCTCAGTCGAAGTACACCTCCCCTTCCCTGACCTTCCGACTGCCTCCGTGCACCACACAGCCAACCCCGGACTCCCCTGACCTTCCGACTGCCATAGCACCAAGCCCGCCTGGCACCACCACCAGCAACCGCCTGGCACCACCACCAGCAACCGCCTCCGTGCACCACACAGCCAACCCCGGACTCCCCTGACCTTCCGACTGCCATAGCACCAAGCCCGCCTGGCACCACCACCAGCAACCGCCTGGCACCACCACCAGCAACCGCCTCCGTGCACCACACAACCAACCCCGGACTCCCCTGACCTTCCGACTGCCATAGCACCAAGCCCGCCAGCAACCCCACCTCCACGCCGTGCCACCAACCAGCCAATCACCTCGCGCCACCTCCCTCCCACTGTCCTCAACCCACCATGCATCCGCACCTCCCTGACCGCCCGCAGCCCACCACCACCTCACGTAGCCAACCACGTCCACTCCCTGACCGTCGCTCCGCCATCGTCCCCGGCCAACCCCCACGTCACCGCCACCCAGTCACACCGCCATCCACCACCTGCGACTTCCCGGCCTCTGTTGGAGCACACGTCGAGCCATGTTCTGCCGTGTGTTTACAGTGCTCCAAGCGTGCATGTTAGTGTACACACACGTGTGTGTTGTGTACTGGGAAAAGGGTTAGATTGTGTGTGATGGAGATAAGGTGGGAATAGGTATAGGAAGTTGTGTTGCTGTGTGTGTTCATTGAGTGAGTGAATAAAAAAAGGGAAGGATGGGAGTGGGTTGTTTTGAGTCTCGGTTTGCAAACTGTGTGTTGCAGGCTTCGTACATAAAAAAAAAGAAATTTTTTTTTCTTTGAACTGTAGCACTGTTGCTATAGATATTGTTCGCGAATATCTATTCCGGTTACCAAAAGTGTAACTGATTTTTCTTTTCGTTGTATGCAGAAACGTCCGTTTGAACGCGTTTTGCAGCATCGCCAATCTCCAGCTTTGTTCTTTTCTCCGTCGTCGGTAATCCCATTTATATAAATCTATAAATTATATACCAACGTTCATTGTATTAATATCGTTGCTTTTGTCGATATTACAGTGTCCGTTGTTTGTGCTGTACCGTCTCTTTTCTGCTTCTTCGTGCTTCGCCGCCAAATTTCTTATCCACGGAAGGTGAATTAATTTTCACGACTATATTCTTATACAAGTTTGAATTGATAAATGATTACTATGCGATGTTGAATTGGATGTAAATTGTTATTGCTAAGTGATAAATTAATTGCAAGATAAAAATTGGATATAGGATGGTTAACGATTTAAAATGAATTATATATGCCGAATTTTGATTGTTTAACTTGACACCTTTATATGATAAATATTGATTAGTTAAATTGAACCTTTAAATTGTTAAGTTAATTGACACGTAGAAATTGTTGAATTGTTGTGAATGGATGCTATTGCTTGTTTATTTACTTTGACACCATCCCAGCTATCACACTGCAAGTTCCCTTTGTATGTTTTTATTTTGAATTTAAATGGAATCGGGTTGAAATGATAAATACCCAAACAATTTTGACTTAGGATAGAAAATGAAAATAAAACCCGATTGGCCAAATGTTTTGATTTAAATAAAAATAAAGTTTTATTTGACGAATAACAAAGTTTTGAATAATTTGGAATTTAAATTGAAATGAATGTAAATGTGAATATTTGAATTTGGAACGAATATTAAAGTAGTAATTGACAAAATAATATTGTTTAAAATTTTAATTATTTAATAATTATAATTTTGAAATAATTAATAAATTTTAAATTTATTAACAATTGAGTTTGGAATTATTAATGAATGAATTTGAAATGATTAAAAATTAAGATTTAAAAATTATTGAAATATGATGAGGTTGAATTATAATTAAATTGAATTGAATATCTTATTTAAGAGTAATTGGATTTTTGAACAAGTGAAATAAGTTTTAACTAAGTTTGAAATTTGAAAGGGATATCTTTGGTAAGAAATTGAATGCGATTTATCGAAACAAATGAAAGACTTGTAATTTAAAGAATTGGATTTGATAAGTGTAATTGTAAACAAGTTGTAAACTTTGATAATGAAACCGAATTTAAGACGTAACGTAATGAATTGGGAATTTAATTGAAATTGTTTAATGATAAATAAAATTTAATGAATATTGAATGGAAGCGATAATTGATTTAAATTGTTTTGAACGTAAAGTTAGTTAAACGATTTTGGAATGAACTTATATACAAAATGCAACGAATATTTGAATTGTTTAATTGAAACTTTGAAATTGAATTATGGAAATGTTGAAATTGAAATTGGAAAGTTTGAAACGTAATTTTGGAAATTGATTTCAAAAGACTAACGAATTGTCGATTTACGAATTCAAATGGAAATTGAAATGGTTTTGAAATATATTAACGACCAATCAGTGTTATAATCACGAAGGTTATTAAAGGAACCGGAGTCGGTTTGGGACATACTCACTGTCTAAACCGGAAACCACTTTAATAACTATACGCGAAGTGATGATCCAGAATGAAGTGGTTGGATTAGCGAACGTTGATGATTGAAGAAAGTGAACGATAATGGATAGCCTTGACACTTGTGTCAAATTGGAAATGACTAAAACAGGAGCTGTGCCGGGCCAATGGAGGATTAGCTACCTCAAGTGGACACACTTCTTCGTAAACTATTCTTTTACTTTGTGATTGATTGGTGCTCACCCTTGAATTGGGAGTGTTGTCTCACGGTGTTGCGGGCGCTGCGGCGTTGCGTTCTCACCAGTCCGGATCAGGCGAACGGTAGTGTCACTACCTTGGGTATAGCCTCTTGTGCCTTGTCATACTTGTATTCCATTTATGCGCGACCACTACGATTTTGATTTGTACCTTTAGTATATGGATTGCCCTCTGGTGACTTCCGGTTTTGGGGAAACTACGGTCTTGTATATGCTCTTGGGAATATAAAATGTGTTAAGGGTGGAATGGGCCATGACTTAACACTATTTGATACCTTTATATTACTGATAGACATTATCTATTTATCGTACTCTACTATGTATAGATAGTTTATCGGATCCTGAAAGATGTTTATTCCATCCATCTTTGAGTTATTGTTATTTAAATTGTTGAACCATATTATCTGTATAAGAATATATGTCCTGATTCGAGTGTTTGTTTGTGCATATGCTCGGATCAGTCTGAGGATTTCTGTTGCTGTGCTATTGGAAGCTGAAGACTTGAAGACTATCTTATCTTTATCAGTATTGTTCTTTCCATTTGGCTATTTGGACATCTATGTTGTTGTATTCCTTTTATTTGAGACATTGTTGTATTTACTTAGTAGCTTCATGAACTACTATTATGACATTGTTGTAATTCCGCTGCACTATTCTGTTATGTTGTATTTTCTATGATTCTGTGATGATTCTCATTTATATACATATACTCCATTAATGATTCGTGTTTTGCACTATTTAAGTTGACATGTGTGGATTATTGTCAATTTAAATGGTCCAAATATACGGGTTGTTACAGCATACATCATTGACCTTGGAAGTTACTAGTTTCGGTTTACACGCTTTACTAAGAGTTATGCTACTCTCGGCATTCACTACCCTCGGTCTTGTCTAGGAAGCCTATCTTAGTTTAGTTTCAAAAATTTATGAGAATAATTCTTTAATTGATTAAAATCACCTCCTCCATCCATACTTCCTCTTTAACCGTCTACCACTTTCGACCCACGGTAAATACTTTCGGTTTACAATCCTTAGTTTTATCCTTAGCCTATCTTAACATTCGTACTCAAGTTTATATTCTTAAGGTTTTCGATATATTTACTTTTTGGTTTGGCTCCACCTCCTTCGGTACTGCACATCAGTACACGTTGAGAACTACTTCTACGCACCTGCCACTAACTTTCCATACATCGACTCCTGATTCGTTTGATTTAGTCTTTTCTAACTATTACTTAGTACTTTGCTAACAAATTCAACATAAAAAGTGGATCTGGTCTATTAACCCAACATAAAATACTTGATTTAACTATATTACCTTCAACAACTATGATTTGCCCTCCGGCTCTCTATTATAACCCATCGGCCATGCTCGTTTTCTTATGGAAACCACTTAACTTGTTTTCGGTGATATGTAGTAAAATTAATCATGATTTGTTTCTACATTTTCCTTAAATTTCCTAGTTTATATCCATTTCTCATATTATACGACCCTATAATAATTCATAACAATTTATTTATGAGAAAGTTCCATAAATCAAAACCAGTTCTAATAATACATTTCTATCATCGTATTGCATTCTTAAATGATAAATATTACAAGATATATGAAACTCATTCAACCATTAACTTGGTCATGGGAGATTTATAGAAGAAAGAGATTTATAGAAGAAAGAGGGATTAGAAAATATATTACTCACCTTGATTCCTTAGTTAATCAAGTCTACTTCTACTTCCCTTAGCTCCAAATCTTCTTTATTTTCTTCTTCTTAATATCAAAGGCGACCGGTTGTGGTTATTTTATTTTAAGAGAATGAAAAGTAAGGTAGAGGATGTGTTAGTGGCGCTTATATAGTAAATATTTTGGGCTTTCTTACCCTATTCCTTTTATTTGTTTCCCTCTTTACAAATCCTCTCTTTTCAAATATAAATTAAATATCACTAATGGTCGCATTTAAATATTTCCATTTATCTTAGATTTTCGATTAGGATTTTCCTAGTATCACTTGGTTCACCTATGCATAATATGTAAATAAATGTCCTATCAATATTTATTCCCTTTCACTGTTCTAATTTCTTTATCCTCGTAATAAAACCCTTAACTAATTGTTTATTGATTTATGGAGTGTTACTTTATGCACCTTACCCCATAGTAGGACCGTGTGTATCATCTAACTTAAACATGCTTTCCTTATTTAACAATGTCCTTAGGAAATAATATGTATCACTACCTAGGCATGTTTTTCCTAACAAAGGAGGGGAAGTTCAGTAATTTGATGAATTATGAATTTTTTATGTTTTTAGACGGACGGAATAGTTCAATGCTGGTCGATTGATGTTGAGGCATCCATTCTATTCCTAGTATAAATATTGGGAGACCGATCCAAACTATTGTTGGTCCAGTATGAACCAATTAAGATATCTATTCCTCAATGTCAACCAACCAACGTCTAATTTATGGGTTACCTAAGACTCTCTCACCAACTATCAGAACTAACGAAAAAAAGCAATATAAATATAAGCAAAACACAAGACATTCCTCTTTAAAAATGCATGAAGAACATGGCATTAGAAGGAAGAAGAACTTACTTATCGTAGTAGAGAGGATTTTTGGAAAAATCTTGTAAAGATTTTAAAAGCTTGATATTATTAATAATGGATTTGCACGATCTCAGTAAAGGCAAGAGGAAGGAGAAGCAAAGGTTTATGTAGGTTTGATATTCAATTTGAGCCGTTGGATGAAGTGAGTGGGAGTTGATCTCAACCACCTAAGTTTGACTGATTAACTTATCAAATCAAAGGTCACATTTATGAAACATCCTGAATATTGAAGCATCACAACCAACAAGCGAGCAACATATATCATTCACATTAAATGTGCATGAAATTTGCCATGAAGCCAATTTGCGTGAAATACCTGAAAGTGAAGCAAATATAAAAAGTGCACAACATGTGCACATGCATGGGAAAGGTTCTATTCCCATTTATGATGCATCTTGTATGCATCAAGTGCATGAAAATTTAAACTTTGCAAGTAGCGACCAAACTAAATCCCAACTCGACCATGCATCCATCTCTGTCCATATAAACAAATCCTCGATTTAAAATGAAACTGATCCTTTAGCCTTACCAAAACATCTTTTTGCCTAGCCCTTGCATGAATAAAATTTTGAACGACCTGTGCATGAAAACATGCACACTTCAAAAGGTTTACTTCCAGAACTTGAACTCAAATTCTTCTCCTCTATTCAAACTACTTCGACCGATCTCTCCCTATCCAAGGAACTTCAACTCTCTCTTAGAAGAACTAAAAGTACTTCTAAGGATCATAGCAAAGGTTTGATGTATGAAAAGGACTCAATTGCCATGCACACGCTTCCCAAAAGCAGCTCAAACATAGATTGCTCCATGATCTTGCCTACATCTTCCTCATATAAGAAATCCACCTCCTTCATTCAAATTTCTTCCTCTCCTCATGAATAACAAAATCAGTGTTTGGAATATAAGAGGGACAAATGACTTATCCGAACAACTAGAGATAAAGAACCTTATTTCTTCCCAGAATTTGTCTATGTTAGCAATTTTAGAGAACAAGCTAAATAAGCATTCCTTGCTTATTGAAACAGCTGTAATCAACCCTGATTGGCTTGCTCATCACAACCTAAATTTCCCTCTTTTTTGGAAGAATTTTGCTCATCTGGGACCCTGTTGTTTACAAAATAACCCTTATCTCTGCTTATAGGCACTCTTGCCATTATCCTGTCTTCCATTGTGAAACAAACATTTATTTTTTTTGCAACTATTGTTCATGTTGAAACATCCTTAGTTCCCAGGCTTTGTTTTCTTGAGGAACTTAAGCAGTTCAAACCTCCAAACATGCCTTGGATTGCGCTAGGTAATTGGAATTGCATGCTTAATTCCTAGGACAGACTTGCTTCCCCTCTCTCCCTCAGAGACACTCTTTCATTAAATAATGTCATTCTTTCAACTGATCATATAGAGGTTCCTTCTTATGGATTATTTCGCACTTGCAGAAATAATTCTAGGAATGGTATACTAACCCTTTCAAAACTTGATATAATTTTATGAATAGTTCCTTTCTTGCCATGTCACCTAACGTCCACTATAACATTCTCCCTCCAAGCCTATCTGATCACTCCCCCTCATTCTTAATTTTGTCACCCCTTTTATTTTCAAGTCCACTTCTTTCAAATATTTTAACTTATGGGTTACCCATCCTAACTTCATGTCTATTGTATCTAAGGCCTGGGCTTTCCCAGTTCATGGTAATAATATGTTTAAGTTGCAACAGAAACTCAAAAATATCAAAATTTCTTTATGGAATTGGAGTGGGGAAACCTTTGGCGGTGGAAGCAAGCTTTCTCTCAAATAAAATCTACCCTTGAACAGGTTCAAATAATATTTTTGATAATCCCTCTTATGTTTCTTTGTCTGAATAGGAACAAGATTTGATCATCAAGCTCAATGAAGCACGTTACTCTGAAGCTGCCATGGTGAAGCAAAATGTCATGTGAATTGGGATACTCAAGGTGATAAGAACACTAAATATTACCACAACTACCTTAATACCAAAATATGCAAAAGCAAGATCCATCAAGTTGAAGATTCAGATTAGATTCTTCACATTGGCCAGCATGTAATCAGTGAAGCAATTATGAAGCATTTCTCTTCCATCTTAGGTGCATCCTCAAATAGCATTGCAATAGACTCTATTGATAGCTTGCCTTTCCCAATACCAAACTTCTTTATTGTCTTAGGCCATTATTGGTGAGGAGATTAAGGGTGGTCTTTTCTCTATCCATAAGGATAACACAGGTGGTCCAGATGGTTTTAACTCAAGCTTCTTCATTACTTGTTGGCCTCTGATTGATTCTGATTTCATTAAAGCTGTATATAATTTATTTAGAAGTGGGAAGATGTTGCAAGGAATGAACTCCACCATCATTTACCTTATCCCAAAGATTGAATACCCTACAAATATCAGTCACTTTAGGCCCATAAGTTGTTGCAACATGTTTGCAACCAAATTGGTCACAAATACCCAAGAATAGGTTTATGTAGCAAAGTAAATGAAGAAACTAAATTAAAACAGAGGAATATAGCAAAATAATAAGCAAATCAACACAAAAATCAAGAATAACAGGATTTATAGTGGTTCGGCGTCGATTGCCTACGTCCACTTTGAATATTCTCTTTATTGATTCACTATAATCTTGATTACAGTAGCAAAAGTAAGAAGTAAGGAAGTAATGAAAAAGTTGATTACAATAAAAGAGCTATGTAACCAACAGTGTAAAGATCCTCGGAATGACCCCCTAGGCCAGTATTTATAGGTGAAGGCGACCAACAATCTCTCTGAAACTTCGGCTACAGGACCTCCTTACCCATATGGGCCCACCATATGGATTGCTAAGCCCAAATCCCAATGAATAGGGGTCGGTACCGATCCCTTCATTGGTTGACTCTGGGGCAACAATCCCTATGGTAGCTTCTTCACGCTTATATATGGTGGCTCTCCAAATATCATATTGATAGGATGTATGGAGCTAGTGTTTTTGGTTAATCTATGGTTCGAACCCATTTTAAAGTTGCTTCTGCCGATCCCTTATAAGTATGTCATGTCGATCCATGCTCTTCCATGATTCATTGCCGATTCCTTTGGTTCTACAAGGCTATGCCTACGCCTTCCATCTCAGCCGATCCATCTTGCTTCACAAGGTTATGCCAATCCCTCTTACCTTACATAATTATGTCGATCCCTCTTGCCTTACATAACTATGCCGATTTCCCTTGCTTTCTAAGGCTGTGCTGATCCATCCTATTCCATAACACCAATGTTGATCCATAGACCACCACCTATGTCGATCCCTCTATTACTTCATCTATGTCCATTCTTCATCCAACTGACTATGCCGATCCCTAGTGTACTACCTTGCTATGCCGATCCCTTGCCTATCCAAGCCATTCTCCATATTTTTAGCATCCTGCATCGTCTATCTACCAAATCCATCCAATCTTGGTTTCATATAACCATCTGAGCTCTGCTTTCGGGTCCTACAATCGTTGTTCCATGGTCATTCTTCTTGACAACAGTTGAATCTGTCTTGCATAGTCAGTCCAGTATAGCCAGGTCAGGATACTGAGTAACACTTTCCCCCCCAAAGTACGTCTTATGAGTAACATGACGTGCTTTGAATCGAAATAAGTTTGAATTACCAGAATGAAGTGCATCCAACTTCCTGATTAATTGCTATTCCTTTGTCAAATTATTTTCCAAGACATTGAATCTTCCGTTGATTGCTATAACGCTTGGTTGATTTTTTGTAATATAAGTCTGATGTCATATTCTATCAGCATATACAAATTCGGTCATGGGAGATTTATAAGCTTTCATTATCTGATCCAGCCTCAAACTTGAAAGTTTCAGGTTTGATTGCAATTTATGTTGATTTCAAAAAGACTGAACTTTTAAATCATTCCCGTGTATATTCATATACACATTTCTGTCGTTGGCTCCCGGACATGCTCAACCGTTCACATGCCGTTGCTAATGTTTACAGTATTCTGTATGTTCGCATTTGTAGTCAAACCTTCATGATCACGATCATCATTCACTTATCCAAGAATTCCTCCTTTTCATTTTTCATTTCATTCACTTTTCTTCTTTTCTCTTTTTTTTATATATGTAAGGTTCGACATTCAACATGCCGACCCATTGCTGAGGCTGTGTAAATAGGGATCTGTAGGTCACAATGTCCTTCCCTCCTTACCTTGGACTCGTTCAACCTTATGATCGATTCCTCTTATAAAACCCCTTATAGAAAATCATTTTTGTTGACCTTGTCTCAGATTAGTCATTTTAAAAAGTTTGATAATTATCTTTGAATTGGATTTTAAATCACTACATTAACTAATCTGACCCCCTACTAATTGTCGAAAAGGTAAATAGTGAGTGAAAAATTGATGAGTGTTGATATTAATCATATATTATAACTTGAGACGGTATAATTAGTAAATTTCTTTAGAAATTTAAACAAGAGTTATGAAAACTTTTGTTTGGTAAAAATTCCATGACCATTTCTATTTCTATCATATTTCTATCAACCATCACTCATCAAAATCCAATATAGAATGTCAATATGTGGTATTTTAAACAGGAATCATTTGTTTTCCATTTTATTATATTCTTTTTAATAAAAACATCCAAAGTATTCACTCTCATTTAAAAGTCCCCACGGTTATGCATGGGTGAATTACTTTGATTTTTGACTATGAGCTTCCATGCTTATTTAAAAGTCCTCACGGTTATGCATGTATGGAACGCATATCAAAATTGATTAATTAAATAGACAAGTTGATTCTAATCCCATTTAAAAGTCCTCACGGTTATGCGTGGTTAGAAGATACTTGAATTCATTTATTTATTTTTAAATTTTGGAATACTACTAATCTCATTTAAAAGTCCTAACGGTTATGCATGGTTAGTAGATATTCAAATTCCTGATATAAATATACCACAAATAGACACAACTATATGGTTTTATATGATGACATTATCCATATCATTCTAAAGTGGAATATGCGTCAAACAGAGTATTTATGATTTTTGTTTAATTTTTTTATTGAAATTTAATATTTATACTCAATTGAGTATTAATGTTGTATTAATGTCTATCACTTTATCTCTATTTTTCTAACACTATTATTCTTTTGCTGATAACAAAAGGGGGAGAAAAAAGTTAAGATTTTGTAAATAAAGGTCAAATATTTTCTATTTGCATCTAGGCTCATTTGCATATTTTTTATCTACATGCATATATGAAGGGGGAGCTTTGTGTAGAAAGGGAGCATTCAAATAGGGGGAGCAAATTGAATGATCAAATACATTTAATAAGTTCAAAATCTTAAATATATGTTTGTTATCATCAAAAGGGGGAGATTGTTAAATATGCGACTATATGATTTTTGTTTGATGATAATAAACATATATATATATTTAAATGTATTTGTTAATGTACTATTTTATTTTCACAGATTAAAAAAATATTTGCTGAATAAAATAAATAACACAGAATTTAAAGTCAAATAGATATTTTATTCAGACAAATATTTATTACAATTTTGAATAGTACAAATTCAAGCTCTCACTATATAAATACACAATTTTGACTACAATACAAATTTGACTACATCACGATTCACATTTACATTTGACCTCACTAGATATCACTCGTTCACTCAACTCATATTTAACTTCATTCCAAATTGAATCCAGCATCTGAGCAATCTGCAAAAATATACACTGACGTAGTAAAATTGAAAATAAAATATTTTTGTAGTATAAAATAAAATGTGATTTTGAAAATATTATTTGCCTCGGTTATTTGGGTTGTTCGTCATCATTTAATTTTGAAATCATCATACACGAACAACTTGTGACATACACAATGTATCACTGTATATGCCACAAGGCCGTGCACACCGATATATACACTTGATAAAATTACAGGGACAGGTGAGCACAGGTCAAACCCAAAAATCGGGTTCAACTCAAGTCACGACACGAGCACAAGGTCAAACCCGAGCTGTTAGCTGGATTCAACACAGGTGCAATTCAAAATGCAAATAATTCTCGAGTGAAACAAACAATACAAGTGCAGACTATACAAAAGTGAAGACCACATGAGCTAATGAACACATGCTCAAGCTCAACTAAATCAGATGTCCAGACTAAAAAGACAGGTGCAACTCGAAACTATAAATACCAAAGTGAAGCAAGAAGATAACAATGATACAGATGCAAGTTTCAAAAGCACATCAGAGAAACCCAGACTAATGTCACACAGCAAACCAATATAAACATCAACACAACAGTTTGAAACTACACAAGAGACTTCATGCAAACTCAAACTCGAAGGAACAAGTCAAGCTACACAATGAGTACAAACAAGTGAAAAATGCAAACAAGTCACATATACAAGGTACAAGTCATGTAGGAGCAGTGACAACACAAGCTTAGCATGTACATGAAGACCAAATGAAGACTGCATAAACATGAATCAGACCAATAGAAACTAGACCAACATCAACATGACTCAAGTAACATATGAACATGAAAGCCAATGATAAATATGCAACAGAGAGTGCAATATGTACAGTATGGCACAAAAGCATAATCCAGTCAAATGACCAGGGAGGCCAGTGCACCAGACAATGAAGATTCAGCAACTAAAACATGAAGTGTGGATACAAAATGATACAAGTGAAGTGCATAAGTATACCAGATCCAAACAACTTGACTTTCATGAACACAGGAGCTACACATCAAGTATATAGGAACCAGACCTTACGAAATCATGGAACAACAATTAACAGTCTTATCAAAACCAAAGGTAAATTAACAAGTTTTATCAAAGCAGCAGTTTTCGAATCAATGCTACAGGGATGAACACAAATAGTCATAGTCGAGCACAAAGAAAAATCAACATCATCAAACCATAATCGAAACCGTGGTAGCCAAGAAACAGAGAATTCAACACCGTGTCAACCAAGCAAATTATACACGAATTGGAACACGTCAGAATCAATCTCAAGCATCCAAGCAACATCATCGGCAGTTTTGATCATCGAGTTCAAGCAAGCTAACAAACAAAAAAACAGAAAAGCAAAAATCACATACCAAATCACTGAACTCGATCAAGGAGGTGGAGCCGTGTTCGAATCAAGGAGCAGTCGATTGCCGAAGAAAATCAGAGGAATAGCAATTGTAAATCGATAAAAAACCATCTAACTTCACCAATTCCACGAAGCCCTAATTTCAGATTGAGGAACGAACGAACAAGCTAAAGAGCCGACATTATCACAAACACAAAGGAACGGGCCAACATAGAGATAAAAGAAAAAGGGGAAGAATAATTAGCCGGCCTTTGTATTGGTTTATAATTATATAAGGCTTTTTATTATTGGGCTTTAAATTATTAAAATTAGGGTTTCATTCTTTATTGTTTTAATTTGTATTTTTCTTCTTTAAACATTGGTACTTACTAGTCGTGTGACTAGGAGACAAACTACGTGGCGTAGTTTGAGAATTTGCAACTCAATGGCTGAGTTGTGGCAGGGTTTTGAGCGTAGAGTTAGGATTAGTCGATAGCGGGTGTCGCGAGTTTACGTGTGTAAGCGTCTGACTATCTAATTTCTAGTAGAAACCTTGGGGGCAGCACGTAGGCAGGGTTTTGCCGAAGCTGGGTAAATCTGTGTGTTCTATTTTCTGTTTTTATTCTGCTATTATCCGTGCTGCTATTCTGCTGTGATCTGTACTGAAATTATTTTAAATAAACTTCCGCAATAATTTTTATAATTGATAGTATAACCCTATTCACCCCCCCTCTAGGGTGAAATCGATCCTACATGTCCCTGGTGAACTCCCCTCGACTTTAGAAAGCTCTGCCGCCAAAGGTGGCAAGGGGTCCCGAAAAAGAAGCACAAGTAGCTCTAACCCTGAAAAATCCAAAACAAAATCGAAGAAGTAGTCGTTGTTTAATATCACTACATATAGTTTGCATAATTATTTCTTTCACTAGTCGTAGTTGTACGGGTATGAATCTCGATCTTTTTGAATAACTTGTACTGGAATTTTAGCACTTGTGAATAAAAGTTTTTGTTTTCGATTAAGCATCGTGTGAATTGTTATTTAAATAGTTGAACGATTACTTTCCATTCCATGTAATTGTAATTCATTGACGCAAATTCTATTAATAATTCACCATCTTCATCTCAAGGCCCTTAGCCTCGAGTCATTGTAAACACTAGATATGAGTTGTAGGATTGAGCTATCACAGTAATTCTTTGGATGATCACACTTCTGCCCTCGGTCTCGGGTTAATAAATGTACCGCATGGACGGTCTAGTCTCATCCCAGTTGTGTTTATACTCCTAGCTAAGCTCCAAAGACTTAGAGTTGATAAATGAATGGTCAATTTACATTCATCTTGTTTCTCCTATTCATACTCCGGTGATTGAAATTTTTCGAAGGATGTCCGGGTCACATATGTTTGTGTTTGGTATGGATCAATATCGTCCGTCGACCCAGCGGTGCGATATTTTGGTGTGGATCGATATTGACCGTCAACCCAGTGACACGATATTTTGGTGTGGGTCGATATTGACCGTCGACCCAGCGACATGATATTTTGTTGTGAATCGATATTGACCATCGATCCAGCATGATATTTTTGTGTGGATCAATATTGACCGTCAACCCAACGACACGATATTTTGGTGTGGATCCATATTGACCGTCGACCCAGCGACATGATATTTTGGTATGGGTCGATATTGACCGTCGAACCAACGACACGATATTTCGACGTGGATCGATATTGACCATTGACCCAGCGACACGATATTTTTAGTCGCCCATAACTTTGGAAGTCGTTATGATTAGTTTTGTATTAAGACCTCCTTGTGGACGTAGCCTTAACTTGTAAAGAATACTAAGCCGGAGCTATAGTGAGCTATCGTATTCAGCTTTTAGTAGTTTATGCTCCTGCCCCCCAGTCTTGGATTAATGGAGTTAATTCGTGGATGGTCGAATTCCATCCGTTGCATGTTTATACTCCTCTGGTCGATTTTAAGCCAGATTTTATAGAATAGAGGATGGTCGAACTCCACTCATTCATTCATTCATTCATTCATTCATTCATGTTTGTATCCATACTCTTGGGATATGATTTAGTTAGTGGATGGTCGGATAACACCCAATTTGAGTTTATACTCTAGTCCGCGCTTCGGGGACTTAGAGTTATTTCAGGAGCAATTAAGTTGTACTCCTTTTGGTCACCTTGATTTTTCATTTCAGTCCCACGGTCTGGGCATGAATTTTTCAATCTCCAGATTGTCGGCCATATTTGTTCCTTATCGCATGTCCCATTCTTTGGACCATTTACAGGAATTGTTAATCGAGCAAATTATGTTTGATCCCATCGTAGATTAGTATGACTGATCATTATAAACTCTGAGAGCCTGTTCACACATATCGATATCAATCAGTTTCATTATATACTTAGCATACAATGCAATAACAGTCATATGAACAAAGGAAGCTTGAAACTTTATTCATTAAATGGAAAGGAAAAAACTAATCTGTCTTATTACATATTCGAAAAATCAAATGCTAAAGAAAAATTCTAGAAGTAAATAGAACTGAAAAGTAAAGGAAATAATCTAAATGAAATAGTGTCGTAAATGCTCGCTATTCCAAGCTCTCGAAAGTGTAATGCCATCGACAGTCGCTAGCTTGAAAGTTCCTTCTTCAAGCCTCTGTTCAATTACGTACGGTCCTTCCCAAATCGGATTCATGTGTGATGGGGCAGGAAAAACACATTTCAAGACGAGATCACAAACTTCGAAGGTTCTTGATCGGACTTTAGTGTTGTAATATCGGGTGACTCGATGCCGGTGTGCTGCTGCTCTCAAATCGGCATCCTTGCGCTTCTCATCTATAAAGTCCAAAAATTCCAAGAGAAAATCTTTGTTCGTTCTGGGATCCTAGTGTGTCACTCGATGAGAAGGGACTTTGAGTTCTACTAGAATAACGGCTTCAGAACTGTAAGCAAGGGCGAATGGAGTAAGGCCAGTCATGGACTTGTGAGTGGTTCTATAGGCGTAAAGTGCCGTAGGAAGTTCATCAACCCACTGTAACATCCTTTATCTTGAGGCCTAAAGCTAAGTGCTACAGATGCTGAAGTCATCTATAGTATTAACTTCTGGCGACAAAATACGGGAATGTTAATGGTATCCATAATATCAAAAGCACATGAATATGAAACAAAATCACAGATTTCAAAAACAAATTTTCTGAATACATTTCATGAAATCATGTTTCATATTCAATTACATAATCCCAACGTTTCCTAGGTATTGAACAAATAATATTATTACAAAATACGCCAAGAGCGACATATGAAGATTCCCCTTAGATGATCAGAGTACTAAATAGACAAAAACTGTCTAAATACATCACAATAGAAATAATAAACATAACAACTCCTAAATTGCTAACATCAGCCTCCTGCTCGTCTTCGGAAGCTTTATTCGTCCACCTACTAAAACCTGTAAACCTGAACTCAACCTACTCCAATCAATTTTGAGCACCCGAGAGTTTATATGGAAAAACATAAACTCCGAGTCAGACATAAAGCCTGTTGTGAATAATACTATACATCTCGATTATCTGATATTAAGTGAGACCACACCACTTAGCGGAACGAGTTTCCCCTCACTAATATCCTTTTAAAAACTTATCATTTGCAAATCAAAATCCTACAACCAAACTGGTTAAAACAATAATAGCAATACCATGTATGCATACAAATTAGGAAATAAATGGACTGTCTATCCAAACACTATAGTTTTTTTTGGCAAACTACTAACCTTTGGCTGACTCGGGCCTACCAGACAAATTAAATAAATAATCTAACTTCTGTTTGACACTCTTCTAGACGGTCTTCCCCTAACTTACTTCTCCCAAGGTCAACTGATCCTAATGGTTTTGCGGGCTAACCAATAATCTATCTTTACTCTGTATATTCCTTTCCGTGTGTAACATCATTTTAGTCTTATCTGTGACAAAGCCCTAGACACTAGAATTTTGGACTTATATTAGCTAGGGGATACTAGCTAAAGTATAGGGTGCGACCCCATACCAGTCCTATCTGGTATTCTAATATCTGAGTCATTTACTTAGGGTCAACTACCCCATCAAATTTTCCTTGAAAACATTTCTTTCAAATTGATTTCACCCTTTAAATCATACTTAAATAGGAAAACTATATTCTATGCTTTACTCAAATCACTTTGCCATGTTATATATACTTTACACAAAATATTGTTAATGAAAATATTCGAAACCTTTGTTTAAAACCATTAAACAACCCTTTCGAAACTATTGAAAGTACCCCTTTCGAAACATATTAACTACTATACATTGAAACACTAGGCCAAAAGGCCAAACATTCCTTTCAAAACCTTTATAACAACCTTTCAAAATCATTGAAGGTATTCCTTCGAAACCTTTATAGCCTTAGACATCCTCTTTTCAAAACCCTTTAATTCTTGCCTTTCGAAAGTAATTGGAAACCTTTCATTTAAAATACTTTAAGTAACTTTCAAAACCATTGGGGAATCTCCCCTTCGAAACCTTAGTTTAAACCTTTCGAAAGCATTAAAGTTCTTTACTATAAATAAACCTTTCGAAAGCATAGGGTTCAAGTGAAAACATGTGGAAAAACCTTTTGAAACCCTTTAAAACCATTCCTTTCGAAACCTTTGGGTTTAACTTTCAAAATCTCAGAGGGTCTTAAAAGAACTAAGTTGAAAGCAACTCTTTCAAAAGCAATTTCCTAAGTAAAAGAAGTGGATGGTGTCGAAACCAACCTCATCGAAAGCATTGGAGAAGCGGCTCAGGATTTAAAGCGAAAGAACCCTTTCGAAGGCATTGCTTCAAAAGGTAGAATGCGGTAGTAGGGGTTTCGACTCCTTTGAAGGCATTTTCTTAAAACAAAGGTGAAACCTCTTTCGAAACCTTTCTTTAAAACATTTGACTAAGTCGAAAGCTATATGATTCGAAATCATTTTCTTTGAAAGCAAAGTAGGCGCATTTCCTTTTAAAAGCAAAACAAGGTTTCGACCCCTTTGGAACCCCTGTTTCGACTCTATACCTTTCACCTATTCTCCAATCCACTACGTACCAAGGCTTTTGATACTATGTGTATTGGTTTCGACTAGGATGGAGGTGGAAGTCTGAAGTCGAAAGGTAGATGCCGAAAGTGGCGAAACAGCAAAACCATATAAAAAATGATTTTTAACTTTAAAAAGCAATTTCTTTTCTACTAACCTGCTTTGTTTATCAATATATGATTGGTTTCCAATACTTTTTCAAAATATCTAAAAATGCTGCCAAATTTTAGAGATTAATAATTTAAAACATTTACAAATTGCCCCTTCTCCTTTAATATACATATAAAACATTTAAGTCTCATACCTTAAATAATTTTATATACTTATTAAAACACTTAAGAAAATTCTACAAAAATTCCCATAAATCACTTTTAATATGTTTTCTAACATATATAAATTTCTGACCCAAAGCCAACATAGAATAGCCGTAATTAATTTTAGACCCAATGAACCATTTTCTTCACTAGAAAATTCATAATAAATCCACATTAATTCAAACATTTATGACATTTGAAACCCATCTCTAAAATGTTATTTCTGACATTATCTCAAAATCGCAAGGCATTAGGATGTTATTTAATTGGTTTTTCAAGTCAAACCTTATCAAAAAATCTGTATGAAAAAACATATATCATCAACAAGCATATATATCCATTTAAACAATCAAACATGGAAAATCATTTGCAAAGCAATTTCGGATCTCAACGAAACTGAAAACAATAAAAATATGAGAAGTAACCTATCATTCACCTTTAGCTTGTTGTTAAGGAGTTGAGATTTGATCTTGGATTAAGTTGATTAAGCTTCTTCCTCTTGATTTAGCTTATCTTCCTCTTACTTCTTCTAATGATGGCCGACCTCTTGGTTTAGTTTTAGTTTTGGTTATGAACGTGTATGAGGGTTTAGGGTATTAGAATATGACTTATTCCTATCTTGCTCTTATCAACTACCCTTACTTATTTCATTTTAACTCCCCTTAGTTCATTGGTTATTACGCACGACTACCCCTTAATTACTCAAATCTCAATCCCTTAACCATTTACATTATTTCATTTAATTTAACTAATTAGATGTCCTAAATAATGTTAATCAAAATTAGGGTCGTTACACCCATTTGCCTCTAGCCTTCTCCAAACGCTTTTTCAGAATATACTTGATAATTTAAAGTTGCCTTATATATAATGTTTAATTTTTTTGTTATACATAAATCGTTGAAATAGTATAGATCTGTACATATACATACATACACACATACATGCATACATATATACACACATGCATATACATACATATATGTATGTACATATATATATATATATATATGTGTGTGTGTGTATGTATGTATATTTGAAAATTGGTTTCTTTTATTGACGTAAAGAACCCTAGTCGATTCATCTCCGTAAAAAGCCATACCAGTGTAGTAGGGAAAAGAAGTATGACACCGACTAGTATTATAAGTACAACACAAATTCAAGTACACCGTAAAAATAGGGAAAATAAAAATGTTTTAGCGAAGCCCAACCCAGCCCATTTTCAACCCGCCTTATATCTCCAAACCCTTAAAAAGGACTATTCCATATAGGTGCACCATTTTACACCTTGCTAGCTTCGTTCGCTTTCTGTTTCATGGAAGATTCATCCATAATCATTCAACTGAATGCCCTATCTCATCAAGATCTGTTCATTTCGGCCTTTTCTTCTTCTTTTAGCTATGTATTTTCTCAGCAAATAAGTTATCTATGCTTGTAAAAGCTTCGATCTCTCTATTTTTTTGTAATTCGATGTTCAAAAATCTAGTTGTTCCTTTCCTCTCATAAGTGATAAATTGTGGTGAAAAAACAGCATGCTGCTCGTTTGCTAATCTGATCTTTGCAATGAAAAATAGCTCTGATGGTGTGAATCTCATCATCGATGTGCAAGGAAGTATCGCTATTAGTAGATGCATTTTTCTTTAGCTTCATAAGAGTCCGTATATATCTGCTATAGCTACAATAAAAAAATATGATTAATTGTTTCCGGTTGTTCACTGCATATAACACGTTGCTTTTCACATGCTACCTCCATTTTCATAGTTTGTCTTTAGTGTTTATTTTACCCAGAACTACTCAATTGGCACAACATGACATTTTTTGCTGTTAATGTTATTCCAAATAATATAGCACTAGTTGTATTGTTCATAAGTCTATTTGCATACTTGCCGTGTTTTTGAAAAAGAAAACTGTTGCTTCCCGCACCAATCCCAATAGTAACTATTATTTGATGCTTTAATCTATATTTGATGTAAAGGTGAGTTGCTTTCTCTTGTCTCTATTAATTTGATGTGTTTCAGCGACCATCTTAGATGATATATGAGACACAAACATTTTTATAACCAATAATTTGATATCTGTCCTAACCCAGAATATCTACCATACTTTTATTGTTTATCCATGGTTCTGTCCATAGTAGCGTACCATTACCATTAACTATTATCTTTTGATGAACTTTCTGATCTTTTTAGGTTATATTCTTCACTATACATAAGATGTTGTTGAAGTGGACCCATCGAAAATTTGAATTTTTATAGCACTTATTCTGCATTCATTTTGACCATATGTTATTTCTGAACATCAACTACCATATAATTTTTAAACATGAGAATTCCTCGAGTTCTTAAAATCTTTTAAGACTAATGCCTTCTTCCAATTTTGGTCTACATAATTTAGTCCATGCTATTTTGTGAATCTTGCTTGCCCATAAGAAATCTGAACATAAGTCGTCTAACTTTATGAGTGTAGCAGTAGGCATATGATACACTAACAACCAATATACATGTGTTATTACAGTATGTATCAATTTTGCATGCCCTGCCATGGAAAGTAATCTACTATCCCAGTTGTCAAATTTGTCCAATATTCTTTGAAAGGACTTGTTCATTCTGATTAATATAGATAATCACTAGATAAAGGAACCCCCAAATACTGTACTAGTAGTGATGATTCTCCTATTTGTAAAATCTCCGGTAATTGATTCTTGTTCTGTCAACTAATACTAAAGTATAATTTAGATTTAAGTTGATTAATACATAAACTTGCATCTCTTCCCAACTTTTGAGTTATGTTATAAATACATAGTGCACTCTTCATATCTGCTCCGGCAAACAACATGACATCATCAACATATAGTAACCGAGATATATGTGGTTGAACATTAGCAATAAGCGTAATTTGTTTTCTTCTTTTTCTCATTTCTAGTTTTAGTGACATGTATTCCCTAGAAATGCAGAATAACTAAGGGGATAGTGGATCCCCTTGTTTTATTCCTTTTGTTAAGGCAATATATCCTTATGGTACTCCATTGATCAGAATAGACTAAGTAGGTGCTATGATGCATTCATGTATGAGCTAAATAAACTGACATAGAAATCCTATTCTAACAAGCATGTGACATACAAATCTCCTATTTAGCCTGTCTTAGGCCAGCCCGTAATGGAGTTAAAGGTAAATTTCAAAAAATTCCTTTGTAAGATCTTTGTTGGACATGTGTAGTCTAAGTCCATTTAGAAAATTTCTAATTTTATTTTAAATAAAATTAATATTTTATTTAAATTTATAAATAATGTTTTATTTTATATCATTTGTATTATATTTTGGATATGTATATCATATACACATATGCGTGTACATGCACGTACAACGTAATAATGTGTGCATGGTTAACATTCCCGTGTATAGATGTTGGGATTTACATCGCAACAGACATGTTACTCCATCTGTATTCAAATTGCTATCTAAATGTATGTATATACACATATGAATTAAAATTATATACATAAATACATATACATATATAATTGCTTTTACATAGGTTGAAATAGTAATTAAAAACAATTTACATAAGTATTTGTAAATTTATATATATATATATATATATATATGTGTGTGTTTATATATATATATATATATATATATATATGTGTGTGTGTGTGTGTGTGTGTGTGTGTGTTAAATTATATCATAAAATTACTTAAATATTAGTTTATAAAATAATTTAAATATATGTATATGTAAGATATAATTTCAAAGTTAAAAGAATTTTTTATAATTTACATATATATATATATATAAATAAAATTAAATCAGATAAAATTGATTATAAAATAAATAAATAAATATTTCTAAGTCTAGAAATGTATACTTATATTGCGGAAAGTCAAAAGGAGCCTGGTTGCAAGGGGAGTGTGCTTGACCTGATAGTTGAGCGACATTTAATCTCTACTGTTGTGGTTGTGCAAAACCAAGCCTTACATCCAAATGACGCCTTGCTTGTTGGGTCAAGCCCACTTGTACATGCACATGCAATTATAGGTGACCACGTACATGTTTCAGCTCCTACCATCATTCATTTGTCTTTTGATCCCATCAAACCCACCCTCCCTTATCAACATATCTCACCTCCTCCTTGATGAATTCCTCCATCGTCTCCTCCTCCCGAGCCTGATGTTGTCAGGTCTTCCCCAACATGCACACTCGTGGGTAGCATGCCCAGTAAGCAAAATATCATCAGCAAAGAAAAAAAAAACCATTTTTTCAGGACCATGATAAAGGACTAATCTATTACTTAAATAGTAAAATAGAAACCAGTCAAATATTAGATTGACACGTGACCTTTTTCATGAATAAGGAAACAAATATTTGTTTTTGTTTCACGCAGTTACTTTCCCCACGTCCCTTCCGTTATTTATATATAATTTCTCATTTCTCATTGCATAACAATTTTGCCCCATTTTCTTCCAGATTGGAGGTTTGTTTTTTGCTAATGTACTAATACCTTCTTCCAACATGATGCTCTTTGTGGATTTCTCCTACTAAAATCAAATCAATTGCTGCAATCGACTGCAATTGTACAAGACGTTCAGAACTACTATTTGTGGATGATTTTCGCTTCTGCATGACAAGACCGTCTTCTTTTAGCAGTTCGCTGCTTTATTCTACATCGGTCACTACACCCTCTACCTTTTGCGATTTGTAAATTCCATGCATTTGCTGGACTGTAAATTTTAACCTTTACTTTCTATGTTATAGGTGTGCTCTGCCCTCGATTGAAGGACAAATTGCTTCACATGATCCAAACGATCATCCTCTTAGAGGCAAATAAAATTTGATTTTAGGTTGTAACCCCAACCCCTTTTTTCTTTTTCTCTGTTGTTATGTTATTGTTCATGTCGATTGTTTACTATTCTTTTTAGAGAACTGGATTTTATTTCTTCCGGATTTCATGTCCATCCACTTTTATCTCCCTAATTTATTTAATTTTTAAATATGGTGGTTGCGAAAGAGTTAAGGTGACAGTATGTCCATATTTGAGTTTTACATCTTGGATTTCATAGTAGTCACCAAGGAGGAAAAGCGCACCGTTCTGAACTCTTGATTTTGCTCAATTATATGTTTAAGCTTCTTTATTTTTACAAAAATATAAATCATTTCTTCTGATAGTTAAAAACCTGTAGGTATCTTCCTCCAGCACATACTTCATATAGTAGATTGAAGTACATGCTTACTGTTTCAAAGGTAACTTATTTTCAATTAATTAGTAATTTAGATAATTTTGAAAACTGTATTTTATTTTATTCACCTCTTTTAATTTAGACTATAAGTTCTTAATATATTATAGTCTGCAGTTTCAATGATTATTAAACCTGCAAAATAAATTAGAGAGATGAAGTTAAAGTAACAAAACTTCTTTATTTAGCAACTACTTTGTAATGTATTTTATATGCTAACATATGAATAATACCAAAAAAGGAAAAACGATTTAAAATTGTAATGGTTGCTTCGTTTTCTTAGTTTGTTCTTAATGCTTCTATTTTAATTATGCGCAATACAATCATTTTTCAGTTATGTGCGATACGCTCATTTCAGGCCCTGTTTTTGAGACAAACTTTTTATTATAAACAGTAAATTTCGTTTCAAGCTTCATAATTAAGTGGATGTTTTTAAATATAGTTTTATAGAAGATAATTGGTGCCATTTAATGAATTTTATCATTCATTAGTTCTTAAACCAAGAAAGAACTTGCAAGTTAGAATATGAGAATAACCCTAATACTGCTCTCTAAAGTAATACAGCATATTACTTAAACGGGCCTGGGCTTTATTTCTAAACAACCCAGTACACCTAGTACTTGTATTCTTTATATAAGAAGAACTGTATCAGTACATTGTATTACTATTCTGATCAATACAATAAAATCATTTCTTTCTTTTCTCTCTAATACATCAGTTTATCAAAATCTAATATGGTATCAGAGCAACACAAGCCTTGCGGCAGCAACATCAACTTTTGAATTCAAAGCAATTCTTAGAAGCCTAACGGTAGTAATCTCAATACAATTCTTCATCAGAAAGATATCATCATTTGAAGGCATCTTAACCCATCAGGTTATATCTCATCATTTGGGTTAATTATAGAATTTGCATTGTTTGTGAAAAACAGGTACCATACCAGGAAATCATTTAGATTTCTGATTGCAACAAGCTTTTCATCAAAAGTTAAGCAAATTCTTTGCAAGAAAGTTCAGAAAATCAGAAAATCATTTCAAGAAAGCTGTCAAAGACTTAAAGAAAACAATTGTCGTGCCAAGATTTATCAGAACAAACTCATCATCTAAATCTTGGCTGCAACTAACCTGTTCTTGTCTATAATAGAGAGATCTTGAATTTGTAAACTTTCTGAGTTATTGATTTCTTGCACCAGTCATCGTAATTCTTAATCATGGCTGAAGGAGATAATGCTTCAGCAACTTCAGACAACACCAACAATCCACAGCAGTTCACTGATGCAACAGAGAAGTTGATCAAAACAGTCATCAGTCCTCAAAGCCAGCTAATCACTATGCATCTAGAGGAAGACAACTATCTCTTATGGAAATTACAAGTTGAAATAGCAATGCAAGGATATGGACTAGAAGGATTTATTCTTGGCTCAATTCCAACTCCTCCAAAATTCATCACTGATTCACAAAATAAGATGATCAGTAATGAAGAATACACAAAATTTTACAGGCAAGATAGACTGATAAGTTCTTGGCTCCTATCATCAAGTGACACAAAATTACTGTCACAAGTTATAGGGTGCAAATCAGCAAATGATATATGGATCATTGTTGAAAGAATATTCAACACTCAGTCTGCTGCTAAAATCATGCACTACAAAAGACAGCTGCAAAATATTACTAAAGGAAATCAGTCAATGAGAGATTATCTGTCACAAGTCAACAACATCTGCAATATGTTAGAAGCAACAGGACACAAAGTATCTGAAACAGAGCAAGTCCTAAGTATCCTTAATGGACTCAGTGAGGAATATGATGTAGTTGTTGCAGTTGTGTCATCACAACCAAGTTTACCTCCTGTACAGTTTGTTCATGCCACACTTCTTGCACATGAAGCAAGAATAGATCATAAAAGATCTCAAGAAACAGACCTGTCAATCAACTATGCCTCCAACTCAAGAAACAAAGGGCAGAATCAAAACAAGCAAGGTAAATCTTATCAAAGAGGAGGCAGCTCAAACAGATCCAGAGGTAGAGGCAGATGGAATAACAACAACAACAGACCTAAATGTCAAATTTGTGAGAAAATTGGTCATACTGCTGTTAAGTGCTACTTTAGATTCAATGCCAACTATGTACCAAATCAAAATCCAAATAATCAAGGGAATGGAAAGTCTGGTGCTAATATGGCTTAAATACAGTCAGACACTAACAACAATGGTGAAGTCAATCAAAGCACAACCACAACATCAGAACACATACATGATGAAGGCTGGTACCCAAACTCAGGAGCAACCAACCATATAACAAATAATCTTGACAATTTAAACCTTGGCAATAAGGAATATAGAGGTTAACAGTCCATATGCATGGGGAATGGTGAGTCAGTCAACATCACTCATACTGGAAGAACCAGTATTGATGGGAAAAGACAACTATATTTAAACAACTTGTTGAGAGTACCAAAAATAAAGAAAAATCTTATGAGTGTGTCACAATTTGCAAAAGACAATAATGTATACTTTGAATTTTATCCTGATTACTGCTTAGTTAAAGACATACTAACTAATGAAAATCTTTTGTAGGGTGAAGTAGTCAAAGGATTATACAGATTCAATCTTAAAAACAATGGCAAGTCTGAGAGAAATCAGAGGTGTTGTAATATAGGTGAAATGAGTCAGTCTAAAGAAAAGGGAAGTGTGTTTGATTTGTGGCACTACAAACTTGGCCACCCAAACACAAATGTTGTAAAGCAAGTACTTGAGAAAAATAAAATTGTGTTTGATGATATTTCCTTACCATATGTATGTACATATTGTCAAATGGGCAAAAGTCATAAGTTACCCTTCAATGACTCACTAACCAAGTATTCAAAACCTTTAGAATTGGTTGCAACTGATTTATGGGGACCTGCCCCAATCTATTCTGACCATGGTTATAAATATTACATATCTTTTATTGATGCTTATTCTAGATATACATGGATTTATTTTTTAAAGGCTAAATCAGAAGCATATAATGCAGTAATACATTTCATATCATTAGCTGAAAAGCAAACTGGCAATCAAGTTAAAATTATTCAGTCAGATGGTGGTACTGAGTACAAAACCCTTAGAAATTACTTTGCTAAAAAGGGAATTGTACACAGAATCACATGTCCCTATACATCTGAATAAAATGGTATAATAGAAAGAAAGCACATACACATAGTCGAAACAAGACTAACACTGCTTGCTCAAGCATCATTACCAATAAAGTTCTGGCCTGATTCCTTTAATACCCCTGTGTATTTGATTAACAGATTACCCACAAAAATTCTTAAAGGAATCAGTCCAGTAGAAAAGCTATTAGGTGTTAAGCCAGACTATCAGAGTTTAAAAATGTTTGGATGTTTGTGCTTTCCCCACATAAGACCATACAACAACAATAAGTTGTGTTTCAGGGCCAAACCATGTACCTTTATAGGATATGTGTCAAATCAAAAAGGATACAAATGTCTAGATGAAAGTGGCAAAGTTATAACTAGTAGACATGTTGTGTTCAATGAGCATGTTTTTCCTTTTAAAAGTACAGGTATTAAAACAACTCAAAAGATACAAAATCCAAAGAATTCTGTACCTAGTATACCTGTCTACAGTGATGATCTCCATCCTGAGGAGATTGCAAGGACTGCTGAGGGTCATGATCCACAACTCACAATGTCAAGCCAACCAGGTCATGAATCATCAAACTCACCCAGCTATCTCAGTCAAACTCCTGCATATTCAAGACATCAAACAGAATCAGTTGATGAAATAGAAGCTGAAAGCATACCAGTACAATCAGAAGATAACAACAATCAAACAAGTACAGGTGTATCACCACAGGACAGAGCTGGTCATCCAATGATTACAGGGTCAAAAAGTGGAATCTTTAAACCAAAACTATACACAGCTGCATCAAATCTAGAGGAACCAGAAAACTTTGAGCAAGCTACAAAGGACAATAACTGGAAGGCAGCAATGGATGAAGAATATAATGCATTGATGAATAATAATACATGGGAACTTGTACACCCACTAGATAATAAAAACATCATAGGGTGCAGATGGACATACAAATTGAAAAAGAATCCTGATGGAACAGTGTCAAGATACAAAGCAAGATTGGTAGAAAAAGGCTACACACAACAATATGGGTTTGATTTTAATGAAACCTTTTCTCCTGTTGTTAAGCCAACCACTATAAGAATTATTCTAAGTATTGCTCTATATAATCAGTGGAATATTAGACAATATGATGTCAATAATGCCTTTCTGAATGGAACATTACAGGAAGAAATTTACATGGAGCAACCACAAGGGTACAGAGAAAATGCAAGTCATGTGTGCAAACAAAAAAAGGCTATATACGCCTTTAAACAGGCTCCAAGAGTCTAGTTTGATAAACTGAAAGCCACAGTAACTCATCTTGGCTATCAGTCTATAAAATCAGACAACTCCTTATTTATTAAAAACAGTAATAAGACATGTGTCTACATTCTAGTATATGTTGATGATCTTGTCATTACAGGAAATGATGAGAATGAAATCAAAAGTCTTGCTCAATATCTAGACAAAGAATTCTCCATCAAAGATTTGGGCTTACTAAACTATTTCTTAGGCATAGAGGTGAAGAGGAAATCAAAGTCAGAGATTATCCTCAGTCAGAAAAAATATATTCTAGAGCTATTGGAAAAGACCAAGATGGACAACGCCAAGCCTCAGCCTACTCCAATGATAAGCCATCAATACTTATCTAAAAACAGGGGAGAATACATAACAAACACTAAACAATACAGAAGTGTTGTTGGTGCTTTACAATACTTAACTATTGCAAGGCCAGACATATCTTTTAGTGTTAACAAAGTTTGCCAATTTATGCTGGAACCAAAAGATGATCACTGGAAAGCAGTAAAAAGAATACTGAGATACATAATGGGAACGGCAGACTATGGACTCCTAATGAAGAAAAGCAACAATCTAAACATAACTGGATATACTGATGCAGATTGGGGAACCAATCCAGATGATCGTTGATCAACTACAGGATACTGCATATATATAAGAGACAATCCAGTGTCGTGGTGTTCAAAGAAACAACCACTAATCTCAAGATCCAGCACTGAGGCTGAATACAGAAGCGTTGCAAGTGCAACTGCAGAGATCATGTGGATACAGTCTCTACTTCATGAGCTAAACATCAAATCACAAGCCAAACCAACATTATGGTGCGACAACCAAAGTAAAATATATATGTCAGCAAACCCGATACTACACTCAAGGACGAAGCACATAAAAATAGATCTATACTTCGTCAGGGAACAAATACAAAAAAGGAACTTGCAAGTAAATCGCTTACCATCAGCTTACCAAAGGGCCGATACACTTACCAAAGCTCTGTCAAAGCAAAGCTTCATCAGATTCAGAGAAGAATTAAAGGTGGCTACAACTCTCACAAACTCAACTGAAGAAGCCATAGAGTTCAATCGACAAAAGTCAAGAGCTTTAACACAAACAACAGCAGATCCATCACCAGAATCGGTGTCCAGATCAGCGAAATCACTCAAATCTGCTTGAAGGAGCATACTATAATGATGGAATCTCTCAGAACTATACAATTTCACTCTAGATCGAAGCAAAAATCATCGTTTAAATTGAGGCGGCGCAAGGAGAAGCTGCCATGAGAATAACCCTAATATTGGTTTGAGGGGGCGAGTTAGAATATGAGAATAACCCTAATACTGCTCTCTGAAGTAATACAACATATTACTTAAACGGGCCTGGGCTTTGTTTCTAAACAACCCAGTACACCCAGTACTTGTATTCTTTATATAAGCAGAACTATATCAATACATTGTATTACTATTCTGATCAATACAATAAAATCATTTCTTTCTTTTCTCTCCAATACATCAGTTTATCAAAATCTAATATTGCAATATAAACAAATTAATTTGTCATGTATTTTATATCTTGACATATAAATGCAATAGAAAGGATAAATTAAAAACTCAAAGATTGCTTATATTTCTTTCTTTGTTCTTAACTTCCCTCCTTTTGTTACGTGAAATACATTTAATTTTAGTTATGTGCAGTATATGCATTGCAAAGCATGGTTTCGAAATGAGCTTATTATGAATGATAAAGTTCATTTCAAGCTTATTGATTATGTGCATGTGGTTGGTGATAGTTTTATAGCATATAACTTGGTACCATTTTAACAATTATATCGTTTAACAGCTAACGAAATTCTAGACTGCGGTAGGGTAGCCTTTAAAATGCATTTGAGTTAGTTACTTTCTAAAATGGTTAAACAAATAGTACACTAAATAATTATTGGTATTTTTGTCCACATTTCACTATAGTATGCAATTGACATTGTAAGTGTCAAAATGTCAATAAGAAATTTTTGTATGATACTGTTCTTACGGTCCAACACGATTGATCTCGACTGATTGTAAAGTGGTGTTGGAACATTGGCGCTCATGGGCATTTCAATTTATGGAATATAATTACTTTCGGAGTAGTATGTTTTAGGTTATGCCATTTTATTTTAGTTTGCCCACATTTATAGTTGTATGAGATGATGGAAGTTATAATGCATGCCATTATGTTATATTTTATAATTTTTTAACCAAATACGTTGTGAAATGCATAAGCAGTTGTCGAATGCTGGTATTAAATTTTCACCTTTGTATGTTCTAATTTTTCAAGGATCTCCTTCTACTAGAAAATTTAGCTTTTTTACTATTATACTTCCTTAGGATTTATATAATAATAAAAAATATTGAATATGAGTCTATCTCAGTGTTATAAGCAATTTAACTCATTGTCTGTATTGAACTCATCTTTTATGAAATTCTTTCACCTTCTTTTAACTTTCAGGTATCATTTTGCTATACATTGGAAGAAAAAGTAGCAACTTGATCTAAATATTTCTTCGAACCATTTTAAATATATTTTAGTATTTATTTATACATGTCCAATTTATTTGAAATAAACACTTCAAAGAAGAAATAATGGAGCAAATAGTGAGCAACTTACGTATCTACAAAAGATTCCAAAATATATTATGCTCTTTATCAAGGTTTGGATCTACATGCACAACAACATATAGACCATAATATTTGCTGCTGCAATATAAATTAGTATCTAATTTATCTTGAATAAAAATTTAAAAGGTTATGTGGCTTAATATCTAAGACGAAGAGTAATTTTGGCAGGGAATATATACTTTATCAGGATTTATAATATGGTGAGTATTAGAGTTCTAGATATAAAAAAGGTTTGATAACACATTTTTTTCTTTGTTAATCTGCCAAGGTTGGATATCAATGGTTCTGCACAGAGGTTCTTGCAACAACATAATGAAATAGAGATTTTCACTTGATATGGGTACGATTTTAGTTTTATGTTCTCTATTCAAATTTGGTTAAGTTGGATAGATGTCAATAACTACTCTATTTATGAAACCATCTTTTTTTTTCAAGCAGAAATAACTTGTAAAATATGAGTCATCATATTATTATCATGATAATTATATGTTCATTCCCTTTAATGCAAATCTCACTATTTGTTCTGCTAGATATGAGTATCTGGGTAGATGAGTTATATGTTGCATTATTCATTTGTTTTCCCAACTTTGTTAAACTATTCAACTATGTTTAAGTATCATCTGCAAATAAATATTTCTATTCAGCTGTTAGACATTAAAGTTTTAGTACTAGCCAAAAATACCACATTTTAAGCTCATGATTTTTTGAAATGGGGTTGTGTCCAATGACTATTAGAGCACGTTAGAATGAAGAGCCAAATTAATTATTCAATTCAAGTGCAATTAGAAAAAATGAAAATATTTACTTGAGTAATCATGATCTTATACAAGATGGTTATGAGTTATCAGAACATGAAATGAAATGTGAATAGTAACATATTGGAGTTTATAATTTTCATATCATAATTGGATCACTTTGAAATAAAATTAAATGCGAATAAAAATTTAAATCAGTAGTCTGTATATTCAATTCAAAAAAGAAATCTAGGGTTTCCTCTCAGCCATGGGGGAAAATCAATTTCCTCACCAAATCTCCTCAAATCTCTCCCAATCTTCTTTCCTAATCAGACCACCTGAGGCTTCTCACATCAGAAATCCATCAGGAGTTATCAACATAGACGATGATGGGTTCAAATTGGTCCAATCGAAACAACAGAGGAGGAAGGAGGCCAAAAAAGTTCAGGAGTCACTATCAGTTCCTCAAAATGAAAACCGGAAAGGCAGAGCTGGTCAGATTGTAACCACCCAGATTAAAAAGAAAAGCGAAATGTTGTCAATTCAGAGAAAACCAATAGCCATCTCACTGAATAGAGAACAAGGCCGGAAGTCTTGGGCAGACATTGTTGTTGATCAGCCTCAAGAACCCAATGTTGAAGAAAGCAGTCTTGAGCATATTGCATCAATCAGAATTAACAACAAGAAGTATGGTCTGGTTAAGGAGGAGGTATGTAAAAGGGCCACTAAATCTTGGAATAATTCTGTTCTTGTTTATGTAGTGGGCACCAAACCATACTACTTGTTTTTCAAATCTTACATACAAAGAGTATGAAAACCAATTGGTGAGTTTGAAATCTTTACTAGAGAAAACGGGTTCTTTCTAGTAAAGTTTAAAGAATCTCAAGATTGCAATTCAATTTTAAAAAATAGACCATATTTCTATAACGGCAAACTCATCATAATGAGAAAGTGATCTGATTCTTTGAAAATAGACAGAGACTTATTAACGTCTATGCCGATCTGGGTAAGATTTCCCTGTGTTAATCTAAAGTTATGGGACAGAGAGGCTTTCAGTGTTATGGCAAGTATCATAGGTAAACCCATAAAAATGGATGCAACCACAACGATGAAGACGAGATTGAATTATGCCCACCTTCTAGTAGAGGTGTCTGCAAATGATGAACTTCCCAATGATATTTTTCTTTCTTTGTTTAATGGAGAAAAAATTATTCATAAAGTTGAATATGAATGAGTCCCGCCAAAATGTAATGTATGTAAATGCTTTGGGCACACTAGAGATTAGTGTAATCCAAAACAGGCATGGGTACCCAAGAGTCATAACCAAGAAACGCAAGAAAAAGAAAACTCTGATTCAAGAAACTATTCAATATTACAAAAACAATCTTTGCCATCTGAGAATAATGATCGGATCAACCTAATAAGTATCAATTACGATCAAAATAAGAATGATAATGTGCTCTCTGATCAAGATGATCAAGTCATAGCAGAGGAAGTTCATCATACCAACTTGGAAATCTCATCAAAATAAGAATGATAATGTGCTCTCTGATCAAGATGATCAAGTCATAGCAGAGGAAGTTCATCATACCAACTTGGAAATCTCAAAAGGAAAATTGCAGAGCAATAAAATGGTGGGTGAAAAGAATAAGAAGGTCTTAGAATCTGTAACCCCACCAATTACATACCCTTGTTTAATTACAGACAATTATGGTACAAACAACAATAATGATAAGGAAGATCATCTGCAATCTGTAGTCTTGGATTTGGAAAAACCCTCTAAAACAGCCCCTCCACCTGAACAGGCTGTAGTGACTGAGGAATATGACTTAGCCATGCCTCGCACTGCTGTCCCATTTGATATCTCGACTATTAAAATTCCAGAAGTTATTAATAATACTGGAGATGAAATGGAAATGGTGGATGCTGTTGATCAGTTTAATATCTCTGAACTGCATATACCAAAAACAAAAGCTACTGGTAAGAACTGGGGTAACAAAGAGAAGAAAGCTTTTAAACAAAAATATATTTCTATAAATCCAGAGTGGGATGAAATGTCAACCAGGTTAAAAGCAAAAAGTGTTGAGAATAAAAGAAGAGGTAAGAGTGCTTTGGCATCAGGTTCTATCTAAACCCTTACATTTATTTCCTTATTATGTCTATATTTGCATGGAATGTAAGAGGTATGAATTCCTCTTCTAAACAATCTGATATATTACATATGTTGAGTGTGTATAAACCATCTGTTATTGCATTGATTGAGAATAAATTGAATGAAGATAATTTTGAAATTTTTTGCTTTAAATTACCCAGAAATTGGAAAGCTATAAATAATAATGATTGTGGCTGCAAAGGCGGAATTATTATTATATGAGATTCTAATATTTGGAATATATTAAACAGTAATAAAGATAAGCAGTTTATAGATTGTCATTTTGAAAATACTGGTGGTTTTTCTCTTCAAATTACTAGTATCTATGGTAGCAATCTGGAAAATGAAAGAAATAGTATGTGGAGTAGGTTAAAAGCTTTAAACTTAAACTATAAATTCCCTTGGCTAATTTTAGGGGATTTTAATACTGTTATTCATGCATCTGAAAAGTATGGTGGCATTAAAATACCTCAGAGTAAACTAGATAAACTTAATAAATTCTTAATTGAAACTGGGTTAATAGAACCTAACGCTAGTGGTAATAAATTTACTTGGAAATCTGGTACAGAAAGGAATATCCATTGTAAATTAGATAGAGCCTTGATTAATAAAGAATTTTCCAATGTTTTCCCTAATTTTATATGTTCTACACTTGAGCAAAACAAAACTTATCAACAAAATTATATATTAATACTATGAATGCTAAACAAAAAGCCAAGGTTGATTGGTTAACGATGGGTGATGATTGTACTAAATTTTTCCATGCAAAAATAATTAGTAGAAGACATATGAATAACATAGGTAATATTATTGATAAAACTGACAGTCTTACTAATGCATACGATAAAGTAGTAAAAGAGGCAGTTGAATATTATGAAAAACTATTTTATTCTGAATTCACTTTCAATGACTTTCCTCATATTATTTGTAAAAATGTTTTAAATGCCAATGACTCTGATATATTACTTTCTCCAGTTTTTGTTGAAGAAATTAAATATGTAGTGTTCAATGCTGGTGATAATAAGAGTCCTGGCCCTGATGGTTTTAATGCAAAATTTTACAAAACTCATTGGGACAACATTAAAGATCAGGTTTTGGGTTTAGTAAATGAATTTTTTGATAAAGGTAAAATTCTTAAAAGCATAAATCATACTTTTATTACTTTAATTCCCAAAACTAAAAATCCCACTTGCATTGGTGATTATAGACCTATCTCTTGCTGCAATTTTATTTATAAAATAATTGCTACTGTTTTAAGTAATAGAATTAAAAAAATTCTGCCATTTATTATCTCTGAAAATCAGATTGCATTTGTTCCTGGCAGACTCATTTATGAATATTCACTATTAGCCCATGAACTAGTCAAAAATTTTAATACTAAAAATGTTGAAAATGTGTGTATTAAGGTGGATTTGCAAAAGGCTTATGACAAAGTAAATAGATACTTTATTATTCATATAATGAAATGTATGGGCTTCCCTACTAAGTTTTGTAATTTGGTTTTTGAGTGTATAAATTCTCCTACTTTTTCTATTCTCATTCAGGGCAAGTCAGAGGGTTTTATCAAAAGTAATAGGGGTATTAGGCAAGGTGATCCACTATCAACTTATCTTTTTACTATGGTTATGAAATACTTTTATATTTTAATGGAAAAATAAGTTATTAAAGGTAATATTACTTCTATGAATAAAATCCAGCCATATATTAATCATCTTATCTATGCAGATGATCTCATGATTTTTGTCAAGGCTAATAAGACTAATGCAGATACTATTAATTTTTTTTGACAAACTGTTTAAATATGCAGGTCTCCAACTTAATGAATTTAAAAGTAAAGCTTATTTCAGTAAAAACAATAGATATAAAAAAGAAATTTTAGAATCTCTAAATATTGCAGAAGGCAGTCTGCCTATTAAATATCTGGGGATACCCTTATCTATTAATCAGATTAGAGATTCGGATTGTTCTATACTTATAGAAAAAATTCAAGGAAAAATGGAAACTTGGTCTTGTAAACTTCTTTCAATAGCTGGCAGACTGGAGCTTATTAAAACTGTGATTTATGCCATTATTTTATATTGGATTCAAACATTTCATATTCCAGCTGTCTCAATTAAAAAAATTAAAAGTAGATGTGCTGATTTTTTATGGAGAGGTAAGTATCATAAAATCAGTTGGGATAAAGTGTGAAGTCCTAAAAAAGAAGGGGGATTTGGTATTAGGAATATAAAGGATCTTATTCTAACATGTCATTTAAAATTATTTTGGAGGTTTTTGAATGCAGACTCTCTTTGGGCCAGATGGATGAGATCCAAATACCTTAAAAAAGATAATTTTTGGACTGTTTTACCTAAAAATAATCAATCTTATGCTTGGAAACAAATCTTAGAATGCAGGAATACTGGTAAATGTTTTTTAGAGAGAAGATTTAAATTAGGAGAACAAACTAGTCTATGGTTTGACCCCTGGTTTAATAATGAATCTTTTATTAATAAAGTGGGTTGGGATAGTTTAGTCATTTGTGGTGGGGTTAATGATACAGTGGCAATGATTATAAAAGACAATCAATGGCAGCCACTGTTGCATCCTATCACATACCCCTATAAGAATAGTATATGTCAAATTCCTATTGATATTCATGCAGACACTGATTACTGGGAATGGAAAGCAAGTCACAGAGGGAAGTTTTCTTTTAAAATTACTTGGGGAAATATTAGAAATAAAATTCCTCCTGTGGACTGGTATAACTGCATATGGAACAAAGTGAATTGTCCCAAAATGGCTTTCTGTGCATATTTTGCAATCAACAATAGATTGCCAACTTGGGATAAAGTTAATAAATGGGGAAAGTCTAATAATTCACTTTGTTCCCTATGCAATCTAATAAATGAAAGTGCTAATCATTTATTTTTTGAATGCAGCTATTCTTACTACATCTGGAATCATATTCAAACAATACTGCATATTGCTAATAATGGTCAGATGAGTCTTATACAAACCATTCAACATATCAACAGTAATTTTAAAGCTAAAAGTTGCGAAAGAGACTATGCTCACATATTATTAACTACTGCTGTGTTCCATATATGGAAAGAGTGAAACTTCCGAACACATAATAAAAGTAGCATGAATAAAGAACAGAAGTGGATACTTATCGAGACAGAGAGCAGGATAATTCTTCATAAGTCAAAGAAAAAAATCAGGGATCATACCAAATTTTATTTCCTTGCTGATGAATGGAGCCATGAAGCTGGTAGCAAACATCTAGAATTATTTCTCGCTCGTGCTAAAGATTTTCATGGCAAGCAATAACCTTTCGAAGCTAACAACCCTCATCAGAGCTCACTTGTTACTAACAGAGCCTTCCTTTTAAATCAGCAAACAAGCGAGACTTCCAGGCTGAACTGGAAATCTAATTCAGACGAAGATACTACTAGGGGAAAGAAATTAACAGATCTGAGTTATAAAGAACTCAGATATGCTAATTTCCTCTGGATCTCACCTCAGTAGAGAAACTACAATGTCAAGGAGACCATCGATGGGATGAGAGGGGGTTTTAACAGCTGCTTATCTTACTGGAAGAGAGGAGAGTCGAGCGGCATGAATAAAAGTGGTGGAGAGACATAGTGGAAGAATCGCCGACAATCCCCTCTCTCGCCATTTTTTCTTAGGGTTGAGGAATGATAGTGTTTGAGTCGGCTAGGGTTTCTGTGTGTATATTGAGTAAGGGACTCGGGTTATTGTTTTAACCCGTTTTTGTATTGGGCTTGGCCCGTTTACCATTATTTAAAAAAAGAAATGCGAACAAATTGAGCATTGTATCTTCCTTTAACCGAAATTATTTCTGTTGCAGTTTACAATTACTATTAGTCGTAAGGTCATTTGAAGAAACCCTTTATCTACAATATAGTTATCTTTAATATAAACCAAAACATAAAAAACCTTAGTTTAAATGAAATTTTTTGGCAATAGCTAAAATAACATTCCATTTATTGTGAAAAAACATTTACGTCTGGGTAACTATGTGATTCTCCACTCCACAGTTTATAAGTCACGTAGGTTCACATATGCTATCCCCATTACATCTTCTACCATACACAAAATAACCCCCTTTCCCCTCAATAATTTAACCACAAATTAGTGCAATTCAATCTCCTTTCCATGATTTTTGTTTGCCACTTTCTCCTCTTTACTTTCTTCCAAAATGAACTACTTAAAAAACCATTTGTGCTCCTTATTATCATCATTGCAAAAATGAATACCCATGACCAAATGTCAAATGAAGCCATTATAAATATTATTCATTCTACGTTCGCTCGTGATTGCTCTCCTAATAATTGGTCTGTAGGTTGGGTACTTATCTCTGTTTGTATTCCTGAAATATTTAACCTGCTTCTCTATTAGGTTATGATTATGTTTTATCATAGCTATCAAGCCATAATTCATGAATATTCAGATTGACAAAATGTATGTATGCATGATTTATAGGAAAATGTATTTATGCTTGGTTCGTAGAAAAGGTGAAGAAGACAAATTTGAGATCTACTACGTGCTAAAAAATGCAGAAGAATGGTTAATATATAGCTATCAAACCTACCCCAAATAGTCTCGACTTCAGGTTTAACATACAACAAACTGCTTATTTTTTCCAAACATAGTTATTAAATTTGGATTGTCCACAGAGACGTCAACAAGCTAATTAAAAGATTATTATCTACTATTTCGCTTTGTGCAAAACTAAACCATTTTCAAATATCAATCATTATGCTTTGAAAACCAAAATTTGGATTGGCATTGGTTATGCAAGGAGGAGCCATATTTGGTATCTTTACTAAATGATATTGTATTTTTAGGCAATCATATTTTAGAATTACATTATTTATAATTTTATGGCAACAAAATTTTTAATCTTAATTTTCTGTCGCTTTCATTTAATAAAAGTATCATGCAATGAATCAAAGTATCCATTGTTCATGATATAAAACTATGCATCACATTTTGCTAAAAAAACAAGCTTTGCATCAGTTGAATTTTGCAGATAATATGGTTTTGTATATTATTATAGGACCTTTGCATTTGTTAGGCAATTAGAGTGTAAAGTTACTTGGAGCGTAATGTTCACAAACAACTAAAAATAACTGGTGGATGATAAGTGTGGAGATAATATGTCTGCTGTAACAACCCGAAATTTAAGCTATAATAATTAATAAACAAATTTATTTAAATAATAAAATAAGATTTGAAATTATCAGAATTGAGTCACGGGAGTTGCACCATTGTGTCCGTGGTAATTTTCTAGTCAAATTTCATATATAGTTTGTCAAAATCCGAGCTAAAACCAAGAAGTTATGAATTAAACAAGAAATAATAAAACATAAATGAAAAATAAAAATAAAAATAAACAAGGGTCAGGTCGACCCTAGGGTCGACCCCTAAAGGCCAAGGTCGACCTATAGGTCGACCCGCTTTTGTTTATTTGACGTATGTTTTCCAATACGAAGCGAACACGTCATTTTACAACTTTTCTTCAATCCTGTGCGTTTGTGCTTCCATCCGACGGTTCCTAGTGAGCTTATGACGTGGTTGCACAAGATTTAATCTTCAAATCCAACGGTTTGAGATCCCTAAACTACACTATAATAAGACCCTAGGCCTAGCTATTTTTTTCATTCAGATTTTCTCCTATTTGGGTTCATTGCCTAAGGCTGGACCCTAAATAGAGTATTTTTCTAAGGAGAAGATCTTTTTGATAAAAATATTCAACGCTCTAGAAGTGGATCAAGGAAGACCAAGGAATAGAGCTAAGGACCATAGGTGGGTGTTTAGTAATTATTTTAGATTTTTAAGTAATTTAAAATAATAGGGTTCTCAATAGTTGTAGTTTTTCTGTAATTTTGAGACAATTTTTATATAAGTTATTTATAGTTAATTTTTAAAGTTCTTTTCATTCTATTTTATTTAACTATTTTTATTTAGCTATTTTATTCAGTTATTTACATTTATTTACATCTATTTTACGTTAGAATTCAACCTGTAAATGTTAGTTTCTTTTTATTCCTTTTTATGCGAATAAAATAATTAAAAGAGAATAATTCGCAAATATGGATTAAATAGAATTAAACATAAATTTACAGAAACTAGATGTACAATAAGAAAGACTATAATAAAAAGAAGATAGACTAAAATAGGCAAATTTGAGACATTTGTAAACATGTTTAAAACTAGTGGTTATAACTAAAACGATAGAAAAGAAGAATAACAATTATAATGTAGGTTATAATTAAGCAGAAAGAACAGCAAAGGCTTATTTTAAAACTTACATTAATTTAATAAGCAAATATATCAGAGATAACAAAGGCTTATTTTAAGACTTAGATAAGTTAATAAGCAAACATAGCAGAAATAACAGAAGAGGCATATTTTAAAGCTTATACTAAGTTAATAAGCAAGAACAGAAATAGGGCCCATAACAATAGCATTCCCTTTCAAACAAGGATTGATGGTCTCACAATAGTTAAGTGAGGCTGGGCATGACCCTTTCAGACTAGGACTGATGGTCTCACAATAGTTAGGTGAGGCTGCGACACAGGGTAAACAAGTGGCCAATAGATAGAAGCTCAAATCAGGGGATTTGGGTAAGGGGCACAACTTGATTTTATTTGTTATGACCCGTACCAACAACATTCCCTTTCAGACTAGTACTGACGGTCTCACAAAACACTTAGATGAGGCTGGGCAAGACCCTTTCAGGCTAGGACTTATGGTCTCACAATAGATTAGGTGAGGCTGGGCACGCTTATGCTGACAGGGTGAGTAAGAGGTCACAAGAGGGGGGCGACAGTGAGTGTGTACCAACGGTGACCGAGCGTGCAACATCGATTAGGGTTGTAATTCGCTACCATGTTCCAAGCACTAAACATGTGTCTTTTGCTGTGGGACCCATAGGATGGGACTAGCTCACAGTGGCAGAACAGAGATATAAGGCCGATCAATGGGTAGAATTAGGACTTCAACCTAATTAAAATAGGATTAGAATTTCAACCTAATCAGAGCAGCTATCTAAGATAAGTGCAAACAATCACAATCAAAGCAAACAGAATCAGTTAAACAGTATTTTATTCCAGCTTTATCTTATCCTTTATTTCCTTTTATACTAGAACTGTTGCTAAGTCTATTATCTTTATCTTGCTTAAAAATACTAGTAGTTACTTTCACTCACTAGACTTTTAGTCTGACCCACTCCTCTATTTCCCCTTTTCCCCCCATAGGCCAGTAGAGGCAAGGATAGTTGATTCAGATTTCCTGGAGATACATTCCCAGAGTTCTTCATGTATTCTTCTTCTTTTCAGTTTTCTTTTCATTTGGTTTTTGATGTACTATTACTTATGAGAGGGATGATTATTTTATTGTACTCTGATTTTATGAGACTGAGATGTATTTTTCATAAGACATGTGTATTTGGTATTTGAGATATGTGATGTTTTTCAAATTTATTTATGAAGTTTTATTTTGATTATTGAGTTACCATTTAAATGTTTCCACTGTTTATATTTATTTGTCTTATGAATCTTAGTTTCTATGATGATTTAGCTATAATTATAACGCACCATATCTTTTGGTGTGCCCTTTTTGGGTATGCTAAGGGGTGTGGGGTGTTTCACTAAGTACCAAAGCCAAGGTTATAGGATTCCTAAAAACTTGTTTTAAAAGTAAAGTATTTTTGAAAAATAACTTACCTTCAAACTAAAATTATTTGTCAGAAAAACTCTTATTATAGAAATGGTTTTCAAGTATAAAGAGTTTTTATAAAAATTCTCTCAAAGTCCTGTTCAACCTTCTTTCGAGCCTAAATTTTCTTTTCTTTGCATAGTATGGCTGACTGGTTCCGTAGAGCTATGGTACCAGAGGTGCAAGGGCAATCGCCCAATACAACATCAGCAGGTGGAATCCCATTAATCTACCTGTAGCAACCAATTTTTCTAAGGTATGCAAGGACTTTCCTAGTCTAGGAGGCAAGACGTTTTCTGGCATGGAGGATTTCATGGAGGCACGAGCTTGGTTAAGGGATACAGAGCAGATATTTGGGCTGTTAGGATTGGAGGATCGACAGAGAGTTCAGCTTGCATCTGGGCAGCTGAAGGGAGAGGTTAAGGAGGTCCCTAAATAAGAAAACTCTAAGAAGCAGTGGTGGAAGAATAAGAAGGATAAGTACAAAAAGAAAGAAGGAGGACCTCAAAAGCGGATCAGGAAAGGCGGGAAATGTCATAGTTGTGGATTGGTTGGTCATTACACAAAGGACTGTAAGAAGGATACAATAAAGGGGAGGTGTTACAATTGTGGGCAGCCTGGTCATCTTAGCATATCTTGTCCTCAGAGGACGGGGCAGAGAGCAGGCGCACCTACAATGCAAGTGCAGGCTTTGGATGCAGCACCTTCTAGCAGTGGACTGGATAGAGGTAGGTATAGGATCGATTTCACCCTAGAGGGGGGTGAATAGGGTGATACTAACAATTATAAAAATTTAATATGGAAATATATAAAATAATTGAAACATAGATATAGCAGAATTATAGCAGCACAGATAATAGTAGAATAATAAAAGCAGTAATAGAACACACAGATTTACCCAACTTCGGCAAAACCCTGCCTACGTGCTGCCCCCAAGGTTTCTACTAGAAATTAAGTAGTCAGACGCTTACACACGTAAACTCGCGACACCCGCTATCGACTAACCTAACTCTACGCTCAAAACCCTGTCATAACTCAACTACCGAGTTGCGAATTCTTGAACTACACCATGGTAGTTCGTCCCCTAGTCACACGACTAGACTTTACAAAAGTTTAAAAGTGAAAATACAAAATAACTTAAAACAATTACAAAGCCCTAGAATTTAAGTCCAAACTTAATAATAAAGGAAGCCGACCCAAAACAAAAATAAGTGAAGTACAAATAATTTCCCCCTTTTCTATTATACTATCGGCTCGTATCCTTCTTTTCCTTTTTTATTATCGACCTGTTTCCTTTGCGTAAAAAATAATGGCTGAGTTTTTTTGCTTGTTCGTTCCTCTTTCAGATTTAGGGCTTTGTGATAATCTTTGAAGCCGCCACTTTCAGTTGTTGATTGAATGATGCTTCGAATGCTTTCTTCGATCGATTAGTTGGCTCCTTCAAATTGTCGAGATTGATTGTTAAAATGGTATGCGATTTTTCCTTTTACTGATTATTGATTATTCTCGACTTTGATTCGAGATGAATGATTTATTCCTCTCTGTTGTTGCTTGAACTCGAATGATTTTTCCATGCCGATGATGATATGGGTTATATAGGATTCGAATTCCTATAATTTTGTTCGTATATACTGTTTGAATTCTTCATATGAATTTGCTCTGCCGTTCGATTTGTAATTAAGTGTGGGTGATGTTTTCTGACTAGTTCAATTCGTACGTGTTGCTTGATATATTTGAATTTGCTCTGGTCTTCACTGCTATGACTTTTTCATTGTACTTGGGATTACCTTGGTCACCATGGCTTTGATTTGGGTCATTCGATTCTTTTCCTTGGTTTGAAGTTTCGTTCTTTTCTCTTGTGACATCTTTGATTTCGGCACTTGACATTGTGATAATATTTTTGAGATGAAATTTTGCTTCGAACTTGTTATTAACTGGCTTTGACTCTGGCATTTAAACTTGACTTGTTCGAACTCGTGTTCCATTCTTGAAATAATTTATTTGTGTCTCCATGTTTTTCTAGCAATCAAGTGTTATTTGAATTTTTTAGATTAAGCTGGACTTTGAGATGAAAATTGACTTGATAGATTCTGATTGAATTCAGCCTTGACTTTGTTCATCTTGATTTTGGACTTTGGTTCATGTCTGCACTTTGCACTTCATTGTTCACTGCCTTGTGTGTGTGCGCCTCTGGTCTAGATGATGTTTATTATATGGTTGAAGCTTCAAATATATGGGTCTATTAGTAGTCTGGTTCTATATAAAGTCTTTTATGCATAGTATATATATGTATGCAGTGTTGCTCCTTTGTTATGCACTTGACCATTCGATGTCAGGTTTTGATATGGCATTGTTTTGGTCGAGACTTGAACTCTATTGTAAATTTCTGCATTTGTATCTGGCCTTGATTTTTGTATTTTATTCGTGTGTACATATATGCTAATATATACATATATGCATTGTGTTGGTATTTGTAGTCTTGAGTCATGTGCATGTTGCCACCTCTGTTGCATTGTGTCTGGTTCGGTCTTGTAAAGTTTCTGGTATCAATATCCCATCCACCATGCTTATACCTGACCTTTGTTGCCTTTGATATTATTTTCAAGTTGACCGGTCTTGTAAAAAAATCTGGTGAACCTGCACTTGATTATTGGTCATCTCCACTTGTATATCCACTTGAGTCTGGTTGTTTTGTTTGCTGGTTCACATTGTGTTGAGTTGCCTTGTGTTTCCAGTCATCATTTCTGGGTTTAGTTGATCCTTCTTATCACTTTAAGTCCAAGTTGCACATGAGCTCTGGGTTGTAGCCTCGAGCCAGTTTTCATTTGAACTTTGTTGCACTGTATATTCCATTTGTATTCTGGAACCAGTTTCACTTGTGTTCTGGTTATGTTCATTTGCTCTTTGAACTTTGTACTTGTTGAAAGGTTTATTGATGTACTGTGTTGAATTCTGGTTGACACTTGAGTTTTTTGTTCCACTGGCATGTGTTAGTACATTTTCTTGAGTCTGGTTGCTTCGAGTACAATTCATTGTTAATTGTGAATCCATGCCCTCATGAGTACTCGAGTTTGATTGGACTGTCTAGCCTCTGTTGTTGCTGGCTTCATGTGTACATCACTTTATACCTGAGTTGAATCCAACTTATAGCTTGGGTTTGACCTTGTGCTCATGTTGTGCCTTTATTTTTATTGCACTTGAGTTGAACCTAGCTTTTGATTGGGTTTGACCTTGTGCTCACCTATCCCTGTAATTTTATCAAGTGTACATTGGTGTGCACGACCTTGTGGCATGTACAATGATACACCGTGCATGTCACAAGTTGTTCGTGTATGATGAATTCAAAATGAATTTAATGACGAACAACCTAAATAACTGAGGCAAATAACATTTTCAAAATACACATTTCATTTTACACTGCAAAAATATATCTTTTTCAATTTTACTGCGTCAGTGTTTACTTTGCAGATTACTCAGATGTTGGATTCAAGCTGGAATAGAGTTAAAGATAAAACATGAGTGAATGAGTGATATGTAGTGAGGTGAATATTGTAAATGGAAAATTGTGATGTAATCAAAATTGTATTGTAATTGAAATTGTGTATATATAGTCAGAGCTGAAATTTGTACTATTTAAAATTGTAATAAAATATTTGTTTGAATTTAAATTCTGTGTTATTTATTTTATTCAGCAAATATTTATTTAATTACGTGACAAAATAAAATAGTACATTAACAAATACATTTAAATGAATATATATATATATATATATGTTTATTATCATCAAACAAAAATCATATACTAGCATATTCAACAGTAGGAAAGTCTCTATAGAAGGTTTGATCTCTATTTCAGATTTTCCTATTCGGACTCTTTTTGACTCCAGAGCATCGCATTCTTTCATTTCTAGTTCCTTGGTTGATTGTTTGCACTTAGATATTTCTCTAGTAGTAGACCCTATAGTTGTTTCAAACCTCATAGAAGGATCAGCACATTTATCCATGATTTGTAGGGTTTGAAAATTTTTATACTAGGCGTAGAGTTTGATTATGATGCCTATGTATTAGGATTTTTTGGGTATGGGATGATGTTGGGGATGGATTGGCTATCCACTTAAGGAGCGATATTGGACCGCGAGAGGATAGTCGTCAGATTAGAGACATGCAGCGATTGGACTCTCGAGGTTTCTTACGACCCACATGGGTAAGTCATGTTGAGCTTCCTTTATTCCCTTGATTCATCACTAGGAGAGATAGATTCTGTTCTAGTCGTTAGAGATTTCCCAGACGTTTTTGAGGAAGTTAGGGGACTACCCTCTAAGAGAGAGATCGACTTTAGGATCTATCTGAATGACAATGCTAAACCAATGGCATTACCCATGAGACATATGGCGCCTAGAGAGAGGAAGGAGTTAAGAAAGTAGATCGTTGAGCTATTGGAGAAAGGCTTCATTAGACGGAGCATATATGAGTATCTTCGCTATAAAGGTGAATGGTTCCCTTCGACTTTGCGTAGATTATAAAGAGTTGAATAAGCTCACGAAGAAGAACCGTTACCCACTTCCTAGGATAGACGATCTTTTTGATCAGTTGGTAGGCTCTTTAGTATTTTCTCACCTTGATTTAGCCACTGGATTTCATCAGCTTAGGGTCGCTGACGATAGCATTGATAAGACAACATTTAGGACACTCGATGGATTCTTTGATTGGCTGGTTATGCCAATTGGACTAACCAACGCCCAGCCTATTTTGTAGATTTGATGAGCCGTGTTTTTCGAGATGTCCTAAGTAAGTTCGTGGTAGTATTCGTGGATGAATTTTTGGTGTTTTCGAAGAGCATGGAAGAGCATGATATTCATCTTGAGGAGGTTCTTCGTACACTTCGTGTTCAGTAGTTGAAGGCAAAGTTCTTGAAGTGTCACTTTTGGCATAAGGCGGTGCGTTTCTTGGGGCATGTAGTCTCAAGAGACGGCTTAGCTGTTGATCCCACTAAGGTAGCGGCAGTGCAAGATTGGAAGGCCCCCAAGAACGTTACCGAAGTTAGAAGCTTCCTAGGTTTGGCTGGCTATTATATGAAGTTTATCAGATATTTCGCTAAGATTTCAGCACCGCTTACTCGCCTCACTAAGAAAAATACGGTATTCGTGTGGGACGTAGACTGTGAGGATTCCTTCACGATGCTAAAGAGGGCCCTTATTAGTGCACCAGTGTTAGTTTTACCCGATGGAGCTAAACCTTTTACAGTATACACCGATGCATGTGGGATGAGTCTTGGGGCAGTATTGATGCAAGAAGGAAGGGTAGTATGCTATGGAAGTAGATAGTCGAGGACTCATGAGAAGAACTACCCTACCCATGATTTGGAGTTAGTTGCTATTGTTTTCGCACTCAAGTCTTGGAGACATTACTTGCTAGGAGAGAGGTTCGAGCTTTTCACTGACCATAAGTCATTGAAGTACCTATTCTCACAAAAGGATTTAAACTTAAGGCAGCAGCGTTGGATGAAGTTTTTGGCATCATATAACTTTGAGATAGCCTAAGCCCCTGGAAAAGGGAACATAGTTGCGGATTCATTAAGTAGGAAGAGAGCAACCCTTAGTCCAATGTTTGTAGAGCGGAAAAGCCTAGATTTTATTTCTACCTTTGATTTTAAGCCCTCTACGGACATTACCCTGGATTATTTGCAGCACTTGAGGTTAAGCCTACCCTCATAGATCAGATTGGCTCAAGGCTGCAAGAGGATTTAGAGCTTATGGATATTTTGGATAGGATTAGCAGAGGGGAGGTCTCTAGACATCTCCAATGCTATTCCATTGATAGGAAAGGGTGGCTAAGGAGAGATGGAAGACTTTGTGTCCCCCGCACTAGTGATTTGACAAGAGCAGTTCTAGTAGAAGCACACCATTCTCGAATGTCTATTCATCCGGGTGGTGATAAGATGTATAGGGACATGAAGAGATTATTTTATTGGAGTGGCATGAAGAAGGATGTAGTAGAGTTTGTAGCTAAGTGTCTTGTAAGCCAAAAAATTAAGGCAGAGCAGTAGAAGCCCGGTGGATTGCTTCAACCATTGGATGTACCTGAATGGAAGTGAGATAGGGTTTCAATGGACATCATAGATGGTTTACCCCGATCTAGGAAGGGGAATACCAGTATTTGGGTGATTGTAGACCGTTTGACTAAGAGCGCCCACTTCATTTCGGTCAAGAGTAAGAGGACAACTCCTTATTTAGCATCCTTATATGTTCGTGAGATAGTCCGACTTCATGGAGTTTCCTCTAGCATAGTGAGTGATAGAGACCCTATCTTTACTAGCGAGTTTTGGAGAAGCTTGCAAGAGGCTTTAGGAAAGCAGCTTAGACTAAGTATGGCCTATCACCTCAGACAGATGGCTAAACGGAGAGAGATAATAGAGTTCTTAAGGATTTGTTGAGGATGTGTATTCTTGATTTTGGAGGAACTTGGGAGGAGCATCTTCGTTTAGTGGAATTCGCTTATAATAATAGTTTTCAAGCTAGCGTTGGGATGACACCTTTTGAAGCTCTTTATGGAAGACCGTGCAAGTCGCCTTTATGTTGGTTGGAGTCTACAAAGAGATTGCTACTTGGTCCCGACATGATTAGAGAGACGTTAGAAAAGATTGATTTAATTAGAAGAAGAATGAAGACGGCCCAAGATAGGCAGGAATCCTATGTAGACAAGCAGAGAGGGGACATTGAGTTTGAAGTAGGAGACTTGGTTTTCATTAAGGTATCTCCACTAAGAAAGGTAGTGAGATTTGGATCAAGTGGGAAACTTGCTCCCAGATTTGTAGGACCGTTTCCCATTTTGGAAAGAGTAGGGAAGATGGCGTATCAGATGAAGCTACTTTAGAGGCTCATGGGAGTTCATGATGTTTTTCATGTTTCACACTTGAGAAAGTGCTTACATGATTCGACAGAGGTAGTGGAACCTAGTCAACTCGAGGAAGTTGAAGTGGAGAGAGAAGCAGTAGTTCGTCGCATTCCTACCAAGATTGTTGGGCGTGATATCAAGAAGCTTAGAAATAAGGAAGTAACTTTGGTTAAGGTGTAGTAAGGGGATAGCATTGAAGATGCTACGTGGGAGGCTGAAGAGAAAATACATACCTCTTATCCGTATCTTTTCGATGGTACATCTTGAATTTCCTATTTCCATCTTTAGTTTTGAATATGTTCTTTCCTTTAGTATCCTTTGGGAGGGTAGATCTTAGGATTTAACTTATGGATGGTAGGACTAAATGTAAACATGTTACCAGAACATGTTATGTATAATGTATGCTAGTTGTTGCAAGTGTTTGTTAGTGGATGCTAATGGACACATATATATACACTAGGCACTATTATCTCTTAGGGATCGACCTAACTAGGTCACTAAAGCATATGCATATGGATGTGTGCGCATTTGCATTTTATTTTTATTTTCCATGGTTGCTATTAATGGATGATTAGCATATTATTATTGCATTTGGATGATGATTGTAGCACGCGTATAGAATTATCAGTTGCCATTTGGGAATTTTCATTCATTTGGATACATGGCACGGACATGATTGCATAAAAAGGAGGTCGAATGAATCAGTGGACTGCCTAATCTTTTGCATTAGTTAGGGACGTTGACACTACATTATTACAAATATCATAAATTGCATTAGAAAACTTAAGGATAATGGATGAAATGGATAGTGGTTGAATATATGGTTGTATAATTTGGATGAAAATATTTATTTAATACTTCTATCCTTAGAGATTTCGGGATAGAAATCCTTTAAGGAGGGGAGAATGTAATAACCCAAAATTTAAGCTATAATAATTAATTAATGAATTTATTTAAATAATAAAATAAGATTGTGAAATTATCAGAATTGAGCCATGGGATTTGCACCATTATGTCCGCGGTAATTTTCTGGTCAATTTCCATATATAGTTTGTCAAAATCCGAGCTAAAAAGAAGAAGTTATGAATTAAATAAGAAATAAGAAAACATAAATTAAAAGAAAAAAAAGGGAAAGAAAATAAACAAAGGTCAAGTCGACCCAGAACATGGCCAGGTCGACCCTAGGGTCGACCCAGAACATGGCCAGGTCGACCCTAGGGTCGACCCCTAAAGGCCAAGGTCGACCTATAGGTCGACCCTCACTAGTTATAGGTCGACCCGCTTTTGTTTATTTGACGTATGTTTTTCCAGTACGAAGCGAACACGTCATTTTGCAACTTTTCTTCAATCCTGTGCATTCGTGCTTCCATCCGACGGTTCCCAGTGAGCCTATGACGTGGTTGCACCAGATTTAATCTTCAAATCCAATGGTCTGAGATCCCTAAACTACACTATAAATAAGATCCTGGGCCTAGCTATTTTTCTCATTGAGATTTTCTCTTATTTGGGTTCATTGCCTGAGGTTGGACCCTAAATAAAATATTTTTCTAAGGAGAAGATCTTTTTGATAAAAATATTCTACGCTCTAGAAGTGGATCAAGGAAGACCAATGAATAGAGCTAAGGACCACATGTGAGTGTTTAGTAATTATTCTAGATTTTTAAGTATTTAAAATAATAGGGTTATCAATAGTTGTAGTTTTTCTGCAATTTTGAGACAATTTTTATATAAATTATTTACAATTAATTTTTAAAGTTCTTTTAAGTCTATTTTATTTAGCTATTTTTATCTAGCTATTTTATTCAGTTATTTTATTCAGTTATTTACATTTATTTACATCTATTTTAGGTTAGAATTCTGCATGTGTAGTTAAAGCGCTCGGCAGATTCAAAGCGGTGGAGGTGCAAAAAGTCATAGCGGAGATACAGCGAGGATATAGCGGGATATAGCGGATGGCTCTAAAATAGCTTATAAAACTCGTACTTAATGGTTTTACAAATATATGAATGGTAATTAAATGAAAAATTATCATTCAATTGAATTATAATTAATACATAAATAATTTTAAATAAAAACATGTGCGAATATACTTTAAATAAATGTAAAACTGTTATATAACATAATTGAATTTAGTAGAATATTAGAGTATTTTTATTTCTGAAAATATATTAAAAATTAAATCAAATAAATTAGTTTCATAATTTTTATAATGTATAAATGCAAATTTTCAATTCATTTTATTAAATAAGATATAGCGGAAATAGCAAAATATAGCAGGAATAACGGGATATAGCGGAAATAGCGGGGCTTAAAGCGGAAAGGCTATATTTTGGGGCTATATGGAAAAATCGTAGTGGTAGAAATCCGCTATGAGATATAGCGGGGTTATAGTGGGGTAATAGCGGGGCATTGACTACACAGAATTCAGCCTGTAAATGTTAGTTTCTTTTTATTCCTTTTTACGCAAATAAAATAATAAAAAGAGAATAATTCACAAATATGGATTAAATATAATTAAACACTAAATTTATAGAAACTAGATGTAAAATAAGAAAGACTGTAATAAGAAGATAGACTAAAATAGGCAAATTTGAGACATTTGCGAGCATGTTTATAACTAGTGGTTATAACTATAAAGATAGAAAAGAAGAATAACAATTATAATGTAGGTTATAATTAAGCAGAAAGAACAGTAAAGGTTTATTTAAAACTTACATTAAGTTAATAAGCAAATATAGCAGAGATAAAAGAAAAAGGCTTATTTTAAGACTTAGATTAAGTTAGTAAGCAAACAGAGCAGAAATAACAGAAGTGGCTTATTTTAAAACTTACACTAAGTTAATAAGTAAGAACAGAAATAGGGCCCATACTAATAGCATTCCCTTTCAGACTAGGACTGATGGTCTCACAATAGTTAGGTGAGGCTGGGCAGGACCCTTTCATACTAGGACTGATGGTCTCACAATAGTTAGGTGAGCCTAGGACACTGGGTAAATAACTGGCCAATAGATAGAAGCTCAAATCGGGGGATTTGAGTACGGGGTGCAACTAGATTTTGTTTGTTAGGACCCGTACCAAAAACATTCCCTTTCATACTAGTACTGATGGTCTCACAAAACACTTAGGTGAGGCTAGGCAGGACCCTTTCAGGCTAGGACTGATGGTCTCACAACAGATTAGGTGAGGCTGGGCACGCTTATGCTGATAGGGTGAGTAAGAGGTCACAAGAGGGGGGCGACAGTAAGTGTGTACCAACGGTGACCGAGCATGCAACATCAATTAGGGTTGTGATTCGCTACTGCGTTCCAAGCACTAAACATGTATCTTTTGCTGTGGGACCCACAGGATGGGACTAGCTCACAGTGGAAAAACAGAGATAGAAGGCCGATCAATGGGTAGAATTAGGACTTCAACCTAATTAAAATAGGATTAGAATTTCAGCCTAATCAGAGCAGCTATCTAAGACAAGTGTAAACAATCACAATCAAAGAAAACAGAATCAGTTAAATAGTATTTTATTCCAGCTTTATCTTTTCCTTTATTTCCTTTTATACTAGAACTGTTGCTAAGTTTATTATCTTTATCTTGCTTAAAAATACGAGTAGCTACTTTCACTCACCAGACTTTTAGTCTCACCCACTCCTCTATTTCCTCTTTTCCCCCTATAGGCCAGCAGACGCAAGGATAGATGATTCGGATTTCCTGGAGATACATTCTCGGAGTTCTTCATGTATTCTTCTTCTTTTCAGTTTTCTTTTCATTTGGTTTTTGATATACTAGTACTTATGAGAGGGATGATTATTTTATTATACTCTGATTTTATGAGACTGAGATGTATTTTTCGTAAGATATGTGTATTTGGTATTTGAGACATGTGATGTTTTTCAAACTTACTTATGAAGTTTTATTTTGATTAATGAGTTACCATTTAAACGTTTCCGCTATTTATATTTATTTATCTTGTGAATCTTAGTCTCTGTGATGCTTTAGCTATAGCTATAACGCACCTTATCTTTTAGTGTGCCCTTTTTGGGTATACTAAGGGGTGTGGGGTGTTTCATCTGTAAGTCAGTGAGTTAACGGTAAGTATAAGAAGTACTCATGTTTATTTTTAACTTAAATTGTTAAATTCATATATTTAGCAATATTTTTCGAGAAGTTACCTTATAATTTATCAAAATAATATATAAATAGTACAATAACACCTGTATTTGTATGCACATTTCTGAAAATGGGTGTTCTATAGTGTAGTTTTCCTTACTCCAGTATAAATTTAGATTGGCTGTACTTTATGGTATAGATATAGGATCTTGCTATCCAATTCCCTTGATAATTGTTATTATTACATTAATGTAATGGGTATATTATAAAATATGTACTAAAATGTATCATCACATTTTCACATGTATAATAATCTTATCAAATAAAAAATAATAATCATTTATTAACCCTGTATAAGATAGTTCTTTAATTTCCTATTATTTGGAACTTACAAAGAAATGTTATCTAGGCTAACCTTAAAGTGTATTCATCATTTGTATTTCCTTTAGCCTATAGCAAGGTTATTGTTTATGATGTCTTCCTCCTTTTCTCGCTCAATACAAGAATATTCTAGATCTTCTTTTATCGTTGTAACTTTACCAAACAATTAATTGCTATTTTTCTCATCTCACGCATCCATTTTCGCCTTAATGAACGTCTGTTCTATTTAAATACATCTATCATGTTCCAAAAGATATATTATCAAGTGCTAAGATGCAAAATAAATTTCCAAATTTCTTGAACATTCGTAGATTAGCAGTACATCAATTTCCAAATTTAATCATTTGTTTGAATTTATTTCTTCTATATATAAATTATAATGTAGTTTTACAGATAGCATGTACTTATAAACTCACATGATATTGATATAAATCGCAGAGTACCAACTAAACCAAAATACTATAACATAAAATGGGTTTGTCTATGATATTATCTCATGAGATATATTTCATGTTAAATACTACACTAACTCTTCATTAATGCAAGAAGAAAATGTGTAGTAGTTCAAGATATTTTCACATTTCCACACATTCAAATCAAAAATATAATAGCTAAACATAGCCATCCAATTAGAATAGCAACATACAAATAAAATATGTACCTACAAGCTTTGTTGGGAAATGAGGGAAGGAAATTGATGCTAAGATGAAGTGGATCAAAACATTTTTAAGACGTAAGGAATATTTTTATCTATGCTTTATGGTATATGTTAAGTTCAACCCTTTTTGCTCCTTGCTTATTTATCTTTGTTGCATTATTATAGAATAAAATAAGTTCATTCAAAGTATCCATCACTATCCAATTTTCAATCTAATTGGGCCTAAACTATGAAAACTACCACAATTCTACCAAAAACAATTCCCGTTTGCATAGCACGGGTCACAAACTAGTTATTGACTATGACAAAACTCTCCCAGAGTCTAATTCAACAAGTTCTTATCTAAGAAGAACTAGGAATAAATCGTATCCTCTATCTCTATAGTTTTCCTAATGTTACAACTTTGGTAGTTGGAACATAAGAGGAGCGCATAAGGAAATCAAACCTATGCAAGCAAAAAAAATTGATTGCTGAGTATAATCTTAGCATTATGGCATAGCTTGAAACCAAGCTAAATCTTTCTCTGACTCTCAAAGCGGCAAAGTTTATCAATCCTGAGTAGACGTTGCATCACAACCTAATCGAAGCTCCCTATGGTAGAATTTTAATCCTCTCTGACCCTTCAATCTTTCACCTAACTCTAATCATTAGCCATAGACAATTCATACACTTTCATGTTAAATCTGTTCCCTCCTTAACCTTATTCTGTATAACCTTTGTGTATGCTGACAATCACTTGGCTCCTAGGCATGAATTTCTTGATTATCTTCCTCATTTACGGTAAGAGTCACATACATGGTATGTTCTGGAAGACTTAAATTGCACGCTTAAGGCCACTGATAGGTGTAGTGACAGACCTCTAACACTTACTGACATAGCCCCTATCAATGACCCAATTTCAACTTCAAATCTTTTTGAACCTCCTTTCCTTGGACCAACTTATACTTGGAAGAACAAAAGTAGATTTGGTATCAGAACTATTACTTGGAATAACAATAGTAGATTTGGTATCGGAATTATGAGTCGAATTGACTTGTCATTCATCAACACAGCTATTATTATTCACTTTCCAAAAACCATTATGTACATTCTTCCACCTCTGTTATCTGATCACTCCCCAATTTTATTAACCTTCGGGAGCAATGCTATTAGAAAGAACACAAGTTTTAAATTTTTTGACTCATGGATCATTGATCTAGGTTTCCTTTCAGTTGTTAATGCTGCTTGGGCAACTAAATTTTATGGTAAAAAAATGTTTATTTCCTAGCAAAAATTAAGAGCTACTAAGAATGCTCTAAAGGGATGGGAAAAAGAGAAATTTGGCAATGGTGATTGTTAACCCGCCTTTTGGCAAGGCCATAGACAAATGGATTTAACTAAAATCGACTGCCCGTTTGTCGAGACTAAAGTACGATGGGTTTGAGCCAGCTAGACGGATAGACGATCAGTCATGGATGGTTCGGTGTGGGTCGCTCGATCAAGGGGCTCGGTCGTACATGGCCCAGTCAAGGAGAGGAGATCATTAATGGTTCGGCCATGGTGCATAAGCCAAGATGGCCCGATACGACTAGCTCGGTGAGTATGGCTCGGCAGGATGGTATGGACCGGCATGTTGAAGTGGGTCGGTCGTGTTAGAGTGGATTGGCATGCTTGAGAGGTATCAGAGTTGGGAGTGGCATGGTGTTGGAGTATGGATATGGTTCGGTCATGATGGAATGGATCGGCACACTTACAACTTCGAGTCAGGGGGTCGTTCTTGCATTTAGGATTGGAAAGCCATGGGATCAGCATGAGAAGAGCACTCTGGGTCGGTATCCATTTCTGCTTCGGGTTGGTAAGCAGCAAGCTTTGAGGTCAGCACTAGCATATCCCTGGGTCGGTATAGGGAAGTAGGTCGGCAACAAACTATGGATCGACATGTTAAAAGATGGGATCGGCATCATCTTGCTTCGAGTTCTAGTCTAGTTTACTCTGAGTCATGAGTAGACCTGCTTCGAGTCATTCCCAGGGCAATGTTGGGTCGGCGTGATCAGAACTCAGGGTCGGTCATAATGATGCATTTAGGGTCGGCAATGGTCTTGATGAGCCTGGACCACTCCGGAAGCCCAATAACTTGGATTTTGCCTATAAATACAGCAGGTGGGGCTTCATAAAAGGGGATCTTCATTCTGTTCCCCTTCCTCTTCTCCACTAAGGCTACTTTGCCATTATTGTTTTGAAAACTCCAGGTTGTAATTGTACTTGATCCTGATATCAATAAAAAGGAAATTTCTGGAGTGGATGTAGGCCAGAGTCAGTCGAACCACTATAAATCCTCTGTTATTACTGCTTTCTTTTTAATTTTAATTGTTCTTCATATTTATACTCTCTACATACATTCTATCTGTGATCTGTGACTTAGTGCTTTCATCTAGATTTGAGTGTTAGTGACCAATTTTGGCGCTAACATTTTGGTGCTTTCACTGAGAAAGCTAGCACTTAGGGATTCTGAAGCTTGGATTTTGGATTTAGAGGCTTAGGAACTCGGATTATGGGAAACAATGGTTAGGCCATCAACAAGGAGACAAGTGACAGAAAGGAGCAATCAAGAGGGAAGTCAAGAGGCCTCCTCTGGAGCTGGGTCAGATCAGGCATCCATCTACATCACTAGGGACGAGATGCAGATTATGATGAATTCCATGCAGGAGCAGTTGATGAAAAGGCAAGAGGAAATGAAGCATACCCTTCTTAGACAATTTGGATAGGTAGGAACAACAGGAGTTGTAGGAGCTCAAATCCATGGATTTGGATCAGAAGGACTCAACAGGCAAGCAGATGAGGTGGTTCAGTAAGAGGCAGCCCCCAATCAGCAAACAACTGTCAATCTAGATGGACCTAGACTCAGGGGCATACCGCCAGGTAATGCTGGATCAATTCGTGGAGGGATATCAGATGACACTACGCAGCCCGGCGCTAACAGGAATACAAAGGTACGTGACGAGGAGTATGTGCCAAAATTCCCTCGTGGACTTAGAGGGAAACCCTTGGCAGGTAACACTGTATTGACTGACATTATCAGGCGAACTATTCGCGGTGGTTTGACAAACAGGAATTTGGAAGGAGTAAACAAAAGTCTGTTTACCTGTAACATAAGGATGGCTAGGAATCCACCCGATTTCAAGCTGCCCGCTCTGGAAGTATACAATGGTAAGACAGATCCCATTGACCACTTGATGAGGTACACAAGGCATCTGGAAGTGCTGGGGGCATCAGAGGAGGTTATGGCCCAGTGTTTTCCCCTATACTTGACCGATATAGCTGCTATATGGTTCAGACAGCTGGAAGATGGATCAGTTGGAACATGGACAGAACTGGTGGACAGGTTTTTGAAACAATTTCGATTCCACATAAAAAGGCCGTGGAATGTGATGACACTGACGTCAGTTAAGTAGAGGGCAGATGAATCACTTAGGACTTTCTTAACTCGGTTTAATGCAATAGTTGCTTCGGTGGATCGACCGGATCCATCAATGGTTCTGATGGTGGCAGTGTTAGGAGTCAGGGATGATTCAGATCTCAAAGTATCATTGATACGGGATCCACCAATGGATCTCAGGGAATTCTTTCATGAAGCTGAGAGATTTCTTCGACAAGAGGATGCATGTTTGGATATGAGGTCAAAGGAAGTAAACATGGTTAAGGATGGAGAACCGTCCGGTGAAAACTCGGGTAAAGATAAGGATAAAGGGAAGAGGAAGCGCTGGGGAGAACCAAAATTCTCCACTTATACAGGACTGAATGAGACATTGGAGCAGATATACTTGGACACTCGGGATCGCCTTCCTTATCGAAGGCCGGCAAGGAGGGAACCCTAAGAACGCGAAAGAGCATCAGGAAGGCACTGTCTCTTTCATGACCTGGATGGACATGATACCAACAGCTGCAGGCACTTAAAGGATATAATCGAGGAGCATGTAAGGAATGGTCAGTTGCGGCAGTATGTCAGAACTTGAAATGCGGCGGTGGAACAAGAGCAGCCACCACCAACCTCAAACGAAAATGGTGCGAGGCCCAGGAATGGTGGTCGATTGGTCATCAACTAGTCGTGATGGTTTGGAATAAGTAACAAACTTTGGGCTAACGACTAAGTCACTTACTCATGTACGGGGACGGAGATAACCCCTAGGCATGCTTTGAGATGATGATAAAGCGTGACACTCTGGTTTGTGAAATACGTTTTTTCTTTTTGGCTTGGAAACTTACTTTTTCTGCTTTGGTTTTGGAGTTTGGTTTGAACTCCCGGTTTTGCTTGTTTTCTGGTTTAGGTTCTGGTTTGGACGTTTGTTCTTGGGTTTGGATTTTTGATATGGATTTGGGTTTTATGGTTTGATTTGGATTTTGGATTGGATTTTGATTGGATTTTCCTCTGGTTTTTTGCTAAAAGGTCATCGAGCATGGACTATGCTCGGCAAGGCTCCGGAGAGACCAGGATTCGGCCTAGGACTTAGGCCCCATATTGTCTCACTTGTTATTAACGGTCGACGAGCATGGCCTATGCTTGGCAAGGGTCCGGAGAGACCAGGATTTGGCCTAGGACTTAGGCCCCATATTATCTATCGGTTACTATTTCAGGTCGTCGAGTATGGACTATGCTCGGCAAGGGTCCGTAGCAGCCAGGATTCGGTTTAGGACTTAAGCCATGGCATTACTGAACATTCAGGGACACTGAACCAGGAACACCATGGTATTACTTAACTCAGGTCGTCGGGTGCAGGTTGCGCTTGGCAAGAACCCGGAGAGGTTACGGACTTAGATATTGGCTATGAATAGCTAAGATTTAGGCATGGAACCGGAGTCGTCCCGGACTTGGATAAAATGATCCGGAGAGATTGTGGATTCGGTTAATGGATTTGGGATGGATTTGAAATTGGATAAAGACTTGGAATGGTCGTGAAGTAGACTATCGGATTTGGATGGAATTGCTTGATAATGAATGTAACATGGACTTCGGGTATCGAATTTGAGGCTGTTCAAAACACACCTTCCAATAGCAAGGCATGTTTTGTGGGGCAAATGTTAACCCATCTTTTGGCAAGGCCATAGACAAGCGAATTTAACTAAAATCGACTGCTCGTTTGTCGAGACTGGAATACGATGGGTTTGAGCCAGCTAGATGGATAGACGATCAGTCATGGATGGTTCGGTGTGGGTCGATCGATCAAGGTGGCTCGGTCGTACATGGCTCGGTCAAGGAAAGGAGATCATGCATAGTTCAGTCATGGTGCATAAGCCAAGATGGCCCGATACGACTGGCTCGGTGAGTATGGCTCGGTAGGATGGTGTCGACCGGCATGTTGAAGTGGGTTGGTCATGTTGGAGTGGATCAGCATGCTTGAGAGGTATCAGAGTTGGGAATGGCTCGGTGTTGGAGTATGGATACGGTTCAGTCATGATGGAGTGAATCGGCACACTTACAAATTCAAGTCAGGGGGTCGGCCTTGCATTTAGGATCGGCAAGCCATAGGATCGGCATGAGAAGAGCACTCTCGATCGGCATCCATTTCTACTTCGAGTCGGTAAGTGGCAAGCTTCGGGGTCGGCACTAGCATATCCCCGGGTCGGTATAGGGAAGTAGGTCGGCAACAAACTATGGATCGACATATTAAAAGATGGGATCAGCATCATCTTGCTTCGAGTTCTGGTCTAGTTTACTCCGAGTCATTAGTAGACCTGCTTCGAGTCATTCCCAGGGCAATGTTGGGTCAGCGTGATCAGAACTCAGGGTCGGTCATAATGATGCATTTAGGGTCGGCAATGGTCTTGATGGGACTGGACCACTCGGGAAGCCCAGTAACTCGGATTTTGCCTATAAATATAGCAGGTGAGGCTTTAGAAAAGGGGATCTTCATTCTGTTCCCTTTCCTCTTCTCCACTAAGGCTACTCTACCATTATTGTTTTGAAAACTCCGGATTGTAATTGTACTTGATCCTGATATCAATAAAAAGGAAATTTCTGGAGTGGACGTAGGCCAGAGTTAGCCGAACCACTATAAATCCTCTGTTATTACTGCTTTCTTTTTAATTTTAACATTTCTTCATATTTATACTCTCTACACATTCTATTTGTGATATGTGACTGTGATTTGGTGCTTTCATCTGGATTTGGGTGTTAGTGACCAATTTTGGCGCTAACAGTGATAAAACTTCAACTGTCTTGATAACACAACTTGTTTAAGTGCAGACCAAAATGCTGGAGGACCCAGGTAATATCAGCTATCCTAATCTCAAGCATGATTTTTCCTTGCAGTTAACTGAAGCCATGAAAACTGAACTAAACATGAAGAAGCAGAAGCTTTGAAAAGAGTGACAGATACATGGAGATAGAAATACAAAATTTTATCATGCAACCCTTAAAATCAAGAATGTGAAGAGCAATATTTACCAAATCACAAATGAAGATGGCCATTTACATGATACCCCAACCTCCGTGGACAATGTTTTTTGGAATGTTACATAAATCTGCTGGGCAAAGCAGGAAACCCTAATATTATTATTGATGAGTTATTCACTACACCGTTGCCTCAGCTCAAAACCTATGATGTCAACTGTTTGTCTGAATAGGTAACTGATGCTGAAATTAAAACGGCAGTTTTTGATATGAATAGATCATCATGTGGTGGTCCAAATGGTTTTAATGCAACGTTCTATGTTCACTGTTGGGAAATTATAGCCACTTACCTTCTGAAAGCCATCCACAACTTTTTTTACTCATAGTAAGATGCTTGGATCCATAAATGCAACTAACTTGGTGCTCATACCTAAAATTCAGCATCCCTCTTCTATCACCTTATTCAGGCTGATTGCTTGTTGCAACATAATTTATAAGTGCATTTCAAAAGTTATTGCATCTAGGCTCAAGCAAATGCTTCCTCGCAATATTTCTGAGAATCAAGCAGCCTTTCTGCCTTATCGTAGTATCATAGATAATGTTCTTCTAATGCATAAGCTAATGAATGGTTATAATCGCAGCTATATATCTTCGAGAGCTATGATGAAACTTAATATCAAAAGAGCTTATTATTCTGTTCAGTGGGAAGCAATAGTTGGCATAATGTCTAGAATGGAATTTCCTTATCGTTTTGTCAGTTGGATTCATACATGCTTGTCAACAGTGTCTTATTCATTGATATATAATGGAAAATCTATTGGGTATTTCAAAGGAACGTGTGGAATTAGGTAGGGAGACCCAATCTCTTCCTACCTATTCATCATTGTAATGGAGTTCACTCGGCTGTTTGTCAAGCAAATTGCATTTAAAGAATTCTCCATCCACCCAAAGTGTAAGAACCCTTGTATTTCAACATTGCTTTTTGCTGACGATGTTCTCCTTTTTACAAAACCTACCCAGTCTTCTTTGAGATGCATCACTAAAGTGCTGAGGGATTTTAAAAGTGCAACTACGCTTCAGATAAACTATCAGAAGTCCTTCTTAACTATAGCTAGAGTTCATGAAGATCAAAGGAACCTTATACATAACTCTTTTAATCTACCAGCTCTCACTTCTGAAGTCAATCACCTTGGTGTTCCCTTTTCATCTAGAAGAATTAGCATCTTTGCTAGCTTGCTATTGTTTGAGAAGATAACCAGATCCATGAGTAGTTGGTGTAGCAAAATCTCTCTCAGGAAGGAAGATTGATAATCATCAAGTCCACACTACAAGCCATGACTGTTTATTGGTGTAGATACTTTTTACTGCCATCTAAACTAATTTCTAATATTAGGAAAGCAATGAATCATTTTCTATGGTCAGGAAATATGCATTCAAGAAAGTTAATCCCTATAGCTTTTTCAAAGGTAGAGAACCATTAGACAAGGGAGGGTTGGGAATTAAAAGAATGGGCTTATGGAACTAAGCAGCTTTTTCTAAACATTTTGATAGCTTCGTCAACAATGATCAATACTTGTAGGTGAGATGGTCTGCTAAGCACCATCTTGGCAAAAAGCAGTTCTGGACTATGCAAGCTGCACCATTTTGTGGATGGGTGTGGAGATCTACCTTGTTACCTCATGTTCAATGTGTGCAATCTCCAATAAGCAGTGTCTCCTTCTGGTGTGAGCCATGGTCGGCCATTGGCCTCTTATTACGCAATAAGCTGTCCTATGAAGAAATGAGGAAATCTGGGATACCTTTGAATGCTAGGGCAACCGACTATATTTTAGATGGATATGTGGATTTACCTTACATTTCCAATCCTAGGGTGCAGCAGTTATGGAATCAGATCCAGAACTTTAAACTTCATGTTGGTACCGAGGGTTATTTATGGATAAAGTGACATGTCAAGCATTCAATAGCAGCAGTTTATAAAGCTCTTGATGGTTCTGAAAATGTCTCGAAATTCAAGTAGAGCTCCAGAGTTTGGAATATGCAAAGTACTCAAAAATCTAACCTTATGCTGTGGAGGGTGTTAAGGAATGCATTGCTAATCAAAACAAAACTTGAACAATAAGGCATGAGTTTGGATACTTCATGTGAATTTTTTCATAGTCATATTGAGGATACTGTGCATCTATTTTTTGGTTGTACATTCTTCTATACTTTGTGGTTCAAGGTCCTTGCTAACAGAGGGTTTACTCCACCGGTGTAATTCTGGTACAATGAGTGGAATAGAATCTTTAATGCAACAAGGTGGCGCGATGAATGTTCACTGCACCGGCTTTTTACACTTAAGGTGTTTGTTGAGGTGGTGTAGCAAGAGAGAAATGAAAGAGTTTTAAAAAAAAAGTAGGTCTGAAGTGGTTTTATGCAACGAAATCTATGCCAGAATTAAGAGTGGTGCTGGTTCTATTGGATTTCTCTCTACTGATGAATTAGACAAAATTAGGCCTTAGGGTTGCTTTATCTTTGTTTTTCATTTGTGCTTGTGTGTTGATTTTTCCTTTCTTTCATCTCTGAGTTTTGCCTTTATAATCTTAGGTAGGTTGAGCTTGTTCTCCTACTCTTTTTATGTGTTTTTAATAAAATCTCGAAAGGGACCCGTCGACCCTACTAGCTTTGCTAAAAAAATTACAAAATTTAAAAAATATATGTAAATATATATTCATATTTTTATTTTCATAATTAATTTACTTAAGTAAATAAATATATGTTAACCCGCCTTTTGGCAAGGCCGCGGACAGACGGGTTTAACTTAATCAACTACATGTTCGTCTGGCATTTACTATTCACGTTCGAATAGCATTCAAGAGTACTCGGCATGCACAGAGCGTTCGGCATCAAGGAGCGCTCGGCATTTAGAGGGATCGTTCGGCATTGAACGAGTGCTCGGCATTTAGAGGGATCGTTCGGCACTGAGCGAGTGCTCGGCATTAGAAGGATCGTTCGGCATAGAGGAATGTTCGACACTGGACGAGCGTTCGGCATAGAGAGATCGACGTTCGGCATTGGATGGAGTGTTCGGCATAAATCTTGTTCGGCACTGGACAAGCGTTCGGCATAGAGAGTTCGTCGTTAGGCATTGGATGGAGCGCTCGGCATTAACCAACGTTCGGCATCTGGAGACGTTCGGCATTGGATGGATCGTTCGGCATCAAGGAGCATTCGGCATTGGATGGGTCGTTCGGCATACCTCACCTCGCTCGACATTGCACCTCGCACCTCCATATCTCGCACCTCCATACTCCGCACCTCCATATCTCGCACCTCCATACTTCGCACCTCCATATCTCGCACCTCCATACTCCGCACCTCCATATCTCGCACCTCCATACTTCGCACCTCCATATCTCGCACCTCCATACTCCGCACCTCCATATCTCGCACCTCCATACCTCGCACCTCCATATCTTGGTACCTCGCACCTCCATACCTCGGTACCTCGCACCTCGATACCTCTGTACCTCGCACCTCCCAACGTTCGGCATGAGGAGATCGTTCGGCATTCACGCCTTGTTCGGCATTCAGCGTTCGACATCTATGGTTCGGCATATGGAGACCACTCCATTTGGGCTGAGGTACTCGGCTACAAGGCCCACCAGGGAAGTCCAACCCATCTTTGCCTATAAATAGAGAGGCAGGAGCACAGTAAAAAGAGGATCTTCTTTCTGCTCTCTTACTTTCTCTTTTCTAAGGCTAAGGCAACTCTGTCATTTTGTAACTGTAATCGATTATTACAGCAATAAAAAGCAAACTTCTGGAGTGGACGTAGGCCAGAGTTAGCCAAACCACTATAAAATCTGTTGTTCTTTACTGCTTTCATTTCAGTTTTAACTGTTCTTCACATTATTACTCTCTACATACATTCTATCTCTGAGCTGTGATTGGTATTTGGTGCTTTCATCTGGTTTTGGGGTTAGTGACCAATTTTGGCACTAACAATATATATGTATTTATATTTAATATAAAAAATATATATATGTATATAATCTTTTTTTGCCGTCGAATATGTTTTTAGCATAGAAAAAAAATTAATTTTTTTAAAGTTTAAAACATGCATTAAATGAGTTTAATCTTTAGAAAAATAATTGCTAGTTTAACTAGAAATCATTTATTATATTATTATGGTATAAATATTTTTTTTACTACCGAATATGTTTTTGGCATAAATATTTTTTTTTGAAGTTTAAAACAAGCATTAATTAAATTTAATATTTAGAAAGTAATTACTAGTTAACTAAAATCATTTATAATATGATTATAAATAATTTTTTTTCTACCGATTATATTTCTGTCATAAATACTTTTTTTAATTTAAAACAAGCATTAATACAATTTAATCCTTAGAAAATAATTCCTAGTTAACTAAAAACATTTCTAATAAATTATAATATAAATAATTATTTACTACCGAATATATTTGTGACATAGATAAAATAAATTTATATATAATTTAAAACATGTATTAAATGAATTTCATCTTTAGAAAACAATCACTAGTTAACTAAATCATTTATAATATTATTATAATATAAATAAAAAAATTTGTGAGCTATAAGGTTAGGGAACATTTACAAAAAATTTGGTTTATATATATATATAGACACACAACACACATAACCAACTAGCTTATGACAACAATTCGATATATCATATTTGTTATATATTCTAACAACTTATTACATAAATAATATGTATATATATATATGATAATGTAACTAGGATGTCTAAATTTCATCAGTGCCTAGAGTTCACACTTAGAAACGAAGAGTAAAGCTCCTTGAATTGAATCTGAATTCAGAAGTTTCTAGTTCCGAATGTAGCTGCCACCACCAATCGAATTGGATTTAATTTAATGTATTTTGTGCTTGAACTTTTAGGGTATGAATGGAAGGGTTTCTAGCCAAAATTTGCAACAGGGAGAAGTGGGAAAAAATGTATGGAAAGTGAGGGTTAAGTGGCGTTACATAAAGGAGAGACAATGGACCAAAAATATCCTTTTTTCTCTCATTACCATTTCTTTCCCTTTAACCATTCAAAACCCACCTACCTACCAACCCTTGGTCGGCCTGACTTTTACCACTTCCTAGCCAAAATTATCATGCTCCATATGGGCTTCAAACCAGTCCAAGCCCGAATAAATTCATCGTAATTACACGCATACCGATATCGAATATCGATCAATATATTTATAACTATTATAAACACACTATTTAATATTGTTCAACACATAAAATAAAATTCTATAACTAATGTTTCATAAATATTATCTAATTTAATTAATTTATACCACTATAATTAGTTAGATCAGGTGTTAACATGAGTATACAACGTTTCGATTGTGTGACTCTTAGGTGTAAATTTGGACAGCTATTACTATCGAATAATTCGAAAATTAACGTTCACACTTCACTTAGCAGGTGGTGTGAAATTATGGCCAAATTTATCGCTTACTTGGTATCGATAAAATCCAATTTTAATTTAGTAAGCATTACCTAGTAGTAACAATTATTTATACCGATTCTCTCCATCAAAACTATATCACTTTGACTTATGGAATTTGGTAATGGTCAAAATTCCAATATTGTCCACATTCAACTCTATAATTCGAATGCAAAGTCCTTGGTTCAACAACAACAATTATTATTCATCGAATTAGTCAGGCCAGAGATTTTAACTTTGAGTTGAATTCAGTTGACCATGATAGTAACTTCTATATAACTGAGGAGAATAATCCTATTGCGAATAGCATTTCACTTCCAATACGTCCATTCGACCCAACAATAGTCGTTCGATGATAGTTGCACCACAATTCAACTATAATTAAAGCAGAGCTTTAATATTGAAGATCAATGGTATTCTCAAGTCAAGAGAACTTCACAAAATAGTCACATCGGTATTTTCTATTTGACCTTAGTTATATTAACCAACAGAGAATCATCGTGCGACTCATTACATAGTTATCCAATACCTATCAAAATGTAACCCCTTAGTTCCCTCATTAGTCATGATTAATACACTGGCTAATAGTTGAAGAGCGTTACATACTCTAGTCTCAACGGATGCATCTATATCCAGTCTCGATGTATCTTGACTAGGAATATTTAAAATGATGTATTTATTATATTATGATAATACTCATGATTACAACTATTTGCAATGACTATCACAAACACACTACTTATGGATTTTCTGTTAAATATATTTTAATTGAACATTTAATTTATTTATAACATTATAAAAAATATATATATATAACAGAAAGAAAAAACCTTTATTATGAACGAGAATTGTTTACAGAGTTAATAATTTACAATAAATTACAAAGCTGCCTTTAGGGCATACCCTAACTCTATCAATCTCCCACTTGCACTTGGGGATGATTATGGAATCTTAATCCCATCCCTCCAATCAGCTTCTCGAGAGCCAACCGAGCTAGACCCTTAGTGAATGGATCTGCTATGTTGTCCTTGGTGTCTACACTTTGTATTACGACCTCTTTCTTCTCAATGAATTCTCTAATGATTTTTAACTTTCGAAGAATATAATGTGACCACTTGTGTGCTCTGGGTTCCTTTGCGATCTGTATCACCACATTGTTATCACAAAACAATGCCATTTGATTCTCAATATCGAAAATCACTCCAAGGTCACTCAAAAACTTGCGCATCCAGACTGCTTCTTTAGCTGCTTCATTGAGAGCGACGTACTTAGCCTCCATCGTCGAATCAGCTACTGTTTCTTGCTTGAAACTTTTCCAACTATCAGCTCCACCATTACACGTAATGACATAACCAGACACCGATTTACTATCATCTATATCAGTTTAAAAGCTAAGATCTGTATGCCCCTTCATAAGGAGGTCTCTATTCCCGTAAATAAGGAATATGTCCCGAGTATTTCTTAAATACTTCAGTATACATTTTACGACCGTCCAATTCTTTTCTCCAGGATTAGACTTGTATCAGCTATGCATCCTAATGCATATGCCACATTCAACCTAGTACATAGCATAACGTACATTATGGATCCTATGGCTAAAGCATAGGGGATCCTCTTCATATGCTTTGTTTTCCCTTTAGTACGAGGAGCGTTCTTTCTAGAAAGGAAAATTCCAAACTACGTTGGAATGTTTCCACGGTTGGAATTTTCCAAACTAAACCTCTTCAGTATAGTGTTTATATACAGGGATTGGGACAATCCCAACATCCTCTTAGATCTATCTCTACGGATCTTTATAACTAGTATATAAGCTGGTTCTCCCAAATCCTTAATGGAGAAATTCTTGAAAAGCCAAGCTATCACTGATTGTAACAATGAAGTGTCATCACCAATCAATAATAGATCGTCGACATACAACATTAAAATACGATGGCTTTGCCCTGTTCTTTTCTATATATGCACGCTTCCTCTATGTCCTTATAAAAACCAAACTGTTTGATTACCTTATTAAAACACTTATTCCAACTCCTTAAAGCCTGTTTAAGTCCATAAACGGACTTTGACAACTTGCAAGCCTTGCCTTCACTCCCACGCAGAACATTCGTGCTATGACATGTATGTTATTTCTTCTAAATCACCATTTAGAAATGTTGGATTCACGTCTACTTACCAAATTTCGTAGTCATAAAATGCTGCTTTGGCTAGCATAATATGAATGCACTTAAGCATGGCTATGGGTGAAAAGGTCTCTTCATAATCAATACCTTCAATTTGACAAAATCCTTTCGCAACTAGTCTAGCTTTGTAAGTTTCTACTTCTCCGTCTAAATTTAGCTTTTTCTTAAAAATCCATTTGCAGTCGATGGGCTATATCCCTTCGGCTACATCTGACAAAGTCCATACTTTGTTTTTGTACATGGAATCCATTTCGAATTTCATTGCTCCAAGCTAGAGTGTAGAGTCTTTACTCTGCAATGCTTGTTGGATAGATAGAGGAGTGTCGTCATTTAAGACATAGTCCTCCTTCTCGCCATCCATGAGGAAACTATAGTATCTCTAATGCACGACATTCCCTACTAGACCTTATAATAGGTTACATGTTACGTACACTAGCGAATTCAGTTCTCCTATTGTTTCCAGTACTAGTCTCTCAGATCTCATCCAAGTCTACAACTTCGCTATTAATTTGCTTTGACAAACTTTCCATTTCTAAAAAGATAGCGTGTATGGAAACAATTACTTTTTGTTCCTCTGCATTGAAGAAAAGATATCCCCTATTATTTTAGGATATCCTACAAACTTACAAAAGTTGATCATGCCTCAAGCTTATTAGAGCTAACGTTGTTAACATAGGTCGAACAACCCAAACTTTCAAATAATCAAAGTAAGGTTTCTTCCCATGCCATATCTCATATGGCATCTTAGGTGTAGATTTGTTGGATATTGAGTTTAGCATATGCATTGCGGTTTCCAATGCATATCCCTAATAGGACAAAGGCAACTTAGCTTTACTCATCATGGAAAAAACCATATATACTAAGGTTCGGTTCCTTCGCTCCGACACACCGTTGTGTTGCAGAATATAGGGCGGAGTAACTTGAGAGATAATCCCATTATCTTTTAAGTACCGTTGGAGCTCTTTTCCAACCTACTCGCCTCCTCGGTCGTATCATAGGATTTTAATCTTTTGGTTCGGGTAATTTTTTATTTCATTCTTATACTCCTTAAATTTCTTGTAGACATCGGACTTATTCTTCATAAGATATAGATATCCTTGTCTCGAGAAATCATCCATGAAGGTAACAAAGTAAGAATTATTGTCTTTGCTTATTACAAGCATTGTGCCACATACATTGCTATATACTAGTCCTAAGAGTTCACTAATTCTTTCATTGCTCATACTACTGGCATGCTTAGTCATTTTTCTTTTGAGACACGACTCACAAGTGCCAAACGATTCAAAATCAAGTGACGGTAGAAAACCTTAAGTTTTTAGTTTGTGTGGTCGTTTCTTGCTAATATGATCGAGCCTACAGTACTAAAGATAACTATCATTTATGTTGCTACTAAAACTAGTCATAGAGCATACATAATTTGCATTGATCACATAAATGCCATTTCTAAGAACACCTTCATAAACTTTATTTCCATTCTAAAACAGTCTAAAAACAGATACAGTCCCCAAATATAAAATCTTTCATAAATTAGCAATTATTTAATACCAACACCAAACCACTAGGCATATATAAATGAAAATCTCCCACTACCGTTGCATCTATGATAGACTCATTAGCAACATGGAGTCTCATTTCGCCCTTTACCACATGGCGCTAGTTCCTAAGCCCCTGCAATGAGTTACAAATATGAGTTCCAAATCCTGTATCTAAAACCTAAGATATTTTATTGATTACAAAACTATTTTGAATCATAAATGTACATAATGGAGCTGCAGAACTATTCTGCTTCTTTTCATTCACAATCATAAGATACTCGGGAAAGTTTCTCTTCCTATGTCCCTTCTTATGACAGTGGTGATACTCACCCTTTTCATTGGCATCATCTTTCCTTTCTTACTTTTCTTCTTTCCATCTCTCTTTCGCTTCTTCAAACTGTTCGAAAATGACGCACCAACTTTAACTGCAAGCACAACCAACTGATCCTTATATTGTGACTCAACCGACCTCAACATATTGAGGAGCTTCATGAGATTCACATTTAGATTGTTCATATTGTAGTTTAGTATGAATAACTCTTACCGAGGGGTTAATGAACTAAGAATCAAGTTGACCTGTAACTCATTGCTTATAGTCATGTCCAATGATGCAAGCCTATCAATATACCCTTCATCATTAACACATAATCATCCACTTTCTGTCCCTTTTGCATTTTGGTGTTGAACAGTTTCTTAGTAGTCTCATACCTCGTGGAACGCGTTCTCACCAAAAAGTGCCTTTAGACTATCAAATGTTTCATGGATAGACGTTGATTCGTGCTGCCTTTGCAACTGTTTTTCTAGAGTAGACAGCACGAATACTTGGGCGATTTGGAGGTCAATAACCCACTTACTATTAAGCAACATGCAGGTCTTGGTGATCGTCATCAGTGGGTCTTGTTAGCATAATACAAATTACAGATGACCAAACTCGCTTGTACACTAGGGCTATCTTTATTGTGTGCAGCCAATCTATATAGTTGTTTGGTCTGGTTAATCGATCACGTTCATTAAAAATTCTTGGATTCGTCATTATCTGCAAGTTTTAGTGAGTAGATTATTAGGACATTAACATAGTAGATATTCTTATAATAATAGTAAGGTTAAACTTTACATTTCATTTTACTAATTTTCTCCCATTAGTGTTTGATGTTTCGCCAAACCCTAAGTTGGAACATAGAAGTCTTTCGACTACACTAGTGGGTGTTTGGACTCATATGTATTAGGATTATGACCTTGAGGAAAGCTCAACGAATCATACTCCCAACCCATGGTACTTTGTTCTTATCCTGCATTTACCTTGAGAAAAGCTCAACAAATAAAGTAGGATTATTCACTCTTACCTACCATTTCACGATGGCCTAATTATAATGCACATACCTTGAGGAAAGCTCAATAAATATATGCAGTTATCTTACCTTATCTATTCAATATATTAATACTACTATGCATAACATCCATAGCTTCAGGAAAACTCAACAACTGAAGAGTATGCGAGTAATCTATAAATGTATAAATGGTAGAGGACAACATTATAGTAAAGATTCATATCGTTTTTACTATATTATATCGAGTGATATTGACTTAAGGAATAATGCAACTCCTATGAATTACTCTCGTGATTCAAATATCAGACTCATCGACAATCATGGTATACATACATTTATGTATGTATTAATTCCTTAGGTTTATTTAGGTTTCATTAATGTTCCACCATTAGTTTATACATTCATAATATATAAGTTTTATATTTCAAATTACTTATATAATAGTCTTATGTATAATATTATATTAACAAAATCTTATTTAATTAATTTTAACTAATTAACATTTTAGTTAATTTTATTTATCCAATATAACATTTATATTTAATATAAATACTATAACCTTTATAGTATTATATATACATATATATATGTATTTTAATTCAATTAATAAATCATTAAGTTATTTATTTAATTAAATAATTTTAATTAAATTATATTAATTTTGAAAAATCATTTTATATATATACATGTATACTTATGATATCTTAAACATTTTAAAATATCATACCATATATCAAAATACATAATACATGTACATATATTTTCATTAATTAACCCATTTATATAATTTATTTATTTTATTAATCTTATTAATAAATTTAAATTTAAAATTTAATATTTAAATATTTTCAAACACTTTGAAAATATTATTATATTCTCAAACATTTTTAAAGCTTATGTTATATTATAACTTTTACCATAAACATATTCATTTTAAATTTAACTTTTAAACTGAGAACTTTATTTAATTTTCAAATTTCGAAAACCTAGTCTGTAATAACCTACCGTTTTGGACAGTTTAAATCGACAATAAATAACACATGTCAAACTTAAACCATTCAAAAGAGAGGATTGTTATGGGGCAAAATAAGAAAAAGTAGAGAAAGAAAGAAAACAAACACAGAATCTCACAGCGGAACGACAAAATATAATAATCAAATAACAGTTCATGAAGTCGTTTTACAAATAACATTTGATTACACTTTTCCAATACAGATCATAGTACATACAACAGTAATAAATAAGTAATGCAGTGGAAAAACATGATGCAATGGAATAAATATAATAAATAGTAATAATGTACTGAATCTCCATCTTTGTCCTCCAGAACATAGTCTTCAATACACTAAAAAGCTCAGACTAACCCGAGCAAATTGAAAAGACAAAACACTCGAGTCATAACTGAAAGATCTTATGTAATTTAAATCAACAGTAAATAAATATGAGTGTAACAGTGTCGGAGATGTTAACGGGGTTTGACATCTTCTATCCAGTGTCAACGTGAGTGCAATAACTTAAGAGATGTTCGGGATTTCCATCTCTTAAGGATATGTTAAACTATCTACATACATATTACAATACGCCATTATAATAGTGTCTACAGTAAAGTAAAGTATTAAAATAGCGTTAAGGCGTTACTCATATCCCCCTTAACACATTTTATATATTCCCGTAGTCTATACAGTACCGTAATTCCTCCGTAAACTAAAGGGCTATCAGAGGGCACTCCATAGGTACGGTACAAACCAAACTCGTAGAAGGCACGATAAGGCATGTGACACGGCACGTGAGGCAATGCCAGGGTAGGATTCTACCATTTGCACTTCCGGACTGGTGGTAACGCATAGCAGCTACTACTGCCCAGCTCGGAACACAATCCCATAATCAAAATCGAGGGGTAGCAACCAAATCAATCACAAAGTCATAATATAGTACCGAAGAAATGTGCCCGATCGGAGGAGCGACCTCATTTCGCCCGGTATAGCTCCTGTTTGAGCCACATCAAAGTGATTCATGAGATTCAGGGCTACGTTAATACCTCATACAGAATCGTTCGCCAAACCATCCTACTTCATTCTGGAATATCCACCACGTACACAATTGTTAAAGTGGTTTTCGGTATTGGAAAAGAGTATGACAATATCTGATCCCGGTCTCATTAACAACCAAACGCTTATTTCACACCGGATGGTTCTTTTACATTTCCAAAACCAATTCATAATTGATATCAAAATATCATATTCAATTTAAACCATATCATTTTCGAAATCATATTCACTTTAGAAATCCTATCGACCAAATAGGTTAAATCCTCATTTCAAAATCATCATATTTAATCAAATATGTCATTTAAATCCCAACTTAGGTTATAACATCAATTAACCGCATTTGCTTTTAAATCAAGGATTTAAATATAAACCATCCCACTTTACATAGTCAGAAATTTTGAAAATAGTTTAGATAGTTATAAATAGTTTAAATAGCTTAGCATAGTTTAAAATAAATTTTAAATAGTTAAAATGCTCTAAAATAGTTTAAAAATAGATTAAAATAGTTTAAATGGGTTTAAGATAGTTTAAATAGATTTATGATAGTTTAAATAGATTTAAGTAGTTTAAATAGATTTAAAATAGATTAAATACATTTTAAAATAGATAAAATAGATTTAAAATAGATTAAATGGATTAATTAGTTTAAAATAGGTAAAATAGATTAACTTTGATTAAATAGATTATAATAGATTAAAATAAATTAAAATAGTTTAAAATAGATTAAATTAGTTTAATAGTTTGAAAACCTTATTAATCAGGATTTTTAAAATAATGTATTTTTAAACAGTTTATATAAAAATAATAAATTTGAATTTAATATCAAATTAAACTCTTTTTTTTCATTCAACACATCTTGACCATATCCAGCTTTCAAATCAACAAACTAAATTTCGTCTTCCAATTCAAATCCTCATTAAAAACCGTTTAATCAATATCGATTTCAAATCCATGTTCGAATAATAAATTCAAACTATTTCAAATATAGTAGATTTCAAGTTACATTTTCAAACGTTTTCAATAACTCAATTCTGAAAAATTTCATTTATACTTCAAATTCAACTTTAAAATTTCAATTTAATTTCTTTAAACAATTCCTTTAAACCAATTCCGATTTCAACATTTAAAGCTTGGATTTTCGAAATTACTTAGTTTATATAATTCCAATTTTATTTCAAAGTATCATTTAACTGAATTCAAAAATTAAGGATTTAAAATCATTTAATTTAACCAATCCAGTGTCCGTATATAATTTTCTACCCTATGGTCAAGTGATATGGATGTATATCATTTCAATCCGCAATAATTTCAAAATTTATGGTATATATATCATTTCAACCCGCAATCCCAAATTTAAATTCAAATCCATGAAATCACTAGAGTCTATCATTTCAACCTATAATGATTTCTCCATAATCTATTAGATCGTTCGGGTATGTATCTTTTTAGCCCATAGGAAACTTAAAGTGTTATAACAATATAAAATATAACATCCATTCATCCAATATCAACCATCAAACATCCATCACAATCACCATTCAATCAACCAATAAATAACATCAATTAACTGATTATCATCAACAGGTATTCAATTGACAATTAAATTCAATATTAAATTAAATGATGATTAAATGCAATAAAAGTCATATTTAACTGGAATGACTATGTAAATGTACCAAACATCAACCAATCAATTTCTAATCACATGATAAATTTAATTTAACTAACATAAGATAATTTAGTAGTTGTAAGTGGGTTAAAACACTCATCTTTGATTTCAAATCAATTTGAAATCCAAAATAAGGCCCAAATTTGAACAGTCTTAGAATTCGTCCAAAACAATTCCAAAATGACCGGAATCCCAATACGATCGCACCGGAGCAAGCTGCACGTAAAACCAACCTCGTACGTAAAAGTTATGATAATTAGAAGATTTGAAATCAAAATTGAAATAAAATAAAATAAAAAGAAAATGTACTCGATTTCCAGTACACGTCACCTCCACGTTAAACACGTTCGAAACCTACCAGCCCAAAGTCTCGTATGCGATTCATCTTCTCAACCGCCACCCTACCACCAATTTTGCCGCCGTCTACGTCGCCTTGCACCCAGATCCATGACCTTTGCTGAACTCCCCAGTCTCCACCGCCCTTACGCCCTGAGTGCCGCTATGCACGGCACCGCCTGGTGGTGGTCGCCGGCGCCACCTATTCCAGCCAATCATGGCAAAGTCATGCATTTCCAGACCCAAGTAGCCATACCAATCGATTCCCCTCGATGTCTTCTCCGATGCAATGCCCTCCGATCGTTCACAGGACGAAGATCCACCGTCCAATCTTAAACCCTAGCATGAATGGTCGGGAATGAATCGTCAAATTCTGGCCAAATGGTGATTCGAATCGAAAAGCTACAATGGATTGTGCTCGTCGAGAGATTTCCAACGATATATAATTTGCTATGCTTTGAGGAGTTTGAATTTTTGAAATTGATTTTGATTCGAATTTGGATTTGAGAAATTAGGTTTTCAGCCATTGAGAAGAGAGAAATGACAGAAATTTCAGTGCGTACACTGATGAGAAATAAAACGGCTGCTAGGGTTAGAACAAAACTATTTATATGAACAACGTCCGATAAGAAAATAAACACATATTGAATTGGTACGAACGACAATAGCGACTCGAAAAGCCCGTTTCGCTTCCGAAACAAAAGTTGGCCATCCAATATAGCAAAATAGATGTTTTCGATATTTTTAAACTCAATGGAACAGGTTCCAAGTGCTAATTCCATTGTATGAAGAAGTTAGCTTTTAAAAATCAGCTTATTTCAATTAAATTCAATAAGTTGATTTCTATGCGTTTCGAGCGTGCAGGATCAAACGACAAGTCCAATCGCTATGAAACGTGAAATTCTACAATAATTCACTGTTACAGATTCGATGAAACTAGTTTAATCGAAATCCGAGACGGTGGCCAAAATGACTATTTTCACGTTAAATAAATAAATTATTATTAAATTGATTAAATCACTTTTTAATTTCAAATTTAATAACTAACAATTTTTCTCATTTCTCATTACACAGAGAAAAAAAATCTTTTTAAAACTAATTTCCCATGTCAAATTCAATATTAATCATTACACTAATTACAGTGTTTAATTTCAATTGCAATAAATCCACTAATTATAATTTGAATTCCAATAAGTTGATTTAATTTGATTTCAATTTTTTATTCAATCAATCATTATCTAATGGATAAAATTAACATTGGTTTACCCTTTATTACATCAATATTCTTCAGTTATCATTTTAATTCACATTAACTACAATATTTAGGTAGGTTAATTGCAATTGATTTCCATTTTATTTTCAACGAATTAAAATGAAATGGTAATTAAACTATTGTTACAACTTCCAATTTTAAACACATTTCTACGTTTATTGTTTACAAACAAAACTAATAAATCCACATAGTGATTAATTATTCTTTATTAACCCATTTCAATTAATTACATACAATTTCACCGTTTAATACAATATTTGATTTATTTACTTATTTACAAATTTTAACCAATTTCTATATTTACAATCATTTCAATTAATTGGAATTGCATTAGAGTAGTTATCGATTACTTTACATTAACATTATTACATTTCATTCTAGTTATTTTTCATTATTAAATCACAAATTTTGATTTTTTCCAATAATAAACATCAACATCTTATTAAATTAAATATTTTTAAATACCGAAAATTTCGGGTTGTTACACTCTCCCCCACTCAAAACTTTTTTTCATCGAAAAGGGAAAAGAAGGAACTAAGGGATTAATATATCTTATTCAAAGTATTTAATTTATAAATAATTAATTTACATAATTAAATAATTTAAATAAAATATACCAGTTTATAAACAATTAAATCCTTTCATATTCAAGTTTACTAAAGTTTGAAAATAGTTCACTTTCATAAAAAAATTCTATGTCCAAAATTCACGGAAAATTTTGGCAGTCTCCTTTTTACGGAGAGGTCTGGGAGAAATAATAATATTAATAATAACCATATATATATATATATATCATATTTCAAAATAAAATATCCCAAACCACGGGAAAACAATATATACCGCTTTAAAATCGTAATCCGAAAACGTACCTATTTGTCGGGCAAACAATGCTTATTTATGAAACCAAAAGCAGTAGCTATTGCTTCCATAACCTGTATTTCACTTATATAATCCAAAGAAGTTAATAATTTTGTAAAAAGAGAAATATTTAGTTGTTTCAATCAATAGCAAGCAAACCAAGACAACATAACAACAATCACTTGCAAATAAAACACAATCATCACATACAATCAAAGTAATCAGCCATCCATCCATAACAACCAAACAAATGGTTTGTTCGGGTTCAGAAACTTTTAATCGTATAAAATGATAAATTAACTACTAAGTATACCATACACTCAACAGTCTTAGGTAAAACTTAATAGATTATTTATACATCTTTATACAATTAGAAGTATCCTTTTCCAACCATCCCATAAGCCAAAACAAACAATAATTTCAAATATTGTTTAAGTTTATTCTTATTAATCTCTTTTCTTGTTATTTACTATTCTTCAGTTTCATTCATTCATACAATGCTTATTTTCATTAACTTACATTCATTACTTACAAAATTCATTTCCCATTTTATTCATATAATGCAATGTTCCATTAGCTTACATTCATTTACTTACATAAGTTATTTTCATTTCAATTTATTTAGATCAACAATGAATTCATTATTGAAGTATTGCATACATTTTATTTCAGTTAATTCACATTTATTATTTACTTTGATTTCCTTTTTATATCGATATTCATTTCTGAAGCAACTCATACTTAAATTTTTAGTTCTTTTTTTTCTTTTCTTTTCACACTTATTTCTTTTATATATAGTATTCACTTTTACTACTTACTTTAATTATAATTGGCTTCAAACATTACTTAAGTTCATAATCATTCACTTACAGTATTCACCCTTTTTATTAAATTTAATTAGTAACATTTTAAATTATTAACTTAAGTTTACAATATTCTTATACATCTTAATTCTTCATTTATAGACATAATTTCATTGAACACTTCATTTCCTAAGTTTTAATTGTATAATATTCTATTACATATTTCTATTTAACATTAAAATTTTAATATTTTTGTAAGTTATATATATATATATATATATATATGTCTTTTAGAATGTAATTGAATGTTAACCAAGTTTATTTTATTTATTTTAGTTAACAAAACGTTTAATAGTTACATTTTCTTATCTTCATATCCTTTTGATTTACAATTTACAAATATCCAATTTCTTATATATTTCGTTAATCACTTAGCATCTAATTTCTTATTTTCTGTTTTAGAAGTTTCCAATTATTAATATAGTCAAGATTTCATTTCATTATAATAATTGAAATTTCTAATTTACAGAAACTTAAGAACTAAATATCGGGTTTCATTTTCAAATCATTTTAAAATAATATATATAATCACATCTTTTATATATCTAACTCATATTTAGAAAAATTAAGATTTGTTATCAAAACACATGTGTAGTAAAATTACCACAGCGGTCTTCCCAACTTTATACTCGAAAATGAACGTCGATGATGCATGCACTCATCATCGAAATTATTTTTTAGCGACAGAGAGGGGAGTGCATAACTAATTTCCTTTAAAAGTTCCTTTTAAAACTTTCTCTAAAATCACATTGAAATTTTCATATCAGAAAATACTTCTAAATACTACTAATATTATATTCTAAAATATTTTGAAAATAAAATTTTCAAAATCCAGGAACTTAAGTTTTAAATTTACAATTTATATTCATTTTATTTACAATCCCATTTTTACAACTAATATTTATAAATTTCACTTCCAAACAAACAACCAAACATATAACATACAATTATATACATTTATAAAGATTATTCTTTTATATACAAAATATAATACTAGGAAAAATTATTTCATTTACCTATATTTCAAAATATTAATATGTCGGTCTGCCCTATTTAGTGTTTAGAAATCCCTATTGGTGCCATAGCGTCCCATGTACCGACCATAATTTATAAATACTAAACAGAACAAATTAACACAATACAAAACCCTTTTATAACACTAAAAAATATGCTCTCTCATATATATACACTCAACGACTCATTCTAGGGTATTACTACCCTATTTCTAATGAGTCAGACCCCAAAAAGCTAAGGTTATCGCTAAACCAAAGCTCTGATACCAAATGTAATGACCCAACTTTTTGGACGGTTTAAATCGACAATAAACCACACATGTCAAACTCAAACCATTCAAAAGGGAGGATTGTTATGGGGCAAAATAAGAAAAAGCAGAGAAAAAAGGAAACAAATACAGAATCTCACAGCGGAACGACAAAATATAATAATCAAATAAACAGTTCATGAAGCTGTTTACAAATAACATTTGATTACACTTTTCCAATACAGATCAGAGTACATACAGCAGTAATAAATAAGTAATGCAGCGGAATAAATATAATAAATAGTAATAATTTACTGAATCTCCGTCTTCGTCCTCCAGAACATAATCTTCAATACACTGAAAAGCTCAGACTGACCCGAGCAAATTGAAAAGACAAAACACTCGAGTCAGAACTGAAAGATCTTATGTAAGTTAAATCAACAGTAAATAAATATGAGTGTAACAGTGTCGGAGATGTTTACGGGGTTTGACATCTCTTATCCAGTGTCAACGTGAGTGCAATAACTTAAGAGATGTTCGGGATTTCCATCTCTTAAGGATATGTTAAACTATCTACATACATAGTACAATACGCCATTATAATAGTGTCTACAGTAAAGTAAAGTATTAAAATAGCGTTAAGGCGTTACTCATATCCCCCTTAACACATTTTATATATTCCCTTAGTCTATACAGTACCGTAATTCCTCCGTAAATTGGAGGGCTATTAGAGGACACTCCATAGGTACGGTACAAACCAAACTCGTAGAAGGCACGATAAGGCATGTGACATGGCAAGCGAGGCAATGCCAGGGTAGGATTCTACCATTTGCACTCCTGGACTTGTGGTAACGCATAGCAGCTACTACCGCCCAGCTCGGAACACACTCCCATAATCAAAATCGAGGGGTGGCCACCAAATCAATCACAAAGTCATAATATGGTACCAAAGAAATGTGCCCGATCGAAGGAGCGATCTCACTTGGCCCGGTATAGCTCCTGTTTGAGCCACATCAAGCTGACTCACGGGAGTCAGGGCTACGTAAATACCTCATACAGAATCATTCACCAAACCATCCTACTTCATTTTGGAATCTCCACCACGTACACAGTTGTTAAAGTGGTTTTCGGTATTGGAAGAGAGTATGACAATATCTGATCCCGATCTCATTAACAACCAAACGCTTATTTCACACCGGATGATTCTTTTACATTTCCAAAACCAATTCATAATTGATATCAAAATATCATATTCAACTCAATCCATATCATTTTCGAAATCATATTCACTTTAGAAATCCTATCGACCAAATAGGTTAAATCCTCATTTCAAAATCATCATATTTAATCAAATATGTCATTTAAATCCCAACTTAGGTTATAACATCATTTAACCGCATTTGCTTTTAAATCAAGGATTTAAATATAAACCATCCCACTTTACATAGTCAGAAATTTTGAAAATAGTTTAGATAGTTATATATAGTTTAAATAGCTTAGCATAGTTTAATATAAATTTTAAATAGTTAAAATGCTCTAAAATATTTTAAAAATGGATTAAAATAGTTTAGATAATTAGGTTTTCTTCATTTCTTCACTCCTTCTCCACTCAAATATTCTCTTATATTTCAAATGCTTTAACAAAACTCTGCCGAAATTCTAAGTGAATCAAACTCCATCGACTCTAGTTTGATTCTATGCCACTCTCTCTCAAAGATCTCGGTGCTATTCAGAGTTATAGGATCATTTGTAATCAATGAAGTGTATCGAGTCTCTCTCTATCAATGTGTGATTGGAAACGGTGTGATTGTGGCCCGTAGATCAATTGGGTGTGATTGTAGCCCGTAAATCAATTAGGTGATCTTATAGCCCGGTTAAATCAAGAGAGTTTGCCCTAGACTCGGAGACAGGAGGGTGTATCTCGTGGCCTTGAAATTGAGGTTGTAATTTCGACATTATATTTGATAAGAAATTGTGTAGGACTGGATGTAGGGTAACTCCGAACAAGTATAAATTTCTGGTGTGTTCTTTCCTTTACTGCTTTCATTTACTATTTGCATCTGTGTCTGATTCTATGATTGTTTCTGTGTTTGTGAATTGCATCTGTTTGGATTTAATTTGAAAAGATTTCAAAACGATTCAGAAAATTAATTAAACACTATTCACCCCTTCTTATAGTGTTAATTCTTCCTTAAGATCCGTAATCCGCATTTCCTATAGACCAAACTAAGGTCGTTCGATGGTCGTCGTGCCATGATTCAACTATAATCAAAACAAAGCTTTCATACTGAAGATCAACGGTACTTCAAGTCAAGAGAACCATGTAAAATAGTCACATCTATATTTTCTATTTGACCTTATGTTAACACGAAAAATGGACCAACACCCTGATTTGAATTTGAAAGCACCAGCCTGGTTCTGAGAGAGCAATATCACAGATAACAGACATAGAAAAAGAACAGTAAAACAAAATAAGACAGAGAATTTTTATAGTGGTTCGGCTGTTAATGAAGTCTACGTCCACTTTATAATTCTACTATAGACTGATTGTTGTTACAAGAGATGTTTGATTATAAGGCTTTGATTATCTTTAGCTAGATTGAATCCCCAGAGTTGGAATCCATTGGAGAATCACAGTGAATTCCTTTGGAGATTGTTGCGAGGGAGGTAGAGAGTGAAGAATGTTTCCAGTAGAGCTTCAACAACCTGTCCGGAGAAGATCTAGTTTATGTTGAAGGTAGGATGGTATTTATATGGATCGGAGAGCTTCTGGGCCAGGTCACTTCATTATCAGCTCGCAGATAGGTAGGGAACGACCCAGAGGGTGTTTGGCTTGCAAATCAAGACAAAACCATGGGTCGGTAGCGACCCATAGACTTGGCTTGTTTGCAAGCCAATGTCTTGGCCTCTTTTTTGCTGCATCCTTAGTTAGTTCACTTGAAGATTCGAGGAGAGGCATGGGTTGCTAATGATCCAAGCACTTAGAATTTTTTGGAGTTTGGAATTGGAAATGTTTCCATAGTCTTTTATCGTCGTTGTTCTAGCAATATAGCTTGGCTCTCATTAATTCCTTGTCCTAGCTTTCCTGGTTGAGTTCTGAACCATTCTATTAACACGAGGTTATTTTGTTTCCTATTGGTTGCTGCTGGGTTAAAAACCTGGATAACATTTGCCTCCCAGAGTACGCCTTCGTTGTACACAAGGCGCAAGGTTTTAAATATCGGATAACGGTCACGTTTCGTCTCGGAATTTTTACACAAGTTATCTCGTATCGGGGGAGATCTCGGACAAGATGAGTACATATCGGGTGTACATCTCGGATTGACATCTCGGGCCTTATAATGCATCTCGGGAATATCTCGGATGTACTTATGTGTCTAAAATTGATGTGTCAAAAATTTATTTAACGATTATAACTTTCTTAGTAAAAATAAAAATGATAACATACTCGATTTACATGGAAAAATGAATATTTTTAGAAGAGTAGTTGCTTAATTAGCTTAATTGATTTGATAATGATTGAATAATATCTTTTTATTTGAACATAATAAAGAAGTCAAACCTTTCGCTATGACTCGTTAAGATAAAAAGTAAAGAATATGTTCAAGAAGGTTGTAAATTATAATTGGATTGAGTAGTTTCGTTTGAATCGGTATGGAAATAAAAAATATTATGCAAAATTAGAAAAATGTATAATTTCGGATGAGATCTCGGATTGAGATTTTGATCCATATTTCGGGTGAGATTTGAATATCTCGGACGAGATGAGTGTCGAGGGAGATATGGAGGAGATTTGATGTCTCGTCTCGTTTAAGTGTGAAAAGGAGATCTCGGAGGAGATCTCGGGCGATATATAGGAGATTTAAAACCATGACAAGGCGTGCTCTGGAAGTTATCACTCTCAATATCCGTTCGTCGATTTCCAAGTGACGACATTAGAGATTTACGAATACGTAGCATGTCATGCTGTTGGTCATCTAGCTTTGTTTCTGATTGCTATTTCTTGTCACAATGGATCAAATTTCTTCCCGTAATTTGCTGGCATTCCTCAAAATAATGAATGGGCGTGGGAGATCGAGTTCAAAGAGAATAGGTGTAGCCCGCTCCTTTTTTTGTGTCGCTAGCGACCCATGTGTGATGGGTTGCTAGCGACCTAACTGCTTGAGGAAATTTGCACTCTGCAAAGTTGGGTCGGGTCGCTAGCAATCCATGATGGGTAGCATGTGACCCCATTACTTAGCAAAATTTCTTTGCTCATTCGCTCACCTATATACGTGACTTGATCCGACCTAACTCCTCATTTGACCTAAACCAACGAACTTCCTTGTGCGATCTGTTCTTCGAGTGATTCGATTTCAACCAATCCTTCCTACGCCTTGATTCATCATTCTCTGGTAATTCCTTCCATCGTGATCCCTAGTTCAAAATTCTAACTCACCACTATCTTGATTCGCCACCGATCCAATCAACTCGCCACCGATCCAATTGACTCGCCACCGATCCAATCATAGTCCGTTGAATTCCGCCCTCGATCTGCCCTTGTCTTAGAATTCAAACAAAGGTGGGTTCGTTTAATTGGTTTTCTAATTACATGTTTGTGTAATGATTTGATGACAAGTTTCCATTTGCAATGTTGATTGTGAGAAGTTTGAGTTGATTGCAGTTTAATGGAGGAAGATAGTATATCGAGTCTCAAGTTGTTTCCCGAAACGACAATTGGGCTTCGGCCAAGTGCTTGACACGTTTTGCTATCTTTATCCATTAGACCAAAATTGACTTGTGTCCAGTTTCACAGCTGTTACTGTACGTCACATCACCAGTCGAACATGACTCTTTTGTAGAATTTGGACTCATCCTGCTTGCTTGTTGCACACTAGGCGTTTCTATAGGGAGAAGAGTTTTCCTTGTCACTTCGGACAGTGGACCTCTTATCGATCTGGATCGATAAAGGATAAGTGTACAGGAAGTAAAAACAAAAGTAAAAAGTGAAGTGACACAGGAAGTTCTTTTCTTTTTCCACTGCGAGCGGACTGTTTACATGGGATAGGGCGTTTGCAGTGTATCGAGCACCAAGTTTATCCCATATATATAGCACACTTCACTTGCCCCAGTCCGCAATTGAAATCCGATGTGGCGATTACAGGTTAATGTTTCCTCGGAATTCAAGTGTGGTAGGGGAAGCTATTAGTTTAGGATAGATTTACCTGACCGTTTTCGGATGTGAGTTCTATTTTTAGAATGAAGTAGCCATCTACGCGTCGTAAGTCAATCGGGGGAAGCCCAGCGCTCTCAGAAGTCGAATCATCATCCACTTCGCAAGCTCAATATGGCCAGTTGGTCCCAGTTGGGCCAATCGTGGATTGCACGCCTCCCAACTTTAGATTTCTGCTTAATCCGCCTGAGAGAGCTTCATCGGTTTTTTCTGCCAAGGTCCTTCGTAACATCTACGTGCAACACGGAATTCCCGAAGAGGATGTTCGTCTGCCAGAGAAGGACGAATTCACTCATATGCCTCCCCTGGGGTACACTACTTGTCATCGATACATGTGTTTTGAACGGAGCCGTGCCTCCCTTCAACAACTTTTTGCGTGAGACTCTCTCAAACTTGGGTAATGCCCTATTTCAGCTTCATCTGATTGACTACGTCATCCTAACTTGCTTGCATGTTCTTTTCATGCGGGCGTTCAACCGCGCTCCAAGCTTCGACAAGTTGCGGTACTTTCTGGCATTCAAGTGGAGAGATGATTGTCCCTCCTTCATTATAATCGAAGCCTAGAGAAACCAAAAAATCATCCAGCGCTTGCAAAGCAACTTATCGCAATTCAAGACGTAATATTTCTTTGTCATATGCCTCGAGGGGTTCAACCGTCGGTGGACAACATGAGGTAAGCTTCTTTTTATTCATCGAGCTTTTGATGCATTGCCATGGAGTTCCTTACCAACCATATATCTCTTGCAGTTATTCCAAGGTCGAACAAAGACGCGACACTCAATGAAGTTTGTGAGACTTTAAAGGCAATCGATGCCGAGGAGAGAAGCATTAAAGTATTACTGACTGATGAAAACTTGATTCGCTACTGACTACTAGCTCCGGGTAGATCTTCCATTCAAGTTGAAATTCCCTCTCCTACTCGATCTAGGATTCATACAAGATCTATCTCCTCCTCCCATGATTCCGAAGGAGGCGCCTCTTAGGAGAGAGAAAGCCCATCCGGAGGATCCATCGACGAAGCCCGTGAGGGGGAAGAGGCTGTTGCGACTGGATTAAGTGGCCTAGGTAGAATGCCTCCAATCCCGGAAGAAGTAGAAGAGGAGTTCAAACAAAGAGAGGGCACGACCATTGTAGATTTGGAAAAGGAAGAGGAGAGTTTGAAAGTAGTAGTGATAAGTCCACTGCCAGCGATTACTTCTTGTCTAAATCCGACGGTGGTGACTCGGAGTCTTGTGATGAAACTCTGGGTATGAGTCCCATTCTTCCAAGCTCGCATCTCCCTGATATAAGTGTCAAAGGAAAAGCTCCAGAGTTTGGAGTGGAGTTCAGGAATTTCAGCGATCTTTATGTTGACTTCGATGAGCTCATGAAAGATGATTTTAAATTTGTTACGGCGCCTCATAGCTCAGGTGATATTGCGCCAGAAGTTAGCCCGGTTCCGCCTACAACAGCCGAGGTTAGTCTGATTCTGCCTATGAGGACCGTCCATCCCGGTTTATAATGACGTTTTAGGCTCGCCTTAGAAACATAATACACGTCACGTTAGGATTACATTCATTTTCCTTCATTTACTAATAATCATAGTGTTTATCTTATGTTTCTGAAACTTTTTATGTATGTTTTATGCCAGATATGATGAGAGGACGAGGTTCCTATGATGACTTTGAAGAGTTCACTGACTCATAGCGGTACTCCAAGCGCACTTCCAACCTTTATCAATCCCGAGAAACAGAGGAGGAATATAGAAGGAGGAAGAAACTCGAAGCTGAAATCCACCATCACGAAGAAAGGGACTGAAGCCGATCGTATAAAGGTGGATACGAGAAAAGGAGATCACTTGAGGAGAGGGATGAGCCGTCGAAAAAGTCAAAGTTTGAACTCCGTTCTCATTCTTTAGAGCTCGCTCCAAAACACTCTTTTGTGGGCTAAGAAATTCCTATTACTTCTGCTCCTCTTCCGCCTTCGACACACATTTCGTCATCTTCCATTGTCACTGCTGCCCCGGTGCTTCTCTCCCCTACCGGAGACCTGCCTTTGTCCTTCCTTCGGGCCCCCCTAAACTTAAGGCAGCACTTCCTGGTTGGTTCTTAAAGAGGGTCAAGTTTGACCTGGATCTCCACCCCGTTCGCAAGGATTCCTACATGCTGCATCTCCAAGCTATTCAGAGCGACCTAGAACATGCCAAAAGATGGGAGAAGCTCTATAAACAGCTAGCGGATACAAACAGAAATAATTATCAGGAGATCCTCTCCTTCGAATCGGAGAAAGACGACTTTGAGAAGGCGTTGGTTGAGCGTGATGCTAAGATTAAGCGATTAGAGGAAGAGAAAGCAATGGCACTGTAGGATAGCAAGAGAAATGCCGACACGCTGAAAGAGGTGAGAGAAGCCCATAGCCAAATAGAAATCGTCTATAGATACGAGATCAAAAAGGCTCACGCAGAGGAGGAGAAGTTAAAGTAAGAAGTCAATGCCTGTAGTGCAACAATTGAGGCTCAACAAAAGACTATTGCTGATCATGACCTCATCGTTGAAGGGCACAACAAAACTATTTTCGACCAGGCCGAGATCATTGCCAAGTTACAGGCTCAGGTCGCATAGCTTAGTGATGACAAGATTGTTGCTGAAGTTGAGAAATCTTCTATGAGAGCGGAATACTTAGACCTCCAAAATGTTTTCGAAAGGAAAATGGAGAAGCTGGATGTGACTATTCTAAATTTCTATGTCAACTCTCTATTGCATCATGGAAGTCTCAGTTATCTTGGCTCGAATTTTCCGTGCACTCTCGCTCTTGTTTAGGAGGAAATATTATCTTGTTTTGCCAACAACGGCAACGTTTATTCCGATCGAGAGTTGCGAGATGCCTATCTTAACGATGAATCCAAGAAGGCGTTACTTGAGGGCTAGGAAATTCTCCAAGTTGAAAGAGAGAAAGAGGCCCCATATGCTGCCTTGATGACCGCCACTGACATGCTTACCAAGCCTTCTATTTCCTGTGTGGGTGAACCATCAGAGCAGCTCCATGACTAGCCAACGAGTTCAGGACTTGAAATTACTCCTCAGTTGGTGGAGCCATCAAAATAGGGCGAGGGTGGTGTGTACGAAGTAGATATTCTCGAGCATTCCTCGGGCATAGGTAATGTCCTTGTCTCCTCCGAATTTGGGAGTTTCCAACTTACGCCACAAGAGCAAGAGGAGTTTAATGCTTTCATTTTTGATCTTATAGGTCCATCTACTTTTTCCGTTGACATTCCATCTACTTCGACGATCATGCCTGCAGCCATTTCCATATCTTATGTGGTTGTTTCTATTCCTGCTCCGGCTCCATCTTCTGCATCTGGTTCACAGCCGGGGCTAGAGGCCGAAAAGATAGCTGCGCTCCATGGCCTGGATGACCCTTCTATGTCTTTAGAAGGCGATATAATAGCTGCAGAGGCCAAGGAGCAGGAGACTCAGACGAAGCCACTGCAGAAGACTCAATACGAGCTAGTTACCATCAAGGGGGAAAAGGTCGAAGCTATCAAAGCCTCTAAAAGTTCCCGCAAATCTCGAAGGGGAAAGATGAAGGGAGAGGCTTCTGAGAAGGCTTTGGAGGAAGATGAGGACATTGCCATCGAGCTATTCGTTAACATTACCGGCAGTGACACCACTCCTGAGAAGAAGCAGAAGCTGCCAATCAAGGGTGGAAAGGGAAGCGGTGGCAAGAAACGTTGAGTGGCTTGTGTGAAGGTTAACTTGATTTTGGTCAACATCTTGTAGGAAGATTGACTTGTTTTTGTTTCTTTTCGAGTCATTATGTTCAAGTGCAGCATCTGCACTTTGCGTCTTGACTGTAGAGTCTGTACTTTCTTTTGGTTGGCCGGTGTTGTATGGGTATGGCCCTCACATTTTGACCCTTTGTACAGAAAATTATAAGCAATACATTGATATTTTGACTGTACTCTTATTTGTCAGTTCATTTGTGTTCTGTGTACTTATGCTTGTTTTATTTCATACTTTTCTAGTTCTGTGATTATAGCCAAACCCCTTCGTTTGAAGCAATAGAACTTAGAGTTTAACAGCACTTTGGAAGTTGATAGAACCTTTAGAAATTGCCAGAACTTAGAAAATTTTTGTTTAGAGATTCTTAGATTTAGAAACTAACAGAACTCAGAAATTTTTTGTTTAGAAATTCTTTGTTAACTTCTTTGCTTAAAAATTCCTTGGAAACTCTTTGTTTGGAGTAACATAACTTGTAAACTTATTGTTTTCACACGTTTCTATCCAAGTATCGGTGTATGCCCCCCAGTTCACATGGCTGTTTACTTCAATTAATTTTCAGATAATCAGTGACTTAGGGTTTACATAATCTTTATTGGAAATTTGGCTAAGTTACGACTCGATTTTTCCTTTTTTGGAAGTTTTGCAACTTTAGCATGTAATCCAAGCTTCTTCTGATATTTCAACAAGTATGCAATACACGCGTATTTTAGAGGCGCACAGTGCATAGGTTAATTGAGGGCAGTTTTATCCCTTTAGTGTCTATAGTTGAGGCTTTTCATTTGGTTTGTGGCATTCCAATCTTGATGGAGTTGTGCTCATTATTCCTGAGTATGGGAGCAGTTGGCACTAGTTATGAGATGCGCGGTTTTTGGTATTCTTTGGCATTGCCTATCATCGGGCCACGCGAGGAGCGTGTGTTTTTGTTCTCCCCGATGTTGCCCATCTTCAGGCAGGGTGAAGAGTTTAAGTTTTAAGAATCAGTGCTTGGCTTATGGAGTGCGTGACTTTTAGTCCTTCTTGGTGTTGCCAACCTTCGGGCAATGTGAGAAGAATAAGTTTTAGAGGTTAGTATGCAGCTTACGAAATGTGCGACTTTTCATTTTTCCTCGGTGTTGCCTATCGTTGAGCAACGTGAGGAGTTATTATTTTATTGCGCGGCTTATGGGATGCGCGGCTTTCTGTTTTTCCTCGGTGTTGCCTACCTTCAGGCAATGTGAGGAGATATTATTTTAGTGCGCGACTTATGGGATGCGCGGCTTTTTGTTTTTCCTCGGTGCTTCCTACCTTCGGGCAAAGTAAGGAGTTATTCTTTTAGTGCGCGTCTTTGGCACTCCTTGGTGTTGCCTATCTTCGGACAACGTGAGGAGTGTTGATTTTAGCCTTCTCGATGTTGTCGGAGCAACACCGGTTTTTTGGAAGGCCAAGATCGGGTTCCATCGATCTAACGGTTTGGGTTGATTTGCTTCCATTGATCCGGCGGGTTATTATTATGAACACGGTTTTTTTGGTCCAAGAAGCAAACTTTATTAAGGAAAGCAGGCAGTTTTTGCCTATATATAATGCCCTCGGTGTCTCGAGATGGCTTATTTGCTGGAGAATAAAAAATACATAAGATAGCTTTCAGACAAAGTAACAGCGAAGCGATTCGCTATTCCATGCCCTGGGGACTTAAGTTCTGTCGACGGTTGCTAGCTTGAAAGTCTCGTCTCTTAGCTTTTGGTTAATGACATATGGTCCCTTCCGGTTTGGTCCGAAGGCCCCAGGAACGTGGTAAACTCGCTTGAGCTCAAGATCTCCCACTTCGAAGGTTTGATTGTGAACTTTGGAGTGGAAGTACCATGCGATCCTTTTTTGGTGGGCGGCGGTTCTCAGCTCTGCTTCTTCTCTTTTTTCATCAACCATATCCATCGATTCGAGTAAGAGCTGCTCGTTTTGCTTTTGGTTGAAATTATGCCTTCGGTGCAGGGGACTTCTAATTCAACATGAATCATTGCTTCTGAACAATATGCTAGGGCGAACGAAGTGTGGCCGGTTGCCGCTTTGTGAGTAGTTCTGTAGGCCCATAGTGCAAGTGGAAGTTCATCAACCCAGTTTCCTTTGGCTTTCGTTAGTCGCTTTTTAATAGTGGACTTGATGATTTTGTTGATTGTATCCACTTGTCCGTTTGCCTATGGATGAACCACTACGAAGAAGCTTTTTCCGATTCGGAAGCGCCCGCAGAAGTCTTTGAATTCAGCACTTTCGAATTGAGTTCCATTGTCAGTGATGATTTTTTACGGCACCCAAACCTGCAAATGATGTTTTTAGTAACAAAGTTAATAACTTTCTTTGTGGTTATAGTGGCCAGCGGTTCTGCTTCGACCCACTTTGTGAAATAATCTACGGTAAATATTGCATATTTGGCCCCTTCTTTTGTTATTGGCAAGGCGCCAATCAAGTCGATCCCCCATATTGCGAACGGCCATGGACTGACCATCTGCGTTAGCTTCGTTGAAGGAGCCCTCTTAATTTTGCCGAACCTTTGACAACGATCACATCTCCCGGCATGATCTGTTGCGTCACGATTTATCGTTGGCCAGTAATACCCATACCGAATTACTTTCTTCGCAAGGGTCTGCCCTATAGTGTGATCTCCACATTCGCCTTCATGTACCTCCTTTAGGTGTCTTCGTGCTTCATCATCGGTCACACACCTAAGAATATGAGTCATGAATCCCCTTCGATAGAGCTTCCCATCCTGTAAAATTGTTTGTGCCAAAATTGGTCACAAACACTCAATTGCCGACGAAAGCATCCATTCACAATTACATATCACATATAGCAAGTTTATAGAGAATAAAATATGAAGAACGCTCAGAAAATTAAAAGGAAAGCAATGGAAACACACGATTTATAGTCATTCGGCTATCTCCGGCCTACGTCCACTTTGAAGAGTTATTATTTTATTAATTATCACTCGCTGGTTACAAGAGTATGGTTGATAATAATCGAGTTACAATGGAATTCGGCAGAGTAACGGCGTAGAAGAACCAAAAGATGCCATTTCCGAAGCTCTTGGACTGCTATTTATAGGTGTAGGCTGCAAATATCTCGCCCAGATCTCGGAAGACTCCTTCTCTCATGTGGGTGGGCCCATGTGACCGATACCCTAACATTTCGACTCAATCCATGATCAATACGAACCAAATTCGTATCGATCCAAAACTATTCCTTTTGGGTTGGATCGATCATGGACATTCTTGAGGTTGTACGCAAGCTCCTGTGAAAATTTGGTGGCATTTGAACTTGTAAATTTTGAGTTATGATCGATGCAAGTTTTACATTACCATAGTCTAGCGCCTTCGTATCGATCCATCTCGTATCGATTGGAGTGACGTGGCACGATTGTTTAGGTGAGATCCACATTTTATGCCAAGTTGACTGCTTCCTCATTCGTATCCATCGGTTGCTATGTTCTTCGTATCGATCCGCATCTCATTCCTTTGCTTCAATGTTTTTTGTTTCATTTCATATCGATATTTAGAGCCGTTTTGTATCGATGCAGCCTGACTCTCTTCATATCGATCATCGAGCAGTGGGTTTTGTATAGATGTTTTTAGGTGTTGTTTCACATCGGTCATTGATAGACCGATATAGATTGCGTATAAGTGGAAGCGATACGGAACATCTTCAGATGATGGATACGAAACTGAGTAGTCATGATGGATACAAAGTGGAATTGATACGGTGGATACGAAATGGTGCAGACATGATCGATACGAAATGGTGTTTGTGGGATGGATACGAACGAGATGTGAATGGGCACGAAGTGGTTGGCGTAGTTTGATGGATACGAACTAGCGCTCTCTTGATGGATACGAACCAGATGTGTTTCACTTGAGACTCTATGGGTACGAATTTGCATGGATACGAATGAGGTTTCCTAAATGGATTCGAATGGAATCGATACGAAGGAGGTGGTCTGATGGATACGAACGAGGGCATTGCTTGATTTGCATCGATCATATCTTGAGCATACAAACTCCGGTTGACTTGAAATTTGAAACGTAGCCTTTCCCAGCCTTGTTCATCATTCCCAATCAATCCCGTCTTGATTGGAGCTTGGTCAAGTTTTGACGGTACCGATCATAGCCTTGTTTCTAATCGATCTCTAACACTAATTTCCATCTTTTTAGCCTGGTTGTTGATATCCCGGCCTTGACCAAAAGGCATGATAACATTTACCCCCCAAAAACATGCCTTGTGGTAAGAAGGCGTGTTTTGAATAGCTCCAAATCCAACATCCAAAGTCCATATTCCATCCATAGCTATACCATCCGATTCATAATCCAATCTATTACCAAGCCATCCCATCCAAGTGCCATAGCCATATTGAAGTCCGCGACTGCTCCTAGTCGATGTCCGATTCAAAGTCCAGTAACCAAATCCTTAGCCAATTCTATAGCTATCTGAACTCGTCAACCGAGTCGTAATCCGTCAGTATCCAATGACCAATAACCAAATCCATAACCTTTCTGGGTTGATATCCAAATCTGGGACCGCTCCGGGCCCTTTATCAAATCCAGGACCACTCTGGGTCTGTTTATCCCAAGCCGAAATCTGAATCCATGACCTCTCCGAATTGCGTTATCCTGTTCTCACCCCGACTCTCCAGCCAAGGGCTTTTTTGTTCTCCGGCCTCGGCTCCCCGACCAAGGACTTTTATATTCTCCGTCCTCGGCTCTCCGGCCAAGGACTTTTATATTCTCCGACCTCGGCTCTTCGGCCAAAGAGACTTTTATATTCTCCGACATCGGCTCTCCGACTAAGGACTTTTATATTCTCCGGCCTCGACTCTCCAGCCAAGGACTTTTATATTGTGTTCGAGTCCATTCCATCGCTCTCCGTCGAAGGGACTCGTAACTTGCGATCACTGCCTCGTCTCTCCGGTCGGGACCGTAATCGCGAGACCTGTATCATTTATTACATTAATGCAAATCCAATCATTCAGAATAAAAGTATTTACAGCCAGGGAAAACCAAATAAATGTCTGTACATCCAAGGGAGAAACCAAAGTTTTCAGGAAAACGAAAAGAAAAATAGTATTTCATAGACTCGAGCAACACGGTTTATCAACGTCTCAGAGCATGCCTAGGGACCATCCTCGATCCCATACTTATGTAAGTGACTTTGCTGTATTACATCGAGTTCTATTACTTATTCAAAGTCATAAATCCATTTAGTTGATAACAAGCTGACGATGCCTAGATCCAGTGCCATCTTCGTTCGAGGTGGGCGGTAGCCGCTCCTGTTCCACTGCCAAAGGTCGATTCCTTACATATTGTTGTAGATGACCATTCCTTACATGCTCCTCAATGATATCCTTCAAATGCCTGCAGTCGTTCGTGTTATGCCCATCCAGCTCATGGAATAGGTAATGCTTTCCCGATGCCTGCTCATTTTTAGGAGGTTCCCTTCTTGCCAGCCTTCGATACTGGAGGCAACCTCGAGTATCCAAGTAAATCCTTTCCATATTCTCGGTCAAATCCGTGTAGGAAGTAAACTTTGAATTCCTCCATGGCCTTTTTGAAGTGTTACCGTTATCATTCATTTTCCTTTTTCCTTTATCATCTTTGTTTGGATCCTCCCTGGGTGGACCTCCACCCCTTACTACATAAGCTTTAGCCTCTCTCCCTTCTCTCTCAGCCTACCCATCTTCCTACCTTAGAAACCTTTCTGCTTCATGGTAGAACTCCCCGAGCTCCATCGGTGGCTCCCGTTCGAACGATATCTTGAAATCTGAATTTTCTAAAATTCCTGAAACTGTCGTCATCAAAACCATCGATGGATTAGGTCGATCCAACGAAGCCACTGCCACATTGAATCTGGTTAAGAAATCCCTGAGCAACTCTCCTTTCCATTGTTTTATCGATGTAAAAGTCATCACATTCTTGGGTCGGACTATGTGGACCCGAAACTGCCTCATAAACTTCTCAATCAACTCTGTCCATGCGCCAATAGAGCCACTCTCCAGCTATCTGAACCATAATGCTGCTATATCTGTCAAATACAAAGGGAAGCATCATGCCATGACCTATTCTGATGCCCCCAGTACTTCCATATGCCTCATGTACCTCGTCAAGTGAACAGCAGGATCCGTTCTCCCGTCATACATCTCCAGAGTTGGTAGTTTGAAATCTGGTGGGTTCCTAGCTTGCATGATCATTGGAGCAAAGGGACTCCTATTCACATCCTCCAAGTCCCTATTCACCAATCTGCCTCTAATGGCTCGCCTAACCATCTCTGCCAATCTATTGCTGTCGCCAAGCTGCAGTCCTTGTCCGTTGCCTCTAATCTGCCCCTCGAGTTCACGAGGGATTCATGGAATCTTCTCTCTTGGACGAGCATCCATTCTTCTATCAATGCCATGTTGCACAGCTCCACCTGGTACTCTGCCCAGGATTGGATCAACATGCTCCAGGTGAGTGCCCCTAGCTATGGTGCTTCTCCTGATGGTCCTGCTCTACTCTGAATTCTGGTTGCTTCGTGCTCCCGATCCCTATCTCCAGCATCTCCTGCAGTTTCGTTCCCTTGATTCTGTACTCCAACTTGTCGAAGTAGGTTTTGCATAATCTCCTCTTGTCTCTTCGGCATCGTTTCCATCTCGTCTCTGGTGATGAAGATCGAGGCCTGGTTCGCTCCCGAGGAAGCCTCCTGACTCCCTTCATGTTGACTCCTTTCAGTCCTTTGTCTTCTTGTCAATTGCCTTGTTATAGCTTTCCAAATCCAAGTCCTTAAGCTTTCAAATCTGAAACCCAAGCTTTAGAATCCCTGAGTGCTAGCCTTCCCAGTGAAAGCACCAAAAATGTTTGCGCCAAAATTGGTCACAAACACCCAATTGCCGACGAAAGCACCTGTTCACAATTACAGATCATAGATAGCAAGTTTATAGAGAATAAAATATGAAGAATGCTCAGAAATTAAAAGGAAAGAAATGGAAACACATGATTTATAGTGGTTCGGCTATCATGGACATTCTTGAGGTTGTACGCAAGCTCCTGTGAAAATTTGGTGGCATTTGAACTTGTAGATTTTGAGTTATGATCGATGCAAGTTTTACATTACCATAGTCTGGCGCCTTCGTATCGATCCATCTCGTATCGATATGTTCGTATCCATCACATTCGTATCGATCGGAGTGACGTGGCGCGATTTTTTAGGTGAGATCCACATTTTATGCTGAGTTGACTGCTTCCTCATTCGTATCCATCGATTGCTATGTTCTTCGTATCAATCCGCATCTCATTCCTTTGCATCAATGTTTTTGGTTTCATTTCATATCGATATTTGGAGCCGTTTTGTATCGATGCAGCTTGACTCTCTTCGTATCGATCATCGAGCAGTGGGTTTTGTATCGATGTTTTTAGGTATTGTTTCGCATCGGTTATTGATAGACCAATACAGATTGCGTATAAGTGGAAGCGATACGGAACATCTTCAGATGATGGATACGAAACTGAGCAGTCATGATGGATACAAAGTGGAGTTGATACGGTGGATACGAAATGGTGTTTGTGGGATGGATACGAACGAGATGTGAATGGGCACAAAGTGGTAGGCGTAGTTTGATGGATACGAACTAGCGCTCTATTAATGGATATGAACCAGATGTGCTTCACCTGAGACTTTGTGGGTAAGAATTTGCATGGATACGAATGAGGTTTCCTGGATGGATTGAAATGGAATCGATACGAAGGAGGTGGTCTGATGGATACGAACGAGGGCATTGCTTGATTTGCATCGATCATATCTTGAGCATACAAACTCCGATTGACTTGAAATTTGAAACGTAGCCTTTCCTAGCCTTGTTCATCATTCCCAATCAATCCCGTCTTGATTGGAGCTCGGTCAAGTTTTGACGGTATCGATCATAGCCTTGTTTCCAATCGATCTCTAATACTAATTTCCATCCTTTTTAGCCTGTTTGTTGATATCCCGGCCTTGACCAAAAGGTGGGATAACACCATGGCGCCTTCCGTAGGAGCTTCTTCCATTGATTTCGGTCAGTTGGAAGGGTTCTTGCAAGTAGAAAGTCTTTTATCGGCGTCATCAATGTTACTAGTTCGACGGTGGTCTCGAGAATCTAGTCTACGTCCATTTCATATATGCTTGGGTTGGTTAGAGTTTCAACCGGGACCAACCCTAACGACTGAGCTTCTCCGGAACTTGCCAGCTTAGCCAAATAATCTGCCTTGGTATTTTGCTCCCATGGGATGTGAATTATAGTGTAGTGCTCGATGTCGCTTAGCAGTTCTTGTACTTTGGAAAGGTATCGGGCAAGATTTTCTCCACGCGCTTGGTACTCCCCTTTCACCTGACAGACAACCAGCTGAGATTCGCTGTATATGTGAATTGATTTTACCTTGAGTCCCTTCACAACCTTCAATCCAGTGATCAGTGCTTCGTATTCTGCTTCGTTATTTGTTGCTGGGAATTCCAAGTGTAAAGCATAGCTAATGGCTCGCCTCTCGGGGGTTTCAAGCACTACCCCTGCTCCCGAATAGAAATTGTTGGATGCGCTGTCAACGAAGAGTTTCTATTGGGTACTTACTTCTAACTGGACTTCTTCCTCGTCATCCCTTATGGTAAATTCGACGATGAAGTCGGTCGACGCCTGCACATTGATGGCTTTCCTGGGGTGATATGTGATGTCATATTGGCTTAGTTCTATATTCCATTTGAGCAGTCGTCCAGAAGTTTCTGGCCGGTATAAAACTTGCTTCAAGGGCTGTTAGTACTTTAATTGGATGAGCCTGGAAGTATGGACGTAATTTTTGGGACGGGATCAAAAGGCAATATGCTAGCTTCTCCAGTTTTGGATAATTCTTCTCAGCTCCGGGAAATCGTTTGCTAATGTAGTACATATGACAATGGATTCTCGCTTCTTCCTACACGAGAGCGGCGCTCAGTACGTGCGAGGAAACTACTAAGTAAACGAATAGGTCTTCTCTATCCACCGGCTTTGATAAGATTAGGAGAGCTTCCATGTGTCATAGCAATTCCTCGAAAGCTATCTGACAAGCTTCACTCCATTCAAAAATTTTCTTTCCCTTCTTTAGTCCATCGAAGAACGGTACGCACTTTTCTATAGCTTTTCAGATGAATTGACTCAGTGCTGCGACTTTTCCATTCAAGCTTTGAAGTTCTTTCTTATTTTTAGGGGCTTGGACTTCCTGTAACGCTGTTATCTGCTCCGGATTCGCTTCGATGCCCCGGGCACTTACTATAAACCCCAAGAATTTCCCGAAGGCTACTACGAAGTGACATTTGAGCGGGTTGAGCTTCATCTCATATTTTTGGAGTACATCAAATATTTCAGTGAGGTTGTCTAAATGGTTAGCAGCTTCTCAAGATTTGAGCAACATGTCGTCCACGTAAACTTCCATAGTCTTTCCAATCTGGCGTTTGAACATAGTATTCACTAGCCTTTGGTACGTTGCCCCTGCATTTTTCAAGCCGAATGGCATTACCCTGTAGCAGTACAATTTCAAATCGATGATGAAGCTGGTGTTATCTTGGTCAGGCTCATGCATCAGGATTTGATTGTAGCCTGAGTACGCATCCATGAATGACAGCAGTTCTTGTCCCGCCGTACCATCCACAAGCTGGTCAATTCTATGGAGCAGGAAGCTATCCTTCGGACAAGCCTTGTTTAGGTCCGAGAAATCAATACAAGTTCACCGTTTTCCATTAGACTTCTTGACTAGGACTAGGTTTGGTACCCATTTAGGGTAATTTGCATCTCGAATGAAGCCGTTAGCCATCAGTTTATTTACTTCCTCTCTCAATGCCTTGGACCATTCAGGGCCCAAGCTGTGCTTTTTTTTGCTTTACTGGCGTAAATTTGGGGTCAATGTTGAGTGCGTGGCAGGTAATTTCAGGTGATACCCCACACATATCAGAGTGTGTCCAAACAAATACGTCCAAATTGGCGCGAAGGAATTTGGTTAGGTTTGACCGCATCCTATTTTCAAGCTGCGACCCAATTTTCAGGACCCGTGTTGGGTCATCCATACAGACTAGGGAAGACACTGTCAATTCTGCCGGTGCTGCTTGATTCTCCCTTGAGCTCTTCTTTCTAGGATCCAAAGCCTTGTCGAATCAGCTATGGTCCCCAAGCCAGGGGCGGCTCTGTAGTTGCTATTCGGGGGGTCACAGATGTGGAGGGTTTTCCCCACATCCTTTTCTTTTTACTTTCTTCTTGACTCACGCAATTCTGCAATGTAGCATTCCCGGGCGGCGCTTTGGTTTCCTTTCATAATTTCGACTTCGTGTTCTGTAGGGAACTTCATTGTAAGGCACCATTGGGCCAGTGCTATTCTAAAGTCAGCTAATGTGGGCCATCCCAAGAAGGCGTTGTATGTTGACATTTCATCCACGATCACAAAAGTCTGAATGAGGGTGACCCTTCGCTCACCCTCTCCAAGCTCCATGGGTAGGTCAATTGTTCCCATTGATTGTTTGGGTTCACTAGTAAACCCTTGAATCTTTGTTTGGCATGCAGACACACTTTTCATGCCAATCTTCATTTGATCGAAGGTGCATTTGAAGAGAATGTTAACGGAGCTGCCACTGTCAACCAACACCTGCCGAACTACAAAATCTCCAATTCCTACCGTCACTACCATCAGATCGAGAGTTGGAGCTTCGATCCCTCCGGTATCCCGATTACGGAACACAATGTCATCATTCAAGACCCTTTGCATCTTAACTGGAGTTTCATCTTCCATGGCTAAACATGATTCCTTTGGAGCATGCTTCAACGAACTTGCATACTGCTCCATTTCTCCCTAGCTTCTTTGCGCGGGATGTGGTCCCTCAGAGATTGTTCCGATGATGAGCCTCTGTTCAGTTCGTTTCGACCCTTGTTCGCTAGCTCCCACTTGATTCCACCGTTCTCTTGGGTGTTGAGGAGTCACAGATTGATTGGGGTTCTGTGGTTGTCTTACGTACTGCTGGAGTTTGTTATTCTAGATCAGTTCCTCAATGAGGTTTTTTAGGTAGCGAAATTCGTTTGTATTGTGGCCTTGTGTCTTATGGAAGTGGCAGAATTTCCCTGAGCACTTCTGTTGCTTGATCGCCTCCTTTCTGGGTGGCTTTTATCATTCCTCAGTTCCTTGAATTGCGAGAAAAATGTTTTCTGGTGTGTCGCTCGGCGGAGTGTAACCTTCAGGCCTAAACCCTTTGAGCATTTTATTGCTGCCATTTCCATTTTTCTTATTGGAGTTTTGACCTTTTCTCTTCGAATTCCCGTCTTTCCCAGTGGTTCCTTCAGCAATCCGAGAAGTGTGTGCATTTTGATTCATTGCTAGATCGCTTTGCTCGGTGTTTGCCGGTTGCACAGTAGTAGACTTCCCTTCCAATTCCTGCACTTTCTCCAACCTTAGGTCCTGACTTGCTTTGCGATTGAAATCTTTCCTGGTGGTAGGTTGCTTCATTTTAATCGACTTTCCAAATTCAGTTTCCGGGTGAATGACACGAACTAATGCCATAAAAACCATGTCTTCGTTAAGGTTGCTTACTTCAGTCACCGTGGTTTTAAACCTATTCATGAAAGACTTCAGTGATTCGTTACACCCTTGGAACAACCGGGATATGGACATTACGCCTTTTGGCTGCGTAGTATGGATTCTGAACTGATCAAGGAACCTTGTCGCTAGTTGGTCAAAAGTAGAGATAGACCTTGGTGGAAGCGTAGTGAACCATATTGATGCAACTCCTTCGAGAAAGATAGGGAAGCATCTGCATCGAACAGCTTCAGAGGCATTTTCTCCATCCATATACGAACTATATTTGTATAAGTGAGGCTTCGGGTCCTTCGTTCCGTCATAGGACGGAATAGTTGGCATTGTGAATTTTTTTGGATATCTCTCGTTCAAGATTTCATCGGTGAAGGTAGTCCGACTTGGTGCAGATCCCCATTCATCATCTTTCCTATCTTTACTCTCCTCCATTAATCATTTAACCATGTCCGCTATGTATGCCTCTGATGTCCGGTAGTCCTGAGGTCAACGATCAGTCACTGCGCCAAGTGTTTGACTTTGCAAACGATCTTAGTGAGTGGGTTGAGGCCTATGCTCTCCTGCTTCGGGAGAGCCACTCCTGCAGGGTCCCATTGGCTTGCGGTCGGTCTAACTGGAGCAGCTTGGGTGTTCCTTGCATTATCAAATGCATTGGCATTTTCTTTTAATTTGTCGTCTTGCTCTCCGTCCTCTGAGTCGGAAAAATCCATAGCTATGTCCTCTACAGGGGTCTTTGCCCCTTGGCTTAAGTTCAGAATAGGTTGCTTTGTGGCAAATGGAGTACTTGCATTTCCATCCACGTTAAGTCCTGTTGTTGCCCTCTATTTTGGTTGTTTTTCGTTTCTTCTGTGTAGAATAGAGACGGAGGAATTCTCTTGTTCCATGGCAGCCGCGGGTTCATGCATAGTCGTTGACCCGGGATTCGACTGTAGGGTTAAAAGAGCGTTAAGCTTGTTCATTAGAGCCTTTTGGCTATTTTCCATTTTCTGGTTGATCTCATCAACCATTTTATTTAACTCATCTCCGGTAACAACTTCATGCTAACTGGAGGAGGCTGGCGCCTGATTCCTTAAGTTAGCACCATTTATTTCAGCCTGTTGGGGATTAACATCCTAACCAGCTACCACTGCACCTATGGACCTTCCAGAGGCAGTTCTTCTTCTTCCAAGGGTCATTAGTTCCAAACAATGGATTCTTCAAGCAAAGAGTTAGGATCTAACTTCTGGACCTATGGGATCCAAAGTAGATAGCTAAATCTGGATTCTGAGTTAGGTTCTCAATGAAAGCACTAAAATGTTGACTCGAAAAATGGACCAACACCCTGGTTTGAATTTAAAAGCACCAGCCATATTCTGACAGAGCAATATCACAGATAACAGATATAGAAAAAGAACAGTAGACGAAAATAAGTCAGAGAATTTTTATAGTGGTTCGGATGTTAATGAAGCCTACATCTACTTTATAATTTTACTATAGATTGATTGATGTTACAAGAGATGTTTGATTACAAGGCTTTGATTACCTTTAGCTAGATTGAATCCCCAGAGTTGGAATCCACTGGAGAATCACAGTGAATTCCTTTGGAGATTTTTGCAAAGGAGGTAGAGAGTGAAGAATGTTTCCAATAGAACTTCAGCAACCAGTTCAGAGAAGATCCAGTTTATGTTGCAAGTAGGATGTTATTTATATGGATCGAAGAGCTTTTGGGCCAAGCCACTTCATCAGCAGCTCGCAGATAGGTAGGGAACGACCCAAAGAGGGTTTAGCTTGCAAACCGAGACAAAACCATGGGTCGGTAGCGACCCATAGACTTGGCTCGTTTGCAGGCCAATGTCTTGGCCTCTTTTTTGCTGCATCCTTAGTTAGTTCACTTGAAGATTGGAGGAGAGGCATGGGTTGCTAATGATCCAAGCACTTAGGATTTTTTTGAAGTTTGGAATTGGAGATGTTTCCATAGTCTTTTATTCATTGTTTTATCTGGTAATATAGCTTGGCTCTCGTTAATACCTTGTCTTAGCTTTCCTGGTTGAGTTCCGAACCATTTTGTTAACACGAGGTTGTTCTGTTTCTTGTTGGTTACTACTGGGTTAAAAACCCGGATAATAATTATATTAACCAACATAGAATTATAGAGGGAGTTATTCCGTAGTTATCCAATACCTATCAGTACGTAACCCCTTGGTGCCCCCAGTAGTCATGATAATACACTACCTAACATTTGGAGAGTGTTACGTATGCTAGTCTCAACAGATGCATCGATATCCAGTCTTGATGTATCTTGACTAGGAGTATTTAAAATGATGTTTTTATTATATTGTGATACAATACCCATGAGTACAACTATTTGTAATGACTATCACAAACACACCACTTATGAATTTTCTATTAAATATATTTTAATTAAACATTTAATTTATTTATAACTTTACAACACATTATAAGATATATATATATATAACAAAAAGAAAACACCTTTATCATAAACGAGAATTGATTGCAGAGTTAATAATTTACAATAAATTACTGAATTCCCCTAGATCATATCCCTCACTCTATCAAGTCTGTCATAGGCTTATTGTAGATCCATTTTAATGAAGAATTTTTTTAATGCATCTCTTATTAAATTTCCTCATTAGCTCATGTGCTAGTGGTATATTTTCTGCAATATTTCTCCTCGGAAAAAAGCACATTGTGATTCAAATATTAGGAAAGGTAAAAAATCCATTAGCGTGTTGCATATCACTTTTGAAATGATTTTCTTTAGCATATTGCAGCAGGCTATTGGGCTATAATCTAATATACCTAACAGCTTATCTTTTTTTAGGACTAAAGTTATGAATGTGTGTTTTAAGTGTTCAGGTATATCATGTGTGTGATAAACATAATCGACTATGGAGTTAACTCACCTTTTATCAGTGGCTAATGCAGTTTAAAAAATTTGGATGAAAAATCATTGTGGCCTAGTACTTTTCATCTTTGATAAAGAAAATTGCATTTTTTTACTTCTTTTTCTGATATGGTTGCAATATGTACTCTTTTCCTTTATCATTCAAGACCATTATGCGGTTGATATCTTCGAATGGAGTGACTTGTAATTGATCATCATTAAATAGTTCCATGTAAAACTGAATTGCTTGTGCTTGTATTTTCTTTGTATCAAATATTAAATCACCCTCTTTATTGCATAGTGATTGTATATTATCTGTGCATTTCCTCATTGACATTTTTGTATACTTTTTTTTTATTTGTATCTCCTTCATTCAACTAACTGATTTTTGATTTTTGAACTGCTTCAACATATTTGGCATGCATTTGATGTTTAATTTATTGCTTGTATTCATCATTTCTTCATATAAATGCACATCTTCTTGATTACTCCCAAATGCTAACAGTTTTTCATTAAACCTAGTTTCCAGCTTTCTCAAATCGTCAAAATCTTTTTATCTTATTTTGTTCCACATTTTCAAATTTTGTTTTATTCTCCTTAGCTTGTTATGAATATTTCAATATCATTGCCCTAAGAAAAATTTGATAAGAAAAATAGTACACGTTCCTTATAGCCAATTGTAGTGTGCCAACTGTTAATATATCTGAAAGGTTTGCCCTTTTCTTGAGCACTTTATGTATGCAGTTTTATGATGATTGGAATTATCACCCAGTGTTGATGTGGTGGGAACATCAAAAGTTTGAAAGTGTTGTAGAAAAGTTACATTGATTAGAATTTTGTCAATGTGTGTAGCTATTCCTTTTCTTCTCCTTGTGAAAGAATATCCTTGTATATTTGCCTCTACATGGCCACATGTGAGCAAGTAGTTTTAGAACCCTCTAAGATGAAAAAATGGCACTGGGGGAGACCTCCTTTCTTGTCCTTAGGGTTAAGTACATTATTAAAGTCCACAATAAGGAACTAAGCTTTATTTATTGCACTTGCAAAATTAGCTAGTTGTTGCCATAAGAACTCTATTTCTAAAAACAAATTATTGCACACACAATTGTCAAATACATAGTATATTCCTCCATATTCATAACTATGCATGTGATTTGTTGAGTGCTTTTGTGTATAATATTTACTTTTTAGACATTTGTATCCTACATCATCAAAATTCTGCCTTTTGAGCCATAATCATTGTTATGTATGGAGCTACATTATGAAAAGCGCGCTTAAGCGCTAAATGCATGCATAATGCTTAATTTAAAAAAAAGCAAAATGATCAAGCGATGAGCATTTAAGCGCACTTAATTGGCACTTATATGCACTTTGCTTAAATTTAAGCAATGCTTAAGCAATATTTAGCAAGAAATTATTATTTTTAAAATAATAAGAATTAGGTTTATAGCAAAAAATGCATTCCTAACAATTTGTTTTCATTTTCTATGATATGGATCGATTTTCTTTAAAATATGATTATTTTATTTAACAAATGTGCGCAGTTTGTACTCAACTTGGGTATGCTAACTGTTAATGAATAGAGGAAGTCAAATCCAAATTTTGAAACCTATCAATTAACTTCAAAGTTAAACTTTAGTTCTTTGTGATTAATTTTTGCGTGTACATATAGTACACTTGTGCACGTATAATACACTTAATATAATCTTTTTATAATAGATTTATATAGGTACGGATAAAGTATGCTAAACAATTAAGCAGCGCTTAAGCGAAACGAGACTTCTATCTCCTCGCGTCGCTTAGCGCTTATTATAACATAGGTATGAAGTCCCTTTTTTTGCATTTTCATTATTAACTTTGACATATTATCATTTGATAATTTATTTTCCAGTAAAACCAATGACATTTGGTTTATTGGATTTAAGGAAGGTTAATGCTTGATTCATTATGAAATCAGTGTTAATCCCCTTTCATTCCATGATATAAATGTCATTACCTATTTTCCTAGCCCTGGTAGTTCTTTTAGAGGGCTCTTGACTGATTTCTTGAGTAGATGTTGCTTCTTTTATTTCCTGTACATATTTTGGATTTACTGATACAAAAGATGCATGCTTGTTGTCATGTGTTGATTCATCTGCTTATTCCTTGATATGCTCTGTAATATTATTAATAAAGTCAGTATCTAGCGCAAAATCATCTTATGCAGGAATTAACTCTTCTTTATTTGCATCAATTTCAGTTCCTGTTCATCATCATCTGTATCTGAACTCAAAACTTCAAATTTATTGCTGGTTGTTGCATTTATGTCAACTTGCTGTTTGCCTTTTGCTTTAATTTTCTGCTGCAAATCCTCTCCGATTTAATTTGTATTTTGCACACTTTCATTTGCCTTTGAAATTTGTGGGTCAGAAGTTGATGTAGTTATCTCTGGTTGCCAAGTCTTATGTACGCGTGGATCAAGGTCATGTACTTGTGATCCTTTCTGGTGCCATTGTGCAGCTTTTCATGTTGTACACTTTGCAGTTTGGTACCCAAATTCATCACAGTATAGACAAATATAAGGTTTAAATTCATATTCAACCTCAACTTGGTAGGTTTCTCCATTACTTATTTTAACAGCAACATAAGTAGGGTACTTTGTTGTATACAGATTTGCACAAGTATTCAAGCATAACCTGTTCTTTTAATTAGTGCAGTAACACTATCTGCTCAAACCGGATGCCCAATTACACTGTTGACTCTGCTCAGTGCTTCTTCGTCTCAGTGTTCAAGACGTAGATTCTTCGACTTTATTTAGATTGGCATTGTTTGAAGTTTATCTTTTGTCAAGTCCATACCAAGCTGTCGATGCTTCATCACAATAAAGAGGAATCAAAAGTATATGGTCCCTTTTCTATAATGTTAGTGATGTCAATTTCAGTCGATTAATGTTACTATAAATTGCCCAAAACTAGGTATTTGTAATTCATAATCATTTTATGGCTGCCATACTTTATCAACGTAAATTTTAAACTGAAAATTGAACATTTTGGACCAAAAACATAGCAAATCAGTGTGTGTTGCCTTTTACATCTGTATCGATGCAATATTTCATCTGGCGGTACCACAGTTTCTGTATTTCCTTCTTTTATTGCTTTGAAATAATTCAATTTCATACCGTGTGTTGTTTTCTTTCCCGTAACTGCTTCTTTGTAAGTTTTGTGCGTAGATGTGTTTGCATTTCCAGAAGGATGTTCATTTTCTTATTGTTTTTCACTATTATTGCCAAATCTGAGTTTTCTTCCCCTTCATTAATCGCTTCCACCATTGCTGAATATATATATATATATATATATATATATATATATATATATATACACACAATTTGTTATAGCATTTTTAAATTTGAGCCATCTATTATTTAGTATTCCTTTGTCCTTTTTATTTTCTGTATATTTGACTATAGATTCACAGTCGGTTCTGATTGTTATCTCCCTTTGTGAGATTATGAATAGTTTAAAGGATTCTAGAACATTTATTATGGCTAAAATTTCATAATCTAGAGAGGTCATATAACCTTTTTCTCTGTATATACCTGAGGTGTATCTACATATTTTTTCTGTTGTTTTGTTTTCGTATTTATTTTTTTTGCTTAATAAAATACCACCCCATCCCAAGGATGATCCATCTGTTTCTATTATTAAATATTCTGTTTGTAATGGTAAACTTAAAGGTTGCAAATTGCTTGCTATTTCTTTTATTTTTTGTATTTGTTTTATGTCTTCAATATTAAAATCTCTGTTTCCTTTTGGGCTAGCCTTATTATATAAAGGCCCAGTATATTTTGAAAGGTTTTTAATATATGGTCTTGCATAATTAACAAGCCCAAGAAAAGCTTGTAATTGTTTTAAATTTTCTATTTTGTCAGGAAATTCTAGTATCTTTTTTGTTATATGAGGTTGTAATTCTATAGTTCCTTTGCCAATACGGGCTCCAAGAAATTCTATAGTATTTTTGATTAGTTCTATTTTTCTTTTTGATATAATTAGGCCATGTGCCTCAATTAATTTTAGAACTGTGTATAAGTGTGATATATGTTCTTGTTTTGTTTTTGAAAAAACAAGGATATCATCAATATAAACGCAAGTGTATTTACTGCAATGTTGGAAAACATTGTCCATTTTTCTTTGGAAAATTTGTGGTGCGTTTTTTAATCCGAAAGGCATGACAAGCCATTCATAATGACCTTCACTACATGTGAAAGCAGTCCATGGTATGGAGTCTGGGTGCATTTTTACTTGCCAGAATCCTGATTTGAGATCAAATTTAGAAAACCAATTTGAACCTTGTATTTTGTTAATGAGAACATCTTTGTTTGGTATACAATATCCATCTTCATGGGTATTGTCATTAAGTCTTGTATAGTTCATGACCATTCTGGATTGGCCACGTTTTCTTTCAGATTCTTTTTGTACAATGAATGCTGCCGTTCTATGTCTTGAATCTGTTTTTCTTATGATATTTAGATCAGTAAGAATTTTGATATGCATTTTAAATTCATCCATGATCCAATTATCATATTTTGGAGAACCAGTTTTTATTGTTAGGTCTGGGTTTATTATTTCTAGTTTACATTGTATTTTATCTTTATCCCAGAATTTTAATGGTTTTTCTCCTATAATTTCTATTTTTTCTAATTTAGAAATTATTTGTTCAATGTCATCTTTTGTTAGTAATAATTTACTAATATCTTGTGGATTTATCATTTGTAAATCATTTATCAAGTCTTTTCTCTTATAAATATAATTTTTTGTTGAAAGAAATTCATCATCGTTTTGTTCATTTTTATTGTTTGGTTGAGTTATATGATTTAGGTTTTTGCATTGGCCAGGAATTGGGCAATTGCAGTTTGTTAATTTGTCTTTTGAGGTGTCTTTATTCCCACCACGCTTTTCTCGTGCAAACTCTGAGAGTATGGGTGTAAGTGTTGTTTTTTTGGAAATTTGGATATAATCTTTATTAAATGAAAAACTGCCATTGTCATTTAATAAAAAATCCAACCCAAGTATTAATTTAATATCTTGTAGGTTTAATTCTAAAACCCAAAGTTGTTTTATATTATAATATGGGGACCATTCTCCGCATGTATTGGTAAAACATATGTTTATATTTTTTACAATGTCTGTTATTATAGTTGTTGTTCCATCAAATTGGACGCTTTGCTTTGGTTTATCTGCTTTTGTAACATGTTTGTATGGAACAAGACTAGAGCAAATAGTTGAACTAGTTGCACCTGTATCAATGAAAGCTAAAACTTGAATGTCCACCCCTTTTATATTTAGTTTCGTTGGAATACGTAGTTCTTTCAAACTCCCAGTATTACAAATAAGAGGAATTTGTATCGGTTTATCAATATTATTTAAATGAGCATGATGTTCATGGTCATTGTTTAGAGGTGTATTATGGTAGAGGGTATTATTTAAATTGATTTGTTCTTGGCTAAATATTTGTTCATCTAATAACTTGTTAGAGGTAATTATAGTTTTTCCTTTGTCAAGGGTAAGTATTTTATTTCTCAAGTCTTCTATTTCTATTTCAATATTATTTGTTCTTTCTTCGAGAATTTTTATTCTGTCTTCATTTATTTTATTCTTGTCAGTATAAATAAGTTTTACTTCTTTAGGAACTTGTATAGCAAATTTATTTGTAGCACAAATTTGGCAAATTTCTATTGTACAAATTGTACATTTATATCTTTTGTCAAAAGCAGGATACCAAGGACAAAATTCACATTTTTTTGTGTCAGTTCCCATTTTATATTTAAAATTATGGATACAATTTTCTTTATTCATCATGTTGAAAAAAGTCTCATTTGTTATATTTTCTTCAAATGTTGTTAGTTCATTGATTAGACCATAATCAGATGAATTTGCTTGTTCATGTTCTTCTAATCCTTCAAGAGAGATTATAGAATATATTGTGGATGTTTCAGAAACATCAGAAGCAATTTCTATTAGGTCTTCTTTGACTGAATCAACAAGGTTTGATTCTCTTGTATATAAGTTTTGTTTTTTTGGGCATGCGGATGATAAATGTCTCTTTTCATTGCATGCGAAACATGTAATTGTATTTGTGTAAGTTTTCTTGGGATTATATTTCCTGACATGTCTATCTTTATTTAAGTAAGGTTTTCTAGCATTAGATTTTCTTAAATAGTATTTTTTTGTATATTTCTTTTTGAATTTTGGTTTGTTTTCAATCTTATAAGAACCATATTGTTGTGGTGTATATATTTGTCCACAAAAACCATAATTCTTTTGTTTTAATTCCTTTTGAATTTTTATGTAAGTACATCTCTTTTTTAATTCTGATATAATATGTGTAATCCTTATCCCAATGTTGTTATAATTCGGAGGTAAATTTTCAGGTTTATCTTGATAATCCGTTATCCAAGATCTATGGATTTCTTTTCCTAAATCACCTGGTAATTTAGAAAATAACCTGTTGCCTACTTCAGTATTGTAATAATTTCCTGAAATTGTAGCATAGTGCAAGTATTCTTTTAAGAATTTTATTATATATCTCCAGTCTAGGAGTTGTATTTGTTCAAGGTCTCGCATTGCTTCTTGTTGTCTTATTGTTATTCCTGTATTTACATCCCTTCCAGTTAAGATGGTGTGGATGGAATAAGCAAAGTTGTAGATATTGTTTCCTTGAGCAACAAGGTTTGCAATATCTCCTGGGAAATCTTTTTTGTATGATTCCCATATTGCCTTAGCATTGTCTCCTAAGTAATTTTCGGCAATCCTAATCATTTCTTCACCAGAATTGACATTTAAGTGTCTTGCTGAATAGTCCCTGGCAATTGCAGCAGTCCATTGTTCTAGATATGTATCTAGTAACTGAGGATGACATTCAGTTATATTTAAAATAACTGAGTTATTTTGGAAGTAAGATTTTTCATCTGGTAATCTTTTTCCTGTTGTTCTTAAATTTGGATTTTTGTCTATATATGTATTGTAAGCCCTCCTAGGAGGTTGTCCTATCTCATATGGCATTGTTTGGTCTTTGTTTCTATCTGGATATTTGTGACTTATTCCTGATTCAACACTTGATTCAGGGTCAGCTAAATCCATATGTTCTGTGAATTCTGAGATTATGTCTTCAGGGATATTGTATTTAGGAATTTCTGAAGTTAATAAAGAATCGTTTAGATAAATATCCATATTTTGTATTTCTCTTATTCTTATATTATTTTCATCGTCAATATAGATAAAGGTATCTTGGTTTATTTGTCCTGATGATTTTAGACTTTGTTCGAGATTAAATATGTCAGATGGTTCGAGGGCCATCCCTAGTTCTTTAGGATAAATTATTTTATCCATTTATCCTTTTGCTTAATTCTTCAACTTCATCATCTGTCTCAACTTCTTGTTGGTTTGATGGACCATAATCTTTAAATCTTATGGACATGGACTTGTTTAGGTTGTTGTATGTTACGACACTGTTTGGTTTTACTGTTGCGGCTGTTTCATTTGGATTTGTTATATTCCATTCATGACCAGCAAGAACAGAGGAATCAATTTCCATTGGTTTTATGAAGTTTATTCCAGTGGAATTTAATGTTTCAATGATCTTATCTAGTTTTAATTTTATTTTAGGGGCATGTCTTGACATACATTTCCCTAAAAATGTTATGTCAAGCAATATGTTTTTTCCTTGGAAATTTTCATATCCTTTAGTTTGTATAATTAATTTTACATGTTTGTAAAAATCAGTTATATCCATAGTAAAGTTTGGGGCTATATAAACAATTCCAACGTTGTTGTTCATATCAACTTCCATAGTTCCAAATATGGCTCTATCTAAGTCTTGGTGTCTGTCGTCTATTAGTATTAATAAGAGTTTGGCTCCTATTTTTTGCCTTGTTAATCCTCTTACTCCTATGACAATAAGTCCTAGGTGGATCAGTTTGTATTTTTGTATTTTAAGCTGATTTATGGCTTCTGGAGTCATAAGGCTTATTATTTGTTGGTTCCCATCTGGAACAGCAAACATCTGTTCTCTGTGGTGTCTGTATAATCCTGTTATTACAGTAAATATACCAGTTCTGTATATTTCTCTGGGGTTTAATGTATTTAATTGGTTATTCGAAAATATTTCAATATCTCTATTAAGATCAATTATTTCTTCTAATTGGGTTTGTGTATTTGTACTTCTTCTGAGTACATTATCTATCCATCCTAATGCTGAGATAGAATTTGTTTCATTAGTCCTATTGGATCTATCATCTGTTAGGGTTCTAGAGGAACCTCCAAAGGATAATCTTCTATTGTTTGTGCTCATATTTTATCCTTATCAAGTTGTTTGTACATGAGAAAATTCATTTTTGATTTTTTACTTATTATTGTCGTTGTAGGATCACTTGGTCCTAAATTTAATTTTTGTAAACTTTCTGTTAGTTTGTTTATTTCATATTCTTGGTCTTTACCAGTTTTGTCTATGTCAAACATTTTGTTTTGAATACTATCAATTTTATTTTGTAATTGTGTTATCATTGCAATTATTGTGTTGTTTTGTAAAATCATTATCCTATCATTTTTTTTGTGTAGTATCATCTTTATTATACCCAACATTTATAGTTGAATCAAAAAATCTGTAACTTGATTCAATATATTTTGTTGCTTCTTGATAATATTTATTTTCAAAACTCATTTAATTTAAGATGTAATGTTTGATTTCACTGATCATTTTCTCTATTTGTTGTATCTGTTTTTCGAACTCTTGTTTATCTTTTCCTGTTTGGTGTTTTAGTTCTATTAATAAATCTTTGTAATGTATTTCTATATCTTTAGGTTTATTTTCTTCAATTAAGTTTTTTAATTGGATTATGTCCTTCTTATTAGGAAATTCTTTTAGTTTTAATACTTTAAATTTGTCCGACAGTTTCTTTAGGGTTAATTCAAAACTATCTATTTTGATTAAATTTGTTTTCAAATATTCTTGGTTATTTGAAATTTGTTTTAGTAATTTTTTTTTTCAATTATCCCTTCAAGGACTAATTGCATTAAGTTATAGTGTTTTTCATTATAAAGGTTTAAATTCTCACTTAGTTCGATTATTAAATCTGTCAAAGAATTCATATGTTCAATTTCTGAATGGAGCTTATGTTTATGTTCGAAATTGTTAATGTAACATATGTGTTTCTGTTTGTCTAGGGTAATAATCCTTTTTGTTGGATTATTAATTTCTAGATTAAGGTAGTTGAATTTTTTATAATTCATTTATTATTTTATGTGGCCAGTGAATTACCAGCTCTGATACCAGAAAAAGAGGGGGGGTGTGTGATTGGTTTGGCATAAGTTATTTACTGTTAATATAATTAGTTATTATAACTAAAATGTTTTGTACAATGTCCTGGATATATATGCTGAAAGCAAATCCAGAGATGAATTTTATTGGGTATGTTAAAATTTCTATTATACTATGCAGAATAATTTGTTTGTTCATCTTTGTTACCTTACTGGCAACTTGAAGGATTAAAACCCAAGGGTGCAGTAAGTAGAGTAGTGAAATAGGAATTAGGAACCCATTCCATTTTTTCTCGTTCAGAGTCTTCTAATTTTTGTTTCACCATCTTGTAACTATCCTCTTTTAGTAAAATTCATTGTACACGTTACACTCATCTGTCCAGGACAGATCTAGCTGGCTGTTTAGCCATCTATTGATACCAGAAAAAGAGGGGGGGTGTGTGATTGGTTTGGCATAAGTTATTTACTGTTAATATAATTAGTTATTATAACTAAAATGTTTTGTACAATGTCCTGGATATATATGCTGAAAGCAAATCCAGAGATGAATTTTATTGTGTATGTTAAAATTTCTATTATACTATGCAGAATAATTTGTTTGTTCATCTTTGTTACCTTACTGGCAACTTGAAGGATTAAAACCCAAGGGTGCAGTAAGTAGAGTAGTGAAATAGGAATTAGGAACCCATTCCATTTTTTCTCGTTCAGAGTCTTCTAATTTTTGTTTCACCATCTTGTAACTATCCTCTTTTAGTAAAATTCATTGTACACGTTACACTCATCTGTCCAGGACAGATCTAGCTGGCTGTTTAGCCATCTATTGTTATCCTCAAGAACATATTGTCTAATAATTTTGTAGTTTTCTTCATAAACTAAGTTAAGTATTCTAGTTGTGTCTTTTGTTTTTACCTCTTGTTGTTTTATTTTGGTTACAACTTTAGTTTTGTCAAGCTTTGGTTCATCTGAAAGTTCTATGAGTTCTTCAGTGTATTTATGTTTGAAAATTTTTGCTATGTTATACTGTTGATCTATATTCATGTTTGTTTGTTTTAGGACAAAAAGTATTTTTATCATAAATTTATCTTCTAAAAAGTTTTGTAATGATTCTATGGTGTCTATGTTAGGTAAATTTTTCATACTTGGCTTATTTTGTCTGTGATTTCATGGTCTGTTTTATTTTGGTTTGCTTTAAATTTATTCCATTCTATGCAGAAATCTTTCATGAATTTTTCTGTTATTATGATATTTCCTGGTTCTCTGTATATGCTAAAGTTTTTGAACATTTGTAATAGGTCTGTTTCACAGTCAAAAATATTTATTAATTCAGTTGTGTATTTTTGTTTGAATATCACTAAGATCTGATGTTGTTGGTCTTTAGAAAGTTGGCTATTTTTTGTGATTTTTATTATGTTTGTTAAAAATTGTTTTTCTAGATATTGTTGTAGTTTTTCCATAACAGTTGTTAGTTGCGAAAATATTTTTGTAAGATAAATTGTTCGTAACAAGTTCTTTTTAAAGAGAGTAGTCAAAGCTTTCAGAAAGTACTTTTGGGTTTTCTCATAGAAAAAAGTAAGGGCCTTTTTTTTTCAAAACGTTTTTACTAGAACAAACCTTATTTCTTTTAAATTTTTTTGATAAACTGGGCTTATTATTATTTTCATTCCTCACCTTGTTATCCTAAAGAGTTTCTTCCCCTATATGCCTAACGACTTCCTGTCTAAACGGCTTTGGATGGGTACTTAGCTCTGTCAAGCGGATGTACGTCTGTTGGAATCATAAATAATTTTAATCCAGAATAAAAAAAAATTTTAGTAAAGATTTAAGGGTGTCATAGTATCAATTGAACTTTTGAAGTTTCATCAATAGATAATAAAAATTAAGAAAGACAATGGATAATAAGGCACTTACATATTTTTAATGAAGAAAAACCTGTTCCTTTCTTGAGCCTTGACTTGGGTGTTTAGCTAGAATTCATCTGAGTTGCAGCCATTAACAAGGAAAGAAGTTTTTTAATTAAGATGGAAAGTTTTACAACGAAGGCTTACAGTGGTAGCTAAATTTTTTTTTCTATATCTTACATAACAAACTACATCTCCTTATATAGATGGAGAAAAGATACAAGAACCAGACAGCTGTCTGTTGATACATAGTGGAGATAAATATATTCTCCATTATTGAAAGCACTAAGAAAAAGGTACATACTTTACATTTGTTTTAATAAAAAGATGGCCAGCGTACTACATCTTTTTAAAAAGTGGATTCTTTCTTTGCCTGGAAGAAAACTTTGTAGGCTTTGTTTTTGTTAAGTGGAGAATAATCTGTCAACTCAATCATCTGTAGACATAGTAGTTGATTCTATGTCATCATCAATGTTTCTTTTTCTTTGTCTTTCTTTCCTGTAGTTTTGTATTAGGGACGGTTTAGGATGGAAAATGTCGAAATTTCTGTGATGAATCCCTTGATCTCTTAGCATATTTGTGATAAAATTTTTTGTAGTAGGAGTTTCTGTATAAAGGAATTTGTTTTTTGTATCCCATTCATCTTCTTCAACAATTTTTGTGGCTCTATATCTTTCGTAGGCTTGTTCTTTAATCTCTTTGTATTGGATAACTTCTGGTTTGTAGTCTGTAACCCAATCTGTATAATCTTGATCAAGAAACTTTGCTTTAACCTGTACTGCATGTTTTGTAGGTTCGAAAATATGTTTGCCAAAATGAGGTGGTATAGACTTAAAATCCATGTATATATCTGTCGCTAATATGTTTGTGAGTTGTTCTATGGTAGTTCCAAAAGGTTCTGGTATGTCATCTTGGATCCATTCTTCTGCATAAATCCTTTTGACAAATCCAAAATTTATTAGTACCATGGGATCTAGTACTATGTCTTTGTGGATTAGGTATTTGTACTTGTTGAGGTTAAGTGTTACTTGTGGGATAGCACATATAATTGTACATGGACAATTTGTACTTGTTTGTAAACATTGGGATTGCTTTTTTGTACAAGGTATGTTGGTGTTCCTCATTATCTCCCAATGGATTTGCAGGCCTTCATTTTTAATGTGGGATATTTGTGAGAAGAATTCGCAAATATTATTGAACATATTTGGAGATTGTTCCAGAATATGATAAACGAATTGTAATTCTCTAGTCATTTGTTCAGGGAAGCTTGGTAAAACAATTTTTTGTGGAGGTTTGTTGTGAGGAGATGGTGGTTGGAAATTTGTTTTTGGTTGTCCCAAATTTGTCATTTTTGTAGTAGTAGTCTTTGTTGCCGAGGCATAAGAGGTTTGGGGCCTCAGGTTTATTGAAGAAGAAGCCTCGAGTGGTTCTTCCTTTGTAAATTTCCCCAAAGATATTTTTTGTAAACTTTGTATATCATCAGAAATAATAAAATCATCTCTAAAGTTTTTTTGTAATTCGGTAATTGCTTCATCATATGTGTTGAAACCTTTGTAAAGTGGGTTCCCATATCTGGGATTTTGTTTTAGAAAATTTATTTTTACTATAATCTGTTCCCATGAGGCATATATGCCAGCATCAGGACCTGTAAAAAGACCATAATAAAGGTATTTTTTGTCTTGTAACTTTGTAAAAATTTGTAGGAGTGTGTACAAAACACTCAGCTTTTGTTTGTTGGATTCCTGTGGTGTCTTCATGTTCCAGATATTATCTAGGACCATTTGTTGTTCTTCTGTGACTTTCATTTTTGTCTGGAACTTATTTTGTTTTGGATATGTTTTGAGATGCATAGAAGGATCTTGTTCTCCCATATTTGTCTTTTGTTGTATCTGTTTTTCGAACTCTTGTTTATCTTTTCCTGTTTGGTGTTTTAGTTCTATTAATAAATCTTTGTAATGTATTTCTATATCTTTAGGTTTATTTTCTTCAATTAAGTTTTTTAATTGGATTATGTCCTTCTTATTAAGAAATTCTTTTAGTTTTAATACTTTAAATTTGTCCGACAGTTTCTTTAGGGTTAATTCAAAACTATCTATTTTGATTAAATTTGTTTTCAAATATTCTTGGTTATTTGAAATTTGTTTTAGTAATTTATTTTTTTCAATTATCCCTTCAAGGACTAATTGCATTAAGTTATAGTGTTTTTCATTATAAAGGTTTAAATTCTCACTTAGTTCGATTATTAAATCTGTCAAAGAATTCATATGTTCAATTTCTGAATGGAGCTTATGTTTATGTTCGAAATTGTTAATGTAACATATGTGTTTCTGTTTGTCTAGGGTAATAATCCTTTTTGTTGGATTATTAATTTCTAGATTAAGGTAGTTGAATTTTTTATAATTCATTTATTATTTTATGTGGCCAGTGAATTACCTCTAACGAGTTATTAGATGAACAAATATTTAGCCAAGAACAAATCAATTTAAATAATACCCTCTACCATAATACACCTCTAAACAATGACCATGAACATCATGCTCATTTAAATAATATTGATAAACCGATACAAATTCCTCTTATTTGTAATACTGGGAGTTTGAAAGAACTACGTATTCCAACGAAACTAAATATAAAAGGGGTGGACATTCAAGTTTTAGCTTTCATTGATACAGGTGCAACTAGTTCAACTATTTGCTCTAGTCTTGTTCCATACAAACATGTTACAAAAGCAGATAAACCAAAGCAAAGCGTCCAATTTGATGGAACAACAACTATAATAACAGACATTGTAAAAAATATAAACATATGTTTTACCAATACATGCGGAGAATGGTCCCCATATTATAATATAAAACAACTTTGTATCGGTATAAATAATATAAACATATGTTTTACCAATGAAAAACACTATAACTTAATGCAATTAGTCCTTGAAGGGATAATTGAAAAAAATAAATTACTAAAACAAATTTCAAATAACCAAGAATATTTGAAAACAAATTTAATCAAAATAGATAGTTTTGAATTAACCCTAAAGAAACCGTCGGACAAATTTAAAGTATTAAAACTAAAAGAATTTCCTAATAAGAAGGACATAATCCAATTAAAAAACTTAATTGAAGAAAATAAACCTAAAGATATAGAAATACATTACAAAGATTTATTAATAGAACTAAAACACCAAACAGGAAAAGATAAACAAGAGTTCGAAAAACAGATACAACAAATAGAGAAAATGATCAGTGAAATCAAACATTACATCTTAAATTAAATGAGTTTTGAAAATAAATATTATCAAGAAGCAACAAAATATATTGAATCAAGTTACAGATTTTTTGATTCAACTATAAATGTTGGGTATAATAAAGATGATACTACACAAAAAAATGATAGGATAATGATTTTACAAAACAACACAATAATTGCAATGATAACACAATTACAAAATAAAATTGATAGTATTCAAAACATAATGTTTGACATAGACAAAACTGGTAAAGACCAAGAATATTAAATAAACAAACTAACAGAAAGTTTACAAAAATTAAATTTAGGACCAAGTGATCCTACAACGACAATAATAAGTAAAAAATCAAAAATGAATTTTCTCATGTACAAACAACTTGATAAGGATAAAATATGAGCACAAACAATAGAAGATTATCCTTTGGAGGTTCCTCTAGAACCCTAACAGATGATAGATCCAATAGGACTAATGAAACAAATTCTATCTCAGCATTAGGATGGATAGATAATGTACTCAGAAGAAGTACAAATACACAAACCCAATTAGAAGAAATAATTGATCTTAATAGAGATATTGAAATATTTTCGAATAACCAATTAAATACATTAAACCCCAGAGAAATATACAGAACTGGTATATTTACTGTAATAACAGGATTATACAGACACCACAGAGAACAGATGTTTGTTGTTCCAGATGGGAACCAACAAATAATAAGCCTTATGACTCCAGAAGCCATAAATCAGCTTAAAATACAAAAATACAAACTGATCCACCTAGGACTTATTGTCATAGGAGTAAGAGGATTAACAAGGCAAAAAATAGGAGCCAAACTCTTATTAATACTAATAGACGACAGACACCAAGACTTAGATAGAGCCATATTTGGAACTATGGAAGTTGATATGAACAACAACGTTGGAATTGTTTATATAGCCCCAAACTTTACTATGGATATAACTGATTTTTACAAACATGTAAAATTAATTATACAAACTAAAGGATATGAAAATTTCCAAGGAAAAAACATATTGCTTGACATAACATTTTTAGGAAAATGTATGTCAAGACATGCCCCTAAAATAAAATTAAAACTAGATAAGATCATTGAAACATTAAATTCCACTGGAATAAACTTCATAAAACCAATGGAAATTGATTCCTCTGTTCTTGCTGGTCATGAATGGAATATAACAAATCCAAGTGAAACAGCCGCAACAGTAAAACCAAACAGTGTCGTAACATACAACAACCTAAACAAGTCCATGTCCATAAGATTTAAAGATTATGGTCCATCAAACCAACAAGAAGTTGAGACAGATGATGAAGTTGAAGAATTAAGCAAAAGGATAAATGGATAAAATAATTTATCCTAAAGAACTAGGGATGGCCCTCAAACCATCTGACATATTTAATCTCGAACAAAGTCTAAAATCATCAGGACAAATAAACCAAGATACCTTTATCTATATTGACGATGAAAATAATATAAGAATAAGAGAAATACAAAATATGGATATTTATCTAAACGATTCTTTATTAACTTCAGAAATTCCTAAATACAATATCCCTGAAGACATAATCTCAGAATTCACAGAACATATGGATTTAGCTGACCCTGAATCAAGTGTTGAATCAGGAATAAGTCACAAATATCCAGATAGAAACAAAGACCAAACAATGCCATATGAGATAGGACAACCTCCTAGGAGGACTTACAATACATATATAGACAAAAATCCAAATTTAAGAACAACAGGAAAAAGATTACCAGATGAAAAATCTTACTTCCAAAATAACTCAGTTATTTTAAATATAACTGAATGTCATCCTCAGTTACTAGATACATATCTAGAACAATGGACTGCTGCAATTGCCAGGGACTATTCAGCAAGACACTTAAATGTCAATTCTGGTGAAGAAATGATTAGGATTGCCGAAAATTACTTAGGAGACAATGCTAAGGCAATATGGGAATCATACAAAAAAGATTTCCCAGGAGATATTGCAAACCTTGTTGCTCAAGGAAACAATATCTACAACTTTGCTTATTCCATCCACACCATCTTAACTGGAAGGGATGTAAATACAGGAATAACAATAAGACAACAAGAAGCAATGCGAGACCTTGAACAAATACAACTCCTAGACTGGAGATATATAATAAAATTCTTAAAAGAATACTTGCACTATGCAATTTCAGGAAATTATTACAATACTGAAGTAGGCAACAGGTTATTTTCTAAATTACCAGGTGATTTAGGAAAAGAAATCCATAGATCTTGGATAACGGATTATCAAGATAAACCTGAAAATTTACCTCCGAATTATAACAACATTGGGATAAGGATTACACATATTATATCAGAATTAAAAAAGAGATGTACTTACATAAAAATTCAAAAGGAATTAAAACAAAAGAATTATGGTTTTTGTGGACAAATATATACACCACAACAATATGGTTCTTATAAGATTGAAAACAAACCAAAATTCAAAAAGAAATATACAAAAAAATACTATTTAAGAAAATCTAATGCTAGAAAACCTTACTTAAATAAAGATAGACATGTCAGGAAATATAATCCCAAGAAAACTTACACAAATACAATTACATGTTTCGCATGCAATGAAAAGGGACATTTATCATCCTCATGCCCAAAAAAACAAAACTTATATACAAGAGAATCAAACCTTGTTGATTCAGTCAAAGAAGACCTAATAGAAATTGCTTCTGATGTTTCTGAAACATCCACAATATATTCTATAATCTCTCTTGAAGGATTAGAAGAACATGAACAAGCAAATTCATCTGATTATGGTCTAATCAATGAACTAACAACATTTGAAGAAAATATAACAAATGAGACTTTTTTCAACATGATGAATAAAGAAAATTGTATCCATAATTTTAAATATAAAATGGGAACTGACACAAAAAAATGTGAATTTTGTCCTTGGTATCCTGCTTTTGACAAAAGATATAAATGTACAATTTGTACAATAGAAATTTGCCAAATTTGTGCTACAAATAAATTTGCTATACAAGTTCCTAAAGAAGTAAAACTTATTTATACTGACAAGAATAAAATAAATGAAGACAGAATAAAAATTCTCGAAGAAAGAACAAATAATATTGAAATAGAAATAGAAGACTTGAGAAATAAAATACTTACCCTTGACAAAGGAAAAACTATAATTACCTCTAACGAGTTATTAGATGAACAAATATTTAGCCAAGAACAAATCAATTTAAATAATACCCTCTACCATAATACACCTCTAAACAATGACCATGAACATCATGCTCATTTAAATAATATTGATAAACCGATACAAATTCCTCTTATTTGTAATACTGGGAGTTTGAAAGAACTACGTATTCCAACGAAACTAAATATAAAAGGGGTGGACATTCAATTTTTAGCTTTCATTGATACAGGTGCAACTAGTTCAACTATTTGCTCTACTCTTGTTCCATACAAACATGTTACAAAAGCAGATAAACCAAAGCAAAGCGTCCAATTTGATGGAACAACAACTATAATAAAAGACATTGTAAAAAATATAAACATATGTTTTACCAATACATGCGGAGAATGGTCCCCATATTATAATATAAAACAACTTTGGGTTTTAGAATTAAACCTACAAGATATTAAATTAATACTTGGGTTGGATTTTTTATTAAATGACAATGGCAGTTTTTCATTTAATAAAGATTATATCCAAATTTCCAAAAAAACAACACTTACACCCATACTCTCAGAGTTTGCACGAGAAAAGCATGGTGGGAATAAAGACACCTCAAAAGACAAATTAACAAACTGCAATTGCCCAATTCCTGGCCAATGCAAAAACCTAAATCATATAACTCAACCAAACAATAAAAATGAACAAAACGATGATGAATTTCTTTCAACAAAAAATTATATTTATAAGAGAAAAGACTTGATAAATGATTTACAAATGATAAATCCACAAGATATTAGTAAATTATTACTAACAAAAGATGACATTGAACAAATAATTTCTAAATTAGAAAAAATAGAAATTATAGGAGAAAAACCATTAAAATTCTGGGATAAAGATAAAATACAATGTAAACTAGAAATAATAAACCCAGACCTAACAATAAAAACTGGTTCTCCAAAATATGATAATTGGATCATGGATGAATTTAAAATGCATATCAAAATTCTTACTGATCTAAATATCATAAGAAAAACAGATTCAAGACATAGAACGGCAGCATTCATTGTACAAAAAGAATCTGAAAGAAAACGTGGCCAATCCAGAATGGTCATGAACTATACAAGACTTAATGACAATACCCATGAAGATGGATATTGTATACCAAACAAAGATGTTCTCATTAACAAAATACAAGGTTCAAATTGGTTTTCTAAATTTGATCTCAAATCAGGATTCTGGCAAGTAAAAATGCACCCAGACTCCATACCATGGACTGCTTTCACATGTAGTGAAGGTCATTATGAATGGCTTGTCATGCCTTTCGGATTAAAAAACGCACCACAAATTTTCCAAAGAAAAATGGACAATGTTTTCCAACATTGCAGTAAATACACTTGCGTTTATATTGATGATATCCTTGTTTTTTCAAAAACAAAACAAGAACATATATCACACTTATACACAGTTCTAAAATTAATTGAGGCACATGGCCTAATTATATCAAAAAGAAAAATAGAACTAATCAAAAATACTATAGAATTTCTTGGAGCCCGTATTGGCAAAGGAACTATAGAATTACAACCTCATATAACAAAAAAGATACTAGAATTTCCTGACAAAATAGAAAATTTAAAACAATTACAAGCTTTTCTTGGGCTTGTTAATTATGCAAGACCATATATTAAAAACCTTTCAAAATATACGGGCCTTTATATAATAAGGCTAGCCCAAAAGGAAACAGAGATTTTAATATTGAAGACATAAAACAAATACAAAAAATAAAAGAAATTGCAAGCAATATGCAACCTTTAAGTTTACCATTACAAACAGAATATTTAATAATAGAAACAGATGGATCATCCTTGGGATGGGGTGGTATTTTATTAAGCAAAAAAAATAAATACGAAAACAAAACAACAGAAAAAATATGTAGATACACCTCAGGTATATACAGAGAAAAAGGTTATATGACCTCTCTAGATTATGAAATTTTAGCCATAATAAATGTTCTAGAATCCTTTAAACTATTCATAATCTCACAAAGGGAGATAACAATCAGAACTGACTGTGAATCTATAGTCAAATATACAGAAAATAAAAAGGACAAAGGAATACTAAATAATAGATGGCTCAAATTTAAAAATGCTATAACAAATTGTGGAACAAACATACTTTGGGAGCATATAAAAGGCAAAGATAATTTCTTGCCAGACAAACTTTCCAAGTTGTTAAGATAGATCTACATTTTACTAACAATCTTTATGCAGATTACAGAAAAACAAAAGACAAATATGGGAGAACAAGATCCTTCTATGCATCTCAAAACATATCCAAAACAAAATAAGTTCCAGACAAAAATGAAAGTCACAGAAGAACAACAAATGGTCCTAGATAATATCTGGAACATGAAGACACCACAGGAATCCAACAAACAAAAGCTGAGTGTTTTGTACACACTCCTACAAATTTTTACAAAGTTACAAGACAAAAAATACCTTTATTATGGTCTTTTTACAGGTCCTGATGCTGGCATATATGCCTCATGGGAGCAGATTATAGTAAAAATAAATTTTCTAAAACAAAATCCCAGATATGGGAACCCACTTTACAAAGGTTTCAACACATATGATGAAGCAATTACCGAATTACAAAAAAACTTTGGAGATGATTTTATTATTTCTGATGATATACAAAGTTTACAAAAAATATCTTTGGGGAAATTTACAAAGGAAGAACCACTCGAGGCTTCTTCTTCAATAAACCTGAGGCCCCAAACCTCTTATGCCTCGGCAACAAAGACTACTACTACAAAAATGAAAAATTTGGGACAACCAAAAACAAATTTCCAACCACCATCTCCTCACAACAAACCTCCACAAAAAATTGTTTTACCAAGCTTCCCTGAACAAATGACTAGAGAATTACAATTCGTTTATCATATTCTGGAACAATCTCCAAATATGTTCAATAATATTTGCGAATTCTTCTCACAAATATCCCACATTAAAAATGAAGGCCTGCAAATCCATTGGGAGATAATGAGGAACACCAACATACCTTGTACAAAAAAGCAATCCCAATGTTTACAAACAAGTACAAATTGTCCATGTACAATTATATGTGCTATCCCACAAGTAACACTTAACCTCAACAAGTACAAATACCTAATCCACAAAGACATAGTACTAGATCCCATGGTACTAATAAATTTTGGATTTGTCAAAAGGATTTATGCAGAAGAATGGATCCAAGATGACATACCAGAACCTTTTGGAACTACCATAGAACAACTCACAAACATATTAGCGACAGATATATACATGGATTTTAAGTCTATACCACCTCATTTTGGCAAACATATTTTCGAACCTACAAAACATGCAGTACAGGTTAAAGCAAAGTTTCTTGATCAAGATTATACAGATTGGGATACAGACTACAAACCAGAAGTTATCCAATACAAAGAGATTAAAGAACAAGCTTACGAAAGATATAGAGCCACAAAAATTGTTGAAGAAGATGAATGGGATACAAAAAACAAATTCCTTTATACAGAAACTCCTACTACAAAAATTTTTATCACAAATATGCTAAGAGATCAAGGGATTCATCACAGAAATTTCGACATTTTCCATCCTAAACCGTCCCTAATACAAAACTACAGGAAAGAAAGACAAAGAAAAAGAAACATTGATGATGACATAGAATCAACTACTATGTCTACAGATGATTGAGTTGACAGATTATTCTCCACTTAACAAAAACAAAGCCTACAAAGTTTTCTTCCAGGCAAAGAAAGAATCCACTTTTTAAAAAGATGTAGTACGCTGGCCATCTTTTTATTAAAACAAATGTAAAGTATGTACCTTTTTCTTAGTGCTTTCAATAATGGAGAATATATTTATCTCCACTATGTATCAACAGACAGCTGTCTGGTTCTTGTATCTTTTCTCCAACTATATAAGGAGATGTAGTTTGTTATGTAAGATATAGAAAAAAAATTTTAGCTACCACTGTAAGCCTTCGTTGTAAAACTTTCCATCTTAATTAAAAAACTTCTTTCCTTGTTAATGGCTGCAACTCAGATGAATTCTAGCTAAACACCCAAGTCAAGGCTCAAGAAAGGAACAGGTTTTTCTTCATTAAAAATATGCAAGTGCCTTATTATCCATTGTCTTTCTTAATTTTCATTATCTATTGATGAAACTTCAAAAGTTCAATTGATACTATGACACCCTTAAATCTTTACTAAATTTTTTTTTATTCTGGATTAAAATTATTTATGATTCCAACAGACGTACATCCGCTTGACAGAGCTAAGTACCCATCCAAAGCCGTTTAGACAGGAAGTCGTTAGGCATATAGGGGAAGAAACTCTTTAGGATAACAAGGTGAGGAATGAAAATAATAATAAGCCCAGTTTATCAAAAATTTTTAAAAGAAATAAGGTTTGTTCTAGTAAAAACGTTTTGAAAAAAAAAGGCCCTTACTTTTTTCTATGAGAAAACCCAAAAGTACTTTCTGAAAGCTTTGACTACTCTCTTTAAAAAGAACTTGTTACGAACAATTTATCTTACAAAAATATTTTCGCAACTAACAACTGTTATGGAAAAACTACAACAATATCTAGAAAAACAATTTTTAACAAACATAATAAAAATCACAAAAAATAGCCAACTTTCTAAAGACCAACAACATCAGATCTTAGTGATATTCAAACAAAAATACACAACTGAATTAATAAATATTTTTGACTGTGAAACAGACCTATTACAAATGTTCAAAAACTTTAGCATATACAGAGAACCAGGAAATATCATAATAACAGAAAAATTCATGAAAGATTTCTGCATAGAATGGAATAAATTTAAAGCAAACCAAAATAAAACAGACCATGAAATCACAGACAAAATAAGCCAAGTATGAAAAATTTACCTAACATAGACACCATAGAATCATTACCAAACTTTTTAGAAGATAAATTTATGATAAAAATACTTTTTGTCCTAAAACAAACAAACATGAATATAGATCAACAGTATAACATAGCAAAAATTTTCAAACATAAATACACTGAAGAACTCATAGAACTTTCAGATGAACCAAAGCTTGACAAAACTAAAGTTGTAACCAAAATAAAACAACAAGAGGTAAAAACAAAAGACACAACTAGAATACTGAACTTAGTTTATGAAGAAAACTACAAAATTATTAGACAATATGTTCTTGAGGATAACAATAGATGGCTAAACAGCCAGCTAGATCTGTCCTGGACAGATGAGTGTAACGTGTACAATGAATTTTACTAAAAGAGGATAGTTACAAGATGGTGAAACAAAAATTAGAAGACTCTGAACGAGAAAAAATGGAATGGGTTCCTAATTCCTATTTCACTACTCTACTTACTGCACCCTTGGGTTTTAATCCTTCAAGTTGCCAGTAAGGTAACAAAGATGAACAAACAAATTATTCTGCATAGTATAATAGAAATTTTAACATACACAATAAAATTCATCTCTGGATTTGCTTTCAGCATATATATCCAGGACATTGTACAAAACATTTTAGTTATAATAACTAATTATATTAACAGTAAATAACTTATGCCAAACCAATCACACACCCCCCCTCTTTTTCTGGTATCAGAGCTGGTAATTCACTGGCCACATAAAATAATAAATGAATTATAAAAAATTCAACTACCTTAATCTAGAAATTAATAATCCAACAAAAAGGATTATTACCCTAGACAAACAGAAACACATATGTTACATTAACAATTTCGAACATAAACATAAGCTCCATTCAGACATTGAACATATGAATTCTTTGACAGATTTAATAATCGAACTAAGTGAGAATTTAAACCTTTATAATGAAAAACACTATAACTTAATGCAATTAGTCCTTGAAGGGATAATTGAAAAAAAAATTACTAAAACAAATTTCAAATAACCAAGAATATTTGAAAACAAATTTAATCAAAATAGATAGTTTTGAATTAACCCTAAAGAAACTGTCGGACAAATTTAAAGTATTAAAACTAAAAGAATTTCCTAATAAGAAGGACATAATCCAATTAAAAAACTTAATTGAAGAAAATAAACCTAAAGATATAGAAATACATTACAAAGATTTATTAATAGAACTAAAACACCAAATAGGAAAAGATAAACAAGAGTTCGAAAAACAGATACAACAAATAGAGAAAATGATCAGTGAAATCAAACATTACATCTTAAATTAAATGAGTTTTGAAAATAAATATTATCAAGAAGCAATAAAATATATTGAATCAAGTTACAGATTTTTTGATTCAACTATAAATGTTGGGTATAATAAAGATGATACTACACAAAAAAATGATAGGATAATGATTTTACAAAACAACACAATAATTGCAATGATAACACAATTACAAAATAAAATTGATAGTATTCAAAACAAAATGTTTGACATAGACAAAACTGGTAAAGACCAAGAATATGAAATAAACAAACTAACAGAAAGTTTACAAAAATTAAATTTAGGACCAAGTGATCCTACAACGACAATAATAAGTAAAAAATCAAAAATGAATTTTCTCATGTACAAACAACTTGATAAGGATAAAATATGAGCACAAACAATAGAAGATTATCCTTTGGAGGTTCCTCTAGAACCCTAACAGATGATAGATCCAATAGGACTAATGAAACAAATTCTATCTCAGCAATAGGATGGATAGATAATGTACTCAGAAGAAGTACAAATACACAAACCCAATTAGAAGAAATAATTGATCTTAATAGAGATATTGAAATATTTTCGAATAACCAATTAAATACATTAAACCCCAGAGAAATATACAGAACTGGTATATTTACTGTAATAACAGGATTATACAGACACCACAGAGAACAGATGTTTGCTGTTCCAGATGGGAACCAACAAATAATAAGCCTTATGACTCCAGAAGCCATAAATCAGCTTAAAATACAAAAATACAAACTGATCCACCTAGGACTTATTGTCATAGGAGTAAGAGGATTAACAAGGCAAAAAATAGGAGCCAAACTCTTATTAATACTAATAGACGACAGACACCAAGACTTAGATAGAGCCATATTTGGAACTATGGAAGTTGATATGAACAACAACGTTGGAATTGTTTATATAGCCCCAAACTTTACTATGGATATAACTGATTTTACAAACATGTAAAATTAATTATACAAACTAAAGGATATGAAAATTTCCAAGGAAAAAACATATTGCTTGACATAACATTTTTAGGAAAATGTATGTCAAGACATGCCCCTAAAATAAAATTAAAACTAGATAAGATCATTGAAACATTAAATTCCACTGGAATAAACTTCATAAAACCAATGGAAATTGATTCCTCTATTCTTGCTGGTCATGAATGGAATATAACAAATCCAAATGAAACAGCCGCAACAGTAAAACCAAACAGTGTCGTAACATACAACAACCTAAACAAGTCCATGTCCATAAGATTTAAAGATTATGGTCCATCAAACCAACAAGAAGTTGAGACAGATAATGAAGTTGAAGAATTAAGCAAAAGGATAAATGGATGAAATAATTTATCCTAAAGAACTAGGGATGGCCCTCGAACCATCTGACATATTTAATCTCGAACAAAGTCTAAAATCATCAGGACAAATAAACCAAGATACCTTTATCTATATTGACGATGAAAATAATATAAGAATAAGAGAAATACAAAATATGGATATTTATCTAAACGATTCTTTATTAACTTCAGAAATTCCTAAATACAATATCCCTGAAGACATAATCTCAGAATTCACAGAACATATGGATTTAGCTGACCCTGAATCAAGTGTTGAATCAGGAATAAGTCACAAATATCCAGATAGAAACAAAGACCAAACAATGCCATATGAGATAGGACAACCTCCTAGGAGGGCTTACAATACATATATAGACAAAAATCCAAATTTAAGAACAACAGGAAAAAGATTACCAGATGAAAAATCTTACTTCCAAAATAACTCAGTTATTTTAAATATAACTGAATGTCATCCTCAGTTACTAGATACATATCTAGAACAATGGACTGCTGCAATTGCCAGGGACTATTCAGCAAGACACTTAAATGTCAATTCTGGTGAAGAAATGATTAGGATTGCCGAAAATTACTTAGGAGACAATGCTAAGGCAATATGGGAATCATACAAAAAAGATTTCCCAGGAGATATTGCAAACCTTGTTGCTCAAGGAAACAATATCTACAACTTTGCTTATTCCATCCACACCATCTTAACTGGAAGGGATGTAAATACAGGAATAACAATAAGACAACAAGAAGCAATGCGAGACCTTGAACAAATACAACTCCTAGACTGGAGATATATAATAAAATTCTTAAAAGAATACTTGCACTATGCTACAATTTCAGGAAATTATTACAATACTGAAGTAGGCAACAGATTATTTTCTAAATTACCAGGTGATTTAGGAAAAGAAATCCATAGATCTTGGATAACGGATTATCAAGATAAACCTGAAAATTTACCTCCGAATTATAACAACATTGGGATAAGGATTACACATATTATATCAGAATTAAAAAAGAGATGTACTTACATAAAAATTCAAAAGGAATTAAAACAAAAGAATTATGGTTTTTGTGGACAAATATATACACCACAACAATATGGTTCTTATAAGATTGAAAACAAACCAAAATTCAAAAAGAAATATACAAAAAAATACTATTTAAGAAAATCTAATGCTAGAAAACCTTACTTAAATAAAGATAGACATGTCAGGAAATATAATCCCAAGAAAACTTACACAAATACAATTACATGTTTCGCATGCAATGAAAAGGGACATTTATCATCCTCATGCCCAAAAAAACAAAACTTATATACAAGAGAATCAAACCTTGTTGATTCAGTCAAAGAAGACCTAATAGAAATTGCTTCTGATGTTTCTGAAACATCCACAATATATTCTATAATCTCTCTTGAAGGATTAGAAGAACATGAACAAGCAAATTCATCTTATTATGGTCTAATCAATGAACTAACAACATTTGAAGAAAATATAACAAATGAGACTTTTTTCAACATGATGAATAAAGAAAATTGTATCCATAATTTTAAATATAAAATGGGAACTGACACAAAAAAATGTGAATTTTGTCCTTGGTATCCTGCTTTTGACAAAAGATATAAATGTACAATTTGTACAATAGAAATTTGCCAAATTTGTGCTACAAATAAATTTGCTATACAAGTTCCTAAAGAAGTAAAACTTATTTATACTGACAAGAATAAAATAAATGAAGACAGAATAAAAATTCTCGAAGAAAGAACAAATAATATTGAAATAGAAATAGAAGACTTGAGAAATAAAATACTTACCCTTGACAAAGGAGAAACTATAATTACCTCTAACGAGTTATTAGATGAACAAATATTTAGCCAAGAACAAATCAATTTAAATAATACCCTCTACCATAATACACCTCTAAACAATGACCATGAACATCATGCTCATTTAAATAATATTGATAAACCGATACAAATTCCTCTTATTTGTAATACTGGGAGTTTGAAAGAACTACGTATTCCAACGAAACTAAATATAAAAGGGGTGGACATTCAAGTTTTAGCTTTCATTGATACAGGTGCAACTAGTTCAACTATTTGCTCTAGTCTTGTTCCATACAAACATGTTACAAAAGCAGATAAACCAAAGCAAAGCGTCCAATTTGATGGAACAACAACTATAATAACAGACATTGTAAAAAATGTAAACATATGTTTTACCAATACATGTGGAGAATGGTCCCCATATTATAATATAAAACAACTTTGGGTTTTAGAATTAAACCTACAAGATATTAAATTAATACTTGGGTTGGATTTTTTATTAAATGACAATGGCAGTTTTTCATTTAATAAAGATTATATCCAAATTTCCAAAAAAATAACACTTACACCCATACTCTCAGAGTTTGCACGAGAAAAGCGTGGTGGGAATAAAGACACCTCAAAAGACAAATTAACAAACTGCAATTGCCCAATTCCTGGCCAATGCAAAAACCTAAATCATATAACTCAACCAAACAATAAAAATGAACAAAACGATGATGAATTTCTTTCAACAAAAAATTATATTTATAAGAGAAAAGACTTGATAAATGATTTACAAATGATAAATCCACAAGATATTAGTAAATTATTACTAACAAAAGATGACATTGAACAAATAATTTCTAAATTAGAAAAAATAGAAATTATAGGAGAAAAACCATTAAAATTCTGGGATAAAGATAAAATACAATGTAAACTAGAAATAATAAACCCAGACCTAACAATAAAAACTGGTTCTCCAAAATATGATAATTGGATCATGGATGAATTTAAAATGCATATCAAAATTCTTACTGATCTAAATATCATAAGAAAAACAGATTCAAGACATAGAACGGCAGCATTCATTGTACAAAAAGAATCTGAAAGAAAACGTGGCCAATCCAGAATGGTCATGAACTATACAAGACTTAATGACAATACCCATGAAGATGGATATTGTATACCAAACAAAGATGTTCTCATTAACAAAATACAAGGTTCAAATTGGTTTTCTAAATTTGATCTCAAATCAGGATTCTGGCAAGTAAAAATGCACCCAGACTCCATACCATGGACTGCTTTCACATGTAGTGAAGGTCATTATGAATGGCTTGTCATGCCTTTCGGATTAAAAAACGCACCACAAATTTTCCAAAGAAAAATGGACAATGTTTTCCAACATTGCAGTAAATACACTTGCGTTTATATTGATGATATCCTTGTTTTTTCAAAAACAAAACAAGAACATATATCACACTTATACACAGTTCTAAAATTAATTGAGGCACATGGCCTAATTATATCAAAAAGAAAAATAGAACTAATCAAAAATACTATAGAATTTCTTGGAGCCCGTATTGGCAAAGGAACTATAGAATTACAACCTCATATAACAAAAAAGATACTAGAATTTCCTGACAAAATAGAAAATTTAAAACAATTACAAGCTTTTCTTGGGCTTGTTAATTATGCAAGACCATATATTAAAAACCTTTCAAAATATACTGGGCCTTTATATAATAAGGCTAGCCCAAAAGGAAACAGAGATTTTAATATTGAAGACATAAAACAAATACAAAAAATAAAAGAAATAGCAAGCAATTTGCAACCTTTAAGTTTACCATTACAAACAGAATATTTAATAATAGAAACAGATGGATCATCCTTGGGATGGGGTGGTATTTTATTAAGCAAAAAAAATAAATACGAAAACAAAACAACAGAAAAAATATGTAGATACACCTCAGGTATATACAGAGAAAAAGGTTATATGACCTCTCTAGATTATGAAATTTTAGCCATAATAAATGTTCTAGAATCCTTTAAACTATTCATAATCTCACAAAGGGAGATAACAATCAGAACTGACTGTGAATCTATAGTCAAATATACAGAAAATAAAAAGGACAAAGGAATACTAAATAATAGATGGCTCAAATTTAAAAATGCTATAACAAATTGTGGAACAAACATACTTTGGGAGCATATAAAAGGCAAAGATAATTTCTTGCCAGACAAACTTTCCAGGTTGTTAAGATAGATCTACATTTTACTAACAATCTTTATGCAGATTACAGAAAAACAAAAGACAAATATGGGAGAACAAGATCCTTCTATGCATCTCAAAACATATCCAAAACAAAATAAGTTCCAGACAAAAATGAAAGTCACAGAAGAACAACAAATGGTCCTAGATAATATCTGGAACATGAAGACACCACAGGAATCCAACAAACAAAAGCTGAGTGTTTTGTACACACTCCTACAAATTTTTACAAAGTTACAAGACAAAAAATACCTTTATTATGGTCTTTTTACAGGTCCTGATGCTGGCATATATGCCTCATGGGAACAGATTATAGTAAAAATAAATTTTCTAAAACAAAATCCCAGATATGGGAACCCACTTTACAAAGGTTTCAACACATATGATGAAGCAATTACCGAATTACAAAAAAACTTTGGAGATGATTTTATTATTTCTGATGATATACAAAGTTTACAAAAAATATCTTTGGGGAAATTTACAAAGGAAGAACCACTCGAGGCTTCTTCTTCAATAAACCTGAGGCCCCAAACCTCTTATGCCTCGGCAACAAAGACTACTACTACAAAAATGACAAATTTGGGACAACCAAAAACAAATTTCCAACCACCATCTCCTCACAACAAACCTCCACAAAAAATTGTTTTACCAAGCTTCCCTGAACAAATGACTAGAGAATTACAATTCGTTTATCATATTCTGGAACAATCTCCAAATATGTTCAATAATATTTGCGAATTCTTCTCACAAATATCCCACATTAAAAATGAAGGCCTGCAAATCCATTGGGAGATAATGAGGAACACCAACATACCTTGTACAAAAAAGCAATCCCAATGTTTACAAACAAGTACAAATTGTCCATGTACAATTATATGTGCTATCCCACAAGTAACACTTAACCTCAACAAGTACAAATACCTAATCCACAAAGACATAGTACTAGATCCCATGGTACTAATAAATTTTGGATTTGTCAAAAGGATTTATGCAGAAGAATGGATCCAAGATGACATACCAGAACCTTTTGGAACTACCATAGAACAACTCACAAACATATTAGCGACAGATATATACATGGATTTTAAGTCTATACCACCTCATTTTGGCAAACATATTTTCGAACCTACAAAACATGCAGTACAGGTTAAAGCAAAGTTTCTTGATCAAGATTATACAGATTGGGATACAGACTACAAACCAGAAGTTATCCAATACAAAGAGATTAAAGAACAAGCCTACGAAAGATATAGAGCCACAAAAATTGTTGAAGAAGATGAATGGGATACAAAAAACAAATTCCTTTATACAGAAACTCCTACTACAAAATTTTTTATCACAAATATGCTAAGAGATCAAGGGATTCATCACAGAAATTTCGACATTTTCCATCCTAAACCGTCCCTAATACAAAACTACAGGAAAGAAAGACAAAGAAAAAGAAACATTGATGATGACATAGAATCAACTACTATGTCTACAGATGATTGAGTTGACAGATTATTCTCCACTTAACAAAAACAAAGCCTACAAAGTTTTCTTCCAGGCAAAGAAAGAATCCACTTTTTAAAAAGATGTAGTACGCTGGCCATCTTTTTATTAAAACAAATGTAAAGTATGTACCTTTTTCTTAGTGCTTTCAATAATGGAGAATATATTTATCTCCACTATGTATCAACAGACAGCTGTCTGGTTCTTGTATCTTTTCTCCATCTATATAAGGAGATGTAGTTTGTTATGTAAGATATAGAAAAAAAATTTTAGCTACCACTGTAAGCCTTCGTTGTAAAACTTTCCATCTTAATTAAAAAACTTCTTTCCTTGTTAATGGCTGCAACTCAGATGAATTCTAGCTAAACACCCAAGTCAAGGCTCAAGAAAGGAACAGGTTTTTCTTCATTAAAAATATGTAAGTGCCTTATTATCCATTGTCTTTCTTAATTTTTATTATCTATTGATGAAACTTCAAAAGTTCAATTGATACTATGACACCCTTAAATCTTTACTAAATTTTTTTTTTATTCTGGATTAAAATTATTTATGATTCCAACAGACGTACATCCGCTTGACAGAGCTAAGTACCCATCCAAAGCCGTTTAGACAGGAAGTCGTTAGGCATATAGGGGAAGAAACTCTTTAGGATAATAAGGTGAGGAATGAAAATAATAATAAGCCTAGTTTATCAAAATTTTTTAAAAGAAATAAGGTTTGTTCTAGTAAAAACGTTTTGAAAAAAAAAGGCCCTTACTTTTTTCTATGAGAAAACCCAAAAGTACTTTCTGAAAGCTTTGACTACTCTCTTTAAAAAGAACTTGTTACGAACAATTTATCTTACAAAAATATTTTCGCAACTAACAACTGTTATGGAAAAACTACAACAATATCTAGAAAAACAATTTTTAACAAACATAATAAAAATCACAAAAAATAGCCAACTTTCTAAAGACCAACAACATCAGATCTTAGTGATATTCAAACAAAAATACACAACTGAATTAATAAATATTTTTGACTGTGAAACAGACCTATTACAAATGTTCAAAAACTTTAGCATATACAGAGAACCAGGAAATATCATAATAACAGAAAAATTCATGAAAGATTTCTGCATAGAATGGAATAAATTTAAAGCAAACCAAAATAAAACAGACCATGAAATCACAGACAAAATAAGCCAAGTATGAAAAATTTACCTAACATAGACACCATAGAATCATTACAAAACTTTTTAGAAGATAAATTTATGATAAAAATACTTTTTGTCCTAAAACAAACAAACATGAATATAGATCAACAGTATAACATAGCAAAAATTTTCAAACATAAATACACTGAAGAACTCATAGAACTTTCAGATGAACCAAAGCTTGACAAAACTAAAGTTGTAACCAAAATAAAACAACAAGAGGTAAAAACAAAAGACACAACTAGAATACTGAACTTAGTTTATGAAGAAAACTACAAAATTATTAGACAATATGTTCTTGAGGATAACAATAGATGGCTAAACAGCCAGCTAGATCTGTCCTGGACAGATGAGTGTAACGTGTACAATGAATTTTACTAAAAGAGGATAGTTACAAGATGGTGAAACAAAAATTAGAAGACTCTGAACGAGAAAAAATGGAATGGGTTCCTAATTCCTATTTCACTACTCTACTTACTGCACCCTTGGGTTTTAATCCTTCAAGTTGCCAGTAAGGTAACAAAGATGAACAAACAAATTATTCTGCATAGTATAATAGAAATTTTAACATACACAATAAAATTCATCTCTGGATTTGCTTTCAGCATATATATCCAGGACATTGTATAAAACATTTTAGTTATAATAACTAATTATATTAACAGTAAATAACTTATGCCAAACCAATCACACACCCCCCCTCTTTTTCTGGTATCAAGAAGCAACAAAATATATTGAATCAAGTTACAGATTTTTTGATTCAACTATAAATGTTGGGTATAATAAAGATGATACTACACAAAAAAATGATAGGATAATGATTTTACAAAACAACACAATAATTGCAATGATAACACAATTACAAAATAAAATTGATAGTATTCAAAACAAAATGTTTGACATAGACAAAACTGGTAAAGACCAAGAATATGAAATAAACAAACTAACAGAAAGTTTACAAAAATTAAATTCAGGACCAAGTGATCCTACAACGACAATAATAAGTAAAAAATCAAAAATGAATTTTCTCATGTACAAACAACTTGATAAGGATAAAATATGAGCACAAACAATAGAAGATTATCCTTTGGAGGTTCCTCTAGAACCCTAACAGATGATAGATCCAATAGGACTAATGAAACAAATTCTATCTCAGCATTAGGATGGATAGATAATGTACTCAGAAGAACTACAAATACACAAACCCAATTAGAAGAAATAATTGATCTTAATAGAGATATTGAAATATTTTCGAATAACCAATTAAATACATTAAACCCCAGAGAAATATACAGAACTGGTATATTTACTGTAATAACAGGATTATACAGACACCACAGAGAACAGCTGTTTGCTGTTCCAGATGGGAACCAACAAATAATAAGCCTTATGACTCCAGAAGCCATAAATCAGCTTAAAATACAAAAATACAAACTGATCCACCTAGGACTTATTGTCATAGGAGTAAGAGGATTAACAAGGCAAAAAATAGGAGCCAAACTCTTATTAATACTAATAGACGACAGACACCAAGACTTAGATAGAGCCATATTTGGAACTATGGAAGTTGATATGAACAACAACGTTGGAATTGTTTATATAGCCCCAAACTTTACTATGGATATAACTGATTTTTACAAACATGTAAAATTAATTATACAAACTAAAGGATATGAAAATTTCCAAGGAAAAAACATATTGCTTGACATAACATTTTTAGGAAAATGTATGTCAAGACATGCCCCTAAAATAAAATTAAAACTAGATAAGATCATTGAAACATTAAATTCCACTGGAATAAACTTCATAAAACCAATGGAAATTGATTCCTCTGTTCTTGCTGGTCATGAATGGAATATAACAAATCCAAATGAAACAGCCGCAATAGTAAAACCAAACAGTGTCGTAACATACAACAACCTAAACAAGTCCATGTCCATAAGATTTAAAGATTATGGTCCATCAAACCAACAAGAAGTTGAGACAGATGATGAAGTTGAAGAATTAAGCAAAAGGATAAATGGATAAAATAATTTATCCTAAAGAACTAGGGATGGCCCTCGAACCATCTGACATATTTAATCTCGAACAAAGTCTAAAATCATCAGGACAAATAAACCAAGATACCTTTATCTATATTGACGATGAAAATAATATAAGAATAAGAGAAATACAAAATATGGATATTTATCTAAACGATTCTTTATTAACTTCAGAAATTCCTAAATACAATATCCCTGAAGACATAATCTCAGAATTCACAGAACATATGGATTTAGCTGACCCTGAATCAAGTGTTGAATCAGGAATAAGTCACAAATATCCAGATAGAAACAAAGACCAAACAATGCCATATGAGATAGGACAACCTCCTAGGAGGGCTTACAATACATATATAGACAAAAATCCAAATTTAAGAACAACAGGAAAAAGATTACCAGATGAAAAATCTTACTTCCAAAATAACTCAGTTATTTTAAATATAACTGAATGTCATCCTCAGTTACTAGATACATATCTAGAACAATGGACTGCTGCAATTGCCAGGGACTATTCAGCAAGACACTTAAATGTCAATTCTGGTGAAGAAATGATTAGGATTGCCGAAAATTACTTAGGAGACAATGCTAAGGCAATATGGGAATCATACAAAAAAGATTTCCCAGGAGATATTGCAAACCTTGTTGCTCAAGGAAACAATATCTACAACTTTGCTTATTCCATCCACACCATCTTAACTGGAAGGGATGTAAATACAGGAATAACAATAAGACAACAAGAAGCAATGCGAGACCTTGAACAAATACAACTCCTAGACTGGAGATATATAATAAAATTCTTAAAAGAATACTTGCACTATGCTACAATTTCAGGAAATTATTACAATACTGAAGTAGGCAACAGGTTATTTTCTAAATTACCAGGTGATTTAGGAAAAGAAATCCATAGATCTTGGATAACGGATTATCAAGATAAACCTGAAAATTTACCTCCGAATTATAACAACATTGGGATAAGGATTACACATATTATATCAGAATTAAAAAAGAGATGTACTTACATAAAAATTCAAAAGGAATTAAAACAAAAGAATTATGGTTTTTGTGGACAAATATATACACCACAACAATATGGTTCTTATAAGATTGAAAACAAACCAAAATTCAAAAAGAAATATACAAAAAAATACTATTTAAGAAAATCTAATGCTAGAAAACCTTACTTAAATAAAGATAGACATGTCAGGAAATATAATCCCAAGAAAACTTACACAAATACAATTACATGTTTCGCATGCAATGAAAAGGGACATTTATCATCCTCATGCCCAAAAAAACAAAACTTATATACAAGAGAATCAAACCTTGTTGATTCAGTCAAAGAAGACCTAATAGAAATTGCTTCTGATGTTTCTGAAACATCCACAATATATTCTATAATCTCTCTTGAAGGATTAGAAGAACATGAACAAGCAAATTCATCTGATTATGGTCTAATCAATGAACTAACAACATTTGAAGAAAATATAACAAATGAGACTTTTTTCAACATGATGAATAAAGAAAATTGTATCCATAATTTTAAATATAAAATGGGAACTGACACAAAAAAATGTGAATTTTGTCCTTGGTATCCTGCTTTTGACAAAAGATATAAATGTACAATTTGTACAATAGAAATTTGCCAAATTTGTTCTACAAATAAATTTGCTATACAAGTTCCTAAAGAAGTAAAACTTATTTATACTGACAAGAATAAAATAAATGAAGACAGAATAAAAATTCTCGAAGAAAGAACAAATAATATTGAAATAGAAATAGAAGACTTGAGAAATAAAATACTTACCCTTAACAAAGGAAAAACTATAATTACCTCTAACGAGTTATTAGATGAACAAATATTTAGCCAAGAACAAATCAATTTAAATAATACCCTCTACCATAATACACCTCTAAACAATGACCATGAACATCATGCTCATTTAAATAATATTGATAAACCGATACAAATTCCTCTTATTTGTAATACTGGGAGTTTGAAAGAACTACGTATTCCAACGAAACTAAATATAAAAGGGGTGGACATTCAAGTTTTAGCTTTCATTGATACAGGTGCAACTAGTTCAACTATTTGCTCTAGTCTTGTTCCATACAAACATGTTACAAAAGCAGATAAACCAAAGCAAAGCGTCCAATTTGATGGAACAACAATTATAATAACAGACATTGTAAAAAATATAAACATATGTTTTACCAATACATGCGGAGAATGGTCCCCATATTATAATATAAAACAACTTTGGGTTTTAGAATTAAACCTACAAGATATTAAATCAATACTTGGGTTGGATTTTTTATTAAATGACAATGGCAGTTTTTCATTTAATAAAGATTATATCCAAATTTCCAAAAAAACAACACTTACACCCATACTCTCAGAGTTTGCACGAGAAAAGCGTGGTGGGAATAAAGACACCTCAAAAGACAAATTAACAAACTGCAATTGCCCAATTCCTGGCCAATGCAAAAACCTAAATCATATAACTCAACCAAACAATAAAAATGAACAAAACGATGATGAATTTCTTTCAACAAAAAATTATATTTATAAGAGAAAAGACTTGATAAATGATTTACAAATGATAAATCCACAAGATATTAGTAAATTATTACTAACAAAAGATGACATTGAACAAATAATTTCTAAATTAGAAAAAATAGAAATTATAGGAGAAAACCCATTAAAATTCTGGGATAAAGATAAAATACAATGTAAACTAGAAATAATAAACCCAGACCTAACAATAAAAACTGGTTCTCCAAAATATGATAATTGGATCATGGATGAATTTAAAATGCATATCAAAATTCTTACTGATCTAAATATCATAAGAAAAACAGATTCAAGACATAGAACGGCAGCATTCATTGTACAAAAAGAATCTGAAAGAAAACGTGGCCAATCCAGAATGGTCATGAACTATACAAGACTTAATGACAATACCCATGAAGATGGATATTGTATACCAAACAAAGATGTTCTCATTAACAAAATACAAGGTTCAAATTGGTTTTCTAAATTTGATCTCAAATCAGGATTCTGGCAAGTAAAAATGCACCCAGACTCCATACCATGGACTGCTTTCACATGTAGTGAAGGTCATTATGAATGGCTTGTCATGCCTTTCGGATTAAAAAACGCACCACAAATTTTCCAAAGAAAAATGGACAATGTTTTCCAACATTGCAGTAAATACACTTGCGTTTATATTGATGATATCCTTGTTTTTTCAAAAACAAAACAAGAACATATATCACACTTATACATAGTTCTAAAATTAATTGAGGCACATGGCCTAATTATATCAAAAAGAAAAATAGAACTAATCAAAAATACTATAGAATTTCTTGGAGCCCGTATTGGCAAAGGAACTATAGAATTACAAACTCATATAACAAAAAAGATACTAGAATTTCCTGACAAAATAGAAAATTTAAAACAATTACAAGCTTTTCTTGGGCTTGTTAATTATGCAAGACCATATATTAAAAACCTTTCAAAATATACTGGGCCTTTATATAATAAGGCTAGCCCAAAAGGAAACAGAGATTTTAATATTGAAGACATAAAACAAATACAAAAAATAAAAGAAATAGCAAGCAATTTGCAACCTTTAAGTTTACCATTACAAACAGAATATTTAATAATAGAAACAGATGGATCATCCTTGGGATGGGGTGGTATTTTATTAAGCAAAAAAAATAAATACGAAAACAAAACAACAGAAAAAATATGTAGATACACCTCAGGTATATACAGAGAAAAAGGTTATATGACCTCTCTAGATTATGAAATTTTAGCCATAATAAATGTTCTAGAATCCTTTAAACTATTCATAATCTCACAAAGGGAGATAACAATCAGAACTGACTGTGAATCTATAGTCAAATATACAGAAAATAAAAAGGACAAAGGAATACTAAATAATAGATGGCTCAAATTTAAAAATGCTATAACAAATTGTGGAACAAACATACTTTGGGAGCATATAAAATGTAACGACCCCGGATTTCTTATGAATTTAAATTGATAATTAAATTAATTTTTGGATAAAGATAGTAAAATAAATCGATAAAATGATTCGAGTTTCCCCGAGTTAAAATAAAAATATATTGAATCATTTTTTAGATTTAGAAATTGTATATATGTGGTTTGAATTTAAATCGTAAGTAAATGGTTTAAGAAATGAAAGTATATAAGATATAGAAATATAAAGTAAATACATTGAATAAGATCTAATGACAAATTAGAATCTAGAAATTCTCTTATATTACCAAATGAATATTAAAAACAATTAGTATTAAATCTAGAAATAAATAATTGAGATGGAGATAAACAAAAGAAAATACACATTCAAATAAGAAAGAAATATGTATGCAAACATGAAGACAAGTTTAAAACAAAATCATTTCAGCCTATAAAACAAGGAAGCATCAAAATGGAAGCAAAACAAGATACAAATATATATGAAAGCTTATAAAACAAGACAACAAACAAAAAAAATAATGATATAAGCATGGAGATATAAGTACCTTGGCATTAATGCCATCCATCCTCAGCACGTATATGAATCATCTCAGCTGGTCAAAAGTACAAAACAAATAAATGCAAGCTCCTTAGTACACGAGAAAAACATCATCAGCCACCAAACATTTGCATAGTCAAACAATAAAAAAGAAAAATATCACTGATCAACTTGTACAAACTACATTATCAACTGTACAAAGTTTATACCCAGCAACTTCATATCAATCTTCCATCTCAGTTCGTTTGTTCAAAGCTAAGGAAAATCTGAAATAAGCACCATCTAAAACCAAAACGAAAATTCAATTCCAGATTTTGGAACCTTTTCCAGGCTTACCTCTGTTTCAACAGTTTCCAAGTGAGTAACTTTTCTTTTAAACCCATAACATGTTTTAATATTTTGATGCCTGTGAGTAAACTCCTACCTAACACACTCTATTCTGTTTGTTTATTTATGCTGTGAGTAATATTTGAACCTGTTTTGAATATACCTTTGAACAAGTATGGTGGTATCTATATATGTATATATGATTTCCCTGAGAATACTGTTGTCTGCAGTATAGTTATAATTGCCTTTGTTTTTGTTTTCTTCAAACCCAAATATGCAAGTAAATTTATTTCTCTTGATCTAAGAACAGTTAGACTATACAATATAAACGAACATTGTTTGTTTGATCTGGAACGAAAATTTAAAAATTCATTTAAGTTAAAACAACTTATAATTGTCTCTGGAAACACAAAATAGCAGAGCAAACTCAAGATAAGTCGAAATTTAAATTTCTTAATTCTCGAATTCAGGGTTATAAACTGAAGTCTTGTACTAAAATATGATTTTTGAAGTAAAAATTATGATTTTTAGATCATGGGTTTGAGAGCAACTCGTAATTGTTCGAAAATTGGTTTTTGATCAATTGAGGTTGATCGGAGTGCGGTTGGTGATTGAGGCTTCGCGTGGAGGCAGAGAGGCCTATGACGATGGTTGGAAAAATGATCAGAGGCACTCACGTTCACCGTGGTGGCAGCGGCGGAGGTTTAAAATTTTTAAACCTAGTTTTTGACACAGTTTTGTTTTGATCTCGTTCGACGACCAGGGGTGATCGAGTGTGAAGGGCTGTTGGGTGATGGTAGTGGTCGAGTTGAAGTGTCGATGGCCGAAGTTGTAGGTTGGCCAGTGGTCGAAGGTCAGAGAACGAAGCGTTGACAGGATGGGGTCGCGATGGGTTCGATTTCCAGGTTGGGTTCGAATGCCAAATTCGATTTTTGGGGAAGATTCGAAGGTTGGTTGATCGGAGTCTGACGTGAGAAGGTTCGTCGACTTGCCTCGATGATCGGCAGGTGATCGGAGGCGAAGGCGGCTCTGTGCACGTGCACGTGTATTTTAGTGAAGGCTGTTAATTTTTGAAGAAGGCAGTTTGAAATACTCGGGATATACTCGGGTTTGTAGACAGATTTCTCGAGTCAGGGGGAAAAGAGACTCGAAGTAGGGTAGTGCTTCAGTTCGAACTATTATTGTTGCGTGGAGTTGTTTCTCGGAGGATTCTCAGGGAAATCACGAGTTGGACTCGAAGCAGAGGCGCGAAAAACTCGGAGCAGGCTGTCTGGTCTCGAGACAGAGATGATTCCAGTTTTAAATAAATTTGATTTCCCAGGTTAAATTCGAGTTCAAAAAAAAAAAAAATTTAACAAGTTTTTAATAGTAGTTTAAAATCAAATGGTGGATGGATTCAAGAAATATTAGAATTCGAAACTGAAAATTTAAATTTATTTTAATTCTAAATGTTTGAAACAAAATATAGTTTAAATAATCAGTTTTAAAAAGAGTAGTTTTTGTTTAAACAAATGTTAAAGGAAATTTTATAACTTTAAGTATCAAGTTAATAATTATTTTATTTTATAAATTTAATTAAGAATTAAGAGGAAATTAAATATAAGTAATATATATATTTAATTTATTAAGAATTAAAGGTTAATTAAGTGTTTAATTTCAAGAATAATTAATTGACTAATTAGCTAATGATAATGATTGAATGATAAATAATTAAGTTTATAAATTAATAATTAAGAGATAATTGATCTAAAATTTAAGATAATTAATTAAAGATGATAAATTTATTAAAGGTGATTAATTAATGATAATTACTTAATAAAAGTAATCAAATAGGGAAAATTACTTGTTATGATCAATTAAGGGAAATTAATCAAATGGGGAGTTATTAAGGATTAATAAATGAGATTTATTAAGATTAATTTATTTGGTAATTAATTAAATAAGTAATTGGAGGTTTGAATAAATTTAATAATTAGAGATTAATTAATGGGGAATTACTGGTTATAATTAATTGATGAATTATAACAGAAGATTAATCAATGATTTAAGAATAATTAATCCAAATGTTTTATAATTAATTAATGATTAATTAACCCGGATTAGAAATTCATAAGTAATTAATCTAATTTGAATAAATCAGATAATTAACTGCCTTACTTATGAATGTTTGGATTTTATTGGATGATTTGATTGTTTGATATCCCTGATATATGATGCTTTGTGATATATCCTGATTTATGTCATGATCTGTGATTTCTGTTTCTGTGATATATTGTTATATTAATATGAAACCCCTTGGCCCGTAAAACGGCATTTGAATTTCGATGCGACAGGGAGTCGGATTCCAGTTGGTTATCCGAAACCCACATCGAATTATAATAATGAATCTTTGTGACTGATAAATTTATTTTATCTATGAATCTGTGAATGAAGATAAGCGTTATCCATTATACCGCTTATCGTTATATCTGTGATGATTGATGTTGCACTATTGTGTGAAACCCCTGGACTACACCTTTACACACACAAATATGGATTTCACGTGGAAATCGGTTAAGTCACAGATAATTTAAATTTGATGATTTTGAAATTAGAATTTTAATTTCAATTGATTTTGAAATTAGAAATTCGGGTTTAAAGTGAAAAGCTTTCGGAATAGAATTTCAAAGATTAAAGTTATTTTGAATAACTTAATCGAGTTTTGGAAATTTAAATAATTTGATTTAAATTTGAATTCAAGTTTGAAATTGAATCCTATGATTTGGAACTAGGGATTTAAAGATATTATGAATGTGTTTATCTGAATTTAAACCATTTAAAATTGTAATTTTGAGAATTTGAACTTAACCCAAGAACCTTAACTCGTATGAATAAATCAGATTTTCTGAAATGAAACTGTTTGTTTTCAAATGATAAAAGCTTTCACATATATAAGAAATGAAATTCCAGTTTAATTAAAGGAATTTCAATATTGAAGTGAAAATGGTTTTCCAAGTTATGAATGAATTGTTTTGAAAGCTATGAATTGAATCTGTTTATTTTTAACAGATTTAAAATAATGATTGGTTTAAATCATTTGAAATGGGATTGTTTTGAAAGCTATAGGTTAAATCTTTGATTTAAAGGTTTAATGAGTTAATCAAATTGAAATGGAAATTAATTTGGAAAATCTGTGAATGAATCTTTTGTTTAAAAGATTAAAGTGTGGAAACTGTTTAAACTGTAAAGGTTGAATCTTTTTGTTTAAAGATTTGAAAATGGTAATTTGTTAAACCATTTGAAAAGAAAGTTTTGGGTTTTAAGTTGTGACTTAATTGAAATCCCATATCCATATGATTTTCGAATATTTCGCTCACTATTCGGTTTAGCCGGGAGAGGACCTTTGGGTCGTATAACCCATTCCGAATATGTGATACGTCGTATATGGATAGCATTTGAAGACCGGTGTTGAAGACCGGATATTTTTGAAAACGGAAGGATTACCGTCGAGTTACTCTGCATCGGCTGATCCCCGATATAGAGGTTTTATCCACCTTAGTGACGGGAAGTCCGGACGTGATTGGAAATTATCCGGATTTGCAAGGGCTTCGTGAGAAGTGCCTTCGGTTCTGTTCGATCCCGGAACAGACTTGTATGGATTGCATGTCTGACATTACACTTTGAGATATAAAGCCGATTTCTTTCAAATACATTTCTGTTGGTGGCGGAGAATTTATTCTCTTAGCTTAACACCCTTCTCTGAGACGTACGAGCTCAGAGGTTATGTAGTTGAAGGTTATCAGCGATATACTCCCAATTTGGTAATGTGACATGCTGAGTGTTGCTGTGTGATGATCAGTGTTTGATCATTTGTGATATGATCATTTGTTTGATCATTTATCTTTGTGATCATAGGTTGATCATCTGTTGACCCAAAGCGTGGCTTTTTGAAAAAGCGTAGCTTTGTGGACGAGACTTCGTCAGGACCTCACTACCCGGAAATGGTCGAAACAGGAATGTTGCGGCAAGGTTATGAGGGTCGCGCCCTTTAGGGTATGTCATTTCCTTCTGGAAAGGGGTGGTATCATGGTATGGAGCCCAGATACTTACTCATGTGGATACACTTTCTTTATGATGTGTGATGTTGGATACCGAGCTCGGATAAAGGTCCCAAAGGACCGGGAGGTGGCATATTCGTGAGTTACCTGTTACAGGGGTAACCCGGCCTTGTTTGGCAGAGAGCAGTTTGTCTCTCGGGACGTCCCGCCAGAGGCGTTCCCATGCGACGGAAGGAAGTTCCTTAGCCTGACCATTTGTTGGAAATCCAAAGAAACAATACGCGACGTGTATGGTTTTAGTTGTATTACCTACTATGGAATGTGGCGGTAACCTGCTATTGAACATGGTAGCTATAGTAGGCATACGATACTGGTCGTATGTTGGCTAAGATTAATATTATACTTTCGAAATGTTTTCTGCACTATGCACTAATAATAATATCAAGATGATTTTACGTAGTAAGCATGTTTGACTATCATAAGAAGAAATCTCCTCCAATTCTGCGTTTGCATTGTGTGTGTGGCGGGAGGTCTTATGGTAGTTTCATTTTCCAAAAGCATTGCGGTTTTCAATGTTTAAAATTCTTTTGCTGTTGTTTAAAGATAAACTGTTTTTGTTGCTCACACCAGTCCCATGACTGATCCGGAGTTTATTGTTCCCTTCCTAAACTCTGGGTGCTCATAATTTCCCACACGAGCAGTCTAGAGTTGGGTTTCTTTTCAGATATTCAGGTTTAGTAGATTATCTGGAGCTAGTTCATTCATCGGAGTTGCTTATCTTGGAGTTGTGGATTCATTCTTGTCTGAAGATCATTTTGGAGTTATCATTTCTATTGATATTGTTCTGCTGCTGATGTTATCTTTTCTTTTCCGCTGCTATTTGTTGTATCATATCTCTGATGTATATTGGTATTCATTGTATCACTCTGTTGTATCAGATATTGTATATCAATGTATTATTCATTTCTTCCGCTGTGTTATTTACTTAATTGTGTTATAGCTCCGGCGAATCGGATTTGAACGGTCGAATCTGCGACATTCTAGTACAATGTGAAGTACGGATGTTGATTTTCGAGCGGGCAAAACCCGAGTCGTCACATAAAAGGCAAAAATAATTTCTTGCCAGACAAACTTTCCAGGTTGTTAAGATAGATCTACATTTTACTAACAATCTTTATGCAGATTACAGAAAAACAAAAGACAAATATGGGAGAACAAGATCCTTCTATGCATCTCAAAACATATCCAAAACAAAATAAGTTCCAGACAAAAATGAAAGTCACAGAAGAACAACAAATGGTCCTAGATAATATCTGGAACATGAAGACACCACAGGAATCCAACAAACAAAAGCTGAGTGTTTTGTACACACTCCTACAAATTTTTACAAAGTTACAAGACAAAAAATACCTTTATTATGGTCTTTTTACAGGTCCTGATGCTGGCATATATGCCTCATGGGAACAGATTATAGTAAAAATAAATTTTCTAAAACAAAATCCCAGATATGGGAACCCACTTTACAAAGGTTTCAACACATATGATGAAGCAATTACCGAATTACAAAAAAACTTTGGAGATGATTTTATTATTTCTGATGATATACAAAGTTTACAAAAAATATCTTTGGGGAAATTTACAAAGGAAGAACCACTCGAGGCTTCTTCTTCAATAAACCTGAGGCCCCAAACCTCTTATGCCTCGGCAACAAAGACTACTACTACAAAAATGACAAATTTGGGACAACCAAAAACAAATTTCCAACCACCATCTCCTCACAACAAACCTCCACAAAAAATTGTTTTACCAAGCTTCCCTGAACAAATGACTAGAGAATTACAATTCGTTTATCATATTCTGGAACAATCTCCAAATATGTTCAATAATATTTGTGAATTCTTCTCACAAATATCCCACATTAAAAATGAAGGCCTGCAAATCCATTGGGAGATAATGAGGAACACCAACATACCTTGTACAAAAAAGCAATCCCAATGTTTACAAACAAGTACAAATTGTCCATGTACAATTATATGTGCTATCCCACAAGTAACACTTAACCTCAACAAGTACAAATACCTAATCCACAAAGACATAGTACTAGATCCCATGGTACTAATAAATTTTGGATTTGTCAAAAGGATTTATGCAGAAGAATGGATCCAAGATGACATACCAGAACCTTTTGGAACTACCATAGAACAACTCACAAACATATTAGCGACAGATATATACATGGATTTTAAGTCTATACCACCTCATTTTGGCAAACATATTTTCGAACCTACAAAACATGCAGTACAGGTTAAAGCAAAGTTTCTTGATCAAGATTATACAGATTGGGATACAGACTACAAACCAGAAGTTATCCAATACAAAGAGATTAAAGAACAAGCCTACGAAAGATATAGAGCCACAAAAATTGTTGAAGAAGATGAATGGGATACAAAAAAAAATTCCTTTATACAGAAACTCCTACTACAAAATTTTTTATCACAAATATGCTAGGAGATCAAGGGATTCATCACAGAAATATCGACATTTTCCATCCTAAACCGTCCCTAATATAAAACTACAGGAAAGAAAGACAAAGAAAAAGAAACATTGATGATGACATAGAATCAACTACTATGTCTACAGATGATTGAGTTGACAGATTATTCTCCACTTAACAAAAACAAAGCCTACAAAGTTTTCTTCCAGGCAAAGAAAGAATCCACTTTTTAAAAAGATGTAGTACGCTGGCCATCTTTTTATTAAAACAAATGTAAAGTATGTACCTTTTTCTTAGTGCTTTCAATAATGGAGAATATATTTATCTCCACTATGTATCAACAGACAGCTGTCTGGTTCTTGTATCTTTTCTCCATCTATATAAGGAGATGTAGTTTGTTATGTAAGATATAGAAAAAAAATTTTAGCTACCACTGTAAGCCTTCGTTGTAAAACTTTCCATCTTAACTAAAAAACTTCTTTCCTTGTTAATGGCTGCAACTCAGATGAATTCTAGCTAAACACCCAAGTCAAGGCTCAAGAAAGGAACAGGTTTTTCTTCATTAAAAATATGTAAGTGCCTTATTATCCATTGTCTTTCTTAATTTTTATTATCTATTGATGAAACTTCAAAAGTTCAATTGATACTATGACACCCTTAAATCTTTACTAAATTTTTTTTTATTCTGGATTAAAATTATTTATGATTCCAACAGACGTACATCCGCTTGACAGAGCTAAGTACCCATCCAAAGCCGTTTAGACAGGAAGTCGTTAGGCATATAGGGGAAGAAACTCTTTAGGATAACAAGGTGAGGAATGAAAATAATAATAAGCCCAGTTTATCAAAAAATTTTAAAAGAAATAAGGTTTGTTCTAGTAAAAACGTTTTGAAAAAAAAAAAGACACAAATACACTGAAGAACTCATAGAACTTTCAGATGAACCAAAGCTTGACAAAACTAAAGTTGTAACCAAAATAAAACAACAAGAGGTAAAAACAAAAGACACAACTAGAATACTGAACTTAGTTTATGAAGAAAACTACAAAATTATTAGACAATATGTTCTTGAGGATAACAATAGATGGCTAAACAACCAGCTAGATCTGTCCTGGATAGATGAGTGTAACGTGTACAATGAATTTTACTAAAAGAGGATAGTTACAAGATGGTGAAACAAAAATTAGAAGACTCTGAACGAGAAAAAATGGAATGGGTTCCTAATTCCTATTTCACTACTCTACTTACTGCACCCTTGGGTTTTAATCCTTCAAGTTGCCAGTAAGGTAACAAAGATGAACAAACAAATTATTCTGCATAGTATAATAGAAATTTTAACATACACAATAAAATTCATCTCTGGATTTGCTTTCAGCATATATATCCAGGACATTGTACAAAACATTTTAGTTATAATAACTAATTATATTAACAGTAAATAACTTATGCCAAACCAATCACACACCCCCCCTCTTTTTCTGGTATCAGAGCTGGTAATTCACTGGCCACATAAAATAATAAATGAATTATAAAAAATTCAACTACCTTAATCTAGAAATTAATAATCCAACAAAAAGGATTATTACCCTAGACAAACAGAAACACATATGTTACATTAACAATTTCGAACATAAACATAAGCTCCATTCAGAAATTGAACATATGAATTCTTTGACAGATTTAATAATCGAACTAAGTGAGAATTTAAACCTTTATAATGAAAAACACTATAACTTAATGCAATTAGTCCTTGAAGGGATAATTGAAAAAAATAAATTACTAAAACAAATTTCAAATAACCAAGAATATTTGAAAACAAATTTAATCAAAATAGATAGTTTTGAATTAACCCTAAAGAAACTGTCGGACAAATTTAAAGTATTAAAACTAAAAGAATTTCCTAATAAGAAGGACATAATCCAATTAAAAAACTTAATTGAAGAAAATAAACCTAAAGATATAGAAATACATTACAAAGATTTATTAATAGAACTAAAACACCAAACAGGAAAAGATAAACAAGAGTTCGAAAAACAGATACAACAAATAGAGAAAATGATCAGTGAAATCAAACATTACATCTTAAATTAAATGAGTTTTGAAAATAAATATTATCAAGAAGCAACAAAATATATTGAATCAAGTTACAGATTTTTTGATTCAACTATAAATGTTGGGTATAATAAAGATGATACTACACAAAAAAATGATAGGATAATGATTTTACAAAACAACACAATAATTGCAATGATAACACAATTACAAAATAAAATTGATAGTATTCAAAACAAAATGTTTGACATAGACAAAACTGGTAAAGACCAAGAATATGAAATAAACAAACTAACAGAAAGTTTACAAAAATTAAATTTAGGACCAAGTGATCCTACAACGACAATAATAAGTAAAAAATCAAAAATGAATTTTCTCATGTACAAACAACTTGATAAGGATAAAATATGAGCACAAACAATAGAAGATTATCCTTTGGAGGTTCCTCTAGAACCCTAACAGATGATAGATCCAATAGGACTAATGAAACAAATTCTATCTCAGCATTAGGATGGATAGATAATGTACTCAAAAGAAGTACAAATACACAAACCCAATTAGAAGAAATAATTGATCTTAATAGAGATATTGAAATATTTTCGAATAACCAATTAAATACATTAAACCCCAGAGAAATATACAGAACTGGTATATTTACTGTAATAACAGGATTATACAGACACCACAGAGAACAGATGTTTGCTGTTCCAGATGGGAACCAACAAATAATAAGCCTTATGACTCCAGAAGCCATAAATCAGCTTAAAATACAAAAATACAAACTGATCCACCTAGGACTTATTGTCATAGGAGTAAGAGGATTAACAAGGCAAAAAATAGGAGCCAAACTCTTATTAATACTAATAGACGACAGACACCAAGACTTAGATAGAGCCATATTTGGAACTATGGAAGTTGATATGAACAACAACGTTGGAATTGTTTATATAGCCCCAAACTTTACTATGGATATAACTGATTTTTACAAACATGTAAAATTAATTATACAAACTAAAGGATATGAAAATTTCCAAGGAAAAAACATATTGCTTGACATAACATTTTTAGGAAAATGTATGTCAAGACATGCCCCTAAAATAAAATTAAAACTAGATAAGATCATTGAAACATTAAATTCCACTGGAATAAACTTCATAAAACCAATGGAAATTGATTCCTCTGTTCTTGCTGGTCATGAATGGAATATAACAAATCCAAATGAAACAGCCGCAACAGTAAAACCAAACAGTGTCGTAACATACAACAACCTAAACAAGTTCATGTCCATAAGATTTAAAGATTATGGTCCATCAAACCAACAAGAAGTTGAGACAGATGATGAAGTTGAAGAATTAAGCAAAAGGATAAATGGATAAAATAATTTATCCTAAAGAACTAGGGATGGCCCTCGAACCATTTGACATATTTAATCTCGAACAAAGTCTAAAATCATCAGGACAAATAAACCAAGATACCTTTATCTATATTGACGATGAAAATAATATAAGAATAAGAGAAATACAAAATATGGATATTTATCTAAACGATTCTTTATTAACTTCAGAAATTCCTAAATACAATATCCCTGAAGACATAATCTCAGAATTCACAGAACATATGGATTTAGCTGACCCTGAATCAAGTGTTGAATCAGGAATAAGTCACAAATATCCAGATAGAAACAAAGACCAAACAATGCCATATGAGATAGGACAACCTCCTAGGTGGGCTTACAATACATATATAGACAAAAATCCAAATTTAAGAACAACAGGAAAAAGATTACCAGATGAAAAATCTTACTTCCAAAATAACTCAGTTATTTTAAATATAACTGAATGTCATCCTCAGTTACTAGATACATATCTAGAACAATGGACTGCTGCAATTGCCAGGGACTATTCAGCAAGACACTTAAATGTCAATTCTGGTGAAGAAATGATTAGGATTGCCGAAAATTACTTAGGAGACAATGCTAAGGCAATATGGGAATCATACAAAAAAGATTTCCCAGGAGATATTGCAAACCTTGTTGCTCAAGGAAACAATATCTACAACTTTGCTTATTCCATCCACACCATCTTAACTGGAAGGGATGTAAATACAGGAATAACAATAAGACAACAAGAAGCAATGCGAGACCTTGAACAAATACAACTCCTAGACTGGAGATATATAATAAAATTCTTAAAAGAATACTTGCACTATGCAATTTCAGGAAATTATTACAATACTGAAGTAGGCAACAGGTTATTTTCTAAATTACCAGGTGATTTAGGAAAAGAAATCCATAGATCTTGGATAACGGATTATCAAGATAAACCTGAAAATTTACCTCCGAATTATAACAACATTGGGATAAGGATTACACATATTATATCAGAATTAAAAAAGAGATGTACTTACATAAAAATTCAAAAGGAATTAAAACAAAAGAATTATGGTTTTTGTGGACAAATATATACACCACAACAATATGGTTCTTATAAGATTGAAAACAAACCAAAATTCAAAAAGAAATATACAAAAAAATACTATTTAAGAAAATCTAATGCTAGAAAACCTTACTTAAATAAAGATAGACATGTCAGGAAATATAATCCCAAGAAAACTTACACAAATACAATTACATGTTTCGCATGCAATGAAAAGGGACATTTATCATCCTCATGCCCAAAAAAACAAAACTTATATACAAGAGAATCAAACCTTGTTGATTCAGTCAAAGAAGACCTAATAGAAATTGCTTCTGATGTTTCTGAAACATCCACAATATATTCTATAATCTCTCTTGAAGGATTAGAAGAACATGAACAAGCAAATTCATCTGATTATGGTCTAATCAATGAACCAACAACATTTGAAGAAAATATAACAAATGAGACTTTTTTCAACATGATGAATAAAGAAAATTGTATCCATAATTTTAAATATAAAATGGGAACTGACACAAAAAAATGTGAATTTTGTCCTTGGTATCCTGCTTTTGACAAAAGATATAAATGTACAATTTGTACAATAGAAATTTGCCAAATTTGTGCTACAAATAAATTTGCTATACAAGTTCCTAAAGAAGTAAAACTTATTTATACTGACAAGAATAAAATAAATGAAGACAGAATAAAAATTCTCGAAGAAAGAACAAATAATATTGAAATAGAAATAGAAGACTTGAGAAATAAAATACTTACCCTTGAAAAAGGAAAAACTATAATTACCTCTAACGAGTTATTAGATGAACAAATATTTAGCCAAGAACAAATCAACTTAAATAATACCCTCTACCATAATACACCTCTAAACAATGACCATGAACATCATGCTCATTTAAATAATATTGATAAACCGATACAAATTCCTCTTATTTGTAATACTGGGAGTTTGAAAGAACTACGTATTCCAACGAAACTAAATATAAAAGGGGTGGACATTCAAGTTTTAGCTTTCATTGATACAGGTGCAACTAGTTCAACTATTTGCTCTAGTCTTGTTCCATACAAACATGTTACAAAAGCAGATAAACCAAAGCAAAGCGTCCAATTTGATGGAACAACAACTATAATAACAGACATTGTAAAAAATATAAACATATGTTTTACCAATACATGCGGAGAATGGTCCCCATATTATAATATAAAACAACTTTGGGTTTTAGAATTAAACCTACAAGATATTAAATTAATACTTGGGTTGGATTTTTTATTAAATGACAATGGCAGTTATTCATTTAATAAAGATTATATCCAAATTTCCAAAAAAACAACACTTACACCCATACTCTCAGAGTTTGCACGAGAAAAGCGTGGTGGGAATAAAGACACCTCAAAAGACAAATTAACAAACTGTAATTGCCCAATTCCTGGCCAATGCAAAAACCTAAATCATATAACTCAACCAAACAATAAAAATGAACAAAACGATGATGAATTTCTTTCAACAAAAAATTATATTTATAAGAGAAAAGACTTGATAAATGATTTACAAATGATAAATCCACAAGATATTAGTAAATTATTACTAACAAAAGATGACATTGAACAAATAATTTCTAAATTAGAAAAAATAGAAATTATAGGAGAAAAACCATTAAAATTCTGGGATAAAGATAAAATACAATGTAAACTAGAAATAATAAACCCAGACCTAACAATAAAAACTGGTTCTCCAAAATATGATAATTGGATCATGGATGAATTTAAAATGCATATCAAAATTCTTACTGATCTAAATATCATAAGAAAAACAGATTCAAGACATAGAACGGCAACATTCATTGTACAAAAAGAATCTGAAAGAAAACGTGGCCAATCCAGAATGGTCATGAACTATACAAGACTTAATGACAATACCCATGAAGATGGATATTGTATACCAAACAAAGATGTTCTCATTAACAAAATACAAGGTTCAAATTGGTTTTCTAAATTTGATCTCAAATCAGGATTCTGGCAAGTAAAAATGCACCCAGACTCCATACCATGGACTGCTTTCACATGTAGTGAAGGTCATTATGAATGGCTTGTCATGCCTTTCGGATTAAAAAACGCACCACAAATTTTCCAAAGAAAAATGGACAATGTTTTCCAACATTGCAGTAAATACACTTGCGTTTATATTGATGATATCCTTGTTTTTTCAAAAACAAAACAAGAACATATATCACACTTATACATAGTTCTAAAATTAATTGAGGCACATGGCCTAATTATATCAAAAAGAAAAATAGAACTAATCAAAAATACTATAGAATTTCTTGGAGCCCGTATTGGCAAAGGAACTATAGAATTACAACCTCATATAACAAAAAAGATACTAGAATTTCCTGACAAAATAGAAAATTTAAAACAATTACAAGCTTTTCTTGGGCTTGTTAATTATGCAAGACCATATATTAAAAACCTTTCAAAATATACTGGGCCTTTATATAATAAGGCTAGCCCAAAAGGAAACAGAGATTTTAATATTGAAGACATAAAACAAATACAAAAAATAAAAGAAATAGCAAGCAATTTGCAACCTTTAAGTTTACCATTACAAACAGAATATTTAATAATAGAAACAGATGGATCATCCTTGGGATGGGGTGGTATTTTATTAAGCAAAAAAAATAAATACGAAAACAAAACAACAGAAAAAATATGTAGATACACCTTAGGTATATATAGAGAAAAAGGTTATATGACCTCTCTAGATTATGAAATTTTAGCCATAATAAATGTTCTAGAATCCTTTAAACTATTCATAATCTCACAAAGGGAGATAACAATCAGAACTGACTGTGAATCTATAGTCAAATATACAGAAAATAAAAAGGACAAAGGAATACTAAATAATAGATGGCTCAAATTTAAAAATGCTATAACAAATTGTGGAACAAACATACTTTGGGAGCATATAAAAGGCAAAGATAATTTCTTGCCAGACAAACTTTCCAGGTTGTTAAGATAGATCTACATTTTACTAACAATCTTTATGCAGATTACAGAAAAACAAAAGACAAATATGGGAGAACAAGATCCTTCTATGCATCTCAAAACATATCCAAAACAAAATAAGTTCCAGACAAAAATGAAAGTCACAGAAGAACAACAAATGGTCCTAGATAATATCTGGAACATGAAGACACCACAGGAATCCAACAAACAAAAGCTGAGTGTTTTGTACACACTCCTACAAATTTTTACAAAGTTACAAGACAAAAAATACCTTTATTATGGTCTTTTTACAGGTCCTGATGCTGGCATATATGCCTCATGGGAACAGATTATAGTAAAAATAAATTTTCTAAAACAAAATCCCAGATATGGGAACCCACTTTACAAAGGTTTCAACACATATGATGAAGCAATTACCGAATTACAAAAAAACTTTGGAGATTATTTTATTATTTCTGATGATATACAAAGTTTACAAAAAATATCTTTGGGGAAATTTACAAAGGAAGAACCACTCGAGGCTTCTTCTTCAATAAACCTGAGGCCCCAAACCTCTTATGCCTCGGCAACAAAGACTACTACTACAAAAATGACAAATTTGGGACAACCAAAAACAAATTTCCAACCACCATCTCCTCACAACAAACCTCCACAAAAAATTGTTTTACCAAGCTTCCCTGAACAAATGACTAGAGAATTACAATTCGTTTATCATATTCTGGAACAATCTCCAAATATGTTCAATAATATTTGCGAATTCTTCTCACAAATATCCCACATTAAAAATGAAGGCCTGCAAATCCATTGGGAGATAATGAGGAACACCAACATACCTTGTACAAAAAAGCAATCCCAATGTTTACAAACAAGTACAAATTGTCCATGTACAATTATATGTGCTATCCCACAAGTAACACTTAACCTCAACAAGTACAAATACCTAATCCACAAAGACATAGTACTAGATCCCATGGTACTAATAAATTTTGGATTTGTCAAAAGGATTTATGCAGAAGAATGGATCCAAGATGACATACCAGAACCTTTTGGAACTACCATAGAACAACTCACAAACATATTAGCGACAGATATATACATGGATTTTAAGTCTATACCACCTCATTTTGGCAAACAAATTTTCGAACCTACAAAACATGCAGTACAGGTTAAAGCAAAGTTTCTTGATCAAGATTATACAGATTGGGATACAAACTACAAACCAGAAGTTATCCAATACAAAGAGATTAAAGAACAAGCCTACGAAAGATATAGAGCCACAAAAATTGTTGAAGAAGATGAATGGGATACAAAAAACAAATTCCTTTATACAGAAACTCCTACTACAAAAATTTTTATCACAAATATGCTAAGAGATCAAGGGATTCATCACAGAAATTTCGACATTTTCCATCCTAAACCGTCCCTAATACAAAACTACAGGAAAGAAAGACAAAGAAAAAGAAACATTGATGATGACAAAGAATCAACTACTATGTCTACAGATGATTGAGTTGACAGATTATTCTCCACTTAACAAAAACAAAGCCTTCAAAGTTTTCTTCCAGGCAAAGAAAGAATCCACTTTTTAAAAAGATGTAGTACGCTGGCCATCTTTTTATTAAAACAAATGTAAAGTATGTACCTTTTTCTTAGTGCTTTCAATAATGGAGAATATATTTATCTCCACTATGTATCAACAGACAGCTGTCTGGTTCTTGTATCTTTTCTCCATCTATATAAGGAGATGTAGTTTGTTATGTAAGATATAGAAAAAAAAATTTAGCTACCACTGTAAGCCTTCGTTGTAAAACTTTCCATCTTAATTAAAAAACTTCTTTCCTTGTTAATGGCTGCAACTCAGATGAATTCTAGCTAAACACCCAAGTCAAGGCTCAAGAAAGGAACAGGTTTTTCTTCATTAAAAATATGTAAGTGCCTTATTATCCATTGTCTTTCTTAATTTTTATTATCTATTGATGAAACTTCAAAAGTTCAATTGATACTATGACACCCTTAAATCTTTACCAAAAATTTTTTTATTCTGGATTAAAATTATTTATGATTCCAACAGACGTACATCCGCTTGACAGAGCTAAGTACCCATCCAAAGCCGTTTAGACAGGAAGTCGTTAGGCATATAGGGGAAGAAACTCTTTAGGATAACAAGGTGAGGAATGAAAATAATAATAAGCCCAGTTTATCAAAAAATTTTAAAAGAAATAAGGTTTGTTCTAGTAAAAACGTTTTGAAAAAAAAAAGGCCCTTACTTTTTTCTATCAGAAAACCCAAAAGTACTTTCTGAAAGCTTTGACTACTCTCTTTAAAAAGAACTTGTTACGAACAATTTATCTTACAAAAATATTTTCGCAACTAACAACTGTTATGGAAAAACTACAACAATATCTAGAAAAACAATTTTTAACAAACATAATAAAAATCACAAAAAATAGCCAACTTTCTAAAGACCAACAACATCAGATCTTAGTGATATTCAAACAAAAATACACAACTGAATTAATAAATATTTTTGACTGTGAAACAGACCTATTACAAATGTTCAAAAACTTTAGCATATACAGAGAACCAGGAAATATCATAATAACAGAAAAATTCATGAAAGATTTCTGCATAGAATGGAATAAATTTAAAGCAAACCAAAATAAAACAGACCATGAAATCACAGACAAAATAAGCCAAGTATGAAAAATTTACCTAACATAGACACCATAGAATCATTACAAAACTTTTTAGAAGATAAATTTATGATAAAAATACTTTTTGTCCTAAAACAAACAAACATGAATATAGATCAACAGTATAACATAGCAAAAATTTTCAAACATAAATACACTGAAGAACTCATAGAACTTTCAGATGAACCAAAGCTTGACAAAACTAAAGTTGTAACCAAAATAAAACAACAAGAGGTAAAAACAAAAGACACAACTAGAATACTGAACTTAGTTTATGAAGAAAACTACAAAATTATTAGACAATATGTTCTTGAGGATAACAATAGATGGCTAAACAGCCAGCTAGATCTGTCCTGGACAGATGAGTGTAACGTGTACAATGAATTTTACTAAAAGAGGATAGTTACAAGATGGTGAAACAAAAATTAGAAGACTCTGAACGAGAAAAAATGGAATGGGTTCCTAATTCCTATTTCACTACTCTACTTACTGCACCCTTGGGTTTTAATCCTTCAAGTTGCCAGTAAGGTAACAAAGATGAACAAACAAATTATTCTGCATAGTATAATAGAAATTTTAACATACACAATAAAATTCATCTCTGGATTTGCTTTCAGCATATATATCCAGGACATTGTACAAAACATTTTAGTTATAATAACTAATTATATTAACAGTAAATAACTTATGCCAAACCAATCACACACCCCCCCTCTTTTTCAATGAAAAGGGACATTTATCATCCTCATGCCCAAAAAAACAAAACTTATATACAAGAGAATCAAACCTTGTTGATTCAGTCAAAGAAGACCTAATAGAAATTGCTTCTGATGTTTCTGAAACATCCACAATATATTCTATAATCTCTCTTGAAGGATTAGAAGAACATGAACAAGCAAATTCATCTGATTATGGTCTAATCAATGAACTAACAACATTTGAAGAAAATATAACAAATGAGACTTTTTTCAACATGATGAATAAAGAAAATTGTATCCATAATTTTAAATATAAAATGGGAACTGACACAAAAAAATGTGAATTTTGTCCTTGGTATCCTGCTTTTGACAAAAGATATAAATGTACAATTTGTACAATAGAAATTTGCCAAATTTGTGCTACAAATAAATTTGCTATACAAGTTCCTAAAGAAGTAAAACTTATTTATTCTGACAAGAATAAAATAAATGAAGACAGAATAAAAATTCTCGAAGAAAGAACAAATAATATTGAAATATAAATAGAAGACTTGAGAAATAAAATACTTACCCTTGACAAAGGAAAAACTATAATTACCTCTAACGAGTTATTAGATGAACAAATATTTAGCCAAGAACAAATCAATTTAAATAATACCCTCTACCATAATACACCTCTAAACAATGACCATGAACATCATGCTCATTTAAATAATATTGATAAACCAATACAAATTCCTCTTATTTGTAATACTGGGAGTTTGAAAGAACTACGTATTCCAACGAAACTAAATATAAAAGGGGTGGACATTCAAGTTTTAGCTTTCATTGATACAGGTGCAACTAGTTCAACTATTTGCTCTACTCTTGTTCCATACAAACATGTTACAAAAGCAGATAAACCAAAGCAAAGCGTCCAATTTGATGGAACAACAACTATAATAACAGACATTGTAAAAAATATAAACATATGTTTTACCAATACATGCGGAGAATGGTCCCCATATTATAATATAAAACAACTTTGGGTTTTAGAATTAAACCTACAAGATATTAAATTAATACTTGGGTTGGATTTTTTATTAAATGACAATGGCAGTTTTTCATTTAATAAAGATTATATCCAAATTTCCAAAAAAACAACACTTACACCCATACTCTCAGAGTTTGCACGAGAAAAGCGTGGTGGGAATAAAGACACCTCAAAAGACAAATTAACAAACTGCAATTGCCCAATTCCTGGCCAATGCAAAAACCTAAATCATATAACTCAACCAAACAATAAAAATGAACAAAACGATGATGAATTTCTTTCAACAAAAAATTATATTTATAAGAGAAAAGACTTGATAAATGATTTACAAATGATAAATCCACAAGATATTAGTAAATTATTACTAACAAAAGATGACATTGAACAAATAATTTCTAAATTAGAAAAAATAGAAATTATAGGAGAAAAACCATTAAAATTCTGGGATAAAGATAAAATACAATGTAAACTAGAAATAATAAACCCAGACCTAACAATAAAAACTGGTTCTCCAAAATATGATAATTGGATCATGGATGAATTTAAAATGCATATCAAAATTCTTACTGATCTAAATATCATAAGAAAAACAGATTCAAGACATAGAACGACAGCATTCATTGTACAAAAAGAATCTGAAAGAAAACGTGGCCAATCCAGAATGGTCATGAACTATACAAGACTTAATGACAATACCCATGAAGATGGATATTGTATACCAAACAAAGATGTTCTCATTAACAAAATACAAGGTTCAAATTGGTTTTCTAAATTTGATCTCAAATCAGGATTCTGGCAAGTAAAAATGCACCCAGACTCCATACCATGGACTGCTTTCACATGTAGTGAAGGTCATTATGAATGGCTTGTCATGCCTTTCGGATTAAAAAACGCACCACAAATTTTCCAAAGAAAAATGGACAATGTTTTCCAACATTGCAGTAAATACACTTGCGTTTATATTGATGATATCCTTGTTTTTTCAAAAACAAAACAAGAACATATATCACACTTATACACAGTTCTAAAATTAATTGAGGCACATGGCCTAATTATATCAAAAAGAAAAATAGAACTAATCAAAAATACTATAGAATTTCTTGGAGCCCGTATTGGCAAAGGAACTATAGAATTACAACCTCATATAACAAAAAAGATACTAGAATTTCCTGACAAAATAGAAAATTTAAAACAATTACAAGCTTTTCTTGGGCTTGTTAATTATGCAAGACCATATATTAAAAACCTTTCAAAATATACTGGGCCTTTATATAATAAGGCTAGCCCAAAAGGAAACAGAGATTTTAATATTGAAGACATAAAACAAATACAAAAAATAAAAGAAATAGCAAGCAATTTGCAACCTTTAAGTTTACCATTACAAACAGAATATTTAATAATAGAAACAGATGGATCATCCTTGGGATGGGGTGGTATTTTATTAAGCAAAAAAAATAAATACGAAAACAAAACAACAGAAAAAATATGTAGATACACCTCAGGTATATACAGAGAAAAAGGTTATATGACCTCTCTAGATTATGAAATTTTAGCCATAATAAATGTTCTAGAATCCTTTAAACTATTCATAATCTCACAAAGGGAGATAACAATCAGAACTGACTGTGAATCTATAGTCAAATATACAGAAAATAAAAAGGACAAAGGAATACTAAATAATAGATGGCTCAAATTTAAAAATGCTATAACAAATTGTGGAACAAACATACTTTGGGAGCATATAAAAGGCAAAGATAATTTCTTGCCAGACAAACTTTCCAGGTTGTTAAGATAGATCTACATTTTACTAACAATCTTTATGCAGATTACAGAAAAACAAAAGACAAATATGGGAGAACAAGATCCTTCTATGCATCTCAAAACATATCCAAAACAAAATAAGTTCCAGACAAAAATGAAAGTCACAGAAGAACAACAAATGGTCCTAGATAATATCTGGAACATGAAGACACCACAGGAATCCAACAAACAAAAGCTGAGTGTTTTGTACACACTCCTACAAATTTTTACAAAGTTACAAGACAAAAAATACCTTTATTATGGTCTTTTTACAGGTCCTGATGCTGGCATATATGCCTCATGGGAACAGATTATAGTAAAAATAAATTTTCTAAAACAAAATCCCAGATATGGGAACCCACTTTACAAAGGTTTCAACACATATGATGAAGCAATTACCGAATTACAAAAAAACTTTGGAGATTATTTTATTATTTCTGATGATATACAAAGTTTACAAAAAATATCTTTGGGGAAATTTACAAAGGAAGAACCACTCGAGGCTTCTTCTTCAATAAACCTGAGGCCCCAAACCTCTTATGCCTCGGCAACAAAGACTACTACTACAAAAATGACAAATTTGGGACAACCAAAAACAAATTTCCAACCACCATCTCCTCACAACAAACCTCCACAAAAAATTGTTTTACCAAGCTTCCCTGAACAAATGACTAGAGAATTACAATTCGTTTATCATATTCTGGAACAATCTCCAAATATGTTCAATAATATTTGCGAATTCTTCTCACAAATATCCCACATTAAAAATGAAGGCCTGCAAATCCATTGGGAGATAATGAGGAACACCAACATACCTTGTACAAAAAAGCAATCCCAATGTTTACAAACAAGTACAAATTGTCCATGTACAATTATATGTGCTATCCCACAAGTAACACTTAACCTCAACAAGTACAAATACCTAATCCACAAAGACATAGTACTAGATCCCATGGTACTAATAAATTTTGGATTTGTCAAAAGGATTTATGCAGAAGAATGGATCCAAGATGACATACCAGAACCTTTTGGAACTACCATAGAACAACTCACAAACATATTAGCGACAGATATATACATGGATTTTAAGTCTATACCACCTCATTTTGGCAAACATATTTTCGAACCTACAAAACATGCAGTACAGGTTAAAGCAAAGTTTCTTGATCAAGATTATACAGATTGGGATACAGACTACAAACCAGAAGTTATCCAATACAAAGAGATTAAAGAACAAGCCTACGAAAGATATAGAGCCACAAAAATTGTTGAAGAAGATGAATGGGATACAAAAAACAAATTCCTTTATACAGAAACTCCTACTACAAAAAATTTTATCACAAATATGCTAAGAGATCAAGGGATTCATCACAGAAATTTCGACATTTTCCATCCTAAACCGTCCCTAATACAAAACTACAGGAAAGAAAGACAAAGAAAAAGAAACATTGATGATGACATAGAATCAACTACTATGTCTACAGATGATTGAGTTGACAGATTATTCTCCACTTAACAAAAACAAAGCCTACAAAGTTTTCTTCCAGGCAAAGAAAGAATCCACTTTTTAAAAAGATGTAGTACGCTGGCCATCTTTTTATTAAAACAAATGTAAAGTATGTACCTTTTTCTTAGTGCTTTCAATAATGGAGAATATATTTATCTCCACTATGTATCAACAGACAGCTGTCTGGTTCTTGTATCTTTTCTCCATCTATATAAGGAGATGTAGTTTGTTATGTAAGATATAGAAAAAAAAATTTAGCTACCACTGTAAGCCTTCGTTGTAAAACTTTCCATCTTAATTAAAAAACTTCTTTCCTTGTTAATGGCTGCAACTCAGATGAATTCTAGCTAAACACCCAAGTCAAGGCTCAAGAAAGGAACAGGTTTTTCTTCATTAAAAATATGTAAGTGCCTTATTATCCATTGTCTTTCTTAATTTTCATTATCTATTGATGAAACTTCAAAAGTTCAATTGATACTATGACACCCTTAAATCTTTACTAAATTTTTTTTTATTCTGGATTAAAATTATTTATGATTCCAACAGACGTACATCCGCTTGACAGAGCTAAGTACCCATCCAAAGCCGTTTAGACAGGAAGTCGTTAGGCATATAGGGGAAGAAACTCTTTAGGATAACAAGGTGAGGAATGAAAATAATAATAAGCCCAGTTTATCAAAAATTTTTAAAAGAAATAAGGTTTGTTCTAGTAAAAACGTTTTGAAAAAAAAAAGGCCCTTACTTTTTTCTATGAGAAAACCCAAAAGTACTTTCTGAAAGCTTTGACTACTCTCTTTAAAAAGAACTTGTTACGAACAATTTATCTTACAAAAATATTTTCGCAACTAACAACTGTTATGGAAAAACTACAACAATATCTAGAAAAACAATTTTTAACAAACATAATAAAAATCACAAAAAATAGCCAACTTTCTAAAGACCAACAACATCAGATCTTAGTGATATTCAAACAAAAATACACAACTGAATTAATAAATATTTTTGACTGTGAAACAGACCTATTACAAATGTTCAAAAACTTTAGCATATACAGAGAACCAGGAAATATCATAATAACAGAAAAATTCATGAAAGATTTCTGCATAGAATGGAATAAATTTAAAGCAAACCAAAATAAAACAGACCATGAAATCACAGACAAAATAAGCCAAGTATGAAAAATTTACCTAACATAGACACCATAGAATCATTACAAAACTTTTTAGAAGATAAATTTATGATAAAAATACTTTTTGTCCTAAAACAAACAAACATGAATATAGATCAATAGTATAACATAGCAAAAAATTTCAAACATAAATACACTGAAGAACTCATAGAACTTTCAGATGAACCAAAGCTTGACAAAACTAAAGTTGTAACCAAAATAAAACAACAAGAGGTAAAAACAAAAGACACAACTAGAATACTGAACTTAGTTTATGAAGAAAACTACAAAATTATTAGACAATATGTTCTTGAGGATAACAATAGATGGCTAAACAGCCAGCTAGATCTGTCCTGGACAGATGAGTGTAACGTGTACAATGAATTTTACTAAAAGAGGATAGTTACAAGATGGTGAAACAAAAATTAGAAGACTCTGAACGAGAAAAAATGGAATGGGTTCCTAATTCCTATTTCACTACTCTACTTACTGCACCCTTGGGTTTTAATCCTTCAAGTTGCCAGTAAGGTAACAAAGATGAACAAACAAATTATTCTGCATAGTATAATAGAAATTTTAACATACACAATAAAATTCATCTCTGGATTTGCTTTCAGCATATATATCCAGGACATTGTACAAAACATTTTAGTTATAATAACTAATTATATTAACAGTAAATAACTTATGCCAAACCAATCACACACCCCCCCTCTTTTTCTGGTATCAGAGCTGGTAATTCACTGGCCACATAAAATAATAAATGAATTATAAAAAATTCAACTACCTTAATCTAGAAATTAATAAGCCAACAAAAAGGATTATTACCCTAGACAAACAGAAACACATATGTTACATTAACAATTTCGAACATAAACATAAGCTCCATTCAGACATTGAACATATGAATTCTTTGACAGATTTAATAATCGAACTAAGTGAGAATTTAAACCTTTATAATGAAAAACACTATAACTTAATGCAATTAGTCCTTGAAGGGATAATTGAAAAAAAAAATTACTAAAACAAATTTCAAATAACCAAGAATATTTGAAAACAAATTTAATCAAAATAGATAGTTTTGAATTAACCCTAAAGAAACTGTCGGACAAATTTAAAGTATTAAAACTAAAAGAATTTCCTAATAAGAAGGACATAATCCAATTAAAAAACTTAATTGAAGAAAATAAACCTAAAGATATAGAAATACATTACAAAGATTTATTAATAGAACTAAAACACCAAACAGGAAAAGATAAACAAGAGTTCGAAAAACAGATACAACAAATAGAGAAAATGATCAGTGAAATCAAACATTACATCTTAAATTAAATGAGTTTTGAAAATAAATATTATCAAGAAGCAACAAAATATATTGAATCAAGTTACAGATTTTTTGATTCAACTATAAATGTTGGGTATAATAAAGATGATACTACACAAAAAAATGATAGGATAATGATTTTACAAAACAACACAATAATTGCAATGATAACACAATTACAAAATAAAATTGATAGTATTCAAAACAAAATGTTTGACATAGACAAAACTGGTAAAGACCAAGAATATGAAATAAACAAACTAACAGAAAGTTTACAAAAATTAAATTTAGGACCAAGTGATCCTACAACGACAATAATAAGTAAAAAATCAAAAATGAATTTTCTCATGTACAAACAACTTGATAAGGATAAAATATGAGCACAAACAATAGAAGATTATCCTTCGGAGGTTCCTCTAGAACCCTAACAGATGATAGATCCAATAGGACTAATGAAACAAATTCTATCTCAGCAATAGGATGGAAAGATAATGTACTCAGAAGAAGTACAAATACACAAACCCAATTAGAAGAAATAATTGATCTTAATAGAGATATTGAAATATTTTCGAATAACCAATTAAATACATTAAACCCCAGAGAAATATACAGAACTGGTATATTTACTGTAATAACAGGATTATACAAACACCACAGAGAACAGATGTTTGCTGTTCCAGATGGGAACCAACAAATAATAAGCCTTATGACTCCAGAAGCCATAAATCAGCTTAAAATACAAAAATACAAACTGATCCACCTAGGACTTATTGTCATAGGAGTAAGAGGATTAACAAGGCAAAAAATAGGAGCCAAACTCTTATTAATACTAATAGACGACAGACACCAAGACTTAGATAGAGCCATATTTGGAACTATGGAAGTTGATATGAACAACAACGTTGGAATTGTTTATATAGCCCCAAACTTTACTATGGATATAACAGATTTTTACAAACATGTAAAATTAATTATACAAACTAAAGGATATGAAAATTTCCAAGGAAAAAACATATTGCTTGACATAACATTTTTAGGAAAATGTATGTCAAGACATTCCCCTAAAATAAAATTAAAACTAGATAAGATCATTGAAACATTAAATTCCACTGGAATAAACTTCATAAAACCAATGGAAATTGATTCCTCTGTTCTTGCTGGTCATGAATGGAATATAACAAATCCAAATGAAACAGCCGCAACAGTAAAACCAAACAGTGTCGTAACATACAACAACCTAAACAAGTCCATGTCCATAAGATTTAAAGATTATGGTCCATCAAACCAACAAGAAGTTGAGACAGATGATGAAGTTGAAGAATTAAGCAAAAGGATAAATGGATAAAATAATTTATCCTAAAGAACTAGGGATGGCCCTCGAACCATCTGACATATTTAATCTCGAACAAAGTCTAAAATCATCAGGACAAATAAACCAAGATACCTTTATCTATATTGACGATGAAAATAATATAAGAATAAGAGAAATACAAAATATGGATATTTATCTAAACGATTCTTTATTAACTTCAGAAATTCCTAAATACAATATCCCTGAAGACATAATCTCAGAATTCACAGAACATATGGATTTAGCTGACCCTGAATCAAGTGTTGAATCAGGAATAAGTCACAAATATCCAGATAGAAACAAAGACCAAACAATGCCATATGAGATAGGACAACCTCCTAGGAGGGCTTACAATACATATATAGACAAAAATCCAAATTTAAGAACAACAGGAAAAAGATTACCAGATGAAAAATCTTACTTCCAAAATAACTCAGTTATTTTAAATATAACTGAATGTCATCCTCAGTTACTAGATACATATCTAGAACAATGGACTGCTGCAATTGCCAGGGACTATTCAGCAAGACACTTAAATGTCAATTCTGGTGAAGAAATGATTAGGATTGCCGAAAATTACTTAGGAGACAATGCTAAGGCAATATGGGAATCATACAAAAAAGATTTCCCAGGAGATATTGCAAACCTTGTTGCTCAAGGAAACAATATCTACAACTTTGCTTATTCCATCCACACCATCTTAACTGGAAGGGATGTAAATACAGGAATAACAATAAGACAACAAGAAGCAATGCGAGACCTTGAACAAATACAACTCCTAGACTGGAGATATATAATAAAATTCTTAAAAGAATACTTGCACTATGCTACAATTTCAGGAAATTATTACAATACTGAAGTAGGCAACAGGTTATTTTCTAAATTACCAGGTGATTTAGGAAAAGAAATCCATAGATCTTGGATAACGGATTATCAAGATAAACCTGAAAATTTACCTCCGAATTATAACAACATTGGGATAAGGATTACACATATTATATCAGAATTAAAAAAGAGATGTACTTACATAAAAATTCAAAAGGAATTAAAACAAAAGAATTATGGTTTTTGTGGACAAATATATACACCACAACAATATGGTTCTTATAAGATTGAAAACAAACCAAAATTCAAAAAGAAATATACAAAAAAATACTATTTAAGAAAATCTAATGCTAGAAAACCTTACTTAAATAAAGATAGACATGTCAGGAAATATAATCCCAAGAAAACTTACACAAATACAATTACATGTTTCGCATGCAATGAAAAGGGACATTTATCATCCTCATGCCCAAAAAAACAAAACTTATATACAAGAGAATCAAACCTTGTTGATTCAGTCAAAGAAGACCTAATAGAAATTGCTTCTGATGTTTCTGAAACATCCACAATATATTCTATAATCTCTCTTGAAGGATTAGAAGAACATGAACAAGCAAATTCATCTGATTATGGTCTAATCAATGAACTAACAACATTTGAAGAAAATATAACAAATGAGACTTTTTTCAACATGATGAATAAAGAAAATTGTATCCATAATTTTAAATATAAAATGGGAACTGACACAAAAAAATGTGAATTTTGTCCTTGGTATCCTGCTTTTGACAAAAGATATAAATGTACAATTTGTACAATAGAAATTTGCCAAATTTGTGCTACAAATAAATTTGCTATACAAGTTCCTAAAGAAGTAAAACTTATTTATACTGACAAGAATAAAATAAATGAAGACAGAATAAAAATTCTCGAAGAAAGAACAAATAATATTGAAATAGAAATAGAAGACTTGAGAAATAAAATACTTACCCTTGACAAAGGAAAAACTATAATTACCTCTAACGAGTTATTAGATGAACAAATATTTAGCCAAGAACAAATCAATTTAAATAATACCCTCTACCATAATACACCTCTAAACAATGACCATGAACATCATGCTCATTTAAATAATATTGATAAACCGATACAAATTCCTCTTATTTGTAATACTGGGAGTTTGAAAGAACTACGTATTCCAACGAAACTAAATATAAAAGGGGTGGACATTCAAGTTTTAGCTTTCATTGATACAGGTGCAACTAGTTCAACTATTTGCTCTACTCTTGTTCCATACAAACATGTTACAAAAGCAGATAAACCAAAGCAAAGCGTCCAATTTGATGGAACAACAACTATAATAACAGACATTGTAAAAAATATAAACATATGTTTTACCAATACATGCGGAGAATGGTCCCCATATTATAATATAAAACAACTTTGGGTTTTAGAATTAAACCTACAAGATATTAAATTAATACTTGGGTTGGATTTTTTATTAAATGACAATGGCAGTTTTTCATTTAATAAAGACTATATCCAAATTTCCAAAAAAACAACACTTACACCCATACTCTCAGAGTTTGCACGAGAAAAGCGTGGTGGGAATAAAGACACCTCAAAAGACAAATTAACAAACTGCAATTGCCCAATTCCTGGCCAATGCAAAAACCTAAATCATATAACTCAACCAAACAATGAAAATGAACAAAACGATGATGAATTTCTTTCAACAAAAAATTATATTTATAAGAGAAAAGACTTGATAAATGATTTACAAATGATAAATCCACAAGATATTAGTAAATTATTAATAACAAAAGATGACATTGAACAAATAATTTCTAAATTAGAAAAAATAGAAATTATAGGAGAAAAACCATCAAAATTCTGGGATAAAGATAAAATACAATGTAAACTAGAAATAATAAACCCAGACCTAACAATAAAAACTGGTTCTCCAAAATATGATAATTGGATCATGGATGAATTTAAAATGCATATCAAAATTCTTACTGATCTAAATATCATAAGAAAAACAGATTCAAGACATAGAACGGCAGCATTCATTGCACAAAAAGAATCTGAAAGAAAACGTGGCCAATCCAGAATGGTCATGAACTATACAAGACTTAATGACAATACCCATGAAGATGGATATTGTATACCAAACAAAGATGTTCTCATTAACAAAATACAAGGTTCAAATTGGTTTTCTAAATTTGATCTCAAATCAGGATTCTGGCAAGTAAAAATGCACCCAGACTCCATACCATGGACTGCTTTCACATGTAGTGAAGGTCATTATGAATGGCTTGTCATGCCTTTCGGATTAAAAAATGCACCACAAATTTTCCAAAGAAAAATGGACAATGTTTTCCAACATTGCAGTAAATACACTTGCGTTTATATTGATGATATCCTTGTTTTTTCAAAAACAAAACAAGAACATATATCACACTTATACACAGTTCTAAAATTAATTGAGGCACATGGCCTAATTATATCAAAAAGAAAAATAGAACTAATCAAAAATACTATAGAATTTATTGGAGCCCGTATTGGCAAAGGAACTATAGAATTACAACCTCATATAACAAAAAAGATACTAGAATTTCCTGACAAAATAGAAAATTTAAAACAATTACAAGCTTTTCTTGGGCTTGTTAATTATGCAAGACCATATATTAAAAACCTTTCAAAATATACTGGGCCTTTATATAATAAGGCTAGCCCAAAAGGAAACAGAGATTTTAATATTGAAGACATAAAACAAATACAAAAAATAAAAGAAATAGCAAGCAATTTGCAACCTTTAAGTTTACCATTACAAACAGAATATTTAATAATAGAAACAGATGGATCATCCTTGGGATGGGGTGGTATTTTATTAAGCAAAAAAAATAAATACGAAAACAAAACAACAGAAAAAATATGTAGATACACCTCAGGTATATACAGAGAAAAAGGTTATATGACCTCTCTAGATTATGAAATTTTAGCCATAATAAATGTTCTAGAATCCTTTAAACTATTCATAATCTCACAAAGGGAGATAACAATCAGAACTGACTGTGAATCTATAGTCAAATATACAGAAAATAAAAAGGACAAAGGAATACTAAATAATAGATGGCTCAAATTTAAAAATGCTATAACAAATTGTGGAACAAACATACTTTGGGAGCATATAAAAGGCAAAGATAATTTCTTGCCAGACAAACTTTCCAGGTTGTTAAGATAGATCTACATTTTACTAACAATCTTTATGCAGATTACAGAAAAACAAAAGACAAATATGGGAGAACAAGATCCTTCTATGCATCTCAAAACATATCCAAAACAAAATAAGTTCCAGACAAAAATGAAAGTCACAGAAGAACAACAAATGGTCCTAGATAATATCTGGAACATGAAGACACCACAGGAATCCAACAAACAAAAGCTGAGTGTTTTGTACACACTCCTACAAATTTTTACAAAGTTACAAGACAAAAAATACCTTTATTATGGTCTTTTTACAGGTCCTGATGCTGGCATATATGCCTCATGGGAACAGATTATAGTAAAAATAAATTTTCTAAAACAAAATCCCAGATATGGGAACCCACTTTACAAAGGTTTCAACACATATGATGAAGCAATTACCGAATTACAAAAAAACTTTGGAGATGATTTTATTATTTCTGATGATATACAAAGTTTACAAAAAATATCTTTGGGGAAATTTACAAAGGAAGAACCACTCGAGGCTTCTTCTTCAATAAACCTGAGGCCCCAAACCTCTTATGCCTCGGCAACAAAGACTACTACTACAAAAATGACAAATTTGGGACAACCAAAAACAAATTTCCAACCACCATCTCCTCACAACAAACCTCCACAAAAAATTGTTTTACCAAGCTTCCCTGAACAAATGACTAGAGAATTACAATTCGTTTATCATATTCTGGAACAATCTCCAAATATGTTCAATAATATTTGTGAATTCTTCTCACAAATATCCCACATTAAAAATGAAGGCCTGCAAATCCATTGGGAGATAATGAGGAACACCAACATACCTTGTACAAAAAAGCAATCCCAATGTTTACAAACAAGTACAAATTGTCCATGTACAATTATATGTGCTATCCCACAAGTAACACTTAACCTCAACAAGTACAAATACCTAATCCACAAAGACATAGTACTAGATCCCATGGTACTAATAAATTTTGGATTTGTCAAAAGGATTTATGCAGAAGAATGGATCCAAGATGACATACCAGAACCTTTTGGAACTACCATAGAACAACTCACAAACATATTAGCGACAGATATATACATGGATTTTAAGTCTATACCACCTCATTTTGGCAAACATATTTTCGAACCTACAAAACATGCAGTACAGGTTAAAGCAAAGTTTCTTGATCAAGATTATACAGATTGGGATACAGACTACAAACCAGAAGTTATCCAATACAAAGAGATTAAAGAACAAGCCTACGAAAGATATAGAGCCACAAAAATTGTTGAAGAAGATGAATGGGATACAAAAAACAAATTCCTTTATACAGAAACTCCTACTACAAAAATTTTTATCACAAATATGCTAAGAGATCAAGGGATTCATCACAGAAATTTCGACATTTTCCATCCTAAACCGTCCCTAATACAAAACTACAGGAAAGAAAGACAAAGAAAAAGAAACATTGATGATGACATAGAATCAACTACTATGTCTACAGATGATTGAGTTGACAGATTATTCTCCACTTAACAAAAACAAAGCCTACAAAGTTTTCTTCCAGGCAAAGAAAGAATCCACTTTTTAAAAAGATGTAGTACGCTGGCCATCTTTTTATTAAAACAAATGTAAAGTATGTACCTTTTTCTTAGTGCTTTCAATAATGGAGAATATATTTATCTCCACTATGTATCAACAGACAGCTGTCTGGTTCTTGTATCTTTTCTCCATCTATATAAGGAGATGTAGTTTGTTATGTAAGATATAGAAAAAAAAATTTAGCTACCACTGTAAGCCTTCGTTGTAAAACTTTCCATCTTAATTAAAAAACTTCTTTCCTTGTTAATGGCTGCAACTCAGATGAATTCTAGCTAAACACCCAAGTCAAGGCTCAAGAAAGGAACAGGTTTTTCTTCATTAAAAATATGTAAGTGCCTTATTATCCATTGTCTTTCTTAATTTTTATTATCTATTGATGAAACTTCAAAAGTTCAATTGATACTATGACACCCTTAAATCTTTACTAAATTTTTTTTTATTCTGGATTAAAATTATTTATGATTCCAACAGACGTACATCCGCTTGACAGAGCTAAGTACCCATCCAAAGCCCTTTAGACAGGAAGTCGTTAGGCATATAGGGGAAGAAACTCTTTAGGATAACAAGGTGAGGAATGAAAATAATAATAAAAAATTCAACAAAAAGGATTATTACCTTAATAAATGAATTTTATTGGTATCAGAGCTGGTAATTCACTGGCCACATAAAATAATAAATGAATTATAAAAAATTCAACTACCTTAATCTAGAAATTAATAATCCAACAAAAAGGATTATTACCCTAGACAAACAGAAACACATATGTTACATTAACAATTTCGAACATAAACATAAGCTCCATTCAGAAATTGAACATATGAATTCTTTGACAGATTTAATAATCGAACTAAGTGAGAATTTAAACCTTTATAATGAAAAACACTATAACTTAATGCAATTAGTCCTTGAAGGGATAATTGAAAAAAATAAATTACTAAAACAAATTTCAAATAACCAAGAATATTTGAAAACAAATTTAATCAAAATAGATAGTTTTGAATTAACCCTAAAGAAACTATCGGACAAATTTAAAGTATTAAAACTAAAAGAATTTCCTAATAAGAAGGACATAATCCAATTAAAAAATTAATTGACGAAAATAAACCTAAAGATATAGAAATACATTACAAAGATTTATTAATAGAACTAAAACACCAAACAGGAAAAGATAAACAAGAGTTTGAAAAACAGATACAACAAATAGAGAAAATGATCAGTGAAATCAAACATTACATCTTAAATTAAATGAGTTTTGAAAATAAATATTATCAAGAAGCAACAAAATATATTGAATCAAGTTACAGATTTTTTGATTCAACTATAAATGTTGGGTATAATAAAGATGATACTACACAAAAAAATGATAGGATAATGATTTTACAAAACAACACAATAATTGCAATGATAACACAATTACAAAATAAAATTGATAGTATTCAAAACAAAATGTTTGACATAGACAAAACTGGTAAAGACCAAGAATATGAAATAAACAAACTAACAGAAAGTTTACAAAAATTAAATTTAGGACCAAGTGATCCTACAACGACAATAATAAGTAAAAAATCAAAAATGAATTTTCTCATGTACAAACAACTTGATAAGGATAAAATATGAGCACAAACAATAGAAGATTATCCTTTGGAGGTTCCTCTAGAACCCTAACAGATGATAGATCCAATAGGACTAATGAAACAAATTCTATCTCAGCATTAGGATGGATAGATAATGTACTCAGAAGAAGTACAAATACACAAACCCAATTAGAAGAAATAATTGATCTTAATAGAGATATTGAAATATTTTCGAATAACCAATTAAATACATTAAACCCCAGAGAAATATACAGAACTGGTATATTTACTGTAATAACAGGATTATACAGACACCACAGAGAACAGATGTTTGCTGTTCCAGATGGGAACCAACAAATAATAAGCCTTATGACTCCAGAAGCCATAAATCAGCTTAAAATACAAAAATACAAACTGATCCACCTAGGACTTATTGTCATAGGAGTAAGAGGATTAACAAGGCAAAAAATAGGAGCCAAACTCTTATTAATACTAATAGACGACAGACACCAAGACTTAGATAGAGCCATATTTGGAACTATGGAAGTTGATATGAACAACAACGTTGGAATTGTTTATATAGCCCCAAACTTTACTATGGATATAACTGATTTTTACAAACATGTAAAATTAATTATACAAACTAAAGGATATGAAAATTTCCAAGGAAAAAACATATTGCTTGACATAACATTTTTAGGAAAATGTATGTCAAGACATGCCCCTAAAATAAAATTAAAACTAGATAAGATCATTGAAACATTAAATTCCACTGGAATAAACTTCATAAAACCAATGGAAATTGATTCCTCTGTTCTTGCTGGTCATGAATGGAATATAACAAATCCAAATGAAACAGCCGCAATAGTAAAACCAAACAGTGTCGTAACATACAACAACCTAAACAAGTCCATGTCCATAAGATTTAAAGATTATGGTCCATCAAACCAACAAGAAGTTGAGACAGATGATGAAGTTGAAGAATTAAGCAAAAGGATAAATGGATAAAATAATTTATCCTAAAGAACTAGGGATGGCCCTCGAACCATCTGACATATTTAATCTCGAACAAAGTCTAAAATCATCAGGACAAATAAACCAAGATACCTTTATCTATATTGACGATGAAAATAATATAAGAATAAGAGAAATACAAAATATGGATATTTATCTAAACGATTCTTTATTAACTTCAGAAATTCCTAAATACAATATCCCTGAAGACATAATCTCAGAATTCACAGAACATATGGATTTAGCTGACCCTGAATCAAGTGTTGAATCAGGAATAAGTCACAAATATCCAGATAGAAACAAAGACCAAACAATGCCATATGAGATAGGACAACCTCCTAGGAGGGCTTACAATACATATATAGACAAAAATCCAAATTTAAGAACAACAGGAAAAAGATTACCAGATGAAAAATCTTACTTCCAAAATAACTCAGTTATTTTAAATATAACTGAATGTCATCCTCAGTTACTAGATACATATCTAGAACAATGGACTGCTGCAATTGCCAGGGACTATTCAGCAAGACACTTAAATGTCAATTCTGGTGAAGAAATGATTAGGATTGCCGAAAATTACTTAGGAGACAATGCTAAGGCAATATGGGAATCATACAAAAAAGATTTCCCAGGAGATATTGCAAACCTTGTTGCTCAAGGAAACAATATCTACAACTTTGCTTATTCCATCCACACCATCTTAACTGGAAGGGATGTAAATACAGGAATAACAATAAGACAACAAGAAGCAATGCAAGACCTTGAACAAATACAACTCCTAGACTGGAGATATATAATAAAATTCTTAAAAGAATACTTGCACTATGCTACAATTTCAGGAAATTATTACAATACTGAAGTAGGCAACAGGTTATTTTCTAAATTACTAGGTGATTTAGGAAAAGAAATCCATAGATCTTGGATAACGGATTATCAAGATAAACCTGAAAATTTACCTCCGAATTATAACAACATTGGGATAAGGATTACACATATTATATCAGAATTAAAAAAGAGATGTACTTACATAAAAATTCAAAAGGAATTAAAACAAAAGAATTATGGTTTTTGTGGACAAATATATACACCACAACAATATGGTTCTTATAAGATTGAAAACAAACCAAAATTCAAAAAGAAATATACAAAAAAATACTATTTAAGAAAATCTAATGCTAGAAAACCTTACTTAAATAAAGATAGACATGTCAGGAAATATAATCCCAAGAAAACTTACACAAATACAATTACATGTTTCGCATGCAATGAAAAGGGACATTTATCATCCTCATGCCCAAAAAAACAAAACTTATATACAAGAGAATCAAACCTTGTTGATTCAGTCAAAGAAGACCTAATAGAAATTGCTTCTGATGTTTCTGAAACATCCACAATATATTCTATAATCTCTCTTGAAGGATTAGAAGAACATGAACAAGCAAATTCATCTGATTATGGTCTAATCAATGAACTAACAACATTTGAAGAAAATATAACAAATGAGACTTTTTTCAACATGATGAATAAAGAAAATTGTATCCATAATTTTAAATATAAAATGGGAACTGACACAAAAAAATGTGAATTTTGTCCTTGGTATCCTGCTTTTGACAAAAGATATAAATGTACAATTTGTACAATAGAAATTTGCCAAATTTGTGCTACAAATAAATTTGCTATACAAGTTCCTAAAGAAGTAAAACTTATTTATACTGACAAGAATAAAATAAATGAAGACAGAATAAAAATTCTCGAAGAAAGAACAAATAATATTGAAATAGAAATAGAAGACTTGAGAAATAAAATACTTACCCTTGACAAAGGAAAAACTATAATTACCTCTAACGAGTTATTAGATGAACAAATATTTAGCCAAGAACAAATCAATTTAAATAATACCCTCTACCATAATACACCTCTAAACAATGACCATGAACATCATGCTCATTTAAATAATATTGATAAACCGATACAAATTCCTCTTATTTGTAATACTGGGAGTTTGAAAGAACTACGTATTCCAACGAAACTAAATATAAAAGGGGTGGACATTCAAGTTTTAGCTTTCATTGATACAGGTGCAACTAGTTCAACTATTTGCTCTAGTCTTGTTCCATACAAACATGTTACAAAAGCAGATAAACCAAAGCAAAGCGTCCAATTTGATGGAACAACAACTATAATAACAGACATTGTAAAAAATATAAACATATGTTTTACCAATACATGCGGAGAATGGTCCCCATATTATAATATAAAACAACTTTGGGTTTTAGAATTAAACCTACAAGATATTAAATTAATACTTGGGTTGGATTTTTTATTAAATGACAATGGCAGTTTTTCATTTAATAAAGATTATATCCAAATTTCCAAAAAAACAACACTTACACCCATACTCTCAGAGTTTGCACGAGAAAAGCGTGGTGGGAATAAAGACACCTCAAAAGACAAATTAACAAACTGCAATTGCCCAATTCCTGGCCAATGCAAAAACCTAAATCATATAACTCAACCAAACAATAAAAATGAACAAAACGATGATGAATTTCTTTCAACAAAAAATTATATTTATAAGAGAAAAGACTTGATAAATGATTTACAAATGATAAATCCACAAGATATTAGTAAATTATTACTAACAAAAGATGACATTGAACAAATAATTTCTAAATTAGAAAAAATAGAAATTATAGGAGAAAAACCATTAAAATTCTGGGATAAAGATAAAATACAATGTAAACTAGAAATAATAAACCCAGACCTAACAATAAAAACTGGTTCTCCAAAATATGATAATTGGATCATGGATGAATTTAAAATGCATATCAAAATTCTTACTGATCTAAATATCATAAGAAAAACAGATTCAAGACATAGAACGACAGCATTCATTGTACAAAATGAATCTGAAAGAAAACGTGGCCAATCCAGAATGGTCATGAACTATACAAGACTTAATGACAATACCCATGAAGATGGATATTGTATACCAAACAAAGATGTTCTCATTAACAAAATACAAGGTTCAAATTGGTTTTCTAAATTTGATCTCAAATCAGGATTCTGGCAAGTAAAAATGCACCCAGACTCCATACCATGGACTGCTTTCACATGTAGTGAAGGTCATTATGAATGGCTTGTCATGCCTTTCGGATTAAAAAACGCACCACAAATTTTCCAAAGAAAAATGGACAATGTTTTCCAACATTGCAGTAAATACACTTGCGTTTATATTGATGATATCCTTGTTTTTTCAAAAACAAAACAAGAACATATATCACACTTATACACAGTTCTAAAATTAATTGAGGCACATGGCCTAATTATATCAAAAAGAAAAATAGAACTAATCAAAAATACTATAGAATTTCTTGGAGCCCGTATTGGCAAAGGAACTATAGAATTACAACCTCATATAACAAAAAAGATACTAGAATTTCCTGACAAAATAGAAAATTTAAAACAATTACAAGCTTTTCTTGGGCTTGTTAATTATGCAAGACCATATATTAAAAACCTTTCAAAATATACTGGGCCTTTATATAATAAGGCTAGCCCAAAAGGAAACAGAGATTTTAATATTGAAGACATAAAACAAATACAAAAAATAAAAGAAATAGCAAGCAATTTGCAACCTTTAAGTTTACCATTACAAACAGAATATTTAATAATAGAAACAGATGGATCATCCTTGGGATGGGGTGGTATTTTATTAAGCAAAAAAAATAAATACGAAAACAAAACAACAGAAAAAATATGTAGATACACCTCAGGTATATACAGAGAAAAAGGTTATATGACCTCTCTAGATTATGAAATTTTAGCCATAATAAATGTTCTAGAATCCTTTAAACTATTCATAATCTCACAAAGGGAGATAACAATCAGAACTGACTGTGAATCTATAGTCAAATATACAGAAAATAAAAAGGACAAAGGAATACTAAATAATAGATGGCTCAAATTTAAAAATGCTATAACAAATTGTGGAACAAACATACTTTGGGAGCATATAAAAGGCAAAGATAATTTCTTGCCAGACAAACTTTCCAGGTTGTTAAGATAGATCTACATTTTACTAACAATCTTTATGCAGATTACAGAAAAACAAAAGACAAATATGGGAGAACAAGATCCTTCTATGCATCTCAAAACATATCCAAAACAAAATAAGTTCCAGACAAAAATGAAAGTCACAGAAGAACAACAAATGGTCCTAGATAATATCTGGAACATGAAGACACCACAGGAATCCAACAAACAAAAGCTGAGTGTTTTGTACACACTCCTACAAATTTTTACAAAGTTACAAGACAAAAAATACCTTTATTATGGTCTTTTTACAGGTCCTGATGCTGGCATATATGCCTCATGGGAACAGATTATAGTAAAAATAAATTTTCTAAAACAAAATCCCAGATATGGGAACCCACTTTACAAAGGTTTCAACACATATGATGAAGCAATTACCGAATTACAAAAAAACTTTGGAGATGATTTTATTATTTCTGATGATATACAAAGTTTACAGAAAATATCTTTGGGGAAATTTACAAAGGAAGAACCACTCGAGGCTTCTTCTTCAATAAACCTGAGGCCCCAAACCTCTTATGCCTCGGCAACAAAGATTACTACTACAAAAATGACAAATTTGGGACAACCAAAAACAAATTTCCAACCACCATCTCCTCACAACAAACCTCCACAAAAAATTGTTTTACCAAGCTTCCCTGAACAAATGACTAGAGAATTACAATTCGTTTATCATATTCTGGAACAATCTCCAAATATGTTCAATAATATTTGCGAATTCTTCTCACAAATATCCCACATTAAAAATGAAGGCCTGCAAATCCATTGGAAGATAATGAGGAACACCAACATACCTTGTACAAAAAAGCAATCCCAATGTTTACAAACAAGTACAAATTGTCCATGTACAATTATATGTGCTATCCCACAAGTAACACTTAACCTCAACAAGTACAAATACCTAATCCACAAAGACATAGTACTAGATCCCATGGTACTAATAAATTTTGGATTTGTCAAAAGGATTTATGCAGAAGAATGGATCCAAGATGACATACCAGAACCTTTTGGAACTACCATAGAACAACTCACAAACATATTAGCGACAGATATATACATGGATTTTAAGTCTATACCACCTCATTTTGGCAAACATATTTTCGAACCTACAAAACATGCAGTACAGGTTAAAGCAAAGTTTCTTGATAAAGATTATACAGATTGGGATACAGACTACAAACCAGAAGTTATCCAATACAAAGAGATTAAAGAACAAGCCTACGAAAGATATAGAGCCACAAAAATTGTTGAAGAAGATGAATGGGATACAAAAAACAAATTCCTTTATACAGAAACTCCTACTACAAAAAATTTTATCACAAATATGCTAAGAGATCAAGGGATTCATCACAGAAATTTCGACATTTTCCATCCTAAACCGTCCCTAATACAAAACTACAGGAAAGAAAGACAAAGAAAAAGAAACATTGATGATGACATAGAATCAACTACTATGTCTACAGATGATTGAGTTGACAGATTATTCTCCACTTAACAAAAACAAAGCCTACAAAGTTTTCTTCCAGGCAAAGAAAGAATCCACTTTTTAAAAAGATGTAGTACGCTGGCCATCTTTTTATTAAAACAAATGTAAAGTATGTACCTTTTTCTTAGTGCTTTCAATAATGGAGAATATATTTATCTCCACTATGTATCAACAGACAGCTGTCTGGTTCTTGTATCTTTTCTCCATCTATATAAGGAGATGTAGTTTGTTATGTAAGATATAGAAAAAACAATTTAGCTACCACTGTAAGCCTTCGTTGTAAAACTTTCCATCTTAATTAAAAAACTTCTTTCCTTGTTAATGGCTGCAACTCAGATGAATTCTAGCTAAACACCCAAGTCAAGGCTCAAGAAAGGAACAGGTTTTTCTTCATTAAAAATATGTAAGTGCCTTATTATCCATTGTCTTTCTTAATTTTTATTATCTATTGATGAAACTTCAAAAGTTCAATTGATACTATGACACCCTTAAATCTTTACTAATTTTTTTTTTATTCTGGATTAAAATTATTTATGATTCCAACAGACGTACATCCGCTTGACAGAGCTAAGTACCCATCCAAAGCCGTTTAGACAGGAAGTCGTTAGGCATATAGGGGAAGAAACTCTTTAGGATAACAAGGTGAGGAATGAAAATAATAATAAGCCCAGTTTATCAAAAAAATTTAAAAGAAATAAGGTTTGTTCTAGTAAAAACGTTTTGAAAAAAAAAAGGCCCTTACTTTTTTCTATGAGAAAACCCAAAAGTACTTTCTGAAAGCTTTGACTACTCTCTTTAAAAAGAACTTGTTACGAACAATTTATCTTACAAAAATATTTTCGCAACTAACAACTGTTATGGAAAAACTACAACAATATCTAGAAAAACAATTTTTAACAAACATAATAAAAATCACAAAAAATAGCCAACTTTCTAAAGACCAACAACATCAGATCTTAGTGATATTCAAACAAAAATACACAACTGAATTAATAAATATTTTTGACTGTGAAACAGACCTATTACAAATGTTCAAAAACTTTAGCATATACAGAGAACCAGGAAATATCATAATAACAGAAAAATTCATGAAAGATTTCTGCATAGAATGGAATAAATTTAAAGCAAACCAAAATAAAACAGACCATGAAATCACAGACAAAATAAGCCAAGTATGAAAAATTTACCTAACATAGACACCATAGAATCATTACAAAACTTTTTAGAAGATAAATTTATGATAAAAATACTTTTTGTCCTAAAACAAACAAACATGAATATAGATCAACAGTATAACATAGCAAAAATTTTCAAACATAAATACACTGAAGAACTCATAGAACTTTCAGATGAACCAAAGCTTGACAAAACTAAAGTTGTAACCAAAATAAAACAACAAGAGGTAAAAACAAAAGACACAACTAGAATACTGAACTTAGTTTATGAAGAAAACTACAAAATTATTAGACAATATGTTCTTGAGGATAACAATAGATGGCTAAACAGCCAGCTAGATCTGTCCTGGACAGATGAGTGTAACGTGTACAATGAATTTTACTAAAAGAGGATAGTTACAAGATGGTGAAACAAAAATTAGAAGACTCTGAACGAGAAAAAATGGAATGGGTTCCTAATTCCTATTTCACTACTCTACTTACTGCACCCTTGGGTTTTAATCCTTCAAGTTGCCAGTAAGGTAACAAAGATGAACAAACAAATTATTCTGCATAGTATAATAGAAATTTTAACATACACAATAAAATTCATCTCTGGATTTGCTTTCAGCATATATATCCAGGACATTGTACAAAACATTTTAGTTATAATAACTAATTATATTAACAGTAAATAACTTATGCCAAACCAATCACACACCCCCCCTCTTTTTCCTAAATCCAGAGCTGGTAATCCACTGGCCACATAAAATAATAAATGAATTATAAAAAATTCATCTACCTTAATCTAGAAATTAATAATCCAACAAAAAGGATTATTACCCTAGACAAACAGAAACACATATGTTACATTAACAATTTCGAACATAAACATAAGCTCCATTCAGAAATTGAACATATGAATTCTTTGACAGATTTAATAATCGAACTAAGTGAGAATTTAAACCTTTATAATGAAAAACACTATAACTTAATGCAATTAGTCCTTGAAGGGATAATTGAAAAAAATAAATTACTAAAACAAATTTCAAATAACCAAGAATATTTGAAAACAAATTTAATCAAAATAGACAGTTTTGAATTAACCCTAAAGAAACTGTCGGACAAATTTAAAGTATTAAAACTAAAAGAATTTCCTAATAAGAAGGACATAATCCAATTAAAAAACTTAATTGAAGAAAATAAACCTAAAGATATAGAAATACATTACAAAGATTTATTAATAGAACTAAAACACCAAACAGGAAAAGATAAACAAGAGTTCGAAAAACAGATACAACAAATAGAGAAAATGATCAGTGAAATCAAACATTACATCTTAAATTAAATGAGTTTTGAAAATAAATATTATCAAGAAGCAACAAAATATATTGAATCAAGTTACAGATTTTTTGATTCAACTATAAATGTTGGGTATAATAAAGATGATACTACACAAAAAAAATGATAGGATAATGATTTTACAAAACAACACAATAATTGCAATGATAACACAATTACAAAATAAAATTGATAGTATTCAAAACAAAATGTTTGACATAGACAAAACTGGTAAAGACCAAGAATATGAAATAAACAAACTAACAGAAAGTTTACAAAAATTAAATTTAGGACCAAGTGATCCTACAACGACAATAATAAGTAAAAAATCAAAAATGAATTTTCTCATGTACAAACAACTTGATAAGGATAAAATATGAGCACAAACAATAGAAGATTATCCTTTGGAGGTTCCTCTAGAACCCTAACAGATGATAGATCCAATAGGACTAATGAAACAAATTCTATCTCAGCATTAGGATGGATAGATAATGTACTCAGAAGAAGTACAAATACACAAACCCAATTAGAAGAAATAATTGATCTTAATAGAGATATTGAAATATTTTCGAATAACCAATTAAATACATTAAACCCCAGAGAAATATACAGAACTGGTATATTTACTGTAATAACAGGATTATACAGACACCACAGAGAACAGATGTTTGCTGTTCCAGATGGGAACCAACAAATAATAAGCCTTATGACTCCAGAAGCCATAAATCAGCTTAAAATACAAAAATACAAACTGATCCACCTAGGACTTATTGTCATAGGAGTAAGAGGATTAACAAGGCAAAAAATAAGAGCCAAACTCTTATTAATACTAATAGACGACAGACACCAAGACTTAGATAGAGCCAAATTTGGAACTATGGAAGTTGATATGAACAACAACGTTGGAATTGTTTATATAGCCCCAAACTTTACTATGGATATAACTGATTTTTACAAACATGTAAAATTAATTATACAAACTAAAGGATATGAAAATTTCCAAGGAAAAAACATATTGCTTGACATAACATTTTTAGGAAAATGTATGTCAAGACATGCCCCTAAAATAAAATTAAAACTAGATAAGATCATTGAAACATTAAATTCCACTGGAATAAACTTCATAAAACCAATGGAAATTGATTCCTCTGTTCTTGCTGGTCATGAATGGAATATAACAAATCCAAATGAAACAGCCGCAACAGTAAAACCAAACAGTGTCGTAACATACAACAACCTAAACAAGTCCATGTCCATAAGATTTAAAGATTATGGTCCATCAAACCAACAAGAAGTTGAGACAGATGATGAAGTTGAAGAATTAAGCAAAAGGATAAATGGATAAAATAATTTATCCTAAAGAACTAGGGATGGCCCTCGAACCATCTGACATATTTAATCTCGAACAAAGTCTAAAATCATCAGGACAAATAAACCAAGATACCTTTATCTATATTGACGATGAAAATAATATAAGAATAAGAGAAATACAAAATATGGATATTTATCTAAACGATTCTTTATTAACTTCAGAAATTCCTAAATACAATATCCCTGAAGACATAATCTCAGAATTCACAGAACATATGGATTTAGCTGACCCTGAATCAAGTGTTGAATCAGGAATAAGTCACAAATATCCAGATAGAAACAAAGACCAAACAATGCCATATGAGATAGGACAACCTCCTAGGAGGGCTTACAATACATATATAGACAAAAATCCAAATTTAAGAACAACAGGAAAAAGATTACCAGATGAAAAATCTTACTTCCAAAATAACTCAGTTATTTTAAATATAACTGAATGTCATCCTCAGTTACTAGATACATATCTAGAACAATGGACTGCTGCAATTGCCAGGGACTATTCAGCAAGACACTTAAATGTCAATTCTGGTGAAGAAATGATTAGGATTGCCGAAAATTACTTAGGAGACAATGCTAAGGCAATATGGGAATCATACAAAAAAGATTTCCCAGGAGATATTGCAAACCTTGTTGCTCAAGGAAACAATATCTACAACTTTGCTTATTCCATCCACACCATCTTAACTGGAAGGGATGTGAATACAGGAATAACAATAAGACAACAAGAAGCAATGCGAGACCTTGAACAAATACAACTCCTAGACTGGAGATATATAATAAAATTCTTAAAAGAATACTTGCACTATGCTACAATTTCAGGAAATTATTACAATACTGAAGTAGGCAACAGGTTATTTTCTAAATTACCAGGTGATATAGGAAAAGAAATCCATAGATCTTGGATAACGGATTATCAAGATAAACCTGAAAATTTACCTCCGAATTATAACAACATTGGGATAAGGATTACACATATTATATCAGAATTAAAAAAGAGATGTACTTACATAAAAATTCAAAAGGAATTAAAACAAAAGAATTATGGTTTTTGTGGACAAATATATACACCACAACAATATGGTTCTTATAAGACTGAAAACAAACCAAAATTCAAAAAGAAATATACAAAAAAATACTATTTAAGAAAATCTAATGCTAGAAAACCTTACTTAAATAAAGATAGACATGTCAGGAAATATAATCCCAAGAAAACTTACACAAATACAATTACATGTTTCGCATGCAATGAAAAGGGACATTTATCATCCTCATGCCCAAAAAAACAAAACTTATATACAAGAGAATCAAACCTTGTTGATTCAGTCAAAGAAGACCTAATAGAAATTGCTTCTGATGTTTCTGAAACATCCACAATATATTCTATAATCTCTCTTGAAGGATTAGAAGAACATGAACAAGCAAATTCATCTGATTATGGTCTAATCAATGAACTAACAACATTTGAAGAAAATATAACAAATGAGACTTTTTTCAACATGATGAATAAAGAAAATTGTATCCATAATTTTAAATATAAAATGGGAACTGACACAAAAAAATGTGAATTTTGTCCTTGGTATCCTGCTTTTGACAAAAGATATAAATGTACAATTTGTACAATAGAAATTTGCCAAATTTGTGCTACAAATAAATTTGCTATACAAGTTCCTAAAGAAGTAAAACTTATCTATACTGACAAGAATAAAATAAATGAAGACAGAATAAAAATTCTCGAAGAAAGAACAAATAATATTGAAATAGAAATAGAAGACTTGAGAAATAAAATACTTACCCTTGACAAAGGAAAAACTATAATTACCTCTAACGAGTTATTAGATGAACAAATATTTAGCCAAGAACAAATCAATTTAAATAATACCCTCTACCATAATACACCTCTAAACAATGACCATGAACATCATGCTCATTTAAATAATATTGATAAACCGATACAAATTCCTCTTATTTGTAATACTGGGAGTTTGAAAGAACTACGTATTCCAACGAAACTAAATATAAAAGGGGTGGACATTCAAGTTTTAGCTTTCATTGATACAGGTGCAACTAGTTCAACTATTTGCTCTAGTCTTGTTCCATACAAACATGTTACAAAAGCAGATAAACCAAAGCAAAGCGTCCAATTTGATGGAACAACAACTATAATAACAGACATTGTAAAAAATATAAACATATGTTTTACCAATACATGCGGAGAATGGTCCCCATATTATAATATAAAACAACTTTGGGTTTTAGAATTAAACCTACAAGATATTAAATTAATACTTGGGTTGGATTTTTTATTAAATGACAATGGCAGTTTTTCATTTAATAAAGATTATATCCAAATTTCCAAAAAAACAACACTTACACCCATACTCTCAGAGTTTGCACGAGAAAAGCGTGGTGGGAATAAAGACACCTCAAAAGACAAATTAACAAACTGCAATTGCCCAATTCCTGGCCAATGCAAAAACCTAAATCATATAACTCAACCAAACAATAAAAATGAACAAAACGATGATGAATTTCTTTCAACAAAAAATTATATTTATAAGAGAAAAGACTTGATAAATGATTTACAAATGATAAATCCACAAGATATTAGTAAATTATTACTAACAAAAGATGACATTGAACAAATAATTTCTAAATTAGAAAAAATAGAAATTATAGGAGAAAAACCATTAAAATTCTGGGATAAAGATAAAATACAATGTAAACTAGAAATAATAAACCCAGACCTAACAATAAAAACTGGTTCTCCAAAATATGATAATTGGATCATGGATGAATTTAAAATGCATATCAAAATTCTTACTGATCTAAATATCATAAGAAAAACAGATTCAAGACATAGAACGACAGCATTCATTGTACAAAAAGAATCTGAAAGAAAACGTGGCCAATCCAGAATGGTCATGAACTATACAAGACTTAATGACAATACCCATGAAGATGGATATTGTATACCAAACAAAGATGTTCTCATTAACAAAATACAAGGTTCAAATTGGTTTTCTAAATTTGATCTCAAATCAGGATTCTGGCAAGTAAAAATGCACCCAGACTCCATACCATGGACTGCTTTCACATGTAGTGAAGGTCATTATGAATGGCTTGTCATGCCTTTCGGATTAAAAAACGCACCACAAATTTTCCAAAGAAAAATGGACAATGTTTTCCAACATTGCAGTAAATACACTTGCGTTTATATTGATGATATCCTTGTTTTTTCAAAAACAAAACAAGAACATATATCACACTTATACACAGTTCTAAAATTAATTGAGGCACATGGCCTAATTATATCAAAAAGAAAAATAGAACTAATCAAAAATACTATAGAATTTCTTGGAGCCCGTATTGGCAAAGGAACTATAGAATTACAACCTCATATAACAAAAAAGATACTAGAATTTCCTGACAAAATAGAAAATTTAAAACAATTACAAGCTTTTCTTGGGCTTGTTAATTATGCAAGACCATATATTAAAAACCTTTCAAAATATACTGGGCCTTTATATAATAAGGCTAGCCCAAAAGGAAACAGAGATTTTAATATTGAAGACATAAAACAAATACAAAAAATAAAAGAAATAGCAAGCAATTTGCAACCTTTAAGTTTACCATTACAAACAGAATATTTAATAATAGAAACAGATGGATCATCCTTGGGATGGGGTGGTATTTTATTAAGCAAAAAAAATAAATACGAAAACAAAACAACAGAAAAAATATGTAGATACACCTCAGGTATATACAGAGAAAAAGGTTATATGACCTCTCTAGATTATGAAATTTTAGCCATAATAAATGTTCTAGAATCCTTTAAACTATTCATAATCTCACAAAGGGAGATAACAATCAGAACTGACTGTGAATCTATAGTCAAATATACAGAAAATAAAAAGGACAAAGGAATACTAAATAATAGATGGCTCAAATTTAAAAATGCTATAACAAATTGTGGAACAAACATACTTTGGGAGCATATAAAAGGCAAAGATAATTTCTTGCCAGACAAACTTTCCAGGTTGTTAAGATAGATCTACATTTTACTAACAATCTTTATGCAGATTACAGAAAAACAAAAGACAAATATGGGAGAACAAGATCCTTCTATGCATCTCAAAACATATCCAAAACAAAATAAGTTCCAGACAAAAATGAAAGTCACAGAAGAACAACAAATGGTCCTAGATAATATCTGGAACATGAAGACACCACAGGAATCCAACAAACAAAAGCTGAGTGTTTTGTACACACTCCTACAAATTTTTACAAAGTTACAAGACAAAAAATACCTTTATTATGGTCTTTTTACAGGTCCTGATGCTGGCATATATGCCTCATGGGAACAGATTATAGTAAAAATAAATTTTCTAAAACAAAATCCCAGATATGGGAACCCACTTTACAAAGGTTTCAACACATATGATGAAGCAATTACCGAATTACAAAAAAACTTTGGAGATGATTTTATTATTTCTGATGATATACAAAGTTTACAGAAAATATCTTTGGGGAAATTTACAAAGGAAGAACCACTCGAGGCTTCTTCTTCAATAAACCTGAGGCCCCAAACCTCTTATGCCTCGGCAACAAAGACTACTACTACAAAAATGACAAATTTGGGACAACCAAAAACAAATTTCCAACCACCATCTCCTCACAACAAACCTCCACAAAAAATTGTTTTACCAAGCTTCCCTGAACAAATGACTAGAGAATTACAATTCGTTTATCATATTCTGGAACAATCTCCAAATATGTTCAATAATATTTGCGAATTCTTCTCACAAATATCCCACATTAAAAATGAAGGCCTGCAAATCCATTGGAAGATAATGAGGAACACCAACATACCTTGTACAAAAAAGCAATCCCAATGTTTACAAACAAGTACAAATTGTCCATGTACAATTATATGTGCTATCCCACAAGTAACACTTAACCTCAACAAGTACAAATACCTAATCCACAAAGACATAGTACTAGATCCCATGGTACTAATAAATTTTGGATTTGTCAAAAGGATTTATGCAGAAGAATGGATCCAAGATGACATACCAGAACCTTTTGGAACTACCATAGAACAACTCACAAACATATTAGCGACAGATATATACATGGATTTTAAGTCTATACCACCTCATTTTGGCAAACATATTTTCGAACCTACAAAACATGCAGTACAGGTTAAAGCAAAGTTTCTTGATAAAGATTATACAGATTGGGATACAGACTACAAACCAGAAGTTATCCAATACAAAGAGATTAAAGAACAAGCCTACGAAAGATATAGAGCCACAAAAATTGTTGAAGAAGATGAATGGGATACAAAAAACAAATTCCTTTATACAGAAACTCCTACTACAAAAAATTTTATCACAAATATGCTAAGAGATCAAGGGATTCATCACAGAAATTTCGACATTTTCCATCCTAAACCGTCCCTAATACAAAACTACAGGAAAGAAAGACAAAGAAAAAGAAACATTGATGATGACATAGAATCAACTACTATGTCTACAGATGATTGAGTTGACAGATTATTCTCCACTTAACAAAAACAAAGCCTACAAAGTTTTCTTCCAGGCAAAGAAAGAATCCACTTTTTAAAAAGATGTAGTACGCTGGCCATCTTTTTATTAAAACAAATGTAAAGTATGTACCTTTTTCTTAGTGCTTTCAATAATGGAGAATATATTTATCTCCACTATGTATCAACAGACAGCTGTCTGGTTCTTGTATCTTTTCTCCATCTATATAAGGAGATGTAGTTTGTTATGTAAGATATAGAAAAAACAATTTAGCTACCACTGTAAGCCTTCGTTGTAAAACTTTCCATCTTAATTAAAAAACTTCTTTCCTTGTTAATGGCTGCAACTCAGATGAATTCTAGCTAAACACCCAAGTCAAGGCTCAAGAAAGGAACAGGTTTTTCTTCATTAAAAATATGTAAGTGCCTTATTATCCATTGTCTTTCTTAATTTTTATTATCTATTGATGAAACTTCAAAAGTTCAATTGATACTATGACACCCTTAAATCTTTACTAATTTTTTTTTTATTCTGGATTAAAATTATTTATGATTCCAACAGACGTACATCCGCTTGACAGAGCTAAGTACCCATCCAAAGCCGTTTAGACAGGAAGTCGTTAGGCATATAGGGGAAGAAACTCTTTAGGATAACAAGGTGAGGAATGAAAATAATAATAAGCCCAGTTTATCAAAAAAATTTAAAAGAAATAAGGTTTGTTCTAGTAAAAACGTTTTGAAAAAAAAAAGGCCCTTACTTTTTTCTATGAGAAAACCCAAAAGTACTTTCTGAAAGCTTTGACTACTCTCTTTAAAAAGAACTTGTTACGAACAATTTATCTTACAAAAATATTTTCGCAACTAACAACTGTTATGGAAAAACTACAACAATATCTAGAAAAACAATTTTTAACAAACATAATAAAAATCACAAAAAATAGCCAACTTTCTAAAGACCAACAACATCAGATCTTAGTGATATTCAAACAAAAATACACAACTGAATTAATAAATATTTTTGACTGTGAAACAGACCTATTACAAATGTTCAAAAACTTTAGCATATACAGAGAACCAGGAAATATCATAATAACAGAAAAATTCATGAAAGATTTCTGCATAGAATGGAATAAATTTAAAGCAAACCAAAATAAAACAGACCATGAAATCACAGACAAAATAAGCCAAGTATGAAAAATTTACCTAACATAGACACCATAGAATCATTACAAAACTTTTTAGAAGATAAATTTATGATAAAAATACTTTTTGTCCTAAAACAAACAAACATGAATATAGATCAACAGTATAACATAGCAAAAATTTTCAAACATAAATACACTGAAGAACTCATAGAACTTTCAGATGAACCAAAGCTTGACAAAACTAAAGTTGTAACCAAAATAAAACAACAAGAGGTAAAAACAAAAGACACAACTAGAATACTGAACTTAGTTAATGAAGAAAACTACAAAATTATTAGACAATATGTTCTTGAGGATAACAATAGATGGCTAAACAGCCAGCTAGATCTGTCCTGGACAGATGAGTGTAACGTGTACAATGAATTTTACTAAAAGAGGATAGTTACAAGATGGTGAAACAAAAATTAGAAGACTCTGAACGAGAAAAAATGGAATGGGTTCCTAATTCCTATTTCACTACTCTACTTACTGCACCCTTGGGTTTTAATCCTTCAAGTTGCCAGTAAGGTAACAAAGATGAACAAACAAATTATTCTGCATAGTATAATAGAAATTTTAACATACACAATAAAATTCATCTCTGGATTTGCTTTCAGCATATATATCCAGGACATTGTACAAAACATTTTAGTTATAATAACTAATTATATTAACAGTAAATAACTTATGCCAAACCAATCACACACCCCCCCTCTTTTTCCTAAATCCAGAGCTGGTAATCCACTGGCCACATAAAATAATAAATGAATTATAAAAAATTCATCTACCTTAATCTAGAAATTAATAATCCAACAAAAAGGATTATTACCCTAGACAAACAGAAACACATATGTTACATTAACAATTTCGAACATAAACATAAGCTCCATTCAGAAATTGAACATATGAATTCTTTGACAGATTTAATAATCGAACTAAGTGAGAATTTAAACCTTTATAATGAAAAAAACTATAACTTAATGCAATTAGTCCTTGAAGGGATAATTGAAAAAAATAAATTACTAAAACAAATTTCAAATAACCAAGAATATTTGAAAACAAATTAATCAAAATAGATAGTTTTGAATTAACCCTAAAGAAACTGTCGGACAAATTTAAAGTATTAAAACTAAAAGAATTTCCTAATAAGAAGGACATAATCCAATTAAAAAACTTAATTGAAGAAAATAAACCTAAAGATATAGAAATACATTACAAAGATTTATTAATAGAACTAAAACACCAAACAGGAAAAGATAAACAAGAGTTCGAAAAACAGATACAACAAATAGAGAAAATGATCAGTGAAATCAAACATTACATCTTAAATTAAATGAGTTTTGAAAATAAATATTATCAAGAAGCAACAAAATATATTGAATCAAGTTATAGATTTTTTGATTCAACTATAAATGTTGGGTATAATAAAGATGATACTACACAAAAAAATGATAGGATAATGATTTTACAAAACAACACAATAATTGCAATGATAACACAATTACAAAATAAAATTGATAGTATTCAAAACAAAATGTTTGACATAGACAAAACTGGTAAAGACAAAGAATATGAAATAAACAAACTAACAGAAAGTTTACAAAAATTAAATTTAGGACCAAGTGATCCTACAACGACAATAATAAGTAAAAAATCAAAAATGAATTTTCTCATGTACAAACAACTTGATAAGGATAAAATATGAGCACAAACAATAGAAGATTATCCTTTGGAGGTTCCTCTAGAACCCTAACAGATGATAGATCCAATAGGACTAATGAAACAAATTCTATCTCAGCATTAGGATGGATAGATAATGTACTCAGAAGAAGTACAAATACACAAACCCAATTAGAAGAAATAATTGATCTTAATAGAGATATTGAAATATTTTCGAATAACCAATTAAATACATTAAACCCCAGAGAAATATACAGAACTGGTATATTTACTGTAATAACAGGATTATACAGACACCACAGAGAACAGATGTTTGCTGTTCCAGATGGGAACCAACAAATAATAAGCCTTATGACTCCAGAAGCCATAAATCAGCTTAAAATACAAAAATACAAACTGATCCACCTAGGACTTATTGTCATAGGAGTAAGAGGATTAACAAGGCAAAAAATAGGAGCCAAACTCTTATTAATACTAATAGACGACAGACACCAAGACTTAGATAGAGCCATATTTGGAACTATGGAAGTTGATATGAACAACAACGTTGGAATTGTTTATATAGCCCCAAACTTTACTATGGATATAACTGATTTTTACAAACATGTAAAATTAATTATACAAACTAAAGGATATGAAAATTTCCAAGGAAAAAACATATTGCTTGACATAACATTTTTAGGAAAATGTATGTCAAGACATGCCCCTAAAATAAAATTAAAACTAGATAAGATCATTGAAACATTAAATTCCACTGGAATAAACTTCATAAAACCAATGGAAATTGATTCCTCTGTTCTTGCTGGTCATGAATGGAATATAACAAATCCAAATGAAACAGCCGCAACAGTAAAACCAAACAGTGTCGTAACATACAACAACCTAAACAAGTCCATGTCCATAAGATTTAAAGATTATGGTCCATCAAACCAACAAGAAGTTGAGACAGATGATGAAGTTGAAGAATTAAGCAAAAGGATAACTGGATAAAATAATTTATCCTAAAGAACTAGGGATGGCCCTCGAACCATCTGACATATTTAATCTCGAACAAAGTCTAAAATCATCAGGACAAATAAACCAAGATACCTTTATCTATATTGACGATGAAAATAATATAAGAATAAGAGAAATACAAAATATGGATATTTATCTAAACGATTCTTTATTAACTTCAGAAATTCCTAAATACAATATCCCTGAAGACATAATCTCAGAATTCACAGAACATATGGATTTAGCTGACCCTGAATCAAGTGTTGAATCAGGAATAAGTCACAAATATCCAGATAGAAACAAAGACCAAACAATGCCATATGAGATAGGACAACCTCCTAGGAGGGCTTACAATACATATATAGACAAAAATCCAAATTTAAGAACAACAGGAAAAAGATTACCAGATGAAAAATCTTACTTCCAAAATAACTCAGTTATTTTAAATATAACTGAATGTCATCCTCAGTTACTAGATACATATCTAGAACAATGGACTGCTGCAATTGCCAGGGACTATTCAGCAAGACACTTAAATGTCAATTCTGGTGAAGAAATGATTAGGATTGCCGAAAATTACTTAGGAGACAATGCTAAGGCAATATGGGAATCATACAAAAAAGATTTCCCAGGAGATATTGCAAACCTTGTTGCTCAAGGAAACAATATCTACAACTTTGCTTATTCCATCCACACCATCTTAACTGGAAGGGATGTAAATACAGGAATAACAATAAGACAACACGAAGCAATGCGAGACCTTGAACAAATACAACTCCTAGACTGGAGATATATAATAAAATTCTTAAAAGAATACTTGCACTATGCTACAATTTCAGGAAATTATTACAATACTGAAGTAGGCAACAGGTTATTTTCTAAATTACCAGGTGATTTAGGAAAAGAAATCCATAGATCTTGGATAACGGATTATCAAGATAAACCTGAAAATTTACCTCCGAATTATAACAACATTGGGATAAGGATTACACATATTATATCAGAATTAAAAAAGAGATGTACTTACATAAAAATTCAAAAGGAATTAAAACAAAAGAATTATGGTTTTTGTGGACAAATATATACACCACAACAATATGGTTCTTATAAGATTGAAAACAAACCAAAATTCAAAAAGAAATATACAAAAAAATACTATTTAAGAAAATCTAATGCTAGAAAACCTTACTTAAATAAAGATAGACATGTCAGGAAATATAATCCCAAGAAAACTTACACAAATACAATTACATGTTTCGCATGCAATGAAAAGGGACATTTATCATCCTCATGCCCAAAAAAACAAAACTTATATACAAGAGAATCAAACCTTGTTGATTCAGTCAAAGAAGACCTAATAGAAATTGCTTCTGATGTTTCTGAAACATCCACAATATATTCTATAATCTCTCTTGAAGGATTAGAAGAACATGAACAAGCAAATTCATCTGATTATGGTCTAATCAATGAACTAACAACATTTGAAGAAAATATAACAAATGAGACTTTTTTCAACATGATGAATAAAGAAAATTGTATCCATAATTTTAAATATAAAATGGGAACTGACACAAAAAAATGTGAATTTTGTCCTTGGTATCCTGCTTTTGACAAAAGATATAAATGTACAATTTGTACAATAGAAATTTGCCAAATTTGTGCTACAAATAAATTTGCTATACAAGTTCCTAAAGAAGTAAAACTTATTTATACTGACAAGAATAAAATAAATGAAGACAGAATAAAAATTCTCGAAGAAAGAACAAATAATATTGAAATAGAAATAGAAGACTTGAGAAATAAAATACTTACCCTTGACAAAGGAAAAACTATAATTACCTCTAACGAGTTATTAGATGAACAAATATTTAGCCAAGAACAAATCAATTTAAATAATACCCTCTACCATAATACACCTCTAAACAATGACCATGAACATCATGCTCATTTAAATAATATTGATAAACCGATACAAATTCCTCTTATTTGTAATACTGGGAGTTTGAAAGAACTACGTATTCCAACGAAACTAAATATAAAAGGGGTGGACATTCAAGTTTTAGCTTTCATTGATACAGGTGCAACTAGTTCAACTATTTGCTCTAGTCTTGTTCCATACAAACATGTTACAAAAGCAGATAAACCAAAGCAAAGCGTCCAATTTGATGGAACAACAACTATAATAACAGACATTGTAAAAAATATAAACATATGTTTTACCAATACATGCGGAGAATGGTCCCCATATTATAATATAAAACAACTTTGGGTTTTAGAATTAAACCTACAAGATATTAAATTAATACTTGGGTTGGATTTTTTATTAAATGACAATGGCAGTTTTTCATTTAATAAAGATTATATCCAAATTTCCAAAAAAACAACACTTACACCCATACTCTCAGAGTTTGCACGAGAAAAGCGTGGTGGGAATAAAGACACCTCAAAAGACAAATTAACAAACTGCAATTGCCCAATTCCTGGCCAATGCAAAAACCTAAATCATATAACTCAACCAAACAATAAAAATGAACAAAACGATGATGAATTTCTTTCAACAAAAAATTATATTTATAAGAGAAAAGACTTGATAAATGATTTACAAATGATAAATCCACAAGATATTAGTAAATTATTACTAACAAAAGATGACATTGAACAAATAATTTCTAAATTAGAAAAAATAGAAATTATAGGAGAAAAACCATTAAAATTCTGGGATAAAGATAAAATACAATGTAAACTAGAAATAATAAACCCAGACCTAACAATAAAAACTGGTTCTCCAAAATATGATAATTGGATCATGGATGAATTTAAAATGCATATCAAAATTCTTACTGATCTAAATATCATAAGAAAAACAGATTCAAGACATAGAACGGCAGCATTCATTGTACAAAAAGAATCTGAAAGAAAACGTGGCCAATCCAGAATGGTCATGAACTATACAAGACTTAATGACAATACCCATGAAGATGGATATTGTATACCAAACAAAGATGTTATCATTAACAAAATACAAGGTTCAAACTGGTTTTCTAAATTTGATCTCAAATCAGGATTCTGGCAAGTAAAAATGCACCCAGACTCCATACCATGGACTGCTTTCACATGTAGTGAAGGTCATTATGAATGGCTTGTCATGCCTTTCGGATTAAAAAACGCACCACAAATTTTCCAAAGAAAAATGGACAATGTTTTCCAACATTGCAGTAAATACACTTGCGTTTATATTGATGATATCCTTGTTTTTTCAAAAACAAAACAAGAACATATATCACACTTATACATAGTTCTAAAATTAATTGAGGCACATGGCCTAATTATATCAAAAAGAAAAATAGAACTAATCAAAAATACTATAGAATTTCTTGGAGCCCGTATTGGCAAAGGAACTATAGAATTACAACCTCATATAACAAAAAAGATACTAGAATTTCCTGACAAAATAGAAAATTTAAAACAATTACAAGCTTTTCTTGGGCTTGTTAATTATGCAAGACCATATATTAAAAACCTTTCAAAATATACTGGGCCTTTATATAATAAGGCTAGCCCAAAAGGAAACAGAGATGTTAATATTGAAGACATAAAACAAATACAAAAAATAAAAGAAATAGCAAGCAATTTGCAACCTTTAAGTTTACCATTACAAACAGAATATTTAATAATAGAAACAGATGGATCATCCTTGGGATGGGGTGGTATTTTATTAAGCAAAAAAAATAAATACGAAAACAAAACAACAGAAAAAATATGTAGATACACCTCAGGTATATACAGAGAAAAAGGTTATATGACCTCTCTAGATTATGAAATTTTAGCCATAATAAATGTTCTAGAATCCTTTAAACTATTCATAATCTCACAAAGGGAGATAACAATCAGAACTGACTGTGAATCTATAGTCAAATATACAGAAAATAAAAAGGACAAAGGAATACTAAATAATAAATGGCTCAAATTTAAAAATGCTTAAACAAATTGTGGAACAAACATACTTTGGGAGCATATAAAAGGCAAAGATAATTTCTTGCCAGACAAACTTTCCAGGTTGTTAAGATAGATCTACATTTTACTAACAATCTTTATGCAGATTACAGAAAAACAAAAGACAAATATGGGAGAACAAGATCCTTCTATGCATCTCAAAACATATCCAAAACAAAATAAGTTCCAGACAAAAATGAAAGTCACAGAAGAACAACAAATGGTCCTAGATAATATCTGGAACATGAAGACACCACAGGAATCCAACAAACAAAAGCTGAGTGTTTTGTACACACTCCTACAAATTTTTACAAAGTTACAAGACAAAAAATACCTTTATTATGATCTTTTTACAGGTCCTGATGCTGGCATATATGCCTCATGGGAACAGATTATAGTAAAAATAAATTTTCTAAAACAAAATCCCAGATATGGGAACCCACTTTACAAAGGTTTCAACACATATGATGAAGCAATTACCGAATTACAAAAAAACTTTGGAGATGATTTTATTATTTCTGATGATATACAAAGTTTACAAAAAATATCTTTGGGGAAATTTACAAAGGAAGAACCACTCGAGGCTTCTTCTTCAATAAACCTGAGGCCCCAAACCTCTTATGCCTCGGCAACAAAGACTACTACTACAAAAATGACAAATTTGGGACAACCAAAAACAAATTTCCAACCACCATCTCCTCACAACAAACCTCCACAAAAAATTGTTTTACCAAGCTTCCCTGAACAAATGACTAGAGAATTACAATTCGTTTATCATATTCTGGAACAATCTCCAAATATGTTCAATAATATTTGCGAATTCTTCTCACAAATATCCCACATTAAAAATGAAGGCCTGCAAATCCATTGGGAGATAATGAGGAACACCAACATACCTTGTACAAAAAAGCAATCCCAATGTTTACAAACAAGTACAAATTGTCCATGTACAATTATATGTGCTATCCCACAAGTAACACTTAACCTCAACAAGTACAAATACCTAATCCACAAAGACATAGTACTAGATCCCATGGTACTAATAAATTTTGGATTTGTCAAAAGGATTTATGCAGAAGAATGGATCCAAGATGACATACCAGAACCTTTTGGAACTACCATAGAACAACTCACAAACATATTAGCGACAGATATATACATGGATTTTAAGTCTATACCACCTCATTTTGGCAAACATATTTTCGAACCTACAAAACATGCAGTACAGGTTAAAGCAAAGTTTCTTGATCAAGATTATACAGATTGGGATACAGACTACAAACCAGAAGTTATCCAATACAAAGAGATTAAAGAACAAGCCTACGAAGGATATAGAGCCACAAAAATTGTTGAAGAAGATGAATGGGATACAAAAAACAAATTCCTTTATACAGAAACTCCTACTACAAAAATTTTTATCACAAATATGCTAAGAGATCAAGGGATTCATCACAGAAATTTCGACATTTTCCATCCTAAACCGTCCCTAATACAAAACTACAGGAAAGAAAGACAAAAAGAAACATTGATGATGACATAGAATCAACTACTATGTCTACAGATGATTGAGTTGACAGATTATTCTCCACTTAACAAAAACAAAGCCTACATAGTTTTCTTCCAGGCAAAGAAAGAATCCACTTTTTAAAAAGATGTAGTACGCTGGCCATCTTTTTATTAAAACAAATGTAAAGTATGTACCTTTTTCTTAGTGCTTTCAATAATGGAGAATATATTTATCTCCACTATGTATCAACAGACAGCTGTCTGGTTCTTGTATCTTTTCTCCATCTATATAAGGAGATGTAGTTTGTTATGTAAGATATAGAAAAAAAAATTTTAGCTACCACTGTAAGCCTTCGTTGTAAAACTTTCCATCTTAATTAAAAAACTTCTTTCCTTGTTAATGGCTGCAACTCAGATGAATTCTAGCTAAACACCCAAGTCAAGGCTCAAGAAAGGAACAGGTTTTTCTTCATTAAAAATATGTAAGTGCCTTATTATCCATTGTCTTTCTTAATTTTTATTATCTATTGATGAAACTTCAAAAGTTCAATGATACTATGACACCCTTAAATCTTTACTAATTTTTTTTTTATTCTGGATTAAAATTATTTATGATTCCAACAGACGTACATCCGCTTGACAGAGCTAAGTACCCATCCAAAGCCGTTTAGACAGGAAGTCGTTAGGCATATAGGGGAAGAAACTCTTTAGGATAACAAGGTGAGGAATGAAAATAATAATAAGCCCAGTTTATCAAAAAATTTTAAAAGAAATAAGGTTTGTTCTAGTAAAAACGTTTTGAAAAAAAAAAGGCCCTTACTTTTTTCTATGAGAAAACCCAAAAGTACTTTCTGAAAGCTTTGACTACTCTCTTTAAAAAGAACTTGTTACGAACAATTTATCTTACAAAAATATTTTCGCAACTAACAACTGTTATGGAAAAACTACAACAATATCTATAAAAACAATTTTTAACAAACATAATAAAAATCACAAAAAATAGCCAACTTTCTAAAGACCAACAACATCAGATCTTAGTGATATTCAAACAAAAATACACAACTGAATTAATAAATATTTTTGACTGTGAAACAGACCTATTACAAATGTTCAAAAACTTTAGCATATACAGAGAACCAGGAAATATCATAATAACAGAAAAATTCATGAAAGATTTCTACATAGAATGGAATAAATTTAAAGCAAACCAAAATAAAACAGACCATGAAATCACAGACAAAATAAGCCAAGTATGAAAAATTTACCTAACATAGACACCATAGAATCATTACAAAACTTTTTAGAAGATAAATTTATGATAAAAATACTTTTTGTCCTAAAACAAACAAACATGAATATAGATCAACAGTATAACATAGCAAAAATTTTCAAACATAAATACACTGAAGAACTCATAGAACTTTCAGATGAACCAAAGCTTGACAAAACTAAAGTTGTAACCAAAATAAAACAACAAGAGGTAAAAACAAAAGACACAACTAGAATACTGAACTTAGTTTATGAAGAAAACTACAAAATTATTAGACAATATGTTCTTGAGGATAACAATAGATGGCTAAACAGCCAGCTAGATCTGTCCTGGACAGATGAGTGTAACGTGTACAATGAATTTTACTAAAAGAGGATAGTTACAAGATGGTGAAACAAAAATTAGAAGACTCTGAACGAGAAAAAATGGAATGGGTTCCTAATTCCTATTTCACTACTCTACTTACTGCACCCTTGGGTTTTAATCCTTCAAGTTGCCAGTAAGGTAACAAAGATGAACAAACAAATTATTCTGCATAGTATAATAGAAATTTTATCATACACAATAAAATTCATCTCTGGATTTGCTTTCAGCATATATATCCAGGACATTGTACAAAACATTTTAGTTATAATAACTAATTATATTAACAGTAAATAACTTATGCCAAACCAATCACACACCCCCCCTCTTTTTCTGGTATCAGAGCTGGTAATTCACTGGCCACATAAAATAATAAATGAATTATAAAAAATTCAACTACCTTAATCTAGAAATTAATAATCCAACAAAAAGGATTATTACCCTAGACAAACAGAAACACATATGTTACATTAACAATTTCGAACATAAACATAAGCTCCATTCAGAAATTGAACATATGAATTCTTTGACAGATTTAATAATCGAACTAAGTGAGAATTTAAACCTTTATAATGAAAAAAACTATAACTTAATGCAATTAGTCCTTGAAGGGATAATTGAAAAAAATAAATTACTAAAACAAATTTCAAATAACCAAGAATATTTGAAAACAAATTTAATCAAAATAGATAGTTTTGAATTAACCCTAAAGAAACTGTCGGACAAATTTAAAGTATTAAAACTAAAAGAATTTCCTAATAAGAAGGACATAATCCAATTAAAAAACTTAATTGAAGAAAATAAACCTAAAGATATAGAAATACATTACAAAGATTTATTAATAGAACTAAAACACCAAACAGGAAAAGATAAACAAGAGTTCGAAAAACAGATACAACAAATAGAGAAAATGATCAGTGAAATCAAACATTACATCTTAAATTAAATGAGTTTTGAAAATAAATATGATCAAGAAGCAACAAAATATATTGAATCAAGTTACAGATTTTTTGATTCAACTATAAATGTTGGGTATAATAAAGATGATACTACACAAAAAAATGATAGGATAATGATTTTACAAAACAACACAATAATTGCAATGATAACACAATTACAAAATAAAATTGATAGTATTCAAAACAAAATGTTTGACATAGACAAAACTGGTAAAGACCAAGAATATGAAATAAACAAACTAACAGAAAGTTTACAAAAATTAAATTTAGGACCAAGTGATCCTACAACGACAATAATAAGTAAAAAATCAAAAATGAATTTTCTCATGTACAAACAACTTGATAAGGATAAAATATGAGCACAAACAATAGAAGATTATCCTTTGGAGGTTCCTCTAGAACCCTAACAGATGATAGATCCAATAGGACTAATGAAACAAATTCTATCTCAGCATTAGGATGGATAGATAATGTACTCAGAAGAAGTACAAATACACAAACCCAATTAGAAGAAATAATTGATCTTAATAGAGATATTGAAATATTTTCGAATAACCAATTAAATACATTAAACCCCAGAGAAATATACAGAACTGGTATATTTACTGTAATAACAGGATTATACAGACACCACAGAGAACAGATGTTTTGTGACGACCCGGAATTTTCAAGCATTTGAAATGAGAATATTTAATTAATTTTAAATATTCAAAGGTTAATTATTAACTTTAATTTCAAATATAAATATTTATTGTATAATTAATTGTTAAATTTAATTATCGGAATTGGGTGAATTTATTGGATCTGGAATTTTAAGCCGGTTAAAAATAATTTGAAGGCCTATGAAATTTATATTGATGATACTGAAAATAATATAAGAGTTCGAATTGAATTTAACGATGATTCGTTCAGCTTTGAAAATTTTACTTGTTTAAATTGAATCTAAAAATAGCCTTCCGGGGCACAGTCTCGGAATTCGACGAAACTAGTCCCATTGGATCCATAATATTTATTTATTATCAGGTTCCAAATTTTGTAGCATTCGGAGTTATCGTCTGATCATACAATAAGTAAACGCGATGGAAATTATCCTGAAATTTAAAATAACGCTGGTTCAAGAAGCTTCCCTTATATTATATTGCCGAGCCTTGCGTTGGAAGACAAAAGAAACAAAATATATATATAAACCAAACAGCCGAGAAAAATCTCGAAACCATTACCCTATATTTCTCAACCGACCTGCTTACTGATGTACGAGTTAATTAACTCCACGTTACCAGTTCTTTCTTTCATTTCAAGCACGTCGTTCCTCTTATTTTATAATGGTCGCCTTCTTTCGGAAGCAAATCCTAATGAAATCTTTCCCTCTCCTCATTATCAAAACGCATTCCCTTCCTTTCTAAATCAAACGAAATCCTCTCTCTTTCTAAATCAAACGATGCCGCAGCCTCTTCAAAATTTTTAAAGAACGAACTGATTTCGTTCGAATCAGGAACGAGAATCAACGAGGGAGAGGGAGGGCGCTCGCGATCGGCACGCGAAGAGGGAGAGTGGCACGTAGATGAGCTCGATGTCGAAGTAGTGGCTCGTGATTCGATGGCTGCGTCGTGCCTTTGCTTGGATTTCGCGAGGAGCGAAGTGTTGCACTCGCGTGGAAGGGAGGTCGACCGGGATGCACGAACGCATATCGGTGGGGTTTGGCGATTCATTTCGAGTTGCGGCGCGTCGCGAAGGGAGCTCGCGTGAGGGGATAAGGCAGAGGACTTGGTGGGTGTGTCGAATCGAGGAACAACAGAGCATCGCTAGTGAGAACGGAGCAAGAAGCTCGCGGGTTGTTCACTGTTCGTATTTAGGTAATTAAGTTTTTTTTTAATTTAATGCTTACTCAAGTTAAGCTGGTAAATAAACTGTTGATTGTCATTACTTAACAGAAGTTATGCAGTAGGAAATAAAACAATTTATTGACTCTTATTACAAGATTTATATATAGGTATACATGTAGATATATTAAAAAAGTGATTTTAGTCGGTGAAATAAATATGTATACAGGTAGGAGATTTATGCACATTTTTATACATTTAATCAATATGTATATAATTATATATATATATTGAAAACGGTCAATTTCTAAGTGATTGGTATTTAATTGAGGAATTAACATATGTAGCTAGTATTTGAATTTATAAATTAGGCAGAAAGAAAATGTAAACTAAGTTAGGCTAACAATCATTTGGAAATTCATAAATTAAAATTTATAAATGAAAAATGGATATATACATTTTAACTCTACTGGGTTACTTTCAAAATGATGTAGTATGAAGGTAAATTGTTTAATAAAACTTAACTAATTATTTTAGTCGCTAAAAAAATAATAATAATATATTTTATAAAGAAATAATAATAATTGGTTTGTAATTAAATTTTTAAATAAAATTGTTAAATGGAAGTTGATTTGTCCAATTGTTTCAAATATTTATACAAGGTTCAAAACTGTGGAGAAAACAAGCGGGAATGGAAATGGGTTGCAAATCAAAAATCAAAGGTGAGTTAATCTCACTCAGTTAAATTTTAATTTAATTTAATTGGTTAAATTTGAATGTCTGGTTGAATGATTGATTTGATTGATATGGTATATATATAGTAGTATATACCAATATATATATATTGGCATATGTATATATTGGAATTGATATTCCCGCATTATATAGCGGATGAGACCCTATGCGCCGCATAATAACGGATGATATTTTATAAACCCATATACCGCGATATTCCACCTTGAAGTGGAATTGGTATTGTGCTAACGTCTGTGGATGCAGGGAAACAGGTTGGAGGGATCCAACTGGATTCCTCAAAATATTTAATTTTGTTAAATATCCTGTGATATGATTGTTGATATCCTGTGATGAATTATATGGATAATTGGATGTTATGGTTTGGTTGGATCGATTTGGATATGCTGAGTTATCAAAATCTCTAGTATGGAAATTTTGAAAAGAAATAAAAAAGTAATTTTTTAAGTAAAATAAGTATAAAGAGTTTGGAATAAATTTGAGAATAAATCTGATTAAGAATAAAAGTGATTACCAAAATTCTAATAAATATGGAAAAGAGGAATTTTGAATAAACCGAGAAATATTGAAATTAAAAACTTATGTGATATTATTTAAAAGAATAAATAATTTATTTTAATTCAATGTTTAAATGAAATTAAAAGAAGAGAAAGAATTTGGTAAATCTGAGACTTGTGTTCAGTTTAAAGATTTTAAATCATAATGAGAAATAAAATCTGGAAGTTAATGAATTTGGGAATAAATGGATCAAGTGAGGAAATTTATTTCAAAGTAAAATAAATTGGAAAATCAGTTGTAAATTGATTTAAATATTTTGGGATTCGAAATTTAAAGAGAAATGAGATTTTGGAGATATAAACTGGGTTTATAAAGTGAAATGGAATATAAGAGGATATTTGAAATATAAATTCAAGGTGGGAATTTATAAAGGGATATGAATTGGTTTAAAAATAAGTGTTGATTTATTTTTAAAGGGATGTGAAGAGAAATAAATATTTGGAAATGTATTCCGTAAGCGGAAACTGTTTGAAATTGTTTTCAAAAGGAGTTTGAAAATTTGGAAATATATCTTGGAAAGATATTTGGGCAAATAAATAATGTGGGAAATTATTTATTGTGTGATGGTTGCTTGTGGATGTTAATTGATAGTTAAATAACCGACTATCAATATTGGCCAAATGCGCTGATCGTTTCGAAGAGACCGGGATCGAGTTTCCGTATACCGGGATTCTAGGTCTGGAGACTCGAATACCACTTCGATTCGGTTTGTACGTTTCGTGAAAACGATTTCAGAGTCGAAGATGGAGCAGTGAAGTGCAAGGGCTAGTCGCTACTAATCCTGAGGATATTTCCAAAATGGATGTAGTAGGAATAGTGCCTTCGGTTCCGTTCGGACCCGGGACGGACTTGTATGGACGAATGCTTTCGTGACATCGTCAGGTGGGCGATGGGCATTCTAAGGGATATGTTCTGAAAAGGTATCGTTTAGCCTCGAACCTCATCAACCGGGAATGACTGAAAATCAGGGGTTATGCAGCAAGGCTTCGTGGGTAGCTCCCACTGGAGGGTAAGGTCATCCCTGTCTAGATGTCCCTTTTTATTTCGGCTTAGTGGTGCGGTTGCTGATCCCAACCGTGGGGTGATTTTATTCGGAATCATCCAGTAAGGGATGGTTCCGGCCTTGTGTTGCAGGGGAGCGGGCGTACTCCTCGGTACGCTGATCTAGACCAGGTACTGTGATAGGTGGTACCCCAGTGCCTAGTCATTCGTTGGAAATCCATTCTTCCTACGTGCCTTGTACGGTATTTGTTTGTATTACCCACTTTTGTGGCTAGTATGCTGGAATTTAATAATGTAACAATTTCAGCTATTTTAATAAGTATTTGTATATAGACACTATTATAATATCAAAGGAATTTGATAAAAAGTGTTTTAGCTATCGTAAGGTAAAAACCCGACATGTTTATTTGTGGCGTGGTCTTACGAGATGCTTTTGTCTTCAAAGGATTTTTGAAACTTTAATAATCAATTGAGTGTGATTTTCTCACGCTGGTATTCCAGACTGACTCGGGTATTGTTTTATATGATGCTCGGGTCAGACCGAGTATTATAGATTACAGGAAATGATGCTATGGAGCTGGATGGCGATACGTACTTTCGTATTTGAGTTATATATTCCGCTGTGTATTCAGATTGTGAGGACAAGTTATGATTACTGTCCAGTTGTATGATATTGATGTGATGTACTCTGATGATGTATTTGGATGATGTATATGTAAACAGAAATAGATTTCTTTTTGTGTAAAGATCTGTTATTACCTATTATATTTTATTCCACTGCGTATGTGAGATTCTGTTGTTGTTTTCTATTTTTCTTCTTCTTCTACCTCTTCTTTTACCCAAATGGTCCGGTTTTTCGTGTTAGAAAAACCCGGGTCGTTACAGTGGTATCAGAGCTTAGGCTGGCGACAACCTTGGCTCTGGTGGGAATTTTGAGAGTATTAATAGATATGAGCGCGTATTTGTTAGTGAATATAAAATTGTTTTATATTGTGTTGATTGGTTTATTGAGTAGTTTATGGATTCTGGTCGATGTGTGGGACGCCACAACATTGATAGGGATCTCTAAACGCTTGTATAGAACAATTCGACACAGTATTGTTTTAAAATGGGGTAAATGAAATAATTTTACCCAAATTATTTTTGTATATAAAAAGAAAAGTTTTTATAAGCTATTTAGCTTATATATGGATGTTTGATTGTTAGGAAGTGATAATATTAAATTAGTATCATTTAAATATCAAATTGAATAAGAAATTGGAATCATAACCTAGGTTAAGAAAATAAATTCAGATAATAAAGTGAAATTTGTAACTGTGAATTATAAATATGATTTATAATTGGGAATAGGATTCCAGAGGAACATTTGAAAATAAATCGAGATGGATTTCAAATTTGGAATTTTGTGAAGTTTAAAATTCCTTTGAGTTTGGAAATGGTTTGAAAAGGGTTTTGGAGAAATAATAGTATTATTTCAGGAATATTTTGAGTTGAAATCTTGTGAGATTTGGAAATTAAAAATATTTGAAAGTGTTTTTAAAGAGATAAAAGCATTAAATTCTCTTTCGGTCGCTGGGAAATAACTTCGGTGATGACTGCAGCATCATCGATGTTCATTTTCGGGTTTCTGAAAGAGAAATTGCTACCTAGATGTATGGGCTGGTGTTTGTTTGCAAAACTGAGTTTGGTTTTGGAATTGAAAAGGGTTTTGGGTATAGTTGATTTCAAAAGTGATTTTGAAATTCTGGGAAATTGTTTAAACTCTGGAATCTTATTTAAAATGTTTATGGAACGATGAGAAAAATAAAATATATATTAGTTAAATAAATTGTATAATCCCTAATTAAAAGTAAAAGTATAAATGGGATTGAATTTAAATAGATGGAAGTATGGATATAAATAAATTGTGGCTTATAAAATTTAGAAGTGGAATAAATAAGCCAAAATAAAAGTTGTTTGAATTGTGAAAAATGGATGTAAATCCAAAACTTGAATTATAAAATAGATCGAACTTCAGTAAAATAGTTAAGTGATTTTCGAAGTAAAAATCAAATATTGAATTGTAAAAAGAAGTGTGCTAATTTGGAATAAATTAGAAAAGTGGATATGTTAATGGAATTTGAATTTGGTAATAAAAGTGGAAGTATAAATGAATAATGGAATTGGAGTGTAATAGTGATAATTTGAATTGTAAATAAATTCAAGTAAGCAGAAATGATTGAAGTGGCATTGTTATTAATATAATACAATTCAGGAATAAGTATTGAATGTGGATTAGAGGTTATATTGGATTCAATGAATATACCACTTATATTAAAATGGAAGAGAGTTAAAAATAAATTGAATTGGAATCAATTTAAATTGGTTATGAAACTTAAGCAATTATTTATTCTTATGGATATCGTCAAAACTGCATAAAATAAACCGTCGTTTGACGTAAGTAAAGTAAATTGAAATTCTATCAGTTGATAGAAGTTAAATAAATTGATTTTGAGATCAATTGAATTAAATATAAGTTTGGTTTGCTAAAATGAGCCGAATGTGAGAAATTGAGATGTGAACCATTTAAATTGGATGTAGTCGTACATAAATGGGTTGTAACAATTTAAATTAATGTTGGAACCAAAACATTGCTTATAAGTGTTGTTTAATCTACTTTCCTCATGGAAATTCTCTTGTTTGTTAGTTAAATATGTAAAATGTTGTTAAGTTGCATGATCTTGGTACTTACATTTTTGAAGTAAGTAAGTACAGGTTCAGGGAAGCCGTATAGCTGATTTTGGGTTGCACTAATTGCTAAATAAATCACTGCTTTGCTTAAAAAAATTGCTATAATAAGGTACGCTTACGCAAAAATTCAAAATAGGAGATATGAACTGCATATATTGATATATATTGTGATTTCCGGCCTGAGGCCGATGTATATATGTATTTGTGCATCCTGCGATATCGCAGAAGTCCCTCCGTACAAGGGAGACTCTGCCAAAATTTTCCGTAAATTTTGGGAGTTAGAAAATTTTTGAAATTTTTGAAAATTTTCATTAACGATAAATAATCTAAATTTGCTAAGCAAATGGAATTGGAACCGAATAATTGAATCTAGTTTAAATATGGATGTAAAGTAAGTGAAATCGAAAGAACTAAGGAAAGTAAGCTTGCAAATAAACTTTTAATTGAGATTTAAATTAATTAGTAAGTGAAACTAATCCATATTCAAAATGGAAGCCAATTTGAGTTTAAATGAAATTGTAAGGGCTAAGTAAATAGTAATGAAAATAAACTTCAATGGGGAAGTGAAAATAAATATAAACTTCAAAAATGAAGTAAAACAAATCCAAGAAGTATATAAGATGTTTATATTGGACTTAAGAAATGAATGGTGAATTCTTAAGTAAATTTGGTATGGAGGAAAATTATTCTAGGTGAATAATTGAATGACGATTAAAAATTTGAAGATGTGAATGGGATAGTTGTGAATAAGTAGATAACAATCAAAATGAATGTGAATAAAAAGGAAATTGATAAAATGGATAATTCAATTGGGCTAATTACGTAAGGTGTACGTATATTATTTTATTCGCATAGCTATTTGATCCAGATGTCGAGCACAGAATTTCGAGGTAATTATGCCGATCCGAGTTAGGATTTTTCGCTCGATTTTCAACGGCGAACCTGGATATGGATTGTTGATTGATTCTGGATATTCTCTATCATAGTTGGTGGCTATGCAAGGAGAATGACAGTTTCTGATCAAGAAACCAGATCTGAGTCCGCACTAGGAAGTCGGGTGGACGATACTAGTTCGGAAGTGAAATTGTGTGATCGATTGAGCGATCGAATGTGATATTGCGTACGGATGATATATGTGCATCGTACGGGCTGAGTAAAACAAATATTGAATTTGTAAAGAAAAGTATAAAATGACTTTGGAATTGTGATTGAATATTATTGCTTAGTAGGATATACAGGTGTATAAAAGCAATGGATAAATTGGGATTTTTGATTTTAGAAGATAAAATTTAATGGCCCGACAAAAAGGTATGTATTTGAATTTCTATATGAAATTTGATTGGGTTTTGGATCCAGCCACTTGGCTTTTTGTTTTCTTTTTGAGATTGGGAGGCCGTAGAGCCATTTTGTAGTAGTACCGAGTTAGCCGCGCAAAGGAGACGCTGGCGAAATTTTTCGAAAATTTAGGGAGTTAGAAAAATTTTGGAAAATTTTGATAATTCAAAATTGAATTCAAATTTAAATTTGAATTGTTAAGTAAGTGATATGGTTTGGGGCTTATGAATAAGTTTGGGAAGTTAAAAGATGATTAGTGTCATTAATAAAAGATTGTTTGGGTATTATTAAAACTGTTTGAATTTGGGGAATAGTTAACGGGGATTGAATCATTCTTCCTAACTAGTAATTTCGGGGACGAAATTCTTTTAAGGGGGGAGGAATGTGACGACCCGGAATTTTCAAGCATTTGAAATGAGAATATTTAATTAATTTTAAATATTCAAAGGTTAATTATTAACTTTAATTTCAAATATAAATATTTATTGTATAATTAATTGTTAAATTTAATTATCGGAATTGGGTGAATTTATTGGATCTGGAATTTTAAGCCGGTTAAAAATAATTTGAAGGCCTATGAAATTTATATTGATGATACTGAAAATAATATAAGAGTTCGAATTGAATTTAACGATGATTCGTTCAGCTTTGAAAATTTTACTTGTTTAAATTGAATCTAAAAATAGCCTTCCGGGGCACAGTCTCGGAATTCGACGAAACTAGTCCCATTGGATCCATAATATTTATTTATTATCAGGTTCCAAATTTTGTAGCATTCGGAGTTATCGTCTGATCATACAATAAGTAAACGCGATGGAAATTATCCTGAAATTTAAAATAACGCTGGTTCAAGAAGCTTCCCTTATATTATATTGCCGAGCCTTGCGTTGGAAGCCAAAAGAAACAAAATATATATATAAACCAAACAGCCGAGAAAAATCTCGAAACCATTACCCTATATTTCTCAACCGACCTGCTTACTGATGTACGAGTTAATTAACTCCACGTTACCAGTTCTTTCTTTCATTTCAAGCACGTCGTTCCTCTTATTTTATAATGGTCGCCTTCTTTCGGAAGCAAATCCTAATGAAATCTTTCCCTCTCCTCATTATCAAAACGCATTCCCTTCCTTCCTAAATCAAACGAAATCCTCTCTCTTTCTAAATCAAACGATGTCGCAGCCTCTTCAAAATTTTTAAAGAACGAACTGATTTCGTTTGAATCAGGAACGAGAATCAACGAGGGAGAGGGAGGGCGCTCGCGATCGGCACGCGAAGAGGGAGAGTGGCACGTAGATGAGCTCGATGTCGAAGTAGTGGCTCGTGATTCGATGGCTGCGTCGTGCCTTTGCTTGGATTTCGCGAGGAGCGAAGTGTTGCACTCGCGTGGAAGGGAGGTCGACCGGGATGCACGAACGCATATCAGTGGGGTTCGGCGATTCATTTCGAGTTGCGGCGCGTCGCGAAGGGAGCTCGCGTGAGGGGATAAGGCAGAGGACTTGGTGGGTGTGTCGAATCGAGGAACAACAGAGCATCGCTAGTGAGAACGGAGCAAGAAGCTCGCGGGTTGTTCTCTGTTCGTATTTAGGTAATTAAGTTTTTTTTTTAATTTAATGCTTACTCAAGTTAAGCTGGTAAATAAACTGTTGATTGTCATTACTTAACAGAAGTTATGCAGTAGGAAATAAAACAATTTATTGACTCTTATTACAAGATTTATATATAGGTATACATGTAGATATATTAAAAAAGTGATTTTAGTCGGTGAAATAAATATGTATACAGGTAGGAGATTTATGCACATTTTTATACATTTAATCAATATGTATATAATTTTATATATATATTGAAAACGGTCAATTTCTAAGTGATTGGTATTTAATTGAGGAATTAACATATGTAGCTAGTATTTGAATTTATAAATTAGGCAGAAAGAAAATGTAAACTAAGTTAGGCTAACAATCATTTGGAATTTCATAAATTAAAATTTATAAATGAAAAATGGATATATACATTTTAACTCTACTGGGTTACTTTCAAAATGATGTAGTATGAAGGTAAATTGTTTAATAAAACTTAACTAATTATTTTAGTCGCTAAAAAAATAATAATAATATATTTTATAAAGAAATAATAATAATTGGTTTGTAATTAAATTTTTAAATAAAATTGTTAAATGGAAGTTGATTTGTCCAATTGTTTCAAATATTTATACAAGGTTCAAAACTGTGGAGAAAACAAGCGGGAATGGAAATGGGTTGCAAATCAAAAATCAAAGGTGAGTTAATCTCACTCAGTTAAATTTTAATTTAATTTAATTGGTTAAATTTGAATGTCTGGTTGAATGATTGATTTGATTGATATGGTATATATATAGTAGTATATACCAATATATATATATTGGCATATGTATATATTGGAATTGATATTCCCGCATTATATAGCGGATGAGACCCTATGCGCCGCATAATAGCGGATGATATTTTATAAACCCATATACCGCGATATTCCACCTTGAAGTGGAATTGGTATTGTGCTAACGTCTGTGGATGCAGGGAAACAGGTTGGAGGGATCCAACTGGATTCCTCAAAATATTTAATTTTGTTAAATATCCTGTGATATGATTGTTGATATCCTGTGATGAATTATATGGATAATTGGATGTTATGGTTTGGTTGGATCGATTTGGATATGCTGAGTTATCAAAATCTCTAGTATGGAAATTTTGAAAAGAAATAAAAAAGTAAATTTTTAAGTAAAATAAGTATAAAGAGTTTGGAATAAATTTGAGAATAAATCTGATTAAGAATAAAAGTGATTACCAAAATTCTAATAAATATGGAAAAGAGGAATTTTGAATAAACCGAGAAATATTGAAATTAAAAACTTATGTGATATTATTTAAAAGAATAAATAATTTATTTTAATTCAATGTTTAAATGAAATTAAAAGAAGAGAAAGAATTTGGTAAATCTGAGACTTGTGTTCAGTTTAAAGATTTTAAATCATAATGAGAAATAAAATCTGGAAGTTAATGAATTTGGGAATAAATGGATCAAGTGAGGAAATTTATTTCAAAGTAAAATAAATTGGAAAATCAGTTGTAAATTGATTTAAATATTTTGGGATTCGAAATTTAAAGAGAAATGAGATTTTGGAGATATAAACTGGGTTTATAAAGTGAAATGGAATATAAGAGGATATTTGAAATATAAATTCAAGGTGGGAATTTATAAAGGGATATGAATTGGTTTAAAAATAAGTGTTGATTTATTTTTAAAGGGATGTGAAGAGAAATAAATATTTGGAAATGTATTCCGTAAGCGGAAACTGTTTGAAATTGTTTTCAAAAGGAGTTTGAAAATTTGGAAATATATCTTGGAAAGATATTTGGGCAAATAAATAATGTGGGAAATTATTTATTGTGTGATGGTTGCTTGTGGATGTTAATTGATAGTTAAATAACCGACTATCAATATTGGCCAAATGCGCTGATCGTTTCGAAGAGACCGGGATCGAGTTTCCGTATACCGGGATTCTAGGTCTGGAGACTCGAATACCACTTCGATTCGGTTTGTACGTTTCGTGAAAACGATTTCAGAGTCGAAGATGGAGCAGTGAAGTGCAAGGGCTAGTCGCTACTAATCCTGAGGATATTTCCAAAATGGATGTAGTAGGAATAGTGCCTTCGGTTCCGTTCGGACCCGGGACGGACTTGTATGGACGAATGCTTTCGTGACATCGTCAGGTGGGCGATGGGCATTCTAAGGGATATGTTCTGAAAAGGTATCGTTTAGCCTCGAACCTCATCAACCGGGAATGACTGAAAATCAGGGGTTATGCAGCAAGGCTTCGTGGGTAGCTCCCACTGGAGGGTAAGGTCATCCCTGTCTAGATGTCCCTTTTTATTTCGGCTTAGTGGTGCGGTTGCTGATCCCAACCGTGGGGTGATTTTATTCGGAATCATCCAGTAAGGGATGGTTCCGGCCTTGTGTTGCAGGGGAGCGGGCGTACTCCTCGGTACGCTGATCTAGACCAGGTACTGTGATAGGTGGTACCCCAGTGCCTAGTCATTCGTTGGAAATCCATTCTTCCTACGTGCCTTGTACGGTATTTGTTTGTATTACCCACTTTTGTGGCTAGTATGCTGGAATTTAATAATGTAACAATTTCAGCTATTTTAATAAGTATTTGTATATAGACACTATTATAATATCAAAGGAATTTGATAAAAAGTGTTTTAGCTATCGTAAGGTAAAAACCCGACATGTTTATTTGTGGCGTGGTCTTACGAGATGCTTTTGTCTTCAAAGGATTTTTGAAACTTTAATAATCAATTGAGTGTGATTTTCTCACGCTGGTATTCCAGACTGACTCGGGTATTGTTTTATATGATGCTCGGGTCAGACCGAGTATTATAGATTACAGGAAATGATGCTATGGAGCTGGATGGCGATACGTACTTTCGTATTTGAGTTATATATTCCGTTGTGTATTCAGATTGTGAGGACAAGTTATGATTACTGTCCAGTTGTATGATATTGATGTGATGTACTCTGATGATGTATTTGGATGATGTATATGTAAACAGAAATAGATTTCTTTTTGTGTAAAGATCTGTTATTACCTATTATATTTTATTCCACTGCGTATGTGAGATTCTGTTGTTGTTTTCTATTTTTCTTCTTCTTCTACCTCTTCTTTTACCCAAATGGTCCGGTTTTTCGTGTTAGAAAAACCCGGGTCGTTACATGTTTGCTGTTCCAGATGGGAACCAACAAATAATAAGCCTTATGACTCCAGAAGCCATAAATCAGCTTAAAATACAAAAATACAAACTGATCCACCTTGGACTTATTGTCATAGGAGTAAGAGGATTAACAAGGCAAAAATAGGAGCCAAACTCTTATTAATACTAATAGACGACAGACACCAAGACTTAGATAGAGCCATATTTGGAACTATGGAAGTTGATATGAACAACAAAGTTGGAATTGTTTATATAGCCCCAAACTTTACTATGGATATAACTGATTTTTACAAACATGTAAAATTAATTATACAAACTAAAGGATATGAAAATTTCCAAGGAAAAAACATATTGCTTGACATAACATTTTTAGGAAAATGTATGTCAAGACATGCCCCTAAAATAAAATTAAAACTAGATAAGATCATTGAAACATTAAATTCCACTGGAATAAACTTCATAAAACCAATGGAAATTGATTCCTCTGTTCTTGCTGGTCATGAATGGAATATAACAAATCCAAATGAAACAGCCGCAACAGTAAAACCAAACAGTGTCGTAACATACAACAACCTAAACAAGTCCATGTCCATAAGATTTAAAGATTATGGTCCATCAAACCAACAAGAAGTTGAGACAGATGATGAAGTTGAAGAATTAAGCAAAAGGATAAATGGATAAAATAATTTATCCTAAAGAACTAGGGATGGCCCTCGAACCATCTGACATATTTAATCTCGAACAAAGTCTAAAATCATCAGGACAAATAAACCAAGATACCTTTATCTATATTGACGATGAAAATAATATAAGAATAAGAGAAATACAAAATATGGATATTTATCTAAACGATTCTTTATTAACTTCAGAAATTCCTAAATACAATATCCCTGAAGACATAATCTCAGAATTCACAGAACATATGGATTTAGCTGACCCTGAATCAAGTGTTGAATCAGGAATAAGTCACAAATATCCAGATAGAAACAAAGACCAAACAATGCCATATGAGATAGGACAACCTCCTAGGAGGGCTTACAATACATATATAGACAAAAATCCAAATTTAAGAACAACAGGAAAAAGATTACCAGATGAAAAATCTTACTTCCAAAATAACTCAGTTATTTTAAATATAACTGAATGTCATCCTCAGTTACTAGATACATATCTAGAACAATGGACTGCTACAATTGCCAGGGACTATTCAGCAAGACACTTAAATGTCAATTCTGGTGAAGAAATGATTAGGATTGCCGAAAATTACTTAGGAGACAATGCTAAGGCAATATGGGAATCATACAAAAAAGATTTCCCAGGAGATATTGCAAACCTTGTTGCTCAAGGAAACAATATCTACAACTTTGCTTATTCCATCCACACCATCTTAACTGGAAGGGATGTAAATACAGGAATAACAATAAGACAACAAGAAGCAATGCGAGACCTTGAACAAATACAACTCCTAGACTGGAGATATATAATAAAATTCTTAAAAGAATACTTGCACTATGCTACAATTTCAGGAAATTATTATAATACTGAAGTAGGCAACAGGTTATTTTCTAAATTACCAGGTGATTTAGGAAAAGAAATCCATAGATCTTGGATAACGGATTATCAAGATAAACCTGAAAATTTACCTCCGAATTATAACAACATTGGGATAAGGATTACACATATTATATCAGAATTAAAAAAGAGATGTACTTACATAAAAATTCAAAAGGAATTAAAACAAAAGAATTATGGTTTTTGTGGACAAATATATACACCACAACAATATGGTTCTTATAAGATTGAAAACAAACCAAAATTCAAAAAGAAATATACAAAAAAATACTATTTAAGAAAATCTAATGCTAGAAAACCTTACTTAAATAAAGATAGACATGTCAGGAAATATAATCCCAAGAAAACTTACACAAATACAATTACATGTTTCGCATGCAATGAAAAGGGACATTTATCATCCTCATGCGCAAAAAAACAAAACTTATATACAAGAGAATCAAACCTTGTTGATTCAGTCAAAGAAGACCTAATAGAAATTGCTTCTGATGTTTCTGAAACATCCATAATATATTCTATAATCTCTCTTGAAGGATTAGAAGAACATGAACAAGCAAATTCATCTGATTATGGTCTAATCAATGAACTAACAACATTTGAAGAAAATATAACAAATGAGACTTTTTTCAACATGATGAATAAAGAAAATTGTATCCATAATTTTAAATATAAAATGGGAACTGACACAAAAAAATGTGAATTTTGTCCTTGGTATCCTGCTTTTGACAAAAGATATAAATGTACAATTTGTACAATAGAAATTTGCCAAATTTGTGCTACAAATAAATTTGCTATACAAGTTCCTAAAGAAGTAAAACTTATTTATACTGACAAGAATAAAATAAATGAAGACAGAATAAAAATTCTCGAAGAAAGAACAAATAATATTGAAATAGAAATAGAAGACTTGAGAAATAAAATACTTACCCTTGACAAAGGAAAAACTATAATTACCTCTAACGAGTTATTAGATGAACAAATATTTAGCCAAGAACAAATCAATTTAAATAATACCCTCTACCATAATACACCTCTAAACAATGACCATGAACATCATGCTCATTTAAATAATATTGATAAACCGATACAAATTCCTCTTATTTGTAATACTGGGAGTTTGAAAGAACTACGTATTCCAATGAAACTAAATATAAAAGGGGTGGACATTCAAGTTTTAGCTTTCATTGATACAGGTGCAACTAGTTCAACTATTTGCTCTAGTCTTGTTCCATACAAACATGTTACAAAAGCAGATAAACCAAAGCAAAGCGTCCAATTTGATGGAACAACAACTATAATAACAGACATTGTAAAAAATATAAACATATGTTTTACCAATACATGCGGAGAATGGTCCCCATATTATAATATAAAACAACTTTGGGTTTTAGAATTAAACCTACAAGATATTAAATTAATACTTGGGTTGGATTTTTTATTAAATGACAATGGCAGTTTTTCATTTAATAAAGATTATATCCAAATTTCCAAAAAAACAACACTTACACCCATACTCTCAGAGTTTGCACGAGAAAAGCGTGGTGGGAATAAAGACACCTCAAAAGACAAATTAACAAACTGCAATTGCCCAATTCCTGGCCAATGCAAAAACCTAAATCATATAACTCAACCAAACAATAAAAATGAACAAAACGATGATGAATTTCTTTCAACAAAAAATTATATTTATAAGAGAAAAGACTTGATAAATGATTTACAAATGATAAATCCACAAGATATTAGTAAATTATTACTAACAAAAGATGACATTGAACAAATAATTTCTAAATTAGAAAAAATAGAAATTATAGGAGAAAAACCATTAAAATTCTGGGATAAAGATAAAATACAATGTAAACTAGAAATAATAAACCCAGACCTAACAATAAAAACTGGTTCTCCAAAATATGATAATTGGATCATGGATGAATTTAAAATGCATATCAAAATTCTTACTGATCTAAATATCATAAGAAAAACAGATTCAAGACATAGAACGGCAGCATTCATTGTACAAAAAGAATCTGAAAGAAAACGTGGCCAATCCAGAATGGTCATGAACTATACAAGACTTAATGACAATACCCATGAAGATGGATATTGTATACCAAACAAAGATGTTCTCATTAACAAAATACAAGGTTCAAATTGGTTTTCTAAATTTGATCTCAAATCAGGATTCTGGCAAGTAAAAATGCACCCAGACTCCATACCATGGACTGCTTTCACATGTAGTGAAGGTCATTATGAATGGCTTGTCTTGCCTTTCGGATTAAAAAACGCACCACAAATTTTCCAAAGAAAAATGGACAATGTTTTCCAACATTGCAGTAAATACACTTGCGTTTATATTGATGATATCCTTGTTTTTTCAAAAACAAAACAAGAACATATATCACACTTATACACAGTTCTAAAATTAATTGAGGCACATGGCGTAATTATATCAAAAAGAAAAATAGAACTAATCAAAAATACTATAGAATTTCTTGGAGCCCGTATTGGCAAAGGAACTATAGAATTACAACCTCATATAACAAAAAAGATACTAGAATTTCCTGACAAAATAGAAAATTTAAAACAATTACAAGCTTTTCTTGGGCTTGTTAATTATGCAAGACCATATATTAAAAACCTTTCAAAATATACTGGGCCTTTATATAATAAGGCTAGCCCAAAAGGAAACAGAGATTTTAATATTGAAGACATAAAACAAATACAAAAAATAAAAGAAATAGCAAGCAATTTGCAACCTTTAAGTTTACCATTACAAACAGAATATTTAATAATAGAAACAGATGGATCATCCTTGGGATGGGGTGGTATTTTATTGAGCAAAAAAAATAAATACGAAAACAAAACAACAGAAAAAATATGTAGATACACCTCAGGTATATACAGAGAAAAAGGTTATATGACCTCTCTAGATTATGAAATTTTAGGCATAATAAATGTTCTAGAATCCTTTAAACTATTCATAATCTCACAAAGGGAGATAACAATCAGAACTGACTGTGAATCTATAGTCAAATATACAGAAAATAAAAAGGACAAAGGAATACTAAATAATAGATGGCTCAAATTTAAAAATGCTATAACAAATTGTGGAACAAACATACTTTGGGAGCATATAAAAGGCAAAGATAATTTCTTGCCAGACAAACTTTCCAGGTTGTTAAGATAGATCTACATTTTACTAACAATCTTTATGCAGATTACAGAAAAACAAAAGACAAATATGGGAGAACAAGATCCTTCTATGCATCTCAAAACATATCCAAAACAAAATAAGTTCCAGACAAAAATGAAAGTCACAGAAGAACAACAAATGGTCCTAGATAATATCTGGAACATGAAGACACCACAGGAATCCAACAAACAAAAGCTGAGTGTTTTGTACACACTCCTACAAATTTTTACAAAGTTACAAGACAAAAAATACCTTTATTATGGTCTTTTTACAGGTCCTGATGCTGGCATATATGCCTCATGGGAACAGATTATAGTAAAAATAAATTTTCTAAAACAAAATCCCAGATATGGGAACCCACTTTACAAAGGTTTCAACACATATGATGAAGCAATTACCGAATTACAAAAAAACTTTGGAGATTATTTTATTATTTCTGATGATATACAAAGTTTACAAAAAATATCTTTGGGGAAATTTACAAAGGAAGAACCACTCGAGGCTTCTTCTTCAATAAACCTGAGGCCCCAAACCTCTTATGCCTCGGCAACAAAGACTACTACTACAAAAATGACAAATTTGGGACAACCAAAAACAAATTTCCAACCACCATCTCCTCACAACAAACCTCCACAAAAAATTGTTTTACCAAGCTTCCCTGAACAAATGACTAGAGAATTACAATTCGTTTATCATATTCTGGAACAATCTCCAAATATGTTCAATAATATTTGCGAATTCTTCTCACAAATATCCCACATTAAAAATGAAGGCCTGCAAATCCATTGGGAGATAATGAGGAACACCAACATACCTTGTACAAAAAAGCAATCCCAATGTTTACAAACAAGTACAAATTGTCCATGTACAATTATATGTGCTATCCCACAAGTAACACTTAACCTCAACAAGTACAAATACCTAATCCACAAAGACATAGTACTAGATCCCATGGTACTAATAAATTTTGGATTTGTCAAAAGGATTTATGCAGAAGAATGGATCCAAGATGACATACCAGAACCTTTTGGAACTACCATAGAACAACTCACAAACATATTAGCGACAGATATATACATGGATTTTAAGTCTATACCACCTCATTTTGGCAAACATATTTTCGAACCTACAAAACATGCAGTACAGGTTAAAGCAAAGTTTCTTGATCAAGACTATACAGATTGGGATACAGACTACAAACCAGAAGTTATCCAATACAAAGAGATTAAAGAACAAGCCTACGAAAGATATAGAGCCACAAAAATTGTTGAAGAAGATGAATGGGATACAAAAAACAAATTCCTTTATACAGAAACTCCTACTACAAAAATTTTTATCACAAATATGCTAAGAGATCAAGGGATTCATCACAGAAATTTCGACATTTTCCATCCTAAACCGTCCCTAATACAAAACTACAGGAAAGAAAGACAAAGAAAAAGAAACATTGATGATGACATAGAATCAACTACTATGTCTACAGATGATTGAGTTGACAGATTATTCTCCACTTAACAAAAACAAAGCCTACAAAGTTTTCTTCCAGGCAAAGAAAGAATCCACTTTTTAAAAAGATGTAGTACGCTGGCCATCTTTTTATTAAAACAAATGTAAAGTATGTACCTTTTTCTTAGTGCTTTCAATAATGGAGAATATATTTATCTCCACTATGTATCAACAGACAGCTGTCTGGTTCTTGTATCTTTTCTCCATCTATATAAGGAGATGTAGTTTGTTATGTAAGATATAGAAAAAAAAATTTAGCTACCACTGTAAGCCTTCGTTGTAAAACTTTCCATCTTAATTAAAAAACTTCTTTCCTTGTTAATGGCTGCAACTCAGATGAATTCTAGCTAAACACCCAAGTCAAGGCTCAAGAAAGGAACAGGTTTTTCTTCATTAAAAATATGTAAGTGCCTTATTATCCATTGTCTTTCTTAATTTTTATTATCTATTGATGAAACTTCAAAAGTTCAATTGATACTATGACACCCTTAAATCTTTACTAAATTTTTTTTTTATTCTGGATTAAAATTATTTATGATTCCAACAGACGTACATCCGCTTGACAGAGCTAAGTACCCATCCAAAGCCGTTTAGACAGGAAGTCGTTAGGCATATAGGGGAAGAAACTCTTTAGGATAACAAGGTGAGGAATGAAAATAATAATAAGCCCAGTTTATCAAAAAAATTTAAAAGAAATAAGGTTTGTTCTAGTAAAAACGTTTTGAAAAAAAAAGGCCCTTACTTTTTTCTATGAGAAAACCCAAAAGTACTTTCTGAAAGCTTTGACTACTCTTTTTAAAAAGAACTTGTTACGAACAATTTATCTTACAAAAATATTTTCGCAACTAACAACTGTTATGGAAAAACTACAACAATATCTAGAAAAACAATTTTTAACAAACATAATAAAAATCACAAAAAATAGCCAACTTTCTAAAGACCAACAACATCAGATCTTAGTGATATTCAAACAAAAATACACAACTGAATTAATAAATATTTTTGACTGTGATACAGACCTATTACAAATGTTCAAAAACTTTAGCATATACAGAGAACCAGGAAATATCATAATAACAGAAAAATTCATGAAAGATTTCTGCATAGAATGGAATAAATTTAAAGCAAACCAAAATAAAACAGACCATGAAATCACAGACAAAATAAGCCAAGTATGAAAAATTTACCTAACATAGACACCATAGAATCATTACAAAACTTTTTAGAAGATAAATTTATGATAAAAATACTTTTTGTCCTAAAACAAACAAACATGAATATAGATCAACAGTATAACATAGCAAAAATTTTCAAACATAAATACACTGAAGAACTCATAGAACTTTCAGATGAACCAAAGCTTGACAAAACTAAAGTTGTAACCAAAATAAAACAACAAGAGGTAAAAACAAAAGACACAACTAGAATACTGAACTTAGTTTATGAAGAAAACTACAAAATTATTAGACAATATGTTCTTGAGGATAACAATAGATGGCTAAACAGCCAGCTAGATCTGTCCTGGACAGATGAGTGTAACGTGTACAATGAATTTTACTAAAAGAGGATAGTTACAAGATGGTGAAACAAAAATTAGAAGACTCTGAACGAGAAAAAATGGAATGGGTTCCTAATTCCTATTTCACTACTCTACTTACTGCACCCTTGGGTTTTAATCCTTCAAGTTGCCAGTAAGGTAACAAAGATGAACAAACAAATTATTCTGCATAGTATAATAGAAATTTTAACATACACAATAAAATTCATCTCTGGATTTGCTTTCAGCATATATATCCAGGACATTGTACAAAACATTTTAGTTATAATAACTAATTATATTAACAGTAAATAACTTATGCCAAACCAATCACACACCCCCCCTCTTTTTCTGGTATCATATATATATATATATATATATATATATTTATAAACACATATATGTAAACATATAGATATCTGTGTGTATACGAAACAATATATCATAATAATATGGAATTGTAAACAATAGGAGATTACCTTGTAGACATGTCCTTAGTTTTGCACCTTGATTGATAGATAGCACTGGATCCAATTCTGATCCTATCTCCTAGCTTTATTTTGGTTTGGATAACCACCTTTAATTTTATTTTGACGTTGATTAGATGGAAGTATTTGTAGCCTAGACTGGTGGTGATTTTACTTTCAGATGGAGAAGAGAGGAGAAAAGGCTAAAAAGTCTCTAAAACAATGAGGGGCAGTGTGGTTTCTATAGAGAAAAGGAAGAAGATTTTTTTTCCTTGGTTACTCAGTCTTTCCTTACCAAGTCAAAGTCCAACAATTGAATTGAAATCCCCTCCCTCTTATGTCCCATGGTTGGCCATAGATGAGGCTATACAGGCCTTAAAGGTTATCCAAACCCATTAGGCAATTAAACATGTTTAAGTCAAATTTAAATGCGTATCAATATCAAATATCAATTAATACATATATAACTTTTATATATGCACCCATTTAATTACTAGTGACACCTAAAAAATACTAATGGCACCCAATACATCAATTAAATAAATAATTAATGTTTATAAATACTAATATTCAAGTAATTTACAATTATAAATCAATTAAATTGTAATATATTTCGGAGAATCTACCAATGTGTCGCTGGTGTAAATTCAGTCAGTGCTTAGTATTGAACGATTCAAATATTAGCTTTCACACATCACCTTAATTAATGGTGTGGCAATTGGCCGAATTTATCGTTTATACATCATTACCAGTAAAATCATATTTTATAATTTCAAGCAGTGCCATTTTGTAACGATTACTTATTGCAGTTCTCTTCGTTAAAACTATATCACTTTAGGACTTATGAAATTTGGTTTTGGTCAAAATTCCAATATCGTCCGTATTCAAATTGGTTTTGTCCAAATACAGAACTCTTAGTTCAATAATAAAAATTGTTATTAATTATACTGCTGTGGCTAGAGACTTTGACTTTGAATTGACTATACTTGACCGTCATACTAATCTCATATCATTGAGGAGGTGAATTCTTTATTGAATATTGTTTCATTTCCAATTATTTAACTCAGATCCAACTAGTGTCGTTCGATAGACGTCATGCCATAATTTAATTATAATTAAAGTGAAGTATACACAATGAAGTTCAACAGTACTCTTAAGTTGCGTGAACTGTGTAATATAATCATTTTGAGATTTCCTGTTTAACCTTAGTTATTATTAAACAACAGAAATCTCTCGAGTGGGTCATCCCATAGTTATTTAATAAATATTAGTACGTAACCCCTTAGTTCTCGCTAACAGATATGAGTAATACATTGCCCAATATTTGGAGAGCATTATGTGCTTTGGTCTTATATGATGTATCGATATACTTTCTGTGAACATCTTGACTTATATTCTGATAATTTCTCATGGTTACAACTCTTTGTAACAATTATCACATAACATATTATTAAGAATTTTCTATTAGATATATTTTAATTAATATATTATAATATAATAAATATAAATGGAAACTTAAACATATTTTTTCAAATGAGATTTTATTACAGAGTTAATAATTTACAATACATTACAGAATTGCCCTTGGGGCATACCCCTAACTCTATCAATGGTTGGCCATACTCTAGTATGGGCTTACATGATGTCTGACCTAATTAACATGTCATATATTAATTATCTAATTTATTATTTACACCCATATTTTTTTACTAAAGTAATATATAACAATAATTATCATGTTAGTAATTTCAAGGCCTCAAATAAACAATTATATATCGTAAAAATTAAATACAACATTTTTATTAGTTACTACTAATTTATAAAATTTATGAATTAATTTAAATTAGTATAACTAGAAAATTACTTAAACTAGAAAATTACTTAACAATCTGGTTTTTAACTCTTAGGTGTGAAACCCAGTCTTTAGTCAATTTTAAATAATTTAAATACCAAAACCTGTACGGATTTTTCTAAAGTACAATAAGTTTAATTAATGAAATACTTTTTAAAAAATACTTTCTTTTAACTTTAATAGATAAAATACCCTTTTAAGATTTTTTTTACTTACATACGTTTAATGTATTAATATCATTACTTATATCATAATATTACAACGCATGAAAAATAAAACAAAAACCAAATGTGTAATTTATTTTGAATAAGATTCTTTTTCAAGAGTTAAGTAATGTACTAAATTACATAATTTCCTCTGAAGCATGCCCTTAACTTCATCATCGAAAACATTGCTGTATACAAGTACAAAATGCTTAGGAAAAGTTGCAGAAGTGTTATAACCATAAGTATTATGTATTTAAAATACTTACACTTAAATGTTCCTTGTTGAGGTGTATCAAGAAAAGGATATCGATACATCTGTTGACATTAGTATATGTAACTTTCTCCATGATGGACAATAAATTACTCGTGAATATTGAAGACAGTAAGTGGTTGCGTATTTGTGGTTGTTTTGGAACAATTACAGAGTGACTCAATGAGAATCTTTGATATGTCAAATACAACTAATCCAAAATAGAAGATCTCATATAATAATATGAAGTAGTTCTCAGACTTGAGAGTATTGTGGACCTTAAATTTCTAGATTATACTTAAGTTATGGTCAATCAAATGACATAATGCTCGTCTTATGTCCATAGTTGGATAGTTACTGAACCACTTGAAGTGAAACGGTAAGAGTGGACTCGACTCCTTTGTTGTAAATAGCTAGTATCATTGTCTTTGTATTCCACTTAAAGTCAAATCTTTGGTAAGAGTAAAACAGAAAATCATTAAATGATATTATATTGAACTAAGGGCATTGAAGTTGTACTACGTAGTTAACTTTGAATATTATTGGATTTTTGAACGTTGATCAAACTATGGATATTTTAGTGATATAGTGACATTGAAAAGAAAACATGCACAATATATTGTTACTTAGAGTGTACTTTTAATAGATTAAATATGATTTAAATGATTTGAAAGCACCTGAACTCATGTCCATTATAATGCTTCAACAAAGTCCATACAGGTTTTTTCCACTAATAAATACCATTTGTCAGTAAGTTAAGGGACCTAAGATCTTTTCTTAGAAAATGAAATAAAGATGTTTTTGGTAAATTTATATTCAAAAAGGAAAAATTACCTTTTGAAATCTTAAAACAAAATATACCAGAATCTTAAACTCATCAGAGCAAAATGTCCTTTAAATCTTAAACAAGAGTTAGATAAATTATTACATAGGAGGAAACAATTTGGAAACGGAGGTCTAGAGACCAATAGATGGATGAAGGAGAATACCAATTTTTTTAATAAAATAGCTAATGGACACAAGCATAGAAATACCATAAAACTCCTACACATTAATAATGTAGAAAATTTGATCAAAATGTTCTCAATAGTGCATTCACCAATTACAACAAAGATTTTGGAACCAAAATGGATCACAAATGAATACTGGGTGGAATGAATTATAACCTACTAACACTAGTATTCCTTTATATGACATGGATTATGCATTCCCAGAGGAGGAGATCTTTAGGGCCATCAATGATATTCGAGCGATAAATCACCTAGTTCAGTTGGATTTCTCATGTTATTCTATAAGAAATTTCGGCATGTTTTAAAATATGACCTAGACTTGATATTTAATTGATTTAATAATGGTAATTTACAATTAGGAAGATTTAACTTTGCTATGCGATCCTTCTTCACAAGAAGCAAGTGCAATAAAACTTAAGAACTTTAGGCTTATCTCATTAATAAATTATTCGCTCAAAATTATTCCAAAAGTCTTAACTAACAAGTTAGGCACCAAAATGAATAAGTTAATCAACAATACCCAATCCGCCTTCATTAAGGGTAAGAATATTATGAATAAGGTTTTGATGGTTTAATTCATAAAAAAAATTATAGTAAAAATAGTGTCCCCTATGCCCTATTAAAACTCGATTTTGCAAAAGCTTTTAATTCAATAAACTTGCTATTCCTAAAAGATTTTTTACTAACCGGAGGTTTCGGCCCTAAATGGTTAAGTTGGAAAATGTTCCTACTTAAACAGGGACCTTTAATGTTGGTAGCTTGCTACCGAACCCAGACTTGGTCGACCCATGGCATGTCCACTAAACTAAGCACCACCAAGCCAATTACCACTGGATCGAATAGAACATATATAAAAAGACAATCTTGAATATATGGAAATTCCGGAGAGTATCTTTTATATATGGAAATAACAAACTGAGCAAGTTATATAGGAAATATTCTTGGTTTACTGAATTGACCATTGTACATCTACACCCCTATAAATACTAAAGCTTCCAACAAGAATGAGGGAGGATTCTAGAGAGCCAAGCTTAAAAAAGTAATGGCAAACAAATCAAAGAAAGCTTGGAGTAGCCTAACAGGAACTACCTGGCAGGAACAGTCTAGTAGGAACAGCCTCACATGAACTGCCTAGCAAGAATAGTCTAATTGGAACTGCCCTACAAGAAATGCATAGTAGGAACAACCTAGCAGGAGCATCCTAACAAGAATTGCCTGACAGGAACCGCCTAACAAGAACTGTCTGACAGGAACTGCCTAATAGAGACAGACAAACATGGATAAGCTAACAGGAAAGCCGAACAGGAATAAGCAGGCAAGAATAGTCGAACAGGAGTTGCTGAATAAACTTCTTTGGATCTATATCTTGTAACAACCCAAAATTCTGGTCATTTGATTTTAAATGTTTAATTTATTTTATATATTCAAATAATTGGATTTTGGAACTTAATAACTTGTAATTCAAATATAGGGAGTGTTTAAATATTTGAATTATGAAATTTAATGTTAACTAAATGGATTTAATTATATTACTAAGCTCAATTTAATTAATTAATAGTTAAGGTGAATTCAATTTGTAAATTTATTAACAAATATAAATAGATCGGATAAATATCAAGAATTAAATATAAACGATATTTAAATCTGTGAAATTATCCTTTCGGGGCACTGTCTCGGATTTCAACAAAACTAGTTTCATTGGATCCATAATAATGAATTATAATATGCTGTCGAATTTCATGGCGATCAGACGTATCGTTTGGTCGTGCAAGTTCAAAACGCTTAGAAATTTATTTCGGAAATTTAATGTAATAACTGGGTTTAAAAAGCTATCTTCTATATATGATCAAATTAAGACTCGAGACTAGTTCCATTGTGTTCGGAATAGGAGTATAACATATAGAACGCCAGGCGGCATGTCTCATTTGGAGTTTGAGATTTTTGGGTATGTTTTGTTGAATATTTTAAAATTAAGATTATATATATATATATATATATATATATATCTGTGTGTGTGTGTACATATTCACCATTTCTGCCATACCCCAACTTTTATGGCCCATGCTTCTCCCATAATCTTTTCCTCTATTTAAACATTTGCCTGTGAACAAGAATTCTTTCCCACTTTGAAAATCAATGTTCAAAATTCAAACTAAAATACTCATCTAAAAGTTTGAAAACAAGCACTAAAATTCTTGATTTGAGGAGATCTTCATACTGATATGCTTTATGAAGGGTGCAACATTGGTTCTTGAAGTTCGACAGTCATGTCGAATGGTTTTTGAGACTTGGATTTTGATTTGGCCTTGATTTGATAGGAATTGGGCAAAACTAAGTTTAGATTTGGGTTTTGCGTTGGAAGGAGATGCCTTGGCTGGACTTTGGGGTAGCACGATTCATGCTTGGGGTCGCGGTTAATGGCAGCGACAAGGGGTTCATGGCTTGGTCGCATTTTACATGGAGAGGCTGGAGTTGAAATTGAGGGGTTGAGGTGGTGGAGATCGAGGAGAGAAGCTCATTGGAGTCATCAGATTTAAGCTTCGACAACTGGAGCTCCGTGTCTGTGATTCCTTATGCACAGCCATGGTGTGTTCAATTTGCATGTTTTGTTTAGTTATGGAAGAAAGAGTTTAGTTTGGGTAATGATATTTAGAAATGTAATTAGTAACTAATTATATTATTTAATTTCCGAAAACTTATAATTTGTGTAAATTTTGCGTACGAGGTCAGATTCAAATGACATTTTTTGCGTTGGACTCGTATCGTCGAGATCTATGAAATGGAGTTAGTTTGGTTAGATTTGGAGCAAGTGAAAATTTATGCTAAAATCAGATAGTCATTCGGTTTTAGTCCAAAATCGAAACATTTCGGCGAAAACGAAAATCAATGTGAGTTTAACTCACGTTAAATTTTATTATATCATATCAATGATGTTATAAACATTTATTAAATTCTTGGATGTTAGTTAAACTATTTGATTGATTGTTTTTGTTGAATTTTCATTTGGAAAATGGATAACATAATAATTTGATCGTTACGAACCCATATGATTATATATATATTATCCATAACCATTGTTCTGCAGGGAAAATCTATAGAGAGACTCAGAGGTGTTTCTCACCCATTATTATTTATTAACATCCGTGCGTTGTTATATTGATGGCTAATTGAAATAAATCCTGATATTCCATTTAACTTGTTAATTGTCGTTACAGCGATTTTGGGTATATCGTCGTCGTTTATTAAATTTCATCCCCAAAACCCTGTTATATGTTTTGAACTTGAGCTTGTGTTTTTGCAAAGTAAAAATATTAAAAGTTCATTAATCACTTTGATTAATGATAATTCAAAATAATTAATCATTTTAACTAATGAATTTGGAATTAATTAACCAATTTGATTAATGGTGTTTAAAATTGGTTTATCATTGATTTAAATGAGACTGGATTTAATTAATCATTTTTAACTAATGATTACTTGAGTTTAATTAATTATTTTAATTAATGATGTTAGGAATTAATACTCATTTTAATTAATGATTTTTAAAAGTAATTAATAATTATAAATAATGATATTTGAATTTAATTAATCATTTTAATTAATTAATGTTTTAAATTTAATTAATTTTTTTAACTAATGATATTGGGAATTTAGTTAAATCATTTTTATTAATGATGTTTTATAGTTAAATGAACATTTTAACAAATGATGTTTTAATTAATCGATGTAACTATTGTGGTTTGAATTAACTAATCCAATTAATTTCTGATTATTTAAATTCAATTAATTGTTTTAATTAATGGTATTTAAAATTTACTTATCATTTTAATTAATGATGTTTGAGATGAATTATTCATTTTAACCAATGGTTATTTGAATTTAATAAATCTTGGTAATTAATGATATTTAAAGTCAATTAATTGAATTAATAAAAGTGATTAAAGTAAAATAAATATTATTTAATAAAGATTTTTAAAGTTAATTTACCGATGATATAAAAGGGTTCGAAAATAATAAACTATTTTATTAAAGATAATGGATTCGTTTACTTAAAAGATATTTTAAAATGCGATTAGTTATCTTTTGGGATAATTAATATTGTTTTAAAAGTTATAAAGGGTATTTAAATTGCTTTATTATCTTTGGTATAATAAATATTGTTTTAAATTTATAAATAATGGTTTATAAATGAGAAAATCCTTTAACGAGAATTATTTATAAATAAAGCTAAGTGTAAATTGTTTTCGGGTTTATAGTAAACAATGTTTTAACGACATTTTTGTTTTTTACCCTTGTTTTAATACACAGTATTATAAATTTTGTCTTATAAATGAACGTTTTGAAAGAATATTTCGAATAATGTTTTTACCAATATTGAAATATGGAAATCAAGCACAAGTTCAGTTTTTTAAAAGTTAAAGTTTAATTTCGGCTATGGAAAAATAGTTCTGTAATCGATATCGCTTATATGGAAAGGATCTAGTCATTCTTTTAACGCTAAACGTTGAGGCTTGGACTCATTTCTATCTCGAAGGTTAAAAATGTCATCGAGGCGATGCCTAGAGGTAACACTACCTCAACTGTCTGGTTTCATTTTCAACCGAGAGATAGGACTTGTCTGGAATCAACGAGTAGTGGTAAATATATGATATTTAATTTTCAGATACGATCATTTTAATTATCCTCGATAGTCGATTTATTTATTATCGGATTCATCTTTTCTTCATGGTGTATTGTCATCATAAAAACGATTTGCTACTCTTTTAGCTTTGTTATCCTTTGTTAGAAATGACTAAACCAAAAGTGCGAAAGGACGTCCAACTATGTGGGGTTGCTCCTATTAGGGTATTTTCACATCTCATCTAGTTTGGATTCGGTTGTGCACTTAGATGTGGAAATATTTGAATACTCGATAAGGTCTGATGGGGTCCGGCTGGTACATTTCCAAGAAGTGTCACAAAGTATATGAGCTTCCCAGGAGTATATTACTAGAGGTATACTTCAAGGGGTGTGCACCTTCCTAGTCATTTGTTGAAAATTTTTCTTTCCTTATTTGATTCGAATCTTTGAATCTGTTTAACTTTAAAATGCCACAAGAAGAGCCAACCACTCTTCATGGTGTTTAAGCATTGATTTAGTCCATTTTATCAAGTTGGATTGTTACCTTATTTAGTCCATTTCTATCAAGTTTGGACTGTCACCTTGTTTAGTCCATTCAATCAAATTGGAGTGTTATCTTGTTTTATCCATTCTACCTAGTTTGCATTTTGTTCAGACTATTTTCATTCTTTCAAGTCTAATTTTAATATTAATTATGCCTATTCATAATTGGATTTATTTCCTTATGATTATTTCTGCTCTTCCCTGTATGGATGTTATTCTTATAAGGAAAAAAACCCGTTCCGCGTTAGCGGCGTGGTCTCACAGAACTTTTATATGTTCCACATTACTTGAGTTATCTCACGCTGGTATTTCCAGGCTGATCTGAGTGTTATTTATTTATAATGCTCGGGTCAGACCGAGTATTTTCCCAGGTTGGCTTGGGGTTATGGAGAGCTTGAAAGGGAGTTGGAGATTCACCAATCGTAGTGTTTTATTTTCCGTTATATTATACAATATCCTTATCGCATATGTAAGGTCAGGATTTTATAATTGTCCAACTGATAAAGTTTGTTTTTAACTTTGATATTCTCTTTATTTTTTTAAGTGATAGTTTCTACTATCCTTATTATATTATATATTATATGTTGTCGATTCCGGTGTGAGATTCCATTTTTCTCTATTCTCTGTACTTTTCTTTTTATTTACCCTAACAATCTGCCCTTGTCGATTGGATGCGCGACATTGGAACACAGTGGTAGAGTTCGGTGTCGACTTTCGATGGTCAAAAAGGCGGGTCGTTACATATCTTTCTTTCTTTTGAGAAATACATCATCACATTTTGTACCCCAAGCATTGTACCAAAGATCTACACGAAGAATAATGAAAATGGACAGTGAATGTAGGCACATTCTGACGAACCACTATAAATCTTTATGAATTTTACTTTACTGCACTTTACTTTCTACGTATCCCATATGTGATATGCTCTCTAAAAATAAATCATGATACAAATATAAAAGTTGTGTAATATACCCCGTATACACAAATCTACAACAAATCAATTAGAGGTGTTTGCCCATTTTTTGTGCAAACATCTAGTATTATAATTAATAGTATTCTAGAAAATAAAATTCAATTAAAAAGTGGCCTTAGGTAAGGTCACACTTTATCATCATTATTGTTTAACCTGCCAACGGATGTCTTCTCTAAGATCATAAAGCTTTATATTGCTAATAGAGTTCTTGGTGGTGTCGGTAATGACATCACCTGTAATAGCCCATCGATCCTAAAATTTGTCGATGACACCATGCTTTTTATCTCTCATCTACTTCGTCACATCTTAGCTCTTAAATTTGTTTGATATAGTTTTGAAATGTTTTCCGGGCATAAGATCAATTTTGACCAAAGTTCTATTTTAGTCCCGAATGTCGTTGACAATGTTGAAAACCAAGTCGCTAATAATCTAAGATGCAAAATCTAGAGGTTCCCTATACTATACATAGGATTTTGACTAGACTCGCCAAGATAAAAAAGGAAGATTGGAAAATTATAATTGATAAAATCAATAGAAATTTGTCTTATTGAAACTATAATTTTTTATCTAAAGCATGTAGAATCATCCTTATTAACTCTATCTTATTGGCATTGCCTATTTACCGGATGTCATTTTTACCCTTTTCCTTTGTTAAGAAAATAGATAGTATTAGGAGAAATTTCCTTTGGAGGGGTAATATTCTTCTAGTAGTATTAACTGCCTAGTTAGTTGGGACACGGTTGGAAAATCCAAAGAGGAAGAGGACTGGGGATTGTGAATCTTCATAACCGAAATGTTTCATTACCGAAAAAATGCCTTTGGAAATTCAGTAATAATAATGAAAAACTTATTTGGAAAGAAATTATTTCGAACAAATTATAAGATAGAACATATAACCTGCACTACATCACTTCAAATTCCAACAACATGTCTCGATTTTGGAAGTCCATCTTAAAAACTTCAATATTTTTAAACTTGGGATCAATAATATAGTATACTCAGGCCACAACACTTTGTTTTGACATGACTATCAGATTTCCACACTATCACTTAATGGAGAACAAACACCTCTTTGACATTTTTGATTTCAAAAATGCCATTATATCAAAGATCTTTAGACCACATAATGAATTCTCGTGGAACTTTACATTCAGCAGTACCCTTAAAGGAACTTCCTTAACTTCGTTTGTCTTACTATGTACCAATCTAGAATACTATAATTTAGATAATGATAGTGATACTACAATCTAGTGTTAGGATAGTAGTAAAACTTACTCCTTAAATCGATGTATAAGCTCTTAAACTTCTCAAGAACTAAACCCACCATTTTCAAATCCATTTATAAAGTTAATACTCCTCCGAAATCCAAATTGCACATGTGGTTAATTCGGTAAAAGAAATTAAATACTATTGAATTCCTTAAGAAGACGAACCTTCTCATAGATAAAAAATGTGTTTTTGTAAGTTGGTCCTAGAACATGTGACACACATCTACTTCAACTATCCCTTTACCAATTCTATTCTTGTTAACACTCTCAGCATTTTTGATTTTAACATGATCATCTCCAACTTTAACTATGACTACCACTTTAATAATAGTAGAACCCTCTAGGCTAAAGACTTTAGAATTTTTCTTGATATCATATTAACTATTACTTGTTGGTATATATGGTTTGAAAGGAACCAAATATTGTTTAGCAATGTTGACACTCCTTATGATAATCTAATTTACTCCATTGCGCGGTTCATTTATAGTTGGGTCTCCAATGCTAGTTATAATTAAGTAAAAATGTTTATTTCAAGGATTTTCTTTAAAATATTGAAGTTCGTATAGCTTTATTGAAGGTAAATATTGTAACAACAAAGAGAGACAAAACTTGGCATTATGCAGTGACCCAATACAAACATTTAATAGGATATTTTGTCAAACGCTTTACTCACGATGGATGATTAATTTTGCCCTGGTGAGTTTAAGGTCCTAGTTTCTTTTAGTTTATTTAGTCTAAAGATTTTAGAAAGTAATTCTTCTTTTTTGATTCTAACATTGTTGTAAACATCTTTGTTCCATTTTCTAAGAATTGATCTTATATCCCTTAACTTACTTACAAATACTTTATCTATATCACCTGAATATTCATAGAAGCTATTTATTAGCAACTAGATTAAAGAAATTAGATTCTAGGAGACACCTTTTTTCAAATCTAAAAGTTCTTTAAATAAGCGATGTGTCTCACAAAATAGAATGATGGGACAGTGATAGATGTATGTTGCAGGAATCACATTAACATGCATATGGGGAACTCATTCTCTATTTCTTCACTAATTACAAAATGAACAAGGAGTGCCAACAAAGGGGTTTCTATTGAATTCAACCAAGAAATTGCCTATTATTAAATGGTTTTAAATGTTACATATATACCCTTTTATTTATATCCCCCGTAGTCCCCGTTAAGTTATGTGTACCCAAAAGTTTAGGTGTTAATATATGTTGTAGATATGATCTTATTACCATTAAGATAATTTATGTAGTTGTATACTTGATCTCTACAACAACATCTCAATGCTCAAAACTTGTTTTGCTGGGGGAATCAGAGTCTCAAAATTCAAAGATAAACTCAGGACTAAAGAGCTGAAGGTCCGCTAAGAAGCAATAAATAAAGATTATAGTAAGTAGTAAAAGATAACAAAATTTATGGTGGTTTTGGAAAATCTCTACATCCATTCTTAACTGGAATTTATAGGAGTTTATGCCACCTCTTTTCCCCTCATAGTTTTGTTTGGAAGGCTAAGTTATAGGCTCCAACTTTTCTCTAATTTAAGCTAGGGTTTTGTTGGTAGAGAGTATATAAATAATGAGAGAAGTGGGTAGAATTTATAGCTATAAATGGCTATAAAATATCTAGTATATCTTCAATTTTGTTGTAGATTTAATATCTTTCCAAATGAGCAAATAAAACTCATTCTCTCTATATTTATGATCGACCGGTATATTTCTAAATTATTTGTAAATTTTGAGCCTAATTAATACTTCGTTATTAATAATTTTAATATATATTTTAGCCTCTTTATCAAATTAAATCAATATATAACATTTATATATCATTTCAATTAATTTTAAAGCCTTGAATAGATAAATAAAAATCATAAACAATTGATACACCCCACACCCCTTAGTATTCCCAAAAAGGGCACACCAAAGGATGTGGTGTGTTATAGGTATAGTTAAAGCATCACAGGGACTAAGATTCACAAGACAAATAAGTAAAAGTAGCGGAAAACATTTAAATAATAATAATAACCCCTTTCACAAGTGCCAATCCGTCATAAGCCAAATGAAAAAGATGAAAAGCAGAAGAATACATCTGAAATGAGAAAACTCTGGAAATGAATCTCCAAGCAACCTGAATAAACTATCCTCAACTCTGCTGGCCTATGGGGGGAAAAGGAAAGGTAGAGGAGTGGGTCAGACAATAAGTCTGGTGAGTGAAAGTAATTACTAGCATTTCTAAGCAAGATAAAGACAATAGACTAAGCAATAGATCTAGCTTGAAAGGAAAATAAAGAAAAGATAAAACTCGGATAAAATATTGTTTCTGATTCTGTTTGACTGTTTGCTTTGATTGTTTGCACTTGTCTTAAACTACTATGATTAGGATGAAATCCTAATCCTATCTCAACTGCTAACTTGATTAGGCTGAAATCATAATCCTACCCATTGGTCGGCCTTTCCTATCTATGTTGTGCCAATGTGACCAATCCTGTTGGTCATAGCAAAAGACAGCTCTTTAGCGCTTAGGATGCATTAGCGAATTGTTTACCCTAATCGATGTCGCATGCTTGGTCATTGCCGGTACACACTAATTGTCGCCCCCTATTTGACCCTTTATTTACCCTAATCGGCATAAGCGTGCCAAACCTCAACTACGTATGAGACCATCAGTCCTCGACCTGAAAGGGAATGCTGCCGGTACTGGTCCTAACAAACAAATCTTCTAGCTTTGCGCCCCTTGCCCATATCCCCATATTTGAGCCTCTATCTATTGGCCACTTATTTACCCTAATCAGCATAAGCATGTCCCAGCCTCACCAACATGTGAAACCATCAGTCCTAGACCTGAAAGGGAATGCTACCGGTATGGGCCCTACTTCTATATTTTCTTATTAACTTAATCCAAAATCTAAGTTTTAAAATAAGACTCTTCTGTTATTTCTGCTATATTTGCTTATTAACTTAATCTAAGATCTAAGTTTTAAAATAAGCTTCTTCTGTTATTTCTTTCTTTCTAATTATATCCTATTTTTTGTAATTGTTCTTGTAACTGTTACTCTTCTATTTTCACTTTTTAGTATAACGTCTTGTTATAATCATACTTGCAAATATTTTAATTTTTCCTATTTCAGTCCATCTCTATTTTTATTTTAGTTTTTATCATTTTGCATCTGATTTCTGTAAATTTAGTGTTATTCTATTTTAATCCATATTTGCGAATTCTTCTCTTTTTAATATTTTATTCACGTCAAAAAGGATTATATCTCTATAAAAAGAAACTAATATTTACAGGCTAAATTCCAACTTTAAAAAAAAGTTGTAAATAACTGAATAAATACTTGAATAAAAATAGACTGAAAAGAACTTCTGAAATTACTTAAAAAATGACTGTAAATAAACTTACACAAAAACTGTCTCAAAATTGTAGAAAAACTACTATTGAGAACCCTATTATTTTAAATTGCTTACAAATCTAAAATAATTATAAAACACTCACCCGTGGTCCTTAGCTCTATTCTTGGGCCTTCCTGGATCCACTTTTAGGGTGTAGAATATTTTTATTAAAAAGATTTCCTCACTAGAAATTTTTTCTATTTAGGGTTCAACCTCAGGCAATGAACCCAATTGGGGAAAAATCTGAATGAGAAAAATAGCTAGGCCTAGGGTTCTATTTATAGTGTGGCTTAGGAATCTTAGGCCATTGGATTTGAAGATTAAATCTAGTGCAACCACGTCATAGGCTCACTAGGAACAGTTGGATGCAAGCACAAAGACACAGGATTTCACGAAAATCCGATTATAGGGTCTTCGTCTCGTACCTGGACGAAATAACGTCCAGGAAATAAGGCTGGTCGACCTAAGTTTATTGTGGTTCGACCTGACCCAAGCATGGGTTGACCTATGCCTTTGTATTTTTTTTTCATTTTTGTTTATTTAATTTTGATTTCTTGTTTCTCTCATAACTTCTCCATACTGACTCGGATTTCGACAAGTTATATATGGAAATTGCTCAGAAAATTACCATGGACCCAACGGTGCAACTTCCGTTACTCGATTCTGACAATTTCACAAACTTATTTTATTGTTTAATTAATTCGTTAATTAATTATTATTGCTCAAATTTTGGATTGTTACATTCTCCCCTCCTTAAAGGATTTCGTCCTCGAAATCTCCAAGGACAGAAGAATGAAATAAATATTTTCATCCAAACTCCACAACCACATATTCAACCATCATCCATTACATCCATTGTCCTTATGCTTTCTAGTGCAATTTATGATACATGCAATAGTGTAGTGTCAATGTCTCTAACTAATGCAAAAGATTAGGCGGTTTACTGATTCAATCGACCTCTTTTTTATGCACTCATGTCTGTGCCATGTATCCAAATGAATGCAAATTCCCTAATGACAACTGATAGTTCTATATGCGTGTTATAATCATCATCTAAATGCAACAATCATATGATAATCACCCATTCATAGCAACCATGAAATAAAAATGCAAGTGCACACACATCCATATGCATATGCTTTAGTGACCTAGTTAGGCCGATCTCTAAGAGATAATAGTGCCTAGGGTGTGTATATGCGTTCATTAGCATCCACTAGCAAACACTTGCAACCACTTGCATCCAACATACATAACATGTTCTAGTAACATGTTTACATTCAGTCCTACCATCCATAGGTTAAATCCTAAGATCTACCCTCCCAAAGGATACTAAAGGAAAGAATCTATTCAAAACTAAAGATGGAAATAGGAAATTCAAGATGTACCATCGAAGAGATGCGGATAAGAGGTACGCATTTTCTCCTCATCCTCCCACGTAGCATCCTCATTACTATACCACCAATGCACCTTAACCAAAGGGACTTCCTTATTCCTAAGCTTCTTGATATCATATCCAACGATCTTGGTAGGAATGCAACAAACCGATGCTTCTCTCTCCACTTCAACTTCCTCAAGTAGGCTAGGTTCCACTACCTCTACTGAATCATGTAAGCACTTTCTCGTGAAACATGAAAAACATCATGAAATCCCGCGAGCCTCTCCGGTAGCTTTATCCGATACGCCATCTTCCCTACCCTTTCCACAATGGGGAACAGTCCTACGAATCCGAGAGCAAGCTTCCCACTTGATCCAAACCTCACTACCTTTCTTAGTGGAGATACCTTGATGAAAACCAAATCTCCTACCTCGAACTCAATATCCCCTTATCTGCATCATATTTTTGTCTATCTTGGGCCGTCTTCATTCTTCTTCTAATCAAATCAATCTTTTCTGAAGTCTCTCTAACCATGTCAGGATTAAGTAGCAATCTTTCTGTAGACTCCAACCAACACGAAGGCGACTTGCAAGGTCTTCCATAAAGGGCTTCAAAAGGGGCCATCCCAATGCTAGCCTAAAAACTATTGTTATAAGCGAATTCCACTAAAGGAAGGTGCTCCTCCCAAGTTCCTCCAAAATCAAGAATGCACATCCTCAATAAATCCTCAAGAACTCTATTATATCTCTCCGTTTGGCCATCCGTTTGAGGGTGATAGGCCGTACTCAATCTAAGCTGTCCCTAAAGCCTCTTGCAAGCTTCTCCAAAACTCGCTAGTAAAGATAGAGCCTCTGTCGCTCACTGTGCTAGAGGGAACTCCATGAAGTTGGACTATCTCACAAATGTATATGGATGCCAAATAAGGTGTTGTCCTCTTACTCTTGAAGTGGGTGCTCTTAGTCAAACGATCTACAATCACCCAAATACTGGTATTCCCCTTCCCTAGATTGGGGTAAATCATTTATGAAGTCCATCGAAACACTATCCCACTTCCATTCGAGTACATCCAATGGTTGAAGCATTCCACTAGGCCTTTGCTGCTCCGCCTTAACCCTTTGGCACACAAGACACTTAGCCACAAACTCTGCTACATCCTTCTTCATGCCACTCCAATAAAACACTCTCTTCATGTCCTTATACATCTTATTACCACCTGGATGAATAGTCATCCGAGAATGGTGTGCTTCTTCTAGAACTGCTCTCATCAAATCACCAGTGCAGGGGACACAAAGTCTTCCATCTCTCCTTAGCCACCCTTTACTATCGATGGAATAGCATTGGAGATGTCTAGAGACCTCTCTTCTGCTAATCCTATCCAGAATATTCACAACCTATAAATCCTCTCACTGCCTTAAGCCAATTTGATCTATGAGGGTAGGATTAACCTCAAATGCTGAAATCTTAGCAAAATCTCTGATAAACTTCCTATAATAACCAGCCAAACCTAGGAAGCTTCTAACTTCGGTAGCATTCTTGGAGGTCTTCCAATCCTGTACAGCTACTATCTTAGCGGGATCCACAGCTAAACCCTCTCTTGAGACTACATACCCCAAGAAATGCACCTCCTCACGCCAAAAGTGACACTTCGAGAATTTTGCCTGATGAACACGAAGTGTACGAAGAACCTCCTCAAGATGAATAGCATGCTCTTCTATACTCTTGGAAAACACCAGAATGTCGTCTACAAACACTACAACGAACTTATTTAGGTTATCTCGAAAAACACGGCTCATCAGATCTACAAAATAGGCTAGTGCATTAGTTAGCCCAAACGGCATAACCAACCACTCAAAGAATCCATCGAGTGTCCTAAATGATGTCTTATCGATGCTATCATCAGTGACCCTAAGCTGATGAAATCCAATGGCTAAGTCAAGCTGAGAAAATACTAAAGAGCCAACTAATGGATCAAAAAGATTGTCTATCCTAGGAAGTGGGTAACGGTTCTTCTTCGTGAGGTTATTCAACTCTCTATAGTCTACGCAAAGTCGAAGAGAACCATTCGCCTTTGTAGCGAAGACGACCGGCGCCCCCCACTTAGATATGCTCCGTTTGATGTACCTTTCTCTAGTAGCTCGCCGATCTTCATACTTAACTCATTCCTCTCCCTAGGAGCCATATGTCTCACGGGCAATGCTACTGGCTTAGCATTGTCATTCAGATAGATCCTAAAGTCGATCTCTCTTACGGGGTAGCCCCTTAACCTCCTAAAAAACATCTGGGAAATCTTTAACAACTAGAACAAAATCTAACTCTCCAAGTGATGAATCACGGGAATAAAGGAAGCTCAACATGGCTGACCCCTGTGGGTCACAAGAAACCTCAAGAGTCTGTCCGCTACATGTCTCTAGTCTAATGACTCTCCTCTTGCAGTCCAATATCGCACCATAAGTGGATAACCATTCCATCCCTAAAATCATCCCATATCTCGAAAATCCCAGTACATAGGCATCACAATCAAACTCTACGCCTAGTATAAAAAATTTCAAACCCCTAAAAATCATTGATAAATGTGCCGATCCTCTTATGAGGTTTGAAACAACTATAGGGTCTACAACTATAGTTATATCAAAGTGCAAACAATCAACCAAGGAACTTGAAATGAAAGAATGCAATGCTCCGGAGTCAAAAAGAGTTCGAATAGGAAAATCTGAAATAGAGATCAAACCTTCTACAGAGCCTTTCCTACCTCGATCCGGTCCACTGCTAGAAGGTGCTGCATCCAAAGCCTGTACTTGCGCCGTAGATGCGCCTGCTCTCTGCTCCGTCTTTTGAGGACAAGCTCTACTAAGGTGTCCAGGCTGCCCACAGTTGTAACACATCCCCTTCATCGTGTCCTTCTTACAGTACTTTGTGAAATGCCCAACCAATCCACAATTATGACATTTCACGCCCTTTTTGATCTGTCCCTTCTGAGGTCCTCCTCCTTTCTTTTTGTCCTTATCTTTCTTATTCTTCCACCACTGCTTCTTAGAGTTTCTGATTTAGGAACCTTCTTAACCTCTTCTTTATTAGCAACATCTGATATGAGAGCCATTTCCAAGTGATTCATATGTCTCTCCCATAGGTACATGTGTCAATGCCAACCATTGGAGGGGCTGGTTCAAACCTTTAGCAAACTTGGTGGCCCTCTTATGCGATGTATTAACAAGCTCCATCCTGAACCGCGATAACTCATTAAACTGATTTATATACTCTTTCACCAAAAGACTCCCCTGCTTCAAACTAATGAATTTCTCCATCTGCATGCCTTCCTCGACTTGCTACAAGAACTTTCTCTCAAACCTTTCCCGAAATCCAACTCAACAAATGTCTCTACCCTCCATTTCTACAATCTGCCACCAGTAAGAAGCCTCTCCCTTCAGCTGCCAAGATGCAAGCTGAACTCTCTACTGGTCCTCCAATCCTAACAGCCCAAATATCTGCTCTATATTCCTCAACCAAGCTCGTGCCTCTATGAAATCCTCCATGCCAGAAAACGTCTTGCCTCCTAGACTAGCGAAGTCCTTGCATAGCTTAGAAAAATTGGCTGCTGCAAGTGGATAAACGGGTCCTCCACCCGTCGGTGCTGCATTGGGCGCTTGCCCTTGCACCTCTGGTGTCGTAGCTTGGAGGTATCTACGGAACCAGCCAGAGACTTGGACACCCTCTGGAAGATTTGGGGCGTATGCCATATTATGCAAAGAAAAGAAAATCTAGGCTCGAAAGAATCAAAAGAAGGTTGAACTGGACTTTGAGGGGATTTTTGTAAAAACTCTCTTATACTTGAAAACTATTTCTATAATAAGAGTTTCTTTCTGAAAAATACTTTTAATTTGAAGATATGTTTCCTTTTAAAAATACTTTTCTTTTAAAACAAGTTTTTAGGAATCCTGTAACCTTAGGCTCTGATACCAAATGAAACACCCCACACCTCTTAGTATTCCCAATGTGAGCACACCAAAGGATGTGGTACGTTATAGGTATAGCTAAAGCATCACAAAGACTAAGATTCACAAGACAAATAAGTAAAACCAATGGAAAACATTTAAATAATAACTTATCATTCAGAATTAATCTTCATCTCAAAATAAGTCATAAAAACATAACATCTCTCAAAAACTCAAAATCTCTTATGTCTTATGAAAATACATCCCAGTCTCGTATAATTAGAGTAAAAGTAACAATAATAATAACCCCTTTCACAAGTGCCAATCCATCATAAGCCAAATGAAAAAGATGAAAAGCAGAAGAATGCATCTGAAATGAGAAAATTCCGGAAATGAATCTCCAAGCAACCTGAATCAACTATCCTCAACTCTGCTGGCCTATGGGGGAAAAAGGAAAGATAGAGGAGTGGGTCAAATAATAAGTCTGGTGAGTGAATGTAATTACTAGCATTTCTAAGCAAGATAAAGATAATAGACTAAGCAATAGTTCTTGCTAGAAAGGAAAATACAGAAAAGATAAAACTCGGATAAAATACTGTTTCTGATTCTGTTTGATTGTTTGCTTTGATTGTTTAATTGTTCGCACTTGTCTTAAACTACTATGATTAGGCTAAAATCCTAATCCATCCTATCTCAACTGCTAACTTGATTAGGCTGAAATCCTAATCCTACCCATTGATCGGCCTTTCCTATCTCTGTTGTGCCACTATGAACCAATCATGTTGGTCACCACAAAAGACACCTCTTTAGCGCTTAGGACGCAGTAGCGAATTATTTACCCTAATCGATACCGCACGCTCGGTCATCGCCGGTACACACTAATTGTCATCTCCTATTTGACCCTTTATTTACCTTAATCAGCATAAGCATGCCCAACCTCACCTAGTGTGAGACCATCAGTCCTTGACCTGAAAGGGAATGCTGCCGGTACTGGTCCTAACAAACAAATCTTCTAACTTTGCGCCCCTTGCCCAAATCCCCAGATTTGAGCCTCTATCTATTGGCCACTTATTTACCCTAATCAGCATAAGCGTGTCCCAGCCTCACTTACACATGAAACCATCAGTCCTAGACCTGAAAGGGAATGCTGCCGGTACGGGCCCTACTTCTATATTTGCTTATTAACTTAATCCAAGGTCTAAGTTTTAAAATATGCCTCTTCTATTATTTCTGCTATATTTGCTTATTAACTTAATCCAAGATCTAAGTTTTAAAATAAGCTTCTTCTATTATTTCTTTCTTTCTAATTGTAACCTATGTGTTATAATTGTTCTTGTAACTGTTTTCTTCTATTTCCTCTTTTTAATTATAACCTCTTGTTATAATCATACTTGCAAATATCTTAATTTTGCCTATTTCAGTTTTTCTCATTTTACATCTGATTTCTGTAAATTTAGTGTTATTCTATTTTAATCCATATTTGCGAATTCTTCTCTTTTTAATATTTTATTCGCGTCAAAAAGGATTATATCTCTATAAAAAGAAACTAACATTTACAGGCTAAATTCCAACTTAAAACAGATATAAATAACTGTAAATAACTGAATAAAATAGCTGAATAAAAATAGACAGAAAAGAACTTCTGAAATTTACTTAAAAATTGACTGTAAATAAACATACATAAAAACTGTCTCAAAATTGTAGAAAAACAACAACTACTGAGAACTCTATTAAATTAAATTGCTTACAAATCTAAAATATTTACAAAACACTCACATGTTTTCCTTAGATCTATTCTTGGGCCTTCCTGGATCCACTTCTAGGGCATAGAATATTTTATTAAATAGATTTCCTCCCTAGAAAAATTTTCTATTTAAGGTCCAGCCTTAGACAATGGACCCAATTGGGAGAAAATTTGAATGAGAAAAATAGCTAGGCCTAGGGTTCTATTTATAGTGTGGCTTAGGGATCTCAGGCCGTTGGATTTGAAGATTAAATCTGGTGCAACCATGTCATAGACTCACTAGGAACCGTTGGATGCAAGCTTTCACGAAAATTGGATTATAGGGTCTTCGGCTCGTACCTGGACGAAATAACGTCCAGGAAATAAGGTGGGTCGACCTAAGTTTATTGGGGGTCGACCTATAGGTCGACCTGACCCAAGCATGGGTCGACCTATGCCTTTGTATTTTATTTTTTTTCGTTTTTGTTTATTTAATTTTGATTTCTTGTTTCTCTCATTACTTCTACATACTAACTCGAATTTCGATAAGTTATATATGGAAATTGCTCAGAAAATTATCATGGACCCAATGGTGCAACTTCCGTGGCTTGATTCTAACAATTTCACAAACTTATTTTATTGTTTAATTAATTCGTTAATCAATTATTATAGCTCAAATTTTGGGTTGTTACAACAATTAACACAACATTTATACTAATTTCCTCCAATTTAATATACAATAGTTATAAATGAATTTAATTAAGTTGAATTTGGAAATAGGTTGTCAAATACTATTATATGACTCCCTCGTATGAACTTAGCCTAAATAATATTTAGACGATTTAAATATTGAAACCTATATGATCTTTTCTGAAGTACTGTAGTGGGCACGAGTTCATTTGGTAATGGAACATTTATGTGACATTGTATTTCTATTTTGTCTGCACTCTGTGTAACGATATATTGTGTACCTTTTCTTCTCATCATAACCGTATCACTTAAATATCTAGAATTTGTTCAACGGCAAAAAACTCCAACAATATTCATAGTCAATTGAGTAGTACAGTTTCAACACCCTTAGTTCGATCCGATATCATTTATCGATTAACCATTTTACTCTTATCATATAGTTTGACTTTAACTGACTGCCAAATGCGGTGATATCGACCTTCTACAACAAAGGGGGCAGGTCCTCTCTTAAGTAGTGTTTCACTTCAGGTGGTTCAATAATTATTCAACTGTGTTCATAACATGAGCATTATGTCATGTAGTTTGACCATAACCAAAGTATAGTCTAGAGACCTATGATCTATAATACTCTCAAATTTGAAGACTACTGGACATTATAAAACGAAATCTTTTATTTTGGCTAGTTGTATTTGATTTATTGAAGACTCTCGTTAAGTCTTTCTATAATTGGACACAAATATGAAATCATTTGGTGTCTTCAATAATCGTGAGTAATTCATTGTCCATCTTGGAGAAAGTTATATATACTAATATCAATGAATGTATCATTATCCTTTTCTTAATACACCTCATCAAGAAACGTCTGAGGATAAGTATTTTAAATACATTATTCAATACTCATGGTTAAAATGCATTTGCAACTTTTTATAAGGAATTTATACCTGTATATATTTAATTTTTTCAATGATAAAGTTATGGGTGTCCCCTAGGGACAATTATCAAATTTATTAAATAACTTAACTCTTGCAAAATAATCTTGTTCTTAAATTATGCATTTGGTTTTTTTTATAGGTGTTGTTATATTGCATGATATTAATTTATTAAAAATATATAAGTAGAAAATTCTTGAAATAAGGTATTTTATCGATTATAGTTGCAAATGTTAGAACTGGGCCAGCATGTAGCGGGTTAAATGGGTGAATTTAAATTTTTTTACCATTTTAGAGCTTATTGGGCCTATGAAGTCTAAATCAATTTAGGCCCAATCTAAATAAATTTTAAATAAAATCTATATTTTATTTAATTGATTAATATAAAGATTTCATTTTTTATATATGTGATATATAACATATACATGTGTATCAAATACATATATATGTGTATGTGCATGTGCGACATATAATGTGTACATGGTTTAATATGGTTGTATATAAGTGTTGGGATTTACACCACAACGAACACATTAACCCTTTCATACACATATTTTTCGTCTATTATTATTTAATATTGATATAATAAAAAGTATACTTATATATATATATTCACATATATGTATAATAGGTAAATATATTTATATGTAAAATAATTACGTGTAAATTTCAATTTAAAATATAAAACAATTCTAGAATAAATTTTAAAAAATGTTTAAGAAAAATTCAATTTGAATTAGATCAAGATTGAAAATATTATCTTATTTAAAATTCAAATTCAATTTAAATATTTTTCATTTAATTTATAAAATTATATATATATATAAGAATTAAAAATATTTTTTATTCAAAATTACATAAAACTATATATATATATATAATTATATAAAGTCATATAGAATTAGGGTAATAGTATATAAATAAGAAATGGCGACAACAGAGATTCCCAAAACCCTAGGCGATCTAGAAGAAGACGATGACAGAGGCTGGAAAACGGTAAAGCGGAATGGGAAGCTGACGTTCGCTGACATCATAAAGCAAAAACCTACCATGGAAATTTCTAAACAAGAAAAAACCCTAAGCCGTGGGTGGAGGCCGTGGATAGCAACATCGAAATCCAAGGGAAAATTAATTAGTATGAACCAATAAGAGAAGGCAAAAAATTCTATCAAGTGATAGATGAGCAGGATTATGAAGAATCTAATCAGATGTGGAAGAACTCTATCTATGCGTATATGGATGGGAAAAGACCATACTTCGTATACTTTAATGCCTATATCAAAAGGGTATGGAAGCCTAAGGGATCATGGGATATATTCCCCAGAGACAACGGATTCTATTTAATCAGATTTGAAAAAGTAGAAGACTATGAGCGAGTGCTGAAAGGAGGACCATGGTTCATGGGCAGCAAATTAATAGCCATGAAGAGATGGGAGGCAGATTTCAACTTTGAAAGAGCTATGCTAACCACTTATCCTTTATGGATCAAATTCAACAATCTAAATCTAGCCCTTTGGAATATGAGATGCATCAGCAAATTAGCAAGCATTATTGGAAAGCCACTTGACATAGATGAAAACACAAGGAAAGTTAAAAGAATTAAGTATGCTAGAGTATTGGTAGAAATAAATGCAGATGCAGATCTGCCAAACTGTGTAAAGGCAATAGATAAAAAAGGAAATGTGTATACCCAGGAAGTGGAATATGAATTCATACCTCCAAGATCTGAGGAGTGAAAGTGCTTCAGACATTCTATCATTCAATGTTGCAGTGATTAAAATAAGCCTAAACAAGTGTGGGTACAAAAACTATCCACAAGTGGATCAACTAGCACTAATATAGTTGCTACTGAAACTGATATGACCGCTAGTACTGGGTTAACACCCCAAGAAATTGATGCGGCTACAAAAAGCTATACACAAAAAGCTGCCATAAGTGACCCAAAACCAGCCTATACACAATCACATAATGATACTAGTGTAAAGGACCTTGAGAAGATAAAGAAGCAGTTCATCCATCTTAAAATTCACAAGAGGGTAGTTCAAATCTAGAGAATCATAAGCAACCACAATTGAATCAGGAAAGGGAGGATATAATGGATTCTGATGAAAAACATATTCCTAAAACATTAAATTAAATACAAAAATTAGATAAATAGATAGAAACATCTAAAGAGGAGGAAGAAGAAGCTAACATTGGAAAATACACAGAGACTAATGGAGATTATGAAAAAATGTTTTCAGTGAATTAAAGCAATGCAGTTGAGAAAAAAGGATAAGGTAGTATCAGCTCCGATTACAAGGAGTAGAGCTATAAGATCTTAATGTCAATCATATGTTAGAATTTAAGAGGTCTAAATGGTGATACAAGAAAATTAGACCTCTATAATCTAAGAAATAATTATAGACCTACCATTCTGGCAATACTGGAAAATAAATTTATAGAAGAAAGCCTGGAATCTTTTAAATATCAAATGGGCAATAATTGGGATGTTATTCAAATAGCACTAGAATAATCAAAGGCAGAATCATGGTGTTATGGGATAACAATATATGGACATGTAAATTGATAAATATAGACGAACAACTAGCAACAATGCATATAAAGAATGTGGGAGGCATGGAGATAGTTACAACAATTGTATATGCAAGTAATTTGGCTTCAGAAAGGAACAATCTATGGAAAAAATTAGTAGAGAACTCAAAATTTATACAACAACCATGGTTGGTGGCAGGTGATTTCAATGCAGTGTTAAAAATTAATGAAAAACAAGGAGGACTTACATTAAAGGTCTGCCAAGTCTCAGAGTTCAATATCTGTGTATTAGCTACGGGATTAACAGAAGTACTCCATACAGGCCTGAAATACACATGGAGAAGTGGTGAGGCTAAAAGAATACACTCTAGGCTAGACAGAGCACTAGGCAATGCTGAGCTATTAAATAAAATTTCAAATATAAAAGTGATAGTTTTTCCTAGTTCTACAATTGATCATTGCCCCTTATACATTCAGTTTAATGATGAAAAAAATCTCAAAAAGGAAAACCTTTTAGGTACGCTAACCATTGGCACTTAATAGAAGGTTATAAAGAAATAGCGGACTTCAAAAAAATACAAATTCCTGAAGGTAATCATATGTACCGATACATCATGATAGTCAAACAAATGAAAAACAGACTTCAGGAGTGGAATAAAAAAAGGCCAAAAGCAGAAGATGAAGTAATTGAATTATAGAGAAAGCTGGAGAAATTATAATATCAATTAGACGAAGACCATCAAAATGAATAACTGAACTCAAAATATTATGCCAATCAAAATACTCTCAAAACTCAATTGGAAAAACAAGCTACTGAACTGAGGCAAAAACCAAAAGAAAAATGGATGACAGAAGGAGATGAATGCAATAAATTTTTTTACACAAAAATGTCTCAAAGAAGAAATCATAATAACCTCTTAAATTATTTGAATGAATAGGGAGAAACCATAGAAACCATACATGAGATGGAGAATAAAGCATACCATATTTCATAGAGACATATAATGGGGATCATACACAACAAATACCTCATATCTAGTGTAGAAGACACATCTCCAGAGAAGGAGCTAGCATGCTGACAGCTGACATTACTGAAAGGGAATTGAAGCGAGCCACTTTCTCTATCCACAATGATTCCAGCCCTAGCCCTGATGGAATGAGTGCAACATTCTTCAAAGTGCACTGGGAAGACCTGAAAGACAACATGATAAAAGGCTATCAAGAAGCTTTAAACTCTAATGAGTTCATACAAGAAATCAATCATACATTTATCACCCTCATTACTAAAGTTAATAAGCCAGAAAGAATAGAAGAATACAGATCTATAGCATGCTGTAATGTTACTTATAAAATTCTTAGCAAAATCATATGTATGAGACTCAGCAAAGTTTTGCCAGATATCATTTCTCAATGTCAAAGTGCATTTATAAAGGGGAGATTTATATCTTAAAATTCTTTATTGGCTCATGAGCTTGTGAGAGATTTTAACAGGCAAGGATCAGACAGGGTATGTATGAAAATTGACCTCCATAAAGCATATGACAAAGTAAACATGTAATTCATCCTACATATGTTGCATGAAATGGGAGTTCCGACCAACCTTTAAAAACTTATCACACACTGCATCTGCACCCCCACATTCTCGGTGATAATTAATGGAATTCCTAAAGGATTTATTAATTCCAATAGAGGGATCAGACATGGAGACCCCCTCTCCCCTACCTATTTGATGTTTCTATCGAACGGTTCTCCTTATAAATGGAATTAGCTAGTCATCAGGCATTAATCAAACCCATTTACAAGATTCATCCTGAAGTCAATCATCTAATATATGCAGATGACTTGTTGGTAGTGTTTAAAGTTAATCTTTTGGCTCTTAAAACAATTAAAGAAATTTTTAGACAGATGTAGACATTAGCTGGTTTAAATAAATGAGCTGAAAACCAAATGCTATATGAATAAATGTTGCAAAAACAGAGCAGAGATTATATCTCAACTAGGAGTGGGGGAAGGAGAATTGCCAGTAAAATATCTTGGTAGGGATGAGGTCAAAACTCTTATCTTTTGCAGGAAGATTTGAATTAGTTCACACTGTCATAATTTCTAAAGTTAGATTCTGGCTACAAACGTTTCAAATTCCTAACTGTTCAATAGATAAAATTAATATTATCTGTGCCAATTTTATTTGGAAAGGAGGAGTTCATAAAGTGAGCTACAAAGACCTATGCAGACAAAAAAAGGAAGGAGGTATGGGACTTAAAAACCTATTTGAGCTCAACAAAGCATATGGTCTAAAATTAGCCTGGAAAAGTCTTGTATCGGAAAATTTATAGGCTAACTAGATGAGGGCTTGATATTTGAAAGAGAATTTTTGGACAATTAAAATAGATAATAATGCATCAACGACATGGAAAAACATTCTTAAATACAGGGGACTTCTTGAAAGTTTTATAAAAAGACAGGTTGCTAATGGTCAAAGCACTGACTTATGGAGAGACCCTTGGATTAACAGTAAAAGTTTATTAGACAGGCTGGGTTGGGATAGCTATTCAGCAAACAACACTCCAAATTGTAAAGTATCAATGTAACGACCCGCCATTTTGGACCATTCGCATCCATTATAAGTGTATAGGTAGACACTCATGCCGGAGTTGAATTGCTCAAAATACCGCGTTGTTAATTTAAATTTGGCAAAACTAAACATACACAGTAAATAAATAATCACAGATCACAGACACAGAGTAATAAGTGCAGCGGAAATAAAAGAGATAGTAGTTCATGAAGCTACTATATAAATATATAAGTTACAACAGAGTTAAACCAGATACAACGGAAGAGTAATATGATACATCAGATACAAAGCAGAATACATCACTGGAATCATCAAATATCTGAAAGCTGGATAGATAGCTGGATCTCCAAGCGAAGCTCCAACTCCAAAGGTGAGTCTCGAAAGCTGAACCACTCAGTCTGACCCGAGCGTAAAGCAAAAACACAAGACACTCGAGTCAGGATTAACATTCTTATATTAATAAATCCAACTCAAGTGAAATAGCAATTGAAATACAAGTAACTCAAAGGATGTTTGGAATAACCATCCTTTAAGGATCCGTTAAACTATCTACTAGGTAGTAGTGTACGATAAGTAGATAATGTCTATCAGTAATATAAAGATATCAAAATAGCGTTAAGTCATGGCCCATTCCACCCTTAACACATTTTTATTCCCACAAGCATATACAAGACCGTAGTTTCCCCAAAACCGGAAGTCACCAGAGGGCAATCCATATACTCAAGGTACAAATCAAAATCGTAGTGGTCGCGCATAAATGGAATACAAGTATGACAAGGCACATGAGGCTATACCCAAGATAGTGATACTACCGTTCGCCTGATCCGGGCTGGTGAGAACGCAACGCCGCAGCGCCCGCAACACCGTGAGACAACACTCCCAAAATCAAGGGTGCACCAATCGACAACAAGTATAAGTAGTTCGAAGAAGTGTGTCCACTTGAGGTATCAATCCTCCATTGGCCCGGCACAGCTCCTGTTTTAGTCATTTCCAATTTGACACAAGTGTCAAGGTTATCCATTATCGTTCTCTTTCTTCAGTCAACACGAACACCATTCCAACCACTTCATTCTGGATCATCACTCCGCGTATAGTTATTAAAGTGGTTTCGGTTCAGATAGAGAGTATATCCATTGCCGATCCCGGTCTCTTTTATAACTTTCGTAATTATTACACCGATTGGTCATTTAATATATTTCAAAACCAAATCAATTTCAATTCAATTTGAATTCATAAATCAACATTTCATTTGTCTTTCGAAATCAATTTCCAAAATTTCGTTTCAAAACTTCCAATTTACCATTTCAAAATCTTATAATTCAATTCCAATATCTATTTAAAACCATTCAAATATTGATTCAAGTTCGTATATAAGTTTCATTTCGAAATCATTTAAATTAACTTAATTTTAACATTCAAATCAATTCGAATTCATTTATCGATTTCATTTAATATTCGTTAAGTAAATTTATCATTCGAACAATTTCTATTAAATTTCCAATTCATTAAATCAATTAATTAAGTTCAACTTCATTTAATCAAAACTTACAATTTGAATTAAATTAAATTCGTCAAATCAATTTTTTTCAATTTCAAGTCTTTCATTAATTCCAAAAATATCACATTTTCATTTCTTGTTAAAGAAATTCAATTTTGCTTATTTACTTTCTTAAACGATTTTCCAAATCTTAATTAATAAAGAACTCGATTTCAATTATTTACGAAGTAAATTCACTTATTCAAAAGTTCAATTTTACTTATTAAAGAATTCAATTCAATTTGATCATTAAATCATTCAATCTCATTTAATTATTAAATTATTCAAAACTTAATGATTAAATAATTTCAAGGTTTAATAATTCAAACTTAATTATAATTTCAAACTTAATTATTAAATCATTTCAAAGTTTAATAATTTCAAACTTAATTATTAAATCATTTCAAAGTTTAATAATTTCAAACTTAATTATTAAATCATTTCAAAGTTTAATTCAATCATTTCTCAAATTTAAACATCGTTCTTTCATCAATTACATTGTTAATATTCTGTTTTCAGATTTTTAAATATTAACACTTTTCCTTTCAATAAAAATTCAAATTTCAACTTCATTTCAAAACCATATTATTTATTCAAATAAAATCTTCGTTTTATTTTAAATCAAATTATTGACCAATCGGGTTTTATTTAATTTTCTTTCCTAGGTCAAAGTTCAATTTGGGTATTTATCATTTCAACCCGATTCCAATTAAATTCAAAATCAAAACATAACAAAGGGAACTTGCAGTGTGATAACTGGGATGGTGTCAAAGTAAATAAACAAGCAATAACAACAATCAATATCAATCCAATAATCAATTCAAATAATCCCGAAATAACCATATTAATTCGCATTGTTATTTGTACGAATTAATATAATTATTTCTAGAATCTACACTATCATTTCATGTAGATTAAAGATTATTACATTACGGTTCTTCACTTGTCATTCAATTTACAATTTCATATATCATCAATTTAACAACATACATTCAGTGGTTCGAAATGTAATTAAACAAATCCTATGTGTCAATAAATTCAACAGTTAAAGGGGTCATATTATACAAATGTCAGTTAATCAAATTTAGCATTTAACTATCCTATATCAAGTTCAATTTCATACTATTTATCATTTTAACATTAACAATTTAACGTCCAATATAAACATCAACAATCAATCAATTTCAGCCAAACTGTATTACCATTGCATAAATAATTAACAGATAAATGTGTCAGATGTCACAGGTGAACTGATACAGGTAATAGCATAAATAACAGTGTAATTAACTAACAGCAGTATATTTCAATTGTCGTTTCAATTGAAATCAAATTTAATAAATAAAAGAACGTTAATCGTGAGTGATTGCTCACCTTTCGAGGCTAGAGAGACTAGAAGATGACACAGATACGTGCACTGATACGGACCCTGAAATTGAGTTACGAATCCAAGCAAAGCAAATCGGCACGAATTTGACGATCAAAGCTGATAAAGAGGAATCGATGAACCAAACCAAATCAGTTTGATATAGTAGAACAAAATGTATATTATATTATTATTATTATTTTATTAAATTAAATATTTAATTTAAACCACTATTAATAAAATAAATATAAATATATAAATATTGTTTTCAAATCTTTCCATTTTTGAAACAAGACGACTCACCTAAAAACAACCAGCAAACAAAAAAGAAAAATATGTGAACAGCGAACCATATACTAAATAGTGTAGACCCGAACAACCTATACACGTATGCGTATCTCAAACTCATATATATTATATGAAACCGAACCCAAGTTTACTAATATACACTAATAAAAATATAGACAAATCTAAATTGACATACGTGCTTTATTTCAGAAACAATATATATTATAAAAGTCAATATCAATATATATGCATATAAACAACAAATTACCCTTGACCAAATTCACTTTATATATATACAACTTATACATACGAAATTTTTGTAAAGATATATACAACCCAAAGCTGTAACATATACCGCTTATGAATATAAATTCCAAAATTCATATGATCTATGCTGAGACTAATGGACCAATCGTGTATATACATGCTAAAAATTTCTGTCATCTTACAATTTGCCGTTTGTAATATATATATCAAGTTAACCTTTTTATATAACCTTTAAATTATATACAAAAATCAAAAATATATGTATCACAAATAGCTTATATACATATGCGCACCGTATATACCATTATAATATATATACATATCTATTTTACATATACAGTATATAAAAAAACTAACAAAATCGAAATTTATAAACTGATATGTACCCACTTGAAAACATGCATATATTTATACAACTGGAAAAATATTTATGACACAACTGTATGTACTTAAAAACAGAACTCATATGCTAAACTAATAGTTGTTATAAATCTTATATAAAACCATGTACATCTAAACTTTTTAATAAAGTATGCTGTGAACGAAATATAAAACATTGAATAATCCTACTCCTTCAATAATAAAATATATATGGTAAGCTTATATACATATATATAGAATTTTTACTTACTCAAGAGGGAAAGTGAAGGGAATTGGTGAAGACGTGCTCAGAAATGAAGAAATGGTGACGAGGTGATGGCGGAGGTGTTCAAGGCGGAAGGAGGTCGCGTGGAGTTTGGAGATGAAGTCGGCAGGCTGCTAGTGGTCAGGATCTGGATGTGGGGGGACTTCGTTTGTTGAGGGTGAAACATGATATCGGGTTGCTAAAAGGTGATCGCTGCCTTCACAGAGGAGCTCGAAGCCAGAATTGAGGAGGTAGGAAGTTAGTTTGGTGGAGAGGCTCGACCAAAGGAGATGGCTACTCAACGGAGGCTCGGAGGGGAAAAAGTGAGGCAAAGACCGGTGGGGATAAATGATGTGAAGGCCGAAAGGTTGGTCAGGTGGGGAGGAAGGTGGGAAAGCAGGGGTGTGAGCAGGCTGTCATGGTGATGGTTGCTCAGGTCAGCGAAGTGTTGTTCGGATGCGATGGAGTGAGCCTTGCGGCGTCAGGGAAGGTCAGTGGCCTGCCAGGAGGAGAGGGAAGAAGCGGAGGGGAAGGCGATGTTGGCTGTGATGGAGGGAAGCGAGGTGGAAGGCCAAGGCAGCGGAGGGCTATAAGGCGGAGTGGCCTAGCGAATGGCGGATCTGGTGGAGGGGTTGCCGCGGCCAATGGGTGAAGGGATGTCAGGTGCAATACGGCTGGTCGGGGATGCGAGCTGTCGGAGGTGGTGGTAAAGGCGAGGCTCGACTCAGGTGAGAAGATGGCGGTGGAGGCTGTTGCGTTCTCGGTGGGGAAAGTTTGGATGAGCAGGCTACATGAAGGAAAGGGGCGAAAGCAGGGAACAAATACAGGTTTTTTTTTTCAAATAGGAAAGCAAGTGGAATAATGGTCTAGGAGAAAATGCATGTACACTTATTAATTAATGAACAGATGGAAAGTTTTAAAACTGAAACAGCATTTGTATTGGAAATATGAAATGGTGGGATATCAATAGTCACGAAATATTAAAGAGGTTTAATAATCAATGTCTTAATGGCTTCACGGGTGAGCTGGACTGCAGAACCGATATAAAAATCGTTTTCGCGGATTGTAACCGGCTACCGATACGGTAGGCGTTACGCAAAGTGCAACGTACAACGGAACTCCGAATTTGACAATCGAATATATCGTAGAGATCGGCACGACGAGACGATCAAAACGGTATATAGAAATCAGTGGTACGATCATTCGATAAAAATCGATATCGGTACCAGAATACTGTTATTTTACAGAAAATAAGAACGACGGAGCCAAAGATGTCCGAATTTGGAAAAACGACAAACTGAAATCTTGCTCAGAAGATGGTTTAGAATTTTTCTATTTAAAAATATTTAGGTTTCGAAAACATTTTATTTTCAACGCTTTTTAACTGATTAAATTGAAGTGAATTTACGCGCGAAATAAACTTTCGTATTTTCGGACGAAAATTTACCAATTGCTATGTTTAACTAGACGTATTCCAAATATTAAATTTTTATTTCAAAATTTTATCGTTTGAAATTTCGCAAAATTTCAACTAATTACGTTATTAAACAGTTGAAATTTTACGGGTCGTTACATTCTCCCCCACTCAAAACTTTTCGTCCCCGAAAAGGAACGAGGTAGGAGAATAGAAACAACCAGGAAGAAAACAGATTTGAAATACAAAATAAAAATTAATTTAAACCATATAAATTCAAATTTAAATTAATTGATATTCAGTAATTGATTTAATCCATTTGATTTCACTAAAATCAATCTCAACTATTTCTAAATTCATTAACTTATTATCCGATTTCTTAAATTTACAATTTCTAAAACCATAAATTTGAATAGACTTTATTATAATCATATTTTCTTCAACAATTTTAAATTCTTCTTTATTCCAAATTAATGTTAAATTTATTCTACCCAATATATCTAATCACCTATATTTAACCCATATAAATTAATTTAAACCGTAAAAGTTTCGATTTAAATTAATTTACATCTATTAATTTCTTTTAAATTCAAGGTATTTCCATATGTTGATCAAATTTCAAATTTATTAATTCTTTCAAAACAAATTTATTTCATTATTAACTGAGTTTTCTTATTATCCTATCTAACTCTATTAACATCTTTATAATCAAAATTTAGTGTATACCATTTATTATAAACACTCAAATTTTATTTATAGATTCAATTTATATTATATATTATCCAATTACATATTCAACTTTTGAACGATTTAGGTAAGTTGTATTAGAATGCAGTTGAACAATATACAAATAAAATTTTCCAAATTCAATTATTCAAGTTTAAATGTTTATTCCAAATTTTGGTTTCATTTATAATTAAAATCATCTTTTAACAAAATTTAAGAATTAGATTTCCGATTAACTTAAACAATTTAGAGGTATATATAATATATTTATATCAAATCAAATTTAGATTTTAACATAAGATACCTATATATATATAAATCAAAATATACTGACAAAATTCAAATCAAAATACTTTTCAAAACAAACCGTAGCAAAGCTACAGAATAGTATCTCCACTTCGAACTCGAAAATAAACATCGATGATGCGGCCGCCATCACCGAAATTATTTTCCAGCGACAAAGAGAAGAGTACTGATTTCAATATTTAAATTCCTTGAAAACGATTTCTATTCGAAATACTTCCTATACTATATACTTTAAAATTTTAAACACCAAAGTTCGAAATCACCGGAAACTAAATTCTCAAATTTCTGAATTAAATTCATTTCAAATTCCAATCAATTTATAAACCGTATTTATAAATTTATTTAGAACAATAAATGATAATCAAATATTATCATTTCAAACAACAATTTAATTTACCTATTAAATTCCAGAAAATTTTTACTTATATTTTCACAATATAATCAAACAAATTTATTTCATTTTCCAAGTTTGAAAGTAATATTGTGTCAGTTTGCTCTGTTCAAGTGTTTTGGAAATCCTATCGATAGCGTTGATCAGACGAATCGATCGGAAACCCAAATCAACATCAACAACTCAAACAACACAATATATAAATCATTTTAAAATTAATTTACAAATACACTTCTTTGCTTGACGATACAGGAATGGATTTCAAAGCAAGGATAGGGATTCAATTTTGATAGAAATCAAATCAAAGAGAATTTTTTTTTTTGATTCGAAGATAAGTCCGAAACGGAAGATAAGATGATTTAAATAACAAATAAGAAGATGGATGAGTTTATATAAATCGCGGGCAACCTTGACCGGATCAACCGTGACTTCAAGAATAAGATCGATGCTGAATTCCGAGGTAAATCGACATTCGATCTCAAGAATTAGAATTCAGATATAGCAGGAGATAGATAGCATCGTAAACCGAGGATACAGAAATCTCCGGTAAATCAATGCCTATTATAAAGGAGTTTTGCTCCTTTACGAATCATTCGAAGATTGGCGAGACCGCCGATCTATATAGATATCATTCAAAATGGAGTTATGGGTGCTCCAGAATTTGAAAGAAGACGAATAGTGAGCGACACGAATGAATTTCGGAACCGAGGGGAACGTCCCAAAATTCAAAGAAATTGAGTCAAAAGGAAGAGATTGAAACTCGAATGAGAGTGATTCTGTAAATACATTTACTTTATATGTTAAGTTTGCCTAGAGCTACCAAAGCTCTGATACCAACTGTAACGACCCGCCATTTTGGACCATTCGCATCCATTATAAGTGTATAGGTAGACACTCATGCCGGAGTTGAATTGCTCAAAATACCGCGTTGTTAATTTAAATTTGGCAAAACTGAACATACACAGTAAATAAATAATCACAGATCACAGACACAAAGTAATAAGTGCAGCGGAAATAAAAGAGATAGTAGTTCATGAAGCTACTATATAAATATATAAGTTACAACAGAGTTAAACCAGATACAACGGAAGAGTAATATGATACATCAGATACAAAGCAGAATACATCACTGGAATCATCAAATATCTGAAAGCTGGATAGATAGCTGGATCTCCAAGCGAAGCTCCAACTCCAAAGGTGAGTCTCGAAAGCTGAACCACTCAGTCTGACCCGAGCGTAAAGCAAAAACACAAGACACTCGAGTCAGGATTAACATTCTTATATTAATAAATCCAACTCAAGTGAAATAGCAATTGAAATACAAGTAACTCAAAGGATGTTTGGAATAACCATCCTTTAAGGATCCGTTAAACTATCTACTAGGTAGTAGTGTACGATAAGTAGATAATGTCTATCAGTAATATAAAGATATCAAAATAGCGTTAAGTCATGGCCCATTCCACCCTTAACACATTTTTATTCCCACAAGCATATACAAGACCGTAGTTTCCCCAAAACCGGAAGTCACCAGAGGGCAATCCATATACTCAAGGTACAAATCAAAATCGTAGTGGTCGCGCATAAATGGAATACAAGTATGACAAGGCACATGAGGCTATACCCAAGATAGTGATACTACCGTTCGCCTGATCCGGGCTGGTGAGAACGCAACGCCGCAGCGCCCGCAACACCGTGAGACAACACTCCCAAAATCAAGGGTGCACCAATCGACAACAAGTATAAGTAGTTCGAAGAAGTGTGTCCACTTGAGGTATCAATCCTCCATTGGCCCGGCACAGCTCCTGTTTTAGTCATTTCCAATTTGACACAAGTGTCAAGGTTATCCATTATCGTTCTCTTTCTTCAGTCAACACGAACACCATTCCAACCACTTCATTCTGGATCATCACTCCGCGTATAGTTATTAAAGTGGTTTCGGTTCAGATAGAGAGTATATCCATTGCCGATCCCGGTCTCTTTTATAACTTTCGTAATTATTACACCGATTGGTCATTTAATATATTTCAAAACCAAATCAATTTCAATTCAATTTGAATTCATAAATCAACATTTCATTTGTCTTTCGAAATCAATTTCCAAAATTTCGTTTCAAAACTTCCAATTTACCATTTCAAAATCTTATAATTCAATTCCAATATCTATTTAAAACCATTCAAATATTGATTCAAGTTCGTATATAAGTTTCATTTCGAAATCATTTAAATTAACTTAATTTTAACATTCAAATCAATTCGAATTCATTTATCGATTTCATTTAATATTCGTTAAGTAAATTTATCATTCGAACAATTTCTATTAAATTTCCAATTCATTAAATCAATTAATTAAGTTCAACTTCATTTAATCAAAACTTACAATTTGAATTAAATTAAATTCGTCAAATCAATTTTTTTCAATTTCAAGTCTTTCATTAATTCCAAAAATATCACATTTTCATTTCTTGTTAAAGAAATTCAATTTTGCTTATTTACTTTCTTAAACGATTTTCCAAATCTTAATTAATAAAGAACTCGATTTCAATTATTTACGAAGTAAATTCACTTATTCAAAAGTTCAATTTTACTTATTAAAGAATTCAATTCAATTTGATCATTAAATCATTCAATCTCATTTAATTATTAAATTATTCAAAACTTAATGATTAAATAATTTCAAGGTTTAATAATTCAAACTTAATTATAATTTCAAACTTAATTATTAAATCATTTCAAAGTTTAATAATTTCAAACTTAATTATTAAATCATTTCAAAGTTTAATAATTTCAAACTTAATTATTAAATCATTTCAAAGTTTAATTCAATCATTTCTCAAATTTAAACATCGTTCTTTCATCAATTACATTGTTAATATTCTGTTTTCAGATTTTTAAATATTAACACTTTTCCTTTCAATAAAAATTCAAATTTCAACTTCATTTCAAAACCATATTATTTATTCAAATAAAATCTTCGTTTTATTTTAAATCAAATTATTGACCAATCGGGTTTTATTTAATTTTCTTTCCTAGGTCAAAGTTCAATTTGGGTATTTATCATTTCAACCCGATTCCAATTAAATTCAAAATCAAAACATAACAAAGGGAACTTGCAGTGTGATAACTGGGATGGTGTCAAAGTAAATAAACAAGCAATAACAACAATCAATATCAATCCAATAATCAATTCAAATAATCCCGAAATAACCATATTAATTCGCATTGTTATTTGTACGAATTAATATAATTATTTCTAGAATCTACACTATCATTTCATGTAGATTAAAGATTATTACATTACGGTTCTTCACTTGTCATTCAATTTACAATTTCATATATCATCAATTTAACAACATACATTCAGTGGTTCGAAATGTAATTAAACAAATCCTATGTGTCAATAAATTCAACAGTTAAAGGGGTCATATTATACAAATGTCAGTTAATCAAATTTAGCATTTAACTATCCTATATCAAGTTCAATTTCATACTATTTATCATTTTAACATTAACAATTTAACGTCCAATATAAACATCAACAATCAATCAATTTCAGCCAAACTGTATTACCATTGCATAAATAATTAACAGATAAATGTGTCAGATGTCACAGGTGAACTGATACAGGTAATAGCATAAATAACAGTGTAATTAACTAACAGCAGTATATTTCAATTGTCGTTTCAATTGAAATCAAATTTAATAAATAAAAGAACGTTAATCGTGAGTGATTGCTCACCTTTCGAGGCTAGAGAGACTAGAAGATGACACAGATACGCGCACTGATACGGACCCTGAAATTGAGTTACGAATCCAAGCAAAGCAAATCGGCACGAATTTGACGATCAAAGCTGATAAAGAGGAATCGATGAACCAAACCAAATCAGTTTGATATAGTAGAACAAAATGTATATTATATTATTATTATTATTTTATTAAATTAAATATTTAATTTAAACCACTATTAATAAAATAAATATAAATATATAAATATTGTTTTCAAATCTTTCCATTTTTGAAACAAGACGACTCACCTAAAAACAACCAGCAAACAAAAAAGAAAAATATGTGAACAGCGAACCATATACTAAATAGTGTAGACCCGAACAACCTATACACGTATGCGTATCTCAAACTCATATATATTATATGAAACCGAACCCAAGTTTACTAATATACACTAATAAAAATATAGACAAATCTAAATTGACATACGTGCTTTATTTCAGAAACAATATATATTATAAAAGTCAATATCAATATATATGCATATAAACAACAAATTACCCTTGACCAAATTCACTTTATATATATACAACTTATACATACGAAATTTTTGTAAAGATATATACAACCCAAAGCTGTAACATATACCGCTTATGAATATAAATTCCAAAATTCATATGATCTATGCTGAGACTAATGGACCAATCGTGTATATACATGCTAAAAATTTCTGTCATCTTACAATTTGCCGTTTGTAATATATATATCAAGTTAACCTTTTTATATAACCTTTAAATTATATACAAAAATCAAAAATATATGTATCACAAATAGCTTATATACATATGCGCACCGTATATACCATTATAATATATATACATATCTATTTTACATATACAGTATATAAAAAAACTAACAAAATCGAAATTTATAAACTGATATGTACCCACTTGAAAACATGCATATATTTATACAACTGGAAAAATATTTATGACACAACTGTATGTACTTAAAAACAGAACTCATATGCTAAACTAATAGTTGTTATAAATCTTATATAAAACCATGTACATCTAAACTTTTTAATAAAGTATGCTGTGAACGAAATATAAAACATTGAATAATCCTACTCCTTCAATAATAAAATATATATGGTAAGCTTATATACATATATATAGAATTTTTACTTACTCAAGAGGGAAAGTGAAGGGAATTGGTGAAGACGTGCTCAGAAATGAAGAAATGGTGACGAGGTGATGGCGGAGGTGTTCAAGGCGGAAGGAGGTCGCGTGGAGTTTGGAGATGAAGTCGGCAGGCTGCTAGTGGTCAGGATCTGGATGTGGGGGGACTTCGTTTGTTGAGGGTGAAACATGATATCGGGTTGCTAAAAGGTGATCGCTGCCTTCACAGAGGAGCTCGAAGCCAGAATTGAGGAGGTAGGAAGTTAGTTTGGTGGAGAGGCTCGACCAAAGGAGATGGCTACTCAACGGAGGCTCGGAGGGGAAAAAGTGAGGCAAAGACCGGTGGGGATAAATGATGTGAAGGCCGAAAGGTTGGTCAGGTGGGGAGGAAGGTGGGAAAGCAGGGGTGTGAGCAGGCTGTCATGGTGATGGTTGCTCAGGTCAGCGAAGTGTTGTTCGGATGCGATGGAGTGAGCCTTGCGGCGTCAGGGAAGGTCAGTGGCCTGCCAGGAGGAGAGGGAAGAAGCGGAGGGGAAGGCGATGTTGGCTGTGATGGAGGGAAGCGAGGTGGAAGGCCAAGGCAGCGGAGGGCTATAAGGCGGAGTGGCCTAGCGAATGGCGGATCTGGTGGAGGGGTTGCCGCGGCCAATGGGTGAAGGGATGTCAGGTGCAATACGGCTGGTCGGGGATGCGAGCTGTCGGAGGTGGTGGTAAAGGCGAGGCTCGACTCAGGTGAGAAGATGGCGGTGGAGGCTGTTGCGTTCTCGGTGGGGAAAGTTTGGATGAGCAGGCTACATGAAGGAAAGGGGCGAAAGCAGGGAACAAATACAGGTTTTTTTTTCAAATAGGAAAGCAAGTGGAATAATGGTCTAGGAGAAAATGCATGTACACTTATTAATTAATGAACAGATGGAAAGTTTTAAAACTGAAACAGCATTTGTATTGGAAATATGAAATGGTGGGATATCAATAGTCACGAAATATTAAAGAGGTTTAATAATCAATGTCTTAATGGCTTCACGGGTGAGCTGGACTGCAGAACCGATATAAAAATCGTTTTCGCGGATTGTAACCGGCTACCGATACGGTAGGCGTTACGCAAAGTGCAACGTACAACGGAACTCCGAATGTAACAACCCGGTATTGCGTACCAATTATTTATCATCTTTGGACGGTCATCTTTCCTATTCGATTGCTGTTCGGAAAATTGTTAAGTGTTTAATCAGTTGATAATTGTTATTGGTATTCGAATCGGGTTTGAAATGTGAAAATTGTTTGATTTCAATTGAGATTTATTCGGGTTAAAATTCTTTAATAAAAATTGTTGAAATGGTTCGCGGGCTTTAATTGGACCTTGGCCCACGTTCTTTTGGTTGTGATAATTATCTAGGGTCGAAAACCGTTCCTCCTTGATCACTTTTTCCCTTTCGTTTAAACCCTAAGCCTAAATCGCAAACGAAAAGAATGGCGGCCACAATCCTTTTCGTTCGTTCTCGCGTGTTCCCCCCTGAATCAAGTTAGGGCATCGGAATCGAAGACAACGGCCTCAAGGGGTTCGAACTTCGCTCGTCTTCCCTCGATTGCTACAGCTTCAACTCGTTTCTGGACTTCGTGATTTCATCACTCGAGACTGCTCCAATTGGTCGAGATCAAAGTGAGTAATATCTCACATCTAATTCATTTCAGTTTGATGCTTCTGCAATTTGATTTTTTGGGTGTTGATCTAGTTCGTTTAACACTTGCTGTTGAGGCCATTATGTTCTTACTGCCTCTAGTGGTATTTCTGCTCTTGCTCGTTTTACTGCTGCTTTATGATATTGAGTTGTTTCGAATTACCTTTGGAACATGCCTACTCTGGTACTTTGTTTATTACGGTTTCATGAGAATTCTAGCATGTCTGCACCCATATACTCGTTCATTATTGCACTGGTAGTTGAGTTTTGGGCATGTGAGCATTTAGCATTGATATGGTTCGAACTTGTTGCCTTGGTAATCATGGTTGTGAATGTCTGAACTCGTCTGTTGACATTGGCTTTGACTTTGCACTAGTACCATTCACCGTAGATCTAAGTACTTCCAACTTGTTTCTTCTCTGACCTTCACTAATATAGTTGTTTTTGTGATTTATCCTGGCCTTGTCGACTTCACTGTGAACTTTGGCTCTGAATCATGGTAGTTCACTGTATTGTTCTTTTGTTTTGTCATTCGACTTACAGGTGCATTGACCTGAACCTGTGCACTTGTGTACTTTGTGTTCTGTTCATTAGCTTGGTAGAAATCCTTATAGTATTTGTGAAATGCCATGACTGTTCTTCGTTCCACTGTGCACTGCTTGACTCGAAATCTATTTGCATCCTTGCGATGATATATTGTTACTGGTGCAGTTTTGGGTTTCCAGTTGTACTTGGTTCATGTCTTGTTGTAGTTCCTTGGTCTTTGCATATGTTGTCTGGGTTCATACTCCATTGTTCCTTTGCATATTTGAACTGTCATTGTTTCACTTGTTCATATTTCTGGTTCAGTGTAGTATGCAGTCTAGTTGGCTGATGGGTTGGTTTCACTTCAGTCCGGTTCCATGCTTTGTGTACTTTGATAGTTACACTTTATGTCCCTTAGCTTGAGTCTTTGGCTTCACTGTGCATACATAGGCTTGTCTGCATTATGGTCCATTGGCCTTTGTTTTTACTGGTGCATCCTTGTTCACTGGAACATTAGCTTTGTGTGCTTCGTCTCTTACCTGATGCCCTTGCAATGCTGTTGGGTTGCTTTGGGATTGACCTTGATTAGTTTGTGACTTTGGCATTTGTTGCTTGCCAGCCTTTGATATTTGCCTGTCCACTGTTTTTCCTGGTCATTTGAAATCTTTACTTTGGCATCTTCACTTGAGTCATTCTTGTTATACTTTGACTTGGCCTTTGATTCACAGTTTTGTTGTCTCCTGTGTTCTTATACATTAATGTTTTTTTTGGGTTGGGTTCTGCATTTTTGAGATGCAGTTTCCTTCACTGATGTATCTTTGGGAGTTTGATATGTTTGCATCCATGTTGAAGCTTTGCATATACTTGAATCTTTTGTTGCTGGCAGAAAGACTTGAATATTGTAACCTGCATCCACACTGATTTGGTTCTCTTTTGACTCATGCTGTGCTGACCTGATTTGTACATTGGTTAGCTCCACTTGACTTTGTTAAGCATGTCTCTATTGTTCCCTTGACTTGGTGCCTGTAGTTCTATTGCAGCCTCTATTTTCGCATTGCATTGATGCACAGATCTTTATTTGCACATCTGTGTTGCATATTGATCACTCGTTCATTTGTACATGTTTATTCTCGAGTTGTCCATCTCAGTTGAACTGCACTTGGTTCTGCTTCATGATGTACTCGAATTCGTCTCCTTTGCTGTATATGCTTGAACTGTTGATGACTTATCTGCAGTTTAGTTGCAGCCTGCCTTCGTCCTTATATCTGTTTGCCACTGCAGTTTCATTTTTGGTGGTGACTTTATATTCGGTGGTGGCGAGGCAGTGCACGCGTGCGTGCGCTGCAGCCACACCGAATTGACAGATTTTAATCGATATTTCTTTTGTTCTTGATTCATCGACCTGTTGCGTAATTCGTAGGCTGTATTGGCGAGGCAGTACACGTTAGCGTGTACTGCAGCCAATTAGCGTTGACATTTTTAAATTGACATTTCAATTGCTTAAACTGCTTTGGATTTCTGATTTGTGGATTAACACTGTTTAGTGTTATATCTGCCGTTATCCAATTCTCGTATCGAGAGTTGGATATACGAGATTTCTGTGACTGTCATCTATATTGAGATTGATTATTATTGCTTCTATGCTCTAATAACTGATTTTGAATTAGACTGATCCGAGTATTATTTTCTTTTGAATGTAATACTCGGGTCAGACCGAGTATTTTACAGGTTGTAGATTTTTAGCTTTGGGTTGCTGCTAGAGCTATGAAGACTTTTTATATCATTTGAAGTGGTCTTCGTACTGTTGTAGTAGTCAGTGTGTCTGTTTTAAGATGATAATGTATTCATGTATATTAGTCGATAATGTACTTGTATATATATAACTTCTTGAGTCGACAGTTGTAGTTGTATCATTTGTATTGTGTCAAATGTATTGTAACTGATATCAGTTATTGTATATATGAGACTTTTCGTTCCATCTTTATTCCGCATTTATGTTATCTGTGTTATTTTTATATTTATTGTCCTAAACTATTATAGCCACTGTGTAGTAGCTTTGAGTTTGTAACGGTATGTCGGATTTCCTCTAAAAGATGAAATGCATGTTATTCTATCTGACATATCGGTGCTCGCACAAGGCAATTACATGGATGGTCGCTCCTCAACAGCCTTATTCTCCGTGCTAGTTGACAGCACTACTCCGTAGTGTTCTTGGCTAGCGTGGGTATAGAGGTGGGGCGTCACACCGAATTTGACAATCGAATATATCGTAGAGATCGGCACGACGAGACGATCAAAACGGTATATAGAAATCAGTGGTACGATCATCCGATAAAAATCGATATCGGTACCAGAATACTGTTATTTTACAGAAAATAAGAACGACGGAGCCAAAGATGTCCGAATTTGGAAAAACGACAAACTGAAATCTTGCTCAGAAGATGGTTTAGAATTTTTCTATGTAAAAATATTTAGGTTTCGAAAACATTTTATTTTCAACGCTTTTTAACTGATTAAATTGAAGTGAATTTACGCGCGAAATAAACTTTCGTATTTTCGGACGAAAATTTACCAATTGCTATGTTTAACTAGACGTATTCCAAATATTAAATTTTTATTTCAAAATTTTATCGTTTGAAATTTCGCAAAATTTCAACTAATTACGTTATTAAACAGTTGAAATTTTACGGGTCGTTACAATCAACCATTATTCAAAATCAGAAATGGGCAACAGGAAAACACATTATCACTAGAAATTGCAAGCAAGAGATAGAGGGATTTCCATTATACATAGATAGAGAGAAGGACAAATGGGCATGGAAAAGCAATAATAGAGGTCAGTTTAAATTGAAAGATGCATGGGAAGATAACAGACAACATCACCCAACATTACAATGGCATAACGTAATGTGGAGTAAATCTAACTGCCCTAAAATGTCTCACACCACTTACAAAGCCATAAATAACATATTGACTACTAAAGACAGGCTTAAGAGCTGGGGTATTATAGAAGATGCTACATGCAAACTGTGTAACAAAGAAATAGAAACACACAAGCACCTATTTTTCGACTGTAAATACAGCAAACGGGTTTGGGCATTAAAAAATTATAAAACTTGCACACAGAAGCAGTGAAGAATTTACAGGAAGAGGTTAATTACCTAAGTGATAGGGAAGATATCACGGACCTTATGAAGGAAGTCAGCAAAATTGCGCTGACAACTAACGTTTGGCACATCTAGCACGAACGGAACGTAAGGACTTTCAACAACAAAGAAAAACAAGAAATAGAGCTGTCTGAAAACATAGCTAGAGATGTTGTTGTAACAATTGGAAGAATTAAGAAGCTTACCAGCTTAGAGGAACAAGAATAAAACACTTACTACCAAAAACTTTAAAATAAGCTACTATGGGTTTCTTATTGTAAAGTAATTCATATGGTGTTTTATTAGTTAATGGTCTAATTAAAATCCTATTTAATATATAACAAGCTGCAGCGATTGCTTCAGCCCAAAAGTTTTTAGGTAAGTTACTATTAGAAAGCATTGTTCTAGCACACTCTTGAATCGTTATATTCTTACGTTATACCACTCCGTTTTGTTGTGGAGTTCTTGGAAAAGAGAAATTATGAGTAATTCCTTTTTGATTATAGAAATTCTCAAAATTTTCATTTTCAAATTCTCCACCGTGATCACTACGAATAGTTTTTATTTTTAAAGAAAGTTGATTTTGAATTCTTTTAGCAAAATTCTTAAATAATTCAAAAGCATCACTTTTAAGTTTAATAAAAATTGTCCAAGTATATCTAGAATAATCATCTACAATTACAATAACATATTTATTGTGATTAATTGATTGAACTTGAGATGGACCAAATAAATCCAATGAAGTAATTCTAGAGGTTTAGAAGTAGAAATCATATCTTTTAATTTAAATGAACTTTTCTTAAGTTTTCCTAATTGGCCAGCATCACATATACTATCTACCATAAAGTTTAACTTGGGAAGACCTCTAACTAAGTCAAGTTTTGATAACCTAGATAATAGTTTGAAATTTAAATGACCAAATCTTTTATGCCAAATCCAAGGGTCACTTATATTAGCCAAAAGACATAAGTTATCATTTGAAACTTTCATACTAAGGATGTAAATGTTTTTCTTCCAAATTCCTTCAAAGATAATATTTGACTTATTATCTTTAATGTGACACTTATCTTTTCCAAATTTAATTTTAAATCCTTTATCACATAGTTGACTTATACTAAGCAAATTATGTTTTAAATTCCTAACTAGCAAAACATCAGAAATAAGAGGAGTTTTAGAATTACCGACATTGCCGATGCCAATCACATATCCTTTTGAGTTATCTCCAAAGTTTACCAATCCACCATCTTGATATATAATGTCATTGAGTATCTCGGGATTTCCAGTCATATGCCTTGAACAGCCACTATCAAGTATCCATTTATCTTTCTCAATTTGCACAATTTGTCCATTGGTTGTTGATTCTTCAAAAGCCATGTAACATGTCTGTTCCTGCATAACAAACCAATTCGGTAGATAACTTGATTTTTCATAAAAACTATATGCAGACTTATGATACTTGGATGAAATGCATAAATTCAAACTAGTATTAACAAAATTTCCTAAAAATGCCATTTTTAACTTTTCAAGTTTCAGATTATGAAAACTATGAAAACCTATGCTCCGATACCAATTGAAAGGGAGTGCGGATTAAGGATCTTAAGGCTAATTTAACACTAGAGAGGGGGTGAATAGTGTTTAATGGATTCTAAGACTTATAAGGACTAATTTAAAAATTATGATATAAACAAATATAGAACTTAATCACAGAACAATCACAGAATCAAACACAGATGCAGAAAGTAAATAAAAAGCAGTAAAAGGAAAGAACACACCGGATTTTATACTGGTTCGGAGTTACCCTACGTCCAGTCCTGCACCAAGGCAAACACCTTGTACAGATTTTTATTATACTAATGTCGAGATTACAATCCTCAATTTCTAAAGGCCTAGAGGTACCCTCCTGTCTTCGAGTCCGAGGCAAACTCTCTTGATTTACAGGACACAAGATCACCCAATTGATTTCCAGACACAACCACACCTTATAAAGAGACTCGATAAACTTTTGATTACAAATTGATCCTATAACTCTGAATAGCACTTTGATCTTCGAGAGAGGGCAGAGAATCGAATAAAAATGAGATCCTAATTTGATTCACTTGAGAATTCAGCAGAATTTCGGCACGATCTTAAAAATATGAAAATTTTAGAATATGGATTTGTGGAGAAGGAGTGAAGAAAATAAAAAATAGTTAGTTAAAAAATTCATTTGTGAAGGCTATTTATAGACCAGTAACGGTCATAACCATTCATGAAGAGATTTAAATGAATAGACACTTCTTTCGAAAATTAAAACTTTTGAATTTAACGGCCACCATGTCGACAAGGGGTATCCCATGATGTCGACATCCCTTAGTTAAAAACAATGTAAAATTTGTTTTGAAAATGGTATTGAAAGGAAAACAAGATGAAATGATTCTGGAGTAAAATAAACTAATTTTCCTATGATTTAAAATAAAGATGAGTAGAAAATTATATTTTTAGAATGTATATATAAATTTGATTTTAAATCTCAAGTATATATATATATATATTATAAAAGAATATTTAAAAATCAGAAGATAGTTTTAAAAACAAACGAAGTTTAAAACAAGAGTTTATTTATAAACAAAAACAAAGAATATTAAGGCTAAAACATCTTTTTGAAAATCATTTGAAAATATAATTTTTAAGGCTAAAACATTTTGAAAAGCAATTTTGAAAAACCATTTTAAAGTAGTTTTGCAAGCTTCTTCATGCAGAATATCTCATCACATCAGGACTCGAGAACTTGTACAAAACCAGGATGTTCGTGGGTTTGTAAGCCACTTGTCGTAGGTTTGTAAGCTACTTGTTGTGGGTTTGTAAGCCACTAAGAAGGTAGAAATGGGTTCCATCCCAAATGAAATTTGGAATGAAGATTTCCATGCTATTGTGAAGTTTTAACAAAACTAGACACTTATCTTGAAATCTTGATCTTGATACTCATGAGTCTTCAAACTTGATTTCTTCATTCTTGATCTTTATGCTGTACAGTCTTCAATAATCAGTACCTGCCTTATATATATCCTGCATAATAACATTCATATATATCTAGACAATAGTGTTAGTATATAAGTTATAATAAAATAAGTTACAAAGGTTGTTGTCATCAAAACCACTATCTCCAGTTCCTAACAATCTCCCCATTTTTGATGATGACAACCTTATAAAATATACTTACCACTTCGATCATACCGTAACTCCCCCTTACGCCAACAACTCCCCCTTACTCCAAATACTTACCACTTCGATCATATCATAACTCCCCCTTACACCAACAACCCCCCTTACTCCAAGCCTACTATTTTATATAACTTCTCCCCCTTTGTCATCAACAAAAATAACCTATAAACCTTGAACTTAATAGAAAATGAAATAAACAAACATATGACATAAGAATAATAAATATGTATGAGTGAAATATAGCATCCTAAGTTAAATGGAATTCAAGATTTTATACACTAAAGATTGTTTTAGAAGAACATTAATTAAGATAACACTTATATACAAATTAACAAACCAATATACAATCAAGAAAGAGAAAAATGAAAAACGCTTAACGAGGACCCTTAACTATTGGTGATTTATGGACCGAACAATTTGGATAGTGGAGACAAAAGTTTCCACGTTTTTCGACCAAGTTCCCATTAGCGTCAAAAAGGACCTCTCCAACGCAAATCACGCCATCGTCTTTGTCCATATGAACATCCGAATTCGGCAGAGGATGTTCTTCTTCTTGACCCTCTTGTGGTTCTTCTAGAGGCTCTTCTTCTTTAGAATCCATGGCTTGTTTCTTCGATGACAATGGGATTGGCATGGTTATCCATAAGGAAGTTTTGTAAATTCCTAAGGATTCTGCCTTGCCTATCTTATTCTCTAGCCATTCGCAGTTGACTTACTTGAATTTCCATCGTCATTTGAAGCAAATCTTTCATCTTCTCTTGTAATTTGATGACTCGTACGTGTGTGGAACGTTGAAAAGGGCCAGAATGAGGAGAAGTGGGTGAAGAAGGTTCATTATTAAAAGAGGAAGCCATTAATTTTCTGTTTTAGAAGTTTATTACAGAGAATAGAATAGAGAAAAAGGAGTAAAAGTCGAAATATATAAATATATAACCAAATAACTAATTTTAGAGGGAAATTTAAATTTGAAAATCTCGGCATGTATGTCGGCATAGGGGGATGGGTCATGTCGACATGCCCAGTTCAATTTTTGAGAAATTTTTATTTATATATTAATTATTAACTATACTTGTATTATTTATAATTTATATTTCAGTTAATGAACATATACCCAATTCTCTTCCAAATTTAGTAAAGTTTTGTTCATTTAATGGTTTGGTTAATATATCAGCAATTTGTTTTTCAGTATTAATATATTCAAGAGTTATGACTTCTTTACTTATATTATCTCTAAGAAAATGATGTCTAATATCAATATGTTTTGTTCTAGCATGATGAGTTGGATTTTTAGATAGGTTTATTGCACTAGTATTATCACAATAAATTGGTGATTTAGTTATAGTTAATCCAAAATCTTTTAAAGTTTGTTGCATATATATAACTTGAGAACAAGCCAAAGCAGCAGATATATATTCTGCTTCAGTTGTTGACAAGGATACAGTGTTTTGATTCTTACTAAACCAGGAAACCAAAGGATGTCCTAGAAAGTGACAAGTTCCACTTGTACTTTTTCGGTCTGATTTACAACTAGCATAATCAGCATCACAATATGAAATTAAATCAAATACATCATTTTTAGGGTAAAATAAACCATAATCTAAAGTATGTTTTACATATCTTAAAATTCTTTTAACAGCTTTTAAGTGAGTTTCTTTAGGTTGAGATTGGTATCTTGCACAGAGACAGACACTCTGCATGATGTTAGGACGACTTGCTATTATGTAAAGCAGCGAACCAATCATTCCCCTATATAATTTTTGATCAACATCTTTTGATTTATCTTCTTTACTTAAAGTTACATTAGTTGTCATTGGAGTTGGTTTCCCACTAGAAGTGGTCAATCCAAATTTATTAATTAAATCCTTAGCATATTTTTCTTGACTAATGAAAATTCCTTTATCTAATTGTTTGATTTGAAGTCCTAAGAAGAAAATAAGTTCTCCCATATGACTCATTTCAAATTCTTGGGTCATTATATCTGAGAATTCTTTATTCATTATGTTATTAGTTGACCCAAATATTATATCATCTACATATATTTGTACTAATTGAATATCATTTTTGTTTCTTTTAATAAAAAGAGTTGTATCTATTTTACCAATTTCAAAACTAGATTGTAGTAAATAAGATCTTAGTCTTTCATACCAGGCTCTAGGAGCTTGTTTCAGACCATATAAAGCTTTCTTTAATTTATATACATGATTTGGAAATTTATTATCTTCAAAAAGTGGAGGTTGTTCAACATAAACATCTTCTTTTACAAAACCATTTAGAAAAGCACTTTTAACATCCATTTGATATAACTTGAAATTATTGTAGTTTGCGAAAGCAAGTAGAATCCTAATAGCTTCTAGTCTTGCTGCGGGTGCAAAGGTTTCGTCATAATCAATTCCTTCTTCTTGACAATAACCTTACGCGACTAAAAGAGCTTTATTTGTTACGACCTCGCCAAGTTCATTCATTTTATTTTTATAAACCCATTATGTTCCAATTATACTTTTATCCTCAAGTCTAGGAACAAGTTCCCAAACATCATTTCTGGTGAACTGATTCAATTCTTCATTTGAAAATATAATTTTTAAGGCTAAAACATTTTGAAAAGCAATTTTGAAAATTATTTTGAAAAACCATTTTAAAGTAGTTTTGCAAGCTTCTTCCTGCAAAATATCTCATCACATCAGGACTCGAGAACTTGTACAAAACTAAGATGTTCGTGGGTTTGTAAGCCACTTGTCGTAGGTTTGTAAGCCACTTGTCGTAGGTTTGTAAGCTACTTGTCGTGGGTTTGTAAGCCACTAAGAAGGTAAAATGGGTTCTATCCTAAATGAAATTTGGAATGAAGATCTCCATGCTATTATGAAGTTTTAAAAAAACTAGACACTTATCTTGAAATCTTGATCTTGATACTTATGAGTCTTCAAACTTGATTTCTTCATTCTTGATCTTTATACTGTACAGTCTTCAATAATCAGTATCTGCCTTATATATATATATCCTGCATAATAACATTCATATATATCTAGACAATAGTGTTAGTATATAAGTTATAAAAAAATAAGTTACAAAGGTTGTTGTCATCAAAACCACTATCTCCAGTTCCTAACAATTACATCAGTCATAAAAACCATAACAAGCCTGAGGTAAACATGCAATGACAACCGTTCTCGAGGTTTCATATCGCCGTGTCTATCACTAAGGTCTCACCTCGTCAAGTATCGTCACCAAGATTACCGTCGATGTCTCACTTCATTGATCATCCTCAAAATCTCACTTCCTAAGTTCTCCAACAAAGTACTTCATCATGGTCATTTCCAAAGTTTCACTCCATTGTAACTTTCTCAAAGTTCTCCCTTCATCATGACCTCCTTAAGGTATTCACGACGGTTACTAAGCTACGATCATTTCTGGAGTCTCACCCCATTATGATCATTTCCTCGAGTCTCGCCTCATTATGACTTTCTCAAATTCCTCATTCATCCTAACCTTCTCAAGGTCCCTTGGACACTCTACGACCTCTCAGGTCGGTGATATCTCACGACACAATTGGATTTGGCGTTCTTTTGGATACCTATATCATATGTACTACCCTCTTAGAGCAAGCCAGATCGTCTCACGGTCCAGGGTACATAGGTAAGCTTCCCTACATACCCCTGCCCCTAAGAAAAACCATCCTATCTAAAGTTATCAATGATCCCTTCCACACCCAATTCGTTCTAGAACATCTCATGCCCCTCTACCCTGCTTCTCCTTGTTGAACGTGCTTCCTCAGATTACTCTAGTACTATCCTTCACTTCACACATAACGTACTCGATCAAACGCCTAGCATCATCGAAGTTTGGAATATCTGTACTTGCCCATATCATGTCGTAGATTCATATCATTACAGCTCAGAAGCCATCACATCGACACATCACGCCTTTACCTCATCATTTATTGTTGATCTTCATCGTGTTGTAACCATCAAAAATGAACGTCGAACCATCGTATGAACACACAAACACTAAGACTAGAACAACACGTGCACGTTCCTCCAGCTCAAATTCTAGTCCCTACCGACCACTTTTTCTCTCCACTGACCTCTTTTAACGACCCTATTTTAGACCATCAAATCACCTCCAAACCGCTTTAAATTTGCTGAAAGGCTCGCTAAGGCTTCAAGAATAACATACCCAAATTTCACCAAATTCCGAGTACTCTCGACGAGCACTTTCTCTAACAACCTCTTTTGGACGTCTTGAATTTGGACCATCAAATCAATTCCAAACTGCTTGACACTTGCTGTGTAGGCTCCTTAAGGCTTCAAGAACAACATATCAAAATTTCACCAAATTTTGATCACAATCGACCAACACTTTTTTCGATAACCTCTTTTGGACGACCTGAATTTGGACCATCAAATCAACTCTAAACCACTTGAAACTTGCATTAATGACCCGTATTTTACGTATTGTAGGATCATAAAATATTATTATTTATTTCATATGAGGTGGTCACACTTGCTGTGTAGGCTCCCTAAGGCTTTAAGAACAACATATCCAAATTTCACCAAATTCCGAGCACTCTCGACAAGCACTTCTTCCGACGACCTCTTTTGGATGACCTGAATTTGTACCATCAAATCAACTCCAAATCGCTTGAAACATGCTGTGTAGTCTCCCTAAGACTTTAAGAACAACATACCCAAATTTAACTAAATTCCAAGCACTCCCGACGAGCACTTTTTCCAATGACCTCGTTTGGACGACTAGAATTTGGACCATCAAATCAACTTCAAACTGCTTGAATCTTGTTGTGTATGATCCCTAAGGCTTCAAGAACAACATATCTGAATTTCATCAAATTCGGAGCACTCTCAACGAGCACTTCATCTAAGACCTCTTTTGGACGACCTGAATCTGGACCATCAAATCAACTCCAAATATCTGGAAACTTTCTGAGTAGACTCTCCACATCTTCCAGCATAACAAGTCCAAATTTCATCGTGTTTCGACAACTTTGATATCTACGCTAAACGATGTACTGCTTTTCTAACGATAATCAAATTTCAAATCAGCAAATATTCGATTATCAAAAACGATAATCAAATTTCAAATCAACAAATATTCGATTATCAAAAACGATAATCAAATCTCAAATCAGCAAATATTCGATTATCAAAAACGATAATCAGATTTCAAATCAACAAATATTCGATTATCAAAAACGATAATCAAATTTTCAAATCAACAAATATTCAATTATCAAAAACGACACAAATATTCGATTATCAAAAACGATAATCAAATTTCAAATCAACAAATATTCGATTATCAAAAACGATAATCAAATCTCAAATCAGCAAATATTCGATTATCAAAAACGATAATCAAATCTCAAATCACAATTATTCGATTATCAAAAACGATAATCAAATTTTCAAATCAACAAATATTCGATTATCAAAAACGATAATCAAATCTCAAATCAGCAAATATTCGATTATCAAAAACGATAATCAAATCTCAAATCACAATTATTCGATTATCAAAAACGATAATCAAATCTCAAATCACAATTATTCGATTATCAAAAACGATAATCAAATTTTCAAATCAACAAATATTCGATTATCAAAAACGATAATCAAATCTCAAATCAGCAAATATTCGATTATCAAAAACGATAATCAAATCTCAAATCACAATTATTCGATTATCAAAAACGATAATCAAATTTTCAAATCAACAAATATTCGATTTTCAAAAACGATAATCAAATCTCAAATCAGCAAATATTCGATTATCAAAAACGATAATCAAATCTCAAATCACAATTATTCGATTATCAAAAACGATAATCAAATCTCAAATCACAATTATTCGATTATCAAAAACGATAATCAAATTTTCAAATCAACAAATATTCGATTATCAAAAACGATAATCAAATCTCAAATCAGCAAATATTCGATTATCAAAAACGATAATCAAATCTCAAATCACAATTATTCGATTATCAAAAACGATAATCAAATTTTCAAATCAACAAATATTCGATAATCAAAAACGATAATCAGAACTCATATCAACAAATATCTAATTATCACAAGCAATAATTAGAAACAACAAATATCCGATTATCAAAAACGATAATCATAACTCATATCAACAAATATCTATTTATCACAAGCGATAATTAGAAACAACAAATATCCGATTATCAAAAACGATAATTAGAACTCATATCAACAAATATCTAATTATCACAAGCGATAATTAGAAACAACAAATATCCGATTATCAAAAACGATAATCAGAACTCATATCAACCAATATCTAATTATCACAAGCGATAATTAGAAACAACAAATATCCGATTATCAAAAACGATAATCAGAATCTCAAATATTTAATTATCGATACGATAATTAAACCTCATAACATCAGATATCTAATTACCTGCAGATAATTAGAAACAACAAATATCTAGAAATCAATTAAGAAGACTAGAAAATCAACATAAAAGCTTGGATCGATCCCATCAGATGGCGAGTTTTTAATTCGCCGCACGTGCATCAACAAATGGCCGAAGCCTACCAAGTACTCAACATAATTTTGGCGCCCAACAAATGACCCGAAGGTCCAACAAATGACCCGAAGGTCTAGTACTGGTATTTGACCCGAAGGTCCAACATATGACCCGAAGGTCCATCATAGTGGCTCGAAAGCACACGAAAGCATCAAATATTTCAATTAACGAGTCCGGAATTAACCGAAATAGCAAACACACATGTCCCATACCACGTGTTTTACTAAATCGTTTGATTCTCTTCATCGTTTCTTTGAAAGTGCAAAATTCATCAAAATCATCAAAACAACAGATATTCAATTAACGAGTCCGGAATTAACCGAAATAGTAAAAGTGTGGTTCCATACTCCGCACTTTTGCTAAATCGTTTAAATCACTTCATCGTTTCCTTGAAAGTGCAAAATTGTGTATTTTGTAAAAATACACTTTACATTCTCAAACGGACAAGTCCGGAATTAAGCGAATCAGTAAAAGAAAGGGGTCATAGTCCTCGATTTTGCTGAAACGTTTAAATCGCTTTCTCATTCTTTTGAAATCGCAAACTGTAAAATTTCTGAAAACAATTTTATTTATTTTATAAAAATAACAATTCACATTCTCAACTGGACAAGTCCGGAGTTAAGCGAATCAGTAAAAGAAAGGGGTCATAGTCCTCGATTTTGCTGAATCGTTTAAGTCGCTTTCTCGTTCTTTTGAAAACGGAAACTGTTAAAAATTTATAAAACAATTTTCATTTTAAAACGATTTTCCAATCACGTGATTAAAGCAGCAATATAGTAACAATTTCGAAAAGGAAATTGTACTTCTCCAGAACATCGTAAAACAAATCTCAGAATCAGCATTGCGGAATAACCGCTTGAAAATCCACTTTTAAAAATTTGACTGTTACTGAAGTCAAAGCGACAATAATGTTTAAACGTCAAAATCTCATAAAAAGAATTTACATCAAAATGTAATACCAGTGAATTTGCATTCATCAAAATGCTAACAAAACACCGTGCCTCAAAATGTAGCATCGATGTAAAAATCCCGTTATAAAAATAACGGCAACAAAATACGTTTCATAACCAAGCATCGGTTCAACGTAAAATAAATGTAGTAACGTGCAATTCATATTTGCACGCACATTACAATATAAACAAAGAAATCATTTGAATGTATCTTCAATGAAGACAATTCAAAACAGCACAATCTAATCAATAGATGATTAGTACAAAAGAAAGCCAGCGGAAATTTCAACAAAAATCACATATCTGCAATTTCTTCGAATCCTCAATTCAGATTCGAAATTCTCAAAGAAACAAAATAATTACAGCTATGTAAACAGCAAATGAAATTCATTTCAATTTCATATTTCAATTTTTTAAATCAAATAGATTATCAGTTGTACTCAGCGAAGACAGTTTCACTGCTTCCGCTGCGCACTTTGATAAACGGTACACAATTTAATCAAAACAACAAAACACAATTCCACTTTTTATTTTTAAATAAAGATATTTAAAAATTTCATCAAAATTTCAAAACTTTAGTTTTGACTCAAATCACAGATAAAACATCGACCAATAGTTGTAACATATGTTCCATCCAAGTTATGTTTTATATTATGTCCATAAACCCCAAGCTCCGATACCAACTGTGACGCCCCACCTCTATGCACATAATAACAAAGAGTATTAAAAGAAATACTGTCTATTATTACGAAGAATAAGGCTGGATAGGAGCGACCATCCGTAGTTGGCCTTACACTAATATTGATTACCTCGATAGGAGTGGTATATACTTTTTATTTTTCATCTCCTATTTATCTACTCCCATCGACATACCCAATTTTTAGTACAAAACGAACTACGATGGTTCATAATAGTTTAGGACATTAGATATAATAATAACACAGATACACAAAGAATGCGGAACACAAATAACCAAATCTCATATATATATATATAACTGATGTCAATTACAATATAGTTGACACAATACATATGATACAACTACAACTGTCGACTCTGGAAGTTATATATACAAGTACATTATCAACTAATATACATGAATACATATCATCCTATACAATGACACGACTTCTACAAAATGACAAAGACAACTTCAAAAGATGTAAAAGTCTTCATAGCTCAACAGCAACTCAAAGCAGGAAATCAACAACTTGAAATACTCGGGTCTGACCCGAGTATTACATTCAAAAGAAAATAATACACGGGTCAGTCTAATTCAAACTCAGTTATTAGTGCATAGAAGCAATAATAATCAATCTCAAATAGATGACAGTCACAGAAATCTCGTATATCCAACTCTCGATACGAGAATTGGATAACGGCATATATAACACTAAACAGTGTTAAATGACAAATCAACAATCCAAATCAGAATACAACTCCAATGCATTGAATTTAACCAACGAAACAATTAAACAAATTGAAACATCAATTTAAAACTGTCAAATCTGATAAGGCTGCAGTACACGCACGCGTGTACTGCCTCGCCACTACGATAATGCAAACCAACTCGACTAATAGACCAGAGAACTGCAAGAGTAAAACCGCACCCAAATGCAACTGGCAAAAGTAAAGACCAGACAACATGGCTCAGGGGGGACTGCACATTCAAACAGATATAGCCACCATGACAACAAGTACGATAGGGATGAACAGATGCAAGCAACACTAACACATGAATATGCAGTGTATAACCAAGTCGAGGCCTGAGATATATAAACAGTGGCAACACGTCACAGTAAAGATCAACATGAATGCAAACCTAATGGTACAAAATGAATGTACATACAAACTGCACATGAACAAAATGAACAGAGGTACAACATGGAAATGAGTTCAAGTGATCAAAGACTGGACAACAATAAATGCAACAGGAACTATCAAAGCCACGACAGGCATTCAGTAAGGCAAAAAACAAGTGAAGCTACCCAACATGATTGTCAATGAAACTGGAACCAATCTCAAGTGCAACTACTATGGTGACAAAACGGTTTCACAATTGAAGAAACCCGAGAAATGCAGAGTGATATATGCTACATGAACATGCCAATGATACAATACTGATGTGGTGCAATATATACGAACCAACATGAAACAAATTCAAACAGTGCAACTCAAATGAATGCAGACTACCTGCAGTAAATGTGATAATCAGAAACCAGCAAAATCCAATTAATACAATTATCAAGATGCAACTGCAATGTATATGCAACCAAATAGGGTAACTCAATAAGACAGAAGTGAACTCAGAGATAAAGTACAATGAATGGAGAGATGACCAGAGTCGAAATTAAGGTAATGCCGCAGTCACATAGAATGTAACTTAAATCAAATGTCTCAAAATCACCCAAGTCAGAAACCAAGTATCACAAAATTTCATACAATTCGAAAAAGGTAAGTAACCATCTCGAACACCCATACGAAGATCGAATGGCCGAGCATAATACTGTCACCAAGCAAAGGTCAACAGCAAACGAGCCATGGCGACCCGAAAAACAAGACCGAAGTCAAAAGCGAATTCAACAAAATATCAGAAAGTTCACAGTCGAGAAAAAATCACGAAAACAACTTAATGCAGCAGGAGAATGGAAATAGTACATCAACCTCGACATCAAAGAGGTATCCAAATTACATAAAACAAAGTGTGCAGTCTAAACAAATACAAGGTCCGGGAAATGGGCTAAGCAGCCTCACATCTATACCAGATATAACATGTATCAGTAAATGCATGTACAAGGCTGCAGGAGTATACAAATACTCGAAGCAAAAGCTACCATTTAAATAAAGAATCAAACCATAACTGGTAAAACAGAGAAACAACAATGCAATCACCACATAAATATATACATATGTATATGCATATGTATACACATATATAGGAAGCGCAATTTCAAGTTAACAGTTTTTACAAAGCCAAAGTCAAATGAAATCATCGTTCCAATCATATAATGAATCAAATCGGAATTCGATCAAACCCTAATGCCCAACGAAACTGAACCGAGTCGAACCCAAATTCGACTGCAGAAACCCAAAGTCGAAACAGCAAAACGTACAAGTTTAAACCAGGTCATAAGAAACTGATTCGAAGTCCACAATTTCGAAATAATCAAACAGTGAGTTTCAAAATAGGGTCGAAGGCCAAATAAAGTCAAATCGAATGCCAAAGAATTCAAAACAGTGGTATCCAAAATCAAGCAGCGGAATTCACTAATTAAACGAGGATGAACAGATGTGAGTGAGGAATCACTCACCTCGTTTACGAATCTGACCAAATAGGAGCGGCCGTGGTTGCAACTCGAAAAGACGAACAATCGATGGAGCAGCAACCTCATACGATCGATCTTCTTGTGGTCGGCGCCTTCGAATATGAGAAGCCCTAAGCTTCAGAGGGGAACGAACGAAAGAACGAGACGGAGCCGCCATTGTTTTCTTTTCTTTCGTCTAGGGTTTTTGAAAATGGAAGAATGAAAGAGAGGGGATCGGGTTTGCCCCTGATATCATCTCGGCAAAGCCAAGAAACATGGGCCAAGATTCAAATTGTAAAGCCCGGTCAACATTTTTATAAAAGAATTTCAAATTGATTTAAATTCCAATAGCAATTCATCATCACTTAAATCGTTAAATGACGATTATATATTGAAGCTAATTCCCGGGTTGTTACAGACTCCCCTCCTTATAGAAATTGCGTCCCCGCAATTTTCATAATGAAGGTCGTTATTAACAATAAGTTTTCTAACATAAACTGGTTAAGCTAGAAAAATAAAAGTAGAGAATTCAAACATCAAAGAACTCTTTTAATTTCATAATAGAAATTCACAAATTTTCAACAAAATCTAACTATCAATAGATAGTCAGAAAGCAGCGAAACTGGATAAACACAATTTATCAGCAATATTCAATTATCAACAAGATAATTAAAATACAAAAATCATAAAACAGCAATATCTAATTGTCAATACGATAATGAGAAAACAACAAAACCTAATTATCAACAAAGATAATTATGAAACACAAATCATAAATCGCAAACTACAAATATCTAGTTATCCAACAATTAACTAGAAAGCACAAATTCCATAATCAACAAACTCTAATTATTCACAGAAATAGATAGAGACAGCGATTCCATAAAATCAGCATACTCTAGAAACAATTGGAGACTAGAAAATCTCATATCAATAAAATCATCAAACATCTAATTATCCAAACGACAGTCAGAAAACAAATCAACAAATATTCAATTATCAAAAACGACATAAATATTCGATTATCAAAAACGACACAAATATTCGATTATCAAAAACGATAATCAAATCTCAAATCAGCAAATATTCGATTATCAAAAACGATAATCAAATTTCAAATCAGCAAATATTCGATTATCAAAAACGATAATCAAATCTCAAATCAGCAAATATTCGATTATCAAAAACGATAATCAGATTTCAAATCAACAAATATTCGATTATCAAAAACGATAATCAAATTTTCAAATCAACAAATATTCAATTATCAAAAACGACACAAATAATCGATTATCAAAAACGATAATCAAATTTCAAATCAACAAATATTCGATTATCAAAAACGATAATCAAATCTCAAATCAGCAAATATTCGATTATCAAAAACGATAATCAAATCTCAAATCACAATTATTCGATTATCAAAAACGATAATCAAATTTTCAAATCAACAAATATTCGATTATCAAAAACGATAATCAAATCTCAAATCAGCAAATATTCGATTATCAAAAACGATAATTTAATCTCAAATCACAATTATTCGATTATCAAAAACGATAATCAAATCTCAAATCACAATTATTCGATTATCAAAAACGATAATCAAATTTTCAAATCAACAAATATTCGATTATCAAAAATGATAATCAAATCTCAAATCAACAAATATTCGATTATCAAAAACGATAATCAAATCTCAAATCACAATTATTCGATTATCAAAAACGATAATCAAATTTTCAAATCAACAAATATTCGATTATCAAAAACGATAATCAAATCTCAAATCAGCAAATATTCGATTATCAAAAACGATAATCAAATCTCAAATCACAATTATTCGATTATCAAAAACGATAATCAAATCTCAAATCACAATTATTCGATTATCAAAAACGATAATCAAATTTTCAAATCAACAAATATTCGATTATCAAAAACGATAATCAAATCTCAAATCAGCAAATATTCGATTATCAAAAACGATAATCAAATCTCAAATCACAATTATTCGATTATCAAAAACGATAATCAAATTTTCAAATCAACAAATATTCGATTATCAAAAACGATAATCAAATCTCAAATCAGCAAATATTCGATTATCAAAAACGATAATCAAATCTCAAATCACAATTATTCGATTATCAAAAACGATAATCAAATTTTCAAATCAACAAATATTCGATTATCAAAAACGATAATCAGAACTCATATCAACAAATATCTAATTATCACAAGCGATAATTAGAAACAACAAATATCCGATTATCAAAAACGATAATCAGAACTCATATCAACAAATATCTAATTATCACAAGCGATAATTAGAAACAACAAATATCCGATTATCAAAAACGATAATTAGAACTCATATCAACAAATATCTAATTATCACAAGCGATAATTAGAAACAACAAATATCCGATTATCAAAAACGATAATCAGAACTCATATCAACAAATATCTAATTATCACAAGCGATAACTAGAAACAACAAATATCCGATTATCAAAAACGATAATCAGAATCTCAAATATTTAATTATCGATATGATAATTAAACCTCATAACATCAGATATCTAATTACCTGCAGATAATTAGAAACAACAAATATCTAGAAATCAATTAAGAAGACTAGAAAATCAACATAAAATCTTGGATCGATCCCATCAGATGGCGAGTTTTTAATTCGCCGCACGTGCATCAACAAATGGCCAAAGCCTACCAAGTACTCAACATAATTTTGGCGCCCAACAAATGACCCGAAGGTCCAACAAATGACCCGAAGGTCTAGTACTGGTATTTGACCCGAAGGTCCATCATATGACCCGAAGGTCCATCATAGTGGCTCGAAAGCACACGAAAGCATCAAATATTTCAATTAACGAGTCCGGAATTAACCGAAATAGCAAACGCACATGTCCCATACCACGTGTTTTACTAAATCGTTTGATTCTCTTCATCGTTTCTTTGAAAGTGCAAAATTCATCAAAATCATCAAAACAACAGATATTCAATTAACGAGTCCGGAATTAACCGAAATAGTAAAAGTGTGGTTCCATACTCCGCACTTTTGCTAAATCGTTTAAATCACTTCATCGTTTCCTTGAAAGTGCAAAATTGTGTATTTTGTAAAAATACACTTTACATTCTCAAACGGACAAGTCCGGAATTAAGCGAATCAGTAAAAGAAAGGGGTCATAGTCCTCGATTTTGCTGAAACGTTTAAATCGCTTTCTCATTCTTTTGAAATCGCAAACTGTAAAATTTCTGAAAACAATTTTATTTATTTTATAAAAATAACAATTCACATTCTCAACTGGACAAGTCCGGAGTTAAGCGAATCAGTAAAAGAAAGGGGTCATAGTCCTCGATTTTGCTGAATCGTTTAAGTCGCTTTCTCGTTCTTTTGAAAACGGAAACTGTTAAAAATTTATAAAACAATTTTCATTTTAAAACGATTTTCCAATCACGTGATTAAAGCAGCAATATAGTAACAATTTCGAAAAGGAAATTGTACTTCTCCAGAACATCGTAAAACAAATCTCAGAATCAGCATTGCGGAATAACCGCTTGAAAATCCACTTTTAAAAATTTGACTGTTACTGAAGTCAAAGCGACAATAATGTTTAAACGTCAAAATCTCATAAAAAGAATTTACATCAAAATGTAATACCAGTGAATTTGCATTCATCAAAATGCTAACAAAACACCGTGCCTCAAAATGTAGCATCGATGTAAAAATCCCGTTATAAAAATAACGGCAACAAAATACGTTTCATAACCAAGCATCGGTTCAACGTAAAATAAATGTAGTAACGTGCAATTCATATTTGCACGCACATTACAATATAAACAAAGAAATCATTTGAATGTATCTTCAATGAAGACAATTCAAAACAGCACAATCTAATCAATAGATGATTAGTACAAAAGAAAGCCAGCGGAAATTTCAACAAAAATCACATATCTGCAATTTCTTCGAATCCTCAATTCAGATTCGAAATTCTCAAAGAAACAAAATAATTACAGCTATGTAAACAGCAAATGAAATTCATTTCAATTTCATATTTCAATTTTTTAAATCAAATAGATTATCAGTTGTACTCAGCGAAGACAGTTTCACTGCTTCCGCTGCGCACTTTGATAAACGGTACACAATTTAATCAAAACAACAAAACACAATTCCACTTTTTATTTTTAAATAAAGATATTTAAAAATTTCATCAAAATTTCAAAACTTTAGTTTTGACTCAAATCACAGATAAAACATCGACCAATAGTTGTAACATATGTTCCATCCAAGTTATGTTTTATATTATGTCCATAAACCCCAAGCTCCGATACCAACTGTGACGCCCCACCTCTATGCTCATAATAACAAAGAGTATTAAAAGAAATACTGTCTATTATTACGAAGAATAAGGCTGGATAGGAGCGACCATCCGTAGTTGGCCTTACACTAATATTGGTTACCTCGATAGGAGTGGTATATACTTTTTATTTTTCATCTCCTATTTATCTACTCCCATCGACATACCCAATTTTTAGTACAAAACGAACTACGATGGTTCATAATAGTTTAGGACATTAGATATAATAATAACACAGATACACAAAGAATGCGGAACACAAATAACCAAATCTCATATATATATATATATATAACTGATGTCAATTACAATATAGTTGACACAATACATATGATACAACTACAACTGTCGACTCTGGAAGTTATATATACAAGTACATTATCAACTAATATACATGAATACATATCATCCTATATAATGACACGACTTCTACAAAATGACAAAGACAACTTCAAAAGATGTAAAAAGTCTTCATAGCTCAACAGCAACTCAAAGCAGGAAATCAACAACCTGAAATACTCGGGTCTGACCCGAGTATTACATTCAAAAGAAAATAATATACGGGTCAGTCTAATTCAAACTCCGTTATTAGTGCATAGAAGCAATAATAATCAATCTCAAATAGATGACAGTCACATAAATCTCGTATATCCAACTCTCGATACGAGAATTGGATAACGGCATATATAACACTAAACAGTGTTAAACGACAAATCAACAATCCAAATCAGAATACAACTCCAAAGCATTGAATTTAACCAACGAAACAATTCAACAAATCGAAACATCAATTTAAAACTGTCAAATCTGATAGGGCTGCAGTACACGCACGCGTGTACTGCCTCGCCACTACGATAATGCAAACCAACTCGACTAACAGACCAGAGAACTGCAAGAGTAAAACCGCACCCAAATGCAACTGGCAAAAGTAAAGACCAGACAACATGGCTCAGGGGGGACTGCACATTCAAACAGATATAGCCACCATGACAACAAGTACGACAGGGATGAACAGATGCAAGCAACCCTGACACATGAATATGCAGTGTATAACCAAGTCGAGGCCTGAGATATATAAAAAGTGGCAACACGTCACAGTAAAGATCAACATGAATGCAAACCTAATGGTACAAAATGAATGTACATACAAACTGCACATGAACAAAATGAACAGAGGTACAACATGGAAATGAGTTCAAGTGATCAAAGACTGGACAACAACAAATGCAACAGGAACTATCAAAGCCACGACAGGCATTCAGTAACGCACAAAAACAAGTGAAGCTACCCAACATGATTGTCAATGAAACTGGAACCAATCTCAAGTGCAACTACTATGGTGACAAAACGGTTTCACAATTGAAGAAACCCGAGAAATGCAGAGTGATATATGCTACATGAACATGCCAACTATATAATACTGATGTGGTGCAATATATACGAACCAACATGAAACAAATTCAAACAGTGCAACTCAAATGAATGCAGACTACCTGCAGTAAATGTGATAATCAGAAACCATCAAAATCCAATTAATACAATTATCAAGATGCAACTGCAATGTATATGCAACCAAATAGGGTAACTCAATAAGACAGAAGTGAACGCAGAGATAAAGTACAATGAATGGAGAGATGACCAGAGTCGAAATTAAGGTAATGCCGCAGTCACATAGAATGTAACTTAAATCAAATGTCTCAAAATCACCCAAGTCAGAAACCAAGTATCACAAAATTTCATACAATTCGAAAAAGGTAAGTAACCATCTCGAACACCCATACGAAGATCGAATGGTCGAGCATAATACTGTCACCAAGTAAAGGTCAATAGCAAACGAGCCATGGCGACTCGAAAAACAAGACCGAAGTCAAAAGCGAATTCAACAAAATATCAGAAAGTTCACAGTCGAGAAAAAATCACGAAAACAACTCAATGCAGCAGTAGAATGGAAATAGTACAGCAACCTCGACATCAAAGAGGTATCCAAATTACATAAAACAAAGTGTGCAGTCTAAACAAATACAAGGTCCGGGAAATGGGCTAAGCAGCCTCACATCTATACCAGATATAACATGTATAAGTAAATGCATGTACAAGGCTGCAGGAGTATACAAATACTCGAAGCAAAAGCTACCATTTAAACAAAGAATCAAACCATAACTGGTAAAACAGAGAAACAACAATGCAATCACCACATAAATATATACATATGTATATGCATATGTATACACATATATAGGAAGCGCAATTTCAAGTTAACAGTTTTTACAAAGCCAAAGTCAAATGAAATCATCATTCCAATCATATAACGAATCAAATCGGAATTCGATCAAACCCTAATGCCCAACGAAACTGAACCGAGTCGAACCCAAATTCGACTACATAAACCCAAAGTCGAAACAACAAAACGTACAAGTTTAAACCAGGTCATAAGAAACTGATTCGAAGTCCACAATTTCGAAATAATCAAACAGTGAGTTTCAAAATAGGGTCGAAGGCCAAATAAAGTCAAATCGAATGCCAAAGAATTCAAAACAGTGGTATCCAAAATCAAGCAGCGGAATTCACTAATTAAACGAGGATGAACAGATGTGAGTGAGGAATCACTCACCTCGTTTACGAATCTGACCAAATAGGAGCGGCCGTGGTTGCAACTCGAAAAGACGAACAATCGTTGGAGCAGCAACCTCATACGATCGATCTTCTTGTGGTCGGCGCCTTCGAATCTGAGAAGCCCTAAGCTTCAGATGGGAACGAACGAAAGAACGAACGAGCCGGAGCCGCCATTGTTTTCTTTTCTTTCGTCTAGGGTTTTTGAAAATGGAAGAATGAAAGAGAGGGGATCGGGTTTGCCCCTGATATCATCTCGGCAAAGCCAAGAAACATGGGCCAAGATTCAAATTGTAAAGCCCGGTCAACATTTTTATAAAAGAATTTCAAATTGATTTAAATTCCAATAGCAATTCATCATCACTTAAATCGTTAAATGACGATTATATATTGAAGCTAATTCCCGGGTTGTTACAGGTACTTTTTATTAACGATTATTTATACATCTTTTCTTTGTCAAAAATATACCATTTTAGGATATATGGAATTCAGTATTGGTCAAAATTCTAAAATTATCCTTATTCAACTCGATTAGTCCATAAAACAATGTATTTAGTTCAATAATAACATTTATTACTAATCATACTACTCTGGTCAGATTGTTTGACTTTGAGTTGATTACATTGGAAGTGATATTAACCTCATACAGCTAAAGAGACAAATACTTTGTTGAATAGTGTTTCACTTTTTATGCTTCTACTCAGACCTAACTATAGTCCCTCGATAGTCATCATGCCGTGGGTTAATTGTAATTAAAGTGGAGTACCCATATAGAAGCTCCACAATATTATCAAGTTGAGGGAATCGTTTAACATCATCACTCTGAGATTTCTCATTTGACCTAGTTGTTATTAACCAAAAGGAAACTTTTGGATGAGTCATTCCATATTTATCCAATATATACAAGCATGTAATCTCTTGGCGCCTTTAGCAGCCACGAGTAATGCATCATCTAACATTTGGAGAGTGTTACATACTATGGTCTCGGTGGATGTATGAATATCCCTTCTCGAAACATCTTAACCAAGAATATTTAAAACAAAATTTTATTTCATATTGTGACTAATTACTCACAGTTGCAACTATTTACAACTAAATCGCATAACATTTTATTTAACGACTTTCTTACGCATATAATTTAATTTAATTAATTATATCACTGTATAACAAAGTATATAATAGAAATCAAACACCTTAATTATGAAAAGGATTGATTACAAAGATGGATATATGTAATAAATTACACAATTGCCTTTAGGGCATACCTCTAACTCTCTTATAGGAACATATATGAATCCTTCTATAATTTCCCATGCCACCTAAGATTACCGATGTCCTTTGATCACCACCACCGCACTCTATGCTTTGAGACGAATCTTCCTAGTATCTTCCTAAAAAATTCTCTATGTGATTTCACTACCTACTGCTGCATCTAGCCTTTATTGGGGCTACCACCGCCATCACTATAGATAACTCATCCCTTCTCCATCGACCATTGACATGCCATTTAAAACCCCACCAATGTGGCTTAGTTGATGCCATGAAATCCCCAATTGATTTTGGTTGATGTGTGTACAGTAAATCGACGATGAAGATGATGAACAATTCTTTTGTATTTTTTTCTTTTATTGATTTTTTGGACAAAAACTAAATTGAATGTGCACTCATGATCAAGGCGGGGGTGTTCACCTTGTACTGTCAGCAGTGCCTTAGTGAGAATTCTTCTCAAATTAAATAATGCAATTACAGGGTCCATCATAGAGATGTAATTCAAGCTAGCAGAACTCAAAAGGATGTACAAATAATGCATATGTAATCTATTTATACGAGTGCATGCACAACTTAAATCTCCTAAAATATCTTAGTATAAGCTCTTACCAGTTCTCCTTAATGCAAAACCCATTTTAAATTAATAATAAATGAAATAATACTTATTTGAATCTTATTATTACAATATTAATATATTACTTTGACTATTGTTTAAATTAATATATTAATATATTATTAATATTTCTTACCTATTAAATAATAAATAAATATATAACATTTATATATTATGTTAACTAAATTTCAAACCCTTTTGGATTGTTAATTAATCAGTATAACCATTATATTAATATATATAATATTTGTTACAAAATTCATTTCGAATGAACGTTGAGATTTCATATGCAAACACAGCATTCGGCTATACTTAAAATTTCAAAAATCAAAGATCTGCACATTTAGTTAAAGTACAGTAGATGATTCAACTTTAATTGCTTATAGATCATCTAGGTAAAGCCCTACTTCATAATCATTTAAAGCGACATCATAAAACAGCGATGTGTTGTGCAAGTTATATCTCTTTGTCACCACCGTGTCACTTAGACATCTTGAGCTTGGTCAAAGGTTAACACACTGTCCATCTTTAATTGCAAACTTTAAACTTCAAAGTCACATGGTTCAATTTAATAATTTTTAGTAATTAACCAAATTGCTTTAGCTAGATATTTTACTTTGAATTGACTTCTAGATAGTGACACTACGCTTCTGCATGAAATAAAACGAATTCTCTCATAAATAGTATTCCACTTCGTGTGCCTTGACACATACCTAGTTTTGGTCGTAACATGAAAATATATGACATTATTGATCATAATCAAAGTAAGGTTTCCACATATAATATCAAAAGTACTCTCAAGTTGAAAGATTACTACACATCGTCATGTAAAATCTTCTATTTGACCTAAATCCATTAAGGTATAGAAGACTCTTGGTGAGTTTATTATTTTTTAAAAAACTACACGTACGTAATCTATTGGTGCCCTGATAGTCATGATTAATTCATTGTCCATCGAATGGATATCATTACGTACACTAGTCTTGTTAGTGTATCCATATCCAGTTAAAGAAATACTAAATTCTAGAAATATTTAAGGATAAGTGTTTATTATTATGATCTAGTACTCATGGTTACAATCTGTTTCCTAACTACGATTATTTAAAACTTTATCTTAGGGATTTGATTTATATGTTACAATTTACATTTACAATTATGTATATTTAGGTAAAATAGAGTAAGACCAAAAGCGTACTTTTATTTTAAATAAGATTTCTCATAGAGTTAAGTTACGTAATAAAATTGTTTAATTGCCTCTAGAAAATACCATTAACTAGATGAGTAACAAACTATAAAGCAAATGTCACTTTCTATATTTGATGTTCCTGTAGTAGATGTTAGTCCATAGGATAGTGGTTTTGATGACAACAACTATAGAAGTGTTATAAAATATATATGTGCAGGAAATCTATATGCAGGTATCAACAAAAGAAGACTGTACAGTAAAGAAGACAAAATTGATGAAGACAAAGATCAAGAGTTCAAGATTGAAGACTCATGAGATTCAAGATATTCAAGACTTCAAGACAAATAATATAGTTAGGTTAGATATTTGTTAAAACTTCTTGAAAGCACTATCATTCTTTTTTATCCAATTTACTCGTGGAATGGAATCCACTTCGTTCTTGTTAAAGGGATGGAACCCTAGTGAGATGGAACTCACGAAATATCTAGTGGAACGGATAGTAGCCCTATTTTGTTATCCACTAATTTTGATTCAAAATGATTTTCAAAATTATCTCTTGTTTTATAAAATGATTTTCAAATATTCCTTTTCAAAAGAAAAACCTTCGTTCACATTTCCAAAAATGTTTTAGCCTCAAAATCATATTTATCATTTTGTTATATTTTGATTTCAAAATTGTCCTTGATATTTTAGCCTCAAAATCTATTTTAATATTATATTTACTTTAGTTTATTTACTTTGATTTTAAATATATTTTAGTATATATACATATATACATTCATAAGTATTTCTACTTCTAAATACCTTCTACAAATACATAGAGTCCATTTGAATAAAGTTGCATATGTTTTAAATCATCATTTTCAAAGTAAAGCAAATCATCATTTTTACTAGACCATGTCGACATCCTCTTTACTTGTCATGTCGACATACTTCCCGTTACAGCAAAGGTTGTTTTCAAAAGAAGTGTCTATTCGCTTAAACCTCTTCGAATGGACACATCCATTCATTCTCTATAAATAGAGACTGTTATGGACGTTTTCCAGTAACTACTTTCTTTATTTTCTCTCCTCTTTACTCTCTTATCTTATTTTCTAATCATCCTATCCATATTCTGCCGAAATCTTAAGTGAATCAAACCAGAATATCTCTAGTTTGATTCTCTGCCACTCTCTTCAAAGAATCTCAGTGCTTATCAGAGTTATAGATACATTTGTACTCAAAGAAACTTGTTTAGGGTTATAAAGGTGTGATCGTGTCCTTGGAAATCGATCGGGTGAACTTGTGTCCTGTGAATCAAGTGGTTCTACCCAGAGACCTGAGAATCTGGAGGGTGTACCTCGTTGCCTTGGAATCGAGGGATTGTAATCTAGATTATTATTGAATAGAAAGCCGTACGAGTTGTGCGGGACTGGATGTAGGGTAACACCGAACCAGTATAAAATTCCTGGTGTGTTCTTTCCTTTACTTGCTTTTTATTTATATTTGCATCTGTTTGTGATTCTGTGATTTGATCTGTGATTGTGTATTTGCATTAAGTTAGTTAATTCAATTTAAATCAAAGAAGTTTTAAAGAAATCCTTAAAACACTATTCACCCCCCTCTAGTGTTAAATAGCCTTAAGATCATCTTCCGCGTCCCTGTCATTTGGTATCAGAGCAAGGTTTTCAAAAGTTTCATAATCTGAATTTTGAAAATTTTTAAAATGGCAATTTTTTTTAAAATTATTAACACTATTTTCATTTGAATATGTCACAGAATCATCATGATATTGTTGTTTAAAATTATATTTAGTTATTTTGAAAAGTCACTTGATTCTTTAAAAATTGTTATCTTGTTTTGCAGGAGAAGTGTTATGTACAAATGGATATATAATGGAAATCGACAAAGAAATGGGTACCAGATCAATTCAAAACTTTGGGTTCTCATCTACAACTTGATTTGATACTGTACTTCTCTCCATCTGCTTTGCAATGTCACTAGTTTCGTGTGAATCCGTCAAGAAATGACCAAGTTATGGTCAAATGAAGTTTTGGTGAACAAAGAGAAAAAGAAGGCAAAACTGTCAAAGGTATTCTTCAAAATACATCCAGAGATTTGAGTATTTTGTTCCCACTCCTTTTCAGATTGTAGTTCTTGTTCTCGCGGTCGTTTTGATCGGTGGATCATCAAATTCCTATCAAAATTGAGTGAGATATGACAGTTTGAAGTTGGCTATCCAAAACTGAAAAACTGTGTACGGGATCTTCTACATTTCTTCTACTGTTCGGCCTGTTGCATCACAATACCGTCCAAATTCGACACCAAACTATTACGAGATCGTAGCCCTTGCCTTCCTCTTCGACTTGCCGCTGGTTTCATCCAATTCCGTTAAGAAACGAAGGAGATATGCCTTCTAGAAGTTTGATAGTATATAGAAAAACGGGAAGAAGATGAAGAGGAGGAATTTTTATGAAAAGTGGTGACCGTTGGGCTTATTTATAGTGGTTGAAGTGTCCATTCATTCAAAATTCGAATTCAAAGTTTTGGCGCCAAGTTGGTCAATTTACTAAATCATCTGTATCTTTCTCATACGGTCTTCGAATTCAGCAAATGAATATACTACGATGATCAGAAAAACGAGCCCGTCGCAATAGAACAGATCTGGTCATCAAATTCGGAAAGATATAAATGTGTGGATCACGACAATGGAGGAACGACAAAGTTAGAAAGATGGAATGCAAAAATTGGTACGCTTTACTATTATTTCATCTTTATTGTTGCATTTAGAAATATATATCTATGCATTTAGTTAGGTATAGAAATTTATCTCTTTTATAAGTTATGATATTTTGATCCATATATCGACACACCATAGTATAAATATCGTTATACAAGTCTAAATTTTTTTTTAAAAATCTTTTAAAATGTGTTTTCTTTCGAATAAAATCTTACAACTAATTTATTACAACTATATTAAGAAAGAAAGCATACCCTTATTCGTAGTTTTAACTTATCTAATGTTGTTTTTATTTCTCATACTATATTTCTTTTAAGATACTAATTTTATATTTTTAAGAAATTAATAAAAGGAATTTAGAATGTTAGAATAAGGCTTTACTTATAGATTTCTTCAATTAATAAGATTGCATCACATCACATGATACTTATCATATAAGTAGATAGTGACATACATTTTAATAAAAGCATTTTTACATGTATAATGCCAAGTATCTTTACACATGTATTCTCATTATTATTTTTTTATTTTTTTTACTTTAATTATATTAACTACTATAAAAATTGGGTATAAAATCACCATTTTTGCCCAGAACTTTAGATAGCATTTCTGAAATGCTGTCTTTGCTTTTGTTACGCTACAAATACGTTTTTATAGCATTTCTGTGTTTTGAAACGCTGTAGTGTTTCTGAAACTTTACACGGCATTTGGTAAAAGCTACAGTTTCTGTTTTATAATGCTTTGTATATATATTTTAATGCAAAAACTTTTTATAGCATTCTGTAAATGCTGTCTTTTCTACTTAAAACTTTAAATTATAAAATAACGATATTTAAACTAAGTATTTTTCTCTATTCTTTTTAGAAATTATTTTCTAACTTATATTAGAATATTTAAAATTAATGTTTAGATATTCTTTAGTAATTAATTAAAATTTAAATGAAAGAGGCCTTAATATAACACATGTTTATTTTAGTTTTTTAATCTTTGTTATTTTTAATATTTCATTATGATATTTTTTTTTTAAAAAAAATGTTTAAACATGTTTCTAAATATTTTAGTCAATAGAAATTTAATATAAAGGTTTTAATTAGTAAGTTAAGAACATGGAAGTTTGGATTATAGTAATTAAAATAATTATAATTAAATACGTAGGCTATTAATCTTTATAAAAACCATATTTGATCATATATAGTATACGTCCTTATTCCTTAGCATTTAATTTTGATATTAAGTTTGGTTACTACCTTTCACGATTATGTTACAGTTTTAATACCATTTATTACCTTTAAACTATTGTCTTTACAACTATTTCAGTCACATTCATTAGTTTCATTAACTTAGGTTTAGTAATTGGTGTGTTTTACCTTTGTTTGGTTGAAGTGTTTTATAATAAATAGGTTGATATATGTATACATACATAGACATACACACACACACACACATATATATATATATATATATATGCTTGTCAATTAGATATTACTTATCACTCATGTTTATCTTATAATCTGAATGTCACTTACCGTAGTATATATATCATCATATCATTCTGCATATTATTATTATTTTTTCTTCATTATCATTTTGTTTCATATTACATATCATTATGCATCCTATTTCATATCACATTTCATTGCATATTACATCATAAATTACAATGCATGAAATATCATAATCATTTGCATCACAAGTTACACTTCATTCTGCATATCATCTCATGCTACATTGCATATGTCATACATTTCATACTGCATTACAAATTACATGTTGCATACATGTATACATAACGAGTGTATTTTATTTAGGAGGAGTGTAGTATTGTCTTATAATATAGGATTATTAGTTTTTGATGTTTTGATTGACTTGATTGACTTGTTGGACTTGATTGACTTATTTGACTTGTTTGACTTGATTGATTTGTTTGACTTGTCTGACATGATTGGTTTTGATGAGTGTGTTGAAATATACTTAATAAATAATTTATGTTCTTATATTTGATTTCTAACTATTATAAGCATTATCATAGATTCTTAGTTAGGATAGATAGTAATTTAGGATTAAGTTCTAGTTTTTAGAGTTAAGTGTTGATTATTTATGATAACACTATCATTATAATCACATGTTATATAGTATTAGTTTCAGGGGGAGTTATATAGAATTATATAGTATTATAATTATGGAGTTAGTGTCATTTTTTTGTTGATGACAAAGGGGGAGAAGTATAAAATAGGTTAGTTAGGCATAGATTAAGGGGGAGTTATTAGATTTAGGGGGAGTTATAAGGAGAATATAAATATTTTATAAACAAAGGTTGTCATCATCAAAAAGGGGGAGAATGTTAGTCCATAGGATAGTGGTTTTGATGACAACAACTATAGAAGTGTTATAAAATATATATGTGCAGGAAATCTATATGCAGGTATCAACAAAAGAAGACTGTACAGTAAAGAAGACAAAATTGATGAAGACAAAGATCAAGAGTTCAAGATTGAAGACTCATGAGATTCAAGATATTCAAGAGTTCAAGACAAATAATATAGTTAGGTTAGATATTTGCTAAAACTTCTTGAAAGCACTATCATTCTTTTTTATCCAATTTACTCGTGGAATGGAATCCACTTCGTTCTTGTTAAAGGGATGGAACCCTAGTGAGATGGAACTCACGAAATATCTAGTGGAACGGATAGTAGCCTATTTTGTTATCCACTAATTTTGATTCAAAATGATTTTCAAAATTATCTCTTGTTTTATAAAATGATTTTCAAATATTCCTTTTCAAAAGAAAAACCTTCGTTCACATTTCCAAAAATGTTTTAGCCTCAAAATCATATTTATCATTTTGTTATATTTTGATTTCAAAATTGTCCTTGATATTTTAGCCTCAAAATCTATTTTAATATTATATTTACTTTAGTTTATTTACTTTGATTTTAAATATATTTTAGTATATATACATATATACATTCATAAGTATTTCTACTTCTAAATACCTTCTACAAATACATAGAGTCCATTTGAATAAAGTTGCATATGTTTTAAATCATCATTTTCAAAGTAAAGCAAATCATCATTTTTACTAGACCATGTCGACATCCTCTTTACTTGTCATGTCAACATACTTCCCGTTACAGCAAAGGTTGTTTTCAAAAGAAGTGTCTATTCGCTTAAACCTCTTCGAATGGACACATCCATTCATTCTCTATAAATAGAGACTGTTATGGACGTTTTCCAGTAACTACTTTCTTTATTTTCTCTCCTCTTTACTCTCTTATCTTATTTTCTAATCATCCTATCCATATTCTGCCGAAATCTTAAGTGAATCAAACCAGAATATCTCTAGTTTGATTCTCTGCCACTCTCTTCAAAGAATCTCAGTGCTTATCAGAGTTATAGATACATTTGTACTCAAAGAAACTTGTTTAGGGTTATAAAGGTGTGATCGTGTCCTTGGAAATCGATCGGGTGAACTTGTGTCCTGTGAATCAAGTGGTTCTACCCAGAGACCTGAGAATCTGGAGGGTGTACCTCGTTGCCTTGGAATCGAGGGATTGTAATCTAGATTATTATTGAATAGAAAGCCGTACGAGTTGTGCGGGACTGGATGTAGGGTAACACCGAACCAGTATAAAATTCCTGGTGTGTTCTTTCCTTTACTTGCTTTTTATTTATATTTGCATCTGTTTGTGATTCTGTGATTTGATCTGTGATTGTGTATTTGCATTAAGTTAGTTAATTCAATTTAAATCAAAGAAGTTTTAAAGAAATCCTTAAAACACTATTCACCCCCCCTCTAGTGTTAAATAGCCTTAAGATCATCTTCCGCGTCCCTGTCAGTAGACACTGAAGCTTATTTTGGGTTATTAGTCTTCACTTCCAACTATGGACATTTCGTAACAAAGTGACTATGCTACTTATGGTAATAGAAATTCCTATTATAAGTCTCCCAGACTAAGACATGTGTAACGACCCGTAAATTTATCACTTTAATAAAATTTATTTATTCTTAAATTTATTTAAATAAAAGATTGATAATTCAAATAATATTTTTTTGGATGATAATAAGTAATAGTAATTTTATTTTGAATAAATATTTACAAAAATATTTTCCTCGAAATGTAAATCGATAAAATGGCCGAAAACTGTTTTATAAATAAACAGCTCTATAATCGTAAAACATCGCGCATAGAGCTGGATACATACCCTTATTTTTATAATTACACAAGAATATAAAATAACATCAATTGATTGTTTTTGAAAATAAAATGTGTTTTTGACATTGTTAGTAATGCCCTTAAATATGATAATTGATTTATTTAATTTAAATTGAGATTATTATTTTAATTATTATAATAATTATTTTAAATAATGATAATTCATTTTGAATAGTTATAAAGTGATAATAAATCATTTATAATAGTTTTATAAAGATATATATTTGATTTAAAAATATAAGGAAAAATCGATATCGCTTTATCGGTATAATAACAGTTATTGTAAATAATTATTACTATTAATTTATATGGTTTTATAAGTGAAATATGATCATTTTAATTAATTTAATATGATAAGAAATTTATTTTCAAAGTTTGTTTACAAAAATGTGTACGTTAACAAAGAATTGAAAATGTGACCGATAATCGTTTCTCTGGATTTCAACGGCTTATCGAATGAAAGTTGTTCGGAATCAATGCAATCTTGTTTATATGTCATGTACACATATATAACACATAAATGCATACCCTAACATGCACATGAACATATGTATACATACATATATACTTAAGCATTTAAAAATACATACATAATACCAAAATCTAAGATATTTTATATAAGCTTCCTCCTTAAGCTTCCATAAGTCAACATAAGTATACATGAAGTGAATGAAGTGATGGAGCACATGGGGAGGGAGGCATTAACGTGTGGAATAAGGGTAGAAAAGTGGAGATGTGATGGATAATGAAATATATATATATATATATATATATATTTGAATTTGCTTAGCCCTTAAGGCTTCCAATGCTATAAATACATGCATACCTTCATTCACATTTTCACACACCATCTTCTTCTTCCTTCTTCTTAAGCTTCCTAAGAGCTTCTTTAATGGCTTCCATGCCTTAGAAAATAATGAGAAAAAGTTATGGAAAAATATTAGTAAAATGTATACACATGTACATAATATCGATCCACTTCAATAATAAGTCAAAACACCTCCTTTCCACCACTCAAACTCATGGCCACCACATCCCAAAGCAAGGCCGAGCCCTTCCTCCACTCCCACCATGGCCGTGAGCACCTCCTACACTCCCAAGGCTATGCCTAGCCACTTCAAGGCTTCGGAGCTCGATTCTGTAGAGTTTAATTCGATCGTAGCGGAGCTATAGCCGATTTTCTATTAGCTCAAAGGGAAAATAATGGTGAGAACTCCTAAACTATTATTATTATATTTTTGGATGATGATGTGATGTTTGCAATGGATGTTTAATATGCTTTGATCATCAAGTTTGGTTGTTTAAATATGAATGTTGAAAATATATATATATATATATATATATATATATATGAAAGTCATGGAAATACACGTCCATAAGCACAAAGGAAATCACTTTCCTTGATTTAATGAATTGGTGTATATGAATGTTAAACCTCCTTAAAAATGGTTTAAAATGTATTTGAAATGTTTTATAAACATATGAAAGTGTTTTGGTGAAGTTTGAAAAAAAACGGGAAATTTAGTTAAAAATAAGCGCGTCGCGTAACGGTAATTCGCGATTTCGCGCTATAATAGTCAAACAAGTGTAAAAGTTGGAATATAGCTCAGAATTCTTTGAGATAAGAATTTTATGAACTATTATATCCGTAGTTTTCCAATGAAGAGAAAAAAAATGAGATTTCAATAAGTAGATTTTGAAATATTAGTAAAAACAAGTTTTTGAAAATCCCGAATTTGCAGTTCGGAATCCAAAACTGGATTTCTTTACAAATGATGTTTTAAATTGTTTAAAAATATGAAATAAATCTTATAAATCTTTTAAAAGGTTTTAAAAGTTATTTGAGTAATAAAAATGAATTTTTAAATAATAAAATGTCGTTTTGATCAATATAGCTTAAAAGGCACTTTCCACAGCACTTTTTATAATTTTTGAAATGTAGTTTTAAATGCAACCGTTCTTTTCCAAATCTTTTGTAAATGTTTTTAAATGATTAATAAAGTGTTTTAAAGGTAATTTGGAGGATTTATGAAATGATTAAATGTGTTAATGATTTAGAGTCAATCAAATTACTTGACCGCCTTATGGGTGTCAGAGAGATAGTGTCTAGGCTTTGGTTTGGAAAACCAGTTTCCTGCTCTCCCTGGTTATCCGGACTGGCCCAATGGAGGGAATAGTAAATTTGATTTACTCGGATCGAAATTTTCCAAAGGATAAAGAAAGATATTATCCAAGAATTAAACAATTTGGATTTTATAGAGATGATCATCTTGTACTCGGTGTTAAAGCCCGAAGAAAGAACTCATACTATTCGTGGAATTTAAAAGGTGATTTTGACATTATTCTGCCCATAGTATTTGTTGAATACGAGGATTGATATTGAGTAGAATTAGATGATTCCTATAGATTCTGCTCACTTAATATTTACTGGTTTTGGGATTAACATCCTAGATAACATGGTTTTAACTAAATAGAATTTCGAGTTTTAAATTAAGAAATCTTTGTTAAGATTTAAATGAAATGTTTTTAAATTAATTTAAATTTCTATACTTCAAATTTATTGGTTTGGGTTTATAGTAAACGATGTCTTGAAACATTGTTTTTGATCCGTGTTAAAAGATATGATTTTGAAATCTTTGTTAATATTTAATTAAATGATTTGGAATATTTTCCTAAGTAAAGATGAAATGATTTGGAATTTAAAAAGGGTTTTAAGTAATCAAAGATTTGATAAGAGAGGTTTGATAATTCTGTATATACCGGAAAGAATGTTTTAGAAATGTATATCTCTAAAAGAGATTTTGACAAAAAGAACATAATCAATTTAAGAATAATTCCCTATTCACAAAACCTCCTTTTATCGATGATTGGTTTGAAGGAACCGGGGTCGGATCTGGGGTAATCCCTATCCGAAAACCACTTCAAACCAATGTAGGCCTTCGAAAAATAAAGATCTGATAGAGAGAATGAAGAATGAAGACCAGGGATTTTCGAGATGAAAGGATTGCTTGCTGATAATTTTGGGTAGCTCCCAAATACTAAAGTAGCAGTGGTCCTTTCATTTCTGAAACTCTTTGGGTTGCAAGGACTTCTCGTTACTAATCCTAGGGTTAATTTCCTATAGGATGTGGTAGGAGAGTGCCTTCGGTTTCGTTCAGTCCCAAAACGAACTTGTATGGATGGATGCCTGACATTGCATTCTTGAGATTTCATCATTGACTTTTATAAATATACATTTGTTTGGTGGTGGAAAAGGCAACTTCTCTTAGCTTAACACCATTCTCTGAGACGTATGAGCTTGGAGGTTGTATAGTTGTGGAAGTCAATAGTGATCGATGGAATGGCAGTGTGGCATTCAAAGAAAGATGATGTGCTATGTGAAAGGTAATCGTTACCTCAAGCCTCGCACCCGAAAATGACCGAAACAAGATAGATGCGGCAAGGCTATGTGGTTCACAACCATTAGGGTATGATCATCCCCTTCTAGATATATTTCTTCCCGCTATGACATTTGGGATGTAAATTATTATGGATGTATGCTATGAGGGCCCTTGGATAGATCGATAAGACCAGGGTGATGACATATTCGGTACCATCTAGGAAGAGGTTGGCCGGTCTTGTGTTGGTCGAGGACCATATATTGGACCTCGGTACATTCCTCTAGAGATGTACTACCGGAAGGTAGTCCCTTCACCTGGTCATTTGTTTGGAAACCCATTCTCCAATAGGAGCCCGTAAGATTTAGATGTAGAAAGCCTTGTATTACAAGGTGGTATGTTGGAATTTAATAATGTAACAATTTCGGCTAAGATTGATAAATTTACTTGCGAATGTTTTCAAAAATATATCATTAACAATAATATCAAGTATTTTGACGTAGAATGTTTTGGTTACCATAAGGTAAAAATCCATTCCATGCTTATGTGCAGCGTGGTCTTATGAGATACCCTTTTGTTTTCAAAACACGTATTTTGAGTTCTCACACCAATTCCATGACTGGCCCAGAGTTTATTTTCCTTTTCCTTAAACTGTAGGTGCCCAAATTTTCCCCGACGGCCTAGTAGTCAGGTTTTGTTTAGAAGAAATCTAGATGGAGCTCGAAGCATGGAGTTAGAAGATTTACTGAAGATTTATTGTATATTTCCACCACACTCTTGTACTTTAGTATTCCGCAAATTTTTAAGGATAGGAATTTATAACTGTCCATGTATTTAACTCTGATAAATATATTTTAATTTCCGCTGTAAAGATTTTATGTTGAAATAACATATGTGAGATTCTGTTTTGTCTTTATTTTTTCTTTCTCACCCTTAATGATCCGCTTCTTGGGCACTTGGATCTACGACACGTGAATACTAATGATGTATTAGTGTCGATTTCTGGGAGTCGAAGAAACGGGCCATTACAACATGGATGAATCTATACTTCCACTATCAAACCTAGGCTTACTTTTACTTATTTCCCTATGAAAAGACGATCCTTCTAAATTGCTATCTAAAACCAATAATAGTCAACGTGTCTCCCAACACTCCATTATAAATTCCATCTTTCACATCATATAAGCCAATTACTACATCTGTATATCATGGAATTCGCAAATGCATTATACTCCTTATGTCAGAACATAGAAGAATCACCACTTATGCTTTATTTGTAATCCAAAAATTTACCACTTTCAAATTTATAATCAAAGTGATATGAATATCTGCATATTCCATAAGGTCAATACTAGACTTATGGATTACTGATATGGTTGGTAAGAGATTTATCCTTACAGGCATCAGAGAATGCATCCGGTAGTTAGTTCGACATCTTATTATTAGAGAACTCTCTAAGAACCTCATCTGATAGACTTAATTGGATGGTAAGGACTTCCTCTTTCTTCTCCTTTAAAGTGTCAACTTCTAGATCTATTGGTTTATCAGGAGCATAGACAAATTTGAAAATTCTTTCCTTTTTCAACGTCACCTACATCTTCATCTTTATCTTCCAAGCACCAAATTTCTCTTTCTATCAAATTTAATAATTACATAATTACTACAAGGTCCACTATTACTAATCTTTCCAGATGAACCCGTCATTGATGCCTAATATAATGGAGGATAACTAGCTTTGAGTCTGTAGTGAAAATTTATCAATAATCATAAACCAATAACATAATATGCCAACTAAATATCGACAACAAAAATAATAACCAAATCATCAAATCAACTAATAAAAACAAAAATTAAATAGAGACACAAGAGATTCAACGTTGTTCGGTCAGATTGGCCTACGTTCACAAAAATCTCAATAACTTTTATTTACTTCACCAACATAGATGATGCAAAAGTCAATTTAGAATTTAGAGATTATAAATATGAGGAGAATATCTCTAGTCGTTATTGCTAATAAAGATTTATATTCCTTAACTTTAAACGACATAAGATTTCCAATTTTTTTTCCTAATTTAATTGTACGTTTAAATCTCTCATTACTTAATGACGAAGGCTATGGAAATGTATTTAGAAAGTGTTTAATTTTAAGGAACCATTTGATATGCCCTAGACAATCTCCATTCATTGCTTGAATGAAGTTCAACCCAAACTTCCACAATGCAGTCAATCGGTTATGAAAATGAGGCACTTTAACGCCTCAATACATGGGTCATTCAACCGATCACCTTTTTGGTTGCCCCCCTATGAATTCTGTACCAAATCGATCTTTTTCTCCAACCTTTGAACAATTTGTAACTTTTAATCTCCAAGTCACATCAGGTTTATATCTTTTCAAAGCTCTTGAATAACACATATTTAAATTTCATATATTTTGTAATACAATATAAATGGTGTACATTTACTCATAGTCACGAGTGTATGTGTGTGTGAGTACACACACGCTCTCTCTTCTTCTTTGTTAGGTTTACCAAAGAAGAAGCAAAACTACATCTAGTAAATGTCAAAATAAAACAAGTAAAAGCCCAATACAAAAGTCACTGTGATAAGGAGGCTTCAGATCATGATGAAGCTAATAATACTGCAAAACTTCTTATTTGACTAAAATTTAATCCCAAAGTACAAGAATGAAGAAATGAAGATTTAAGTCAGTGAGTAAGGATCAAATGTTGTTGAAAGCATAGTTCAACTTTCTAGCCGGCACACCGAAATCCTAGAGATTTTATTCTGATTCCGCCGGTGCTCGGATCGGAAAAGCCTTAGAATTCCAGATTAAGGCAAAAAATTTAGTAAAACAAGTAAAAATCAAACAATAATTCATCCCAATCAACCAAATATGCACGAATCTAAATTTTATATTACCTCAATCATATTCAACTATAATTTAAATAACAATATACAAAATTTTTGTATGGATTCTACAAATGCACGTGGAAAAGAATCAAACTTCGGCTATTTAAACTCAGTAAAAATGAAGCAAATTACATATATAATTATTATTTTACTTGATTTGAAGAAGTGTGTGTTGATTCCATTGACGACGACGATGACTGAAGGGATCATGGCATAACATACATTAGCAACGGCGATTGAAGAAGATCTCAGCCTTGAAGTGCTATGACTTGCAAACTTGTTGAGTTTTTTTTCAATCATCGAATGTCGAATCTAGCCATTAGAAACTAAAACCCTAGTTTTTGTGTGTGAGTTGATTAAATGGGCCGGGCAGCTGATTTTATTTGGATAGGGTAAATTAAGGCATGGACGTGATAAATTTGGGTTACAATTTGATTATAATTAGATTAATAATTTTATTTAAGATCATGTTCATTTTGTTAAATATATTTCATATAATTTGCATAAATTTTATTTATTGTTTATTTATAATTTCAAGTGTCTGAATATGGAAAATCGTGACATCGTTTGGAATTAATGTATGGTAGTTGGTGTTAATAAAAAACAAAATGCAATTATTGTAGTAAATAAACTTATGTTGGAGGGGTAACATGTATGAAAGAGCATTTGGCGGCAATGATCGATGATGTTGCACCATGTCCAAGCATTCCTAAAGAAGTCAGAAAACTAAAAAGAGAAGCGAACGAAGTCAGGAGAAGCTTGAAAAACAACTCGTGCAAAAGGAATTAATGAGCATGCTCGAACAACAAAACTCAGATGCTGAAATGATAGAAATGAAGAAGATAGAGATGTTCAGCATGCCTTTTAAACAAGTAAGGAAACTTATATAAGCAAGAAAGACAACGATTGGGTGTAAGATCCAGTGGAGTAAAACGCACCAATCGTTCTAATCCTTGAGAGTAGATGAAGATTTTGAGCTACATGTAGCTGGAAGGATAGATACATATGTTCAAGCACGAGGAGGTAGATCTCAACCTTTAATTAAAACTGCAATAAAAAGCATTAAACATGCAAAAAAAAATATAGGATGGGCAATATTTTTTAATTTTAACCATATTTCCTATAATACTGCAAGTATTCCTTATTATCAAACAATGGTTGATGCCATTACAGAAGCCGGTCTTGGAATTAAAACACCCACTCTAGATAAACTTTCGAAAACATATCCAGATTTAGAGTGAGTTGAAATTAAACAACACATTGAAACTTATTTCAATTTTTGGATGAGTATAGTTGTACATTGATGTGTGATGGTTGGAGCACTCGAAACAGAAGAAAAATTATAAATTTTCTTGTGTACTCTACCCAAGGAATCGTCTTTCTTAAATCTATAGATGCCACCGACAAATTTCAAAGTGTTGGGTATATTTGTGGTCTAATGGATATTGTTGTTAATTTTATTGAAGAAGATAGAACTGTGCAAATAGCAACTGATAATGGACCAAATTATACAGCCATAGGTTAAATACCGACGGAAAAAAGAAAACTATATTGAACACCATGTGCAGCATATTTTATCGATTTGATTCTTGAAGATATTTCAAAAGAAGACGAGGTAAAAACTATTATCTTAAATTGTCAGTTAATAACATGATTCATACAATTATGGTTGGTTACTTAACATAATGAGAAAAGAATCCAACAATAAAGAATTGATTCGGCCAGTGGTAACCAGGTTTGTTACTCGCTTTATTGCATTAGAATCCATACACACACATAAAGAGAATTTAAGAATGATTTCTTCGAGGGAGTGGACCTCAAAGATAAACTTGGTCCTAAAGAAAAGAAAATAGCAAGTCTTATTTATAACTTGATTCACAGTGGTAAACTATGGGCTAACACTGCTACTACTCATATTTGGTCCATTTGTAAAAGTTTTAAGAATGATGGACAATGATGACGAAGCGGAGATGAGATATCTATATGAAGCAATGGATCGAGCGAAGGGATCAATTAAGAAAAATGTTGGTGCATGACAATACCAAAAACGGTGGAATGTAATCGATAAAAGATGGAAAAAAAAATTGCATCGACTTACTCTTGCGACGGTAATTATTTTTATTATCACACAATTATCAAAGTACTTAGCATGTCAATATCTCTTTGAACTATCAAATTATTTTAGGTTATTTTCTCAATCCTTATATTCAATATGGAGATAATGTAATAAATGATGATGAAGTTTTAAATGGACAGACAAATGTTCTTGAAAAATTGGTCCATGGTATTGCCATGCAAATTGAAATTTCAAAAGAAGTAATAAAACATAGTACTCGACTACTTATGATTCTTGTTATTATATTTAGTGCAAACAATGACATTCTCTATTAATAAATGTTGTGCAAGTATAAAAATACATAATTAAACTTGATCTGTTTGGTTCCGCAAAAATAAAACAAGCAGTTAAGTTGTATCTTCCAACTATATGGTGGTCAATAATTTATAGAGAAGCTGCTAAAAATTTAACACGTTTAGCAATGCACATTCTTAACCAAATGGTTTCTTCTTCAAACTATGAAAGAAACTAGACTACATTTGTGATGATTAATAAAAAATTAAGAAACGGAATAAAAATGGAAAATCTAGAAAAATTAATATTTGTACATCATAATATGCGATTAAGAGTACGACATGCTAACGACAACATAGAACTGATCAACTTATTAACTTAGATTACATCTTTCATAAGGAGGATCCACTTCCAGAATGGACTAAAAAAGTTCAGAATCCACTACTAGATAGTAGAAACAATAATCCTTCATCAGACAATGATAACGTATCTACAAAAAGAACAACATATCAAATTAGTGAAAATAGTAGTTCACCAAATGATGATTCAGGTAAGGCTAGTGGCTACAATATTGATTCTTGTGGTTATGATCTTGGTCCCTTTTTTTATTCTAAAAGACCTACCCAGAATTATTTTAGGTGAGATGCAAATAACTATAGTGGGCGAAGAGATCGAAATCTAAAAGTTAAGCATGAAGATCAACGTAACTATGAAAACACTTATAATAATGTTCCTGTTTATAGGGGTTCCACGTTTGGCTATATTGAAGGTTATTTATATTGTAGAGTTAATCAACCATTTACCGTTGAACCGTCCAATATCCAAGATGAACACTCACAATTTAGTAATATAATGAAACATTTTTAAATTCAAATCAAATGTAGCAGTATGTTTTCCAGTATATTATAATTCGATACAAGATGAAGACAACGATGACCACGATTCATGTGATGTTCAAACAAACAACTTTTGCTATTAAATTTTTTATGTTGTATGTTTTCTACCTTTTATGTAATTTGAATAATTTGCTGTTAATATTGCATATATATTGGCATATTTATGAAAATATAATGGAATTTGCAAATCGGAATTAAAGTGGAATTCCTGAAAATTCTGTAGCGAAACCAAAGTTTAGAATTTCTTCGATGATAGGAAAGAAAACCGAAAAGTTGAACCTTGGTTGAAAGTCATATGGACAAATGGTTTACTTCTGCAAATCCCTCTTCTGAGAATGGAGAAAATGGAAGTAACCATTCTGTATTTTCAAATTTTCTTCACTTTTACATGTAAATCTCATCAGTACAATAGTGATTGAAGTTTTCATATAGTTTGTTAATTATATTTGTCATAATGATACATGAGTTGTAATATTCTCAAGTTCAGAATAAAACTTATTTCTGGCAAAATGCATTTATTCTTCTTGAACTTGATTTTATTTATTTATTTATACATTACTTTGGCATATGCATATATGGGAGGTAAAAGGTATGTATATCTGACCACACACTACAACAATCTGGCCCTTTTAGAGCATTTTAAAATCGTTGTAAAAGGATATTACAGCGTTTTTATAAACGTTGTAAAATGACATGTTATAATATGTTTGGAACATAACAAAACATTTTAAAAGCACTAGTAAAGATGGCCTATTATAGCGTTTTTGTCATCTTTGAGTATATTTTTGATATAAATAACTTTCTATGCATTTCTCCTATTGCTATAGAACTTTTTCACAGCATTTTTAAAATGCAATAATATGTGAAACTTGTGACCATTCAAATTCTTCATAGCATTTTTGAAACACTATAAATACCCTTCTAGCGGTAATGTACAAAACTTTTAAAAACATCTAAAAACTATTAAAAGATTTACAACATTTTAAAACGCTATTAAAAGTTGTAGCGCATACAAAACCATTTCATTATTTTAAACATGTCAATTTCAGTAAATATACATTATAATATTATTCAATAAAAATTCTATTGCTATACTAAATACATTTATATAACATAAACATCCAATAATCAACTAATTATATTGAAGGCAAAATTAGTAATCAACACATGTAATAACCAAACTTACATAATATTCATACACCTAACTATTTCATAAACAATGCCCTAAGAGTACAAACATTAAATGACAAGAAAAGTCAAAATATGCTCGATCATACGCCAAAAAGTAATTACGAATGAAAATAACTTCAAATCGCTAATTTACTAAGCATGTTGCTACTTGTTTTCACCAAGAAAGTCCTGTTACCTATAAAGAACATGTATAAGATTTAGAAGTCGTATATAATTTCTCAATTAAATTAGCAAAAATCACAACCAAAATAATGAAGGCTTTTCAAAAGATGTTTATGAAGTATAGACAACAAAGTTATCTTATATCTATATTACATTTAAATATTGACTCCAATATATTAATTGATTCTTATATATTAGTTGGTGACAGTTATAAAAAGATAACCTTATTGGTGTTGTCGATCATAATGGCTTGGCATAGACATGAATATTCAAATATATATAACTTATAAGAGATATAAAGGATTAACTAATACTTAATGAAATAATGTAAAGCCATAAAAACATTTTAAACAAAACCTAGTGTTGTCACCTTTTCCTGGAGGTAGGCATAAACCGCACCGCTATACGAAAACCACATGCACTGAACCGCAAAAATGGTGCGGAACCCGCACCGAATCTTCTGCCCAAAGCAAGTACCCAAAACCGGACCGACCCGCATCGATATAGTTCGATTGTAGTTTGGACGATTGAACTGACCATATTAAACCGGACTGAAAATTTACACTAGTAATCTTATGATAAAAATATAAACAACTCATATCTCATTTTAGATTCTAACGATATATATTCTACTTTCAGGTATGTTGTTGTTATATTAATAATGATGTTGTCGTAAAGAAAGAAGTTAGAGTTGTAGTATAATGTTTTTCATCTCATTTTTTTCGGATAAGTGCTAATTATAATCTTATTCTAGTCATTTTACTTGTTAACCCGCCTTTTGGCAAGGCAACGTACAGGCAGATTTAACCCAATTGACTGCACGGTTATCGAGGATGGAATACTATGGGTTTGATTCGACTACATGAATGAACGCTCAATCACGGATAATAAACATGAATATGTGGTCGGGATTCGGCATAGTCGATGGACAAAAAGCATGGGATACTTGGCATATGGATTTCAACAAAAGTCGAGTTGCTTCGGGTTGCTTGGAGTTTGCTTCAAATCATCTATGGGTTTACTTCGGGTTTTCAGGAGGGTTGCTTCGAGTCAGAGGTATGCTTGCTTCGGGTCAGAGTTCATCGCTTAGGATCGGCACACTTGAATGAGGGGTCAGCATTCACTTCAGGTTGGCATGGAGATCTTCAGGTCGGCATACTGGAAGCACCGGGTCGGCATTGAGGAAAATGGATCGGGTCGACATTGAGAAGGGCTTGGGTTGGCACCAATCTGGCTTCACGTCGGCATTCATCCTCGGGTCGACATTCATGAGGGTCGGCATTAGAAGATGTGAGGGATCGACATTGTTAGCTTGCTTCGGGTCGGCTATGGCTATTCTTCGGGTCGGCATATGGTGGAAGTCACTTGGAGGGATCGGCATGGAGAGATGGCTTCGGGTCGGCATAGGCAAGGGCTCAGGTCGGCATAAGGATCTAGGGGTCGGGATGGCTTTGGAACGGGATCAGCACAAGGAAAGGAACAAGGGATCGATATTAGCTTTTCTCTGGGTTAGCTTCGAGATGGACTTCGGGTCGGTAGAGCCCCAACTTTGGGTCGGCGTTAAGGAAAAGTTGGGATGGATCGGCATAGGCTAGAGAATGAGCTGCTTCGAGTCATTAGGCATTTTGCTTCGGGTCAGCGATGGGATCACTACGAGTTAATACCCTGGTTTCTTCGAGTCGGCATACTAAGAACTTGGGGTCGGCAATGAGAAAGGATATGGGCTCGACTATGGTTCTGGTGGGCCCATATCAGTGAGGAAGCCTGGTAACTAGGATTTTGCCTATAAATACAGCAGGCGGGGCTTCAAAAAAGGGGATTCTCATTCTGCTCTTCTTCATCTTCTTCTACAAAAAGATACTCTGCCATTTTTGTTTTAGAAATTCCGGATTGCAACTGTAATCAGATTTCAATATAATAAAAAGGAAATTTCTAAAGTGGACGTAGACCGGAGTTTGCCAAACCACTATAAATCTCGTCTTTTTTACTGCTTTCATTTTAATTTTGATTGTTCTTCATATTTATATCCTCTACATATATTCTATTTGTGATCTGTGACTGGATATTGTTGCTTTCACTTGCAATTGGGTGTTTTTGACCAATTTCGGCGCAAACATTTTGGTGCTTTCACTAAGAACGCTTGCACTTGGGGATTTGGAAGCTAGGATCTCAGATCTAGAGGCTTGGATATTTGGATCTAGGAAGCAATGGCTAGGAAATCAACAAGGAGACAAAGAGCAGGGACAAGATGGAAACAATGATGGATGATGTGCATGAAAGAATGCTAAAGAGACAGGAGGAAATCCAAGATCAGAGCCAGGGAAAAGAAGCAAGCAAGATGATGCTATGGATTTTGGCATGGATCAGAACTCGGATGCGCGTTTGGAAGAGGATAATCTCGAATTCCCTCGCGGACTCAGGGGCAGGATGGAAATGATAATCAGAGACCACTTATGGATGCTAGAACAGCTGGAAATTGGAATCCAGGACTTGTAGCAGAAATTAGCAGGCTTAGATATGGATTGGATCAACTGGGGGGAAACCCCGATCAAGGAGAATGGATCAGCACAACTCCCCATGGAACTAGGGGCATGGATTTGGATGGCTATGTTTGGAAATAGATAGCGGTGTTGGAACAGGAGCAGCCATCATCCGCCACAAATCGGAGCTAGCCCGGCTTAAGGGCACAGATCATCATCTCTTGACGGCATGAACTAAATAGCTAATAATAAACCCTACACTAAAATGGCTAAGTCACTTACACATGTATGGAATCGCAAACAGCCCTTAGGCATGCTCTGAGATGGCGATGAACCGCCATAACAAATGATCCCGAAACTCACTCGAACGTGAAATCGAACATTAACAATTCCAAGACCCGACCTCGAACGGTCACAATTCGCCTCGAACGGCAACCGACCTCAAACGGTCACAATTCGCCTCGAACGGCACCCGACCTCGAACGGTCACAATTCGCCTCGAACGGCACCTGACCTCGAACGGCCACCTATCGAATGGCTTATGATCTCGAAAGATCTCTATTCACGATCAGGTAAGATCATCAATCTCTGCACAGGTCATCAACAGATTCTGTGATGCCCCACCTCTATACCCACGCTAGCCAAGAACACTACGGTGTAATGCTGTCAACTAGCACGGAGAATAAGGCTGTTGGGGAGCGACCCTCCATGTAACTTCTTTGAGTGAGTACCGATATGTCAGATAGAATAGCATGCATTTCATTTAAGGAGGAAACCCGACATACCGATACAAACTCAAAGCTATCACACGGTGGCTATATATAATCTTCGGAAACAAACATAGAAATAAACATGACATAAATCAGTCATAGACATCCATATCACAAAGGCGGAAAAAGATATGAATATATATATAACACATGAAAGTGTACATCAGAGTAGTGGTTGGAAAGATCCACGATAATACAAAAGAATAGCAACACGTGCTATACAAAAGAATAAGTACACAACGTAGAGTCTATATCTCAAATGTGTACAACCAAAAACTACTAATCTATGTAGTTGCCAAAAGTCAGAATAATCCTGAAGAGAGGTCAAGCAGAAGCACCCGTAACATCTCGGTCTGACCCGAGTATTATTTATAAGAAAATAATAAACGGATCAGTTTAGCTATAAATATTAGATGATATGGTACAAAATAAAAGACATGGCATGAAAATGTATTAACCATAATGGCATACTACTATAAGTATGTAATTGAAAGTCAACATGAGATTAATCAATATCACAAGAATCTTCTCAAAGATAAAATAGGGTATCATACCCTAAACTTGTATACATAACAAGTCAATGACAAACGAATTCACCAATGTACAAAAATTGATAAACATATCAATGAAAATCATGAAAATTGGTGAAGCACAAATTCCAGAAATCAACACACGAAATCCAGAAATCACATAAAAAGGGGGGAGGCCTATCACAAGAAAGGGAGCATGAAAACTCGCCAACACGTGTAACACAAGAACGAGAAGCTATCTCATGGAAGCTATCCATTAAATTTTGACACACGAACGGCCCGAAGACCATGGGGCGCTACCCCACATATGTGATGTAGAAACATCACACAAACGGGGTTTAGTCTCCCTCGTAGACAAAGAGACATCGCACAATTGCTAGTCTAAATCACAAAAATGATCATCATGATCATCAAGAAGTGTCAATTACACTAAGCTAGTAAATATATATGAGTTTAGCTTCATGTCCCATAACCACTTGCTTAACTTAAATATTTACGAACAAACTATAGATCTTCACTAGAAAATTGTCACAAGAGGTTCAGTCGAACAAGTCCAAGAATTAACCGACGAAGCAAACGCAAGCATTTCATACCACTTGTTTTACTAAGCCGTTTAATTAGATTTCTCATCCGAGTGAGGTAAAGGTTTGTAGATACTAATAGATTGGAAAATGGTTTTATAAACGAGTTTGGTGTTGAAAATAGAGTTGAAATCGTTTTGATGAAAGAGTTTTGATATTTACTACTAGTATTGAAACCTTTATATTTTTAAAGTGACAAATCACAAAAATGATTGTAGAACAATCAATCACCAAAATTCACATTCAAAGACGTGAATAAAATCCAAAGAAATCGATATTGAATCCATCAAAATGGATATTCCCAAAAATCACAAAGAAAATGTCATCGAAGCCAATAATAAATGATAACAACAAAAAGGGAATCAACACGAATCGATTAAAGTTGGAAATTCAAACAAATAGGCAATATAGGCATAATTGGCAAAAGGGAGCAGGTCGGTCAACCGGCTCACTGAGTTTGGTTGACCGGACCAGAGGCAGAAATGCTCGGGTAGCAGGTCGGTCGACCGGAGCCTGTTACCAGTTCTACCCAAAACAGAGGCAGGGAAATGCTCGGGTAGCAGGTCGGTCGACCGGACCCTGAGTTCGGTCGACCGGAGCCTGTTACCAGCACTCCCACGCCTATCTAATGAATGCCAATCCCTTCCGAATTGCAATCGATCGAGCAACGGCACTAAGGGTTTACGCCCATCGACTACCCGGCCATATAAGCTCTTTGATTCATCACCAAAAACATGATCAAAACATCAAAGTTAGGATTTTCAAAGAATTGAGCTCAAAACACTAAAAATTGGGATATTCACCAAATCAATCCAAACCAAAAGCATTTGCACAAGAATAAGTGTTAGGAATTCATACCTAACAATCGAAGATAAATATAGATTAAGATGTGAGATAAAAATCTCACCTTTAAACCCAAAACAAATGAAGAAGAAGCTATAGAGCAATGGCAAGAGCAATCACACTTCAATTCCAACTCAACAACCTTGAATCTAGGCTAAAAAGAGAAATATTTCCTAAGTTAGGTTTAGGAATTTCTGAAATTGATAAGAGAATGAGTTGGAGAAGAAGAAGAGGAGGCTTACCAAAGCTTCTTCTACTAGTTTGGAGCTAGAACTTGATTTGCAAAAGAAAACTAGGGTTTGGAGTTTTAATTTCCCATTCCACTCACCATTAATCTCTTTATAACTGAAAAGTATAGGGGGAGGGAGTGAATGAAGAGGGGGTTTCAGTTTTGAGTATTAAGTTAGACATAGGGCTGAACCCAAACCCAAACCCAAAGTGAAAATGGTCAAATTTTTGGCTAGCTCCAAACATATCAATGTTTATACTCAAAAAGGTCGCAAACGTCATTTTGAACTCAATAAAGGTGGTCTCGAGTCCTAATTTGACCGTATGCAAAAAGTAGTTTTTCGGACTAAAATCCGACTGAAGATAAAATATTTAAATAAAATATTTAAATATAAAATCGATAAATATGCGGGTTGTTACATACTCCCCTCTTTAAAGAAATTGCATCCTCGCAATATATAAGATGGAAATAAAAAGTAACAACCATAAAAGCATATTAATCACAAAAGAAATTTGAAATAAGAAGTTCATCTTAAAGAGCATGAGAAAGTAAGTCCGGATGTGTACGCTCAATGAATTCTCTAGATTCCCAAGAGCAATCCTTAGGATTTGTGGACCATTGAACTTTAACAAGAGGAACATCTTTATTTCAAAGTCGTTTGACCTCCGAAGCAATAATTCGAATAGGATGCTGCTCATAAGTTAAATTAGGCGAAACTTCAATCTCTTCCACAACACCGGGCTCAAGAATAGAATCGGAATCCCGAAGGCACTTCCGTAATTGAGAAACGTGAAACACGTCATGCTCGGCAGAAAACTGAGCCGGTAATGAAAGGCGATAAGCCATGGAACCAATGCGTTCAGTGATAGGAAATGGCCCAATATATCGAGGCGCTAACTTTCCCGATCGACTGAAACGTACAACACCCTTCATAGGTGAAACACGAATAAATACAAGATCTCCAACAGAAAATTCTAATTTCATTCTTCGATTATCGGCATAGGACTTTTGTCTATTCTGAGCTTCTTTCATCCTATGACGAATAAGTTCAATCTTTTCTGTGGAATCCCGAATAAAATCTGGACCTAAGACCAGCTTCTCACCGGCCTCAAGCCAACAAGAAGGAGATCGGCATGGCCTACCATAGAGTGATTCGAAAGGAGCCATACCAATACTAGATTGGAAGCTGTTATTATAGGAAAATTCAACAAGTGAAATATGATCTTCCCAACTTCCACCAAAGTCAAGAACACAAGCACGAAGAAGATCTTCAAGAGTTTGATTTACACGCTCAGTTTGTCCATCGGACTGGGGGTGATAAGCGGTGCTAAAATTAAGCTTCGTTCCCAAAGATTTTTGAAGACTCTTCCAAAATCCACTAGTAAACAATGGATTACGATCACTAACAATGGAAGAAGGAACTCCATGCAGTTTAACAATTTCTTTGATAAAGAGTTTGGCCAGAAGGGGAACGGTTCGGTTCGACCGAACGGGAATAAAATGGGCGGATTTAGTAAGTCTATCAACGATCACCCATAAGCTATCATGACCCGAACGAGAACGGGGAAGGCCATTAATAAAATCCATGGAAATTTGATCCCACTTCCAAACTGGAATTTCCAATGGTTGCAATAACCCACCGGGCCTTTGATGTTCGGCCTTGACAAGTTGGCAAGTCATGCAACACTTAACAAAGTTAGCAATATCAGATTTCATTCCCTCCCAGTAATAAAGTCGCTTCATATCCGCGTACATTTTACTACTACCGGGATGAATGGAATATTTGGAACGATGAGAATCCTCTAGAATATCTTTACGAAGATCACTATTATTTGGTACAATAAGTCTACCAAATTTTCGAATGCCGCCACGAGAATCGATATCAAATTCTTTCAAACCTTCAATATCGGTTTTATCCTTAAGATTTTGGCCAAGCAAAGCCAATTCAGGATCTAGCTGTTGAGCTTCAAGAATGCGGTCTAAGATAGAAGGACGAGCCTCAAGGCTACATAAAACAAGAGATGAACATAAATCGGAGACACGATCTCGAATTTCACAAGTGGATAAAACCTCGAGATCCCTCCATTCGGATATCATCATAGAAACAACTGCTTGTTGCTTGCGACTAAGTGCTTCGGCAACTCGATTTCCCTTTTCGGGAGTATAAAGGATACCAAGATCATAAGAGGCAAGGAACTCGAGCCAACGCTGTTGACGCAAATTAAGTTCCTTTTGAGAAAATAAATATTTCAAAGACTTATGATCAGTATAAAGTATAAATTTCTCTCCCAAAAGATAATGTCGCCAAATTCGAAGGGCGAAAACGATAGCCGCGAGTTCTAAATCATGTGTGGCATATCTAGTCTCAGCCGGCTTCAATTGCCTAGAAGCATAAGCAATAACACGTTCCTTCTGCATAAGAACGGCACCCAAACCAACGCGACTAGCATCGGTATAAACAACAAAATCTTGGTTCCCTTCGGGAATAACAAGAATGGGAGCATTAGAAAGGAGTTCTTTTAATTTCTGAAAAGAAGTTTCACATTTGTCTGACCAAATGTATTTAACACCTTTCTTCGTTAAGCCAGTAAGAGGCACGGCAATCTTAGAAAAGTCTTTTATAAAACGGCGGTAATAACCTGCCAATCCGAGAAAGCTACGGATTTCAGTCACGCTCTCCGGTCTCTTCCAATTTTGAATCGCTTCAATCTTTGAAGGATCCACTAATATTCCGGATTCGGAAATAATATGACCGAGAAACTTCACACTAGATTGCCAAAAGTGGCATTAGAAAATTTCGCTTTTAATTGATTGCTTCTAAGAGTTTCCAATACAATCCGAAGATGCTTTTCATGTTCCTCCTCGGTTTTAGAATACACAAGAATATCATCAATAAAGATGAGAACAAACCGATCGAGGAAATCTTTGAAAACTCGATTCATAAGGTCAACGAAATAAGCCGGAGCATTCGTTAAACCAAATGGCATAACTAGCCATTCAAAAGATCCATAACGTGTACGGAACGAAGTCAAAGGGATACTATCCTCTGCAATACGAAGCTGATGGAAACCGGTAGCCAAGTCCAATTGTGAAAAGACTCTAGCACCACTAAGTTGATCAAACAAATCATCAATCCGAGGTAAAGGATATTTATTCTTAATAGTAAGATCATTAAGCTTGCGGTAGTCGATGCAAAGCCTAAGCGTACCATCGGACTTATTTACGAAAATAGCTGAAGCTCCCCAAGGCGAGGAACTAGAGCGAATAAGTTGCTTCGTCTCTAATTCGGATAATTGTTTGCGCATCTCTTCATTCTCCTTATTAGACATGCGATAAGGAGGACGAGTAATAGGTTGAGCTCTCGGTATAAGATTAATTTTGAACTCAATTGCTCGCTTAGGTGGTAGTCCTAAAACGGGCTCAAAGATGTCGGAAAATTCACGAACGACGCGAATGAGAGAAATGACATCTTCCTCATCATCATTATCATTATCACGAGAATTTAAAGAATATAAAGATGCAACCAAAGCGGAATCCGAATCTTTAAGAATAATAGAAATCTGGTTAACAGATTGCGGATGTCGGAGATAAATAGTCCGCTCAGGACACAGGATATGAGCTTCATAATGAGTAAGCCAATCCATACCCAAAATCATTCCAAAGCCTAAGTAATGCATGACATTCAAATCGGCTAGGAAAGAAAAATCGCACAAAATAATCTCCACATCCTTACAAAGCAAACTAAGAGTTGCGGATCCACCAACCGGGTTCGCAATTCTCAAAGAAGTCATTAAAGCAACAACACTTAAAAAAAGTATCGACAAGTTCCTTTGATATAAAAGAATGGGATGCACCTGTATCAAAGAGAACTCTAATAGGTTGATCATGAAATATAATAATGCCATCAAGGACAGAATGAGACATACCTTGACCGTGAGATGTCTTGTCAGGGGCTTGAGCAACGTTTAACTTTCCCTCCTTGCTTTGAAGCTTAGGGCATAGATGCATAAAATGATCTGGATTTTTACAATAGCGACAAGAGCGGGGCTTTGAACACTTGTTCACAAAATGGCCCTTAGCACCATAGTTGAAGCATTTCCCATCACTGGGGGAGAGTGTCTTTTCAGCAGGAGTTGCTTGTTTACCCTTTTTGTTAGGATAAGGACCTTTGAACTTATTAGGCCTTTTCTTGTTGTTGAAGTTTGGTTTGGCAGCCACCACTTCAACATCACTGTCCTTATCAGCCTCCTCAAGACGAAGAGCGATATCAATGAGTTGGTCGAAAGAAATTTCTAACTTTAGAAGTAATGGCTTCTTGAGATTCTTGTTTAAGCCATAGACGAATCTCTGGTTCTTCTTCAATGGGGTTTTGATGTATTCAACCCCATATTTAGACAGTGACTCGAAGGATGCGACATAATCTGTCACAGAGGATTCACCTTGAATAAGGTCTATGAAACGTCGAGCCAATGTCACTTTCTCTGCTTCTGGTACGAATTTTAATTCGAAGTGTTCTCGGAATTGCTCCCAGGTGAGATCCGCTTCATTAATTTCAGAAATAAGAAGTTCGTACCAGTCCAATGCTCTTTCTTGGAGCATACTGGAGGCCACCTGAACACGGTGAAGATCGATAAGATTCATGCGAGAAAAGATTCGATCGCATGTTCTTAACCAAGCCTGGACTTCAATAATAGTTTCGGAACCTTTGAATGGTTTCCCACCCAAGTTGGTATAATCGTTGCACAAGCGTGCAAATCCAGACTTAGGGTGAGTAGGTTCCTGATTAGGACCAGCTGCCTGAGCATTCTTTACTAAATCAAGTTGCTGCTGAGCGGTCATAAAAACTCCATCCTGGGGAGTAACAGTAGATGGTCCAGCTCTAGGACGACCTGGTCTAGACATTCTCTTCTTTAAGGAAGAGAAAAGAAGAAAAGTTATTCTCCAAATAAATATCAAGCAAGTCTTGATAGATAAAACAAGGATACATAAAAGGAAATAGGATGAATCGGTACGAAGACTCGAATTAAATCCTAAGGCACGACCCCTAAGTTGGACTTAGGACGTGATCCTTGTTAAGTTACTCTACATTGTTCCGAAGTTTGGCTCTGATACCAAGCTATGACGCCCCACCTCTATACCCACGCTAGCCAAGAACACCACGGTGTAATGCTGTCAACTAGCACGGAGAATAAGGCTGTTGGGGAGCGACCTTCCATGTAACTTCTTTGAGCGAGCACCGATATGTCAGATAGAATAGCATGCATTTCATTTAAGGAGGAAACCCGACATACCGATACAAACTCAAATCTATCACACGGTGGCTATATATAATCTTCGGAAACAAACATAGAAATAAACATGACATAAATCAGTCACAGACATCCATATCACAAAGGCGGAAAAAGATATGAATATATATATATAACACATGAAAGTGTACATCAGAGTAGTGGTCGGAAAGATCCACGATAATACAAAAGAATAGCAACACGTTCTATACAAAAGAATAAGTACACAACATAGAGTCTATATCTCAAATGTGTACAACCAAAAACTACTAATCTATGTAGTTGCCAAAAGTCAGAATAATCCTAAAGAGAGGTCAAGCAGAAGAACCTGTAACATCTCGGTCTGACCCGAGTATTATTTATAAGAAAATAATAAACGGATCAGTCTAGCTATAAATATCAGATGATATGGTACAAAATAAAAGACATGGCATGAACATGTAATAACCATAATGGCATACTACTATAAGTATGTAATTGAAAGTCAACATGAGATTAATCAATATCACAAGAATCTTCTCAAAGATAAAATAGGGTATCATACCCTAAACTTGTATTCATAACAAGTCAATGACACACGAATTCACCAATGTACAAAAATTGATAAACATATCAATGAAAATCATGAAAATTGGTGAAGCACAAATTCCAGAAATCAACACACGAAATCTAGAAATCACATAAAAGGGGGGGAGGCCTATCACAAGAACGGGAGCATGAAAACTCACCAACACGTGTAACACAAGAACGAGAAGCTATCTCATGGAAGCTATCCATTAAATTTTGACACACGAACAGCCCGAAGACCATGGGGCGCTACCCCACATATGTGATGTAGAAACATCACACAAACGGGGTTTAGTCTCCCTCGTAGACAAAGAAACATCGCACAATTGCTAGTCTAAATCACAAAAATGATCATCATGATCATCAAGAAGTTTCAATTACACTAAGCTAGTAAATATATGAGTTTAGCTTCATGTCCCATAACCACTTGCTTAACTTAAATATTTACGAACAAACTGTAGATCTTCACTAGAAAATTGTCACAAGAGGTTCAGTCGAACAAGTCCAAGAATTAACCGACGAAGCAAACGCAAGCGTTTCATACCACTTGTTTTACTAAGCCGTTTAATTAGATTTCTCATCCGAGTGAGGTAAAGGTTTGTAGATACTAATAGATTGGAAAACGGTTTTAGATACTAATAGATTGGAAAACGGTTTTATAAACGAGCTTTGTATTGAAAATAGAGTTGAAATCGTTTTGATGAAAGAGTTTTGATATTTACTACTAGTATTGAAACCTTTATATTTTTAAAGTGACAAATCACAAAAATGATTGTAGAACAATCAATCACCAAAATTCACATTCAAAGACGTGAATAAAATCCAAAGAAATCGATACTGAATCCATCAAAATGGATATTCCCAAAAATCACAAAGAAAATATCAACGAAGCCGATAATAAATGATAACAACAAAAAGGGAATCAACACGAATCGATTAAAGTTGGAAATTCAAACAAATAGGCAATATAGGCATAATTGGCAAAAGGGAGCAGGTCGGTCAACCAGATCACTGAGTTCGGTTGACCGGACCAGAGGCAGAAATGCTCGGGTAGCAGGTCGATCGACCGGACCCTGAGTTCGGTCGACCGGAGCCTATTACCAGTTCTACCCAAAACAGAGGCAGGGAAATGCTCGGGTAGCAGGTTGGTCGACCGGACCCTGAGTTCGGTCGACCGGAGCCTGTTACCAGCATTCCCACGCCTATCTAATGAATGCCAATCCCGTCCGAATTGCAATCGGTCGAGCAACGACACTAAGGGTTTATGCCCATCGACTACTCGGCCATATAAGCTCTTCGATTCATCACCAAAAACATGATCAAAACATCAAAGTTAGGATTTTCAAAGAATTGAGCTCAAAATACTAAAAATTGGGATATTCACCAAATCAATCCAAACCAAAAGCATTTGCACAAGAATAAGTGTTAGGAATTCATACCTAACAATCGAAGATAAATATAGATTAAGATGTGAGATAAAAATCTCACCTTTAAACCCAAAACAAATGAAGATGAAGCTATAGAGCAATGGCAAGAGCAATCACACTTCAATTCCAACTCAACAACTTTGAATCTAGGCTCTAAAGAGAAACATTTCCTAAGTTAGGTTTAGGAATTTCTGAAATTGATAAGAGAATGAGTTGGAGAAGAAGAAGAGGAGGCTTACCAAAGCTTCTTCTACTAGTTTGGAGCTAGAACTTGATTTGCAAAAGAAAACTAGGGTTTGGAGTTTTAATTTCCCATTCCACTCACCATTAATCTCTTTAGAACTGAAAAGTATAGGGGGAGGGAGTGAATGAAGAGGGGGTTTCAGTTTTGAGTATTAAGTTAGACATAGGGCTGAACCCAAACCCAAACCCAAAGTGAAAATGGTCAAATTTTTGGCTAGCTCCAAACATATCAATGTTTATACTCAAGAAGGTCGCAAACGTCATTTTGAACTCAATGAAGGTGGTCTCGAGTCCTAATTTGACCGTATGCAAAAAGTAGCTTTTCGGACTAAAATCCGACTGAAGATAAAATATTTAAATATAAAATCGATAAATATGCGGGTTGTTACAGATTCCGAAATCAGGCTTATGGCGCTACAAAACACACCTTCCTATCGCAAGGCATGTTTTGGGGGGCAAAGTGTTAACCCACCTTTTGGCAAGGCAACATACAGACGGATTTAACTCAGTCGACTGCACGGTTATCGAGGCTGGAATACTATGGGTTTGATTCGACTACATGAACGAACGATCAATCATGGATAATAAACATGAATATGTGGCTGGGATTCGGCATAGTCGATGGACAAAAAGCGTGGGATACTTGGCATATGGATTTCGACAAAAGTCGAGTTGCTTCGGGTTGCTTGGAGGTTGCTTCAAATCATCTATGGGTTTACTTCGGGTTTTCAGGGGGTTGCTTCGAGTCAGAGGTATGATTTCTTCGGGTCAGAGTTCATCGCTTAGGATCGGCATACTTGAATGAGTGGTCGGTATTCACTTCGGGTCGGCATGGATGGATCTTCGAGTCGGCATACTGGAAGCACTGGGTCGGCATTGAGGAAAATGGATCGGGTCGACATTGAGAAGGGCTTCGGGTCGGTGCTCTTCTGTCTTCGGGACGGCATTCATCCTCAGGTCGGTATTAGAAGATGTGAGGGATCGACATTGTTAGCTTACTTCGGGTCGGCTATGGCTATTCTTCGGGTCGACATATGGTGGAAGTCACTTGGAGGGATCGACATGGAGAGATGACTTAGGGTAGGCAAAGGTAAGGGCTCGGGTCGGCATAAGGATCTAGGGGTCGGCATGGCTTTGGAATGAGATTGGCACAAGGAAAGGAACAAAGGATCGGCATTAGCTTTGCTCCGGGTTGGCTTTGAGATGGACTTCGGGTCGGTGTTAAGGAAAAGTTGGGATGGATCGGCTTAGGCTAGAGAATGAGCTGCTTCGAGTCAATGGGCATTTTGCTTTGGGTCAGTGATGGGATCACTTCGGGTCAATACCCTGGTTTCTTCGGGTTGGCGTATTGTGAACTTGGGTCGGTAGTGATAAAGGATATGGGCTCGACTATGGTTCTGCTGGGCCCATATCAGTAAGGAAGCCCAATAATTGGGGTTTTGCCTATAAATACAGCAGGCGGGGCTTCAAAAAAGGGGATTCTCATTCTGCTCTTCTTCATCTTCTTCTACAAAAAGCTACAATTGTTTCAGAAATTTCGGATTGTAACTATAATCAGATTTCAATATAATAAAAAGGAAAATTCTAAAATGCACGTTGGCCGGAGTTTGCCGAACCACTATAAATCTCGTCTTTTTTACTGCTTTCATTTTAATTTTGATTGTTCTTCATATTTATATCCTCTACATATATTCTATTTGTGATCTATGACTGGATATTGGTGCTTTCACTTGCAATTGGGTGTTTGTAACCAATTTTGGCCCAAACATTACTTAATGATTATGCATTGATTAACGTTGATGTTTGACTGATCTACTATAAAAATCTCACTTGTAGCTAAATGTTAAAATGAAATATTCATATAATTAAGAACTAATCTTTTATTTCAGCATAACATTGTGTATTTTAACCTTTAAGTGTAAAAGCTTCACAAAATTTTCTTCGTAAATTAATTGTTGATGGAAGTAATCCTTTTATTTCATATTTAATATGGGTTCATGCCGGACCAGACCAAAACCAGATCGTATTATATCAAAACCGAACCGAAACCGAACCATTTAAAAGATTAGTATAATGGTTTGTTGGACCCGCTTCCACCCTTACTTTTTCCAAAGACAACCTTATTCGTAAGAGCGAAGAAACCTGATCTTCCAATGAGTTTGTTAGAAATTGCAAGTCTACAAAATAAATGATACAAGAAAAGGAGGGAGAAAAGCTAAATTTGATATTCAGACAGACATAGAGCTTGTGATTTTAACATTATTTAAAATAATCTAGCTTTTGATATTCTTCAAAAGAGAGTGACATTTACCCCAAAAAAGTAGACTGCTACTATCTCCAAAGTGATCAAATTGTTGTAGTTAGGTGTGGACATAAATCGCACCGCTATACGGAAATCGCCCGCACTGGATCGTAAAAACGGTGCGAAAACCCGCACCGAATCTTCTAGCCAAAGAAAATACCCCAAATCAAACCGACCTGCATTGATATGGTTCGGTTGCGGTTTGGAAAATTGAACCGATCGTATTAAACCAGACCGAATCGAAAATTTACACTAGTATTCTTATGATAAAATATAAATTAATATCTCATTTTAGATTCTAACGATGTATATCCTATTTTAAGGTATGTTGTTGTTAGATTAATAATAATCGTTGTCATAAAGGAAGAAGTTAGAGTGTCAGTATAATATTTTTTATCTCGTTTTATTGGATAAATGCTAATTATAATCTTATTCTAGTCATTTTACTTAATGATTAACGTTGATGTTTGATTGATATACTAAAAAAATATCACTTGTAGTCAAATGTCAAAATGAAATATTCATACAATTAAGAACTAATCTTTCATTTCAGTATAACATTGTATATTTTAACCTCTAAGTGTAAAAGCTACACACAATTGCCTTCGTAAATTTATTGTTAATTGAAGTAATTCTCTTATTTCATATTTAATATGAGTTCAAACCAAACCAGACCGTATTACATCGAAACCAAGCCATTTAAAAGATTAGTATAATGGTTTGTATTTTTGAGCCGTCCCGAGCCCACCTTTAGTTGTAGTCCACAAATTGCATCGACTGGATATCACCGAATCTTTCAGCTTCTTTCCAAAGTTCCAAATTCACTTGTTTATTCTTGTGCTGAAAGTGAAAGTGATTCTGCATGTCACCAGCATGATTCATGAATACATGTATACAAGTTGTAATTCTGCATGTTAGGCAACTACGCGTTAGAAGTAGACTTCTACGGAACAACACTGAAGTTTCGAATGTAAGAGAATAGTTTAACAAAACATATATTTAATCAAATAAGTGCGGGAAATTCTTAACATGCATCTTTTAGCTTACACTAAAGAATCGTTGTCTTAAAATGAATTGGATTATATGGTAGTGTATTGTTCTCAACAAGAGTTATATTTATTGTTATACATCTAAATAGTCTAAGATAACTAGTGTTTATTATAGTAAACATAGCATAGGAAAAGTAAATTATTAAATATTATGTTGGACCTGCGATGGATATGGTAATAGATATTCTATATTTGCGTTCTGAGACTGAGCGTCTTGTGGTTTCTGTAGCTAACAATATATGCAATAACAATTCTTATAGCTTCCAAAGAATCTCGTTATTCCATGAATGCATGTATCATGTATGTGTTCAAAGTCAAGACAACCCATGTTGCTAAATATAAAAAACATTCCCATGTGGATGAAGTTCTAACTGGTCAGTTCTGTGATTTATAATCAAACTCTAATATTAAAACTAATTCATGCTTAACATATAAACTCCTCTATGATTTATGGATAGATTGATATAATTTTCTCTGTAGAATATTATACTTCATAGTTGATATCCAAATCAAACACCTCAAAAAATGAATCATTGTATTTTATAATCGATATCCTAATAAAACACCAAAAAAAACAACCAAATTAAAATTGAGGCTGGATATAGATCTGATAACTTTAGAGCCAGCCAGCAAGTAAATATATTAAGTTATTTTGGATTTAGAATCTAAACAATATAAGAAATCAGTTCACAACAAATTTCCTGTAAAGAAATTTCTCAAAGTTGAACCAAAAATAAATATCAATAAATTTCTTTATACATATTTCTTAACTATTTCTATTTTATTTTTTATGGATAAAGTTAAATTCGGTTTATTGATGCTTTTTAAAGAGAGCAATGAACAGAATGAACCAAATATCCAGCTAACACTAAGTCAATGTCAAAATGAACAAACTGATACGCAATATTTCTTGTAAAAAAAAGCAGTTTATAACATGTAGTATATGAGTTGTAATAGATGCTAAAAGGATATAAAATGAGATAAAACAATACTTATGAAAGAAAAATTACACATACCCGACAGTTAGCATTTCTAAGCTCTTCCATTAGATGTGAGATGCTTGATAAGATGTGAGATGCTTGAGTTAGCATTTCTAAGCTCTTCCATTGGATGTGAGGTGCTTGATTAGATGTGAGATGCTTGAGTTAGCATTTCTAAGCTCTTCTATTAGACGTGAGATGCTTGAGTTAGCATTTCTAAGCTATTCCATTAGATGTTAGATGCTTGACTGAACTATTTCAATATTTGTGGATACATGACCAGATGCGTTATTGTTAAATTTGGATGATTCAAATATTTGTTGAGGAGGAAAGAAATTAATTTATTGATTCATTCAATCAATTAATTTGGTTGGTATATGGAAGGATATTTTGGAAGGAAACTAATTAATTAGCCAATCAATTAATTAGTCAATGCATTTGTTGTATGAAAAAATAAATGATTAGGCATGGAGATTCAATCAATCAAAGGAAAGATATGAAAACCAAGATTACGCCATCTATTTGTACTAAAATCAAATCATGCAATTTGGAAAGATATTTGGGTAATCAGGAAATTTATTTTTCTTAATCTCCAAGCAACCTTTCATTATCAAGTCTATTTAAAAGAAGGAAGTTCATCTTCAAATGCAAGTGGGTGTGTGAGAGCATCCACCATTATTCTTCCCTCTCTTTTGTACTCTTTTCTTTAGTGGAATAAAAGAAGTTGTTGGGTCTCCGTGGACGTAGGATATTCATATCCGAACCACGTTAAATCTTCTGTGTCTCTTATTTCTGCTATTGTTTCGTGAAACTGCATAATTGATTTTTTTAAAGTTCCATTGATATCTAAATAGATAATACTAGATCCTGATCAAATAATTCGCTTCCGCTCAAATTAAAACAAATTTCACTACAGTTTGGTATCAGAGCTAGTGTTATTTTTCCTGTTTGGATATTAATGGCTACTTCTAGTAAGTCTGTTGGTAGATCTGGTGTCAGTTATGGAGTAACACGTTTTGACAGAAAGGTAGATTTTGGTACTTGGAAGATGAAGATGGAGGTTGTATTAAAGAAGGAGAAGACTTATAAGGTTGTTTCTGCGCCTGAGAAATTGAAAGGTATTGATGCAGCTGATTTGGAAGAGATGGAAGATGAAGCTCTCACAACAATCCAGTTGAGTCTTTCAAATGAAGTTCTTAGATAATTCTCACAGAAGAAAATGGTGAAGGAACTATGGGATGCATTATCGGATGCATATCAAGACAAGTCTCTCACTAATCGGATTACTCTTCAGCAACAACTCTATTCGTTCAAGATGAAGCCTGGAGCTGATCTCATGGAGCATGTAGATGCTTTGACGACTTTGATTATGAACCTGATGGCAGCGAAAGTTGATATTACCGATGAGGCTCAAGCTGTGATCCTCTTATGTTCCTTGCCTAAGGAGTATACTTCTTTTGTCAATTCCATGATTTATGGCCACAGTTAAATTAGCCTATCTGATGTAAAGGCTGATCTTCATAATGAAGTATTAAGAGGTAGATTGGCGAGCACTATCTTGGATAGTGATACCGAAGGATTATCTGTTTAGAGAGGTAGAGGCCAAAGCAGGTCGAAGAAAGGTGGAGGACGGAATTCTTCACGGTCTCAGTCTAGGTGGCCTAAGAAGTTGAGTTGTCATTATTGTAAGAAACCAGGGCACTTCATAGCACAATGTCCCAAGCTTGAAGGTAGAAGAAAAGATCCAAAGCAAGCCTTAGCTTCTACAGCAGAGAAATCAGATACAGAAAGTGACACCGATGTATTTACAGCTTCTGGCTCTTCTGGGAAGAGCAACTTATGGCTGATTGATTTTGGCGCATCCTATCATATGACACCTGACGCAGCGGATATTACAAAAACAGTGTAGATCGTTGAATGTAGTAATCGATGGATTGGAAGATACTGAATTGCCCGAATTCGTTGATCCGAAGATACCGAACTCTAGCTATCCCGAACTCGTTGATCGCGCACGATACCGGGTTCAAAGATCTTCAATTCTTCGAGCGTTGATCTAGCGCACTAGATTCCGCGAATCGGCTTCTACAATCGTTGAATCGAGCGCACTCGATTATCCGAAAGAGGAGATAGGAGATTACACTCAACTACCAATTTAGATGAAAGCACACAGCAATCAAAAGAGAATTTTATTCAAAAATCAACCAACCTTTACAAATGAGACTCACGGCCTATTTATAGGCGAACAATTTTACAACAGAAATTTCACTAACTCCTAAGTCGTTTCCGACTTAACAAAGTCTCCGACTCAACATAAGTCGTACACGACTTACGACTCAACAGAATACAGACACCATACGACTTACAACAGACGACATATGAAAACAGACGACTTACGACTTATAACAGAAGCGACTCAACATATATGTATTACAAACTACTCACGACCTATAAAAGTTGCGACCTACGACTTAGTATAAGTCGTACCCGACTTATCAATAGATTCAGCTTCCATCAGCGGCAGAAATTATCTCGGTCTAAGAATCAACGGCATCCAGCTGTAATGACTTATTCCCAGATAACTGCCTGTGTATATTAAGTCGTTGGCGACATAAGGAAGTGCCCTTGTTAAGTCGTGGTCGACTTATGACTTCAGCTCCGATAAGTCGGGGACGACTTATGTCCTTATCTTCGTTAGGTCGTGAACTTTTACCAGGTTGTTTGTGCGACTTAAGGAACTGGTTAACTCGTGGACGACTCAAAGCTTGGTTAGGTCGTTCGTGTGCCTGCTCCTTTAACTTGTTGACTCGCGAATCTTCATTAACATCTCCACTAAGTCGGTCATGACTTATAGCGTTGTTAAGTCGGTCCGGACTTAGGCCTTTAACTTTTTTAACTCGTTCACGACTTACAGCTACAACTTTGTCAAGTCGGTCTGGACTTAGGACTTGGCCTGCATCATCCTCCCCTGGTTGAGAGAAATTCGTCCTCGAATTTTCACCTTCCTCTTCCGCGACACAACCATCTTCATGATACGGTAAGAGATGCTTAACGTTGAATACATCAGAAGTGTACACGTCCTCCGGCAACTTCAACTTATAAGCATTTTCATTAATTCGTTTTATGATTTCTACAGGACCAATTTTCCTGGCTTTTAACTTGTTATAAGCGCCCACTGGAAAACGATCCTTTGTTAATACTGCATAAACCAAATCACCTTCATCAAATTCAACATTTCTTCACTTCAGATCTGCAGATCGTTTGTATTTCTCATTTGCTTTCTCCAATCGTTCCTGAACGATTTTATGACATTCCGTCAACCCCTCAACAAACTCAGCAGCTTTCTTAATTGTCCCCTTCGATTGTGGCACTACCGTTAAATCCAACGGACCCTTCGGTAAGCTTGAATATACTATCTGAAATGGACTGAACCCTGTGCTACGATTTACCGCATGATTATGAGCAAATTCTGCCTGGCGTAACTTCACATCCCAACTCTTCAGATTATCTTGTACAAGACACCTCAGCAAATTCCCCAATGATCTGTTAACAACTTCGGTCTGTCCATCCGTTTGTGGATGATAAGCACTACTAAATTTCAGCTTCGTTCCCACCATTTTCCACAGACTCAACCAAAAATGACTCAGAAATCGAGTATCTCTATCCGACACAATAGATTCCGGCAATCCATGAAGTCGATAGATCTCCTTGAAAAACAACTGAGCAACATGAACAGCATCCGCCGTCTTCTTACAAGCAATAAAATGTGCCATCTTCGAAAATCTGTCCACCACAACAAATATAGAATCATTTCCCCTTTGAGTTCTAGGCAAACCCAAAACAAAATCCATACTGATATCCACCCATGGTTTTACAGGCACGGGTAACGGCATATATAAACCAGCATTAGTCGCAGTTCCTTTCGAAACCTGACAAATATGACAACGCTCCACAAACTTCTCTACCTCTTTCCTCATTGATGGCCAAAAGTAAGACTGTGAAATCAACTATAAGGTACGGTCTCTCCCAACATGTCCCTCTTCGTGTAACTCCTTGATAATCTTCATTCTCAGACTACCCTCTGGTATGCACAATCGATTTCCTTTAAAAAGAAAACCATCAACCATCATAAACTCATCAGTCTTCCCTTCATTGTCCCTTTCAACAAATTTATTAAAATAAGAGTCTTCTGCAATCTGCTCCGGCAATAATTCAAAACCAGTCACCTCAACTTTCATTGTCGTCAACAAATGACTCCTCCTACTTAAAGCATCAGCCACTCGATTCGTCACCCCTGACTTGTGTTTAACAATGAAAGTAAACTGTTGCAGATATGCAATCCACGATGCATGTCTCGCTGAAATCTTGTCTTGCCCTTGAAAATGCTTCAATGCTTCATGATCAGTATACAGAACAAACTCTTTCTGAAATAGATAATGTCTCCAGTGTTTAATAGCTTGTACAACAGCATAGAATTCCACATCATATGTACTGTATCGCATCTTCGCTCCTGACAACTTCTCACTGAAATATGCAATAGGACGACCCCTTTGACTTAACACTCCTCCAATCCCAACCTTTGACGCATCAGTATGTAATTCAAACAACAACTGAAAATCAGGTAATGCTAGGATTGGTGCTGTCGTCAACAATTCCTTGATTCGTTCAAAAGCAACTCCTGCTTCCTCCGTCCATGTAAACTGTTTACCCTTCATACAATCAGTCACATGCGCCATCACACTACTAAAGTGTGGAATAAACCTTCGATAAAATGAAGCCAACCCATGAAAACTACGAACTTCCGTTATTGTCTTGGGCTGTGGCCAATCTCTAATCGCTTCGACTTTACTTTGGTCAACCTGTATTCCTTCTTCCGATACAACATATCCCAGAAATAAAACACTCCTCGCCATAAAGACACACTTCTTTGTAGCAGCATAGAATTGTTCTTCACGAAGAATAATTTACACTTTCTTCAAATGTTGAAAATGCTCTTCTGTACTCGCACTGTAGATCAGAATATCATCAAAGTAAACCACCACAAATTTTCCAATGTACGGTCTGAAAATTTGATTCATCACCCTCATGAATGTACTCGGTGCATTCGATAGACCAAACGGCATTACCATCCATTCATACAATCCTTCCCTCGTCTTGAATGCTGTCTTCCATTCATCCTCTGGTCTAATGCGAATCTGATGATAACCGCTCTTCAAATCAATCTTAGAAAAGATTACGGATCCACTGATCTGATCCAATAAATCATCAAGCCTCGGCATCAGAAATCTATATCTCACAGTAATCTTATTCAATGCTCGACTGTCAGTGCACATCCTCCACGTTCCATCCTTTTTGGGTACCAATAAAGCTGGTACAGCACAAGGACTTAAACTCTCCTGCACTCGCCCTTGTTCAAGCAATTCTTCCACTTGCCTCCGCAACTCTTCATGTTCCTTCGGACTCATTCGATAATGTGGTATGTGTGGCAACACAGCACCTGGAACAAGATCTATCTGATGTTGTATATCCCTCAACGGTGGCAATTCCGTTGGTAACTCCTCTGGAAATACATCGTCAAATTCTTTCAAAACTGGCTTTGCTTCTTCCGGAATTTCAACCTCTTCTTTGCTCTCACGCCCAATCAATAAAAATACTTCAGGCTCCTCCTCTACTTCCTTCACAAACTCCTTCAAAGATAACAAAGTTTTGAGCTCTTCAATCTCCTCCAACTTGTTTTCCTCCTGTTGTCGCTTCTTTGGAACTAGAGTAATCTTTATGCCTTCAAACATGAAACTGTAACTGTTGGTACGCCCATCATGTTGTACTGCTCTATCATACTGCCACGGTCTCCCCAGCAACAAATGACAAACGTCCATATCTACCACATCGCACCAGATTTCATCTTTATATTTCTTCCCAATTGAAAACTTCACACAAGCCCTTCGTCCAACCTTCACCTCCCCGCCTTTCCTCAACCAAGCTAGCTTGTATGGCTTCGGATGTTTCTCAGTCTTCAATGCCAACTTCCTCACAGCTTCAGAAGAAATTATATTATCACAGCTTCCAGCATAAATAACAAATTTGCAAACTTTCCCCAGAATAGTACATGTTGACTGAAAAATATTGCTCCTCAACCAACTACAATCCTCCTCTTGCTTTGGTGTTAAACAGGACCTCTTCATCATGAGATTATAACCTTCGTCTCCCGAAACTTCTTCTTCCTCCTCATCAGGTGGTGAATTGGAACATTCAGCTTCTTCATCCTCAACCTCCGCTATCATAGTTCTCTTCTTCGGCTTTGGACATTCATTACTTTTGTGGCCCAACTCTTGGCAATTATAACATTTGAAACCATTGTTAACCTTTGTCTTCTCAGCCTCCTTTACTACTGGTCTACTGATAGGTTTAGAAACATTAGAACTTCCACCAACACCCTTCACTTGATTGTTAGAATTAGTAAACACACCACTTCCTCGTCGTCCCTGTTTCTCCCAAGCTAACGCTTTCTGATGTGCTTCCGCTACAGATCTGGGATCAAACATATTAACCATATCCTGAATCTGCATTCGCAACCCTCCAACAAACCTAGCTGTTAATTGTTCTTCTGTCTCCATAATATCATTCCTTGCAATTAGTTGATAAAATTTGTCAGCATAGTCATTCACAGATTTCGTTCCTTGTCTCAAGTTTTGCAATCTCTGATACATAAGCGACTGATAGTTATAAGGTAAGAATGTTGCTTTCATCAATTTCTTCATCTTCTCCCAAGATTCAACTTTTGACTTTCCCATCCGATCACGTGTAAGTTTGGTCTGCTGCCACCATGCCAAAGCTCTACTCCTCAGCCTCGTAGCAACCAACTTCACTCTACGATGTTCTGGAACTTCTTTGAAGTCATAAATCTCCTCAACATTAGCCACCCAATCTAGAAACTCCTCTGCTTGCATACCATCTTTGAATTCAGGAATTTCAGTCTTCATCCCCGTCTCCCACTTGTGATCATACTCAGAGTAATTTCTTCCTTGTCCTCGAACACTACCACCATCATACTCCTCTTCAAAATAAGATGTATATCGTTGTCTATCTCGTCCACCCACATCTCTACTACCATTACGTCTTCCACCATCATCCCTTCTATCTACATTCCTCCGTTCACGATCATTCACGTTCCTCCCACGCCCTTGATCATTTTCAACACTTCTGTCTCGATTGGATTGTGGTGAGACTCTACTTCCTCCATGGTTAGATTCCGGTGAAACCCTTCTCCGATTTTGATTCATTTCTAACATCATCTTCTCTAACCGTCCAATTCCTTCGTTAAGCTTTTACTAAAGTTTTCATTGATTCTTTGCTCCATCTCATCAGCTTCTTCTCTTCGATACAATGCTTCTACGTTTTGGTGACGATTAGCTCTTCTCGGCGGCATATTTGAAAACTTCACAAAATTCTTCAACCCTTCAAAATTCAAACACCTTTCGTACTTTGATCCAAAATGAAATGGATCGAAACTTCCACTTTTGTTGCAACTTTGCGATGAACACGATGAACACAACTTCTCCAAATCACAAATCCGATCTTCAAACTTCACTACAAAGTCGAACAACTTCAACTAGCTCTCGGCCGTGATAAACAAAACTTCAAATCTTCAAAATGATTAGGCTCCAAGTCTCGATCTAGCTATGATTGGCTAGAACAAGCTCCGATACCAAATGACGCAGCGGATATTACAAAAACAATGTAGATCGTTGAATGTAGTAATCGATGGATTGGAAGATACTGAATTGCCCGAATTCGTTGATCCGAAGATACCGAACTTTAGCTATCCCGAACTCGTTGATCGCGCACGATACCGGGTTCAAAGATCTTCAATTCTTCGAGCGTTGATCTAGCGCACTAGATTCTGCGAATCGGCTTCTACAATCGTTGAATCGAGCGCACTCGATTATCCGAAAGAGGAGATAGGAGATTACACTCAACTACCAATTTAGATGAAAGCACACAGCAATCAAAAGAGAATTTTATTCAAAAATCAACCAACCTTTACAAATGAGACTCACGGCCTATTTATAGGCGAACAACTTTACAACAGAAATTTCACTAACTCCTAAGTCATTTCCGACTTAACAAAGTCTCCGACTCAACATAAGTCGTACACGACTTACGACTCAACAGAATACAGACACCATACGACTTACAACAGACGACATATGAAAACAGACGACTTACGACTTATAACAGAAGCGACTCAACATATATGTATTACAAACTACTCACGACCTATAAAAGTTGCGACCTACGACTTAGTATAAGTCGTACACGACTTATCAATAGATTCAGCTTCCATCAGCGGTAGAAATTATCTCGGTCTAAGAATCAACGGCATCCAGCTGTAACGACTTATTCCCAGATAACTGCCTGTGTATATTAAGTCGTTGGCGACTTAAGGAAGTGCCCTTGTTAAGTCGTGGTCGACTTATGACTTCAGCTCCGATAAGTCGGGGATGACTTATGTCCTTATCTTCGTTAGGTCGTGAACTTTTACCAGGTTGTTTGTGCGACTTAAGGAACTAGTTAACTCGTGGACGACTCAAAGCTTGGTTAGGTCGTTCATGTGCCTGCTCCTTTAACTTGTTGACTCACGAATCTTCATTAACATCTCCACTAAGTTGGTCATGACTTATAGCGTTGTTAAGTCGGTCCGGACTTAGGCCTTTAACTTTTTTAACTCGTTCACGACTTACAGCTACAACTTTGTCAAGTCGGTCTGGACTTAGGACTTGGCCTGCATCAACAGCTGATAGGAACTGCTTTTCCACTTACCATGAAATTGATGGAGGAGAAGTTCTGATGGGTAATGATGCTTCTTGTCGTTTGGTTGGTGTTGGTAGTGTGATGATTAGGATGTTTGATGGTGTTATTCGTATGATCACCGATGTTAGACATGTACCTGATTTGAGGAGGAGCTTGATTTCTGTTGGGGCATTGAGTAGACTTGGCTTGAAAATTGTAGTGGAAGGAGAGAAAATGAAGATATCGAAGGGTTCCATGATTGTTATGATAGGTGTGAGGGCAGGAAATCTTTATCTATTAAAGGGCACTACTGTAATTGGTGAATCAGCTTCTGCTACATCTGTTGATTCGGATTCTTCTAGATTATGGCACTTACGGATGGGTCACATCGGTGAGCACAGCATGGATGAGTTGAGAAACGAGGATTGATTGATGGAGTTCATCATTCAAAACATGGTTTTTGTGAAGAGTGTGTTCTTGGAAAGCAAACAAAGATTTCTTTTGGTATAGGAGAGCGTAAAGCAAAAGTTGTCCTGGAGTATGTTCATACAGATGTCTGGGGTCCCTCCCCTTGTCAGTCTTTAGGTGGAGCCAGGTATTTCGTTTTATTTATAGATGATTTCTCTCATAAAGTATGGGTATACTTTCTTCAGTCAAAGAGTGAAACCTTTGCCAGGTTTCAAAAGTGGAAATCTATGGTTGAGAAGCAGTCAGGGAAGAAATTGAAAGTTCTCCGTTCAGATAATGGCGGTGAATTTGTATCACATGAATTCATCGATTATTGTGAGTCTAAAGGCATTAAGAGGCATTACACTACACTAGGCGACCCCCAGTCTAATGGAGTAGCAGAAAGGATGAATCAGACATTATTGGAGAGAACAAGATGCCTCAGACTGACTGCTAAATTGAAGAAGGGATTTTAGACTGAAGCTTTATCTATGGCGGCTTTCCTCATCAACCGCACACCTTCTACTGCCATAGATATGAAGATCCCTGAAGAAGTATGGAAGGGAGATCCTGTTAGGTATTCATTTCTCAGAGTGCTTGGTTTCCCAGCTTATGTGCATGAGAGTAAAGGGAAGCTGGAACCTAGAGCTCGCAAGTGTAGCTTTCTAGGTTATAGGAGAGGAGTGAAGGGATATAGGTTGTGGTGTCCTATTAGCAAGAAGATCTTTATGAGCAGGCATGTGACTTTTGATGAGAAGGCTATGTTGAAGGTGGAGCCTTCCTCATCGGATGACAATGAGAGGACATTTAAAGTATACCAGACATAAAGCAAGTCATATGTTGATTCTTTCCATAGACGTTCAGATGGTGTTTCCGATGACACTGTGGTTGATGAGGGTAATATCGATGTTGGTACAGAGGATCAAACTCAAGGTGGAGCTCATTCAGAATCTAAGCTTGTCAGACAAAGAAGAAAGCCTAAGTGGCTCGATGAGTTTGTTGGATTGAGCATCGAAGATATTAACTTCGATGATATGGCAACATATGCTTTGAATGTTGTCCATGATGAGCCCTGTGATTAAAGAGAAGCTATCGCATCAGTTAACAGTTCCAGTTGGTTAGTTGCTATGGAGGAGGAGATTGAATCATTGTAGAGAAATCATACTTGGGATATGGTTCCTCTTCCCACCGACAAGAGAGCTATTGGATGCAAGTGGATCTATAGAGTGAAAGCTGGTGAAAATGGTAATCTCAGATACAAGGAAAGATTAGTCGCAAAGGGGTATGTTCAGAAGAAGGGGGTAGATTATCATGATATCTTTGCTCTAGTGGTTAGGCATACTTCTATACGTATTCTTTTGGCATTAGTTAGTCATTATGATATGGAATTAGAGCAACTAGATGTCAAAACTGCATTCTTGCGTGGTGATCTGGATGAGGAGATTTATTTAAAGCAGCCGGAATGGTTCATTGATAGTAGCAGACCAGATTATGTTTGCAAACTCAACAAATCTCTATATGGACTAAAGCAGTCTCCTAGACTATGGTATATGAGGTTTGATAAGTTTATGCTTTCACAGGGATACTCCAGAAGTTTCAAAGACCAGTGTGTTTATTTTAGGAGATGTGATGGTGATATGATTTATTTGTTGTTATATGTTTATGTTGATGATATGCTGATTGCATCTCGGAGTATGGTCAGAATTAAGGAGTTGAAAGCGGAGCTCAGTAGAGAGTTTGACATGAAGGATTTGGGAAAGGCACAAAGAATATTGGGTATGGAGATAATCAGGGATAGGAAGCGGAGAGAGTTAAGGCTCACTCAAGCGCAGTACATCGAGAAGGTCCTCGCTCGATTTGGAATGGAGAAAGCCAAACCGGTTGGCACTCCATTAGGCTCTCATTTTAAGTTGTCAAAAGACTTATCTCCCTCATCGGAAGAAGACAAGAGGTATATGGCTGATATACCTTATTCTAGTGTTGTTGGTAGTCTTATGTATGCGATGGTGTGCACAAGACCAGATTTGGCTCATGTAGTGGGTGTTGTGAGTCGATATATGTCTAACCTAGGCAAAGAGCATTGGCAAGCTGTGAAGTGGATTCTTAGATATCTTCGACGCACTTCTTCGGTGGGCTTGTTATATGGTGGAGTGGATGGTGACATCTTTCTTAGAGGATACCGTGATTCTGATTATGCTGGGGATAGAGATGCTAGGAAGTCAGTGTCGGGCTATGTTTTTACACTTGGCATAGGCTCGATTTCATGGAGGCCAAAGCTGCAATCTATCATAGCTTTATCGACTACAGAAGCAGAGTTGATATCGATTGTGGAAGCAACAAAGGAAGGATTATACTTACTTCAGTTGTTGGATGATCTTTCAATGGTGCAGCAGACAGTAGAGCTATTTTCAGACAGTCATAATGTGATTCATCTTGTAGAGAATCAAGCTTATAGTTCACGAACGAAGCACATTGATGTTAGAGGTTTCTTTCTTATGCTTGAGGAAGAACAAAGAGTGATCAAATTGTTGAAGGTGAGTACTTTGGATAATCCTTCAGATATGACGACAAAGTCACTTCCAAAGGACAAGTTTGAGCATTGCTCAAACTTGATCAGTTTGATTCCTGTTACTTGAGCGCCATTGGGCGCTAGACCCAACAACTTCTATGTTGATTGCTTGATGATAAGATGATAAAGAGATATTGTTATATTTGAATCAAGGTGGAGTGTTAAATTTGGATGATTCAAATATTTGTTGAGGAGGAAAGAAATTAATTAATTGATTCATTCAATCAACTAATTTGGCTAGTATATGGAAGGATATTTTGGAAGGAAACTAATTAATTAGCCAATCAATTAATTAGTCAATGCATTTGTTATATGAAGAAATAAATGATTAGGCATGGAGAATCAATCAATCAAAGGAAAGATATGAAAACCAAGATTACGCCATCTATTTGTACTAAAATCAAATCATGCAATTTGGAAAGATATTTGGGTAATCAGGAAATTTATTTTCTTAATCTCCAAGCAACCCTTCATTATCAAGTCTATTTAAATGAAGGAATTTCATCTTCGTATGCAAGTGAGTGTGTGAGAGCATCCACCATTATTCGTCCCTCTCTTTTGTACTCTTTTCTTTAGTGGAATAAAAGAAGTTGTTGGGTCTCCGTGGACGTAGGATATTCATATCCGAACCACGTTAAATCGTATGTGTCTCTTATTTCTGCTATTGTTTCTGTGAGATTGCATAGTTGATTTTTTTAAGTTCCATTGGTATCTAAATAGACAATACTAGATCTTGATTAAATAATTTGCTTCCGCTCAAATTAAAACAAATTTCACTACAGTTATTGCTTAGCAAAATTAATTTTTGGGTACTGATATACTGAGATCTGAAAGCGGAAAATGAGTACAAGCACATAATTAGTTTTAGTAGACTGTATAAATTTCATTTTAAAAGGTGGAACCCAGTGCATGAGGCTTCCGCATGATAGCGGGCTCTAAGGAGGTCGATAATGTAGCAGCATTTCCCTTGCATCGCGAAGAAACTATTTCTAGACTCGAACCTGGACGTCCGGATCACCATGCGCGTGACCTAACCGTTGCGCCAAGGCTCCACCTCATATTTCATATTAAAATGGAAAAAATTATACCTTTCAAAATATTCATCAATTACTGGAATTTTGATATTTGAATACACCTTTGTTGCTTTACTCGAGTCGTAAGTGAACGACTCTACAGTAAAAACTTTTTGCGCTAATTTATGCAATCTAAAACGGGTTAGCTACTATAGTTAATGTGCAGCAACGTGGATAGGCATTATTGATGTAGGAATTTTTTATAAACTTCTTTAAATTTTATAAAACTTGATTAACTTTATAAAAATTAGCTAATTTATGTAAATTTAGTTAATTTTTTATAGAACTTAGCCAACTTAGTTAAATATTTATAAAACTTAATTAATTTTTATTAATTTATTTAATTTTTATAAAACTTAGTTAACTTATTTAGTTTTTATGAACTTAGTTAATTTTTATAAAGCTTAGCTAATTTTTTAAAAATCTTTTGAATTTTCAACTCACTAAAAGACCTTACACATAGAAAAACAAAATTATCTATTATATGGAAAACTAATTAATACATATTTCTATGGCAAACTATATAATCTTCCACATCTATATATTCGGCTTTATCATAAAAATAATTTATATCATACACAGATATTCAAGTTAACCTATGCTTATGAATTGCTGCCTGGTCAACTATATAGCAACCAAGTTGACCTCCAAGTGTTAAAAAAATTACAAACGTTTATATGTATTTCCAATATATTATTTTATTCACGGCAATAGAAATACTTAAGAAAATGTTCTTTGCTTTCAAAGGTCTGTATCAACACACATTTGGACATCTTACGCTATTTAATTACACAACAAATGCAATGATAGTAGCAATACATTATGTGAACCAAAATGTTGTTTAGAAAATGACAATAGTAACAATGCAGTGATAATAGTAACTGTTGACCCTAAAAATGGGCATCCACACCCATAGAATCTCATGGAGATTAAACAAAGAATGGAATTGAAAACAAAGCAGAAGAAGTAAATGAACACACAGATTTTTGTAGTGGTTCGGCAACCTTGGCTCACGTCCACTTCATATTTTTATTGATATTCCACTCGATTATCATTACAAGAGTGTTTGGATCAGCTGAAATCCATTAGTAAAAAAGTGAAAAATAAAACTGGTAGAGCTTCGGTAGAGAAAGCAGTCCCCTTTTCCGATGCCGTGACTGCTGTATTTATAGGAGAAGACGTGCACGGATCGAACCGAAATTTTGGCAGAAGGTTCAGGAGACCAAGACGAGGCGACCAAAAAATTTGCAGGCCCATCGGGGCCTACAATAGGTCGGTACCGACCCCTATAAATGCATGCAAATGGGCTGTGATCCTTATGAGGAATGCCCTGAGATGTTAGCTACTTGCTCCCCAAATTTCGTGCAATTCTGACGTACGGTTTGTGAGATATCACATTTTTTATGAAGTAGTGTTGCTTGAATTCTGATTTCTGTGATCCCTCTAGAGGGATACGTACCGATCCCTCCAACTTGCTCCAAATGCCAAGCAATCCCTATGGGGTGTTCCACATGTCCTAATTAGCTTATACTCCAAGTTTCATGTTGATAGCATATGTTGATTTTAAGTTATTGATCGATCAATGTTGCAATATGTAGTGAAAGCTGAATATGGACGATCTCTTCTATACTGATCCCTTTTTATACCGATCCCTTTTTATACCGACCCCTTTTATAGCGACCCCTTTTGATAGGATAATTAATTTGCCTATAACTTGAGCATACGAACTCCAAATGACTTAAAACTTGGAATGTAGCGTCATGGGGCCTTCCTTGTCACTGTGTATCAATCTTACCAAGTTTGGGACATTAATTGAGGATATGTACCGATCTCCTAAGGAAAGGGATAGGACCTGAACCCTCGTCTAGGGGAGGCATTATTCCATACTTAGAATATTATTGAGAGTTTATCCATTGGCCTCGGTTGATCGTCCTTCGTATCATTTCCTGCGCTTGATCTCTAAGCCTAAAAGTCATCTCTCCGGGCTATCTTCCTCGATGATCGTCTAGTCTAACTTTTCCAGTCGGTATAAATATAGCCAGGCCAAAAGGCTGGATACCACTTGCCCCCTAAAGTACGTCTTATCGCGTACATGACGTGCTTTGAATTGAAGCAAGTTAGAGTCTCCAGAAACAAATCCATCCAGTTTCCTGAATATTCGTTATCCTTCAATTTTATCCTCCCAAAGTGTTGTATCCCTCTTTGATCGTTATGACTCTTAGTCAATTCCCAATAGTATAAATTCAAGATTGTATTCTATCAGTGGTTATCTGTGTTCGGTTCTACAGGATTAATAAGCTTTGGCTATCTGATCCGGTCTTTTCTTTAATAACTCCCAGTGAATATTCAATTTCTGTCGATTTCAAGAAGTCGAATTTTTTGAATATACACATGCACGTTCAGGTACACGTTCTTGTCATTAGCTCCTGGATGCGTTTTATATGCTCATGAGTTGTCACCAGTTCCTTCTAGTTTAGTTGCAATTCGATTGCAATTCCTTGTTTATATTTTTTTTGTGAAATAGGGGTTGTAATCAGCCACTCGATGAGAGGGGACTTCAAGTTCTACAGGGATGATGGCCTCGGTGCTGAAAGCAAGGGTGAATGGAGTACGACCAGTCGCAGACTCATGGATAATTCTGTAAGCCCATAATGCTGTTGGGATTTCATCCACCCATTTACCTCTAGCCTTTTCCAAACCTCTCTTTAGAATGGACTTTATGATTTTGTTCACAGCTTCAACCTGTCCATTTGCTTGAGGGCGAGCTAATACCGCAAATCTCTTTTCAATATGATACCGACGGCAGAGGTCTTTAAATTTAGCGCTGTCAAATTGGGCTTCATTATCGGTTATAATGGTTCGTAGAAGGTAAAAATGACAGATGATGTCCCGGACAACAAAGTTGATTATTTTCTTCGGCGTGATCATGGTTAAAAGTTCTGCTTCAACCCATTTAGTGAAGTAATCAACTGTTACGATGGCATATTTCGCACCACCTTTAGAATCGGCAAGAAGCTGATGATGTCAATACCTTAAGTGGTAAATGGCTATAGAGTGACCATTTGAGTAATTTTTGTTGGCGGGGCTCTCGGAATTTTTGCAAACATTTAGCACTCGTCGCATTGTCTAGCATGATCAGCTGCATCTCGATTGATAGTTGGCCAGCAATACCTGTAGCGGAGTATTTTCTTTGTCAGGGTTTGCCTCCTAGTGTGATCGCTGCATTCTTGTTCATGGACTTTTCTTAATACTCGTTTGATTTCATCATGGGTGATACACAGAAGCAGGGGAACGAAGAAACCCTCTCTATACATGACTCCTTCTTGGATGATGTAGCATGAAGCTTTTAGGAGGATCTATCGTTTTTCATTCCTCCATTCAAGAAGAATTCCCCATTGCAGATATTCTTTGATAGGAGTCATCCATGACTCCTTATCTGGCTTTGTCTCCAAGATCTAGTCGATCTCCATCTACCAATGCTTGGAATGTTAAGTACTTCAACCGGGATAAAGTTTATTTATTGCGCATCCTCAGAACTGGCTAGCATGGACAATGACATGGCTTTTTCATTTTGTTCTCTAAGGATGTGTGTAATGGTGTAATACTCAAAGTCGGCCAGTAGCTTTTGGACCCAGCTGAGATAAGGGGCAAGATGCTGCCCCCTAGTAAGATAATCTTCCCTGACTTGGCGTACTACTAACCAGAAATCACAAAAGATATGTAAAGTTTCCACTCCCAGTTCTCCCGCAAGTTCGAGCAGACGATCAAGGCTTCATACTTAGCTTCGTTATTTGTTGCAGAGAAGTCGGGTTTCAGGGCGTAGCAGATCGATCGTTCCTCAGGAGCCATTAACGCAACTCCGAAGCCAGAACATCGATCATTGGAAGTTCCATCTGTGTACATTTTCCATCAGTTGGTCGGTCCTCCACTACCCTTCGGATAGTCGTCCGATGCAGTGAATTAAGATATGAAGTATGCTAATGTTTGTCCATGGATAGCTCTCCGAGGGAGATAAGTGATATCGAATTGGCTTAGCTCGATATTTCATTTGAGTAACCTTCCAGACGTCTAAGGTTGCTGTAGAACCTATCGTAATGGCTGGTCGGTATAGACGTTAATGAGGTGAGCCTGTCAATGCTTGCTTACATCATATACTGGTCTTTGGATCCGTTTCTCTTCGCATAGCATTACAGTGCTTATGGCGTGTACCGACATAGCTAAATAGATGTATAAACCTTTGTTATCCGGCGGCTTGGATAGGATGAGAGGTCTCTTCAAGTGATCTACCAGAGCTTAAAATGCATAAATGTAGCCTTGAATCCATTCAAAGTTTCTTTTCCATCTCCCGATTAGGTCGAAGAAAATAGTACACTTGCCAATGGCCCTGGAGTTGAATCGGCTTAGGGCGATGACCTCCTATTTAGACTCTATACCTGCTTGATTGTCTTCGGTACCTAGATGTCTTTGATTGCTTGAATCTTCTTAGAGTTGGCTTCAATTCTGCGAGAGTTGAGCATTAAATCGAGGAACTTCCTTGACGCAATGCCGAAATAGCATTTCAGAGGACTGAGTTTCATTCCATATCCTCGGACAGAACTAAACATCTCCGCTAAGTCATCGATATGGTCGTTTGATCATCGTGAGTACACAAGCGTATCATCCACATATATTTTCGTTGATTGCCCGATCCGGTCTTTGAACATCCTATTAACCAGTCTTTGGTAAGTAGCTTCAGCATTATTTAGTTTAAACGGCATCACAACATAACAATTTAGCCCTAGATCGGTAATGAAGCTGATGTGCTTCTGGTTGAGGACGTGCATTGGGATCTGGTTGTACTCGGAGTACATATCCATAAATGAAAGCAGTTCATATCCAGCGGCCGAGTCTACCAGCTAGTTGATCCTCGAAAGTGGAAAGCTGTCTTTCGGGCATGCCTTGTTCAAGTCTGAGTAGTCGGCACACGACCACTACTTTCCATTAGTTTTTCTCACAAGAACTTGATTGGATACCCATTTCAGGCAGAGGGTGTGGCGTGTAAACCTATTGTTTTTGAGTTTATCCACTTCCACATTAAGTCCAACAGACCTCTCTGGATTAATGACGCGTCGCTTTCATCTCACCGAGACATGCCTCGGATCGATATTCAATGCATAGCTCGCGATAGTGAGTGAGATCACATGAATGTCAGAATGGGTCCAAGTGAACACATCAAGATTCATTTAGAGAAAGCTAGCTAATTCCTTCATCATCGTTGCTCTGAGCTGTGATCTGATCTTTAGTACCCATGATGGGTCGCCATAGCTGACTGTAATATCGACTATCAGTTCAGGGGGTGTAGTCATGGATTCTTTGAGTTTAAATGTAACTATTTCACGTAACAACCAACGTGGAATCTGGTTGGGACGGTCAATGATGATGGTTACTCCGATCGAATCCTAGAGTCTTGTCATGAGTTATTAAGTCTGATAGTGAAGGGCTCTAAATGCTTTGAGCGATTATCTACAAATGACCAAAGATCAAGCTTAGAAGCACGTTGAAGCAAATGTCGAGTAGGGGTCAGCCTCGAGTTGCGTGAAGCTGCATAGCTGACTCTTGCTTTGAGTTTTAATCTACTTGTGTATTCGAGTAACATGCTTTCCATTCAATGTACTGGCGATATGTTGCTCATCGTTCAGGTTGGAGTGATGGTCGGTTGCTAATGAGCTTGGGCATCGATTCGACCATTCTATCTCTAGGAATCCTTTCGGTCATAGCCCCGAGTCGTTGTTAACACTATATATAAGTTATAATATTGAGCTATTGCAGCCAGTCTTTGGATGATCACACTTCTGCTCTCAGTTTCGGGTTGATAAATGTACTGCATGGATGGTCGATTCTCGTCCTAGCTATGTTTATACTCCCATCTAAGCTCCAAAGACATAGAGTTGGTTGATGAATGGTCGGTTCACATTCAACTTGTTTCTCGCTCGTGCCCCAAGTTTGGGGCATACATCGATAAGTAAGGAGGCAAGCCATGTCCACTTTAGCTTTACACTTTTTCCTGTTGGCTCGTGGGATCAGGTTAATTGATGGAAGGCCGATTCTTGCCTATCCTGGATTGTATTCTTGTTTTTTCTTCCAAGGGGAATACTTTGATGCTCCATCGGATTTCGGGCATGAGTTGGGTACGGGATAGTCAACCACATCCACTTTGATTCATATTCTCTAATCAGATCTAGGGGTAGAGTTGGCTCAGATGCAGTCGGGTCATGCGCATCCGGTTTCATACTCCTCCTGACGGATTGAAGGAGGGTGCTGGAGAATTAATGATCAAGTCTTTGTGGTTTATTCTCTTATCCGCACTCTGGTGATCATAGTTTTTCGAGGGACATCTAGGTCATATCTGTTTGTGTTTGGTGCGGATCGATATTGACCATTGACCCAGCGACACAATATTGTCAGTCGCCCGTAACATCGGACGTCGTTCTGATTAGTTTTGTATTAAGGCCTTCTTGCGGTCATTGCCTTAAGTCGTAAAGAACACTAAGCTGGAGCTATAATGAGCTACCGTATTCAACTTTTAGTGATTTGTACTCCTGCCCACAGCATTGATTTGGCAAGGCCATAAGTTGGACAGTCGAATTCCATCCTTGGCGAGTTTATACTCTTCCTGTCGATTTCAGGCTGATGTTTGTGGAATAGAGAACGTTCGGAATCCACTCATCTATTCATTCATGTTTATATTCCAGTCCGCACTCTGGGGACTTAGAGTTGTTTTGCGGACAGTCGGTATCCTCTCGATTTATGTTTATACTCCAATCTGCACTCTGGGGACTTAGAGTTGTTTCATGGGCAGTCTGTATCCGCCCGATTTATGTTTATACTCCCGTCCTCACTCTGGGAACTTAGAGTTGTTTCGTGGGCAGTCGGTATCCACCCAATTTATGTTTATACTCCAGTCCGCACTCTGCGGACTTAGAGTTGTTTTGTGGGTAGTTGGTATCCGCCCAATTTACATTTATACTCCAGTCCGCACTCTGGGGACTTAGAGTTGTTTCGTGGGCAGTCGATATCCACCCGTTTTATGTTTATACTCCAGTCCGCACTCTGGGGACTTAGATTTGTTTCGTAGGCAGTTGGTATCTGCCCAAATTGTTTATACTCTAGTCCGCACTTCGAGGACTTAGAGTTTTCTCGTGGGCAGTCGTTTTTCCACCCGATTTGTTTATACTCCAGTCCGCACTCTGGGGACTTAGAGTTTTCTCGTGGGCAGTCGTTTTTCCGCCGGAATTGTTTATACTCTAGTCCGCACTCCGAGGACTTAAAGTTTTCTCGTGTGCAGTCGTTTTTTCGCCCGAATTGTTTATACTCTAGTCCGCACTCCGGGGACTTAGAGTTTTCTCGTGGGCAGTCGTTTTTCCACCCGAATTGTTTATACTCCAGTTCACACTTCGGGGACTTAGAGTTTTCTTGTGGGCAGTTTCCACCTGAATTGTTTATACCCTAGTCCGCACTCTGGGGACTTAGTTTTCTCATGGGCAGTCGTTTTTCCACTTGAATTGTTTATACTCCAGTCCACACTCGGGGGACTTGGAGTTTTCTCGTGGTCAGTCGCTTTTCCGCCCGAATTGTTTATACTCCAGTCCACACTCCATGGACTTAGAGTTTTCTCGTGGGTAGTCGTTTTTCCACCCGAATTGTTTATACTCTAGTCCACACTCCAGGGACTTAGAGTTGGTCGCTGGACGGTCGAATCACATCCATTCATAAAATGGGATTCTGCCCACAGCATTCAGGATGAAACTTGGCAATAAAATAGTCGATTCTCGTCCACTTGATAATTGTGGCTCTTCCGACTTAAGTTGAGGAGGTGGTAGGTGATGGATGATTGGATCGTATCCACACTGGGGTTGGATGATCAAGTCTTTCCCAACTTGCTCCGTATTCTTTCTAGGAAATGAAGATAATGAGTTATTGAGTAGAAAAATTAAGTTGCATCCGGTTCAGGCTGCAATCGTGCCCATTCGTTAAAATTTATGGCTAACAAGTAGGCAGTCCATCACGGCTACTTTAAGTCGGGCTTTCGAACTGCCTCTTGTGTTCAGGGCAGGAGTTGATGCGTAGATGATCAAACCACATCCACTCTAGTTAGATCCCGACATCACTGAGCTTCAGGAGAGGCCTATATATTTCATCGAACTTTATTTTATAACCCGAGGAGTGGATGATCGTTCCACATTCGTTCCAAGCCTTGCTTAGGTCTCCAAGTCAAATATGGAGGTCGATGAATGGACGGTTAGTTGTGCCCGCTTTGTATTGGATTCTGACCGTGATGAGCTTTTCTATCTCTAGTCCTTGGCCCCAAATCAGAGGCACAGGGTTGCTGATGAGCGGTCGAACCATGCTCGTCTTGATGAAACTCCATAGGTCCGATCACGGTCTCCGGGGATTGGCTGACGGCCAACTTTGAGTACTTGCTCACCTGCATCATTTTGGAAGTAGTTTAGTTCAAGTTGGTCGTAGTTTACAGCACAATTGAAACTGAATAGAAATAATTCAAAGAAGATCGAAATAAATCTCATTGATAAGCGAAGCAACATCGTGTGCTCGCTATTCCACTTTTCCCCTAGCTCCTTTCAACGGGATGTCGACCATCAACGGTCCAATTGATAATCAGTGTTCTTTATTGATAGGCATCGAAAGTTCCTTGCTCGCGATTCTGTAGGGCTTGCACATACTATTGAAGCTTTCCCTTCCGAATCAACTTTTCGATCACATCTCGGAGGTGTTTGTAATCGCCAGTGTTAGGAACGTGTGCATCTTGGAATATACAACATTCCTCGGATTTTCTCTAGGCTTCGGTGGACTCTCTCGAGGCTGGTTTTCAGTACTGCTCTGAGTCGTGAGTCTCCAAGTAGAGGCTATCAATTGAATCTTTCAAAGGAGCACATGAGTCGAATTTTGAGATTCTGGGTCATCTCGCGGAATCTGAGTCCTTAGCTAACGGGCCTGTATTATTTTTCTCCTAGTCTGCTCTACCTCCTCCTTACTTGGTTCCAATTCACTTTGTAATAGAAATAATCCAAGGTCGTAGGAGGCTCTCCAGCTAACTAGCTACCAAAATCTATCTGGGAGTCGATTGCCCACATCAATGCCATCAGTTTGATATCCTCGCTGGGATTGCTCGCTTTAGCGACGATGACGAGGACATTGAATCTTTACAGGAAGTCTTTGAGTGGCTCACCTAGCATCTGGAATAAATTAGATAATGACATCACATCATTGGTGTGAGTCGCAAGCATTCTAAACTGCTCGACAAACTTCTGATCCAGTTGATTGAATGAGGAGATGGATTTGGGCGATAATCGCATAAACTGCATGATCGATACACCTTCGAGGAATATAGGAATTTATGAGATGTTGTCTAGGGTCGGTTTTCCCTGAGTAAACCGATATGATTGGTACGTTGAATCTCCTTGGATATATTGCACACTAAACGGCTTCAATGAATAGGCTTCGACTGGGGGAGATACTTCAGTCATCGACAATCTGGTTCGTTTTTAAGTTACAGCTACTTGTTATGCTTGTGAATGATGTATGCATGCCCAAGATATGAGCAAAGCAAGATGGACCGATATTGACGGATCACTAGTGAGTTACTTGGAGTCGGACCCGAGAAAATCTGCTAGTTGCTTAGAGTCAATTGTTGGTTTGCTTAAAGTCACTAAATTCAAAGGCCTGGTGATCGGTGCTTGGAATCACTTTGGCGTTTGCTTGGGGAAAACCATGGTTTTACTTGAGTCTGGATTTGGGCTAAATTTTCCTGGGTTTGCTTAAAGTCAGATCACATATGTTCTCCAACCTTAGGGAGTACTGTTTGAGTAGCGGTTGCTTGTCCGTTCCTTGGCTGCAATTTAGAAGCTACCACTTGATCCTCTATGCCCCGGTCAGTCACAGGACGTAAGGGAAGTGGATAGAATGCATTGTGTTTAAGTTGAGTTTCAAATGCAGAATGTGGGGGTACCTGAAAAAGATTTTTTTTTAAAAAAAGGGTCGTACCTGATCCATATTTTATTTAAAAAGGGGTCATACCCGATCCATATTTTTTTGGAATAGGGACCGGTTAAACAAGGGTTTGATTCCGGACGAATATGACATAGGGATTGGTAGTATAGGAATTTCCTTGGTGAGGGGTCGGTCGTTTTCCATATGAGAGGGATCGGCATATGAAGATTGGAGGGATCGATATTGACATCTTTGGAGAGGGATCAGTATTTAAGTCTTTTAGAAGGATCGGCCATAAGCCTTGAGTGAGGGATCGGTATATAAGTTTTTTTTTGGAGGGATCGGTATGCAAGCTTTTTGGAGGGATCGGTATACAAGCTTTTTGGAGGGATCCGTATACAAGCTTTTTGGAGGGATCGATATACAAGCATTTAGGAGCGATCAGTATTGAGCAAGCATGGTGGGCTCGGTATTGAGCAAGTCTGGAAGGGTCGGTCATCTAGACCTTCAGAGAGGGATCAACCATCTAGGCCATCAAAGAGGGATCGGTCCTTCACTAACTTGAGTGCAAAATCCAACGTCTAATCCCAAGAACTTGCATGCATGAGTGAATCTGATCCCTTCCATATGGACATGAACACATGAACGACTCCAAACAAGAACACTAGCATAATTGGATCCTCCAAAAACACGGGAAGTAGACTTAGTCCCTATAACCATGGTATTAGCTTCCTTTAGATCTTTTACAAATCTGAGTAGAATAGGAAGTTTATCATTTGAAAGCTGGATCTATCTCGCGCATATGGAAATCCACCCGTAAACGATGAGATCCAATCAAGCTGAGAATTCATCTCTCAAAATGTTGACACCAAAAATGGGCATCAACACCCATAGAATCTCAAGGAGATTAAACAAAGAATGGAATTGAAAACAAAGCAAAAGAAGTAAATGAACACACAGATTTTTATAGTGGCGGCAATCTTGGCCTACGTCCACTTCATATTTTTATTGATATTCCACTCGACTATCGTTACAAGAGTATTTAAATAAGCTAAAATCCATTAGTAAAAAAGTGAAAAATAAAAATGGCAGAGCTTCAGCAGAGAAAGCATTCCCCTTTTCTGACGCCGTGCCTACTGTATTTATAGGGGAAGACGAGCATGAATCAGACCGAAATTTTGGCAGAAGGTTCAAGAGACCAAGATGAGGCGACCCAAAAATTTGCAGGCCCATCGGGGCCCACAATAGGGGTCGACACTGACCTCTATAAATGCATCCAAATGGATTACGATCCCTTGAAGAATTCCCCATGATGTTAGCTACTTGCTCCCCAAATTTCGTGCAATTTCGACGTACGGTTTGTGAGATATCACATTTTCCGTGAAGTAGTGTTGCTTGAATTCTGATTTATGCCGATCCCTCTAGAGGGATAGGTACCGATCCCTACAACTTACTCCAAATGCAAAGCGATCCCTATGGGGTGTTCCACATGTCCTAATTAGCTTATACTCTAAGTTTCATGTTGATAGCATCTGTAGATTTTGAGTTATTGACAAATCATTATTGCAATATGTAGTGAAAACTGAATATGGACGATCCCTTTTATACCGATCCCTTTTGATAGGTGAAGTAATTTGCCCATAACTTGAGCATACAAACTCCAAATGACTTGAAACTTAGAATGTAGCCTCATAGGGCCTTCCTTGTCACTCTGTACCGGTCTTACTAAGTTTGGGACATTAAATGAGGATATGTACCGATCCCCTAAGGAAACGGATAAGCCCTGAACCCCCGCCTAGTGGAGGCATTATTCCATACTTAGAATATTATGGAGTGTCTATCCATTGGCCTGGGTTGATTGTCGCTTCATAACATTGCCTGCGCTTGATCTCTGAGCCTAATAATCATCTCTCCAAGATGTCTTCCTCAATGATCGTCTACTCTAACTTGTCCAGTCAGTCTAAATATAGCCGGGCCAAAATGTCGGATAACAGTAACAATGCAGCGACAATAGTAACAAATGCAATGATAGTAGTAACAATGCATTATGTGAACCAATGACAGTAGTAACAATGCAATGACAGTAGTAACAATATCAATGACAGTAGTAAGAAATGGGTTGTATTAGCAAATTAGCATTTACTATAACATGTTCATATTTGCATATCATATAAGTGCAATATATGAATATTGCATGCTCAATTAATAAATTTTTGATTGAAAGAGAGAGAACACTGTAAAATACCTTTATCCTGCATGATGGCAATTACAGTTCCTGTTACATAAGAATTTAACAAGCAGTGCCTCACCAAATGACTTTATAGTAGAAACAGTAACAGTAGAAGTAGATGACAATCAGATATATTATTTTGTTAACAACTAGCACTTGTTAATTACATCTATATAACTAGACACATTTTAGTTAATATATACTTTAGTATATGACCAAACAAGTATCAGAAAAAGATGTTGATGATAATTGAGAATGAGAATTTGCAAAAGAATAATTGTTGTATTATTGATAATGTACATGATTCTAGTACTCGGCTATTTATACAGATTTGATAAAAGAAATAAAGAGAAGTTCGGGCCTGCTTCTATAAACCTGAGCCCATGAACTAATACCCGATATAACTTATAGTAACTTATTACAATCGGTTGCTCATTTCAATTCTTACTTCTTATATCTCCCCTCAAATGGAGCTAGGGTTTCCGCCTCCACTTGAGTAAACTTTGGTTCTTTGAGTAATCTTGCAGATCATCAGAGGAAAACTTGAGCTTTTGATCTGCTGAGTTTCTCTTATACTTCAATGAGTTGAGTTAAGCAACAGATTTGATGAGCTTCTCTGACTAAGTATTTTATACTTTGTCTTTTGTAGAGATTGGTCGGTAAGACTTCAATATTTGACAGATGACTTGAATCGGGGCTTCAACAATCAGATCTGGCTCTAGTTTCGAATTTATTCGAATCTAGGGTTTTGGCATTTTGGCGGCTGAAGTCTTCAACTGTTTCAAATTCTTAGTAAGTCTTCGGTTTTAGAAAGATGACTTGAATCAAGGCTTCAGTGATTGGATCTGGCCCTAGATTCGAATTTATTCGGATCTAGGGTTTTGGCATTTTGATGGTTGAAGTCTTCAACACATAGTTCCTGCTTCAGACACAGGATGTTTTTGGCAGATAAGGCTTTGGTGAGGATGTCTGCTCTTTGGTAAGTGCTCGGTAAGTGATTTACTTCGATTGTTCCTTTAAGAACTTGTCCTCTAACAAAGTACAAATCCAATTCTATATGCTTAGTTCTGGAATGTAGAATTGGATTTGCTGTTAAGGACACAGTGGTTAAATTATCGCACCAAATTGTAGCCTTGTTTCTGATAGTGATCTTTAGCACACTTAACAATGATTTGATCCAGATCATTTCTGCTGTTGTGTTTGCAACACTCCTGTACTCGGCTTCAGTACTAGATCTTGAAATAGTTGCTTGCTTTTTAGAACACCGTGACACTGGATTGTTTCCTAGGTAAATACAATAACTAGATGTTGATTTGCGATCGTCTGGGTTAGTTGCCCAATCATCATCTGCAAAACCAAATAAATTTAAATTAGTACAGTTTCTCAGAGTTAAACCATGATTCATTGTACCCTTTAGATATCTTAAAATTCTTTTTACTGCTCTCCAGTGCCCATCTAGAGGATTTTGCATGAATTGGCTAACTTTATTTACACTATATGTAATTTCTGGCCTTGTAATTGTTGCATATTGTAATGCTCCAACTGTACTTCTGTATTGCCTTGCATCAGTGATTGGTCCACCTCTGTCTTTTGATAAGTGTAGGTTCGTAGTCATTGGTGTAGGTAAACTGTTTGCTTCATCCATTTTGGTTCTGATGAGAATTTCATATATGTATTTCTTCTGACTTAATTGAATAACTGAGTTTGATAATCTTTTGACTTCAATCTCCAGGAAATAATGTAGGTCTCCAAGATCTTTAATAGAGAACTCCTTATTTAATTGATGAATAAGATTGCTAATTTGACTGCTGTTATTTCCTGTAACAATAAAATCATCCACATATATTAGAACATATATGACAGTATTCTTTGAAAATTTGGTAAAGAGTTATCTGATTTTGTATGACTGAAGCCGATTAACTGATGTTGTCTTTAATTTCTCAAACCACACCCTTGGTGACTGTTTGAGTCCATAGATTGCTTTGTTGAGTTTGCAAACTAGTTTGTCTCCAGCTTGGTTGTAAACATCAGGCTATTCCATATATACTTCTTCTTGAAGGATTCCATTTAGAAATGCATTGTTGACATCCAGTTGTTTTATTTGGCAGTTTCTATGTAAGGCAATTGTAAGGATAATCGTAATAGATGTTGATTTGACAACTGGTGAAAAGGATCATTAAAATCAAATCCTTGTTGTTGTGAGTACCCTTTTGGCTTTTTCTACAGGCATGGCTTTATATTTATATATTGACCCATCTGCATTCTTTTTAGCCTGTAGGTCCACTTACAACCAATAACTTTTTTATGATTTGGTATGGTCACTAGGCTCCATGTATTGTTTTTCATGAGTGCTGTATACTCTTCATCCATGGCTGTCTTCCATTTTTTGCTCTTTATAGCATGTTGATAAGTATGTGGTTCCCATGTTTCAAGATTTGCAGTGTATATCTTTGGTTTAAAAATTCCACCTTTTGCTCTAGTGATCATATGATGACTAGTTGTTGTAGGAGCAGGAGATTGATGACTTGATTTATTCTCAGATTCAAACTATGAACTTGATACTTGAGCTTGATCACATATTTGTTGATCAGCCGATTGGTAACTAATATCCTGATAAGTTGGAGAATGAGTGCTTGTATGTGATCTTTCTACTTAATGATCACAACACACGGTATTTGGTACTGTATGTTGTGATCCGGAATCACTTGATCGATCTTCCATGTACATTTCTTGAGTATGTAGTAAGGGAGGTATTGAGAACTTTGAATTATAAATTTTCTGGGTTGTCTTGATATCTGTTTTATTAAAAGGGAATATATCTTCATTAAAGACAACATGTCTTGAAATAAAGACTCTTCCTTTGCTGTCCAGACACTTGTATCCTTTAACATTATTGACATATCCTAGAAATGTACATGGAGAAGACTTGTAGCTTAGCTTGTGCTTGTTGTATGATCTTAGGCATGGAAAGCATAAACACCCGAATACTTTTAGACTTGTGTAATCAAGTTTAACATTGAACAACATCTCAGTTGGATTCTTTCCTTGAAGTACTTTAGTTGGTAATTTATTAATCAGGTATACTTTTAAGCCAAAGGCATCTGGCCAGAATATTAAAGGTAGAGATGCCCGAGCTAGCATGGTAAGTCCTGTCTCAACTATATGTCTTTGCTTTCTTTCTATCAAGCCATTCTGCTCAGATGTGTAAGGACATGTAGTTCTTTGTATTAGTCCTTTATTTTGAAAATATTTTGCACCTCCATCAGTCTGCATGACTTTGACTACACTGCCAGTTTTCTTTTTTTGCATATGCTATAAATTGTAAAACCGCAAGATATGTCTTAGATTTTGTTTTCAAAAAATATATCCATACATATCTTGAATAAGCATCTATAAATGATTAATAATATTTAAAACCATAATCAGTGTCAATGGAAGATGGTCCCCATAAATCTGTAGCAACCAGCTCTAGTGGTTTATTATATTTAGTTTCAGAATCTTTGAATTGCAGTTTATGATTTTTTCCAAATTGACAGTAAGTACAAACATATGGAATAGAAACATTATCAAAAGAAATTTTATTGTTATTCAATATTCCTTTTACAACATCTACACTTGGATGGCCTAGTTTAGAATGCCATACATCAAACTTACTCATACTTCTTTTACTTTCAGATGATTGACACAGATTACAGTTCATATTTTTGTTTCTTGTACTTCTTGAATTAGGCAGAGTAAATTTGTAGAGTCCCTTCACTGTTTTACCCTGCAAAATGTTAGAATACGGATTAAGGATCTTAAGGCTAGAAATTAACACTAGAGGGGGGTGAATAGTGTTTTAAGAAATTTGTTAATCTTTTTGAGTTTATCTTAATTTGTTAACAATGTATACACTAATCAGACATAGATATGAACACAGAATCAAACACAGATGCAAATATAAAGTAAAAGCAGTAAAGGAAAGAACACACCGGATTTTATACTGGTTCGGAGTTACCCTACATCCAGTCCCGCAACACAAGTACGGATTTCCTTTCAAAAACAATTCTTACAAATACAACCCTCGATTTCAAGGCTACGAGGTACACCGCTCCAGATTCACAATCCTCTGGGTAGAGATACTTGATTTCCGGGGCAACAAGTTCACCCAATTGATTTCCAAGGATACAATCACACCTTTTCTCGCTCTATTGGTTACAAAAGTCTATAACTCAGATTAGCACTTGGATCTTGTAGAGATAATGGAGAGAATCAAAACCAGAAATTATCTAGTTAGATTCGATATGGATTTCGGCAGAGTAATGGTGTAATTTGTAAATAAGAAAGTGGAGAAGAAGAAGAGAAGTTAAATCAGAGAAAAAAGTAATTAAAATTCGTTGAAAACACCCTTTATTTATAGTAGATCAATAGCCATATCCATTGGTGAAGGGATGTGGCGAATAGACACTTCTTTTAAAAAACAATTTAACTGTCACCATGTCGACAGGGGTACATGTGACCATGTCGACATGCCCTTGTATTTTTTGGTGATTTGTTTTTCTTTGAAAATAATTTCTATATTATATTATACTAATATTTAAAGTTTAAAATATACTTATATATAGTTATAATACATAAATAACTATAGAGAACAATATTAAAATATATATAATAATTATCTATACTTTTATATTTAAATCTTAAGTATAAATATATAAAACAGCTAAATATATTAATATCAAAATTGTAGTTTAAAAACTTAGGATAATAATTTAACATCAAAGATATTTAAAATTAAGGATATTTAAAACTAAGGATAATTTTGAGGCTAAAATATATTGAAAAACCAGGACAGATGATTTTGGTTTTTAAACAGGGATATTTAAAATCATTTTGAAAAACAAGCTATATATATTTTGAAAATCATTTTGAAATAAAAGTAAGTGGATACAAAAAGATGTTCCACTAGATTTTTCGTAGGTTCCATCCTACTTAGGGTTCCATCCCTTTAACGAGCACGAAGTGGATTCCATTCCACGAATAAAATAGATTTTAAGATGTCAGTGCCTTTCTATGAGTTTTAACAATATTCCTAACTATATAACTTATCTTGGAAACTTGAACTCTTGAAATTCTTGATACTCATGAGTCTTGAATCTTGATATCTTCAATCTGTGATCTTGAATCTTTATACTGTACAGTTCTTCATTCTTTAGTACCTGCAAACATATCTATATATATCTACACAATAATGTTAGTATTATATATTTTATAATCTAATTCTAAGTAAGGTTGTTGTCATCAAAACCAACTCCTCAGGGACTAACATAAAAGAATTTTGTTTGTTAGTGTATCACTTATTAAACAATATCTTGGATAAAATACAAAATATACATTGTTATCACAAGCAATTTGGGATACACTAAGCAAGTTCTTTTTAATTTGTGTGACTCTTAAAAGATTATTGAGATAAAGTACTCTTTCACCTTGTATATAACCATTACCAGTATGAGAAATTTTAATTCACTCACCATTACCCATGTGTATACATTGTTTACCTTTGTACTCTTTGTTTCCCAGATATAGATTATTGAAAATATTAGTGACATGATTTGTAGCTCCTGAATCTGGATACCATGAATCATCTTGAATATCTTCTATTTTGGTTGTTTCAATGTAATTTCCTTTGGTAGAGTCTGTTTGATTTTTGGTTTCTTACTGCATATTAGCCAGATTAGCACTTGGTCTTTGACTATTTTGTTGTCAAGGTGTGTAGTTAACATCAAATCTAAAATAGCATTTGTTGTCTGTGTGACCAAACCTCTCACAAATTTGACATCTAGGTCTACCACTTTTGTTATTAGTCCATATGCCACCTCTGCCTTTATATCTATTTGATTGATATCCTCTTTGATTGTTGTTATTTGACTCATTTTTTGATTGAGTTCTTTCTTGATTTCTGCCTTTATTTGCAACATAGTTGATTGATAGATCAGAAACAGTTGGTTTTTTCTGTTCTAATCTGCCTTCATGTGCCAAAAGAGTAGAGTGCACATATGATAAGGTTGGTGCAATATCCTTTGATGATATCACAACCACAATGGCTTCATATTCATCATTTAATCCACCCAAGATTGACAAGATTTGTTCTGTGTTAGTCACTGCATAACCTGCTGCTCCAAGTAAGTCGCACAATGTTTTGATCTTTGATAGATATTCACGCATGGACATGTTATTTTTCTTTAGATTCTACAACTGTCTCTTGTAATGCAACACCCTTGTTGCTGATTGAGAACTAAATAGTTGCTCCACAGTTGACCAAATTTCATGAGAATTCTTGCAACCTATCAACCGTGGTAATAAATTTGAACTTATTGTAGATAGTATCCAAGAACATAGTAAACTGTCTTGCCTCTGATAGATTGTGTGTTCTCTATTTACAACAGAATTTCATTCAGTGTTTTTGAAATATTGCTCTGGTTCTTTTTTTCTGCCAAGAATATATTCTTTTAACCCATATCCTCTTGCTATTGTTTGAACTTAAAATTTCCATAAAAGATAGTTTGTTTCATCTAGTTGAGTTTGTATCAATTGTGTCTGTGGACTTACTATAATTTTTGATATGTTGTCTGCAGCATTGAATGATACTGGGTTTGATCTTGGTGATGTTGATGAGTTGTTGTCAATATCTCCTTCTGCCATGATTAGTGCTCAAGAATGAAGGGCAAATTAATCAAAAGTGGGAAAGAAGTCAGTAACCTGATTTGCAGACAGAAATCTGAGAGAAAGTGCAAAAAAATTCCAAGGGGGTGGCTGATAATACAGGTGACGACTTTAGAGCCATGTTTGATTTGGATCAGAAAGCAGCCAGTGATTTGATGCTGGCACGGCTTGATGATGATCCTTCTTTCGATTTCTTGAAATTCTTTAAAACTGAAAACTGTTAGCACAATTTAGTGATGATCTTTTCTTGCAGTTTCTTGAATTTCCTTTTGCAAACTGAAAGCAGCCACAGGAGTTAAATGATGAATTTCTGATAACTCTTCTTGGCATGACTTTGTGATGTTCTTGATAGATTGAAAATTCAGAAACGGTAATTGAGCAGTTTCAGATGATGAGATGATCTTTGATGAACTACAATAGATGCAGCCTATTCAAATGATGAGTATAACTCTGATGAGTATTTGCAAGGCACTGTTATGTTTTTAAACAGTTTTGAAGTGCTCTGATACCATATTAGAAAAAGATGTTGATGATAATTGAGAATGAGAATTTGAAAAAGAATAATTGCTGTATTATTGATAATATACATGTTTCCAGTACTCGGCTATTTATACAGATTTGATAAAGAAATAAATAGAAGTTTGGGCCTGCTTCTATAAACCCGAGCCCATGAACTAATACCTGATATAACTTCTACTAACTTATTACAATCGGTTGCTCATTTCTATTCTTACTTCTAATAACAAGAAATATATTGAAGAAGCAACTATTGAGATTATATTTTGTTTAAAACATTAAAAATCTTCACTGGTTAACGAATTTCATATTAATTAGAACACACAAGTAGAGCATGACTCATGAGAAATAATAAAACTAATGCGTTTTAATAAACATGGTATAAGAAAAATAAAAAATCAAAATCAAAAAATAAATTCTCAATAGATAAACAAACATAATATAAGAGAAACATCTAAATCAACTGAATTGAAAGATCCATAATTCCAATAGCATAGTTTAATACAGACATACACAAAGATAAGCAATATTAATGGATGCATTAGTAATTAAACCAAAAGAATGCATTATAAATTGTTAACCTTACCAGTAATTTGTGTGCCACAACGAAACAAGGAATAAATCAGAAGAACATATCATGCACATAATCTGGAAATTCTACTTTATAGGTTCGAATTTCTGTATGGCTCAAAAAATTGGTACATCAGAAACATTAATAGACTATAAGAAATGGGAAGTAGTAGCAATTCAACATATATCATAACAGCTTCGGATTTTCATATCATCATAAAGTAGTCGTGCAAAATATGGCTACTACATCTAACAATATCGATTGAAATAGAAAGATAGACATAAAACTTATAACTCTTACTGGTGTATGAAATTAAAACAAATATGGCCTCGCTAATATGTGACCTTATAGCAAAAATAGTGTAATGACAGATGACAATGATCATGAAAAAGAAAACAAGAAAACAAAGACTACGACAATGGGTCTTTCATGTAAAATCATCATTGCCTTGTATTTATCAAAGAAAGATAACCAAAATATGGTAGCTTTAATGCCTTGCAAAAACTACCCAAAAAATTAAGCTAAAATCTCAATATATAAACACACACAGATGGGTGGGTGTATATGTGCGCGTGTGTGTGCGTGTGTGTGCATGTGCGTGTGGTGTGCTTGCGTGCGGTGTATGCGCGTCTGTGTGTGTGTAAATCTCAATATCTGTCCATTTGGCTGCAATAGATTATAATACAGAGAACACTAAAGTTGTGAAAACAACAAATAGCTAGAGAACAACAGTAAAGCTGACTGTATTTGTATATTGCTTACTTTTTTGTGCCATTTGATACAGGATCTGGACAGGTTTGAGATAGCTGAGCTTGTTCCTCATCTTCTTTAATGACATATATCTAACTAATAACGAGAGGAAATATATCTATCTTCTTTAGTGACAGTTTATTCCTCGTTCATTTTTTATTTTTTTTTCTTCTTTGTACTTTTTAGTTACAATCCTATCGTTTCCTAACATAACTTGGTAAAGAAAAGTTAATTCTGATCTCGTTTTCCTTTCTGTCACACTCCCCCTAAAGGCTAAAGCTAGAAACCAATAAGCTATTTAATTTGACTATTAAATACTTCAGTCAAATTGACTACCCTGAGCATGATGGAGTAGTAACATAATTGCATTGATGGTGGGTAGTTAATTCAAATAACTCCAATCAAACACATGTTTGGTAGTAGCATTGAGGCTTTGCTAGCTAATCAATTCCTATATATATCATCTTCCACCATTGATTGATTTATCAACTTCCAATTCATGATTACGAATCAATCACCAATCAACTAACAATCAACCCACGGTGCACTGTTCATCACCAACGCAATTCAATCAAATTTAATTCAACTATACCATGTTTGTTAGAATTTTGATATAGAGAGGAGAGATTAAACGGAAAGCACAAACAAACTACATTATTATTCACTTGATCTACTGTCTTAAAAATATAGAAAATACAATCACTTAAATAGACTTGGAAACACTTACCCACTAACCTATTGAATAGGTAATTGCATTATTTTAGGACACACTACTATGCTAAGAACTAGGACAACAAAGACTAAATCATAACTTCTAACACCCTCCCTTAAACTAGATGTGCTAACATCCAGTTTACAAAGCACTGAACTGCGCTTCTCAATTTCTTCATCATTTCGCATAAACGAACTCGGTCATAACTTTCATCTCTACCTGGTTGGGCATGCTCAACTGTTTCACGTTGATTACCATCAACAAATACTCTTGGTTTCCTCTTAGGGATCCACTGACTCTCCATTCGGATCGTCCCTTGTATCTGTCATCCCCCAACAAGTGAGAACCACAACTCTTCTTCCTTACTTGTTGGATGACACAAAACCAAGTCTTCCCCGCTCACCTACTTCACATGTAGGCATGCCTATCCTCTTTTAGGCATATCATTAAACAGTTCTCGAGCGTTCTCCATAAATGTCCAACCACATAACCGACGTTCTACATGTCACTATCTCCATCTTCAATCTGCAGGTGCAATCTCTCACAAACAACCGATTACACATCTCCATAAACAATCATCTCTGACTCCATCTTCACTACACCAACTCATTTAGCAGTAAATCTTCACCGCTCCTTGCTTCACTGCCAACATAACTTTGGCATCACGAACCCAAAACACTCATACTCACTGTATTGCCTCTCACACGCAAATCACTCAAACACCATTTCACTCGTCCTTACAATCAACTTCAACTCAGCAATACCACACATCATCAATGCCAACATCGTTCCTAAACTTCAACTTCCTCAATCTCTTCTAAACCAATCACTCAACAAACTGTCAATCACCAACCATAAATCGACTGTCTACTTCATTCATCCCGACTGCCCGCATCCGACCATCACAACCAAAACAGCAACAGTCAACATTCACTACAACAATTCCATCACCCACTATCTCAATCCTATAGCAACTCCATTCCATACTACATTTCATACTTTCAAAACTCCATTGCACACCTAAACCATCACCTATATCTCTAACAACAATCCCTCTCCAAACATTACCTGCCTTACTAAATTGCACTGCCAATACACTACATTCACAATTACCACATACATTGCTCATCCAGTCACTGCAAAACTGTCAATCCTCCCTATCAATCTGTTGACCATCACTGCCACGACAGCACGAAACCACTCAAACCACTCTAAATTCTACACTTCTCCTTGCGGCCTGACCACAATCTCCATCACCACACTGATACCACCATCCCCTGCTGACACTCAATTTCATTCATCAATATACTAACTGCATTTCCTCCATCTAAAACCACTAAACATCACCACTGTAAATTCCTCCGATCACCAAACACCACTGCCTACCCCTTCTCCTATGACAATAATTTCACCCTGCCACTTACCATTGCCAAACTCCACCATCATATGCACAGCCACCATATCCACTGCACTGATCACTAGACAGCCCATCATTGCTTGCCACTGCACTTTGCAAACCACAAACACATCTGCCAAACCACATACATCTACCTACTACACTCAGTCATAGCAGTCACAAAAATCACAACTTGCAGTTTCAACTTCCCTTCACTACCACCACTCATCAACCTGACAACCACCACTTTCTCCTACTACCAACATACAAGCTCCACTGACTCCACAACCTCACATCGCCTCGACACAATCCTACACCAAACCCAGACTCCAACCAACAAAAACAAAGACAAGATCTCAACCGTCGATCTGAATAGCTTTGACCTGAGGCTTCTTCTCCTCCACCTTCGCATTGTCCGGAAGCCTGAACCTTCTCACAAACTTGCCGCTGCTCCTCTCAACCCTGTGCCACTTGTCATTCTTCTCGTCCTGCTCCTTGCTCCTCTCTCCACTTATCTGCAGAACCCTTCGCCAGCTCCATCAAACAGCGCTTCAAATAAAGCAACCACGTTCTGTTCAGCACTCGTTCCTTCTTTGAGACGCTCCTTTTCATCGCTTTCTTATCTTTGGAGCTCTTCTTTTGCATCAGGTGGGTTCAGATTTGAGCGGCCTAAAGAAATCAGGATCAGAATCTCAGTAGTATCCAAGTCTTCATCTCGGCAATCTCCAACACACTTTCCAAGGACAGAATGCAACACGAAGTGGCAGTAGGCTTCATCCTCCAGCAACGTCAACCTTCGGTGGCATTCCAGATCAACAGACAGAAATCAAGGGGTCTCGACTAAGATCCCAGCCTGCTTTAGCATCGGATCTTGGTAATGCGGTAGCGTCAGGTTTAGCGGCAGTTTTTTTTTTAGTAGCAGGCGATAAATTTGGATTTTGAGAAGAATTTGGAAGATCGGGATTGAATTTAATTTTAAAAAGAATAACAAAATAAAACATATCTCTTTCTGTCTCTCTCCCCTCTCTTCAACCTGGCTCTGATACCATGTTAGAATTTTGATATAGAGAGGAGAGATTAAACGGAAAGCACAAACAAACTACATTGTTATTCACTTGATCTACTGTCTTAAAAATATAGAAAATACAATCACTTAAATAGACTTGGAAACACTTATCCACTAACCTACTGAATAGGTAATTACATTATTTTAGGACACACTACTATGCTAAGAACTAGGACAACAAAGATTAAATCTTAACTTCTAACAGTTTCATCTTTCCAAACATTAATATATAATCTCTAACATGTAAAAAGAAGAAAAGAAACTTAATTATCTAATGTAGTAACGTTCAAAAATTTTATGACGTACAAATATAAACAGATATTTAAAAAATCGCCGCATTCTTGCAGTCCCTCTTTCTTTAATCTTTCTTCCTTGTCCACCATTTCAAATCACAGCTTTTCCGTCATCCTATAATAAATGAGTAAAACTAAAAATAGTCGTTATTAGCATCAGTATGAATAAATTGGAAGAACTAACAGATCTAATTAGTACCTAGTGGGGAACAACAGGCCAGCGATCCTACTCAAAATGTCCTTTCTCCTTAATTGCTAATGGGCCATCTCCCTTATCTAACGATGGATAATTGAGTGACATATGCTCCTACTCAAATAAAAGAATAACTCCATTGACAATTCTCTCTAGATTGAACAAGCTTAAGCAACTTCAATTTACTCACGTGTACCATCAATTTGAACAGTTATCTCAAGTTCAACGTGGAACGCGGAAGGCGATGGACTAAGAGTCGCACAACTGAGCTGGTCAAGGCGAGCTATGGACAATTCAAGGCTAACGGCGGAGGTAGAGCAATTGTTAAATTTTGGCGACACGATATGTTGGAGTTGAAGAGGAGTGGAGTAGCGAGGCGTAGGAGGAAGCGGCCGGAGTAGCGGAGCTCGGGGGGAGTTCCGGGAGCAAACAGTGCACTATTGTGCACTGCTGCCCAAAACCGGTCGACCGGTCCATTTCCACCGGTTGACCGGTTTCGTCCAGAGACCATGGGGTCTCTGGACCAGTCGACTGGTCCAAAAATGACCAGTCGACCGTTTTTTGGCAGTTTTCCAGTTTCGGGCCTGGGTCTTCTATTTTGCTTGTGCTGATATTGGGGGGTATTTTGGTCATTCGGTTTTGATCTCTACCCTATTATAAAAGCTATTTTCAGCAGCCTATTGAAGGAATTCTAATCACTTCTAATCTAGGGTTTAATTCTTCTATTAGGTTTTTGGTGAATCCTAATCTCTTCAATCCTATTCTCCACAAATATATTCTAGAGTGATTAGATGATCATTGTAAACAATCTCTTGTACTCTTTTCATTGGTAATAATAAAAGCTCTCTCTCAAAGTGGACGTACACTAACAAGTTGTTAGTGGAACCACTATAAATCGGTGTGTGATTTACTTATTGTTATTGCTCTTATATATTGCTTATCTCGGTGTTGTGATCGTATCTTGGTTTTGGTTGAGATCGATTTGGGTTATTGATTGGTTGTTTTGCATCGTCTATCGCGATCTAGCTTTTCCGCTGCGTTTGGGAATTGTGTTCGAGCGGTCTCGGATTGGAAATTTCCATAACATTTGGTATCAGAGCTTTGGAGTCGGTAGGTGTTTGTTGAAATGCCGGAATCGGATAATAACTCTAGTGTTCCCTCAATGGTTAGTCCAAGTGGTGTAGCGCCGTATATACGTGGTTCGTATGCGGCTTCGGGATCGCAATTGGTTATTGATAAGTGGAATGGCGATAATGATTTTGAAAAATGGCAATGGAAGATGAAAGCGGTTCTAAGGAGGAATCGGGTTCATAGGGTGGTGTTTGATACACATTTGTTGCCGGCGGACATATCGGAGGTTGAGAGAGATGAAATGGAAGAGTGGGCATTTACTACACTTCAACTTGCTATGGGAGAGAATGTTATCTCCGAAATTAGTGGTGAGGTCACCGCTGGGGGAATTTGGAAGAAGTTAGAGGAGTTGTATATGAAGAAATCTCTAACTAACCGATTGATCATGTTGCGAACGTTTTTCACCTATAAGATGAAAGAGGGGACTTCGCTAAAGGCGCACTTAAATGTGTTTGATGATTTGCTAATGAAGATGAAGGCGGTAGATTTGAAGATTGAGGAAGAGCAAAAGGCGATGATATTGTTATGTTCGTTGCCGGACCGTTATACGGGTTTCTCAAATAGTTTGATCTATAGCCATGATACATTGACGTTGGATGATGTCAAGACGGGTCTTCTTAGTGAGGAGTTGCGAGATCAAATGAAGGAGTTGAGTGTAGGAAGTAGTAGTGCCGGGAATGGTCAAGGTTTGTTTGTGGAGAAGGAACATTGGAAGAAGGATAACCAGGGTCGTTCCAAATCTAGGAATCCCGGTTGGAGAGGAAAGTCGAAGGAAAAGAAAGGCAAGTGCTATATTTGTAAGAAGCCCGGTCATTGGAAGAATGAGTGTCCGGACAAGGAGAAAGGAAAGAAGGAAGTGGCGTCTTCATCGGTTGCGGTGGAGAGTGTTGATTGTGAGGGAGATGTTGATGTATTGACGGCGGTGGCATCGGATGTTTCGGGTAGCGAATGGGTGCTCGATTCGGGGGCGTCTTATCATATGATGCCTAATAGGAATTGTTTTTCTCTTTTCGAAGCTAGAGAGAGAAATTCGATTGTTATGGGTAATGGTGCTATGTGTAAGTCGAAGGGCATCGGTTCCGTGCAAATTAGGATGTTTGATGGAGTAGTTCGTACTCTCACTAATGTACGCTATGTTCCGGGACTTAGGAAGTCCCTTATCTCTTTGGGGCAACTGGATTCTTTGGGGTGCAAGATCACTATTGAGAAAGATTGCTTGAGGGTTTCGAAGGGGGCGCTTGTGGCTATGAAAGGTGCTAGAGTTCATGGTGTTTATTTGCTTCAAGGAGTGACCATAGAAGGTGAAACTTGTGTTGCCGTTGATAGTTCTCGTGACTTGGATGCGACTAGGTTGTGGCATTTGAGATTGGGTCATGTCTCGGAGAAGGGTTTGGAGATTCTTCGGAAAAGGGAGATGATTGGTGGAGAGAGTTTCAACAAGCTAGAGTTTTGCGAAGAGTGTGTCATGGGGAAGCAAACAAAGGTTTCATTCGGTGAAGGAAAACATGATTCAAGAAGCGTTCTTGAGTATGTGCACACGGATGTTTGGGGACCGGCACCGGTTGCTTCTTTGGGTGGAGCAAAGTATTATATTTCCTTTATTGATGATTTTTCTCGCAAAGTTTGGGTGTATGTAATGAAGGCCAAGTCGGAGGCATTTGCTAAGTTCAAAGTATGGAAGGCTCTTGTTGAGAATGAGAGTGGTAAATCTTTGAAGGTTCTTAGGTCCGATAATGGCGGGGAGTATGTTTCCGGAGAATTCTTAGATTATTGCAAGCATCATGGCATTCGGAGACATTTTACTACACCGGGAGATCCGCAATCAAATGGAGTTGCGGAGAGGATGAACCGTACTCTACTAGAGAAAGCTCGATGCTTGAGATTGACATCGGGTTTGTCTAAGGGATTTTGGGCCGAAGCTATGTCAACCGCGGTACACATTATTAATCGAATTCCGTGCTCGGCTATTGATAACAAAATTCCGGAGGAAGTGTGGAGAGGTAAGAGTATTGACTTGAGCTATCTTCGTGTCTTTGGAAGTCCCGTTTATGTGCATGATCCGGGAAATGATAAGCTTGAACCTAGAGCTTTCAAAGGGGTTTTGCTTGGTTATACGGAAGGAGTGAAAGGCTATCGGGTTTGGAATCCGGAAACGAAGAAGGTAATAAACTCTCGTCATGTTACTTTTGATGAGTCGGCAATGTTCAAGGAGAATGAGAGCTCATCGGATGTTCCGAATTTGGTTCATGGTGAATCGAAGGAGAAGGAAGTTATTCCCACATTTTGTCCAAGGGGTAGAGAGAGTAGAGTAGTAGAAGATGCTTGTGAGGAGGGAGCGGTTGATGGTACATCACATAGTCCACAAGGTGCCTCTAGTAGTGTAGGTGATGTGCATGATTCTAGAGAAGATTCGACTCAAGGTGGAGCCGAAAGGAGTCCGGGTGATGGTATTGCTACTCGGGTGGGTCGTCGTCTTATAAGACCACCCGAGAGATATGGTGATTGGAATTATCTTAGCTTTTGTGATAATATGGACTATGCGCTTATAGTAGTCCAAGATGAGCCGATGGACCTTGATGACGTCATGAATTCGAGTGATAGCTCGAAATGGGTTTGTGCCATGGAGGAAGAGATGCAATCGTTAATGAAGAATCAAACTTGGGATTTGGTTCCACTTCCTAAAGGAAACCGTGCTATTGGGTGCAAATGGATTTACAAGGTGAAGGACGATGGGAGATACAAAGCTAGGCTAGTGTCTAAGGGGTTTGCACAAAGGAAGGGAAAGGAGTATGATGAGATATTCGCACCGGTTGTGCGGCATACTTCTATCCGGATATTACTTGCCATAGTTGCTATTCATGACTTGGAGTTGGAGCAACTTGATGTGAAAACCGCCTTCTTGCATGGTGATTTGGATGAAGACATTTACATGGAGCAACCGGAAGGTTTTGGGGTAAATGGGAAGTCAAACATGGTGTGCAAGTTGAAGAAATCACTATATGGGTTGAAGCAATCACCTAGGCAATGGTACAAGAGGTTTGATCATTTTATGCTTGAAAATGGTTTTGATAGAAGCATCAAAGATGCTTGTGTTTATTTCAAGAAGTTGGGAAATGATTGTTGGGTGTATTTACTCTTGTATGTGGATGACATGCTCATTGCTTCGAAGGACAAGAATGAAATCAACAAGTTGAAATTACAATTGAAATCGGAGTTCGAGATGAAGGATCTTGGAGAAGCAAAGAAAATTTTGGGCATGGAGATTGAAAGGAATCGGAAGCGTTTTGAGTTGAAATTAACTCAAAAGGATTATATCAAGAAATTGCTTAGCCGGTTTAGTATGGAGAATGCAAAGGCGACAACTACACCTTTACCTTTGCATGTCAAGCTTTCGAGTAAAGGTTCACCTATCTTGGAGAAGGACAAGGCTTATATGGCAACGGTGCCATATGTAAGTGCGGTTGGTAGTTTGATGTATGCCATGGTGTGTACAAGGCCCGATATTGCAAATGCCGTCGGGGTGGTTAGTCGGTTCATGGCTAATCCGGGGAAATCGCATTGGGAAGCCGTAAAGCTAATTTTGAGATATCTCAAAGGTACGTCATCTCATGGTCTTGTTTTTGGCGGTAGTGGGAGAATGAATTGCAAGTTGGTTGGTTATTGTGATTCGGACTACGCCGGTGATAGGGATAGGAGAAAGTCAACTTCCGGGTATGTCTTCACACTTGGTGGCACGGCCATAAGTTGGAGATCGAGATTGCAAACCGTAGTAGCTTTATCCACTACGGAGGCGGAGTTGATAGCCGCGGTGGAGGCAGCTAAGGAGGCACTCTATTTGAAGCGATTGTTGTGTGACTTGGGTGTTGGACACGATAGTATCGATGTTCATTGTGATAGCCAAAGCGCTATCCATTTGGCGGAGAATTTGGCGTTTAGCTCTCGTACTAAGCATATTGAAGTGAGGGAGTCATTCTTGGTAGCCATGGATGAGGATAAGCAAGTATATCTTCGGAAAGTGCACACAAAGGATAATGCGGCGGATATGTTTACTAAAGCATTGCCGTTTGGGAAGTTCGAGCATTGCTCGAACTTGATTTGCTTAGAGAAGTGCTAGGTGCCACGGGGTGGCACGAGTGAGAGAGGAGCTTGGTTGGTAGATGAAGAAGAGTATTGGGGTGAGATTGTGGTTCTATCTTCTTGGCGAACACTAGTTTACACTCCTAAGTGTTCGGGTCTTTGGTGAGATCGTTTTGGTTTTGGGTGTTTCCAACACTTCATTAGCGGGTGGGAGCTTTGTGCCTGAACTCGTTGGTGAAGTGCAATGGGGGGTGGCCTTGCCGGAACCCATTGAGGAAGCATTCATGTTTGGTGAAGGTAGAAGTGGCGATAGTTGGAGCTATCGGTGTTGATGATGGTATGGTACCATTGGTGATGGAGATGGATATAGTGTCGAGGTGGAGTGTTAAATTTTGACGACACGATATGTTGGAGTTGAAGAGGAGTGGAGTAGCGAGGCGTAGGAGGAAGCGGCCGGAGTAGCGGAGCTCGGGGGGAGTTCCGGGAGCAAACAGTGCACTATTGTGCACTGCTGCCCAAAACCGGTCGACCGGTCCATTTCCACCGGTCGACCGGTTTCGTCCAGAGACCATGGGGTCTCTGGACCAGTCGACTGGTCCAAAAATGACCAGTCGACCGTTTTTTGGCAGTTTTCCAGTTTCGGGCCTGGGTCTTCTATTTTGCTTGTGCTGATATTGGGGGGTATTTTGGTCATTCGGTTTTGATCTCTACCCTATTATAAAAGCTATTTTCAACAGCCTATTGAAGGAATTCTAATCACTTCTAATCTAGGGTTTAATTCTTCTATTAGGGTTTTGGTGAATCCTAATCTCTTCAATCCTATTCTCCACAAATATATTCTAGAGTGATTAGATGATCATTGTAAACAATCTCTTGTACTCTTTTCATTGGTAATAATAAAAGCTCTCTCTCAAAGTGGACGTACACTAACAAGTTGTTAGTGGAACCACTATAAATCGGTGTGTGATTTACTTATTGTTATTGCTCTTATATATTGCTTATCTCGGTGTTGTGATCGTATCTTGGTTTTGGTTGAGATCGATTTGGATTATTGATTGGTTGTTTTGCATCGTCTATCGCGATCTAGCTTTTCCGCTGCGTTTGGGAATTGTGTTCGAGCGGTCTCGGATTGGAAATTTCCATAACAGCAATAGCTGTCGATGGTTGCGTTGGAATGGCATTTGATTTGGTCAAAGTTCGGTATCGAGAAAGTTCGGTATCGAAGGATCCATTCAGCAATGTTGAGGTATCGGAACTTCAGTAGTTGGATAAGAGAGGAAAAGCGGCAAGGGAGCTTCAACGAAGTTTATGGAGTTTAAAGTGAAGATGAGAGCTTGTAATTTAGGGTTTTGGAAATGAAGGGTGAAAAGAAGGATTCATGGTGAGATAGGAACATGAGCGCGGGAGAGTAAGAAATGCACCGCTAAATTTTCTGTTGATTAATAATAGCGTGAATTGGGAGCTATATTTTTTGATCTAAATGACTACTAAATAGCTAACATTATCACTTGCTATTATAAAACATTTTCTTGTAGTGAAAAATATAGTACATGCACAGGCATGTAGAGAAACACACACGTATGAGTGCACAAAATTATACACTCGTCTTCTGTGTGTGCACACACCATGTAATTATTCTCATGGAAATAAGTAAAAACAGTGAACTTGAATTAACTTTTACCATCATCATACAAGCAGCTAACACATAAATGTTTTCTTATACAACGCAGCCACCTGGACCGCCATACAAAATATCACCTCCACTAGTTATCACTTTGTAGCAATTTGCACCATCTACAATAGAATCACTCACTTTAGGACCAAGGACATCACCATTTTTCGCTGTAATAATAATATTTGATACCGAAGCAGCCTTTTCTTTATCTTTTGCAGGTAAATGCCCACTTCCCATGGGTGGACTCCTCTCGTTTTCTGGAAAAACAGCTACACCTCCCCAGCCTATTAAAGATGCACTGTCTGCTAAGCTGGTGAAGGGTGATTTTGGCCAGTATCCAACCATTTTGTCTTCATAGTATAAACACCAATCTCCAGTTTTTTCATCCTTTAATCATTGATTATCGAGTAAATAATAGTTAGATTATTTGTAGCATTTTTTATCAAAAAATGTGCATTTTTTTGAAACAATTACTTGCATACATGATACACAGTACCTTTGACAGTTTCAGGGTGATACTTTGTGCGTTTTGTCCAGGCAACTGTTGTATTGAGTTTCCTGGTACCATTACCGATGAATGATCAACCACAAATCCTTGACATCCCAAATTGAGGCATAGTTGCTCATGTCCCTAATTTATCGTGATCAACATATTTAATACAATTACCCAAGAAAGTTATAAAATAACAATGCTTATAAGTAACACTTACTTACCAAGCCACAAAAAAGTGAGTATGATGGTCGCCATAATATTCTGGGTAAATCTGAAAATACAGATGTTAAAAGATAAATTTTATTTGAAAATTACAATGTGATGCCATATATATTTTTGTGTGTGTACCAGAATCATAACAAGATGGGATCATATACTTACATGCCATCCTACTAATATACTATTAGCTTTGTTGACCCCATCATTGTTCCATAAGCACATCACAGCACAACTACTTTGGTTTTTACCAACTTCGGGTAAATTATGAACATCCATCTTTGCTTGCACACCATGATATTCTCCTTTCTCTTGTAAAGCTAATGCTCTATAAAGAAACTTGAACAAACCAAAAAGTAGTTGTATTAGTTAACCAATAATTAATCAGTAGTTTCCATGTGGTTTAAGCACTGATTTTAGAAGTGAAATTATAATGTAAAGTTTGGATATCAATTATGCCATAAAGATCCTTATTTACATGGATTTATAAGTTAGGAGCAGTGAAGCTAACACTCTTCATCTGTTCTTAATCAAAACATCCAAAAGAAAGAACATACATAGTTGCTTTTAACTTGTAAATAATAGCCCAAACTGAAAAACTTAAAATAGATTATTAAATCAGATTTAGCAAGGCATACATAATTTGGAGAATCGTCATCAATGATCACTTTTGCTAAGCTATCTTGATGATTTGTTGTATATCGCCTCTGCATCATAAACAAATGAATTCAGTAGCACTATATATGAACAGATTCGATCAATATCAGGAAGTGCAAGTGTTCTCTTTATATATTAGGTGGATGGTCATACCTCGCAGATTTGAACAGATTTTTTTACTATCATCTTAATTCTTTCTTCAGTTGAGATTGTCACCCTACATTCAAAGCAATCAACAAGAAAAGCAAGAAGTAGTAGTGATGATATAAAACGACTGAGTGACATAATCATTGTTTATGAAAATATTTTGCAATAACGTAGTATATATACTTGTAGCTTTTGGTAGAACAAATATACTGTTTGTCTTTCCACCCATACCTAGATAGGATTTCAAATCTTACAAATTAATCTCACCTCTGGCTAGGATTTCAAATCTTATACATCAAACAATACATCGTTTGTGAAAACTAAATTGTGCATGTACAGACATATACACACACCAACACACACACACATATGGTAACGATCCACTATCTCCCCATTCCGCAATCCTGTCATTGTTACTGCTACACCATTTGAAATCAAATGAAGGTTTGGGGTACTCAATGTGCACTATAAACATCATGTCCAAAAAATTATGTTGTTTCGAAGCTTCTACCATTTTCAAAATAGTAAGCCAATATCAACAAAATTAGGTTGAAAGAAAAACACGACGCGCGTGGGCGGGCGCAGCGCAGGGATAAGTGGGTGGCAGCACAAGCACGGGTGGGCATGTGTAGGTGGGTGGTAGTGAAGAGCAAGCGGCATCGACGACTTCAGAGTTCGGCGACTTCAATGATGACTTCGGTGGTGGAGTGCAGGTCAGCGGCGATGGAGTGGGGATGAAGGTGAACCGGTGATCGTGAAGGTGGCGAGGATGACCCATGGTGTTAAAATGAACTGTGAAAATGAATATTATATTAACTTAGCATTATATATGTGTAATATTATATATTAACTTAGTATTTCTAGTTTAATTTAACATTTGTTTATCAGATGCTAGTTTAATATAATATTTTATTTTATCCGATGCTAGTATAATATAACATTCTGTTGTCCTTCTAACTAAATTTTAAAACATTTTTCCTTCAAACTAAAGTTTGTCTCAGGTTTTTCCTTTAAACTAATTCCTTATGTATAATATAATAACATATGACAACTGCTCTACAACTTGTGTATAAATATATGCATATAAATACAACTTGTGTATATTATAATAACATATAAATATTAAGATTTATATGTAGTGTATATTATTTATACCAAAATTGGACACAACACTCTTCGGAAGTTTTTGAAGAGATAAAATGAAGAAATTAAATGGAAAAAGATGATTATCTAACAAAAACTCCAAAAACAGATAATCAAAGTAATAAGAACACACAGAAACACAAGATTTTAGAGTGGTTCGGCGTGTTGCCTACGTCCACTATGAAGTTGATTGCTTTATTGATGTTTCTATGATGATTACAAGTGAATTCAGCGAGTTACAGCATATAATTATGATTTACAGCAGTGAAATTCGTTATTGGCAGCATCTATGGAGTTTAGATCTGGATCCGGCAGAGTCTGGGCGTTGGAGAATTCAAAGAAGAAGAAGATCTCTTTTTCTGTATGTCCTGGGGCTCAATTTATATGTGTAGGAGGCTGATATTTCGCTCAGATCTCGGTAGACCCCCTCTGGCACGTGACTAGGCCCGCGCGTCCAAGCCCGTGAAGTTTTGGCCCGATCCGTGATCGATACGAATGGATTTCGTATCGATCAAGATTTCATCCAATGGAGTCGAAATTTGACGTGGACATTCTTCAGCATGCACGTAAGCTTCTGTGAAAATTTTATTGTATTTGGACTTGTAGATTAGGAGATATGATCGATACGAATTAGGATCTTCGGTTGGCTGTTTCGTTCGACTCCCTCATTTCGACTTGATCCTATTCGACTCGATGACGTGGCGCTTGAATCTCTGGATCACTCCGCCTTTGATGCCGAGTTGATCGAGTCGTTATAGGACTTTCGCCCTGTTCGTATCGATGGTATTGCCTTGTTCGTATCGATAAAAGATACGCAGTTCGCATCGATGGAGGCTCCTTAGTTTGCATCAATTGTTATGCTCTGTTCGCATCGATGGTGTGGCTTAGTTCGTATCGATAAAGGTGTCCCACCTAGATGGATTCGAACAAAGGCTCTGTGATGGACACGAAGTGGCGCGTCCTGATGGATTCGAACAAAGGCTCTGTGATGGACACGAAGTGGTTATTGTACGATCGATTCGAACAGTGGCTTCGCCGATGGAGTCGAACTCGATCGATTCGAATTGAGGCTCTTGGACGAATGCGAGGTCGCTGCCGTTCTGATCGATATGAAAGTGATGGATTCGAATAGAGGCTTAGCTATGGATACGAAAACCGAGTTGTTCCCTTCATTTTGCCTCGATCGTAACTTGAGCATACGAACTCGGATTGACTTGAAATTTGGAACGTTGGCTCTCATAGCTTCGCTTGTCATGTCATATCAATTTTAGCTCGATTTGGACTTGGAAAAAATTTGTCGATATCCATAGGGAGCCTGTGTATAACCGATCTTTAAGACGAACCGTCATTGGTTACTAGTCAATTCCTTAGTGTCACGGCCTTGCCAAAAGGCAGGATAACATTTGCCCCCCAAAGTATGTCTTGTGGAAACATGATGTGCTTTGAAGTGCTGCAATCTTCATTCTGAATAGTTATCGTCTTTTCGATGAAAGCTGTAATCTTCAACTGTTTTTCTTGATAATGTAAACTGTTGACTGTCAACTGCTGTACCCTGTATTGTTGCAACTGATTGCTATACGCTAGTGATTAGTCGTTTGTTGTTGTAATCGTTATCAAACGAGTTTCCAATTCCTATAAATCTAGAATATTGAATATTAGTCCGACATATATGCACATATGTTAATCTGACTCTCGCTGACGTTCACGAGTCATTGTCAGTTTATCTTATATTGAATTCTGTATCGATCCTCTCCTGAACCGACATGAAATTCGTTGTAACAACGCTTGATGGTTGTTTTTATGAGGAATGTGAATTATGGATCTTAAGGCTAGGAATAACACTAGAGGGGGGGTGAATAGTGTTTATAAGAAATTACTAAATTTTTTTGAGTTTATGTTAATTTGAAAACAAATGTATGCAATATTCAGACACAGATATAATCACAGAAACAAACACAGATACAGAAATAAAGTAAATGCAGTAAAGGAAAGAACACACCGAATTTTATACTGGTTCGGAGTTACCCTACATCCGGTCCCGCATAACTAAGTACGGATTTCCTTTCAAAAGCAATTCAACAATTACAACCCTCGGTTTCAAGACTACAAGGTACACCCTCCAGAATCATAATCCTCTGAGTAGAGATACTTGATTTTCGGGCAACAAGTTCACCCAATTGATTTCTCAAGGCTACAATCACACCTTTTCTCACTTGATTGATTTTCCAAGGCTACAATCACACCTTTTACTCTATTGATTACAAAGAAAGCCTATAACTCTAAATAGCACTGAGGATCTTGATGAGATAGTGACAGAGAATCAAACCAGAGATTATCTAGTTAGATTCAATGTTGATTTCGGCAGAGTGATGATAGGATTTTGAATAAGAAAACGTGGAAGAAGAGAAGTGAAAAACCAGAAAATCTATATATAAATTCGTTGAAACTTACCCCTATTTATAGAAGAACAACAGCCATGTCCATTCATGAAAGGTTATGGCAAATAGACACTTCTTTTGAAATTCAAATTTTTGAATCTAACTGTCACTATGTCGACATGGGGTACTAGGGCATGTCTGTTAGTTCTCTATTAAAGCTAGTAATAGAAACTTAAATGCAGAAAATGAAAAAAAAACAAAGAGATTTTGGCGATGCAACAACTACATCTTTTTCTGGCTTTCTTATTATATATATATGAAAATACAAAAAAAAATATAACTGACTGCATAACTGACATCCACACGTTCTCTAAAATAAAATAACTGACCACAAACAAATAACTGCTAACTGTACACAGACAATTCCTGGAGGCAACTAGATTAATTCATCAATCTCCCCCTTAAGCTTATTGTCCTCCACTGATGATCCGCACACCAGTTTTCTCTCTCATCTCCAAGAACTTCAATCTTGCAAGTGACTTCGTCAGAATATCAGCACACTGATCTTCTGTGCAAACATATTGAACTTCAATCATCCCTGATTCAACACAATCTCTAATGTAGTGGAATCGAGTATCGATGTGTTTACACCTCTCATGATAAACTGAATTTTTGCTTAATGCAATTGCGGACTGATTATCGATCTTTAGAACCACTTTCTTAACCTCAGTCTTTAGCAAATTTGCTAACAGTCGTCCCAGCCACACGCCTTGACACGCTGCTGCACAGGCAGCGATGTACTCGGCTTCACAGGAAGACAATGCAACTACTTTCTGTTTTTGTGAACACCAACTAATAGGATTTGATCCAAGGAAAAATATAAAACCTGATGTACTTTTCCTATCATCATTATCACCAGCTAGATCACTATCAGAGTAACCGATCAGCTGCAAACTTCCTTTCTTCTTCTCATAAATGCAACCGAGGTTTAAAGTTCCTTTCACATACCGTAATATGTGCTTCACTGCTGCCATATGTTCTGTTGTGGGCTTCTCCATGTATCTACTCATCATGCCGACAGAGAATGTCAAATCCGGGCGTGTGTGCAGTAGGTACCTTAAACTGCCAACAATACTTCGATAAAGAGTTGCATCTACAGGTGGACTTGTGCTTTCCTTGCTCAGTTTCAGACGAGGTTCCATTGGGATTTGCGAAGGATTGCAATCTTTCATACCACATTTTTCTAAAAACTTTCTTGCATATGCCGACTGTTTGAGTGTTATCCTTTAGGAATTCTGACAGACTTCAATACCAAGATAATAACTTAGTAACCCAAGATCACTCATGCTAAACAATTTCTTCATCTCAGATTTGAAATTGTCTATGTCTTGAATGCACTCTCCAGTGATGATTAAATCATCCACGTAGACTCCAACAATTAAATTCCTCCTACCTTGATTTCTCATGTACACTGCATGCTCTAAAGAGCTCCTCTCAAAACTGAGTATCCTTAATGACTTGTCCAGTTTTGAGTTCCAGGCTCTAGGTGCTTGTCGCAAACCGTACAATGCTTTGTGCAGTTTCAACACTTTGTGTTCTTCATTTTTTATTTCAAATCCCAGCGGTTGGATGACATACACTTCCTCTTCCAAATCACCGTTGAGGAAAGCTGACTTCACATCCATATGATGCACCTTCCATCCTTCATGTGCCGCAATAGAGATCAGCAACCGTACTGTCTCTAGCCGAGCAACAGGGGCAAAAACTTCATCAAAGTCTATGCCTTGTCGTTGAACATATCCCTTTGCGACTAACCGTACCTTGTGCTTCACAATGTTGCCTTGAGCATCCTTCTTTAGTTTGTAAACCCACTTCAAACATATAGGTTTGTGGCTGTCGGGCAATGAAACGAGCTTCCAGGTTCCATTTTTCCGAATACAGGAAATTTCCTCCTCCATTGCTCTTCTCCACATCGGATCTGCCTTGGCTTCTTCAAAATTCGACGGCTCCTCTTCTCCTAGTAAGCACAGACCTGAATACTCCAATTCTATTGGAACCGTTGCATCATACAAGCTTTTGATGTCACGTTTACCCTGTGGCTGTGCAGTTAAAGCGCTCGGCGGATACAAAGCGGTGGAGGTGTAAAAAGTCATAGCGGGGATACAGCGAGAATTTAGCGGGATATAGCAGATGGCTCTAAAATAGCATATAAAACTCGTACTTAATATTTTTTCAAATATATAAATGGTAATTAAATGAAAAAAATCATTCAATTGAATTATAATTAATACATAAATAATTTTAAATAAAAACATGTGCGAATATACTTTAAATAAACGTAAAACTGTTATATAACATAATTGAATTTAGTAGAATATTAGAGTATTTTCATTTCTAAAAATATATTAAAAATTAAATCAAATAAACTAGTTTCATAATTTTTATAATGTATAAATGCAATTTTTCAATTCATTTATTAAAGAAGATATAGCGGAAATAGCGGAATATAGCGAGAATAACAGGATATAGCGGAAATAGCGGGGCTTAAAGCGGAAAGGCTATATTTTAGGGCTATATGGAAAAATCGTAGCGGTAGAAATCCACTATGAGATATAGCGGGGTTATAGCGGGGTAATAGCGGGGCATTAACTGCACAGCCCTGTGGTCTACTGATGGACTCTCATCAGATGCTCTGGATCTTGTATTTGTCACTGGTGTAGCATACTGGTATTGGTCACCAGTTTGTCCCTGTGTCGGCTGTGGGAAATCAATTTCAGAATTGTTGATACCCTCTTTACCTTTATTATTTGTCTTATCAAATGCACCTGTAATGGTAAAATATTGTGCTGCATGAGAATTCATTTCTGGTCCTGTTCTTGTTTCTGGAAATTTGCTCCACTCCCACTTCTTCTCCTCTTCAAACACAACATCCCGCGTCACCACTACTCGTTTCGACTTTGGATCAAACATCCGATAGCCTTTTGTATACGAGTCATAACCAATAAACACCATTGGCTTGCTTCGGTCTGCAAGTTTTGAAAGGTGAGGTGTAACATCTTCTACATGTCCGACACATCCAAAAATGCGAAAGTGATCAACAGTCGGCTTTCGGTTGTAATATGCTTCATAAGGAGTTTTGCCGATGACACTTTTTGTTGGTGCTCGATTTAAGAGATAAACAGGTGTAAATACCGCTTCTCCCCAAAATTCGCCTGGAACTCCCATACTTTTCAACAAGCTCCTTGCCATGCCAACCACCGTCTGATTTCTTCGTTCAACAACTCCGTTCTGCTGAGGAGAATAAGGTGCCGTAAGATAATGCTTAATTCCCAATAGCTCACAGTAATTCTTGAACTCATTTGAGGTGAATTCGCCACCACGATCTGTGCGAAAAGCCTTTAACTTGCTGTTTTTCTCCATTTCTGCCAATGTTTTGATCTTCTTGAATGCCTCAAATGCTTCATCTTTGTTTCAGATCAGCACCTGCCACAAGAATCTAGTACGATCATCAACCAACAGCAGAAAATAGCGCTTACCTCCATGTGTAGATGGAGTTATTGGCCCACATAAATCTCCATGCCACAGTTCAAGAGGTGATTCTGCTCGAAATTTCGCCACTGCTGGAAACAGATTTCGGTGTTGCTTTCCAATCAGACAACCATCGCAGATGCGGTCCTCATGCTCGATTATAGGCAAGCCATGCACCATCTGTTTCTGACTTAGAAACTTCAATGCATTAAAGTTCACATGCCTGTATCTTGCATGCCAGCGCCAGGCTTCTTCTTTGCACCTTGCTAGTAGGCATTCAGGTAGGGCTGGTACTATATTAATCACATATAGCCTGCTCCTTGACCTATTTACTTTTGCTAGTAGCCTCTGTGATCTGTCCACAATAGACATTACTCCTCCTTTAATTACAACCTTGCATCCATTCTCATCTAACTTACTAAGGCTTACTATGTTGCTCTTCAACTTTGGGATATAGTAGACATTAGTAAGTAATCGATGTTCACCTGTGAAGCAGTCAAATAAAACCGAACCTCTTCCTTGTATTTCTACAACCGAGCCATCTCCAAACTTGACTGAACCATTAATGGTTGTGTCAATTTCCACAAATTTTTTAATACAACCGGTCATGTGGTTACTTGCGCCGGTATCTAAATACCAGGCCTTGTCTTGGGTGCCATTAATCTTTGGCATCACTTTGTCTTCATGCAGCAACACCTCTTCATTTTGTATAGCATGGCTGAGAACACAAGTTTCAACCATCAACAGTGTCGGTTCATCATCGGTTGGTGTTGTAACAAGATTGGCCTTTTCTTTTCGGTTTGGTTTTGGACACTCTTTTGCAAAATGACCATATTCATTACAGTTGAAACATTTAACCTTGGATATGTCGAAGTTGCGTGGCTTTCGGTCTCCGTTATTGAGTTCACCATTTCCTCGGCCTCCACCATTTCCACGCCCACGACCACGTCCTCTTCCATGACGTCCTCCTCTTTTGTTGCTGTAGGAACTTTCATCTCTCTTTGCGTTTTGAATTCTTGTCTCCCACTCGGTCTGGGTAAGGAGCAACTGTTCTCCGCTATCCTTTGAAAACAGTCGTCCTTTAAGCCCTTCTTCAAAGGTTTTGAGACGTCCGTTTGCTTCTGACACCGACATCTTATCAACATCGCCAAACTGCTCAATTGTTCCAATTATTTGGAGAAATCTATCCGGAACTGCGCTAAACAGTTTTTCCACAACTTCGCTGTCGTCGAGCTTCGTGCCCAGCGAGCATATCTCACCCACCAGCGTGGTAAGCTTCATGGAAAATTTATTTATTGTCTCTGAATCTTCCATTTGTAACTTGTTCAGTTGTCATTTCAAAACCTGTACACGCGCCTTCTTGACACGATCTTCACCAACCCGCATCTCCCTGAGTGCGTCCCTAGCCTCCTTTGTCGTCTGCTTCTCCGCGATTGCCATCATCACGTCATTGAGCACGGCTTGAGAAATGGCTACCATGGCGCCTTGATCTTTGTCGTCATCTGTGTCTCCACCTTCGATCACTGACCATACTCCTAGCAAACGCAAGATTATCTTCATCTTGACAGCCCATATGCCGTAATTTGTTTCGCTTAACATTGGATATTGGATCGGGATTGTGGCTCCTCTTGCCGTCGGTTTCACCACTGCAAGTGTGTTTGATTGATCTCCTACTTCACCGGCCATTGCTTTGACAACTTGGCTCTAATACCAAATGTTGGTTCTCTATTAAAGCCAGTAACAGAAACTTAAATGCAGAAAATGAAAAAAAAACAAAGAGATTTTGGCGATGCAACAACTGCATCTTTTTCTGGCTTTCTTATTATATATATATATGCAGATACAAAAAAAATATAAATGACTGCATAACTGACATCCACACGTTCTCTAAAATAAAATAAATGACCACAAACAAATAACTGCAACTGTACACAGACAATTCCTGGAGGCAACTAGATTAATTCATCAATGTCGACATCCCAAAGCATTTTTTGATGATTTGATTTTCTTTGAAAATAACCTTTATCTTATATTAAAAACTATTTAAACTTTATAAATATACTTGACTATAGATAAAATACATAGATCAATATAGAGAATAATATATATAAAATTTTACTATAATTTTATATTTAAATCTAAGTATAAATATATTATAATTAAAAGATAGTTTAAAACAAACGAAGTTTAAAACAAGAGTTTATTAAAAACAAAAACAAAGAATTTTTTAAGGCTAAAACATCTTTTTGAAAATCATTTAAAAAGATAATTTTTAAGGCTAAAACATTTTGAAAAGCAGTTTTGAAAATCATTCTAAAGTAGTTTTGAAAATCATTTTGAAGTAGTTTTGCAAGCTTCTTCCTGCAGAATATCTCATCATATTAGGACTCGAGAACTTGTACAAAACCAGGATGTTCGTGGGTTTGTAAGCCACTTGTCGTAGGTTTGTAAGCTACTTGTCGTGGGTTGGTAAGCCACTAAAAAGGTAAAAATGGGTTCCATCCCAAAAGAAAAATAGAGTGAAGATTTCAATGCTATTATGAAGTTTTAACATAATTCTAGACTCAATACTTATCTTGAAATCTTGAACTCTTGATAATCTTGATATTCTTGATATCTTGAATCTCTATACTGTACAGTCTTCATTCTTGGTACCTGCATGGTTAAATCCTGCATATACATATATATCTAAACTATAATGTTAGTATTTATATTTTATAATTCTTATTCTAACAACTCATGGACTAACAATCTCCCCCTTTTTGATGATGACAACCTTTGTTTATAAAATATTACTTCTATCCTAATAACTCCCCCTAAATCTAATAACTCCCCCTTAATCTATGCCTAACTCTCCTATTTTATATTTCTCCCCCTTTGTCATCAACAATAACAAACTAACTCTAAACTATATAACTCTTAGTCTAATATCCTATATGATGATAGTGTTATCATACATAATCAATACTTACTTGTAAACCTAAAACTTAGTCCTAAACCACTAACATTCCTAACCAAGTACCTATATAATATTTATATATAACATATACAGGAATCATATATAAGAACACACAATATTTATTTTTATGTATATATGCTTATATTTACATTTTCGTACAACGTGACAAGTATACACAAAACGATGAAAACGAAAGAGAAGAAACTACAGAGTATCTTTGACAATTGGAGATCTATGGATCGAACAATTTGGATAATGGTAACAGAAATTTCCACGTTGTTCAACCAAGTTCCGTCCTTATCAAAACATACTTCGCCAACGCAAATGACTTTGTCATTGTCTTCCGCGTGCCCTTCTTCCATGGGGACTTCTTCTTCTTCTTCTTCGCTGGCCTCTTGTACATGATCTCCTGAAAAGTCTTCGTCAATCAAGATTGGGTTAGCATGATTATCCATTAGAAATTTTTGCAAATTCCTAAGGATTATGCCTTGCCTCTCTTGTTCTTTGGCCATTCGAAGTTGCATCACTTGGATTTCAGTCATTAACTGAAGTGTATCCTTCAGAGAATCCTCCATTTTCGTCACTCGGGCGAGCGTAGTACGTTGGAACGAAGCAGAGGTAGGAGAAGGGAATGAAAAAGTTGATTTTATGTTTGATTTGGAAGAGGAGGCCATTGATAAATTGATTTCAGAAGATAGAACAGAAAGATAACAGGGAGAATGAATAAAATGTCGAAATATGAGAAATTTATAGCCACTTATTTGAATTTTGGTAGGAAAAATTTCAAATTAAAAATCGTTATATGTCGACATGGGGTAAAGGGTGATGTCGACATGGTTCTTGAATTTTTGCCTATTTAATTTATTTTGAATTAATTTTTAATTATACTTGTTATTTATATTTTATATTTCAATTATAGAACAAATACCTAATTCTCTTCTTAATTTAGTAAATGTAGATTCATTTAAGGGTTTTGTTAAGATATCAGCAATTTGATTTTCAGAATTGATATAGTCGAGAGTAATTACTTCTCTACTTATATTATCTCTGAGAAAATGGTGTATGATATCAATATGTTTAGTTCGAGCATGTTGAGTAGTATTTTTGGATAAATTTATTGCACTAGTATTATCACAATAAATTGGTGATTTTGAGATATTTAAACCAAAATCTTTTAAAGTTTGTTGCATATATATTACTTGAGAACAAGCCAAAGCAGCAGAAATATACTCTACTTCAGTTGTTGATAGAGAAACTGTGTTTTGCTTTTTACTAAACCAGGAAATCAGAGAATGCCCTAAAAAGTGACAAGTTCCGCTTGTACTTTTTCGGTCTAATTTACAACCAGCATAATCAACATCACAGTAAGATATTAAGTCAAACGAATCATTTTTAGGATAAAATAAGCCATAATCAAAGGTGTGTTTAATATATCTTATGATACGTTTTACAGCTTTTAAGTGGGTCTCTTTAGGTTGGGATTGATACCTTGCACAGAGACAGACACTATGCATGATATCAGGTCTACTCGCAGTGATATAGAGTAGTGATCCAATCATTCCTCTATATAATTTTTGATCTACATCTTTCGAGAGATCTTCTTTACTAAGGTACTCATTGGTTGCTATGGGAGTGGGTTTTCCACTCGCAGTAGTCAAACCAAATTTACTAATTAAGTCTTTAGCATATTTTTCTTGACTAATAAAGATACCATTATCTAATTTTTTTATTTGTAATCCTAAAAAGAAGTTTAATTCACCCATATGACTCATCTAAAACTCTTTTGTCATTATTTCAGAAAATTCTTTATTCATTTCAAAATTAGTTGATCCAAAAATGATATCATCTACATAGACTTGTACTAGTTGAATATCATTTTTATTTCTTTTAATAAAATGAGTGTTATCTACTTTACCTATTTCAAAATTTGATTGTAACAAGTAAGATCTTAGTCTATCATACCAGGCTCTAGGAGCTTGCTTTAGACCATATAGAGCTTTCTTATGTTTGTAAACATGATTTGGAAATTTATCATTTTCAAAAAGTTGTGGTTGTTCAACAAATACTTCTTCTTTTACAAAACCATTTAAAAATGCACTTTTAACATCCATTTGAAATAATTTGAAATTATTATGATTTGCGAAAGCAAGTAGAATCCTAATGGCTTCTAATCTTGCTACGGGGGCAAAGGTTTCATCAAAATCTATTCCTTCTTCTTGACAATAACCTTGAGCGACTAACTGGGCTTTATTTCTAACAACCTCTCCTTGTTCATTCATTTTATTTTTATAAACCCATTTAGTTCCAATTATTTTTTTATTTTCAGGTCTGGGAACAAGTTCCCAAACATCATTTCTAGTGAATTGATTTAATTCTTCTTGCATAGCCAAAATCCATGAATCATCAGTTGATGCTTCTTTTGGATTTTTGGGTTCAATAGTTGATATAAAAGCTACATTACTCATTTGACTTAGTTGGTTTCTAGTTTTAACAACAGATTGCATATCTCCAAGTATATTTTCTATAGGGTAATCTTTTAAAAGTTTAATCCTTTTATTAGGATGATTTAATTCATTATTAGTTTCAGTTGACTCTTGGTTTTGAGTGATTAAATCCTCTTCATCATTTATTTCTTTAAATTTTTTGAAATTTTCATCAAATGAAACATGCATTGTTTCTTCGATGGTATTAGTTCTTAAATTAAATACTCTGTATGCTTTACTTCTATTAGAGTATTCGATAAAGATACCTTTGTTCAAAAAAAAATATTAATTAATCTTCCAGAAAACTTTTTTCTTCTTTAATGGGGTCCCCGCCTCGTTCAACTCCTTTTCCTGCTACTCCAACTCGTCCTTCTTCTGTGCATCAACCTTGTCCTTCCTCTCCCATCCTTGTCCCTCCTTCTGACTCTACCTTTCCTTCCCTGTCTACTCAGAGTCTACCCCCTTGTCAGCTTCCCTCTGCTCCATCCTGTCTTTCCTCCTTGATTCAGCCTTGTCCTTCCTCATCCATCCATGTTCCACTTTCTGTCAACTCCAACCCCTCCCTGTCTGTCGTTAATCCTTTGCTCTCCCCTATTGTCAATGCTGCAGCTTCTTCTATTCTTCCCAATGTTTCTGCTCCGATCCTCACTTCCCCATCACTGCCCACGCTTTCGTCCTCACCCCTTGCTTGGAACTCCCTGTTCAAGGCAATACCCAGTAATGCTGGTAAATATGTTCCTCGTGATATCCATCTTGTGTTCAAAGGTGAGTCCATTGTTCCTTCTGATGAAGTCATTCAAGCTGGAAGTGCTATGTGGAAAGAATACTTGGTGGGTTTTTTTCTTGATAATCCATTGCCATACACCTATGTCTTGAACTTCTTGAAGAAGGTATGGAAACTGAAAGGAATGATCTCAGTTAAATCTGATGGGTTTCTGTTTTTATTTAAGTTTTCTAATGTTGAAGATAGGATTAAGATTGCTGAATCTGACCCAGTTGTGATGAAGAATAAACTGTTTATTATTAAGCCTTGGGATGAAAATATTGGTAACAGTTGTAGTAGTATCAAATCGGTTCCTGTTTGGATCAAATTATCTAATATTCCCTTGTATGCCTGGTCCCCTCTAGGAATTAATTGGCTTGCTTCAAGGGTTGGAAAGCTTCTCTGTATGGATGCATCAACTAAAAAATTTGAGCGTATATCTTTTGCCAAATGTTTAGTTGAGGTATCTCCATATCATGAACTTCCTGATAATTTCTCTGTCAAATTACTTGATGGATCTGAGCAGATTGTTAAAGTAGATTATTTGTGGAAGCCTGCAATTTGTACTTTATGTAAAGAATTTGGACATTTGTTGTCTGAATGCAAGAAAACATCTGGTGAAGGAAATACTAATATAAGTTATAATACCTTGCCCTTAAATAATAGAGAGATGGGACAGAGCAGAGAGAAGCCAATGACAAAAGTTGCTAAGGAAGTCTCGGTTAGACAAGTTTGGCAAAAAGTTAATAATAATAAGGGGAAAAAAGGTTTTATGCGAGAAGAAGTGGAAGTTACTAATTTAAAACTGTCAAGTGGGAAAGGAAAGAATGCATTAAATGTTAATGAAGGAAATATGAATAAACTTGATGTGGTGAATTCCATGCACTGTTCTGGTCAAGCATGTAGTGTTGACACCTCTAACAAGTTTTCTTTGCTACAAGCTGATGAGCAATCCCTATCAGAAGATGTTGAAGTGAAAGAAGGTGAAATTCAAACTAATGTGGATTGTGAGGTTAATGCTTTAAACTCTACCCTATTCAAGGATTGCAGTATGGATGGTCATGTCTCTGGAAGTAAAGAAATAAAACAAAAAACAAATGTTGTGGTGCATTCTCTGGATTTGAAAGGTAAATCTGCATGTAGTAATAAGGATGGGAGAGAAATGAATGGCGTAGTGTATGATAATGGTAATGCCACTATTACTGCCGCTGTACATGAAAATGGTGATATCCTTGTTTCAGAAATTGATAGAAAATGGTGCTCTTCTTTTGAAACTCAAGTCATGGAATTAATTTCTTCCATGCATAACACTGCTGTGAATGAACATTCTGCTCAAACTACACAATATAACTTCTCAATTGACTTACCTGGTTGGCCTTTAAACTCTCCCTCTCCTTTTCCTTCTTCTGATCCATCACCTGACCCTTCTTCCTCTAATCCATCCATATCTGCGCATCCTTCCCCTAAGTCAATGATTCGTAGGCAAATTGAAACAAGGGCTCTTTCTGCAAAGAGAAGAAATCTATCAAATATATTCCCAAATCTTATCAATGAATAAAAATATTGCAGCTTGGAATATCAGAGGTGCCCATGGCAACTTGAAACTCGATCAGGTTAAAAGTCTTATTCTTAAGCATGATTTATGTTTGGTTGATCTTCTTGAAACTAAGTTAAATCAAGCCTTATCCACTAAAGCTGCTAGATATATTAATTCACAATGGGTGTTCCACGTTAATCTTGAATCTGCATCTTATGGTAGAATTCTTGTTCTTTATGATCCCATAGTCTTGACTCTATCTCCAATTCTGCAATCTCGTCAATCCATACATTTTCATGCCTATGCTCTTCAATCTTTATCTTCCTTTTACATTACCTTTGTTTATGCGGATAATTCTGCAGCTTCCAGGAATTTTTTTTTCAAAACGTTACCTCCTCTAAGACAAAATTCACATCCATGGGTAGTTCTGGGGGATTTCAACTCTTGTATTAATCTGGGGGACAAATGTGGTGGTTCTCCCCTTCTACCTGTTCACATTGCTCCCTTGAATCTTGCTATCATTGATGCTGATCTTATTTTGGTTAATAAGAATGGGGCTAAATTCTCTTGGAATAATCGTAGTCGTAGTGGTGTGAGAACTTTCAACTATTGATCATGCATTTTGTAATATTCAAGCTCTCCATTTCTAGCCTTCCTTGTCTGTAAATCTTCCTCAACCTATCATGTCTGACCATTCCCTCTTGATATTGTCTTTTGGTTCTCATTTAAGAAGAGAAAAGAGAAGTTTTAAATTTTTTAATGCTTGGGTTAAGCATGACCAATTTCATGTTTTAGTGTCACAGGTAAATTCTAATTTTAATTGTTTGGTAATCCAACGTTCAAGTTTTATAGGAAGTTAAAAAGAATAAAGCAAGAGATTAAATCATGGGCTGCTATCACCTTTGGTACTCGAAGCTTGTTATCTAACTCCTTGAAGGATCAACTAAAGCTTTGCCAAGATAAAATGATGGAGCTTCCTGATGATATTATTGCCGCTGAAGAGGAGGGAAGACTTTTCAAGTCAGTTAATGATGCTCTTCTTCTGGAAGCTAGTATGAAATGGCAGCAATTGTGAACCAAATGGTTTGAGGATGGTGACAGGAATTCTAAATTCTTTCATGACTCTTTAAAGGTTAAGCATGCCAATGAGAATATTTTTTGTATTACTGATGAGCATGGCACCTTATTTTCAACCCCTGAAACTGTAGACAAAGCATTTACTGATTATTTCTCTAAACTTCTTGGCAATGCTGAGGAGTTCTGTCCTGACTTAGACCTAATTTCATCTCTTGACTTGCCATGTATATCCCAGTTAGAAGTTGCTTCTCTTGTTAAGCCTGTCACTGATGAAGAAATTAAATCCACCCTCTTTTCAATGAACCAGCACTCTGCTGGTGGTCCTGATGGTCTAAATGTTACCTTCTTCAAATCAACATGGGATGTGCTTGGTCTTGAGTTTTGCCAAGCTATACATAACTTTTTTAACAAATGCAAATTGCTAAGGGAAGTCAATTGCACAAATATTGCCATAATTCCTAAAGTCTCTCCTCCATCAAGTGTAACCTCATTCAGGCCTATATCCTGTTGTAATGTGGTGTATAAGTGTATTTCCAAAATTCTTGCATCCCGGCTAGCTTCTGTCTTGCCTTCTATTGTATCAAACAACCAAGCAGCTTTCATTCGTTCCAGGAATATTCTTAACAATGTGATGATTGCTCAGGAATTATTAAATGGTTATAGTAGAGGCAATGTGACTCCTGCAGCTGCTCTGAAAATTGATATATCCAAAGCTTATGACTCAATTCATTGGGCTTTTATTGTTAGAATTATGGCAAAGATGGGTTTTCCAAAAATATTTGTGTCTTGGGTGTATGTTTGCATTTCCACACCAGCTTTCTCTGTTGTTATTAATGGAAGGCCTGTTGGTTTTTTCAGAAGTAAGAAAGGGATTCGTCAGGGCGATCCTATTTCTTCATATCTATTTCTTCTGGTCATGGAAGTTTTGACGATGATTCTTAAATATAATTATTCTCACAAGAACATCAAGTATCACCCAAAGTGCTCCGACCTTCATATAACTTCAATTATGTTCGCTGATGATGTTATGCTATTTACTAAGCCCGAGTTCTCGTCAATTTCTGGGTTGATGAAGGCTTTACAGTCCTTCTATCTCATGACTGGCCTCTCTATTAATCAATCTAAATCTTCCATGCTTGTTGCTGGAGTGTCTGATGTTCATGCTGCTGCTCTTTATCAGTTTTTTGGCTTTTCTTGTAAGTCTACTGATATGAGTTATCTTGGCCTACCTTTAATCACAAAAAGAATAACTACTGCTGAATGTTTAATCCTTTATAATAAAATTACTAAGGTCATGTCCAATTGGTGCAACAGACATATTTCTCAATGTGGAAGGATTGTGCTTATCAAAGCTGTTGTTTTTCCTTCCCTTGTCTATTGGGCACGTTCTTTTATCTTACCTACTAAGCTCTTACTGATGGTTAGGTCTGCCATGAATAGGTACTTCTGGACTGGGAGTGTTCACAACACAAAGTTAATTCCTTGCTCTTTTTCCTTATTTGAGTCCACTTTGAAGCATGGTGGTCTTGGTATTATCAATGTTAGGAAGTGGAATACTGCTGCATATAGTAAACATTTTGATGATCTAATTCTCAAGAAAGATAGTTTATGGGTCAGGTGGACGTGGCAGTACAATATTAAGAGAAGGCATTTCTGGTGTTTGGATATACCTCAGAATTGCAGTTCTAATTGGAGGAATTTGCTGAAACTTAGAGATGTTTACTTAACTATGGTTCAATATCATTTACAACCTAACTCAGCTATTAGTTTTTGGCATGATCCATGGGTTAAGAAGGGTCTGATACTATCTAAAGTTTGTGAGTATCCCCTGATTCAGCAAACAGGTATTCATAGTAATGCTAAGGCTGCTGATTTTTTATTTGAAGGCAATATGCTGTTGCCTTACAATAGCAATCAAATGATAAGGCATTTTGGAGTGAAGTTATGAATTTATTCAAGTGTGCTGATCATTCTATTTCTGTTTCTTGGGAACAGAAGTTACACTCTATTGCCGCTATGTACAAGTTCTTATCTGGTTCACTTCCTCTGCCAGCTGCTAGGTGGTACTATGTTTTATGGACTAAATAATTTGTGCCTAGAGAGAATTTGATGATGTGGAAGGTTGTAAGTCATGCTTTGATGACTAGGGATGTAATGGACAGGTTTGGTATGACTATGTGCACCTCCTGTGTTTTCTGTGATATGTGTGATGAAACTGTTGATCATCTCTTCTTTGAATGCTCTGCCTTACTTGCATTGATGAGTAGAATCAGTAGCACCACTAGGTTTGTTCTTAATACTGCCAACTCTGTCTCTGTTTGGGAAATTATACATACAGCTGCTTCAAGGGGGAATGATGAAGTTAGTGCAATGGTTGTTTGTTTGAAAATCTATTTTGATGTGATATGGAGAGAAAGAAATGCAAGAGTTTTTGAGAATTTGTCGAAAACTTATGACACTCTCTGGTTTGAAGTAAGGAATAGGGTGTACATGCAACTTCAGAGGAGCAATAGGCAGTACCCTGTTGGCATTCTCCAAGCTTGGGCTGTCTAGTTGGTTCTCTCTTGTTTTCTATTTCTTTATTTTCTTTCTTTTCCTTTTTTTAGCTTGATTCAAAGCTTGTTTGAATCTTTATTTTCTATTATCAATAAATCTGGTAGGGGTCCAGTCAACCTCGCTGGCTTTGCCAAAAAAAGAGAGGAAAGATACCTTTGTTGGATTTAGGATCAAATTTATCTAAGTTATCTTTTGTATTTAAAATAAAACATTTACTTCCAAAAATTCTAAAAATAAGATACCTTAGGTTTCTTTGAGTAAATAAGTTCATAAGATGTCTTATCAGTTGAAGGTCTAATTAAAATTCTATTTAAAATATAACAGGCGATAGCAACTGCTTCTGCCCAAAAGTACTTTGGTAAATTACTATCAGAAAGCATAGTTCTCGCACACTCTTGAATCGTCCTATTTTTACGTTCTACTACTCCGTTTTGTTGTGGAGTTCTTGGAAATGAAAAATTGTGAATTATTCCCTTTTTATTGCAGAATTCTTCAAATTTTTCATTTTCAAATTCACCACCGTGATCTCTACGGATGGTTATAATTTTTTGAGAAAGTTGATTTTGAACCCTTTTTGAAAAATTCTTAAAATATTCAAAAGTATCACTTTTATGTTTTAAAAATATTGTCCATGTAAATCTATAATAATCATCTACAATTACAAAAACATATTTACTATTATTTATTGATAGAATTTGAGATGGACCAAATAGATCAATATGAAGTAATTCAAGAGGTTTTGAAGTAGAAATCATATCTTTTAATTTAAAAGAGCTTTATCTAAGTTTTCCTAGTTGACATGCATCACATAGACTATCTACTTTAAAAATCATTTTAGGGAGGCCTCTTACTAGATCATGTTTTGACAATCTAGATAAGAGTTTGAAATTCAAATGCCCAAATCTCTTATGCCAAATCCAAGGGTCACTTGCATTTGCCAAAAGGCACAAGTTATCATTTGAAATTTTCGTACTAAGAATATAAATATTCTTTTTCCTAATTCCCTCAAATATTATGGTTGAATTATTATCTTCAATGTGACACTTATCTTTTTCAAATTTAATTTTATATCCTTTATCACATAGGTTACTTATACTTAGCAGATTGTGTTTCAGATTCTTAACTAGCAAAACATTAGTAATAATAGGAGTTTCAAAGTTACCGACTTTGCCGATGCCGATCACATAACCTTTTGAATTGTCTCTAAAGTTAACAAGTCCTCCGTCTTTGTATATTATATCATTCAGCATACCTGGATTCCCAGTCATGTGTCTAGAACATCCACTATCGAGTATCCATTTGTCCTTTTTAATCTACACAGTTTGTTTGTTTTGGATTGATTCCTTAACTCCCATAAAGCATGATTCCTACACATCAAACAATCTTAGTAGACAACTTGTATTTGAATATTGATTATATGCAGACTCAAGAAACAATGATGATCTGAATATTTCTAAACATGCATTAACAAGTTTCTTAAACATAGCCATTTAAAAAAAATTCATATATCAGATTATGAAACTTTTGAAAACCTTGCTCTGATACCGAATGTGAGGAATGCAGATTACGGATCTTAAGGCTAGGAATAACACTAGAGGGGGGTGAATAGTGTTTATAAGAAATTACTAATTTTTTTTGAGTTTATGTTAATTTTAACACAAATGTATGCAATATTCAGACACAGATATAATCACAGAAACAAACACAGATACAAAAATAAAGTAAATGCAGTAAAGGAAAGAACACACTGAATTTTATACTGGTTCGGAGTTAACCTACATCCAGTCCCGCACAACTAAGTACGGATTTCATTTCAAAAGCAATTCAACAATTACAACCCTCGGTTTCAAGGCTACGAGGTACACCCTCCAGAATCACAATCCTCTGGGTAGAGATACTTGATTTCCAGGCAACAAGTTCACCCAATTGATTTCTTAAGGCTACAATCACACCTTTTCTCACTTGATTGATTTCCAAGGCTACAATCACACCTTTTACTCTATTGATTACAAAGAAAGCCTATAACTCTAAATAGCACTGAGGATCTTGATGAGATAGTGACAGAGAATCAAACCAGAGATTATCTAGTTAGATTCAATGTTGATTTTGGCATAGTGATGATAGGATTTTGAATAAGAAAATGTGGAAGAAGAAGAGAAGTGAAAAACCAGAAAATCTATATATAAATTCGTTGAAACTAACCCCTATTTATAGAAGAACAACAACCATGTCCATTCGTGAAAGGTTATGGCGAATAGACACTTCTTTTGAAATTCAAATTTTTGAATCTACCTGTCACTATGTCGACATGGGGTACTAGGGCATGTTGACATCCCAAAGCATTTTTTGATGATTTGATTTTCTTTGAAAATAACCTTTATCTTATATTAAAAACTATTTAAACTTTATAAATATACTTGACTATAGATAAAACACATAGATCAATATAGAGAATAATATATATAATTTTACTATAATTTTATATTTAAATCTAAGTATAAATATATTATAATTAAAAGATAGTTTAAAACAAACGAATTTTAAAACAAGAGTTTATTAAAAACAAAAACAAAGAATTTTTTAAGGCTAAAACATCTTTTTGAAAATCATTTGAAAAGATAATTTTTAAGGCTAAAACATTTTAAAAAGCAGTTTTGAAAATCATTCTGAAGTAGTTTTGAAAATCATTTTGAAGTAGTTTTGCAAGCTTCTTCCTGCAGAATATCTCATCATATCAGGACTCGAGAACTTGTACAAAACCAGGATGTTCGTGGGTTTGTAAGCCACTTGTCGTAGGTTTATAAGCTACTTGTCGTGGGTTTGTAAGCCACTAAAAAGGTAGAAATGGGTTCCATCCCAAAAGAAAAATGGAGTGAAGATTTCAGTGCTATTATGAAGTTTTAACATAATTCTAGACTCAATACTTATCTTGAAATCTTGAACTCTTGATAATCTTGATATTCTTGATATCTTGAATCTCTATACTGTACAGTCTTCATTCTTGGTACCTGCATGGTTAAATCCTGCATATACATATATATCTAAACTATAATGTTAGTATTTATATTTTGTAATTCTTATTCTAAGGTTGTTGTCATCAAAACCATCAACTCATGGACTAACAGTTTTTGAATGTTCCTTCGTAACGATCCTCTCCTGAATCGATGTGAAGGGTCAAAATATTGTCTTTGCATCGATTTTCATTGCATTGATGGATACAAAATGAGCATTTCGAATCGATGGATGTGGGGTTCGATGGATACAAAGCGGTCGTTCGTATCGATGGAGTTAAGATTCGATGGATACGAAATTAACTTTTGTATCGATGGTTACAAACTTTGGTAGAATTCATTTTCGAATTGGCGCGAGCCACTAAAGTGGATACGAAACGTGCCTTCATATCGATGAATATTGACCCCTAGATGCCGCGGTTCGATGGATTCGAAATGCACACTTCATGTCGCTAAACTGGGGATGGAGTCGAAAGTGGTCGATACGAAGAAGGGCTTCGCATCGATGGATTTGGTGAAGACTTCGTATCGATACAGACCCGAGTTCATGGATTCGAACAACTTGTTCGAATCGATCGTGGTGACGCCTTGTAACCGGTTGAACCCATTGGGAGGCGAATCGTTTATTACCTTTACCTTCGAGTCCATATAAATACTGTGGACTTAGCCACTTTTCACTTTTTACTTCTTACTTTTGTGCTTTGCTTTCGTATCGCTTCAGAGACCAAGAAAGGAAACTGTTCTTCGCCTTCGAATCGAATCACATCCTTCAATTCCTTAAACCAGTTATCAAAATCAGGTAGTTGGACATCAAATCCACGTTATAGCGATGGAATTCGAAATCGATCGCCAATCACACAATCGATCTTCAGGGATGCTAAGGCCATAATCGGTTCAAAGTGAATTGTTGTGGATGAGTTATAAGTGTTCGCATCAATCAATCAAGGAAAGGGTTCTCTTCGTATCGGTCTGGGGATGATGGAACTTTGTATCGATCCGTAGTTGAGTTAATATCATGTGGAGGGAGGAGACGACTTAGTATTGATGGGTAGTGGCTGGAGTTTATGTCGATCGATCCGTAATTGACTTCGACGATCGATTCGAAGTCGATTACTTGCAATCGATACGAAATGGGCGTTATAAGTAGGTTTGAAGTTGCCAACGCTGATCGATACGAAATCGAAGCCTGTGATCGATGCAGAATTTGTTCCCCTGATCGATACGAGACGTATCGACTTGAATATGATCGATACAAAGCTTATCGAGTCGAACACGATCGATACGAAATGTATCGATTCAAACTTGATCGATACGAAAATGGACCCCCTTGATCAATACGAGCAGCTGCATTCCAGATTGTCACGACTTGCATCTCTGGTGATCGACCTATGTCTGAGCCCTGATGGATTCGAAATCTTACATTACTAAATACTTGACTCCGACGAGCTTCAGCTTTGCATAACCGGACTTGACTGTAGAACTATATATCTGACTGCCTTTCGAAGCTCGTCGATGGAACTATAATTTAACCAAATTTTAACAAACTTTAACTTGGATCGATCCCTAACATCTGGATGGCACGGTAGTGACGGTCAACGATGACGGTCATCCCGACGGAATTTCGAAGTCTTATCGTTTACACGCTTTCTCCAATTCCGTAGAACTTTTCAAGTGATATACAGTACTGCACCGCACAACACACTCACACACTTTACACTGGGGGATGCACGAGCGTTATTGCCTGTTTAACAATGATTTTTCATAAGCTAGTTAGTCATGGAACCCTCAAGTTCACAGCAGTAGGAACTCCCGAGTTCAATCCCTTCAACCATCGAGATACCGGTCATTGAAGCCGAGGTTATAGACCCAGCTCCGGACGAGCTTCCGGGTGCCCGGTTCATTTGTCGTCCGCAAGATTCTGTGTCGTCCAGTATCTCCGAAGATATGCTGGGACGGATTTGTTTAAGGCATGGCTTGTCACTCGACGATGTGTTACTGCCTGGGCCAAATGACAGGCCACACGATCCCCCGGAGGGTTTTACCGCTTTCAACCGTCATGCTTGTACGGTGGGAACACTTCATCCTTTCAACCAATATATAAGGGAGATGCTATCATTCCTTGGAATAGCTCCATCCCAGCTACACCCTAACGGGTACGCTTTGTTGAACATCACCTTCATTCTGTTTATGGAGATTCTCTTTCGACCACCAAAGCCGATCGAGATCAGGTATCTATTTAACATTAAGAGTCGTGGAGACAACCCTTCTTTCACCTTCTTGAAAGCGGCCAGAAACTGTCAAATTGTAGCGGGCTCTTGGGGAAGGCTAAGTTACTTTAAAACTGAATGGTTCTACGTTCAGTGCCCTCCTGGATTTGCTAAGCGATGGTTGGATAGATGTAAGCGTTACAATTCTTTCTCTTGAATTATCGAGATAGTTATAACCGACCTCAAAACTGACATACTTTTCTTCTTTCACAGCCGCAATCTCCCGATCTAATGGTGGATACTTCAGAGAGCTAGTTCGGATCTTCCAAATGGTTCCGGGCGAAGAGAGGCATATTGACTTGGTTCTGACTGATAGAAACTTGAGGACTGTCGAGCTGATTGAGTGGAGGCAGAGCATAAGGTTGGAAGGGACACTTAGAGCGGTCTCGAAGAAATGGGTAAAGCGCAAGGAGCCTGGAGTCGTAATAGCTGAAGAAGTTGATCCGGAGAGAACGCCTATTGACACCGAGCTCCAAGCTGGGCCTTCTTCCGATGTCCAGGATTCAGGAGGAAGGAGAAAAGGCAAGGTTGTTGCTCACAAGCGTTCTAAATCCGAGAGATTAAAATCCGTGGTTATGTCATTGCCCGTCCCGGGGATTAGAATTTCGGAGGCTCCTCCCCTGCCAGTAGAGAATCCTTTTGACGGGGCTTGCTGATATTCCGATTCTGGATTATGTGTCATCTCAACACGACACAGGGATGGAGGAGCTTGACAATGCTCTTGAGCTGAGCGGGTCGCTTGCTATGAGTGCGGCTGACATTTCCGGTTGGTCTGCGGTTGCACATGCATACACTTCACTACACTACATGATTCATAACTGTAAATCGTCCAACTTAAGAAATCACTAACTTTTCCTTCATCTCTCATTTTCAGGTACGGTGTCCGGAAGAGGATCAATGCTCGGGAATCTTGGCCCGAAAGTCTTCTACCTATTATGATTCTCGTAGAAGAGACTCAGATAGAGACCGCGATCGCGAGTACTCTAATCAAGATAGGTATGGGCGTGACAGGGACAGAGATTACCGACATCGATCTAGATCCCGCTCTCCTCCTCTTAGACTTCCATCTCCTCCTCCTGTTCTTGTTCCACATCCACCAGAACTTCCACGTCACAGGCCATCTTCTCACACTTCTAGATTCGAGACTCATCTTCAGAGAGTTGAAACCACGGCCCCCATAATTGCAGAGCAGGTCCCAGCTGAGCCCACAGGAGAAGGGGCCCTTAAATTGGCTCAGATGAGGAAGGATTTTCCGAACATATGCTTCGATGGCTATGTCTTTCCACCTCACTTAAAGAGAACCTTATCTGGAGTGGAAAACACAATGCATGATTACATTCATGACATCTACTCCCAGTACAAAGAGTGGGTAAAGGCCACAGAGAAGGCTTCCAAGGTGGCTTTTGATCGAGCCAAAGCAATCGAGAAGATGGAATCCGAGCTCGCTCAAAAGGACCGGATCATTCAAGTGCTCACTACTGAGGCAGAGACTTCTTGGAAATCTGAAATAGAGGCCACCAAAAAAGCTGACGAAGCGAATGTGGCAATGGAGAGGTTGAGGCAGACACATGTTGCCTTGGTGGAGGAGATGGGCCATCGGAATACTACTGTTACCGCCGAACGGATGCGGCGGTCAAGGAACTCAATGAGCTTAAGGCTAAATTCTCCGACATGGCCAAGGAAAAGGATGATGTGAATAACGCAGCCCAGGAGGTGTGTGAGCAGGCTGTTCTGCTTAGGGGTGAACGAGATGCGGCTGTGGCTAAGTCCGCAAGGAGGAGACTGAGGTCGAGGAGAAAGTGAAGTCGGCCGAGTCCAGGCTGGAGGCTGATATCGAAGACCTTCTCGTTGTTTACAACGCTAACGTGCTGAGGCACAGGGGTCTAGCCTGGCTCGATGATTATCTGGCGCATCTATACAACGCCTAGGGCCAATTAGTTGAAGAAGAGAAGGAGGCGCATCTGGGTGAGTGTGTGGATGAGTTCGAACTCGAGAATCGCATTCTGACAGAAGATGAAAGGAAGATTCTTCACGAGTCAATGGTTCTGCATGAAAAGGAAAGACTCGGGGCCCAGCACCTCGAAATAGGAGAGGGTTCAGGGGTTGACCATCATGAGGCGAGTCTTGAAGTTCCAGCGTCAACCCAGCCCGAATCCTCATCTGCGGTTGATCCCTAAGTTGTTCCTGCCTACAATCCGGATCAGCCGCAGATGTCTCCGGCTGCAGCTCAAGTTACTGAAGTCGTTCTGTTGCCTAGAAGTCAAACTGAGGAAGGTATTCTGAACATTCCACATATCTTTCTTAAGTCGAAATCTTCGCTTGTGTTAAGTTCTAACAGTTCTCTTATTGTTTGTCCAATGATCAATGATGCACCTGTCGGGCCCCCTGTTACTCAAGAATCATATCAGACGCAGGAGACTATTGTTACCGAAGCGACCACCGTAACTACAACTGCCCCACTTGACGATACGCAGGGAAGCACGCTTGTGTTTGATGAGCAGTTGATGGAGGAACTCTTTCGCCGTCATGGCGATCCTTTAGCTGACTTACCATTTGTCATGGGTGGAGGCGCTCCTGCTACAAGTTCTTCAATGTCGACTACTGATGCCCCCAGCGGGGGTCGAGCAGTTACTGAAGAGGAGATGTTCGCTCAAATCGACGCTGAAATGGCAGCAGCGGCTCATGGTGGCGATTTTGGAGGTGGGATGGCAGCACCGGGACCAACTCCGCTTAGAATGATATCTCCTGGTGGTACTGTTTTCATCACCAGCGTGCCCATTCCACCTTCTGTACTTGACCCTGTTACTCCGACCCCGCCCGTGGGAAGCATCCCTATTCACTCGAGCTTGGAGGAGGATGTCGAGATTATGCCATCGCCTGGAGACCGACCACCAAAAGGAAAAGGCTCAAAGAGGAAAAATAGTGGCGGCTCCAGCGGGTCTACACCGAGAAGGAAGCCGAGGAAGAAGAAAGATTAGACATGCTTCCCCGGTTTATTCTAACTTGCATTTTGTTGGCCGTGTATAGATGCGGGTTCGGCCCCTGCTAATAAGAATTTTTTGGAACAAACTTGTACACGAATTTCTTTCATGAATAGTAGAAATGAAACTTTTTCTTTTTGAGCTTCTTGTGTATTTGTTTAAGTGTTTCAATGTTTGAAACGCACTTGTAAAGTTTCAGCTTCCGAGTCAAGTTTGTCTTTTTGCACCAAGCCTGGAAACTGTAAACATGGTTCGCGACTGGGAAGCGAGTTGAATTTTGACGTCGCATCGCTTCAGTCAATGGTCGATGCTTAAGTCCTGCCCCCCAGTCTCAGGGATGAGTTGTGGAACAGCAGTCAGCGATTTCTTCTCACTTATAACGTGTTGAGTCTAGTGCCACTGAATGGATGTCTAAGACAAGCGGAGATCGAGTGGTTTATTCACGCTTATCTGATTGTCAACGATCATATCCGCACTCCAGGGACTTGGAATCGACATTTGCACTTTGACTCGCACTCTTGGAGTTCAGAGTTGATATTTATACTTCAATTCACGCTCTGGGAACTCGAAGTTGACATTTATACTCCGTTTCGCACTCTGGGAATCCGGAGTTGATGTTTATACTCCATTTCGCACTTTGGGAATCCGTAGTTGATGTTTATACTCCGTTTCGCACTCTGGGAATCCAGAGTTGATGTTTATACCCCGACTCGCACTCTGGGAGTCCGGAGTTGATGTTTATACTCTGTTTCGCACTTTGAGAATCCGGAGTTGATGTTTATACTCCGTTGCGCACTCTAGGAATCCGGAGTTGATATTTATACTCCGTTTCACACTATGGGAATCCGGAGTTGATGTTTATACCCCGACTCGCACTCTGGGAGTTCGGAGTTGATGTTTATACTCCGTTTCGCACTCTGGGAATCCGGAGTTGATGTTTATACTCCGTTTCGCACTCTGGGAATCCGGAGTTGATGTTTATACCCCGACTCGCACTTTGGGAGTTCGGAGTTGATGTTTATACTCCGTTTCGCACTCTGGGAATCCGGAGTTGATAAGCAGACGGTCAGTCACATCTGCTATATGTTTTTGGATTTCGCTCGTACTTTGGGAACGAAAGGTGTATCAGGATCATGGATGGTCGGATCACATCCACCCCGAGTTAACAAGTGAGGTCGTTAGATGGACGGGTCCACCCTCCTAAAACATGGTTCAAATACGGACGAAGTCGTTAGGAGGACGGATCCACCCTCCTCGTAGACATATTTCAATACTCCAGTTCGCACACTGGGAACCGTGAGTTAAGTGAGGGATTGTCGTGTATCAATCCGTTTTTGACTTTGATGTGATGGCTTGTCCCCGAGCTCGGGTTTCACTTAGCGAGTGACCGATTGCATCACAGTCACTCCCTATTTGAATAAATTCCGCCGTATGGTGAAACTTAGCTCTCCATGCAGATCATATGAAGCATTTCAAGTAAATCACAGCTCTGGCTCGAAGAGATTGCATTTTATTGCTGAAATAAGAAAATATGGCAAAGTCAGTTGCCTTATTACAAATTCTAATTTCGAAATGCAGAAAAAAATTGCAAAAATGGAAAATAAACTAAACGAGATAACATAGCCTATTATGTGTAGTAGCGACGAAGACTTTCGCTGTTCCAGGCTCTTGGTAGAGTAAGACCGTCAACGGTCGATAGTTTGAATGTGTCATCTCCGAGCCTTCGTTCAATAACATACGGTCCCTCCCATGGCGGATTCATATGCGAAGGAACCGGATAAATTCTTTTCAGGACGAGATCGCCTAGTTCAAAGGTTCGCGGGCGGACCTTGGCGTTGTACAATCGGGCGACTCGACTTCGATGTGCGGCTGCCCTCAAATCAGCCTCTTCACGCTTCTCATCTAGTAGATCGAGAGATTCAGCAAGCAATATAGCATTTGTCTTTGGATCATAGTATGTCACGCGATGAGAAGGTACTTCTAGCTCAACTGGAATAACGGCTTCTAAACCATAAGAGAGAGAGAGAATGGAGTGTGACCGGTCGTGGTCTTGTGGGTTGTTTAGTAGGCCCATAAAGCCATAGGAAGTTCATCGACCCACTTGTCCCCGACCTTCTCCAGTCGTTTTTTCAGAATGGACTTTATAACTTTATTAACTGCTTCGACCTGTCCGTTCGCCTGAGGGTGTGCAACTACAGAGAATTTCTTTTAGATGTGAAATCGTTCGCAGAAATCTTTAAATTCAGCATTGTCGAATTGGGTTCCGTTGTCCGTAATAATGGTGTGTGGAAGACCGAATCGACAAATGATGTTGCGAACTACAAAGTTGATTACTTTCTTCGTCGTTATGGTAGCAAGAGCTTCAGCCCACTTTGTAAAGTAATCAACTGTGATGATGGCGTATTTCACACCACCTTTTGCTAGAGGTAGAGTACCAATGATGTCGATGCCCCATATTGCAAACGGCCATGGACTGACCATTTGTGTTATCTCGGTAGGAGGGGCTCTAGGAATTCGAGCGTGCTTCTGACACCTATCACATTTCTTTGCATAATCCGACGCGTCGCGATTCACGGTAGGCCAGTAATATCCGTATCAAAGTATTTTCTTGGCGAGTGCTTGTCCCCCCGTGTGATCGCCACATTCTCCCTCGTGTACATCGTGCAACACTCGTTTAACTTCATCGTGAGCGATACACCAGAGTAAAGGAACAGAGTACCCTCTTCTATACATGACTCCATTCTGAATGGTGAATCGTGAGGCCTTCCAAAGGACTTGTCTCTTTTCACTCCTGCGCTCCGGCAGGGTTCCGTGCTCAATGTAATTTCTAAGTGGAGTCATCCATGAATCCTTTTCGGGGACGGTTTCGCATACCCAGTCTATTTCTGCCCGGTCAATGCTTGGAGAAGATAACGTTTCTACGGGAACGAGTCCCATTTGCTGAGCTTCACCTGTGCTGGCTAGCTTTGCCAATGAATCGGCCTTTTGGTTGCGTTCTCGAGGTATACAATAGATGTCATAATAATCAAACTGATTTAGTACTTCCTGAACTCGAGCTAAGTAAGCAGCCAGCCTTCGATCTCTCGCCTGATACTCTCCCCGTACTTGACACACGACTAACTGTGAATCACAGTAAACATCCACGGCGATAATTCTCAATTCTCTAGCAAGTTTCAAACCAGCTAAGAGGGCTTCATATTCAACTTCATTATTGGTCGCATGAAAATTGAACTTCAAAGCATAACATATAGATCGGCCTTTGGGGGGTTTCAAGTACAACACCAGCGCCCGAACACCGGTCGTTTGATGTACCGTCGGTATAAAGCTTCCAGACATATTCGGGAGATTCACTAGTTTCGGGCAAGTCCCCTGGAATGGTAAATTCAGCTATAAAATTGGCTAGGACTTGTCCTTGAATGGCTTGTCTTGGAGTGTAAGTGATATCAAACTGGCTCAGTTCGATGTTCCACTTGAGTAACCTACCAAACGTCTCAGGCCGCATAAGGACCTATCGTAACGACTGGTCGGTGTAAACAACAATGGGATGTGCCTGGAAATACGGTCGGAGTTTTCTTAATGCAATAACAAGGCAATAAGCCAACTTCTCTAATTTCGGATAATTCCTTTCAGCCCCAGTCAATCGCTTGCTAATGTAGTATACTGGCTTCTGTATCCTGTCTTCTTCTCAAACTAAGGCAGCGCTAATAGCGTTTTCTGATATCGCCAAGTATATGTACAACTTCTCATGATCAATAGGCTTTGACATGATAGGTGGTGTGGATAGATGTTGAACTACTGCTTGGAAGAAACCCTCACACTCCGTGGTCCATTCAAAGTTTCGTTTTCCTTTTTCGGATCAGATCGAAGAAGGGAATGCATTTGTCGGTGGACTTTGAAATGAACCTGCTCAATGCTGCTACTTTCCCATTGAGACTTTGGACTTGCTTTATAGTTTTCGGAGTTTCAAGATTTCTGATTGCCCAAATCTTTTCAGGATTAGCTTCGATTCCTCGGGTATTGACAATAAACCCAAGGAATTTTCCAGATGCAACTCTAAAGTGACATTTCAGTGGGTTGAGCTTTATTCTGTATTCTCGAAGTATGTTGAACATAGTATCCAAGTCTTTAACATGGTCAGTGGAAAATCGCGACTTCACAAGCATGTCGTCAACATATACTTCCATTGTTTTCCCGATTTGATTGGCAAACATCCGATTAACCAATCGTTGATAAGTAGCCCCGGCATTCTTGTGTCCGAATGGCATAACTTTGTAGCAATAAAGTCCTGGATTGGTTACGAAGCTGGTATGTTCTTGATCAGGTAAATGTATCGCTATCTGATTGTAGCTAGAATACGCTTCCATGAAGGATAAGAGCTCATGCCCAGCCGTCGAATCTACGAGCTGATCAATTCTGGGAAGCGGGAAACTGTCTTTGGGACAAGCTTTATTCAGATCGGAATAGTCGACACATGTTCTCCACTTTCCGTTTGGCTTTCGGACGAGCACGGGATTCGACACCCATTCAGGATATAGCGCATCTCGAATGAACCCGTTCGCTTTAAGCTTTTCTACTTCTTCTTTAAGGGCGGCAGATCTCTCTGGATCCATACCACGCCTTTTCTGTTTGACCGGGACATGCTGCGGGTCAATATTCAGAGTGTGGCTCGCGATGTCCGGCGAGATCCCACACATGTCAGAATGCGTCCAGGCGAATACGTCAAGATTCGCCCGTAGAAATTCAACCAATTCCTCTTGAGTTTGCTGGCTTAGCTGAGACCCAATCTTTATCATTTTTGAATCATCGTCATCGTCAATTGGGACATCAATCGTCAGTTCGGCCGGGGATGCTTGACTTTCTTTAGATTCTTCTTCGTCTTCAGTTTCTCTTGTGTCAAGATCCCTTTGGAATTTGCTGGGGTGCCCAAGCCTAGGCCCGGGCGTTAATTGTCAATTATCAGCAAAGCGGACGCAGAGAGATTTCTCTACACCCTTTCCTTTCTCCTTTCGTCGCGCCTCCCGCAGCTTTGCGACATAACGGGCTCTTCCAGCAGCCTGATTTCCCTAAATGATTCCCACTCCATGATCAGTGGGAAACTTTAAAGTCAAACACCACGGGGCAATGGCTGCTCTGAATTCAGCGAAGGCCGGTCGGCCCAGAAAAGAATTATAAGGGGAGTCTATGTCCAAAATAACGAACTGTAACATTTGTACTCTCCGACGTTCTCCAACTCCCAACTCCACTGGCAGTTCCACCATTCCAGTGGGTATAGTAGCACTTCCGTTGAAACCATGGATCCGGGATTGACAAGGTTTCAAGTCCGTGGCTTCCATTCTTATTTGATCATAAGCTCGCTTGAACAAAATATTCACAGAGCTTCCACTGTCGACTAAGATCCTCTTTATCCAAGCAGGACCTACTTGAGCTGAGATGACCAGTGGATCAATGGTGGGGGCTTCGACTTTATCAGCGTCTTTGTTTCTAAACACGATGTCATCTGTCATCGTCTTCTGTTGCTTGGCCGGAGCCCCTTCATCAAAACTACTATAACATTCGAAGTCCGCATGCCTGATAGAGCTGGCATACGACTCCATTTCCTTCCAGCTTCGGTTTGCTGGATGATGACCACCACTTATTGTATTAATAACCAACCTCCCGCCAGTACGAGCGGGCTCCTCTTGCCTTTTTGGATTTGGCGCATGATTCTGATTCGATGGGCCCGCACCACCTGACTGCGGCGCCCGCACATACTGATCTAACTTCCGTTCGCGTATCAGTTTCTCAGCGAGATCTTGTAAATGACGACACTCATTTGTGTTATGGCCATAACTCTCATGGAATCTACAAAATTTTCCAGTCTGAACTTGTCTTTTTGTTGACGGCTTCGGGGCAGGTTTCTTATATTGCATGGTGTTACAAGTTTGCAAATACACATTTTCCAACGACGTGTTCAATGGAGTATAGTTATCGTACATGGGAGCTCTACGTCGTGGACCACGATTCTGATCTCGCTTCCTGCCCTGGTTTCCATTGTTGCTCTACTGATTCTGTTTATATTGCACGTTCAACTGAACTTTTCCAGAACTCTCTCCGGATTGTTTAAAGGCGATGTTACTCTGAATTCCTTCGATGTAGGGCCCTGCGTCATCCTACTTGCTAGACTGTTTGGCATCCTCCCTCTTAAGAATTGGGCTGCCTTGGAATAGAAACGGTCCAATGACACGGGTGGCTTCCCAGCTAACCAATTTCCGAACACGGAATCGGCATCAATCCCCTTAGTCAATGCCATCAGGATAGAGTTGTCATTGGGATTGCTTATTTCTGCACATGCAGCATGGAATCGCTCCAAGTAACATCTAAGTGTTTCTCCGGGAGCTTGTGTAACACTAGACAGAGTGTTAACATCTTTAGGCCTTGCCATATGTATACAGAATTGTTTAACAAACTTGGTGGCCATCTAGTCAAAGTTAGAGATGGATCATGGTGGCAAACGAGTAAACCACATGGTAGCAATGCCCCCTAGGAAATAGGGAAACTATGGCACTTTACTGCATCATGAGCTCTCACAGCATTCATTAGCCATTCATACTTCAGGATGTGTTGATTGGGATCGAAGCTTCCTTCATAAACTGGCAAAGTTGGCATCCTGAAGCGCCGAGGTGGTTCAGCATACAATATGTCATCGGTGAAAGGGGTATGACTCCGGGAGATTCCCCGGTCGTCATTAGAGAGACCCTGACTTTCACGGATCATTTGGCGGATCATCGTTGGTATATCCAGCATCCGAATACTTGGAGCATGTTGTGCCAAGGTGTGGTCGGGTTCCACAGCGCGAGTTTGGACTGGACGCGGTCGACGGTCCGTGCCACGTCTCCTTGGTTCAACATTCTCAGGGACATAAGGCTCTGGAGTATGCTCTCGCTGGCTTCAATGGGGATCAGTTCGGTTTCAAGCATCAGCCCCTTGTTCAGTAGTGGTGGTGGTAGCAATATTGCCTGTGACATGATAAGGAGCAGCACCTCCTCAGGATGAAGGTCTTGTATGATGACTAGTGGATGGTCCAGTTCTGGGTTGCCCAAGATTCGAAGCAGGTTGGTGTCCAGTAGCCTGGGTGTAGCTTACACCAACCGTGGACGTGTGGATCGGTGAGGACCATCAGATGAGGCTGAACTCTCTGTAGAAGAATAGGAACCTTGGTCTCTTCTGGATCTTCTGCGCCTTTGGCGATTCAGCTGGTTGGTCAACTCTGTGTTGGTGCGCAGTTGTTCAGTTAGCTGTTGTCGACTCTGCGTCAATTCTTGGAGCAGCATCTGAAACTCTTGTCTGGTAACTGGGCCTATTGGATCTGAAGGTCCGGCGGTATCTTGGTTAGATGGAGGTAATTGTACGGGATTCTGCCTGTCCCATCCTCCCTGCTCAGCAGCTGTAGAGGTAGTCCGTGTATTTACCATGGTGAATTGATGAAAGTCCTTTCCTAGATCTGATGCAGATCTGAATAGAATGGAAGGGCTTCAAAGTTCAAGATCTGGATCTTCTTCTTGGTTTTATGCAATCCGGTATCGATAGGAGATCCAAGGAGCATGAGAAAATTTGGGTTTTTCTCAGTGAAAGCACCAAAGTGTTTGTACCAAAATTGGACACAACACTCTTCGGAAGTTTTTGAAGAGATAAAATGAAGAAATTAAATGGAAAAAGAGGATTATCTAACAAAAACACCAAAAACAGATAATGAAAGTAATAAGAACGCACAGAAACACAAGATTTTAGAGTGGTTCGGCGTGTTGCCTACGTCCACTATGAAGTTGATTGCTTTATTGATGTTTCTGTGATGATTACAAGTGTTCAGCGAGTTACAACAGATAATTATGATTTACAGCAATGATATTCGTTATTGGCAGCAGCTATGGAGTTTAGATGTGGATCCGGCAGAGTCTGGGCGTTGGAGAATTCAAAGAAGAAGAAGATCCCTTTTTCTGTATGCCCTGGGGCTCTATTTATAGGTGTAGGAGGCTGATATTTCGCTCAGATCTCGGGAGACCCCCTCTGGCACGTGACTAGGCCCGCGCGCCCAAGCCTGTGAAGTTTTGGCCCTATCCGTGATCGATACGAATGGATTTCGTATCGATCAAGATTTCATCCAATGGAGTAGAAATTTGGCATAGGCATTCTTCAGCATGCACGTAAGCTTCTATGAAAATTTTATAGCATTTGGACTTGTAGATGAGGAGATATGATCGATACGAATTAGGATCTTCGGTTGGCTGTTTCGTTCGACTCTCTCATTTCGACTCGATCCTATTCGACTTGATGACATGGCGCTTGAATCTCTGGATCACTCCGCCTTTGATGCCGAGTTGATCGAGTCGTTATAGGACTTTCTCCCTGTTCGTATCGATGGTATTGCCTTGTTCGTATCGATAAAAGATACGCAGTTCGCATCGATGGAGGCTCCTTAGTTTGCATCAATTGTTATGCTCTGTTCGCATCGATGGTGTGGCTTAGTTCGTATCGATAAAGGTGTCCCACCTAGATGGATTCGAACAAAGGCTCTGTGATGGACATGAAGTGGCGCATCCTGATGGATTCAAACAAAGGCTTTGTGATGGACACGAAGTGGTCATTGTACGATCGATTCGAACAGTGGCTTCGCCGATGGAGTCGAACTCGATCGATTCGAATTGAGGCTCTTGGACGAATGCGAGGTCGCTGCCGTTCTGATCGATACGAAAGTGATGGATTCGAATAGAGGCTTAGCTATGGATACGAAAACTGAGTTGTTCCCTTCATTTTGCATCGATCGTAACTTGAGCATACGAACTCGGATTGACTTGAAATTTGGAACGTTGGCTCTCATAGCTTTGCTTGTCGTGTCATATCAATTTTAGCTCGATCTGGACTCAGAAAAAATTTGTCGATATCCATAGGGAGCCTGTGTATAACCGATCTCTAAGACGAACCGTCATTGGTTACTAGTCAATTCCTTGGTGGCACAGCCTTACCAAAAGGCGGGATAACATATATCTATGTGATAAACTTACATATGTATATGACAATTTCACATAAGTATCGGGGGTTAATATAAATACCTGTGTATATGCATATGTTTGAACATATCAAGCTATGCATATATGGTTTTGTATACACATATTTTTCGTACCATACACACACAATATTGTCACATTTAATAATTTAACTATAAATGTATAAAATAAATAATTTTGAAATATATTTGATACACATTTACATATATATTTAAAATTCAAATATATTACTAAATCTATTTAGTTTAACTAAGTAAAATATCATTTTAAATTTAAAATATTATAATTTAAAATTAAATTTGATAAGGTCAATGATTTTTTTGAATGTTGGTACCAATTTTAATTAATTTAAAATATCATATAAATTCAAAATTAAATTACAAATATCCACTTTGACTAAGCCAAATATTTTATTTTTACAAAATTTACTAATTAATTAATAGCTAAAATATTTGTTGTTATATACATATATATAATAAATTTGAATACACACACACATATGTGTGTGCGCGCACGCATGCATTTAATATTATTTAAATAAAAGTATGCGTATTATTTATACTAATCAAATATATACATATATACACTGATTTAAAACCAATATATATATATATAATATAACAAATATATATAGTGATTTAATATTTATAATAAAATAAAATATATAGGTCGGAAAACAAAAAAAATATTTTAATTTATTAGATTCTAATTTAACGTATATATGTTGTTAGTGCAGAATTTCGTCAACACCAACACCCCAAGGTCCGAAGGTATGTCTTTGGGAGTCGAATAGAATATTGGATCTGGCAAAGAGGTTGCCGAGACGTGACGTAACTAAGTCTTGAATTCAAGATGTTGAACTGTAGAGTAACAATAGTATATGAAAGAAGGCAAACTGCTAAAAGTAGATGACACCGAAACTTTTATAGCGATTCAGACCAAAAGTCCCTATGTTCACTGTCCTTTCCTTATTTAGTTACTCTTATATAGCCGAGAGGCTTATTATATTGAATCTAAGCATTTCCGCCATTAATGAGTTTTGAATAGAACTCAACTCTAATATAAGAAAGTACTATGTTAACTTTTTTCAATGCTATTGTGCTTCTCCCAAAAAAAAGATCCTTTGTGTCTTAGGATTGCCACCTATTTATAGCTAATATGCCATGGTGCCATTGGTGGAACTTCTTTTATTTGGGTTGATGACCTAGCTCACTATTTGTGGTACAGATTTGAACGCTTGTCATCATCTGGTTGAAAGTACTATGACATGGATTACTGATGTGGCGCCTTTGTATATAGCTTCTTTGATTCCTTTCATTTATATCGACCGTTGATCTTGGTCTGGGGCTATCTAAATCATTAATTGTTGATACTTGTTGACATGTCTTGGGTAGTTGCTGCTCTCGCCTAAGTTTGTTGTCCTAGTTGATCGATGGTCTTGATCTTAGTTGCTACTTTTACTCATGTTCTTCGAATACATGCTCTCGGATGTTGAGCCCTATGCTTAAGCTCTCGGTAGAAACCAAACAATGAGCTTCAGAATTACAAGCAAAGGAGCTTCCTTCTAGAATATTCGTAATTTGTACTTGGTATAAATGATGGTTTAACACATACCCTCCAAAGTTCACCTTATATGGTTGGTATGAGATGGACTTTGAAAAGAATAGTGCTATATCAGGCTTAGTATTTGACTTGTTTGTTCTGTTTCCATTATAAAGTTTATCCTAAGCCTTTGTGCGAAGCAGTTATCCTGAGAACTCTCTAAAATATCGCTTTACCAAGACAACTTGTGAAGCTCCGACCCTATTTCGAAAAGAAATTGAAATCTAATCTTGTCTAGAGGGTTTTGGAAATAATTCAAAATCTAAGCTCATTTAGAAGGTTTAGAAAATAATTTGAAATCTAAAGATAATTTGAAATCTAACATCACCTAGAGGGTTTAAAAAATAATTTAAAATCTAACCTCATCTAGAGGGTTTCAGAAATAATTTGAAATCTAACATCATCTAAAGAGTTTTGGAAATAATTTGAAATGAGTGCATAGAGGCGAAGGCTTAGCTGGTTGCTTTGGTTAAGTGATGAGTGGTTAACGATTTTAAAAACCAAAGAGTGAAATCTTAATTTGGACCGTGAGGTCAAAAAACTTTAAAATCATATTTTCCACGTTGAAGCTATCTAGGCCGGGCGATAAGTAAAATTGCATGAACCCGAGAGGAAAAATCTAAATTAGGACCATAAAGTCAAAACTTTTGAAAATCGTGATTTCCACTTGAAGTCATCTGGGCTAAGTGGTAAGAGGAACTGTTTTGGTGTCGAAAGGCAAAATCTATGTTGAGACCGTGAGGTCAAAACTTTAAGAAACTGTGCTTGTCACTTGAAGCCATCTAAGCTAAGTGATAAGCGAACTTGTTTAGGCGCCAGAAGGCAAAATCTATCTTGAGACTGTGAGGTCAAAACTTTGAAAACTGTGTTTGTCACTTGAAGCCATCTAGGCTAAGTGGTAAGCGGACTTGTTCTGGTGCCGAGAGGCAAAATCTAACTTAAAACCTAAAGGTCAAAACTTTTGAAAAACTATGCTCGTCACTCGAAGTCATCTAGGCTAAGTGGTAAGCGAACTTGTTTTGGTGCCGAAAGGAAAAATCTAACTTGAGACTGTGAGGTCAAAACTTTTGGAAAACTATGCTTGTCACTTGAAACCATCTTGGCTAAGTGGTAATCGAACTTGTTTTGGTGCCGAGACGCAAAATCTAACTTGAGACCATGAGATCAAAACTTTTGTAAAACTATGTTCGTGAGGTCAAATTTTTTGGAAATTGTGCTTGTCACTTGAAGTCATCTAGACTAAGTGGTAAACGAACTTGTTTTGGTGTCGAGAGGCAAAATCTAACTTGAGACCGTGATGTCAAATTTTTTGGAAATTGTGCTTGTCACTTGAAACCATCTGACTAAGTGGTAAGCGAACTTGTTTTGGTGTCGAGAGGCAAAATCTATCTTGAGACCGTGAGGTCAAATCTTTTGAAAATCGTGCTAGCCACTTGAAGCCATCTAGGCTAAGCGGTAAGCAAACTTGTTTTGGTGCCGAGAGGCAAAATCTAACTTGAGACCGTGAGGTCAAAACTTTTGAAAAACTATGCTTGTCACTCGAAGTTATATAGGCTAAGTGGTAAGCGAACTTATTTTGGTGCCGAGAGGCAAAATCTAACTTGAGACTTTGAGGTCAAAAATTTTGGAAAACTATGCTTGTCACTTGAAGCCATCTAGGCCAAGTGGTAAGCGAAATTGTTTTGGCGCCGAGAGGCAAACTCTAACTTGAGACCATGAAGTCAAAACTATGTTTGTAGTACGAATTCGTAAGTGATCATTTAGGACTAGACCTTTGAAGAGACGAGTTCTAATTTTGCATTTGATGCGAGTCCAGATGTTGGCAGTTGATTGGGTTATCTCCAAAAAGTGTTTCTCTTTTTCTGTACAATGATGACTTGGCATCTGGTGAGGGGACCCTTTGATATTCTCCTTATGTACACCTGTTAAACTAAATATGCAGTGGAAAGCTTTTCTCTTCTCAATCTGTGCCATTCCTTTAATATAAACACTCTCCCCCTTTTCTCTCTTCTTTTCACTTTTTTGAATTATAAAACCTTCACTGTTATTTTCAAGCTTTCTTTGATCCCTCTTTCGACATCTGTCCTATTTTCTTAAATTTGAAATGGATGCTTCTATTAAGACTCGGTAAGAACTGACGAGGTTTTGTCTTCGTATGGGACCACATGAGTCGAGGTGCTCACTCCTTGGTCTGAGATGCATTATAGCAATCCCCCAGAAAGGTATTTTATGTGATCTATGGAGCATTTAGAACATGGGATTTTCCTACCCCTAGCGTCCTTATTTGTTGATGTTCTAGAATTTTATCGCATTAATCCCTTCCAACTCTTAGCTACCTCCTACACAACTTTATCTTCCATGGTGATCTTATATTCCAAAAGAGGCTATCAAGATATACTTGTTATCGAGATCAATTACATGTTCAACTTGCTAGAGTCCAAATCCATTGGGGAATTTCCTATATATTTTCTTAAATTTCTAAGGCCATCTCCTTTATAGGATCCATTTAGCAAGTTAACGCCACATCAGTGGTTCCCTGTCAAGGCTTCTTCTGATAGAATTGTCACCTCTTTTAGTAATACTGGTATGTCTTTGGATATTTTCTTTCCTTCAGTCTTATCTGTATTCTAAGTTAGATCTCCTTATTTTATTGAATAGTGAGACCCGAGAAGAGTAGTGATCTAGTGATCTTTAATCACAAGATAGGTATAATGAAGTTATTAAAATTCCCATTTCATGACGATATCGACACTTAGTTCTTACCGAAAGCAAACTGAAAGCCACAGGTCTAATACCGCCTTTTGCTAAATTGACTGGAGTTAAGCCTTTTAAGAAGTACGAGAAAATTTCTACTGTAGCGACTAACAGCAGAGAAGAAATCGAAACTAGTCCAAAGGAAAGCGAAACTGAAGGTTTCACCCTTAATTCTTTGAACTAATATATTTCTTTTTTCCCAGTACAACTTAGTCTTGATTTTAATTTTAGCCTTGCCATTTTCTCCTTGTTGCAGTGATTCCTTCTCCTAAGAGGACTGCCCCATGGGTAAGGGGAAAGAGACCAAGAAGAGGTCGACGTTGATGCTTTCTGATAAGATTACTCTTGGCTTGAAGAAGCAAAAGATTATCGGATCCTCTAAAGTCGAGAGTACCAAGGGGAAAGCTTTGGATTTGCTTGTTGAGAAGAACAAACAAGTAATGGAAATAGCTAGAGCTTCTTTTGAAGGTGACTGTAACATCCACCTGCTTGGAGGCCCAAAACTAACGGCACGGATGCAGCATTCATCCATAGTTATTAATCCTCGGCGACCAAATACTGCGAAGTTAGATTCCTTGATACACAGAAACACATGAATATGGAAAAAAATTAAACTTCAACAAAATCAAAGTGCATATCAAAACATTTTCAATTCATTACATAATTCCATATTCGCAAATCACGTTCAGAGAAAATATATTATAGTGTAAATTAAACCTTTCATTTCTCTATCTTTAATTAAATTGATTGACCATATGAATGTCATTAATTAGCAACATTTATATGGCATGAATATAAGTATAAATAAATATATGTTATAGTGTAAATTCTGTAAGTGCAATATATGATAGGTGCTATCAATTAATGGCAAGGTGTAGACATATAAACAAAATTAAGTGGATAGCTAATCACATAAAGGAAAAAATGGGAAATAAATAAAGGGAAACAATGATGATTGAATCAATTTCCCATTTCGTAAACTTAATTAGTGCAACATATAAATGACAAATTATAGGCATCATAACATAAGGATATAAACAGTCGAAAATAAATGTATGTATATATTATTGCCTCATTTAAATTGTTTCCTCCTTTCCAAAAGAAATCTAATCATACCTTGACAATATGAAATACATGTAATAACTTTTATATATGCAAACATACATATAAAATTAATGGAGTAAATATAAGATTAAATCAAGTCTTTCTACTTAATAAGAATTAGAGATTTATAACAATCAATTTAGAAGTAGGTTTATTGCCAAAACATTAATTGTATGTATGTAATATTCAATAAAATATCTCTAATTCATACAAATTAGAGACTATAGTAATGAAATCAAAATTTAGATTTATTGCCAAAACATCTTACTTTTTTTCTAATTTTCAATACAATACAAACACAAAATACATACATGTAAACTTTCAAATCTAAAATTACATATTGTTTTATATGAATTAAAACATGAATTTTCAATAAAACACTGTAATATTCATAAACAAATTTTAGCTTAATTTGTTGAAGTAAAATCCAATCAAAACAATATGAACATACAAAATTTTAGATCCAAAGGATTATACTTTGAATTGAATGTTTATAATATAGATCTATAATAAAACATCAAATTTTAATTTTAATTTAATAAAATAAGAACCCAATTGATAAATTGAACATACAAAATTTCTGATCTAAAAATTAGACTTTAAATTGAATGTATAGAACATAGTTCCAAAACAAATATTAGTTTTGATTTATTAAATAAAACACCAATTGATTCATTCAACAAACAATTCAAGCTACACAAACAATTTTCAACTTAAATGTGGCAGTGATATGTGCATACAAATTATGATAATTAAATTTCTCTTTCAACAAACATTACATCAAATATCATTATCTATTAAAGATAAACATACCCTATACCTAAAGCCTTGAAGCACACCTTGAAAATGGACTCCCCTTAGGATGTTTCCTAGAAGTCACACCTTGAATGATGATATCTCTTCATATCTTCAAGATCCTCATCCAATCCTTGCAAGAGATGGATGAACTGCTTTTGTTTTGTTTATTTTTTTGATGTTTTTATATGGAGTTGAAAGAATTTGGAAAATTTTATTTATTTTTTGTTTCTGCCATGAAAAGTTAGGAGGAGAGAAAGAAATAGACTGAATGAGAAAGAATGAATTGTACGTACAAAATGAATTAAAGAATATGCTTTATTTGAAAGAATGAAACTTTTTTCATTCTTTAATTAAAACTTCCCTAATTAATTCTCTTGATTGTTTCTCTCTTTCTTTACATGTATGTCATCAAATGACATAAAATTTCCACAAATTATGTCATCAAATCAAATGACATAAAATTTCCATAAATCATGTCATCAAATGACATAAAATTTCCATAAATTATTTCATGCAATTATCTGTAAATTAAATCAACATCGTATATCAATGCGCGCAAATATAAATTTTATAAATGCATTAAAATAATTACAAAAAACTTCCAAACATCAAATAAATAATAATTAATATTTCTCAAATATCAATTAATTTAATCAATATACGACATTTTATAAATTAATTAAATCATGTGGTTTTTCAAAGAATTCATCATTACGGTTGTGCAACTCAAAAATGTAAATTCAGTCAGCGATTAATATCGAACTATTCGAATATTAACATTCACACGTCACTTAGCAGGTGTGTGACATTTTGGCCAAATTTATCGCTTACACATCTTTTGGTAAAATCCAATTTTACTTATTATAAGCGGTACCTAATAGTGACAATTGTTTACACCAATTCTCTTCGTCAAAATTATATCACTTTGGATTTATGGAATTTGATAATGGTCAAAATTCCAATATCATCCACATTCAACTTTATAGTCCGAATACAACGTCTTTGGTTCAATAATAACATTTATTATTAACCGAAATGCTCTGGCCAGAGACTTTGACTTTGAGTTGACTTTAGTTGACCGTGATATTAATCTCATATAACTGAGGAGACGAACCCTCTCTTGAGTAGTGTTTCACTTCCCATGCTTCCACTCCACCCAACTATAGTCGTTCGATGGATGTTGTGCCACGATTTAACCTATAATCAAAGCGGAGCTTCCACATTGAAGATCAACGGTATTCTCAAATCGAGAGAACTGTGTAAATTAGTCACATCGATATTCTCTGTTTAACCTTAGTTATATTAACCAACAAAAAACTATTGAGTGAGTCATTCCATAGTTATCCAATAACTATCAATATGTAATCCCTTGGTGCCTGCGGCAGCCATGAGTAATACACTGCCCAACATTTGAAGAGCGTTACGTACTCTAGTCTCAACGGATACATCGATATCCAGTCTCGATGCATCTTGACTATAAACATTTAAAATGGTACATTTGTTTCTATGATAAATTACTCACGGTTACAACACTTTGTAACTACTATCACAAAACATACCATATATGGATTTTCTATTAAATATACTTTTAATTAAATTGATTAATTAATATAACCATATTATATCAAGTATATAATAGAAGAAAATACTTTTATTTCGAACAAGATTGGTCAACGAGTTAGATATATGTAACAAATTACATAATTTCCCCTAGGGCATACCCCTAACTCTATCACCGGTCCCCAAACATCCGTGTGCACATACTCAAGAACCTCACTCGAATCATGTTTTCCTTCACTGAATGAAACTTTTGTTTGTTTGCCTATTACACCCATTCCTTGCAAAAATCTTGTTCGTTGAAACTCTCTCCATCGATTATTTTCTTCTCCCAAAGAATATCCAAACTCCTATCCGAGACATGAGCCAACCTCAAATGCCACAACCTAGTCGCATCTAAGCCATGAAAACTATCAACATCTACATAAGTTTCACCTTCAACAGTCACTCCTTGAAGCAAATAAACACCATGAGTACTGGTACCCTTCATCCCCACAAGCGCACCCTTCGAAACCCGTAAGCTATCATTTTCAATAGTAATCTTACAACGTAAAGAATCAAACTGCCCCAAAGAGATAAGAGATTTCTGAAGTCCCGAAACATAGTGTATATCAGTGAGAGTACAAACCACTCCATCAAACATCTGAATTTGCATGGAACCAATGCCCTTCGACTTACAAATAGCACAACTACTCATAACAATTGAATTTCCCTCCTTGTCGACATAAGAAAAAAACAATTCGTATTCGGCGTCATATTATAAGACGCCCCTGAATCGAGCACCCATTCACCACCCAAAACATCTGATGCTACCGCCATCAAAACATCTACATCTCCCTCACCAATTCCAATCTCCACCGCAATGGATGAAGATGTTACTTTCTTCTTTTCCTTCTCCTTATCCGGATAGTCATTCTTCCAATGATCGGGCTTCTTACAAATAAAGCATTTGCTATTTCTTTCCCTTGACTTTCCTCTCCAACCAGGCTTTCTTGATTTAGAACGCCCCGGGTTCCTTTTCTTCTATATCTCTCCTTCTCTACAAAAAAATCATGACCATTGCTAGCACCACTACTTCTATCACTCAACTCCTTCATTTGATCCCTCAACTCCTAGCTAAGAAGACCTATTTTGACATCATCAAGCGTCAAAGTATCCCGACCATTGATCAAACAATTTGATAAACCCGTATAATGGTCCGGCAACAAACACAATAATATCATCGCCTTTTGTTGTTTCTCAATCTTCAAATCTACCACCTTCATCTTCATTAGCAAATCATCAAATACATTCAAGTGTGCTCTAAGAGAAGTACCCTTCTTTATCTTATAGGTGAAGAACGTTCGCAATAAGATCAAACAATTAGTTAGTGGCTTCTTCATATACAACTCCTTCAGCTTGTCCCAAATACCCTTAGCGGTAGTCTTACCACTAATTTTGGAATCACATTCTCTCCCATAGCAAGTTGAAGTGTAGTGAATGCCCACTCTTTCATTTTCCCTAACTCAACATCTGAGATGTCCACCGGCAACAAATGTGTATCAAACACTACCCGATGCACATGATTTTGCCTAAGAACTGATTTAATCTTTCATTACGACTTTTCAAAATCATTATCGCCATTCCACTTGTCAATAACCAATTGTGATCCCGAAGCCTCGTACGACCCATGTACATACGGCGCTACACCAGTTGGACTAACCATTGAGGAAGTACCCGAGATATTATCCGATCCTAACATTTCTACAACCATCTACCAACACCAATGCTCTAATACCGAATGTTAAGGGAATTCTAACTCGAGACCACTCAAATCAAAACCATAAAGCACAGCAAAAAACGAGATCGTGGTAAGAAGTGCAAAAAAAACCAATCAATATCTCAATCCAAATCTCAAACCAATCCAAAACCAATCACAATCACCCAAACAAGCAATAGAAAAACAAAGCAATAACGATGAAATAAATCACACACCGATTTATAGTGGTTCCACTAGCATTTTGTTAGTGTACATCCACTTTGAGATAGAGCCTTTATTGATATCAATGAGAAGAGTATAAGAGATTGATTGCAACGATCAATATTCAAATAGAATAGATTTTGGAGAAAAGAATTAAAGAAAGCTAAGTTTTGATAAACCCTATTTTAATGAAGGATAAACCCTTAATCTTTTGGATCGCACCTTTGAATTCAGAAAAACAGCTTATATAGGAGAAATTTTGTCCAGGGAAATACCCGATTTGCCCTTTGAAACCTTCACAAATCAATTCAATCAACATAGGCAATATGGCCTTCATGCAGCGGCTTAGACGTCTGGCTCCCCTCGCCAAACGTCTGAGAAATGATTCAGGTTGCCAAAACCCTGACTACAAAACGAAATAGCACTTGCTCCAGGTGACCAGACGTCTGGCTCATGCTGCCAGACGTCTGGTAGATATTGTGGGAATCCAATTTCCTATATCTTGGATGTCTAGGACCATCTCCCAAACGTTTGAGAGCCTGTGCACTCAGTAGTACATCTGCAAGGTTCGCCATGCCATATCTTCCTCCTTTGAGCTCAGATTTGCAAACCTTCTTCTCCGTCACCCAAGCTACTTCCAACCACTTCAATTCTCCATATAGTGTCGTCGAAATTCAATAAGATTTTCCCATAAATTTATGGTGACCACTATATTCACTTTTTCGTTTATTGGAAGCAAGTTACTTATAAACATTTTTATTCTCATACTTTCTTGAATTATTGTTGATTTGTTCTTTATTTGAAATTAGGGAGATAAAGTACCATCACGCCTCAATTTTGAATGTAAAGGGTTTGTACTTGATGGTTCATCAAAAATTAAACCAGGAAGTGTAATACAACAATTGCTTGGGCAAGGACAAGATATTAACCTGCAAATTTTAAAGGTAGTGCCTTTTCATATATATATATATATTCAAAGTAGTACATAGCTAGTTGTAAAAACACCCCAGAAAAGCTAGTTGTAAAAACACCCCAGAAAAAGCTAACAGCTTTAGCAATGGCAGACAGCTCTAATCAGAAATCAAAGGCCAACTTCTTTATCAATCCCGAACCTCCTCCACTCATTCCTTCCTTTTCCTCTAACCCAAAGGAGGTGCCACCTGAAATCGACAACGAGGGGTTTCAAACTGTTAGGAACTGCTAGAATAGGGTAAAGATCCATTTCCAATCTAATCTTGCCTAAAATTCACCAAGAATCAAAATCAGATCAACTACAATGGATTCAGAGATGTAAGAAATTCATGAAATAATAATTACAATTACAATACGAAACAGAGACCTCAGAATACATTCAGATCTGCTGTCATAAATCAGAATGTTCAGGAACCAAACTGTGCAGTGGCAAATCAGAATTCTATTCAGAATAGTAATGGATCTTTCCCACTAGGGTGTCTTCTTGGGCAGATATGATCAGAAATGGAGGCTTCAACCATAACTTTGATCTGGAGTATCAAGCACCTATAACCATTAACAATCAGAAAATGGTCATAATGAAGGAGGGAGTTAGCAGGAGAACAGATTCCAAATGGAGTTGTTCGGTGATAGCTTATGTCTTTGGAAATAGGCCTTTTTATCATCATTTTAAAGCATTTGTGAAAAGGACATAGAATCCTACCGGTAATTTTAAATTTTTTCACAAGAAATAATTGTTTTTTTAGTTAGATTTGCTGTTGAAAGTGATTGTGAAAAAATAATCAATGGAGGGCCTTACTTTATTAATGGAAAGTTGATTATCTTGAAAAAATGGAGTAATAAAATAGCATTTGACAGAGATCTGTTAACTACTATTCCTATATGGATTCGCCTCCCGGAATTAAGTCTAAAACTGTGGGACAAAGAGGCATTTGGGGCTATTGCAAGTGTTGTGGGTGTTCCTCTAAAATTAGATGAACCAACAGCGAAAGAAACAAGATTAAGTTATGCAAGACTTATTGTTGAAATAAAAGCAAATGTAGAACTTCCCGATGAAGCTTATATTACAATGAATAATTGTTCAGAAAATTGAATATGAGTGGATTCCACCAAAATGTATGATATGTGCATGCTTCGGGGATTCTACTGAAATCTGCTCGACAAAGAAGGTTTGGAAAGAAAAACTGAAGGATAACTTGGGCAATAAAGGCAATAAAGAAAAAGATCCAGTCTTGGTGCAAAATAAAGAAACAAACAATAGTGCAGTTTTCAGTTTTAATCAAAATTCTGGGCAAATCAAGGCAAATACTACTGAATCAGAGATCAATTCTTTTTCAGGGAAAATTAAATTTTTTGAAAATATGAGAAACAAAGAAAGTGCAAAAGACTTGAATACAAGTGTGAAAAATCTTAAAGTAGTCGAGCAATTGGAAAATACCCAAAAGCAGGTTGTATTAGATTTTGATATGTTGGAGAATACAGTTGAGACTATGAATCAAGTGCAACAGAATGACAATGAAAGAACATTAACAAAGCAACAGCCTCAAAAGGTTCCTGGTGCTCAATCAAAGCACTCCCCTCTTGGCGAAGATAAAGAGATAAATGATGAAAATATGGAAGAAGCACAAATCCAGATAAAGAAAATGAAAATGTTGTTGCTATGAAAGAATTCTGCAATCATATTACTAGATTAAATCTTTCTTAGCAAATTTTCTCAGAGGATCTTGTTCAAAAAGCTATAAAACTTATACCAAAATCATTTTCTCCGGCAAAGAAAGAAAGAAAAGAAAGGAAAAAGTGCAGAACTAAAAATATGCAGGAAATATTATCTCAAAGCAATGAGGATAATCGGGAGCAAGATGAGTTTCAAGAAAAACACATTATGAAAAATCCAAAATAGTTTGATCATACCAGAGTAAAAGACAGAAAATCACTTAAAAGAAAAGGACTCGGAAGTTCTGAGTATTTTGAAGAGAGGAGGGACAATGAGAATGTGGAAGAGTTCAACCCCAGTCTCTCTATGTAGCAGTTGTGATATCCTTATCGTATCCTTTATATTATTTTAATTTTTTTAATCTTTGTTATATAATGTCAATAATTGCTTGGAATGTTAGAGGGTTAAACTCTCCTAAAAGAAAATTAGACTTATCTAATTTAATTCTTACAAATAGGCCTAATATTATTGGTATTCTTGAGCATAAACTTGATGATACAAAAATTGAAAATTTTCATGCTAGCAGATTTAAAGATTAGAGTATAGTTAATAACAATATTATGGGGGGTAATGATAGTTTAATGGTTATGTGGGATCAAAAAAATTAGATTTTAAGTCATCATTTTTTAAATTTGCAATTTATTCACTGTAAATTCATAAATAAAGGTGGTTTACAATTAGAAATTACTTTTGTTTATACTTCAAAAAGTGAAAAAGAAAGAACTTTGCTTTGGAATAATCTTTAAAATTTAAATAAAAACATGAGAAAGCCTTGGATTATAATGGGGGATTTTAATACCATTCTACATTCATTTGAAAAGAGGGCAGGAATTCCAATTTCCTTTAAAAAAATTGGAATTTCTTAATAATTTCTTTCTAAAAACAAGCCTAATTGAACCCATTCTAATGGGTAATAAATATACTTGGAAATCTGGAGAATTTAGGGATATTCATTGTAAACTAGATATTGTTTTAATTAACCAAATTTTTGAAAACTATTTTTCTGATTTCCAGTGTATAACTCTCCCCCAAGCAACTAGTGATCATACCTCAATTCAATTTGTTCTTTCAAGGAAAAATAATTCTAGGAAAAACATCCCATTCAGATTTGTTAATGGGTGGACTTTTGAAAAAATTAAATGGAAACAGTCAAAAATGTTATAGTATCTTCTAATCAAGGCTCTGCTCCATACAATTTTAGCAACATTTTAAAGAATACAAAAGAAAATCTGAAAATATGTAATAAAAATAGAAACAAAGTAGATATTAAACATATTAGAAAAGAGTGTGAGTCTATCCAAAACTATTGATTTTGATAGCTCAGCTAAATCTATGGTTCATCAATTTTTTCAAAATCAAGATAAATTAAATAAATATTTACATGTGCAAGCAATCAACATGAGACAGAAAGCCAAGATAGACTGGCTTACTAGTGGGGATGAATCTAGCAAGTTTTTCTATGCCAAGATGTCTAACAGGAAAAATATCAATGACATAGGAAAACTGCTAGATAAAAATGAGGTTGTCGATGTCTCTCAAATATAGTATAATGCTATAAAAATGCTTTTCTCATCTTTACAATACCGATTCATATAAAAGGGATTTCCCAAGTATTGAAACATAAATTTTGCTTGATGAAAATAGTAAAGAAATCCTCCTAGCTCCTGTAGTTTTGGATGATATAAAAAGAATTGTTTTTGGATCTAATATAGATAAAAGTTCTGGCTCTGGTGGGTTTGGTGCAAAATTTTATAAAACACATTAGGAAGATATTAAAATAAAGTTATATGAAGCTGTGAATGAATTTTTTTCAACTGGTAAGCTGCTAAAAAGTTTGAATCACACTTTTATTACCTTAATCCCAAAGGTTAAAATTCCTAATGGATTAGGGGATTACATGCCTATTGTCTGTTGTAATTTTATTTATAAAATTATAGCTAATATCTTGAGTAATAGAATTAATTTTTTTTTAAAATATCTAATTTCAGAAAATCAATGTGCATTCTACCAGGTAGATTTATCATTGAAAATACTCTTTTGGCCCATGAAATGATTAGAAATTTTTAACATAGGCTGTAAAAATAAAGTATGCATTAAAATTGATATACATAAAGCATTTGATAAGATCAATAGATATTTTATTATTTATATGATGATGAGACAAATGGGTTTCCATAAGAAATTTTGCACTTTAGTTAAAGAATGCATTGACACTGCCTCCTCTTCTATCTTAATTAATGGATCACCTTGTGGGTTTATTAAAAGTAATAGGGGAATTAGACAAGGTGATCCTCTCTCCCCTTATTTATTTACAATTTTTATCTTTGCAAATAGAACTAGAAAAAATTAAAGGTAATCTTAGACCGGTAAATAGAAATAAGCCTAGTATTACCCATTTATTATATGCTGATGATTTGCTATTATTTATGAATGTAGACTCTAGCAGTGCTATTTCAATTGCAAAAACTTTTAAATACTTGAATGATTATGCAGGTCTGCAAATTAATGAAAGTAAGAGTAAAGCTTATTTTAGCAATATATGTATCAAAAAGGAGGAAATTCTTCATATTTTATAAATTCAAGAAGGACATTTGCCTGTTAAATACTTGGTCTTCCTCTTAGTATAAATCAGATTGCTGATAAAGATTGCTCAAGGTTATTTGACATCATTCAAGGCAAATTAGAAAGCTGGTCTAGCAAATTATTATCCATTATTGGTAGACTTAAACTCATACACACTTTCATCAAGGCTATCATAATGTATTGGATTCAGACTCACAACATTCCAGATTCAACTATACACAAAATATAAAAAATGTGTGCTAACTTCATTTGGAGAGGGAAAATACATAAAGTTTCTTGGGATATAATTTGTCAATCAAAAAGGGCAGGTGGATTGGGATTAAGAAATATTAACGATTTAAATGAAGCTTGCAATCTCAAGTTGTTTTGGAGGTTTGTGGAGGGCGGTTCGTTATGGTCAAAATGGATGAAAAATAAGCATGTCAAAAATAAAAATTTGTGGATTATGCCAATTGAAAATCATCACTCTCACTCTTGGAAAAGCATTTTAAATAGCAGAAGCATTGGTATCAAATTACTTGAAAGGAATTTCAAAGATGGGAAAAATACTAACCTTTGGTTTGATCCTTTGGCTTGATCCATGGATCAAAGGCAAACCTTTAGTAAGCTTATTAGGATAGTTCAACTTATTGCAATTTGGGGGAACTAATTTAAAAGTTGATGGCATCATTCAAAATCATAGATGGAATGCAAATCTTCATCCAGCAACTTCTATATTCAAAAAAGCCATAGAAAACATTGAAATTGATTCAAGTATTTTCAAAGATTGCTGGAAATGCAAATTTTCAACCAAAGGAAATTCTCTTTTAAAAATACATGGGAATACATCAAAAGTTCTGAAGCAGAAATGGATTGGCATGAAACTATTTGGAACAGGGTAAATTGCCCAAAAATGGCACATTGTGCCTATTTTGCTTTGCTAAATATATTGCCAACTAGGGATAGATGTAGTAAATAGAGTAAAAATGGGGAAATTAAATGTCTCTTATGCAAATCAGAAAATGAAACAATAGAGCATTTATTCTTCGATTGCAATTACTCAAGACAAATACGGTTCATTGCAAAAAACAAGCTCAATATTAGCCAAAAAATTCCAATGCAGAATATCAGAACCAGTATCCAACATTTCCAACAAAGATACAAAAGAGTTCAACAAAGCAAGCATAATGTTAACAACGACCATATTTCATATATGGAAGGAAAGGAATGCTAGGTTGTACTCCAAAAAGGAAACTGAAATCATTCAGATATGAAAACTTATAAAAGCAGATTTTCAAATTCTAAATCGAAAAGCTGATAAGGAAAAATCATCATCTCAAAATCTCAATTCTGCTAACCAAGATCTGGATAATTATGAGGAAAGAGTTGAATCATACTTACAAGGTGGGAAATTCAATTCTGACATTTTCCGTGGAAGGTCTTTCCAGTTCAATAACAATCACTAGTCTAATAGGATTCTAGGGAGGGAAGTTAGCAACCTCACTAGCAATAATGCAAAATGTGGCCATTCCATTACCAAAACCAAGAGCTTCTTCTGCAAGGGAAGTAAACAGAACTTCATTATTTATAATACAGAGGATAATAACAGACATGATATTAATACAAGCTTTAATTTACCTGATTTTGGTAGGAGCTACCGCACATCCTACAAGATACCGGAGGAGAAGTCGCAACCCCTAAATCAAATCAAAACAAAACAGTCAGATATCAATATTCAAATAATCGGAGATTGCTACTACATTAGCAAGCTCAATGGTCAAATTTATCACTTATCTATGTGCGGGAAGGGAGAAAGCAGCCAGCTTTATAACAAGGCGGCTCATTTCATAGGATGGTGATGGATCTGGCAATCTCAGAAGCAAATCGGAGACAGAAGGGTGGGATGCTAACAATAATGGAGAAGTGAAGTACTGGAAGCCTCCTTAAATTAATCATTCAAAGATCTGTAAAGGATAGCATTTATTCCTTCAATCGGAATTAACGATAACTTAAGTGCTCAAAAGAAAAAAGTCTGCTAGTCTCAAATGACAGTACTAGAGAAACTATAGAGTGGAAGAAAACAAGAATTTATCAATTTCTATAAACAAGACGAAGAAGAAATGGAGTCGTCATTTTCTTTTTTTCGAATGATTAAGTGTTGCGGCCAGGGTTTTAATTTCTCAGTGAATAAGTATAAATGTAAGGTGGCAGTGTTCAGGTATAAAACCCTAGCTGGCCTCTGGTCAAACCTGTTCATTTATGGGCTTTAGCCCAACTTTGTAATCAATTTATCAAAAATAAAAAATAAAAAAATAAAAAATAAATAGTAGTACATAGCTTACATGTGTGCAACTGAGCGATTCAAAAATTGCAATTATCATATCCAACTGTTTCAGTCAAAGACCAATAGCAAATTGATTCTAAAGAACCATGCTACTTCAACCGGTGAAATTGGCTACGGGATCATGCGAATTACAGGTGTAAGGTGGATTTCAGGGGGCAGCTGCATATTATATAGGGTGCAGATGATTTCCGTGCAAAATTACATTTGTTTTAGCCGGTGGAAACAGAATTGTCGGATTCTAAAATAGTTCCTCTTTTCCCTTTTTTTTAATAACCATTTTTCCTCGATGATTGATATATGAAGAATGGATCAAGTGGAGATTGGGTGTTGAATTATGGAGAAAAACATGTAGGATACTGACCAAAATCACAATTCACAGCCTTAGAAGACCATGCATCTCTAATAGGATTGGGTGGCGTAGTTACTTACCCAAAAAATGAGAAGAGCCCATCAATGGGAAGCGGGCATTTTCCTTTGGAAGATGAAGAAAAGGCCGCTTCAATTACAGATATAGTTATGATAGGGAAAGATGATAAATTAGTTTTTCCTAAATATAGTGCTGTTGCAGATAATACAAACTGCTATAAAGTATCTACGTGTATGCTGCTTGTTTGAGTTTTCATAATAAAAATGATGTATAATTAAAAGTTAATTCAAGTTCATTGATCTTGAGGTTGTCAAATTTGTTTACTTATGTTCATATCAATTCACTAGATTTACATGTTTTTGTGTATGCATCGGTGTGTATTCCTGTATGCCTGTGTATACATGCACCATATTATAATCGATTTTTCTTTGTTATTTGATTCTTTGCTTGAAAATATTTCAACTACTATATCATTAAGACAAATATAATTAGCACACTCCATGAAAACTCAAAGCAATGTTACCCATTATGCTAAATCAGATTTACAATATGTGGAAGCGAAGAGAAGTTAAAAATGCAGACTACCTAGTTCCATTTTCTACATTCTCAGAAGAAGGATTGACAAAAGTAAACCCTACATCCACATGATTTTCTAAACTCAATCTATGTTCACTGACTTCTTCAATCTCTATTTCTTCATTCTTGTACTTTGGGATCAAATTTGTGGTTGAAGAAGGTGAAGTATTTGCAGTATTATCAGCCTCATGGTCTGATATTGAAATTCTTGGAGACTGAAACTGACTTGAATGACCAAGAGTTCTTGATCGGTAAAATTGCTGAAATGGTGAAGCTCCAGGACTTGTTAATGCACTTGTACTTGCTAGCGAAGGAGATCGAGGCAAGCCTTTTTCGTGTCTTTTTTTAACTGCTTGATGCCATTTCTTCAGTGCCATGGTTGTTTGTTCATCAAATATCGATCTCTTCATATGCGAACCCATCTGCAGTAGTAGATCATGTATATATATGTTCAATAAACAATACAATATAGTCACTTTTAATATGTAGCGATGATGTTAAACCTGTGAAACGAGAGCATAAAGTGGAAGCGTAATGTAACTGCACAAAAATTGAACAAATGCTCTGCAAAAAATAAGTATAATGCTTTGAACCATATACTATAGATGAAAAGATAAGATACATGAGATGAGATATAATATGATGCTTACCCAATGCAAACTCTGGCAATAACCAGCTTGAAATTTTCATGAAAGCAAGATCTAAGTCCAAAGTCATACTGAAACATTAACATTGATTGTAAATGTACGTAGCTAGAAAAGTAATCTGAGCCTAATTTATTTTAATGCCACTAGAACAAATTCTTACCCAAATCCAGAAAAAGTAAGTTATTTGAAATGCATTCTGTATGTTGCAAAGAATTAAAAATAATAATAAGATAATAGAAATGAATAAATATTCTGAATATGTAAAATAACCTTGCATGCTTCAAACCTGAAATAATGTGAAATGGATGAGAGACAGTATCAATTTTGGACGGCCTAACCAAAAATGATCGTTGCTAACTTGCACAGAAGGGATTCCTTGAACAACAGTAGTTCTCTCCTGAATCTCCATAGCCATTTTTGAAATTATAGCTTGTAGTTTTGTTCCGACCGCCAAAATAATCTGTATTTTTTATAGTTCACTGAATTTGGCCTTGCGAAAAAGAAGTTTTTGGATGTTCTCTGTGTGTGTATTCCATTTTTACTTACAATTGGAGGAAATAATGTCATCCAAAACATCTCCTGCCATCCTATTCAAGCAATGTATATTTTTTAGCTATCAGATTAATTTTCTTATTCTATACTTGAAATTGTTATAAATTTGAACTTACCATGGACATTAAGAAGCAGAAAAAGCACCGCAGAAGCCCACAACAAAGGACTGGTTTGAAATCATATGATAAGGTTACGTTCATTTAGCAGAGAAATATTCAAGAATGGAAGTATATTTTTTGTACCTGATTCCCACTACTAATTTGAAGTCATCTTCAAGTGATCTTAAGATGTATTTTTGAAAGTTAAATTTACTTCCAGGAGCCAAATGTACCTGTAAACAATTTCAGATTGCAGTGTTTTTTCTATAGAAATGCCTACAATATATGTATATGATGCTAAAAACATACATTTATGAATCCATGACGCATGGCTAAGTAGTCTGTTTTTCGAACAGACCTAAAGAACTGGCGAAAGAAACTTTCCTGAACAAAATTATTTGATAATTAAACATTATTTCACATTCATATTGTTGAAATCATATGACTTATTAAAATCTTACCATGTATAAGAAGATGGGGATTCTATTCCAGATACTAGTACGTAGTTTCACAAAAGTTGTCTCGTTAGCAAATCTGAATCTTAAAGGATCTGCATAACATAAACAAAGATGAAATTTTGAAACAAATATACAACAGAATACATCAAAAGTTATATTTTACTCAAGTTACATGATACAATTGCAATAAGAAAGTTACCATTAGAGAACTCATAATCATCAGACTGGGTTTCCTTTTCCCACTCCTTCCATCTGCGAATCTAGATGATAAAAACATAGAACAAATAAATTACTTGGAAATTTATAAATTAACACATAAAATTGAAGTTGAAATTACCTTTGCTCTTCCTAGGACCATGGTGATAGCACTGTATGCAACATGAAATATAGCCAAGAAAAATATGAAAATATGCAGCTGATGTAGTCCATTTATTGACACAAGTGGAACCTTTCCCTGTTATCGCAAAACTAGATTATTTACTGATTGAGTATCAACACACTTCAATTTTTAAGACAGATATATCTGAAACACAAAGAGTTGTTTGTGCTTTATCACAAATACCAAAAGAACATTTAATTTATGATTATCTGTAAAAAACAAAGGGAATTCAAAAATATGTATTCTTTGTAAATATACTACTATCTAAGGACTTTAAAATTAAGCAACAAAGGGAAATTTCATCTGTTATAAGATAATAACAGTCTTCTTTTTAGGATATTCAACTTACTTTAGCGCATGTATTTGCAACAGCACCAGCTAAGATTCTTCGGGTACTAGAAGTGTTATAAGCATCTTCATTCCAAATCAATAGTCTCCTTTTTGAATTGCCATTTTCCTTTTCTATTTCCTCAATACTTAGTTTGCAAGGCAACATAGTGTTTGCTGTTTTTTCTGGTATGCATATTTTGGCTATGTAATTTTGCCCAAATGTTAACAGCAAGGAAATGAATCCTAGAACCATCAATTCTGAAGAAGAAAAAATGGATTAAATAATGAAGAATTAGTCGCTTATATGATGAAATCGATCTTATTGTACCTGCTTTCACCTTTTCCAGTGCTTCAGACAAAGCTTTTTTCCGTTTCATCGTGAACCACTGCAATCAAAAATTATTATCAAAAATGTCATAATTATATCAATTTTAAAATCTTTATCATACAAATTTGAATAACTTGTTATATGATTTTTCCTTTTTTTTTTTGCAAATTCCTATAAGTTGCTTAATCGACTGGTTTGACACATGCTGTTACAAAAAGTTTTCAGTAAAAACATAAAAGCCAAGTCAAATACAAAACAAAGGATATATACCTTGCCAATATGATGTAGAATTTTTTCAACCAACATAGAAATCATAACAATAATAACACAAACTGAAGCCACAGCCCATGTTGCCGTTTGGTCTAGTTCTCTTGAGTTTCCTCCTCCTCCTCCTGCCATTTCCTTTTTCTTTCAAGGTCTGTTTAATTTTGTAACCCAACTCCTTTATACGTTATTATTTATAACTGTCGGGTTGAATACTTATATGTGACTATTATATTAACATGTGTTTATATAGGTGAGAGTTGGAAAAAAGAGGAGGATAAACTTAGCTGGATTTTTAAATATTTAAAAGTGTTAAACCGTCACTCCGTTTCTTTTTTAATATATATTTCATTTTTCGATTTTTTTTTATCAACGAGTTTAAAGCTTGAAATTTAATGCTAGTAATGGAGATGCATATTGTAACGTCCTGTTGGAATAAATAAAATAAATAAATGTATTTGTTATATAAGCTATCTCTGTTTTAGATCTGTACGTTACAATAGAGATAGGTTTTGTGATAAGTTGACCTCAATGGCCAATTGTTTAGTACCATAGGTAAAGTTATTTTATTCAGGTTATGTTCCTCCCTCTGCACTTTACTTTGAACCATGATATTTCTTAACAAAAAAAAAAGGGAAAAGAGAAAAAAGTCAACAACTTTTTGAAAAGTGGCTACAAATAAGTGTGTGTTGAAGTAAAAGTTGCTTTAGTTGAGTCTTGGAGTTGGATAATAGTCGATGGTAATGTTGAAGCCAACACAACAAGAAACTACATGGCGAGACAGTCTGATTGAAGGCATGCACCCGTGTCTATGACTTGGTCGCATGCTTTCGCCCTTCAGCATAAAATTGTAATTGGATACCAAAAAGTCATTTCTTAGTTGGGCTTATCCTATACAATATAGTTGTTTTGGTCAAAAGGACCAATTCTAATAGTCTATTTATTTTTTAGCCGCGTCATACTAAATTTATAAATCAAGACATCTCATTTAATAAAATACCTTAATATCATTTTAATATGTTACCATCAGTATTCACTTCAACCTTGTCGAAACCATGAAGAATATAAAAGAGTAATTCATAAGGAATGATAACATTCGCATAACCTTTCGAAAGAGTCGAAAGGATGCTTCTACAAAAGTTGGATGTGCTTTGAGCTTTCGAAAAGGTCGAAAGGGGTCAAAAGCATCCTTTCGCTTCAATTGTTTCCTTTCGAAATAGATGCTTCCGCATGCATGTATACGTTTCGAATGAGTTGAGGAGCATCTTTCGAAGGCAACAGATTACAAGATTTCACGCGTGCGCCAAACCTTTCGAACTGTGGGTTTCGCCTTTGTTCATACTCTACAAAAGAACATTTGGCCATAACTACTCCTTATAAAGCATGAATTAGCCTTTCGAACCGATTGAGACCATTCCCAATTAAAGAGAAAAGCCTACTTAAGTTCAATATGGCATTCTCATATACCGGAAGATGGGGGTTCCGCATCAGTCAACGTGAATGCCTTCAAAGGCTACCTTTTGCGCTTAAACTCTCTGCTATGTTCTGACTCCTCCAAAGACCCAGAGATACACCTATCGATAGAATCGAAAGTTTGCATCTTTTCTTGCTTGCAACAACATAGCAACACAAGGTGGAGAGCACACATACCCCTTTGATAAAGTCAAAAACAATCAAGCTCTATTTTGAAGCAAAGTAGAAGGGCGCCCAAACTCTAGCGGTAGCGAAAAGACGTAGGGGCTTCGACTAGGTTGAAAGATCTGATTCGAAAGGGTTCAACCAACGCCTATAACTAAGGCCCTCAGGGTCTTATTTTGGGGATCCAATTTCATTCACTTCATTCTTGTACATTCTTGAATTTGTAAACCCTTATTCTAAAATTAGATTGGGGGTTTGTCTACCTTGTATAACTTAAACTACAAGTAATAAAGGAAAAGATAATCAAAGCAAGTTTATGACATTTTTGAATATGATAGTTGATTCAATGTTCCTATGAGATTCTGTCTATGTTCTGCTTATGTCAACATGATCGAATGGTCACCTTTTGAGGAAGTTGAAACCTTTTAGCTCAACTAATGTCCTTAGATCCTTAGGTCCTAACCTTAAGTCATCTTGACCACTTAGAAAGGAGGTTTCGATAGGGTCCTAAACTAATTAAACTAGTTCGAAAGGTGTTTTCAAAAGGGATTCAAGTGTTTCGACCGTGTCGAAAGGTTACATAAAAAGGAGTTTCACTTGCCACAACCTATTCGAAAGGTGGGCTTAAGGGATTTAAAAGGTTTTAACTATCTCTATTTGTTCAAAAGGTGGTTTCAAAGAGATCACTTACCCTTTAAACTTTGCTTTGGGGTGTTGACAAGTTTTCTTGTTAGTATTTTGGCGCTAGAATGAGAGTTCGAACCTCTGACCTTGTCGAACTTCTAACGTTACTTCTGTAACGACCCGTAAATTTCAACTGTTTTAATAACGTAATTAGTTGAAATTTTGTGAAATTTTAAACGATAAAATTTTGAAATAAAAATTTAATATTTGGAATACGTCTAGTTAAACATAGCAACTGGTAAATTTTCGTCCGAAAATATGAAAGTTTATTTCGCGCGTAAATTTACTTCAATTTAATCAGTTAAAAAAAACGTTGAAAATAAAACGTTTTCAAAACCAAAATATTTTTACATAGAAAAATTCTAAACCATCTTCTGAGCAAGATGTCAGTTTGTCGTTTTTCCAAATTCGGACATCTTTGGCTCCGTCGATCTTATTTTTCAGCGTTTTTCTTGCATTTTCCGCTATTAGAAAATTCAAATTTTTATAATTCGATCGTGCCACTGATATCTGTATACCGTTTTGATCGTCTCGTAGTACTGATCCCAACGGTATGTGCATTTCTGATTTTCGAACTCCGATTCGCCGAAAATCTGTAAACGGATAGTCGTCGCGGTCCGTTAATCGAGCCTATTGTTCCTCGTGACCTTTTATATATCCGCAACGTTACCCAACAGTCAAACCAACAGCCATCAGCCTGGCAATAAATATTTTTTTTGAATTATTTTGCATGACCTTTCTCTATTCCCAATAGTCTTTATCTTCGTATATTTGGGAAAAGAATATGCGTTGATAACATGAAACGTGATAAATGTTTTGAAACTGCTGCTTGTTTTCCTTATTTCCCTGGAACCTTGATGTTGCCTCTTCCCTTTCACATTTGCCACTCCATCTTACTTGAACCCAAACTGACACGGCCTCCATTTCCACAACCGAGCTCATCTCCACCATTTTTCCAGCAGCTTGCTCCATCCCACCACGACAACCACCTCTCCATGCGACCCCGCCTTCACTTGCTTTTCCACCGAGAGCAGCACTCGACAACCACTTCCCGACCACATCTCACCTCCGCCCATCTTCCTTCCACCCATGCAGCTGACCACCGCCCATCCAAACGAGCAACCCAGCCTCGCCTCCATGGAAGCGCCAGCCCACGCATGCAAGTGCCTTGCCTCCTCCACTTACATTTCCGACCATCGCCATACTCTCTGCTTCAAACTCCACACCCTCCGCACGCGTCCAGTTGTGAGAGAGTTATGGATTGCTTGAAACAGTTAAATATATAAGGTATATACTTATTTCGTAGTTATATAGTTAAGTTTATTTATATATATAAGTTTATTTTCATATTCAAGTTATAAAGTTTATATTGCATAGTTGAGTATGCTGTTCGTATATATATATATATAAGTTGTGAATGAAACATGTATTACAGTATACTTTATGATATGATTTATAGTATATAATATAATGAGTTAGTATTTTGTTTATTGATGTTCTGGAAAAATAATAATTTATGTGAAATAAGTTTGTACTCTGCGTATGCGTGTAGATTGGTAGGATGATTTAAAATATGTATATCTATATAAGTTCTATCAAGCTATGTTTTGAAAAAAATGTTTAGGGTAGTACTGTTCTGTATACTTTATGATCTATGTGAATATATATCACGTGCTAGCTTGGACTTGCATATGTTAGTTTATAAGCATTTTATATGGTAGTATTTCTATATTATAAAGTTTATACAAGTAGTTCTTAAAGTATGTATATTAGCTGGACGTGTCATAGCAGTGACTAATCACTTTTACATATGTAATCTGCGAAGTATCTTTTATATAATTTTGATAGTTTATATGAGTTGTTATGTACATTTTCAGGATTTTTCTTTTGTATTCATATAAGTTAGCATATATGTATTGTGAGCTATAGAGTAAGCTGGTATAAGAATTTATATGTATATATTACGTTGTAATAGTTTATATAAAGTGATACTGTTTAGAAATGTAATTGTTATGTATAGATTTTGATTTGCTGACATATGCATATATATTATAAATATATGCTTATTTAAGAAATATAATCTATTTGATTTATAAACAAATGTATGTATGGTATAGCAGTAGTTCATAGATGTATATATTAATGTTATATGAAATATATGTGAACTTAGTTTCCAAGTTCATATAGATTTTATTTATGAGTATGAAAGTTAAATATTGGTTTGAATATATATCTATATCTTATTTTAAATGTATGTTTTAAAAGTTGGTTTTAAATTTATTTATTTATTTATGTATATTTCGTTTCAGTCTATATCGAAACTGATTTGATTTATTTCATAAATTCCTATCTATCAGCTCCTTCCATGAAATTCGTGCCAATCTTATCTTGCTTTGGAAGTTGTACTCGGATTCGTAACTCATTTCATCGTCAAATTCTCTAGCCTCGAAAGGTGAGCACTCACTCACGATTAACGTTCTTTTATTTATTAAATTTGATTTCGATTGAAACGACAATTGAAATATGCTGCTGTTAGTTAAGTACACTGTTATATATGTTATTGCCTATATCAATTCACCTGTGACATCTGACACCATTATCTGTTAATTATTTATGCGATGATAATACAGTTTGGCTGATAATTGATTGATTGTTAATATTTATATTGGATGTTAAATTGTTAATGTTAAAATGATAAACAGTATGAAATTGAACTTGATATAGGATAATTAAGTGTTAAATTTGATTTACTGACATTTGTATAATATGACCCCTTTAACTGTTGAATTTATTGACACGTAGGATTTGTTTAATTACACTTTGAACCACTGAATGTACGTTGTTAAATTGATGATGTATGAAATTGAAATTGAATGACAAGTGAAAACCGTAATGTAATAATCTTTAATCTACATGAAATGATAGTGTAGATTCTAGAAATAATTATATTAATTCGTACAAATAACAATGCGAATTAATACGGTTATTTCGGGATTATTTGAATTGATTATTTGATTGATATTGATTGTTGTTATTGTTTGTTTATTTACTTTGACACCATCTCAGTTATCACACTGCAAGTTCCCTTTGCTATGTTTTGATTTTAAATTGAATTGGAATCGGGTTGAAATGATAAATACCCAAATTGAACTTTGACCTTGGATATAGAGAATTAAATAAAACCCGATTGGTCAATAATTTGATTTAAAAATAAAACGAAGATTTTATTTGAATAAATAATACGGTTTTGAAATGAAGTTGAAATTTGAATTTTTAATGAAAGGAAAATGTTAATATTTAATAATCTGGAACAAAATATTAACAATGTAATTGATGAAAGAATGTTGTTTAATTTGATAAATTATTGAATTAAGTTTGAAATTATAATTAAGTTTGAAATTATTAAACTTTGAAATTATTTAATAATTAAGTTTAAAATTACAATTAAGTTGAAATTATTAAACTTTGAATTATTTAAATAATTAAGTTTTGAATTATTTAAGAATTAAATAAGATTGAATTATTTAATGATTAAATTGAATTGAATTCTTTAATATGAAAAATCGAACTTTTGAATAAGTGAATTTACCTCGTAAATAATTGAAATTGAGTTGCTTTATTAATTAAGTTTTTGGAAAATTATTTAAGTAAGTAAATAAGTGAAATTGAATTTCTTTAACAAGAAATAAAAATGTGATACTTTTGGAATTAATGTAAGACGTGTAATTGAAAGAATTGATTTGACGAATTTAGTTTAATTCAAAATTGTAAGTTTTGATTTAATGAAGTTGAACTTAAGAATTGATTTAATGAATTGGAAATTTAATAGAAATTGTTTTGAATGATAAAGTAACTTAACGAATATTGAATGGAATCGATAAATGAGTTTAAATTGATTTGAATGTTAAATAAAATTTGTTTAAATGATTTCGGAATGAAACTTATATATGAACTTGAATCAATATTTGAATGGTTTTAAATAGATATTGAAATTGGATTATAAGATTTTGAAATGGTAAATTGAAGTTTTGAAACGTAAATTTTGGAAATTGGTTTTTGAAAGACAAATGAAATGTTGGTTTACGAATTCTATTTGAAATTGAAATTGATTTGGTTTTTGAAATATATAAACGACCAATCGGTGTAATAATTACGAAAGTTATTAAAGAGACCGGGATCGGTAATGGATATACTCTCTATCTGAACCGAAACCACTTTAATAACTATACGCGGAGTGTTGATCCAGAACGAAGTGGATGGTTTTGATGAACGCGTTGACTGAAGAAAGAGAACGATTTTGGATAACCCTTGACATGACTAAAACAGGAGCCGCGCCGGGCCATTGAGGATCGCCATCTCTAGCGGACACACTTCTTCGATACCATATCTAATACTTTTGTGATTCGATTTGGGTGCACCCCTCGATTTGGGAGTGTTGTTTCGCGGTGTTGGGGTAGTAGCTGCTATGCCCAACATCAGTCCGGATCAGGCAACTACTAGTATCCTAGTTGGTATCGCCTCATGTACCTTGTCATACTGATTATCCTATGCGCGACCACTACGATTTTGATTTGTACCTTTAGTATATGGATTGCCCTCTGGTGACTTCCGGTTTTGGGGAAACTACGGTCTTGTATATGATTTTGGGAATATAAAATGTGTTAAGGGTGGAATGGGCCATGACTTAACGCTATTTTGATATCTTTTTATATTACTGATAGACATTATCTACTTATCGTACATTACTACATAGTAGATAGTTTGACGGATCCTTAAAGGATGGTTATTCCAAACATCCTTTGAGTTACTTGTATTTCAATTGCTATTTCACTTGAGTTGGATTTATTAATATAAGAATGTTAATCCTGACTCGAGTGTCTTGTGTTTTGCTTTACGCTCGGGTCAGACTGAGTGGTTCAGCTTTCGAGACTCACCTTTGGAGTTGGAGCTTCGCTTGGAGATCCAGCTATCTATCCGGCTTTCAGTATTCGATGATTCCAGTGATGCATTCTGATTTGTATCTGATGTATCGTGTTACTCTTCCGTTGTATCTGGTTTAACTCTGATGTATTGTATTATTCTTCTGTTGTAAACTCTGATGTATTTTATATATTCATATAGTAGCTTCATGAACTACTATCTCTTTTATTTCCGCTGCACTTATTACTCTGTGATCTGTGATTATTTATTTACTGTATATATTCTGTTTTGCCAAATTTAAATTAACAACGCGGTATTTTGAGCAATTCAACTCCGGCATGAGTGTCTACCTATACACTTATAATGGATGCGAATGGTCCAAAATATCGGGTCGTTACAACTTCCAACTTTACTTTCCTCTAACCTAATTCTATTCCAAGCTTACCTACTTTAGACTTTTCATCACCATGTTTAGAAAAATCAAAAGGTCCGAACAAGGATCTTCAGAGCCACATCCAATTGGATTCTCCAATAGAACAATTAATGATTCCAAACTACATGAAGAGCAAATGTTGAGATTGGAAGCTTTAAGAATCATAAAGAAAAAAGAGTTGAATCTTATGACCTAGGTAAGTGGAGTTTAAACCCTTTTCACATTGGTCCCACATCTATATTTGCGTTAGGAGGGAAAAAAGGAAAGCAATAACTTGTTTGACCAAATGAGGAAGACAATTCAACTTTATACCAAAGGCACAATCTTTGAAGAGGGGATGAATGTTGATTACAACGCCTTTGCACAAAAATGGCATCAAGCAACAAGTGGGACATTGCTTACATGTGAGCTTCAAAAGGTTTTGAAAAGGAAATTGGTCGATGAGGATGAAGCTTCAGAACCAAGTAATAAAAGATCTAGAAATCATCCTCAAAGACAAGTTTCAAGTCGAGACTCCCTAAGGAATGCAATCTGACTACATCGATTGAGAATGTCTACTTGCTAACCAAGGAGGAACTCAACTATTGGTCATCCCAGAAGAAAAAACATAAATATAAAAAGAATCGGGAGGATCCTACTGCCACTATCATATGATGAATGGGCATGAAACAAATCAATGTAGAGCACTCAAAGGAATGGTGATCAACTTTTTCAGACAAGGCAAAATCAATAGATTTGTAAAGAGATCATAGTCAAATTCAATAAAGCACCATTTTTACAAGAAAAATCTACATGGTCGGGAGAAGAATTCTCCTTACACTTGGAAATTACCTTAAACGATCAAAGTCTTTGTCTACGCTGAGTTGGCCAGGTCAAAGCGCCTCCTAGAGGGAGGTTAGAGTAAGCCTTTAACCGCGCCATGCTATGGTCAGTTTAAAGCATCGATAGGCATTTGATCACGCCACGCTATGGCTAGGTCAAGGAGCCTCTTGGAGGGAGGTTAGAGTAAGCCTTTATCCGTGCCATGCTATGACCAGGTTAAAGCATCGACAAGCCCTTGATCGTGCCATGTTATGGCCAAGTCAAGGCACCTCCTAGAGGGAGGACAAAGTAAGCCCATGGTCCCGCCATGCTATGGCCTGGCCAAGGCACCGAACAAGCCGTCAATCCCACCTATAAGGCCTGGTTGGAGCGCTTCCTGGAGAGAGATTGGGTAAGTCCTAGGGTCCTGCTTGTGGATAAGCTAACCAAGCGCACCAAACAACAACGGACTAAGACGTCCGAGCCCGAATAGCGGCATATCAAACAAAAGACTAAGACGTCCGAGCCAAGAAGCGGCATGTCAACAATGAAAATATATAAGGCCTAAAGGGTGGCACTTGTCAAAATAATCAAAACCCAAAGAGCAGTGCAAAATAAAAGGCTTAAGTAAGAATCTAGAGCCTCCGACTGATTCCCAAAAGAGAATTTCAGAACTTCACTTATTAAAACCCGAATCTGCGTTTCGTGTCCTTTACTGTTAATCTCCGCTCTTTATCATACCCGAACCTGGATTTTGGGGCTATTACTATTAATTTCTGGACTTCACTCATTAATGCCTGAATCTGGGCTCTGAACTTCTATTACGAAGACCTTTATCATGGATTTCTGGCTACCATCCACTAATACTCGAATCTATGTTTCAGGTCTTTGAACTTTTGAATTTCATTCGTTAATGCCCAAATTTGGGTTCTAGTGCGACTAGTATTGAGATTTCGATGAATTTCTAGTCGATTACGCTTAAGATCTATCTTACTAATGCCCGAATCAGGGTCATTGAACTTCTACTACAAACTTTTCGGCAGCACTTGTTAACGCCGGAATCTGGGTTTTAGATCTTCTATTATAAAGATTCCTAATTTTCTATGATTTATTTCCAAATGATGATTTCTGGACTTTTATAAACGATTATTATTGGCTTTGTATTAGTTATCTCCAGAAGAGGAGTTTCTAAACTTTTATAATTGAAACAAGAATTGGATTTCTGGCTCTCTCTCGCCATTACCAAAGATGGGTTTCAAGACATTCAACCATATCCAATTATAGGATTACTTCTCACTTATTATCATACTTTCACATAATGATCTATTAACTTCCATTACTGGGGTCTTTTGATGTGGATAAACTACTATATAGATTTCAAGTTAACGATAAGAAATATTCTTTACTTTGTACTTTTTAGGAAAATGAGATCTATAAGGAAGACTGAATGGGCTAGCAAATACAAAAACCATAGTCTGAGTTATCAGAAAGCAGATTGAGAAACAACATTGTAAGAAAAGACTACAGGCCAGGTGATATTTACATAATTTACATAATTTATAAAATTATTTACAAGTATACATCACAAGTGTATGTTTTACAAATCCTGAACAGTCGTATCTAGATTTTCAGCAATTAAAGGATCAACGATATGCCAAAATGCTATACAAAGAATCTATTTAAGCTTCTTTTCCTTTTTCTTTATATGATCGGCATCATCAATGGATTCGATACGAGCCTTCAAAGCATGGTTGAAAGCTTTGTTAGCACCCTTAAGGGTTTTGTTTTGTCTCTCTAAATCAGCGATGCGCTTTTGAAGAAGATACTTTTCACGTTCAAGTCTTTGAACCTTGGCTGCGTATTCATTGATGTGTTACGAATATCTCGCCCTTTGTTGGTCATCAAAATATCTCGTCATTTCAAATTTGACCTTCCTGAACCATTCTTCTACTACCTTCTCATCTAAACTGGGAGGAGGGTTAGTTGTAGTATGAAAATTTTGAATTGCAAGAGATGAAGATCTTGTTAATTTAACGACAGATGGAGTGATTGGAGAAGTCGGTAAATTGATATTCGGAATGTTGTCCCCTATGATAAATTCCAATGATTTGCATTGAGCTTGACTGTCTTTTAACTTAATCTCTAAATCGCTTATCTACTGAAGAAACTTAGACATCCTATGGTCAATCGAAGGATTTGATTTAATTTGACGCTTTAATATGGAAATTGTTTCATTCTTATTCTTGATGTCCACTTCAAGATTGGCGATCTGATCATTGAGATTTATGAGAATTGTCTTTTGAAGCAAATATCTCCTGTTCCATTCCAATGCTTTAGCATTGCCTTGAAAACGAACAGATAGAGGATCCTTAAGTAGACGCCTCTTTTCAACATCTGCAATCAGTCTATCTTTAATACTAGTAAAGCGAGATAAGGAATCTGATGAGAGTGGTGCGACAGCTGACTGCGAGTCCTGTATAAACAAAAAACAAAGTCAAGACTCAAATAACCAATCTCTTTCATTACAACAATAGAGATTACAACTCACGAAGAAATAAAACAAAATGTACAATCTTATTGTTTTAATCAAACACTTGTTTTATTACACTTAATGTTGAGAAACAACATTTTTGACTTTGTTCAAGGAATTAGCTGAAAGAGTAACTATCGAATCAAAAAGGGCACTAAATCCTTCTAAGATAATAACTAGAGGATATTTTCTATAGTCCCGTTCCTCGGCAGAGGACTATCATTACCACATATTAATTTGGTGTGATATGTTCGAATTTCCTTGAGAAGCTTTTCTATTTCTTCGCTAAGAAAATCGAAACACAGGCAGGGATGTTCCATATAAAGTCTCTGCAGGTCTCTAAGAAAACAGTATCTAGCCAATTTTGAGGATTTCAAGAGAAAAGCCTTTTCTAAATAATCTCTTCTTAATTTGACATATTTGCACAAATAATCTCTGAAAACAAGGCTGTCTAAGAGACGTTTATTATGTGATAACATAATAAAGTACAAATAAGTATAAAAGGAAACTAGTATAGAAAATTTACAAATCAATATTATTACATAATTACAAATGTTCATCCGGTTCATATAAAATTGAATTTTTGAATAACTCAAAAATAAATTGATCTTTATAATACTTGATTTTTTCTGGAGCCAACTCATGAGTGATTGATTTGACCCGCGGTGACTTCCAACAAGCCGCCGGATGTGGATCAGATCTAAATTCATCCAAATATTTCCTATGTAAACGCCTAAGTAGACTCCCCCACTAAAATCACCCAAGTATGAAAAATCTATAGTCGGATGTCTACAATTGCCTTTGTAAGGAAGTCTACTAGGATGTCCCTTTCTTCAACAAACATCCAAAAGATTTTAAATAATTCTCGATTCTCTTCCAACAGTTTATCATATCGAAGGCGTGCCCTCTTCAGTCGGGGGGCAACATCAACCTCTTCTCTCTCAGGGACCTCGACTCCTTGCTCCATTTATTTGACTTTATCCATGAATCTTTTGACCAGAGCGGGATCGAGTGAAGGGAAGCTCAAGTCTGGGCACTTTTCGATGTTGTCGATATAGGCAAGCATAAGAGCGTCCTCGTAGGAGTTCACAATGATGTCATTGAGGGAAGTGCTTGGAAATTGTGACACCCTTTGCTTGGTTTAAGAAATAGTATTAATAGCCAACGTTAAAGGATTTTTCTTTTTTCCCAGCTTCTTCTTGAGAGAGGATTGTTTAACCACCATCCGAGGCTTCTCGTCCTCGGACTCTTTCAAAGCCATTTTTAAAGCCAAATTTTCATCGGCTAAGAGTTGTTTTGCTTTCCTCTCCTCGGAGATAATAGATTCCACTTGAGCAAGAGAGGCCCCCAACCTTTCATTTTCCTTCACAACATTATTTTTATCAGTATAAAGGGAGGTAATCTGATTGTTCAAAGTTAAAATTTCTTCTTGAAGCTTGACACCGCAGCGAAGGACGTTGAAGCGCTTTCTTGAAGGGAGTACCAGCTTTTTGAAATCTGAAAGGAAAGATACGACATGGGTCAACATTCATTAAGAAATGGTAATAAGAAGGTTAAATAATATGAAACGTACCAGAAGTTGTTACTCGATTAAAGATCGACAATGACGTATTGGGTCAGGAAAAGAAGAAGGTGGATGAATGGAGGTAAATAAGGAGGAATTCAAAATTGACTATATCATTATCTCAAAATCATTTGGAAAGTCTGGCGATCGGGGTCTAGAGGGATTCAACTCTTGAAAAGGAGTTGAAGTTCCTAAATCTCTTTGCATTTGCTCGATGACATTAGGAGAATCAGAAATGACAATGCGAGACATGAGATCGTCCTTTGAAGGAGTTTCTTTGGATTGATCAATCAGAGCTTCAAGAAGGGGACCCTCTAAAGTTTTATCCACTGAAAAGTTTCACCCTCTTTTGGAGGCAGAGAAGACTGGAAATCAACAATCTTAGCTTTCTTGAGAGATGGGCCAACTGCAGCCATTTAGTCCAATTTTCTTTTGGTGACCATCTTCGACCTAGAGATGGCCTGAGCCAAGGATGATGCACTAGATGTAGAAGTTGGGAGAAATGGATCACTTATCATTAATTTGGCTGGAGGAGCAGTTGCTAAGAATTCAAAAAAGAATAACTTGGTAAAGTAATCTAAAGAGTAACACAACAATAAATTGCAAGAACTTCGCTTAAGCTTACCAGGATGATCCGGGCAAATTATAGACATAGGAGAGAAATTCTGGGGGTCACCCAAAGACAAGAAACATTTGCTTCTAGAAGTGTGTTGGACAAGAGGGGGTTGTCCAAGAACTCTCTGACTAGTAGGGAGAAGAGAATGTTTTTGAGATTGGTAGGCGTCAGTAGTGTGAGTCTATTCCTAATGCTACTTGAAGTAGTGGTCAGCAGCTTTTTGACTCTTTTATCCTCGTCATTAAGTTCTTTAGGAGCAGGACCTAATCGAAAAATGTAGATTAGCAAAAGAAAGTAATTGAATGAAGATATAAACTACGATCAACTTACGGGGAGAAGAGAAGACTCCACTGATGTTTGGAAAACATTTGATGAAAATTAACTGCGTCTCCCAGTCTTTAAATTTATTTACTCCCTCTGAAATTAGATTTTTAGGGGGATTAGCTCTGAAAATTTGGTTATTCATATTGTTGAGTTTGACCAGGCGAACTAAATAGTTACAACCTCAGCGTTTAGTGAAGGAATGTCGTATTCAAGAGCCATAAGTTCCGAAGAGATAAGATATGTGTAGACATTAGGTGATAATTGGATAGGTACAATGCCAAGATGGTTCAGGAACTTAGACAAGAAATCTGGGAAGGGAAGGAAGCCACCATGCCAAATGTGAATGGCAATATAAGCAAAGTATCCTTCAGGAGTATTTTGAATAGTATCGCCATCGCTAGGGGGAATGGCTTCTACTCCAGTGATTAAAAAGTTGTTCAGAATGGCATCGACTTTGTCTTGAGAAGATATTAAAGAATGTTTGGAGATGGCTTCAACCTTCTTTGGTGAAGATTCTACCTCAGGAGCTATATCTTTTTCAGGTTTCTTAGAGACCTTTTTCACACCCATATTCCTGACAGGTGAAACCATTTCATTTAAAGTTATAATCTGTTCCATTATTAACACCTTTCAAAGATGTCGAAAACCTATTGCAATAATTCAAATATCAACCAAAGTATATAATTCCATATCTTTTAACATATGTTAAAGTCAATTTGGGTCGTGAAATTCATTGGGCTTCTGATGATGTCAAAGGGATAGATGGAATGGAAACACCTAGAAACACCCTTCGACAATGTCGAAAGCCCATTAAAAAATTTATTATTAAAAAGGAATAACTAACCTTACATGACTAGTTTGCATATATAAATGTTAACAACATTCCACAGTTAAACCAAATAAACCTTTCGATAATGTTGAAACCCATTAATTTTGTTTTACTCAAAGAATATGAATGTTGCCGAAACACTATATTCCCATTAAGTCGAAAGACTTGAATTCAAGTTATATTAATAAAAATGAAAGGTCTTTGGAACATTTCGACAGTGTTTATATAAAATGATAGTCAAATCCCAGTTAACTACAATGGGTTTCGAGTAAGTCGAAAGGGCTATAAGATTTCAAATGCATACAAACAACTAAGCTTCTTTCAATATGGGAGGTGCGATCAAGCCGAAAGGCTTGATTCGGTTTTCAACTTAAACAAAATATGTTATTCTCAATCCAATTTATGATAAGAAGTGTAAATTTCTAACTTTCAACACCTTCCGAGTAAATTAAAATTGAGCCTGAATCTAATGACAGGTTAAATCCACTTTTATATACATAAGGATTCGAATTCTTTAAAATAAAAGTTGGGTTTTCGAAAGTATATGTTATGTGACCATTAAGTTAAACTCATTAAGATGTCCTCTTCGAAAGGTGTCGGAACACAATGAAACATATTCCTGCTTTTGAAGAAGTCCAATCACGTTGACCACATCAACCCCTTCGAAAGGGTCAATTTAAAGGTAGGTACTGGACTTCCTTTCGACCCCTTCGTATGAGGTTGAAGAAGCAAAGTAGAGTTAGTCAACTTAACCCCTTTTGAAAGGGTTGAAAAGTCAAGTCACAATATCGAGTTGTAATTCGTACGACTTAAACTTCTCAGTGAAGTTACCAGAAAAATCTTTCTTTCCCTAATTTAATTTTCAATCCAATACCTCAAGAAGCTAATGATTAAATTGAGTCAAGCATGAATTTACACTTAAAAACAATGAAAACCTCAAATTCAAGTTCAAAAAAAAATTAAATTAGAACAGCAATACAAATTCGAACCCAAAGAATTTAAGATTGGAATTATATGTGATAAAACCCTAAGGATCTCTCTACATAGTTCCATAGAAATCATCAAAAACAAGGCAATTCACAACTGCATCTATAACGACTTTCGTTATAAGTGCACTTTAAATCTAAGTTATATTCAAACTTATGTTAAACTACAACCTATGTACTTTGTTCCAAGATCTTTCTATATATCATACAAGTCCATTCGAGTCGGTTTAGGTTCATTCTAATCCATACATATGCCACTTACTATCAAAGGAAGAATCAAAATAAATGTTTTCAACAAATGTCCAATCCAATTTAAACAACTTTAACAAAACCAACCACAAGCAAATATGACTTATATTTCCAATAAAAGTTGTGAGTTAGCTCACCTTTTGTCCAACTAAGATCCAAGAACCCAAGTCCAAACCCAAGCTAGCACCCTCCTTTCCTTCCCTTTATTTCATTATATCACTTGCTTTCTACCCTCCAAACCTCCCTTAAAGCTCACGACCTTCAAGTGGTTGAGGAGTATGGCTTTGGTTTTTTATAATCTAACTAGGTAGAAGGTGTTGTAATGTGGTGGTAAGGCTCCACTCCAAGTTTGAGTTAATTTGGGTTTGATTTGCAAAAAAATTGCTTTAGAAAATTATGAAGAGAAAGAAGAAGAAGACATGGATTTTCAACTCTAAGCTTTGTAAATTTGTGAATGATAACTAAGGATGTGCCCCTCCTTTTATAGGCTAAGAATGTGATCTTTAAGCTTGCCTTCACCCCCCTTTCATGCCATGGAAGAGTCACCTCCCATCACTTCTCCTTTAAGTCACTTCTCCTTAATGCTAATTGCCATTTATCCCTCTCATGATAATACCACTTATCCTAATAGAAGCTTCTAGAACATTCCAAGCTTTATGAAGAGGTATGTGTGTTTATTTGATCATTAGATAAGTGCTCAAGGGTTAAAATAACTTATATCGATCAAAAAGGTATTTATCGATAAACCAATTTTTGGTCACATAATTGATTTTTCTTCGAAGAATATATTTTTGTAAACAAATTTCAAAAATAAAGTTTGTTATCATTATTTATTAATTAAATGATATTCAACAAGGTTATAAAATCGTATTTATAACACTTAATTATATTTCAAAATGTTTCGATATTCGAAGACGAAGTGTTCGAATTTTAGGGTCGTTACACAAATCCAATGTCGAGTATTAAAACAACCAAAGCAGATTTTAACAGAAGTACACCGTTAACAATCAGCAGTGTGTTGTTTTCATGGTTTAAAAATATCTATGTACCTTTTAATGTTCTTTATTATGAACAAATGCTTCCTCTGCATTTTGATCGATAATCTACCTATTTGATATTTCTATCAACATATTTATTCAATTCTTATGCTTATATAATGATACTTTCTATCATTTTTTGGATTATATCCAAAAACTCACTAACTCAATATCGCTTCCACTAACTTCGAGACACTTTGGTTATTATGTGTAAATAGTTTACTCTAAATCATTATTTAGACTTTTTTGTTTCAACACATACATACTAAAACATAAAGTCATACCGTGTGATAATTTTGTGAGTAAAATCCAAACCAACTTAAGCACATCGAATGGTGAATCTGTTACGTTAATTTCAACAATTGAAAATTTATGGTATTATTCTCATCAATGTGGCTCACTATATTCCAACTGCATTTGTCTTTCTCTTAAAGATACATTTGCGGCCACTGTATCATATTGTTTTGGATACAACTATCAAAATCATATTTTGATAATGTACTTGGAATATATTTTAGATTTGTGCATCGTATCATATCATAGAGTCGATACTTTTAATGGTTTAATTAAACAACCGAAGATGATTTATTCCTGACATTAACAAGAATCTCACAATTTCTCTTTAATGTACAATAATACTCATTAGACGTTCTAATGTATTTGTGTTCATTTGGGTTTGGTCAATTCCATTTTATCCCTTGTAATTGGTTTTATCAGTGGATCATATCCAAATTCATTTTATACCAATTATTTTTGAAAAAAATTCCTTTACTGTGAAGTTGGTATTTTCTTGAAACAATGGTTATTTCTTAGTGCAATGGAATGGGCATTCATAAACATTTTATGAATTTCCTTATATAAAAATGATTTTGCATTAGTTCATAATATATTTATGTTCACAACATAAATTAGTCATCTAAATGACTATCGTTTCCAAAAATCTATTGGGACGATTCATATAAGATCCCTTATGTACAATTATCATGTGCAGTCTTTCGACTCGCACAACCTGCCAACTCCTTTACCTAGAATATGTAGGGGTTTCTTATAAACCCTTATCTTGTATGGTTTTGTAAACTATTCTTTGGACGGTATTAATTTTAACATTGTATACTGCTCTTAAGTACACACCTTATAGAAAGAGTTTATCTCACCTTCACTCATCATAAATCGTGCTTTGTCCAACAAAGTTCAATTACTCCTTATCAATGCATCATTATGCATTATCGGGAGGAGTGACCTTTGGGACTGAATCTTTATCCATATTAGTTACATACAAAATTCTTTTCAATATACTTACACATTTGATCAAACTGAATCATTTATGTCGCATGTTATATTATTTACTTCATTTTTATATTCTATGAGCTTATCATAGACCTATATATACCTACCAAATACACATATCTATGTCTGTGATAACTCATCATTGAATACGATGAAGTATGTGGAACCATTTTGATATTAATAGACTTACGATTACATTCATCTGTGTATCAATCTGAAGAGTTCATCAACTCTTATGATGCTCCCACTGAATGGGTGCTTTGCTCTTAATTGTCTGAGATATAACCAGTATCATATGATTCATAACGATATAATAAAAAAAATTCTCAAAACTATGGCTTAGTATATAACCCCAAAATAATTATAAATTTTTTAGATGCTTCTATATTTTTCAGTGCATCACTTTTGTAATGAAAACAAATACCACATTATAGTTTTATTTCATAAAGAATATTCATAATATTCACATTAAAATATAACTATGTCTATTTTTCAATCGATACTGAAAAGTAGTCGATATTTCATAAATAATGTATGTTACATTTTATGCATACAATTTTTTTAACTTGATACAATCAATAAGTGTTACGTGGCACTCTCCCACTATTTCCGCTATTACAATAACAGTGTACTAAATTTAGAGGTTCATCATTCACTTAATATAGATTATTTATTTCGTATACTGCAACTAGTTTGCAGTGAAGGGTTCTTTAATCAAATATCTTGAACCCAAAGAAATAAATCTCATAGAAAATAATTTTCTATATGAAAATACATTTCAGAATAGAAATCGTATTTCTTATTCCAATGTTAAGTATTAACTATTATTATTAGAATTCCTGTTTCCTATGTTTCTTTATGAAGCAGAAGTGACTATTCACTCTCTTTATCCCAACTGCACCTTAAATCACATCTACTCTTATACATTCATTATTCTTTCTAAATGGTTGAACCATTTAAAAGAAATCCCTTACCACAATATCATAACGAACTCTTTACAAAAGTGTATTTGATTATCCTTATTATTGAAGGACATTAAATATGATGTACCTTATGTAAACTGATCGAATTTACATTTCAACGATCGAGTTCTTAAATTTGTACTATAGTTTTAGTCTTGTGTTACATTTAACACAATATGAAATTTTATTATAATAAAGAAAATAGAATACTCAATCTCGCACTATGGTTTATTTGGTCATTTCGGATGAACTAATTTCATCAAAATATTGTACATTACAAAGTATGACCATTCACCATATAACATTAATATATGTTTGTATATGGATCAAATATCCATAGTATTGTATAGCTTTTGAGTTTGAAACTCATAGAATGCAATCACACAGTCTCGACCAAACGAACACATAAGCAACAAAATTACGAACGTATTTAATAGTTGTAGAATCGGGCACTTGCACGAATGTTGAAATGTTAACGTGCAATAAGCATTTATTAGTAAGTGTATGTTACATTTTTTTTAAATATTCAATTCAGTTCATATGTACATCTTAATTGATAAACGTTTTATCAATCATATCAAATGCATAAATTTATCAATGTAGATTATTACAACATTATATAGCATGTGTTCTTATAATATTAGAAAGGTTAAATACTATCGTTTCTTTTTTCTAATAAGGCCCTCACTAGTCTTTTATGTTTCACCAATTCCTAAGTTGAAACATAGAAATCTTTCGACTTTAATAGTGGGTTTTAGGACTCATCCATCTTGGAATTCTAATCATGAGTTTGCTCAACAAGTCATAGCTCTATGAATGATGGATAACTCCTTATCGGTTGTACCATATGCAACTCCTAACCCTTGGTACTTTGTCCTAATTACACTTCGACCTTGAGTTTGCTTAACAAATCAAAACGAAATTATTCACTCGTACCTACCATATTGCGACGGCCTAAGTATAGTATATGTATATTGAGTTTGCTTGATAAATACATATAGTTATTTGCCTCGTCTATTCAATATATTAATAATACCAAACATAACATCTCTAGCTTGAGTTCACTCAACAACTAAGGAGTATGCAAGTAGTTTATTAACACACACACACACAATATTAATAATACTACACATAACATCTCTATCTTGAGTTTGCTCAATTACTAAGGAGTATGCAAGTAGTTTATTAATACACACACACAGATATATATATATATATATATGGTAGAGGACAACATTATATTAGGTGATATCGACTTATAGAATAATGTAATTTTTTGAAATACCCTCGTCATTCAAATGTTAAACAGATCGAAAATCATTATGTACGTATATTTACATATGTATTTGTTCCTTAAGTCTATTTAGGGTTTCTTAACATTCCAACTTTAATTATACATTCATATTATATAATGTTATCCCACCTTTTGGCAAGGCTGTGATGCCATGGATTTGGCTAAATGGATTTGCGATCATCAAGGCAGGAAGCACGAAGAGATGATTATGAGGTTCAAAGATCAGTATAAGCAAGGCCATGGATGATAATCAAGTGGATTCAGGCTAGTAGCATCCAAGAAATGGCTAAGTATGGATATGCACTTCCCTTAGGTAGGGGATCAGATCGGATCAGTATGGTTAGGAACGGATCGAATCAGATCATTATGGCTATGGATCACTTGGATTGGCAATTCAATTCAACAATGGTTGCTCAATATCTTAACAAACACCGGGATAACTACGCAAACGACTATGGAAAAATGGAGCAACAAGAGAGTGGGACCCACCATAGGGATTGCTAGCACCATGGTCAAATTCTTGACCGATCTGTGCCGATCCCCGTAAGGATCGATGCCTATCGCTTCGAGTGGCCCAGTTGGGCCCTATTTTTTCTAGATCAGTCCGTCTTGGCCTTGGTCTTCTACACGCGGACTTTCAGTTGGATATTTACATGTCTTCCCCTATAAATAGCATATCATTGGCTCAAGGAAAGGGATCTTCTTTCTGCCTCTCTTCTTCTTCTCTCTTGGCTACACTCTGCCATTTATATCCTCGGATTTCATGAATTGTAGCTGTAATCAGTGGTATAAATAAAAAAAAGGAAAGCTTTTGGAATGGACGTGAGCCGGAGTAAAACGAACTACTATAAATTCTCTTGTGTTGATTTTCTTACTGTTTGAATTTTCTTTCTGCATATTTTGTTCTCTACTTCATTATGTTTGGATTTTGATATTAAATCTGCAGTGTTATCATATTAGTTGAGTGTTTATGACCAATTTTGATGCAAACATTTTGGTATCGAAGCCAGGTTACTTGCACCATCGGATTTGGAAACAATATGGAGCTTGGATTTGAATCAATGGTTAGGCAATCTACAAGGAAAGCACCTGCAGATAGGAGTCACCATGAAGGAAGTTAGGAGGCATCCTCAGTTGGAGCTGATCAACTCTCCATCTACATCACTAGGAATGAGATGGATACTATGATGGACGCAATGCAGGAGCGGATGATGGAGAGACAAGAGGAGATGATGCAGAATTTCCTCAGGCAAATTGGACAAGCTGGAGCAGGAGCTACTGGAAATCTGGATCAAGGAATTGGAGCAACAGGATTTGCAGAAAATCAAAACCAGGAGCACAAAGTCAAAGCTAATAGACAGGAGAACGGAACAGAACCATCGAGGGCGGATCATGGGCAAGCTAGGGGAATCGGCACCGATCACCCTATGGTGATCAGCACCGATCGCCTAAACTTATGGGGCACACCCCTGGGTCAGGTCGGTTCGAACATCGAAAGACCAGTGGTAGATGTTGTGTGGTTTGGTGTGGATTGAAATGCGAATGCACATCTAGAGGAGTATGTTTCGGAATACCCTTGCAGAGTCGGAAGGCGGGCTATTAATATGGATTGGAGGCCACCTATGATGAGAATGAAAGGATGGCTGAGCTGATACGACGGATAATGAGAGGCGGATTGCCCAATAGGATTCTAGAAGATGTCAATTGGAGTCCATTCACTCCGAACATCAGGCAAGCTAGGAACCCACCGGAGTTCAAATTACTAACACTAGAGTTGAATGATGGACGGTCGGACCCTACAGTTCACTTGATGAGGTATATTTGGAATATGGAAGTGCTGGGGGCATCAGAGGAAGTTATGGCAAGGTGTTTTCCACTTTACTTGATGGAATTAGCCACGCTCTATTTTAGGCAGCTGGAGAATGGTCTGATCATGACATGGAGCGAGTTGGTAGATCTGTTTATGAGGTAGTTTAGGGTCCATATTTCGAGACCCAAGAACGTAATGACATTGGCCGCACTGAAGAAAAGGACCCAAGAGTCCTTTAGGAGTTTCTTGACATGGTTTAATGGGGTGGTTGCTTCGATGGATCGGCCGGATACATCGATGGTTTTAATGGTGGTAGTATTCGGGATTGTCGAAGATACGGATTTGAAGATTGCATTAGAGCGGAATCCACCAATGGATCTCGGGAAATTTTTCCATGAAGCGGATAAGATCTTACGATAGGAGGACGCATGAGTCGAAAAATAGGAAGTAAATGCTATGAGAGGTGAAGGACCATTTGGAGAAGGGTCTAGAAAGGACAAGAACAAACGGAAAATGGATGATGGTTATGATGGATCAAAAAGGAAAAGGAAGGAATGGGAGCCAAGATTATCATCTTATTCGGATTTGATGGAAAGCTTGGAACATATTTATCTGGACATAATGGGGAAACTCCTCTATCACAAACCAGTAAGGAGGGATCCTATGTAGTAGGAACGTAAATCTGGAAAATATTACCTATCCACGAATTGGATGGGCATACCATGGATGAATGCACAGGAACATATGGGATATGGTTGAGGAACACATCAGGAACGGTAGGCTGGCGTAATACGTGAGGACTCGGGCAGCGACGGTGGAACAGGAGCGGCTAATGTCTGCATCAAATGAAAATGGCTTTGGATCGATGTCACAGATCATCATCTCCTGATTGGGACGACATGAACTAAATAAATAATAAACTCCACAATAAAATGGCTAAGTCACTTACATATGTACGGGACCAAGGTCGGACCCTAGGCATGCTCTAAGATGATGATAAACCCTCATGCTTGAAGAAGCAATGTTTGGTTTTCCTTGTTTTTTGGTTTTTTGGTTATAAGAACTAAAATTTAATAATTGGATTCGTACGTCATGGACTAAGCCTATGACTGGAGAGTCAAGGCCGGAAAAAGGAATTAAGTACGGAATTGATCGCTTTATGTTCCTGATCGGAGAGTCAGCGACCAAAGTGCAAGAAGTGAGTCACTGAGCGACATGATCGACTTATTTATCGTTGTTCCCCCGTTTGCATAAAAGCGACTGGATAGGGTCTAGCAAGGGTCCGAAGAGATCATGATTGGCCTAGGAAGGCTAGGGCATCATTTTATGTTCAGGGACACTGAACCGAAGTGTAGGAAGTAACAGCGCTTTGCCGAAGAGTGACAGGATTGACTTACTTGTATTTTTCCCTCTTTACCGGAGAGTAACAGGATGGGGTCCAGTAAGGCTCAAAGAGGCTATGGTCGGTCTAGGAGGATCAAGACATCGCTATATGCCCCTAAAAGGGCTGGAGTACAAGGGGTAGATTGCTTCGTCGGAGAGCGACATGATCGGCCTACTCATCCTTAAGTTTGGATTGGACTTAGCAAGGGTCTGGAGAGACCATCGATCAGTTCAGACAGACCATGAACTTGGATAACGATTTGGAGAGATCGTGGATTGGCTTACAGACTTCCAAGATTTCAAATGGTTATGGATTTAGATATTGACCCAGAGAGGTCGCGAACTTGGATACAGACCCAAAGAGGTCACAGATTTGGATGATGATCTAGTAAGATCGAGGCTTTGGATTTGGCAAACTATCCGGTGAGATCGTGGATTTGGTTAACGACTTTTGATGGACATGGATTCGGCTAAGGATTTGGAATGGTTTTGGAATTGGCTATCGACTCGGAACAGTCGCGGACTATGGCAATTTGGTTTAGCAAAGGATTGGATTTTGGATTAGAAATTTGGGTACCGATGGATTATGGACTTCGGATTTATGACAATTCAAAACCTTTCTATCGCAAGGCATATTTTGAGGGGAAAATGTTATCCCGCCTTTTGGCAAGGCCATGATACCATGGAGTTGGCTAAATAGATTTGCGATCATCAAAGCAAGAAGCCCGAAGAAATGATTATAAGGTTCGCAGATCGGTTATAAGCAAGGCTATAGATGATAGTCAAGCGGATTCAGGCAAGTAGCATTTAAGAAATGGTTAAATATGGATTTGCACTTTCCCTAGGCAGGGGATCGGGTAGGAACGGATCGGATCGGATCACTCTGATTGGCAGTTCAATTCAACGATGATCGCTTAATATCTCAACAAACACCAGGAGAACTACGCTAACGACTATAGAAACACGGAGCAACAGGAGTGGGGGACCCACCATGGGGATTGCCGGCCCTATGATCAAAATCTTGACCGATCGGTACCGATCCTCTTAGAGATAGATGGTGATCGCTCCAAGTGGCCCAAATAGGCCCCATTTTTTCTTAATCGGTCCGCCTTGGCCTTAGTCTTCTGCACGCGGACTTTCAGCTGGATATTTGCATGTCTTCCCCTTTAAATAGCGGATCATTGGCTCAAGGAAAGGGATCTTCTTTCTAGCTCTCATTTTCTTCTCTCTTGGCTAAGCTCCGCCAATTTTATTCTTGGAATTCATGGATTGTAACTGTAATCAGTAGTATAAATAAATAAAAAGGAAAAACTTTTGGAGTGGACGTAGACCAGAGTCAGTCGAACTACTATAAATTCTCTTGTGTTCATTTTCTTGCTGTTTGAATTTTTTACTTCATATTTTGTTCTCTACTTCATTCTGTTTGGATTTGAATATTTAATCTGTGGTGTCATCATGTTAGTTGAGTGTTTGTGACTAATTTTGGTGCAAACATATAAGTTTTATTATTATATAACTTTCAAATTTTATAATACTTACATAATAGTCTTATCTATAATATTACATTAATTAAATCATATTTAATCAATTATTATATTATTCAGTTATAACATATTATATTGAATATAATATATATATATATACTGCAATCTTAATAGCAGTACATACAAGTATATTATATATATATATATATATGTGTGTGTGTGCGTGTATTTTAATTTATTAATTAATTTTAAAATAATTTATTTAATTAAACAATTTTAATTAAATTTTATTAATTTCGAAAACTCTTTTATACATACATGTATACTCATATTGTCTTAAACAATTCAGGACAGCATAACATATATAATTATATATATTATACATACATATATATATATATATTTAATTAATTAACTTATTTAATTTAATTAATTTATTTTATTAATCTTATTAATAAATAATATTTTCAAAATTAATCTTACAACATTTTCAGATATTTTGAAATTTTATATTATAACTTTTATAATATGAATATTATTTTAAATTTAACTTTTAAATTTAAAAATTGTATTTTAATTTTCAAAAAAATTTAAAATTTTGTATTATAACATTTATAATATTTTTCTTATTTTAAATTTAAATTTTAAGTTTAAAACTTTTATTTTTAATTTGGAAACAATTTTGAAATTAGCCCCAGGCCCAATTCAAATTGGGCCATTTTTCTATTAGGGATAACCTTTTAGGCCGACCTCATCATTTCAAGCCAGACTAGTTACTAGGTAGGGAAGAATACCTGATTACCCAAACCCAACCTTAGACACTACTTTTCTAGACATTCTACTATATGGGTAGGCTTTAATAAGTTAGCCATAATATGACTAATTTAGATCGCATAGGCTATTTTGCTCCGATACCATTGTTGGAACTGAGCTAGCCCGCACACTACAAGGAACACAGTAATTTGCGTTAGAGCAATCCGACAGCCATCGATGGCTCCGTCATTTTGTTTCCAACGGCTACCGACGGCCCTTCATTTTATTTATTTAAGCATATTACTTTATTAAAATTTATTAGTTTTATAAGTTTGATTAAATATAATAATTCAAATCCTAAGAATTTGTACATATAATTTTATTCAATTATTCAAATTTATGAAAGTTTCTTATTAATTAAACTAATGTTGTCTATAATTTTTGTTGTTGTATAATTTTATTTGATAATTAACTTTATCAAAAATTCAACATAGACAATTAATTTCTGCCACTTTCAGTCTATCAATTATAAAATTTTTGATGAAAATTATGATATGTATTTATGAATTTATTTTGTAAACATGGTGTAACTATAATTTAAAATTTTTAAATTAATTTGAAAAGGCAAGTAAGAGGGTGTAATCATTAATATTCATTTCATATTCATTGATAACTAATATAAACTATTCAATATTTTCCACAAAATAAATTTTTCTAACAAACTAATATATACTAATTTTAATTTAAAAAGTGTGAAATTTTAGTAAAAAATATATAATAGCCGTCGGTAGCCGTTGGAAGCTTGTAACGACCCACTATTTTGGATCATTCAAATCGACAATAAATCCTCACATGTCGGACTTGAATAATTCAAAACAATAGATTGTTAATTTAAATTGGAAAAACTCGGCATATACAGTAAATAGATATAATCACAGATCACAGACACAGAGTAACATAACAACAATGCAGCGGAAACAAAAGAATGGTAGTTCATGAAGCTACTATATATATATAACAGAGTTAAACAAGTTACAATAGAAGTCTCGAATACAATAGTCAAATACAATATCAGAATACATCACTGGAATCAACTGAATATCTGAAAGCTTGATAGATAGCTGGATCTCCAAGCGAAGCTCCAACCCCAAAGGTGAGTCTCGAATACTGGTACACTCAGTCTGACCCGAGCGTAAAGAAAACACAAAACACTCGAGTCAGGATTAACATTCTTATATCAATAAATCCAACTCAAGTGAAATAACGACTGAAATACGAGTAACTCAAAGGATGTTTGGGATAACCATCCTCTAAGGATCCGTTAAACTATCTACTATGTAGTAGTGTACGCTAAGTAGATAATGCCTATCAGTAATATAAAGTATCAAAATAGCGTTAAGGCGTTACCATTATTCCCCTTAACACATTTTATATAAGCATCAAAGTCTATACAGCACTGTAAACTCCACCGTAAACTAGTGGGCTATCAGGGAGTACTCCATAGGTATAACACAAAACAAATTCGTAGTGGTCGCGTATATAGGGATACAAGTATGACAAGGCACATGAGGCAATACCCAAGGTAGTGAAACTACCGTTTGCCTGATCCGGACTGGTGAGAACGCATCGCCGCAGCGATCGCAACACCGCGAAACAACACTCCCAAATCAAGGGTGCGCACCAATCAAAAACAAGTAATGAGTAGTTTACGAAGAAGTGTGTCCGCTAGAGGTAGCTAACCTCACTGGCCCGGCACGGCTCCTGTTTGAGTCATTTCCAATTTGACACAAGTGTCAAGGCTATCCATTATCGTTCTCTTTCTTCAAATCCAGCAACGTCATCATTCCAACCACTTCATTCTGGATCACACTCCACGCATAATAGTTATTAAAGTGGTTTTCAGTTTGGACAGAGAGTATGTCCCTAACCGATCCCGGACTCTTCAATAACTACATAATTATTACACCGATTGGTCATTTAATAAACTTTCAAAATAGTTTATATTTCAAAACCAAAATATCATTGCCAATTCAAAACCATATCCATACGATATTATTTTCACTTCAAATATATATCCATTTCCAAAAATCACATCACTTTCCAAAGTTATAACGTTTTCGAAATCATAGTCTTTTAAAAATCAAAACACTTTGGAAATCACAGCTTTGAAATCATAGCATTTTGGAAATCATAATACTTTCCTCTTAAACAGTTTAGATATTAAAATTAGTATATATAATAAAATAGTTTATATAAATAGTTATAAGTTAAAATAGTTTATAATAAAATAATTTATATTAAAAATGATTTATATTAAAATAGTTTATATTAAAATAATTTATAAGTAAAATATCCATAGTTTTAAATATAACTTAAAATTACTTTATAAAATAAAATAGTTTCCTCGACTTTCACAAATCGATTCAAATCAATTCAAATTCCAAATTCAAATTTAATCAAATCTAAATCATCAATTTCAGTTCCCATTTCAATTAAACATTTTCAAGTTATATCGATTTCAAATACCGATTTGAACCACAATAAACCATTTCAATTTCAAAATATTTCAAAGCTTTAAATATTCAACATTTCAAAACTAAATTTGATAATTTCATATATATATCAAATTCACTTTACTATTGTTTAGTTTTGAATTATTTACTTAATCAGTTCAATATCATTTTAAAATTTAAAATTTTTAAATAAACAAAATATCCCATTTCAAGTTATGTAAATTTGAAATATTCCTTTAAGTCACTTTTAATCAAATTCAAGTTATAAAATATATCTTTAAAATTTCAAATTTAATAGATTTCAAATCAAACTTATTTAAGTATAATTCTTAAATAATTAAAAATTCCAAATCAAATTTAAATTTATCTTTCAACCTGAAATAATCTAAACTCTATATTTGGAAATATAAATTTTACATATATACTTAAACATATTTATATTGATTCAAATCAACTTTATTAAATCCACTTTAATAAATCTTTAAAATCAATACTTATTAAAACCATATATTTCTTTCCAAAACCATAGAAGTCATTTTCAAAATATTTATATATATAGACCAACGGTGTCTGTATATAATTTTCTACCCTATGGTCAAGTGATACGGATATTTATCATTTCAATCCGCAATTTAAATATATATGGGTATATATATATATCATTTCAACCCGCAATCCCAAATTCAATTCAATTGAAAATCGCTTGGGTTTATCATTTCAACCCATAACGATTTTCTCCTATTATAAAGTCCGTTTGGGTATGTATCATTTCAACCCATAGTGATTCTATACTAACAGGGAACTTGCAGAGTGATAACAGATATGATAATAATATAACAGGCATATATCATCAGATAATGAAGTCAGATGTCATAGGTGAACAGATACAGATGATGACATATATAGCAATGTAAATAACTAGCAGCAGCATATTTCAATTGTCGTTTCAATTGAAATAAAATTTAATAAAAAAAAGAACATTAATCATGAGTGATTGCTCACCTTTCGAGGCTAGAGATATTTGACAATGAAACGGGTTATGAATCCAAGCACGAATTCCAAAGCAAAGCTAGATGGATACGAGTTTGACGATCATAGCTGATATCAAGGAATAGATGAAATCAAATCAGAATGGGGTCGATAAAGATAAATGGGTATAAGTGAACTTGTATATAACTGTATATATAACTATTATTATTATTATTTTCTTATTTTTTTTATAAAACCATATTCTAAATACAAACACATCTAAAATTAAATATATACATTTCAAATAACCAGACTATATAAATATATGACTGACATACTTAATGTATTTGACAAATATATATAAAGCCGCAAAAAGACAAAAATCTATATACACACATAAATCCTTTTTAAAACCGTCACATGCGGATACCATTCAGCCTATAATATAACATTTTTAACATATAAAGTGGCAAATACTGGGAGCACGCAACCATTATAAGGGCCCAGCGAAATAAAACATCTACATACTTTTATATTATATACTAACTAATATAAATTAATTCATAAAGCAGCAATAAAAGAAAACGTATACAGTAACTTTATTCATTGTATATAGATTATTCATGTCAAACAAAACAAAATATCAATGCAACTTATAAATATATATACATGTTATATCTCAGAAATGTAGATTTTAAAATTAATATCAACTTGACTTGTTAATATATACTTTAAAAACTATCCTATACATTAAAATAACCCAAGCTTTATAATACTTATAAAAGCAAATACACGATACTGTAAGTGTATATATCATATTTACAAACCTACACTAACAGACATATGTATAATTTATAACTTCCAGTACAACAACATAACTTTATATACAAATTTAATATATAGAATATACATTGAAAGCTCATAATCCAAAGATAAATATACTAACCTATTATATTATACGTACTATGTCAAAGTCATACAAACTAATATATATGCTTTACAACAACAGATCCGGTTGATACAATTTAGTTAACAATATACAAAGATGTAAAATATAAATCAAAGTAAACCATATATCATACTTATATATATTAGATGTAAATAGCACATATACCTATGTAAACTATATACCACTAACATATATTATATAACCAAACTATATAAAAACAAGGCTTACGGTTTGCAGGGTGATCTCGGCAATAGGCATGGGAGATTGGCAACTGGGTTAAGGCGAATGAGGTAGGGTTGTCGGCGACGCTCGGTGGGTGCGAAGGTCGAGAGATTGTCGATGGTGTGGCTGCTCTGGAGGGCACGACTGTGGGTAGGGCGGAGGACAAGTGGTCGGGCTGTTGGTTGAGTCTGCTATTCGGTCAATGGGCTTGGTGGCTCGAGTAGAGGTGGAAGATGCAAGGTGGAGGCACACGAGGTCGAGTGGAAGGGAAGAGTAGCTACGACAATAGGAGACTCGGCGGCTTCAAGTTTGGTGGCGATGCTCTGTGGTTCGGCCGAACAAAAAAAAGAGAGGGGAGAATGGAGCTGTGTTGTTGAAAAGGTGAAGTGAACAGGTGGAAGGAATTTCGATACATTTAATTAAGTGGGCAGAGAAATTTCTTTTGACAAAGAGAATGAACCAACGCAACCATTTAATTAAGTGAGAATACCAAAATCAATTATAAATGCAAATGGCTATTAGTATAACACGTTGGAAAATGGAAAGGCACAAGGAAACAAAAGACTAAAACGATTATCGATACGGCTACCGATCCTCGGTTTCACAGCGTAACGGACACCGTTACACACAAGCGAATATACCGTAGAGATCAGCACAACGAGATGATCAAAACGGTATAAAAATATCAGTGGTATGATTGAATTATAAAAATTCGAATTTTCTACTAGCGGAAAATGCAGCAAAGACGCAAAAAAATAAGATCGATGGAGCTAAAGAAGTCCGAATTTGGAAAAACGAAAAAAGACGTCTTAGTCAGAAGATGAATTAGAATTTTTCTATGTAAAAATATTCAGGTTTGGAAAACATTTTATCATCATCAATTTTAACTAATATAAATTGGAATACAATTGTACTAGAAAATAAACTCCCAAATTATCTGATGAAAATTTACCAATTGCTATGATTAATTAGACGCATCCCAAATATCAAATTTTTATTTCAATTATCGTTTAAAATTTCACAAAATTACAACTAATTACGTTATTAAAACAGTTAAAATTTACGGGTCGTTACAAACCATTGTTAAAATTTACCATCGACGGCCATTGGAAGCCATTGAATAACGCGATCATATAGGAGGTTTGGCTGAAAATAGATTCATTATCTTTCTCCCTCAAATTTTTTCCAAACCCTAGCTTTCTCCTCAATTTCCATTGCCGGCTACTCTCACTACAACAGTTTATGGGTTTCATAGCGTTTTAAAAATGCTATAACAGGCTACCATAGCGTTTCAGAGAACGCCGTGGAACCACAAGCTATGGTAGGCCGGCAACATTACATAGCAGGAAGGAAAACGCTATAATAACTAATAGCGTTTACAAAAGTGCATAGCGTTTGCACCCTACCATAGCGTTTTTTCTCTGTTATTAAACTTAAACGCTATAGGGAATTTAATCCTTCATTTAACTTCTATAGCGTTTTTGAGCACATTTTATAGCGTTTCATCAAACCATGTTATAGTGTTACAATGTTTTTCGATAGCATTTTTTGTCACTCTTGTATAGCGTTTTTTATTTTCTACTATAGCGTTTTTGATTATATTATAGCGTTTTTGATGCATAAATCTTACATCTCATATAGAGTTGCGATAGCGTTTGATGAATCAATAGCGTTTTTCAAACGCTATCCTATATAATATTAATTTTCAGCATTTGTTTCAATTTTCTTTTTTTTATATTATATTATATATATATATGTACACAGATAGATATATGTATATACAACATTACATTACATAATAATAGTCTTGGTCATAATTAGCAGTTTGCCTCCAACATTACATAATAACAGTCTTGGTCATAATTAGCAGTTTGCCTCCAACATTACATAATAACAACATTATCTAGCATACTGTACTAATACAACTGTGAAGAAAACATAAGCATATTACTTAGCCCAGGCATCCATCTTTCCCATCATTTTTGCAATCACAGGAGATACCTTAGGATTTGCTTGATGTTTCGCCAAACTTGCAGTATTACTCATACCTGTGCAAATTCAATGAACATATGAGATAATTTGCAGATAATTTTATACTGTCTTTACAAAAGCACACTCAGAATTTCCCAACAAAAATAAAAACTATAGAATTTCATGTATACATCTCACAGAACAGAGGTAGAACCATTTAACTGTCAAGTGTGCATAAACAGAAACGTGTTTCTACATGTACGAATCATCTCAGACTGAACATCACCGGAAACACCTACCATTGTGTACATCATTCTCCAAACCACACCGTGTGTCTCTAGCTTTGACCTCAGCAGTTAACAAAGGAACTCAAAAAAAAGGACACACAACATGCCTAAACTCAGACTGAACATCACCAAGAACACCAACTGGTATGAACTCAGACCGATCTCTGTGTAACTCAATATAGAATAATTAATGAGTTTCTAGTTACTTCAAAATAATTAGCTTGAACGATAAAAGATAAAACGGATTATTATTTTATAGGAAAACAACAAATGAAACGATAAATTTTCCGTGATAGAAAAAAGTATTTTCATTTCTTATTTTCTTGTAAAATGATATATTTTTCTAATAGTTTTTGTGTTTTAAACTAACTGCTCTGAATTGTTGTTCGAAGGCTGAGATGTCCTTTAGTTTATCTGTTATCCAACACTGCTCGTTATTATTAAAGAACTGATGAGAAGGGCGTGTTAATTCATCAAATTTTACATTACTTTTCGTCCAAAGTAAATTATAAATGATTTCATACTTGTTCAAACTAAATACTAAATAATTTTAACACTGCTTTTCAATAATAACCAAGCACTATGCAAATAAACAAAAGGTGTTCAGTTTTTGTTAAATCTAATAGTGATGAGCAATAAACAAAAGCTGTTCAGTTTTTGTTGGTCGACGGTTAGATGAATCTGACATTGGCTTTTGCTCAGGTTTTTATTTTTCCACTTATTTCATACTGCCTTTGCTACTCACTGATGATAACATTCTAATTACTAAATATTTTTCATTGCCATGCAAATCATAAAGAATTACGCTATTTTAGTCGTTAACCTGTCTATTAAGAGCAGTTAGTAAACCGGGAATATCAGTAAGCACAGTTTGCTAAATCCGATCAACATACACATAAAACACATCAAAGACACTGTATTGAAAACATCAGAGAATTTTTGGTTCTAATTCCCATCATCATGCGCATACAATGTATTTTGTTTTGTCATATTTGTATATAAAAACAAATACACCGGTGAGTATTAAGTTTGTACGTTTTGAATATTCCCTTGAAACAATTTCTCGAAGAAGAAAAGATTAATGCTTTACTCAATGAGGTTTGTCTGGAATCTATGTTTACATGTACTGTATATATCGATGAGTCATTGTAAAGCAAAGAATAAGGGAAAAAAGGCACTCTCATGCATGCAATGGATAAAAAGTATTTAGCGGGACAACCACTAGGCACTCTCATGAAGTTATAGTTGAGATCGTCTGATATTTTGTAAACTTTGTGTCAATATGCAAATAATTTTTTTAGTAATAACAATGACATAAAAATTATTGGAAATGTGAAAGTAGATACACAGAAGCTATAATACCTGCATAATCCAATTAGCTCATCTCCTTCCACAATACCTGCATAGTGCACCACAAGTTCCAACCACATGAGGACCATGCAATGAAAAATAAACACATTTGGAAGACTCGGTGGCTCAATTTTTTTATATTCTTAGTTCACCACAAGGTCCAGCCATAAGTTCACAAAAGAAACAGAGTGCACCAAGTATATCTTTTAACTAAGTATATCTTTTAATAAGATCTTTTTGCAGTTTCTACAATTTTCTATAAATAAATAAGTTTTAGTGATAAAAATACCAGCTTGATACTTCAAGTCTCTACTATGTACTGTCGATTGGCTGCAACATGTAATCTATTAGCTTAGTCATGTGATGAACCAAATATACTATTTCAGCTAATGGGAAGTTTAGGACTATTGTTGCAATCAACTTCAACAATTCACATGCAATTTTTTTTAATCAGCATGCAAATTGTTTTGATAAGCCTGCAAATTATTTTTTTGATATGCTAAGTCTGTTGGTATCAGGTAAACCTATCGATTGTTCATGGCACGATTTCGCCTAGGAAATAAAGTCATGCTGTAAGGAAAATACAAATTTTACACCTATGGATTGTTACTAGTGTCACTCCATGCTTTTCAGTTGCATGAACCAAAACATATTTTATAAAATAGATCACTCATTATCCTACATCAAATAACTAACTTTTGGTTTGTAAAATCCACTTGTGAACCTACAAAATTACTCTCCATAACATTTTTTAAGCAATAAGTATATCGATAAATGGCTGTCTTTTGGTTTTCATCACTAGCCTAACATTCAAAACAACCACTGATCAGAACCATTAAAGGCATGAGCAATTTTTTGAACAAAACAAATATATCTTTTAGACTAAGGTCAAAATTCAATTATGGCTGGCTCTCACACATCGCCTAAAGTTTCCTAGATTTTATTTTACAAAGAAAAAAACGTAAAGAACACGATCAAAAGAGAATTGTTACACCAATTAAACTCCGTAAGCATAGAAGCATAGGGAAAACTACATTGTATAATAATGTACTGATCATGGAAAGTAATCATTGTTGAGCCTGCATTAATATGTTACTTGGAAAAGCACAAAAGATAATATTGAATGGGGATTTTTCATTTGCATCTATCATCTAATAGTATTAGGAGGATTTTTGGTCAAACGGCAGTGTTCATTCATTTGAATGGGGATTTCTTTTCATTTTCATTTGAATGGAGCCAAAATAGCTTCAGTTTGGATGGAGGTACAATTTTAAATTTATGTATTATTTCAAAAAAATGCATGATGCTACTTTTGTTTAATTGCCCATCCAACCTCTACGTGATCGCTATCAGCGTGTTCGCCATGAAGGGGCCAAAATAGCTTCGGTTTGGACAGAAGGTACAATTTTAATTTATGCATTATTTCAAGAAAATGCATGATACTATTTTTGTTTAATTGCCCATCTAAAAAGATAAGAGTACTTGAGTTTACTATACATTTCCCTCTTAGGTATAATTTAGATTACTTAACCATGTGCATTTCATTGCTCAAAATTGATATTGATTAATGTGTTGTAGTTTATCTATAACTTATTTTTTTGACCATCATACATGTAGGGGAATTATAGTCTACAGTTCTGAGCCAGATATTAAGAAAGCATACGGTAAAGCTGCTTTGAAACATTATCCAGTCAAGGTGTGTAGTGTTATATAGTTCAGATGTAACTTTTGAAATGAAATACAACCTCTGAAATAACAAAATTGTTATCCTCTTTAACTATAATGAAATACTTGTATAATAGGATATTCAAAATTTGACCTCAAAGTCTTAATTTATATCTGTGAAATAAAATTAGAAAACAATGTAGTACACCCAATAGTTGTGACACCAGTTCATTTCACTCATAAACTAAAGTTTATCGGTAACACAACAACAATGAATCCTAGTCTAAAGTATTATATTGATTTTGCTCAAAGCTCCATAATATTTAGGACCGGCTTTTCTTGAATGATCAAAGATATGTATACGTACATTTAAATTCAAATGATTCTTGTACTCACCTACCCAGACATTTAAATGATCAGTCTGTGTTTTACAATTTCAAATTTTCCATGGTTTAAGTACATTTCGTTTTCAAAACACATGCCCACCAAGAAAAACAGTGAGAACTGTTCATGCATGTACAAATATTTGCATTAATTATGCTTAATGACTCCTTGTCTGTATTCTCAAAGTCAAAAATTTATATGTATATAGTATTAGTTTTATAACACGGTTATTAAATTAAGAAAAAAGAAGGAAGTAGTTGTTTCCAAAAAATCTTTATACATCAAAGCTAATGCGACTAAGATTCACCTCAACATGTCAGTTTCATTTGTTGTTGGGACAAACGTGGTTTATTTTCCCCTCAACCTGTCAGTTCATAAAGGTTGTTGTTTCAGTGAATATCAAAGTAATACATGCATTAAATAAAAAAAGAAAATGAAGTATACCAAAGTAATACCTGAATGGAACTCCACAACACAAATTTAAATCATCACCAATTGACTACCAATCATCAATTTTCTTCATGTTGATTGCATTACATTGTCTCTACATGCTTCAGTTCCTTGCTCATTGGTTTCTAAATTTGCTTCATGTTGCTCATTGTTTCAAAATTTGCTTTAGGTTGCTCATTGGGTTCAATATTTTCTTCAAGTTGTTCATTGGGGTCCTTGGCTTGTTTTTGTTTGCGAGTAAGCTTCCTCTTCTTTGCCATATTCTGTAGTAATAAAACAGAGATAGACTTGAATACATATCTAGATTGGCACTTAGCAATATCGTAAGAAAAAAAGTAAGTATTCAAAGTCAATAACTTTCAATATATTAATTTTAGTAGTATTTCGGTTGTCAATAAATTATCGTCTCAAATCTAAAACATGTATTCATCAACTATTATGCTTCTATATCATAAGATAAAAAAGCATACGGAAATAGAATTTTTATATAATTCTAATATGTAATTCATCAGCTATTATTCTTCTTTGCCATCTAGCTAGGAGCATTGCAAATGTTTCAGCCACTGCAGAGTACAATCCCCACTAATATACAAATGCAGTATATACTCAAGCATAGAAACCAAAATTGAGGAATGCTCAAAGGTCCGTGTTCCGAAAGAAACAATCAGCAATAAAGATTTAGATTCTAGTGTAGAACCTAAAGACATGGCCACAGATCAAGTTGAAACAATAAAGAAATCAATTATGCCTTTGGTTTCTAAATAATTTACTGTAATATTTATAAACAATACAGAAATGCTCGTACTTTAATGTAAAGTAGATTTCTGTCACTTTTCCAATGAATTTATCCGCTCTTATATTTTTTTGCATATATCTTAAGTAGAATCTACTCCATAGTTTGGTATGCAATTAAACTGCAATATTATCATACACTTGAAATTTATATGCGTACCCATAGTTCGGTTTCCACCTCGGAGCTCGTTTGGGTTTTAGCTCCTCCAGACTCATTCACCGCACAAGGCAAGCAAGTTTGCCCAGTTCAGATCAGTGTCCTTAACCCACACCTTGCAGCTTGATCCAGAAAACTTCACTTTCACCAGCACCCTGTTGCTTCATTGATTTCTTACAGTTCGTATTCACCAATCCAACACCTCATCTCTATTAGGCTAGCCATTCATCATCCATAATTGAGCATCCTCTTTGCATTGCATACTTTCTATTACACCTCAACATGCATCTACGGTGCACAATCAGTTGCTTGAGTCTTGCTATCCCCAAACACGTCCAGCCTATCACTTAATGCATCTTCAGTGTTCAGGCCTGACTTGCAGCAACAGCTTCAACATGTATCAGTAGCAACAGTCTCACCCCAGCAACATCTGTTAATGCTCCACCTGACCTCACGCAGTAGCAACAATACTCATTATCACTATTACAGTGAACCGCTCTATTCCATCCAGTCTCTTTTACAGTGAACTTGTAGCTTCAGATCTCATGCAACAGCAGCCCTCGATTACAGTGAATAGCAAACGCAATAGCAACTTGCAACTTACAACCTCATGCAACAGCTCCTCTGGTCTCTATTACAGTGAACAACATCGACCTCACACAACAGCACCCCTCGATTGTTGCATGTCCCCTCATGGCTCCGGCACACACTCGGTTTTAAGAATCATGAGCATGAGCAATGAAAAATATATAATAAAGGTTATAGTACCTCTCATGCCCATTCAAATTGGTGAGATGCGGGACCGACTGTTGATGACAGGGGTGATTTGGGCGATCCATGATTTTGCGGTTTAGGGATTTTGTGATTTAATGTTGCAGTTTGGGGATTTTGCGATTTAGGATTTTGGTTGTTTTTTGGAGGTGATGAAGTGAAAGAAGAGTTGTTTTCTGAAGGAGTTGACAAGGCAACAAGCGCTTATTTTTAGTTCCCGCACAAAATAATTTTGTTTGCCGCCTCTTTCCTTGTATAGCGTTGAGTACACGATGTTTACTTTTGTGATAGCGTTGGAAAATCTAGTTTTCATAGCGGTTAAAGAGGATAGACGGAAACGCTATGTATTATTGCTATCAAATGTCCATATTTTTGTAGTGTCTTATGCCTCTACAACCATCAGCAACTTCATCAATCTCCAATCTCCAAGAGCATACGTGATTAGTTCATCTCAAATCAGGTTTTTTTACTAAACCTAATTAAGTTTAATGTGCTAAATTAGGATCAATTTCGGATTATGTTTGTTTATAATACCCCATTGAATTCTAATTATAGTTATTAGTGTTAAACCCAAAAATTAAAGTACAATTTGTGTATGTGCTTATGTATTAATTAGTGTATATGCGCTTAATTTAGTGTTTAGGGCTAACTTGGGTTGATTAGAGTATACGCGCATAATTTAGTGTACGTGTTACCCAAAATGTTGAAAATAATAATTTATTTATATAATCATTTATTAGTTTTTACCCTTAATTATATATAAAACCTAGTTTGCTAGAATGTGGTATGAGGTAAATTAGTGTATAATGTAGTATATGTTTTTAAATATAATATTATATTCGTAATTCATTAAATTTGAAAATATAAAAGAGCTTATAAAAAAGTAAAAAATAATAATATACTATATAGTTAATAAACATAAATTATAAAAAAATTATTGTACAAATGCTAATATGTTAAATAATTAATAAAAATATTAAAATGTATAAACAAATTGGTGTATAATGTGCTTTATTTTTTTAAATCACTTAGAGAGTTTTTGGCACCATCTGACAAGTATTGTATATGATCGTTATATAGATATTCGTTTTTATCACAAAACAGACATCAATATTCATCTGATACAATATTTGTCGAATTTGTCCATGTATTGGACAAGTTACAAACACAATGAGTAATTACATTTCGTAAATCATTTCATCTTAAACAGTTAAAAAAAATTCGATATCACTTCCTTTTTGTTCCATGTGTATGCACACCTGTGTATGATATAATGAACAAAGAGGAAGTGCTGTCGAAATTTTGTTGAACCGTTTATAATGAAATGAATTACGAAATATAATTATTATTGTGTTTGTATTGGAAAGTAGGATGAACGACCATTAAAGTAGAAAACAATAAACTAAAATTTTAATATTATATAAATAATTTGTTAAAATGGAAAATATATAAGATTTAATTTAAAAATAAAAAAAAGAATAATATATTTTATAATTTATAAAACATTAAAATATATAAATGAATCGAATTTCTATCATATTTTTTTAAAGGAAAAATGATCAATTATTTTGTTAGTTGGAGCTGGATGTATCAACAACAAAAAGGATTGCAAGGCTTAATAAAGGAACATTTTTATAATAGTGTACACTTATTTATTGAACTTGCTATAAGTAATTATGGAAACGACGAAGAAATTCATTGTCTGTGTAGTAGGCCCAAACACTTGAAGCATTTGATTCTGGATATGGTTAAAGTTCGTTTGTGCCAATATGGTTTTGTGCCGGATTTTTATGTATGGGATCGTCATGGAGAACCTGTAGCACCTAACCTTATACAGTCAGAGGAGGAGGTAGGTAATGACATATAAAATTATAAAACCATATTTTGTATATATAAAATATAGAATTAAATTATATCGCTTATATATATTTAAATAATATATATTTAATTAACTAAATAAAAAAATTCTATTTTTATTTTCTGAGCCGTGCACATTACAGGTAGGTGTATCACAAAAAATAATTTTTTTGATAAACATATAAGTGTATAAACAAATAACCAACTTGATTGTGACAATATCGATATAATAGAATCGTCACTTAATTAATATTGCAGAATATGGTAGATAAATATTAACTCAAAAGAATATAAATATAAATCAGTTCATTACCTTATACCAAAGCCAAAAAATCACACCTTGAAATGTTGAAATGAACTCCTAAATCAATTTCTAATCCGGAAGGTGCTATCTCCCGAACTGCAGACCACCGACTATCAAATAGTATATTATATGATTTAATTTGAACTTATGTTAATGAAAGAGATGAGATGAAGGGTTTGGCCAGAGATGATAGGATTTGGAGGCTTCCAAAAGTATTCTAATAGATATGAGTTGAGATGCTTATATAGAGGAGGAACTGAGACAAGTTGGGATCTAGATCTGTACCAATTCTCTCTCCCTTATCTATACAAATTTAGCAAACCTCCTTGCCATCAAATGGCCGTACCTACATGCCCTCATCATCGTATATCGATTTAAATCCAATTTAAACACATACCAGTATCGTATATCGATTAATATATTTATAACTATTATAAATATATTTAATAATATTTGTTCATCAAATCAAAATAAAAAATTTATAGCTAATATTTCATAAATATTAATTAATTTATAACAACTATAAACTAATAAAATCATATGGTCAATGAGTCTTTAATAATTCGATTGTACGATTCTCTAGGTGTAAATTTAGTTAGTGATTAATATCGAACTATTCGAATATTAACATTGACATATAACTTAGCGTGTGGTGCGACATTTTGGCAAAATTTATCGCTTACTTGGTTTCAGTAAAATCCAATTATACTTTGTTAAGCATTAACTGATTGTGACTATTATTTACACCAGTTCTCTTCGTTGAAACCATACCACTTTAGGCTTATGGAATTTGGTAATGGTCAAAATTCCAATATCGTCCATATTCAACTTTATAATTCAAACACAAATTCCTTGGTTCAATAATAACAATTATTACTAATCGAAATACTCTAGCTAGAGACTTTGACTTTGAGTTGAATTCAATTGACCGCGTTACTAATCTCATATAACTAAGGAGACGAATCCTGTCTTTAATAGTGTTTCATTTCCGATGCTTCCACTGGACCCAACTATAGTCGTTCAATGGACGCCATGCAACAATTTACTGTAATCTAAATGGAGCTTCCACGTTAAAGATGAATAGTATTATCAAGTCAAGGGAACTGTGTAATTTTATCACATCGATATTTTTTGTTTGACCTTAGTTATATTAATCAACAGAAAGCTATCGAGTGAGTCATTCCATAGATATCCAATAACTATCAGTACGTAACCTTTTGATGCTCCCCTATAGCCATAAGTAATACACCACCCAACATTTAGAGAGCGTTACGTACTCTAATCTCAACGGATGTATCGATATTCAGTTTCAATACATCTTGACTAGGAACATTTAAAATGGTATATTTATTTTTATTGTGATAAATTAATCATGGTTAAAACACTTTGTAGCTACTATCATAAAACATACCGATTATGGATATTCTATTAAATATACTTTTAATTAAATTAACAAATATATAGTAGAAAGAAAACACCTTTTATACTGAACAAGATTGGTCATCGAGTTATATATATATATATAACACAAATTACATAATCCTTCTAGGGCCTACCCATAACTCTATCACATGATTCTTTTGCATTTTGTCTGAAATTCAAACCATTTGATTTTTATCTCAAAATATTTTCTCAACTCTGATACTCGTTGAAAGATATTTTCATTATATAAAAGATTGAAATAGAGACTGCAAATTTTAGTCTTTAATTAAACAAGCAGTTTTAAAAATATATATAAAGATCGACTAAATACCAAAATTTCTATTTATATTTCTCTAGTCACAAAAAAGTTTTGAAACTGAGTATTCAGTCTTAGATATTGTTAAAGACTGAAACATATTTTTTAGTCGGTCTCAAATTATATGAATTTTAAAAAGTAATTAATTTCATTTAATTTATCCACGATTCAAAGATAGTTATTATGTGTATAAAGATCATATCTGACTGCAACTAACCAACATATAAACGTGCAAAAAAACTTACGAACTAAACCATAACAAAATTCATATCATAAAAATATATATTATTATTCAACATGAGATTTATTAAAAGCGATCGAGAATAGAGTGCATAACCAAATTTTATCACATCCACATATTAATTAACTCCATCCAACCATAAAAAAAATTCTAACAAACCCAGTTCCAATTCCAATTATTTTCTTTCCACTATCGTTCGGGCCTTCAAACTCGAACTCTCCTTCTCATGAATTGTGTTATAGATGCTATCGACATCCTTTTTCAACAACTAATTCTAGGATACTTTTACTAGCCAGGTGGTGTCATTCGACTATCAAGTGATTGGTGATTAATATATTTTTACTAATTTGGATTGAGTTAGATTACCTTTTATGACATGCAGATGCAATTGCTTGAAAAAGGGCACTTGGCCAGAGGGAAGTGTTTTTTTGGATTTTGTTCAACATACTCTTCAAATTAAAATTTTCACTGCTCGCGACAAGCCATCACCATTAACGGTCTTCTACTTCTCTCTCTCTCACACTTATCTCTTGCCTCACTGGCGATGAAGCTAATAAACTCAGAAATGCATTCCTGGATGGTTTCTTTATAGATTTTCATATTAGCAGGCAACACTTTTTCATGATTCGACTAATGTTCACGAACTGAAGGAATAGATCCTGTTCATGAACGTTCCAATTTCTGTCCTCATGCTCACCACTGCTTTCAGGGCTATCGTCGCCTGGATTAGCAAGAAGGTCAGATATTGAAATACTCTGTTATACTAAGGCTGCGTTTGTTTTTAATAAAAAGTTCTGAATTCTAGTTCTGATTAAAAAATTAGAACTTTCTACATTGTTTGTTTTATATCAGTAATCTGAATAAAATCATCTATTTAGACAAAATAATTCAGAACATTTTTAGTGCTTATTTTTTATTCTGAATGTTGAATGTTTTTTTTTCTGAATGCTGAATGCAAACAAACATGTAAGTGATTATTCAGAATTCAGCATTCAACAATCAGCATTCAGACGTCAGAGTTCAGCAATCAGAATTCAGAATTCAACATTTTAAACAAACGGAGCCTAAATCTTGTTTTGGATTTTGTAAGTAATTTGCAGCACTCTATTACCCAACGTACTTCCTCACTCTCTTCATTTGATGTATATTAAAGTGATGCAAGAGATAATACATATTCAGGAGAATTTTAAAAATATAGAAACGGAAAAGCCATAGTGAACGAGTGGATTTATGGCATCCTTAATCTAAGGAATAAGTGGAATGAATAAAAAATAATTTATTAAATATACGAAATAATTATATTTTTAACAGTTTAAAAAAGTATCAGACGGATGACTAAATTTAACTGTTAGACTTTAGCATAAAATAAAAATAGGTCAATTCTATTCATACCCGTTTTCCTCCTTTCATACCCCGCCACTTCATCAATTTTCAGGTTTTTCGAAATTGCTCCTATCTTTGAACCACACCAGATTACGTTTAAAAGAAATAATTACATACAAAAGCTCTAAAGTAGCAATGTTTATGTAAAAACCTCGCTTTGCCCAAGCGAGGTTCGTGTAACAACCTATTTCAGACCGAGCGAAGTTTGTGTAATAACCTAGTTCGGCCCAAGTGAGGTTTATGTAACAACCTAGTTCGGACCGAGTGTGGTTCGTGAATAAACAACATCAAAATTGAACGTGGTTTAAAAAATGTGAGGGCATTTTTGGAATCAATTAGGAAACGAAGGGGAAAAAGTGGGGTATGATGATTATTTGTAACCCAGTGGGGTGCGAAAGGAGGAAAGAGGGGTGGAAATGGGATCAGCCATAAAAATATGAACAGTTGTAAATTCATTCATTTAAACCACCGAATGACTGAATTAAAGACTGACATTTGGTTTCAATGAATTTGTAAAATTTCCAAATTACTTTGAATCTGAAATTCACTCGCTGATTTTTAAAGCTAAAGACTGATTTTTTTTAGACTTTGATCTGAAAATATTTGGTATTAATTTGTAGTCTCTAATTACATGTTTTTAGTAGTGTTTTGTATGGGTATTTGGACCCTATCCAGCAACCCATAAACACAAAATATCTTCCACTAACTACGACGCATTTTGGTTATTAAGCGCAAACAACAGCAAATTCAAAATCATTATTTTGAATTCCTATTTCAAAACATATATACCAAAACTTAAAATCATATTGAGAGATAATTTTGTGAGTAAAATCCATATTAACTTAAGTACGTTGAGTGACGAATTTATTATGTTATTCTATCGACGTAGTTTATCATGTTCAAACTGCATTGGTCTTCTACTCGTAAACACTTTTGCGGCCAATGGATCATATCTCTTCGGGTATAACCATCAAAATCATATTTTGATAATGTACTTGGAATTCATTATGGATTTGCGCATCATGCCATATTGTAAAGTCAATACTCTTAATGACTTATTCACAATTTAGGAACCTCCTTTCTCGGCATCAATAACAAAATCATAGTTTCTCTTTAGTGTGCAAGAGTTCTTATTAGGCATTCTCATTATTGTATCCATTTTAGGACTAGTCAATTTCATTTCATACTTTGTAATCGGTTTATCTTTAGATCGTATCCAAATCCATTTTACTACCAATAATTTCTATAAAAAAATCCATTGTCATGAGTTTGGTATTTCTTGAATCAACCATAGTTTCTTAGTACAACGAAATATGTATATATAAATGTTTTATGAATTGCCTATATATATGTATAAAACTAATTTGGTTTTAAGTTTAGGAAATTTATATATAAACCATAAATTAGTCAATCAATATTGGCCGGTCCCTTAATTCATTTAGGGTGGTCCACATAAAATCCCTCATGAACAAGTATTACGTGAAGTCTCTCAACTTACACAACGTATTAACTTCTTGAACTAGGTTATATATGGGTTGTTTCATCAACTCTTATCTTCTATGATTTTGTAGACTTTGTTTTAGATCAAGTTAATTTTAACCTTATGTACTTACTCTTAAATACATGTCCTTATAAAAAGAAGTTAGCTTAACTTCACTTGCCTTCAATCGTACTTTGTCCAACAAAATCTGATTGCTCCTTATCCATACGTCATTATATATCTTAGGGAGGAGTGAATTTTGAGATTGAATCGTATTCGGTTCTAATATATTTGGAAACCCTTTTTAATATACTCACCTATGCGGTAAAATCGAATAATTTTATTTTCTTTTGCACGTTAAGTTATTTACTTCTTCTTTATATTCTATGAACTTATCGCAGTCATACTAAATGTGCATCAAATACATATGTTTATGTTTGTGATAATTCATCTGTGAATTTAATAAAATACGTGGAGCCATTTTGGTTCCATTAGACCTATGATTGCATATATAAATATGTATCAATCATAAGAGTTCACTAACTTTCTCCCATTAAAGGGATACTTTTCCCTTAGTCATTTGAGATACAATCCACCAGTACCATATGATTCAAAATCATAAGATTAAAGAATTATTTTTTAAAAATGTGGCTTAGTCCCTAATTCCAAAATAATTTTAAATTTTTAGATGTTTTTGTATTTTCTAATGCATCGTTTTGTTATGATATCTAACACCATTATTATAGTTTTATCTTATATGAATATTCAAAATATTCATATCAAAATAAAGCTATATATCTGTTTTTTGTCAATACTAAAAACAGCTGTTATTTCATAAATGACTTGATATGTGTACGAGAACAATTTTTGTAACTTGATGCATTCATTAAGAAGTGTTACATGGTATTTGCTAATTCGACCATCACAATATCATACAAATACAAAATTGTATGTAACCCTTTATCACGAATTTTATTTCATATACTATAACTAGTTCACAATCGAGACTCAGAACAAATATCTTGAATAGAAGAAATTATTTTCATAGGAAAAAAAATACTATATGAAAATAATTTTGAAATAGAAATAACATTCATCATTCCATAGTAGGTACCTTTTAGCATTTTATATAATTCAAATTTTCAACGTCTTTTCATAAACCAGAGGTGACAATTCACTCTCATCGTCCCAGCTATGCCTAAGTTATGTCCACGAACATACGTTCTCATTCCTTTTCAAATGGTCGAAGCATTCAAAAGAAAACCCTTATTACAAGATCGTAACAAACTCTTTACAAAAATGCAGTCAACCATCCTTAACATATAAGGATATTAAATAAATAGCATTTTGCGCAAACTGACCAAACTGACATTTCAGTGATTGAATTCCTAGGTACATCTTGTAGCTCTTGGTTTGAGGCTATATCTAATACAACAAGATCATTGCTGTAATCAATCGTAGTGAATACACAACCTTGCACTATGGTTTACTTATTTTTAGTGAACTAATTTCATCGAAGTTTCGTGCATTACGAATAATGAATAGTCACCATATAACATTTATTTGTGATTGAATATGGATCAAATATCTATATTTTTTTACTACTTAAGAATTCAAAACTCATAGAAGACAATAACTAGTCTAATACAAATAAACACTTAAGTAACCGAGTCATGTATTTTTTGTGGTTTTGTAAATTGGCTCTTGCATGGTCTTGAAATGACAACATGCCAAAAGATCCATTGGTAAATTCCACATCTCTATATCAATCTTAATTTGATTTATTTTATTTTATATTTTAAGTGATAAACATTTTATTAATTATAATGGTTGCACAAATTTATCTATATAGATTATTTTAACTTTATATAACATATATTCTTGCAATAGTAAAAAGGTTAAATTTATTCATTTCATTTTTCTAATAAGGATCCAATTAGATTTTTTATGTTTGTCCAAACCCTAAAAAATATATTGGAATCTTCCAATTCTCTAGTGTGCACTAGGACCCACTTTCCTTGGGATTCTGACCTTGAGAATATCAAAAAATCATAGGCTGCAACTGATGGATGCCACTCTTCGGTTGTATCATATACAACTCCTAGCCTATGGTATTAGACTTAATCTCATCTCGATCTTAAGGAATATCAACAGACCAAAAGATATTATTCACTTGTACCCACTGTTTTGCGACGACCTAAGTATAGTGCACGTACCTTGAGGAATAACAATAAATATGTGTATGTATCTTACCATATCTAGTCCGTACATTGATAGTACTACACATAACATCTCTAGCCTAAGGAATATCAACAACTAAAGAGTATGCAACTATTCTATTACTATACTAATGGTAGAGGACAACTTATATTAAAGATTCACAATCTTTAATATATATTTTGAGTGCTATCGATTAAGTAGCAATGTATCTCCTATGTAATACTCTTATGATTCATACATTTGACACATCTAAAATCACGATATACATATGATACATATGTACTTGTTCCTTAAACCTAAACATGGTTTATTATCGTTCAACTTAAGTTTTGTTATATAAGTTTAATTCACATATAACAGTTTATAATTTAATTAATTGATATATTATTCTCATGTGTGTGTATTAAATCTCAATTAATTAATTTTAATCTATTAATTCAATTAATACATTAATTAAATTAATTTAGAAATTCAAAATTTTAGTCTATTCATCTTTAATAATTTAAAGGATTATTAGGTATAACACTTATAGTTTTATGTATATACATGTATCATTATATATGCATATTTTATTTCATTAATTAACAATTTATTAATTTAAATTAATTAATTTACTAATTAACATAAAGTTTATTAATTTAAAAAAATTGTTATTATTTACCTTAAACATTCTAAGATAAATACACATACATCATTATATATGTTTTGATTTATTTAATTAACATTTAATTAATTATTTATCTAATTAATCAAATTAATTAAATAAGTTTGATAAAATTCGAAATTAATCTATTAGTTTTAAAAAAAAATTGTAAAAAGGTCATTTTATAACATTTATAAAATTTATTTTATATTTTAAATTTAAACTTTAAGTTCAAAATATCTTTCAAATTTTCAAATAGATTTTGAAAATTAGCTCAAAGCTCAAAATCAATTTGAGCATTTATATTGACGATAACCTTTAGGCTTAATTCATCCTTCGAGCCAAGTTAATTGCTAGGTAAGGCAGAGTACATGTTTCTCAAACCTAATTTTAGACACTACCTTTCTGGACACTCTACTAAAAGTTTAGGCTTTAACTAGTTATGATAGAGTTACAGGTATGTCCTAGGGCAATTATGTAATTTATTACATAATTCTGACTCGATAACCAATCTTATTCAAAATAAAAGATGTTTTCTTTCTATCATATACTTGTTATAAAATGTTATAAATAACTAATTAGTTAATTTAAGTATATATATAACAAAGTCCATAAATGGTGTGTTTGTGATAGCAGTTACAAATAGTTGTAATCATGGGTATTGTATCATAATATGATAAACACATTATTTTAAATAATCCTAGTCAAGATATATCGAGACTGGAAATCGATATATTCATTGAGACTAGAGTATGTAACACTCTTCAAATGTTGGACAATGTACTACTCATGGTTGTTGGGGGCACAAAGAGGTTGCGTACTGATAGTTATTGGATAACTAGGAAATGACCCACGAGATAGTTTTTTATTGGTTGATATAACAAAGGTCAAACAGAAAATGTCGAAGTGACTAATTTACATAGTTTTCCTAACTTGAGAATACTATTGATCTTCAATATGAAAGCTTCGCTTTGATGATAGTTTAATCCTGGCACGACATCCATCGAACGGCTATAGTTGGGTCGAGTGGAAGTATTGAAAGTAAAACACTATTCAAGGGAGGATTTGTCTTCTTGGTTATATGGGGTTAGTATCACAGTCAACTAAAGTCAGCTCAAACTCAAAATCTCTGGCTAGAGTAGTTCGGTTAATAATAATTGTTATTATTGAACCAAGGATTTTGTGTTTGCACTTGCAAAGTTGAATGTGGTAATTTTGGAATTTTAACCAAAACCAAATTCTATAAGTGCTAGTGTAATATAGTTTTGACAAAGATAATCGGTGTTAATAATTGTCACTACAAGGTACCGCTTATAATAAATAAAACTGGATTTTACCAGAAGAAGTGTAAGCAATAAATTAAGCCAAAATGTCACACCACTAGCTAAGGTGACGTGTAAACTTTAATATTTGAATTGTTCGATATTAAATGCTGATTAAATTTACACCTTTGAGCTGCACAACCGTAATGATGAATTCTCCAAAAACCCACATGATGTAATTAATTTATAAAATGTTGTAAATGAATTAACTAATATTTAATAAGTATTAATTATTATTTAATTTATTTGACGTTTGGGGGTTGTTTGTAATAATTTGAATGAACTTATAAAAGTTATGTTTGCGTGCATTGATATACGTTATGGGTGTAATCTTAAATGGGTTTAAATAAAAGATAATTGTATGAAGTGATTTATGGAAATTTTATGTCATTTGATGGCATGTAATTTCAGTTATACTATGTAATGAGAGAGGAGTTGGGGGGGATAATCAAGGGAATTAATTAGGGAAGTTTTAACTAAAAATGAAAAATGTTTCATTCTTTCAATTAAAACATGTCTACTAATTGATTTCTGCAGACAATTTAATTCTTTCTCATTCATTGTTCTCTTCTCTCATCCTAACTTTCAATAGTAGAAAACAAAATAAAATTTCCAAAAATTTTCAACTTTGAATCAAATGCAAACATAAAAACAATGATAAAACACAAGTGGTTCATCTATCTCTTGCAAGGAGAGCTGTTATGGTAACGACAAATTTCCCATTACCATACAATCGGTTACCATTTTGATTGAAATCGGTTTATCAGTTTAATTAGTATGTTAATGGTAAATTTACCATTTTGTACAGTAAATTATCAGTAACATTTCTTCAAAACCAGCGGTAACGGTGATTTTTCTAACAACTCGACTTTCACATCAATAGAATCGCCGTATAATGAAAAATCAAATTGTTATGAACAATTTTAGTAGTAAACAAAAAGCTATATAAACTATCTAAACTTTTAAAATTTCACAGCAGAAGGATCAAACTATAATATATAGATAAAATAAACAAATTCCATACAACATAAGTCACACGGTCTTTTATACGTACTTAAAATGCCGCACTATACATACAATACTTACAAACAACGGACAACACATGTAAACATCTCCATAGTCTCTGTCTTTGAATACCACACCATCACATTTACTTCATTTACCTATAGTGTATAAGGAGGGGGTCAGACACACATGTCTGGTGAGTGAGAAACACTACAAAGAATATACTGCAGATACAATCGCATAACATTATATAAAGGCTACATCTAAACAAAAACATACCTCAACCTTTCTCACTTGCATTCACAAAGTTAGCCTGGCATAATAAACATAACATGTGGGCCTAAACTACACTACACCATAAACGATGTTTTGATACGGCTTTTAGCCGTATCAAAATATGGTGAGCTTATTATTTTGATACGGCTATTAGCTGTATCTAATGGGACAATTAGATACGGCTTAAGGCCGTATCTAATTGTATAATTAGATAAGGCTAATAGCCGTATCTAATGTATCAATTAGATACGCCATTTTAGCTGTATCTAATTGACACATTAGATACGGCCAGAAGCCGTATCTAAGTACTCAATTACACATACATATATAAAATTCTGCACTCAAATGATATTAGAAAACAAATAATATTATAGGCAGTGCACATTCGAATGATTCAATAATCCGCATTGCAGTGCATAATAACTTAACAATATCATTACATAACACGAAAAATAGTACATACTAGCATTTAGTACAAATATGAAGTTAAGCTCAAAACAGGAGCTACACAAGTCACAATATCAATACAAGACCTTAAGATGTTCAATAGAACCCAGAGTATAACATTTATAACAGTGTCTCTGGCTAAACCTTTTGCAAATGAATTACTCCAAGTCTCTTGCTACACTTCTTGCTAAACCAAATAAAATTAGCTAGCACCAAAGATTGCATAAAGATCATTCCTGATTCAACCTGCAAACATAAAAATGGGTATAAATTATAGTAGTACAAAAGACAGTTTGAGAAGTTTGTGTCGTACCAAAAAAAATAAACGCTAATGACAGTTTGAGAAGTATATTTGCTAACAGTTTGAGAAGTTTGTGTTATACTCTTCATGTCTGATACCATGAGTGAACACATTTGCATATCATGTTGGGAAAAGAAGAAATATGATTCAATTGTCAAAAATATTCAAAATATTAAAATGTATTAAAAAAGAAAGACAATTTCATTTCTTTTCAATTTAAAACCAGGCTTCTTCATTTTTCAACTAAGTCTCCTTTTTTTTCTTTCTTCATCAAATCTGAAAAAATAGAACTACAGATCAACAAACCAGATGAAAAGAGAACAAAACTCAAAACTGAGAATTAAAATATAAAGGAGAATTAAAAGTTCAAAACAAAATCACCTCAAAATTTTCAAACTGGAAACCAACCTGAAAACAAATCAAGCTTCCTTTCAAATCTGTTTCAAGCAAGTTTAAAATCAAAACCTGGAAAGTAAACTAAAGGCCACAAACATGATTCTAAGATGCAATTCAAATTCAAAACAACAGTTTTAGTTCCAGTCTGGAAATCAAGGCATGCAGTAAATTCAAGAAGCAAATTCAAGTTCAAAGGCAACTCAACATCAAGATCAACTCAGTTACAAACCAAAATCAAAGTAAATCAGAAAACCAAGTTTTCCCAATTTTTCAAAAATCATTTATAGGCAAAACTTCAATGTTCTTCTCTGTTTCATGATTTCAGGTGAGCAAACTACCTTTATAAACCCTTAAACTTGTTATATCTAAGTAGCATGTGATCATCTATGATGTTGTGGTGTGAAATGTGTTGTATGATTGAGAATGTGCCTGCATGTTTATGAGAATATATGAGTATGCCTCGGGTTAGTTTATTGGCTTCATTAAGATAATGTAGATGGTGTTAGTTGTGGCTACATTTTCCTACGAACTACCATATTTAGAACCATTAATTAAGATAATGTAAGGTCAATTAATCCTAAACGATGTTTTGATACGGCTGACAATGTTACATGTCATAACTACCTACACAAAACTTTCAAACTACCTAATCTGCTTCCTCGAACTATTTCATATTTATAAGTTGTTAGCTCCAGGATTACACGATTCATGTTACTCGTATCATTTGAAACTGAATATTATTATTTTTCATCCTATATTAGTTGCAATGGATGTGCAAAATAATGGTGTTGTTGTTGGAGTACCAATTACAAATGTTTCATATGCCACTGAAGTACTAACAACAGGAACCTGAATCTTTCTATGATTTATGTCATGACTGCAAACAACATATTAATTGGTTCATTAATTTATTTTATGGAAATATCTTTGTTTTCATCTGGGTATATTTAATCTGCAGGGCAATTAAATTGGTAAATATTAATCAAAACAGATGAGTTTTTCTTTCAAGTTAAAGCAGTCAGTAATTATTTGATGTTTAAATTAGTAGCTGATATATTTTTAGTTTAGTACAATAAATTGCAAGAATTCTTATCAACTTTTGTATGGAATTTGTAGATAGGACACATTTGGTAAGTAATTGGCTTTCCATGTTTAGACTTAAAGCAAACAACCATCTCCGAGACATCATGAATTATGGTATTTAATTTTCAAACTTAACTTATAAAATTACTACAGTCCTAATATAAATTATCTAATGCTGATTTTTATATGTTAACAGCGAATTTGAGAAAGAAAATATCTCAAGCTAGTCTGGAAATCCATTTGGGAGGGGAGAAGAAGATATGCTGATTTTTACAAGGTGCAAATGAGTTGTAGCAACATCAACAAGGCCGCGACCATCGTAAGAGTATGCTTACTTCAAAAAAGAAGCTAGTATGGAAATCCATTTGGGAGGGGAGAAGAAGATGGCGACTCGGGAATGGTATCGAGCAGAATTGATTTTGGCTCGTGTATTTTTCAGGGGCGTTGTTGTGGGTTAAACTGTTGAAAATTTGACAAAGTAAAAAGAAAGAAAAGAGGGGAAAGATGACTCGGGTATTGCACGAGGATTCCCAGATTTTAGCTCGGGTTTCACTCGAGTTTTTCTAGGGTATTTGTTCTATTAGTTTTAAAAATATAAGTCAAGTTTTCCTTTAAGTTTTAAACTATTTTCTCTATATAATAAATGTTGTTTAACTTAAAGTTATCAAGTTGATTTTTAAGATTTTTTAAAAGCCAAATTTAGATGATGATAAAATGTTTAAAATAATTTGTTAATAACAAATTATTAAACAAGTTCCTAAAAATATATGTATGGAACAAGCTTTCAAGTAATTTCAAAGGTTGAAATTTTAAAAGGTATAATGTTTTCAAATTTTGTTTGATTTAAAATAATTTTTATATTAATTATTTAGATCTCTGAGTGGTTCGAAATATAATGACGTAATTAAAAATAATAATTAAGATAAATGGTTTATCTTAAGTTAATTGAGATCTTAATTTAATTAAGAGGTTAGGATTAATTTATTAAGGATTAATTAATTAATATAATTAATTTAGAATAATTACCCAATGTAATTTAAAAAGAATTAATTATAAAATTACTTAAAACTTAATTTATATTTTGTTCTTAAAAAAATCAATATGAGATTTTGTTTTTTTAAGATACTCTTTAAAATCTAAATTGTTATTTAATTTATAACTAGTGTTTGAAAACTAATTAAAATTAATTAAATAAATTGCATATATAAAATTATTAAATCCTAAAATAATATTATTAAAATCTCGTTGGTTCCTTTCAAGCTAAATATACCAATATGTAATTATATAAATAGTATCTACTAAATATCTATTGAGACCCTTATAGTAAAATCAAATATTATTCCACTATAGCTCACAATTATTATGTGTAAAATTTATATTAAAATAAACTAAATTATTCTTATTTTCTCTAATTTACTCCTGCCAAATATACCTGCTCCATCATCTAGAGATATCGAATAAGACACTTCGGATGGCACACATATCCACCCACTCCAACATCAGCAAAGGTCTCTGCAAATTGATGATTCATTTTGCTGGTTCTCTCATCTGGTAGCAGTATACTGTCCAACACCACTTTTTCATGTGTGGGTGGTACAGATTTCCCATGGATGTTGGACAATGTAGAATCTCGGCATATAGTACATGTTGCAATAAAAGGGAATATTTATTATTATTTAAGTTTTCTACTTATTATGTCATAAATATTTAAATGTTAAAAATACCTGTTCCTATTAATTCTAAATCAAAGTTGAGGATTTTACATTTTTGATTGTTCGTAATAGTGGTCGAATCCTGGAACTGCGAAGCAATGAATTAGGAGCATTGAATTGTGTGGCGCGTCCTCCATTAGAAGAATTGACCGGTGCACGAATTCCCTGTTCAATATTTCCCACCATGTTGATCAAAACCTCCATTTGCCCAGACAAATTTCCCACCGTACTCTCCAAACTTCCCACCCTCATTTTCAACTCATCCTGCTCGCCATGAACATGTCGGAGTCATTTCTGTGCAATGGCACAAGCCTTAACTTTAGTCTTTGGTATAACGGTCTCAACACCGCGGCTCCTACCCCTTGCATCCTTACCAAGCACTTGTGATAAGATGTCTTCATCCACTGTCAATTTTTCTTCATCACTATTAGTGATCTTTTCCTTCGCTTTCGCAATTTGATCCTGTAATATGATAATACTTACATGAATAAGGAATTTTAAAGAATATGCAAGTTAATATTTGTTTAACTTACAAAGTATGAAGAAGTGGCATCCGATATGCTACCATCTTTTTTCATGTGTGTCTTCTCCCATACTTGACGATGACTGATATTTGTTGATGGACTAGCAACGATTTGCAATACAAGTTGATGCAACGATATGAATATCCAATCACAATGTGTAAATCATTTGAATGAAAATGAATATAATTTACCATTTCTTGTTCTATTTTAGCGTGACTTTTACGTCCTGCATGATGAGCATAACTGAGCAATGCTCTGTTCTTTTTGCCTACCTCCCTTCTTCCGCTCGCTTCAGGCGTTGCTTCATTTTTTACGAACTCTGTCCAATCTTCTTGAGCAACTGTAGGTGGGCAATTTTTCAACCGTTCTTCGTCATTGTTGAAAGGGTCATAATAAACTACTCTCAAGTTTTTCTTGTATCTCCTAAAAGCCTCGGCCATTCTCTTTAAAAACATTTCCTTTGAAAGCAGATCGAGCTTATAAATTTTCTGCAAAAAATATATTAAATTAAATGTTGTGCAAAGAGTTGAAACCATAAGGCTATTGAATGAAATAGTTGTTGTCAAACAGATAAGGATACTTACCACCAATTCGTTCCAAACGTTGTCCTTGTATATTGCAGGTACTTTATTCCAACTTATATATGATATTGGCACATGAGCTCTTACTAGTTTATCGAGCATAGTAGCGATTTTTCCAGCGTTATCTGAGACCAGAATACCAAGTAAGTTTTGATCAACTTTCTTCGCCTCTGAACATGACGAATGTGAAGATGGTGGATTTTCTGACATAGTTTTCTGCAAAATATAATATTACTAATTATTTTAATAAGTCACGATAATAATTATAGATTTATCAATGTATCAATGTCAACACTCCATAATATAACACACTTGCACATACAAAATTATTAAGTGACAACACCTGAAATTGCATTGGAATGTATAAAATATTCAAAACATACATACACACAATCGTGCAATTAAAAATATACAGACACACAATCATGTGATGTACGAATACTAATAAGTTAACATATGGATTTGGTAAGGTCTTCTAATTTTTCATTGTCTTCAAAAGCTGATTGATAGACGGTAGGGAACTCAATGTCATCCACATTTGTAGTCAACCATTTTGGTGTATGCAAGACTACAGACCATCCGTTATTTTTTAAATCTTTTGAGTAGAAAACTTGACTCGCTTCTGATGCAAGAATAAATGGCTCGTCATTCACGTTATTTTTGTTCTTCAATTTCTCTAAATTTACCATGATGAGGTTTGAAATAGGATCTATTTTGCAACCATTGACCTTATCCTCGACTTTTACCCAATCACAATAAAAAACTGTTTGTTTGAAGTCAGTGTAATCCAACTCAAGTATCTGTTGAATGACTCCGTAATACGTTGTTTCTGCTTCCTTATAATTTTTATCCTTGCCACTCGCTCTAAATTTTGTAATTGCTCTCATACATACACCGCTATTTTGTGTTACCATACGGTCTTCGTACTTTTTCATGGAAAATGAAAATCCATTCACTTGGTACTTCATATAACTACGTGTTATGAACTTCGGCCCGTGCACTAACCGCCACAGAGTTGGATCAACATCGATGGTCTTTAACAGCTCATTACGTAACCATAGATTAAAACTTTGAACTACTTCCACGGTGGTAGCTCTGCCTCTAGGTTGAAATCTAGTACTTTTCACATAGGAGTTATACCTCCTACGAAAAACACATATCAAAATGTATATATAAATTGAATTAAAAAAATTAAAATTCCAAACAAGTTCGTGAACTTACTTCTTTTATTCATCCAATCCATCGTACTTATTAAGGACCCATTTACGCACCTGTTCAAACTGCACTTGGGTTAACGTTATGTCTTTACCATTATCCAGAGGTATCTCACCAGCAAACTCATCGTCCTTATCTAAAAATGCTTCGTGGGTATGATTATGATTGCCATCACCTCCGTTTGGCATATATTCCATGCAGTAAAGACTAGCTTCTTGTACGATATATCCTTCTGCAATACACCCTTCAATGTATCTTTTGTTGCGCACATATCCTTTATATGTTTTCATCAACCTATAAATGTGATCAATTATATACTGTAGACGGTACCTATTTATATGAAATAATGATGTGCATAACTGAAATTAGAAATTTACCATTCAAATGGATACATCCATCTATATCTGACAGGTCCACAAATCAACGCTTCATCGGCTAAATGAACCATAAGGTGGACACTGATATCAAAAAATGCAGGTGGAAAATGTTTTTCGAATACACACATTGCTTCTACTAAGCTAGCCTTTGCTTTTAAAAGATGTTCCCTATTGATCACCTTTGAACACAAAATGTTAAAGAATAAACTAATATGATGAACAGCATTTTGTAGATCCTTATGTTGTGGATAAGAATGTTGAAGCAATACCGGAAGCAAATGCTGCATTATGACATGGTAATCATGTGACTTCATATTTCTTAGTTCAGGAGGATTGATGCTCACATTGTTGTGAAAGTTAGAAGAAAATTTGTTAGGCACTTTCAGATTTTTCAAAACGGTGCAAAACCGTATCTTTCCTTCTTTGCTCAAAGCGAAAGTTGTCTTTGGTATGATTGTTTTATTTGTTTCAGGATCTTCCATCACCCACAACTTTTGTTTTATACCCATGATTTTCAAATCCTTGCGTGCATTGATGCCATCTTTTGACTTATCTTTATGGTCCATAATGGTGCTGATGAGATGCTCCGTGACATTCTTCTCCGTATGCATAACATCAATATTATGTCGGACCAAATTTGCTTTCCAATATGGTAAATCAAAAAAGATAGACCTCCTATACCATCCAGAAATATTATCAACATCTTCATTGGTTGACTTTTTCCGTTTTCGACCAATTTCTTCTTTTTGTTTACCAACTTTCATTTTGATATTCGCTACTTTCTTTTCAACTTGAAAACCAGTCAATGGCCATTTAGGGCGACGAAGTTCTTGTTCGTTGTTGAAATTTGTCTTATCGTATCGAAACTCGTGTTCGTTAGGAAGAAACATTCGATGTCCCATGTAACACATCTTCTTACTTTTAGGAAGATAATAAGAACAAGTGTTTTCCCCACAAATAGGACATGCAAAGTAACCGTGAGTTGTACATCCCGATAAAGTCCCAAAAGCAGGGTGATCATGGATTGCCCACAGCACCCAAGCTCTCATTGTGAACTCAGATTTATTTAGCGAGTCAAATGTAACTACTCCTTCCCATAACTTCTTTAACTCGTCTATCAACGGCTATAAATAAACATCAATATCCTTTCCTGGTTGTTTTGGCCCAGAAATCAACAATGTTAACATTGAGAACTCCATTTTCATGCACATAGACGGAGGAAGATTATATGGTACTACAATTATTGGCCAACAACTGTAAGGGTTAGAGAGAGAAGCATGTGGACAGAAACCATCTGTTGTTATTCCAAGTGTGACATTTCGTGGCTCGGCAGCAAAAGTTTGATTAAATGAATCTGCGCCTTTCCATTGAGAAGTGTCACATGGATGACGCATTACGGTTGGATCAGACTTGGCACGACCATGCCATGTCATCGCATCTGCCATCCATGGTACAGTATACAGTCTCTTCAATCTAGAAATTAAAGGAAAACGTCTTAATGTCTTTCGAGGTACTTTGGTGCATTTTCTCTCTTCGTTTAATGATGTCCTATATCTTGGTTCATTGCAATTTGTACAAGAAATTTTGTTTGCATCATCTTTCCAGTACAATATGAAATCATTGATGCATGCATCATAAGTTTTGTAATTCATCCCAACTTGCTTAATGATCTTCTTCACGTCGGAGTACGTTGTCGGCAGCGTGTTACCTTCGGGGAGTAACTCCTTTATTAGTTCGACAAGTGCAGTCATACCATTATCTGAAAAGCTGTATTGGGTCTTCAAGCTATTCGGTTTCACAATGGCATACAGCTTCGTAATCCCTTTTGAACATGAAGGATACAACGGCTCTTTTACGCTACCAAAAAGCGATTTATACTTCTTACTTTCATTGGCCTGCCAATCTGGATAATCAATAGACTGCTCTCCAACATTAGCATGATCAGGCAACAAATTTGTAGGTTGAAAATGATGAAATCTATCTGCATCATTGACCAGATCTTCCATCCTAATATGTTCAGACTCAGCAGTAGTTCTGCCATGAGTAACTGGTTGTTGTTTTTCCATCTCCGCCCTTTTTTCCCCATGAAAATACCACGCTGTATACGATTGGATAATACCCCATCTAAGCAAATGAAAATGAATGTCATCTAATTTGATCGTCTTCATATTTTTGCACCGGGTGCAAGGGCATAAATACAATCCTTTCTTACCACCGTTTTCTTCAACAAAACTAATGAACTTCTGCACCCCGTCTATATAGTATGTAGATCTTAGATCTGATTCATTTATCCATTGTTTGTCTATGCTGAAAGACATACTGCCCTCCTATATCATATTTAACAGAACATGAGACTTTCCCTTCAATGGGTCCTATATCATAACCTCTATTTTCAAGATGTCCCAAGCATAATGTCTTTAAAGTGAACATCAATATCAACAACCATTTCATTTCTACAGTTTGAGATTTTAGGGTGAAACCTAAGATATTATTCAGGTTCATTCATTATACTTATTAGAGTTTATGTGAATGAAACAATAAGTGAACCGTGAACGCAAATAATTGATGAAAATTAATTGTATTGACCGATTACCATTGGTTGGGTTGTAGCGGAGTGTAACTTGTTTGGGTAGTTGGATGATCATTTTTCGGTTGGTTATTTATAAATATATGGATATATCAATTCTTTTTTAGTCAATAACAGTTTGATATTATTTTTTATCTTAGTATATTATTATTTTATATATTATATAATGCTAAACATATTACATATGTGATAGTCTCAAGTAATTCCAGAATAGCTAATCTTTACTTCTAACATTCTTTTAGCTTTATTAGATATTACTCTCCACATCCTAAAGTAGGTAAACATAGTGCATATCTTTAAAGAACAAATTCTTTTCCTTCCGTTTCTTTCAAAATCTTTTAGTTGCTTTGGATTTGTAAAAATTATTTTTGAAGGCCTCATTGTTATAAACAATTATGCTTGTTTTTATAAAATGAGCTTACAAGTTAATCGAGAGCACAAATCTAAAAACAATCAATTGAAATCATGCTTGTTTTTTGTTGGATGTTTTGATTTCTTGATGCCGGAACTATAATTTATCTTGAACTTTTACCATTCTTTTCAACTATGATACTCTAATGTAAGACAAACAAGTAGACAATAACCCTAGAATTAATTTTGTGGTATGATTTTAAATATTTAATTAATTTTAAATAGTTAAAATATATGGACTATTTAAATTTCAATAAATGGAACTCAAAATATAGGGTTTATTTTAAACATTAGCACCAAACTGTTTTCAAAAAATTTGCCATTACAACGGCGCTATTTTGTAGCACCGGAGTAATGTCTATGCATTACCCCTCTCCTGATACTTGGCTTGCGCCATTAACAACAATTTTATCCACTTATACAACAATGTTAGAACAATATACAACATTAGCACCAAATTGTTTCAAAAAAATTTGCCATTACAACGGCGCTATTTTGTAGCACCGGAGTAATGTCTATGCATTACCCCTCTCCTGATACTTGGCTTGCGCCATTAACAATAATTTTATCCACTTATACAACAATGTCAAAACCATATACAATGTCAGAACCATATACAACATTAGCACCAAGCTGTAAATTATGCAAGGAGATCAAAATAATACAAAATAGCATAAGATTGACTATTGTATTAGACATGGTATACTTGCAACATTAATTAGTCGATGCAGCATATGACTAAAATCATATCACAATTTATCCACAACGCATCATAATTACATAATGATGGTTGCAGTGACTCAGGTTAGGGGCACAGACTTGTTGGACCATGGAATTTTCAGATAGATGCCGAGCAGTTTGCAAGCATTTCAGCCACTGTCAAATAATGTTACATCTAGCCAGTAAGCAGGTAGAAGATCTACTTCATAAATTACTGCTATATTACTCTTGGAGTGCTTTAGTTTGAGGTTTATGCTTTCAAGTTTATATCAGCGCAATGATTTTCCATTCATATATTTGTATATAAATGAGATAATACATGCTTGTGTACATCATGTCAATTTTGTGTACATTAGAATTGTTAGTACTGGACCTTTCTTTTTTTCAATAAAGCTACGGTAAGTAAGAATATGTGCATCTTGTATACATGAACTAAAAACACCACCCTAAAAAAAAGATTGTTCTGCCCTTCGGTTTTAAGCAGAACATTGACCTTTCTCTAATGTAGGGCGTAGATTAGGTGCCATTGGATGAGGATTCCACTATCAATATTTTTGGCTAATTATTTGTTAATGCTTATTATGCTTCAAAGAAACATAAAATTTTGAAGAATATTTACAAAGGTGATCATATAAGCACTTAAGGCATCATACAAGCACTATAAGCATATTTCCACTGAAAATCAACATCTACAAAAGTGATCCATAATTAGCAGCTGGTGAGAGTTGGTTGTCAATTTGAAGAATATTTTAATTAAGGGTTAGTTGGCTTTAAGTTATCTGAAGAAGTTGATAAGATTGAATTTTGTAAAATTTTATTTTTCACCATGTTGACCGATAACTTTAAACTGTATTTTCTTCCAATTTTTTTTCAACATATAAAATTTTGTTTCTTTGGTACACCTAAGACTCCATTATGTTACATATGCGTGGAAATCTTGGATTTCTACACTGTGAACTTTAAATATCAGTAACCCCAATAGGCAGTCAATTGAAGTAGGAGTTTTCTTCAAAGTTGCCTTGTATTAAACTATGTTTTAATATTTCAAAGAATTCAATAGTTCATTTCACATGCATATTCAAACTAGGCCAGTTCAAACGTATTTTAAGATCATAAACACAATAAGTAGGTGAACATGTAGTTTTCACTGGTTGTCCCCTCCTCTAACATTCATTTAAACAAGAAAATATCTTGTTAACAGCAATTCATAGCAATACTGCCTGAAGTCAAGACTACAGATTTGCTTGTTCCATAATCCATAGTTATTTACTATTAGGCGAATTCATATATGAGCACCTAACTATGCAGCCATTGCCAATGATTCTATTTAATAAAGTGAGTAGTCATAAAGCTTTTTTTCTTAGATGAAAGTGAAAACGTGCAGAATCGTGTGCTATATGTCGTTACTTAGCAAACAAGTACAAAGAATCAGGAACAGACCTCCTACCTGGAAAAACAGCTTCAGAGATGGCAGCAACAGAAGTAACAAATATCTTTACTTAAATCCGCTCGGAAACACTCTTCTAAACACAATTTAGGCTCTTAGTCTTTACTTTCAAATCATACAATGAATCAAGTAACAAATATTCATTTGAACCCATTATTTTCTGTTAGGTATCTAGTAATTTTTTCACTATTTTAATAATACCTTCATGAATAAGAATACCCATAAATCATGTGTAAAAGCAATGGATAACAGTATATGGCAAAGTGTTCATAACTTCGTATTCGCATAAATCTTTCATCAATCCAAGCCACAACCAGTGTAACAAAAAGTTGAAACTCAAAATTCAAATTCTTCAAAATTACTAAATAAGCAAGGTAATAGAATTAGGTACGGTGTTGTTAAAGAGGCACTAACAAATACAAAGCGAGGTTACCTGAGAGCAGTGATCGAATTCGAGAAGACGTGGAACTTTCGATCGATCGAGGTTACTGAGAGCAGTGATAGAATTCGAGAAGATCGTCAACCCTAAATAAGCACGGGAAAAAATAAAGCTGGAAATAAAAAAAAGGAGGGAGGGGGTGTGTGTTTTGGGGAAAATTTTCCCACGAAAAGAGGCACAGATTTTGATACGGCTATAAGCCGTATCAAATTTTAATACGGCTTACAGCCGTATTATATAATGTAGATACGGCTTTAAGCCGTATTAAAATTTGATACGGCTTATAGCCGTATTAAAATTTGATACGGCTTATAGCCGTATCAAATGTGTCGCGCCAAAATCCTATCTGTGGTGTAGTGCTACTTTGCGAACAATGACACCATAACATAGCATAACATATACAACGCATGATTTAGTTAAACACAAACTAACCCGTAAATAAACAATGGTTAAGTAAACATAAACATAGCATAACAATTACCAGTTAATCATAGACTGGTATAAACAGTAATTTTGTTAGATAAACATGGTCTAATACAACACGAACACAGAGAACTAGTTAGACGGAGACTAGTTTCCGAACGCACTAGCATTAGTTAAACAATACTAACACCCAAACACACATCTATACACATATATCAATATATTATACAATGCTATGTAAACATCCTTATAAACATCTTATGAGATTCACACGTTGCATATAAACCCAAAACGATAAAAGATCGCTACTCGATTCAGCCATAGATGAGTCTGGGTTCGACCTGCCATTTGCAGGTTTCACCAGTCGATCGGTAGGCATCATTGGCATATCAGTGAACGTTCCAGGCAAAAAAATTACCTACGGCCAGAAGCCATTTTGCCACCGATTCTCGCCCAATTTTGTCCAAATCATCATATTTCCAATTTCTGAAGTTGCCTACTTGTTTAGGACATCATCCTACTCATTCTCAATCACTCAAACTTCATAGTAACATTCTATATTATCAGTTTTTCCTAAATCCAATTATTTCAATATTTAAACACTATTAGTCCAATTCAATCCATTCTAATCATCACATAAACATTACTTAGGGGTATTATCATTCTATACTATTCCAACTCAAATTTCTGAAGTTGCCTACATGTTTAGGACATCATCCTACTCATTCTATATTAAGTATTTTAATCCTAGCAGCGATTATAGAATGGTATACTTTCATATAGACATTATAATCAATGTAGATAATTCCCACTCACTAATCTACACCTCCAAGCCCAAGAATTCGCTTAATTGCTCTTTGATTCCTCCCTGGCCAGAAACATAGTACTCCAAAGATTCCTGAATTGCAAATAGTTGGTATAATTAGACTCTTCTTCTTGCGCTAATCGATTTAGTATATTTATTTGTTGAATTTGGTTTAGAATTGATAAGGTTGTGAGAAGGCAGAGGAAGAGGGTTTGTAGAGAGACAGAGGAAGAAGATGAAACTGAATTGTATGTGAAAATGAATTTAAAAACTCCTCAATCCCCTTCTTATAATTTAGTACTCGCACTTTTAGTGGCCTTAGGCCTAAATGGCAATTCAAAACCCAACAACTTAAAAGCCACATAACTCTTTCGTACGGACTCCGATCCGGACAAACCAATATATCATTTTGACCAGAAAAACGAGCTTTACACAATGGTATAAATCTCGTTGTCTAATTCTAAAGTTTGTAAAGTATCATTTTGTCCTTTTTATTTAAAATTTCCAAAATTTCCTTAAAATAAATATACCAAATATACGTGGTATTACAATTTTACCAATAAATTTAAAACACATACATATTCATGTGATATGCATTATTATAGGCATTTAGAACCAAATAAATGGTTAAATATAGTTCATTAATTAAGTGAAATAATGCCAAATACATTTGTTTTCTTTCTCATTTACGTCTTTTATTAAGTAACACTATAAATAGTCTAATAAAGTTGCGTTATAGTGTAAAAACATATCAAGTTACAGACTATTTTAGACAAACGATAATTTACTATTACTAGTGTAAGTGTTACCAAATTATCGGTATACCAGTCTTCAGTATACTAGCTGATTGGTAATGGTAACAGTAAGTAATTTTAGCTTACTAGTAAAAATGGTACGATAACGGTATCTGCGAAATGGTAACCATTACCATGACAACCCTACTTGCGATGATTAGGTGTGAATCGTGAAGATCTGAGGAGATACCATCATTCAAGGTGTGTTCTTTTGGCAACATCTTAAGGTAAAATTCTCGTTTTATTCATTCTTATAATCTTTCATTCCTACGATTTCGATCTCTTGCATATCTCATCTGAATATAAGTTTATCTATTTAATTTGAACTAATTCCCTTTTTGTTGTCTTATTTGATAATATATGTTCATAATATTAATTTGATTTAGATCCATTTTGTGCTTGATGTGCACGTAGAAGTGTATATTTTTACTTCCATATTTAATCTTCTTTTAATTAAATAAATGAGCATATTAGGGTATTTTACATGTTTAAACGAAAATTTAATTTGTTTTCAAATCATCATTTATTCATCTTCATTTGTGGGATAAAATGGGAATTTTGTGTATGGTTTAATTTGAGAAAATTTATTTGCACATTTTTATTTTTATTTGTAGGGAATAGAGTGCAAATACAAAGAGGGTTCATGAATGAATGCATGCACATATGTTGAAGGCTAATGAAGAAAGGAAAATAAAAAAATTCATGCGACATGGAGGAGCCCACATACCCACTACCATATGGTTCATAATTAAAAGCACATGTACATGTTAATGGAGGCTTAAAGGTATGTTAGTGGGGATTAATTATTTCCCTAATGATTACTTAAAGGTTACACTTTCTTAAGGGCATTTTAGGTTGTCCCCTGAAATATGAATTAGGGTTTTAAGCATGTAAAAATAGCCATTATGTTTCATGTAACCATCTTCTTCTTTTCATGCAATATTGTAGCCACAAATCAAAGTTAAATAAAAATTTCCTGAATGGCTTCTTAGCCTTGTTTTTATTCATGCAATTTTTATTTATACTTTCTTTTCATGCTCCTTTTATTTTATGCTCTCTCTTACTTAGTTTGCACTTCTTTTGTTTAATGTTAGTAGCATTGATTTAATTCTTGTAATTATTTAAGTTTTATTTCATCCAAGTAGTTAGCTCCCTTTTCATTTAATTAGCTCTCATTTTTATCCTCCTTTATGTTGAAATCATTTTATGTTAATATATTTTCAAATATGAGTAGCTAAACCCCTTCAATTTAGGGGCAACGAAGCTCTTTTGAAGCATATTAAATTAACATAATGATTTCATTTGCAATCTCTCTTATGTGCTTGACGGAAAGTATGAATGATGGTGGTTTATGTTTCTTTTTATTGAATTTTGATAGCCTATGTTGACATCTCAAATAGGCTATGCCTAACTCCATTTAAAACATAAGCTATTTGTTCATTTGCTTGAGTGAGTTTGATAATGAAAGTCAAACTAGAATCAAAATTTAATGGTCTATGTTACTAATTAATAGTAATTAGATCATGCTTAAAGTAGATTTTATTTTTAATTTCATGTCAATTTCAAGAGTTTTGATAAGTGGATTTGAATGGTGTGTTAGAATTTGATGATTTAAGTTGTGCTAATTAATAGCACAAATAAATCATACTTATAATAAGCACATCTATCATTTCTACTTAATATTTTAATGAGAGATTATAAATGAATTTTGTGTTGATTTATATGAATGATTATAAGTGGATTTGCCTCTAGATTATTCCTTAATCACATAGTTTTATTCACCTTTGCTCTAGTTTATTTTCTATAATTCTTTTTAGTTTAAAATCACTTCAAAACTTTGGGCTAATTTGATTGAGTGTTATTAGAATTTAATTCTTTCCATGTGGATTGACCCATACTCGCATATGTACAATGATTGTATGCCGCGTGCTTGTGGTTTTTATAACCATTGTATTTTTTACGATGGTTTTCTAATCGATAGAAATTTCCTTCGTTATCAACAGTGCTACCCTCTTTTGATTACATGTCTGTATTCTTAACATTAGAACTATGACATACTACATCTCATTTAATTAGTTGCTCATGATATACATATATAGTTTAGACTTGAAATTTTACCATGAATTTATATATGCCTAAGTTGTCTTCTTTGTTCATGTTCTAGAAACTATTTATTTATGTGATTTTTTTTGTTTCAACTCAAATAAATTACATATGCAACGACCGATAGTTTTGGCAATTAAAAATATTAAATTTAATAAGACTTTGGAATTTAATATTGTCAGAAATTAAAATTTATGATTTATTAATGTGAATTTTATTAAGTTATAAATCTTGACCTTAAGAAAAAAATCCTAAAACAACTAATTTTAATGAAATGGAAGGCGGTAACGCGTATTTGAATATAATTTAATAATGTTGTTTGAATGTAATTGACAACTGTTTTAATGAAATTCCAATCCATGGTAATAATAAAGGTAAATAAGGAATAAAATAAATGATGTATCAAATGGTGGAATTTTATGCTATTTAATTGAAATTGGTTTTAATATAGAATATGAAATCAGTTATGTGGTAAGTAATTTATAATCCTTGTTTGTAAACAATAGATGTATAAATGCGTTTAAATTACTTAAAGGTAAATATTGTTTTATTATTCATCTTATTATTAAATCCGTTTTGAAATCAATTTGGCAATCAATTGGAATTAGTTTAATTAAATATTGTAGTTGATTTGAAATAGACGTTAGCTGTTGAACGATGAGTGTAATAAAATGGAAATTTATGTTTAATTAATACATAAGGTATTTTAATAATAATTTAAATCAAAATAAAAGAATTTGTTTGAAATTTAAAATATAATGAACGGATTTTATTACTGTTGTAATTAAATATTGGAATTAATTTAATATTTAAATCTTGGATTTAACATGGAAAATTGTATTTTAAAAGATTATTAATTCCTGTTTAATCAAGAATGATGATAGAAACTTTAAATTTATAATTTAAAAGTGATTAAACCAATTTAATAATAATTCGGTTAATTAACGTGTAAAAATAAGTATAATTTGATTTTTAAAGCTAACTTCTATATACAATAGAATTAGGGTTTTAAATTAGTTTCGTTGAGTTTAAAAATTTGAAAACCTATATTTCGACATATAGGATGACCTACTTTCGTTACGGGAACGAAACGGGCTTTTCGGGTATTTGTTATTGCTTTGACCCAATCTATCTGTTCCATCCATTCCTATTCAATCTTTGTCTATATATATGTCGTTATAAACCCTAGCAGCTTTCTATTTTATTTTCTGTACATACATTTCAGTTCTAATCTACTCCTTCTCAATGGTTATTATCCCAAAACCCTAATTACTGATTCAAATCAAATCAAAAAATTCAAACTGCTCCAATCCTATCATATAATATATCGTCGTGAAGCTCTCAACGAATGGAATTAGCGCCTATAATTCATTTTTCAATTGGAGGCTTCATTTGTTCAGATATCAGCGATTTATTGTTGGCCATCCATCGACTATGTTTGATTTAACGGCGGATCGTCGACCATTCGACGATCGGGAAGAACTGCTGCGTAGAGGCGGCCAAGACGAGTTCATCCATCGGCTTGGATCATCGTATATATGCAAAAGATCACCAGATCTGGCGATGGAAGGCGGCGGTGGTGGAAAGTCATAGGCAGTGGCGTAGTGCGCCGCGTGGTCATGGTGGGTGCGGCTGGCAGCGCCAGTGATGGTGGTGGCCTCTGATCTGAACGGTTAGGGGTTGGAGAGGATGGTATATATGTTTATGCCCTTAGTTTTAATTTAATTTAAATTTAAATTTCAAATCTTCTAACATTCATAACTTTGGCATACAAACTCCAATTGACGCGCTGTTTTTTTCGTTGGACTCATATCGAAATTCCGGACAACAGAAGACTAGTTTGGTTGAATTTGGAGACTGTTGAAATTTTGGACTTTTATTGGATTTTTAATGGGCTGTAAATCAAAGGTGAGTGATTTAACCCACTCATGCAATACTAAAATTTCTTATGTTAGTTAAATCGAAATTATGAAGTGATAAAATTCTATTGACCGTTGTTTGGTAGTTTAAATTGACATTTAAATTAATTTGAATTTTATATTGAATTAAATTAACATATAAATTAATATTGAATTTAATTGCTAGTTAAACACCGACAATTGATAATTAGTAACTGTTATGATATACCGGTTGATTTGGATGTTGATTGTAATTGAATGTCTATTGATTGATATGTTGGATGTATGGTTGTTATTTATTTTGATATATCATTATTATTATCCTATTTATTATTTGACATCCTATAAATTGTCATTTGAATTATTTCAAATAAACTAAGGAATAGGTTGAAATGATATATACCTACGTCATTTAATTTTTGGTTGAAATGATATATATCCATCCTTGTAATTAAAATTTAATTAACAGATCAGTTAGCCATAGTGTAGAAAATTATATACGGACACCGGATTGGTTAATTTAAATGGTTCAAAAATCTTATATTTGAATTGGTTTAAATGAGATTTTTTTAAAGAAAATAAAATTTGGATTTATATGAATTTAAATTATTTTCTAATACGAGATTTGAAATGTTGAAATTGAAACTGTTTAAATGAAATTGTTTAAGGATTAATTTGAAAGCTTAAATTGAAACTGAGATATGATTTGAATTTATCGAAAGTGAATTATTTGAAAGGTTTAATTTTTAATTTAAATATTGAATTTACTTTATTTAAAATGGTTTAAATTGTTATTTCCAAGTTTGGACGTAAAATGGATTCAAAATGAGAATGTGAATTGGAACTTTATGCCTTTGAATAGAATTTTTTAAATTGAATTTGAAATTAAGTTTAAAATCGTTAAATTGAAGTTGATTTAAATGGAATTTTGGATATGAAGTTGACTTGAAATGGGAAGTTGAAAATTAAATTCGTTATGATTTGTAATTTGAACCTTATTGTGAAAGAAAGAAACAGTTTTAATATAAACTATTTTAATATATAGACAATTTTCATAATCAAATTATTTTAATATATACACTATTTTAATTATCCAAACTAACTTTCAATATTCAAACTATTTTAATTATTCAAAACCATTTTCAATATTCAAACTGTTTTAAAGGGGGAACCATTTAGATTTAAATCATTGATTTAAATATGAATGTTTTGATATGAAGGTATAACCTATTTTATATTCGAAATGATTTTGAAGTGAATCTGATATTTTGATATGAAATATGACTTGTTCTTGAAATTTAAAAGAACCAACCGGTGTGAAAACTGACGTTTGGTTGTTAAAGGGACCAGAGCCAAATATTGGCATACTCTCTATCAATACATGAACCACTTTAACAACCGTGTACGTGGTAGATGTTATCCATAATGTTGAGGTTGAATTGGCGGCGTTTGCTGGATTTAAAGAAAGAGAACGATGATGGATAGACCCCAACACTTGTGTCAATTGGAAATGACTAAAACAGGACGACTTGTCCTGACCATTGAGGCTAGCTATCTCTAGCGACATCTATTCTTTGTATTACTATATTGATTTTGACTCGATTGGTGCACCTTGATTTGATTATGGGATGGATGTTCGTGGTGAGCCGTTGGGGTTACCACTAGTCAGGCGACTCGAATTGGTAGTATCCTACCTTACGCAATGCCTCACGTGCATTGTCATACTTTTATCCTTATATGCAACCACTACAATTTTGTTTTAGTATGGTACTTATAGGGGACTCACTGGCTACCGACGTTACTAGTTGTGTTACAGGACCTGCATAGACTACCTGCTTAAAAATGTGTTAAGGGGGATCAATGTAAAGCCTTAACGCTATTTTAATTCTTTACTTTACTGATAGACACTACATATATAGCGTATCTTACTACATATAGATAGTTTGGCGGATTCTTAGGAGATGAAAAATCCCATAACCTCTCTTAAGTTATTGCACTCACGTTGTACACTTGATAGGAGATGGAAAATCCCTTAAACGTCTTTACAGCTATTACACTCATATTTTACTTGCTATTGATTTAACTTACATAAGGACTTTTAGTTCTGACTCGAGTGTTTTGTCTTTTCATTACGCTCGGGTTAGCCTGAGTATTTTGGTGTTGAAGACATTATTCCTTGAAGATGAAGATGGAGTTTGATAGACCGTATTTACTATTATTATTCCACTGCACTATTTTGGCATGTTTGTTGATTGTACTCTGATTATGTTGTAAAAGTTGTGTAATCAAATGTATATTGTAAAACAGCTTCATGAACTATTTATTTGATTATTATATTTCGTCATTCCACTACGAGATTTTGTGTTTTACTTTCCTTCTTTTCTCTTACTTTCTTATTAAACCACATTGACAATCCTCCTTTTTGAACGATTTGAGTTAGACATGTGCGGTTTATTATCGACTGTAATCATCCAAAAAGGTGGGTCGTCACAGTTGGTATCAGAGCTTTGGTTTAGAGATACCTTATCCTGTTGAGGTTAACTCATTAGAGATAGGATTATTAATACCCTAGAATGGGTTTGAGTGTGTGTGTGTTTGTGTGTGTGTATATATATATATATAAAGGAGAATGTATTTGTTAGTGCTATAAAAAAATGTTTTTGTATTGTGCTAATTTGGTCTGTTGAGTATTTATGAATTCCGGTAGGTACATAGGACTCTATGGCATCGATGGGGATTTATAAACACTTGAACAGAGTAAACCAACACAATATTGTTTTTAAAATTGGTAAATGAAATAATTTTACCTAATATTATATTTTGTATATAAAAGAATATATAGTTGTATGTGATATGTTTGTTTGTTAGAAAGTGAACTCTTATAAATAGGTTTATTAATTTTGATTTACAAATAAAATAAATTTATATTGAAAATTAGAGAACATAAATTCTGGTGTTTTGAAAATTTATTTTCAAAGATTTTTGGAAAAATAATATTAGTATTATTTGGAAGTATTTTCGGATAGAATATTTTCAATGGGATTTGAAAGAAATGTTTCAAAAGAATTTTTAAAAGGAAATAAGTTATGTACTCCCCTCTTCTGTCGTTGGAAAATAATTTCGGTGATGATCGCGACATCATCGACGTTCATTTTCGAGTTTCAAAGTGGGAAGACTATTACAGTAGCTTTGCTACACATTTGTTTGATAAACAAATTTTGATTTTAATTTCCAATATGAGTTGATATACAAAAAATATAAGTATATATTATTTCAAAATGATTTGAAATGAAACCCAGTATTTAGTTCTTAAGTTTTATGTTAATTAGTGATTTTCAATTATTGAAATGAAATGGAATTTTCGATGATTTTAAAATGGTCAGAAATTTCCAAATTGAAATCTGAAGTTAATGCTAAGTGTTTAATGAAAATTTAAAAAATTGAAGTTTGTAACTTGTAAATTAAAAGATAATGGAATATTACACAAGTAAAAACTTAAGTAATAAAAAAATGTTTCAAAAATGAAATTATGTCTGAAAATAAAGAATTAGGATGTACAAGACATATTATAAACTTAAAGTTAATGTTTTGAGTTGCTTTATAATTAAATCGAATAGTAAAAATTGAATACTATTTAAGTAAATGATTATAAACTTAAAAAAATACTAAAATGATTCATTAATGAATATTAATATTAAATGGAAATTAAGTTGTATAAGTAAATGAATGTGAGTTAAACTGCAAAGAAACATGTGTAATACTTTAAGAATTTATTCATTGATTATTTTAAATATTGAATGGGAAAAAATTTCTTTATGGAAGTAAATGAATGTATATATTAATAAAAGATATTCTTGTATGAATGAATGAGATTTAAAATAAATGAAAAGTAAATAATGTGTAAAAATAAACCAATAGAATAAAATATGTAAGTTGTGCGTAGATCATTTTATTCGCATAACTGTTCTGATTCAGATTCGAATACATGATTTGTAGTAATTCACACCAGTCCGAGATATGATTTTTCGCTCAATTTGTGACGGCAAATGTGACGACCACCTCTATACTCACGCTAGCCAAGGACACTACGGGGTAATGCCATCAACTAGCACGAAGAATAAAGCTGTTGAGGAGCGACCATCTGTGTAATTGCTTTGTGCGAGTACCGATATGTCAGATAATATAACTTACATTTCATTTCAAGAGGAAATCCGACATACCAAATACAAACTCAAAGCTACCACACAGTGGCTATGTGGACTTCAAAAATAAATATAGAAATAAGAATAACACAAATCAGTCACAGATATTCATATCACTAAGACGGAAACAAATATGAATATATCACATAAAAGTGTACATCAAAGTAGTGGTCAAACTAGATCCACTACATCACAAAAGAATAGATGCAAGTGCTAGACAAAAGAATAAGTATACAACAAGGAGTCTCTATCTCAAATGTATACTAACAAAAACTACTATGTCAAAGTAGTTAGCCAAAAGTCAGGTGCGGACCCTGATAAAAAGTCAAGCAGAAGCACCTGAAATACCTCGGTCTGACCCGAGTATTATTTAAGAAGAAAATAATAAACGGATCAGTCTAGCTATAAATATCATATAAAATGAGATAGGATAAGAGATATGACTAAAAACGTATGATAACAAAAATGCCATACTGTGACAAGTATACATCAAATAACAACAAAAATCATACAATATCTCAAGAATCTCAAAGCACCAAAAAGAATGTCATATTCTTTAAATTATTCACCAAAACACAAATATTGACAAAACATATCAATGCCAACCGCAAAAATCGGTGAAACACAAATTCTAGAAATCATCAACTAGAAATCCATAAATCACAAAAGGGGGAAGGCCTATCACAAACGGGAGCATAAAAACTCACCAACACGTGCATCACAAATGGATCGCTAACCCATGGTCGCTAACCATAGAGCCGGTGCAACGACATAGTACAGCGAATGCCCGAGGAACCTGAAACTCAAATAATCCAGAACATCGACGTAGTACAGCGTTACGCTCGATGAACCAAACTCCAATAAGTCGGAACAACGACGTAGTACAACGAACGCCCGATGAACCTTACTCAAATAATCCGAAACAACGGCGTAGTACAGCGAACGCCCGATGAACCAAACTCCATAAAAACCATAGGTCGCTAGCCTATAAAAAAAAATGAGACAAAGCTCAATAGAACTGGGTACAGTCCCCCACGCAGACAAAAAGACATCGCACATCGCTAGTCTAAACCATAAAATGATCATCATCGATCATCAAGAAGTGTCAATTACACTAAGCTAGTAAATAAATGAGTTTAGCTTCATGTCCCATAACCACTGGCTTAACTTAAATATTTACGAACAAATTGTAGATTTCCACTCGAAAATTGTCACAAGATTTCAATCGAACAAGTCTAAGAATTAACCGACAAAGTAAATGCAAGCGTTTCATACCACTTGTTTTGCTAAGCCGTTTAATTAGATTTCTCATACGAATGAGGTAAAGGTTTGTATATACTAATAGATTGGAAAACGGATTTATAAACGAGATTTGTATTAAAAATAGAGTTGGAATCATCTTTGTGAAAGAGTTTGAATATTTATTACTAGTATAGGAAACCTTTATATTTTAAAGTGACAAATCACAAAAATGATTGTAGAAACAATCAATCACCAAAATCCACATTTGACGATGTGAATTAAAACCATAAAAATCGATACCGAATCCATCAAAATGGATATTCCTAAAAATCCCGAAAAAGAAGTCATCAAAGTCGATAAATGATAACAACAATTCGGATCCTCAAAAATCGATTAAAAATCGGAGAACCCGCACAAAACTGCCTAAAATAGGCAAAAAGCACATCTCCCAGATTCAGTCGACTGAACCAGAAGGTCAGTCGACTGATACAAGGTCATAAACTCTCGGGTTCCTGGTTCAGTCGACTGATACTAGGCCAGGAAACATTCGGTTCCCAGTTTCAGTCGACTGAACCAGAAGGTCAGTCGACTGATACAGGGCCAGAGAATTTTCTGGTCCCAGATTCAGTCGACTGACCTTCTGGTTCAGTCGACTGAACTGCCAGTTGCAGTATTTTCAGTCTAGCCCCATGAAGGGAAAAAATCCAATGGAAGTGATCGGACGAGCAATGGAGACTAGGGATTTATGCCAAGTGACAACCCAGCCTTATAGGCTCTTCGATACACCCAAACAACATGTTAAAACATCAAAGATAGGATTTTTAAAGTTTTGACTTCAAAACGCCAAAAATTGGAATATTCATCAAACTAATTCAATTCAAAAGCTAATGAACAAGGAATAGATGTTAGGAATTACAACCTAACAACTATCAAAGATATAGACATAGACATAGATGTGAGTTCAAAAACTCACCTTTTAAACCCAAAACAACAAATGAGAAGCTTTAAAACAAAGGAAAGACCAATTCCTCCTCAACTTCAACTCAAGAAGCTCCAATCTAAGCTAATAAGCAAATATTTCCTAAGTTAGGTTATAGGAATTTCTGAAATTGAAGAGAGATAGAGATGGAGAAGATGAAGAGGATGCTTACCTAAGCTTCACCTTGATTTTGGACTTGAATTTGAGTTTCCTAAACAAAACTAGGGTTTAGGAATTTCCATTTCCCTTTCTTTCCTCCATTTTTCTTAAAAGCTAGAGTGTTAGGAAATAGAATGAGTGAATGGATGAAGAGGAGTGGAATTGGGTTATTTGTTAGGTTGGTGGGCTGAAACCCAAAGCCCTAAATGAAAATATCAAAATTTTACTCAACTCCAAACATATCGATGTTTATACTCAAAAAGGTCGCAAACGCCATTTTGGACTCAATGGAAGTGGCCTCGAGTCCTAATATGACTGTTTGCAAAAAGTGACATTTCAGACTTTAATCCGATTAACGATGCTATATTTAAATATACAATCGTAAAATATGTGGGTTGTTACAGACTCCCCTCCTTAAAGAAATTGCGTCCTCGCAAGAATTAAGAGGAAGATAAAAAGTAACAACCATATGAAGGCATAACAACACAAAAGAAGAAATTTTGAGATGAGAAGTTCACCATTAAGAGCACGAAAGAGTAAGTCCGGATGTGTTTGCGCGATGAATTCTCAAGATTCCCAAGAGCAATCCTTAGGATTTGAGGACCATTAAACTTTCACAAGAAGAACATCTTTATTTTGAAGGCGTTTAACCTCCGAAGTAATGATACGAATAGAATGTTGCTCATAAGTCAAATTTGGTGAAACTTCCATTTCTTCAATTACACCGGGCTCAAGAATATAATTGGAATCACGAAGGCATTTCCGTAGTTGAGAGACGTGGAATACGCCATGAATAGCAGAAAACTGAGCCGATAATAAAAGGCGATAAGCCACGGAACCAATACGTTCGGTGATGGGAAATGGACCAACATATCGAGGTGCTAACTTTCTCGATCGACTGAAACACACAACACCCCTCATAGGTGAAACACAAATGAACACCAATAAAATCTAGACCTAAAACCAACTTCTCACCAGCTTCAAGCCAACACGAAGGAAATCGGCATGGCCTTCCGTAGAGTGCCTCGAAAGGTGCCATACCAATACTAGATTGGAAGCTATTATTGGAAGAAAACCCACGAAGAGAAATATGATTTTCCCAACTTCCACCAAAATCAAGAACACATGCACGAAGGAGATCTTCAAGAGTTTGATTCACACGCCCGGTTTGTCCATCGGACTGAGGATGATAAGCGGTGCTAAAATTAAGCTTTGTTCCCAAAGCTTTTTGAAGACCTTTCCAAAAATCCACTAGTAAATAATGGATCACGATCGCTAACAATAGAAGTAGGAACTCCATGCAATTTAACAATTTCTTTGACATAGAGTTTAGCCAAAAGAGGTACGGTCCAAAAGAGAAGGATGAGCCTCAAGGCTACACAAACAAGAGACGAACATGAATCGGATTCACGATCTCGAATCTCACAAGTGGACAAAGTCTCGAGATCACTCCATTCGGATATCATCATGGAAACAACCGCTTGTTGCTTACGACTAAAGGCATCGGCAACTCGATCGCCCTTTCCGGGGGTATAAAGAATATCAAAATCATAAGATGCAAGGAACTCGAGCCAACGTTGTTGACGCAAATTAAGTTCCTTTTGAGAAAATAAATACTTCAAAGATTTATGATCGGTGTAGAGTACAAATTTCTTTCCCAAAAGATAATGTCGCCAAATTCTAAGAGCGAAAACAATGGCCGCGAGCACTAGATCATGAATGGCATATCTAGTCTCGACAAGCTTTAATTGTCAAGAAGCATATGTGATAATACATTCCCTTTGCAAGAGAATGACACCCAAACCAATACGATTAGTATCGGTACAAACAATAAAGTCTTGGTTCTCTTCGGGAATCGCAAGAATAAAAGCATCGGAAAAGAGTTCTTTTAATTGATCCTCTTTCCCGAAAAGCTAAGACATTCAAAATTATAATTAACTTTATATATTCATCTTTTTAGAAAAAAATTTAACTTATTACAAGAATTTACTGTGTTTGACTGTCTCATCATAGCATTTAGGAGATTCCTATCGATAACGTTGATCAAGCGCATCGACCAGAATTCTTAAAGCACTCAATGGGCAAAACAACACAAAACCATCTTCTATATGATAAACATGTCTCTTAAAAAAAATTTATGAATATTCTTGGCTCGTTTTAAGAACAAAATCCAATCATACTTATAAATATATTATTAAAAAGATTTGCAAAGTTTAAATTGTTTTCATCCATAATCAATGAATACAAGGATAAACTCATCGAGATATCCATAGAATACTCGATTCGTAAGATGGATGAAATAAGCTGGAAGGTTCGTCAAACCGAATGATATAACGAACCACTCATAAGAATCATAACGAGTGCAGAATGCGGTAAGTGGAATGTTACTCTCCGCAACTCGTAGCTGATGAAAACCGGTGGCAAGGTCGAGCTGAAAAGACCTTAGCACCACTCAATAGATTGCTTAGGTGATAATCCTAAGACAAGCTCAAATATACCAGAAAATTCACAAACTACTTGAATGAGAGAAATAATACCTTCCTCATCAAGTGGGTTTAAAGAATAAAATGATGTCACCGAATTGGAAATCAAAATCATTAAGAACCATATAAATCTGCTTAACAGATTGAGGACGTCGAAGATATATAGTCCGCTCAGGACATAGGATGTGGGCTTCATAATGATCAAACCAATCCTTTCCAAAAAATCAATTTCGAAGCCTAAGTAACGCATAACATGCAAATCGGCTCGACAAGAATAATCTCATAAAATAATCTCGAAATTTTCACAATGTAAACTGAGTGTTGCGGATCCACCAACCGGATTTGCAATTCTCGGTGAAGTCATCAAGCCCATAATATTTAAAGAAAAGAATCAACAAGTTCTTTTGATATAAAAGAGTGGGATGCACCCGTATCAAAAGAAATCAAATAGGAAGATCACGAAACAAAATAATGCCATCAAGGATAGAAGGAGAAATACCTTGGCCAAGAGAAGTGTTACTAGGGGCTTGCACAACATTCAACTCTCCCTCTCTCCTACTTTGGAGTATGGGACATGTAGATATAAGATGGCCCGAACTTTTGCAATAACGACAAAAAAAGGTTTTGGACACTCATTTTCATAGTGGTCCGTAGAACCACAATTGTAGCATCGTCCACGACTAGAGGTAGGAGTCTTTGCTACCGAAGTTTCTTGCTTCCCTTTTTTGTTGGGATTAGGGCCTATGAAATTAATAGGCCTCTTCATGTTATTGTTGAACTTCTGTTTGGCACCCACAACTTCAACATCACTTTCTTTATCGGCCTCTTCAAGTCGAAGAGATATCTATAAGCTGATCGAAAGAAACTTCTAGTTTCAGAAGTAAAGGCTTTTTGAGGTTCTTATTCAACCCATAGACAAATCTCTGATTTTTCTTCAATGGTGTATTAATATATTCGACCCCATATTTAGAGAGAGATTCAAAAGATGCGACGTAATCCATCACAGAAGATTCACCTTGAACAAGGTCGATAAAGCGCCGAGCTAAAGTTACTTTTTCAGCTTCCGGCACAAACTTCAATTCGAATCTTTCCCGGAATTTCCCCCAAGTAAGATCCGCTTCGATAATCTCAGAAACCAAAAGCTCATACCAATCTAATGCTCTTTCTTGGATCATGCTAGAAGCCACTAGGACTCGATGAAGATCAATAAGATTCATGCGAGAAAAGATGCGGTCGCACGATCTAAGCCAAGCTTGGATTTCTATAATGCTTTCGAATCCCTTGAATGGCCTTCCAACCAAAGCGGTATAATCTCTGCACAAGCGTGCAAACCCGAATTTAGGGTGAGTAGGCACTGGAACGGGTCCGGCAGCTTGGGCATTGTTCACAAGATCTAAAAGTTATTGAGCTAACATAAATACTCCATCCTGAGGAGTAGCACTGGATTGACCGGCACTAGGATGGCCAGATCTAACCATTTCTCTTCTTTAAGAAAGAAAGAAGAGGAAAAGGTTATTCACAGAATGAATATCAAACAAACTTGATTGATAAAACAAGGCATCATAAAAAGAAATAGGATAGAACGGTACTGTAACGACCCCAAATTTTCTATCTATTTAAATTTATAATTAATTGTATTTTTGAACAAAAATAGTGAAATAAATTTATTAAAGGTGATGCGAGTTGCCCCGGATTCAAGTAGATTCTGTAGAAATTATTTTAATTTTTAAATATGTGTATATGTATTTAATTTGGATTTGAGATAAATTGTAAATAAATGGTTTAATAATAATTTATAATAATAATAATAATACATATTATAATTGATGGTGAATAATAATTTGAATTTAACAATGTTAATATAAGGTAATAAATATTAAAGGGAAATAAATAATTGAGTATAAATAGAAATAAATGAGGGATGAACTATAAAAATAAAAGTAACACTTAAATAAAATCTAACAACAAATATAAAATAAATATTTAAGCTAGACATAAATTAGTTAAAATTCAAACAACATATTTAAAATAATATTGTAAAGTGATAAAAGGAAGCAAGCAAGGAATAAACAAAACAAATCTGTACATACATATTAACAAATAATATGAGCTTGTAAACAAATTAGAAGACATACATTTATTAACATCTTCTCAAATACACCAAACTTGTCTCTCAGCCGAGTTAATATGCAAGTCTCAATATATGAAGGCAAGGACAAGTTCAATTTTCCAGAAGCAATATGTACATGAAGAAAGCATGGGTGGGCTGCAATACAATATCTTTGATATTGTACTAAACAAATCTAATCTCCTCCAGCTCATAATGTATAAACAAGTTTATATATTCAAGTATAGTTTGTACAAAAGTCATTAATGCAAGTACACAAGATATCAGCCGAGCTAACAACAAAAATAAAATAACATAACTAAAAATAAGTTTGTAAATAAAATAAGAAACAAAAGTACCTCCCCCTATCTTCTCAGCCGAAATGCAAAGATATCAGCCACCAACACTATATTTTCAGCCAACACAAACATTTTCTCAGCCCCCAAACGAAAAAAATCTCTGGTCATATTTGTACTAGAGAAGAAATAATATATCATTTTGTACCAAAACCATATAATAACCTGTACAAATATACACCCTGTACACCATATTTCTTCTGCAAGCTTTATTCTATACATATCAACATTTCATTCCATTTTCGTTCCATTCAAACGAACTAAGAAAAACCAGAAGTGTTGTTACTTATTTATCAAACAAACATCCACTTGAACGGTGAACAATCAAAGGAAAACAAAAACTGAGATCAAGAGGGCTTCCAGCTAACCAAACTTTCTGGAGATCAGAATGATCAGGGTGAGTAACACCACTTTTAAACAATTGAAAGTATGAATCTGTTATGGATATGTCTGTGAATAAGTATGAATTCTCTGTGAATAGGTATGAAAGTATGAGTAACACTATTCTCTATGGCTATTCTTCATATATGGCCTCTGTCTAGGATTTTAACACTAGATTTGATTTAAAAATCATTTCCACCTAATCCACTCGATGTTTAAACTTAGTACAAAAACAAAGACTGTTTGTTTAATCATAGCCTGAAACTTAAGTTTTATTTAAGTTGAAGTAGATGCGTATCTTGCTCTGGAAATTCAAAATAACAGAGGAATTTCAATATAAAGGAAAATGTAATCATCCTAATTTATAAATGCAAGAATATAAACTGAAACATCATGCAAAAACTTGATTTTTAAGAATAAAGTCATAATTTCTAGTTGGGAATTGAAGCTGCAGTTCTTGTTTAAACAAAAATTGGATTTTTGCCAAATTCTGATGATCGATCGATTCGTGAACGTCGAGGTTGTTGGTGGAGATAGAGGAGCCTACGGGGCTTGCGAGAAAAATAGTGGTATAGTGTGCAGTTGGACGCGGTGGCAACGGCGAGCATTTCAAGTTTCTAAACCTAGTTTTTGTAAAGTCGAGAACTTTGTCTCGTTCGTCGTCTGTAGATGATCGAGTGTTCCCTGTCTTTGAGAAATGGTTGCGGGGGTATTGGAGAGGCCGTGACCGGAGGCGTTGATTTTCTGGTGGTCGAGGCGGTGCGAACAGCATGTTGTCAGGTCTCGAGGTGAGGCGCTTTCGAGTTTTCCAGGTTTCGAATCTTCATTCGAAATTCGATCTCAGCGACATGACGGAGTTTCGACGATCGGAGTTTGGTACAGGGATGGATTTCGACTTGCTCGATATAGCGATGACGACCGGAGGTGATGATTGACGATGTGCATGTGCACGGTGCACTATTTTCTGATGGGCTGTGCTGTTGGATTTTGGGGAGGTTACAGGATTTTGGTTGCCTCGTATTGGTCTCGGGAAATCTAAGTTTCAACTCGAAGCAGAGCAGGATCTAACTCGAAGTCGTTGTGGGGTTTTTGAACTCGAGTTTTACTCGGGTTAAATTATGGTTTGCTCGAAGTTTTTGGGGGTGAGACTCGATGCAGCTGGGGAGGCTCGAGTAGATGCTTTGTTGCATATTCCAGAACCTGTTCAATCTTCTGAAGCTTAACCTTAAATTATGACAAAGTTAAACTAGGTTAAATTAAAAGTTAAGTTTAAATTAAATAGCTATTAAAAGTAATTTATTTCAAAACGGATGTTTAAATTTGATTTTGATAAAATTCTTTTAGTTAAAAGTTAAATGATTGTTTTAAAACTTGAAATTGCAAGTAAAAAAATGTAATGTGATTTAAAAGCTAAAAAAAAATTTAAGTAATTGAGTTCAAAGGTTTTAAAATGAATTATATTAAAGTAATTAAGTTTAAAGTGGTTTAATATGTATAACCGTTATTTTAAAATAAACTTTGAACTTGATAAAGGTTGATTAATTAATTTATGTGATTAATTAATAAATGTGATTAGTAAATCTATGCGATTAATTAATTAAGGTAATTAATTACTCAAAGATAACTTCTTAACTAAAAAGAATTAAATAAATGATTAAATTGGTTAAGTGAGTCGATTAATCAAATAATCAAAGGATTAATTAATGTAATTAATCAAGGACAATTAATTAAATGGTGAAATTTATAATTAAAGATTAATTACTTAATAATTAAGGGTTGATGAATTTAAAATTAAAGGTTAATTAATTTGTTGTTAAATGGTTAAATAGTAAATGATAATCAAAATAATTTGTAATTAATTAACGTTAATTAACCAGGGTTAGTAATTTACACTCATAAGAAATTTATCTGATTTAAATTTATCAGATATTAATTGACCTTACTTATTGATGTTTGAATTCTATTGAATGATTGGATTGTTTGATATTTCCTGATATATGATGCTCTGTGATATACCCTGATTTATGTTATGATCTGTAATTTATTTATCTGTGATATGTATATCTGTGATTTTTGATGAAAAATAAGCGTTATACTTTATATCGCTTATCGAATGTATTGTCGTATTTGATTTGTGATGATTCATCGTGTTGCACTATTGTGTTAAACCCCTGGACTACACTTTTACACAACACAAATATGGATTTCACATGGAAATCGGTTAAGTCACAGATAATTTAGATTTGATATTTTTGAAATTGAAATTTTAATTTCAATTGATTTTGAAATCGGAAAATGTGGATTTAAAGTGAAAAGCTTTTGAAATAGAATCTCAAAGATAAAAGTTATTTTGAGTAACTTAATCGAGTTGTGAAAATTTAAATAATAAGATTTAAATTTGAATTCAAGTTTGAAATTAAATCTATGATTCGGAAACTAGGGATAAAAGATGATAAATGTGTTTGTATGAATTAAACCATTTTAAAAGTATAAGTTGGGAATTTGAATTTAAACCAAAGATTTTAAACTCGTATGAATGAATCAGATTTCCAAAATGAAACTGTTTGTTTTCAAAGAATAAAAGCTTTCAGATAAGAAATGAAATTCCAGTTTAATTAAAGGAATTTCAAGATTGAATTGGAATTATTTTTCCAAGTTATGAATGAGATTTGTTTTTGAAAACTATGAATTGAATCTGTCTATTTTTAACAGATTTAAAATGATGATTTATTTAGACCATTTGAAATGGAATTGTTTTGAAAGCTATGAGTTAAATCTTTGTTTTAAAGATTTAACGAGTTAAACTGAAATGGAAACTGATTTGGAAAATCTGAAAATGAATCTTTTGTTTAAAAGATTAAAATGTGGAAAATTGTTTAAACCATTGAAGGTTGTTAAATGAATCTTTTTGTTTAAAGATTTGAAAATGGTATTTGTTAAACCATTTGGAAAGGAAATTTGGGTTTAAGTTGTGACTTAATTGAAATCCCAATATCCATATGTTTTTAAAATATTGCGCACATTATTCGGTTTAGCCGGGAGAGGACCTTAGTGTCATATAACCCATTCCGAATAATGATACGTCGTATATGGATAGCATTTGAAGACCGGTGTTGAAGACCGGATATTTTCGGAAAATGAAAGGACAACCTGTCGAATGTCTCTGCATTGAGTCGCGCCGGTATAGAGATTTATATCACTCTTTTGTGACGGGAAATCCGGACGTGATTGGAAATTATCCGGAATTGCAAGGGCTTCGTGAGAAGTGCCTTCGGTTCTGTTCGATCCCGGAACAGACTTGTATGGATACATGTCTGACATTACACTTTGAGGTATAAAGCAGATTTCTTTCAAATACATTTCTGTTGGTGGCGGAGAATTTATTCTCTTAGCTTAACACCCTTCTCTGAGACATACGAGCTCAGAGGTGATGTAGTTGAAGTTATCAGCAATATATCCCAATTTGGTAATGTGACATGCTGAGTGTTGCTGTGTGATGATCAGTGTTTGATCATTTGTGATATGATCATTTGTTTGATCATTTATCTTTGTGATCATAGGTTGATCATCTGTTGACCCAAAGCAGGGCTTTGTGACAAAGCGTAGCTTTGTGGACGAGACTTCGTCGGGCCTCACAAACCGGAAATGGTCGAAACAGGAATGTTGCGGCAAGGTTATGAGGGTCGCGCCCTTTAGGGTATGTCATTTCCTTCTGGAAAAGGGTGGTGTCATGGTATGGAGCCCAGATACTTACTCATGTGGATACACTTTATTATGTGTGATGTTGGTTATCGAGGCCTCGGATAAAGGTCCCAAAGGACCGGGAGGTGGCATATTCGTGAGTTACCTGTTACAGGGGTAACCCGGCTTTGTTGGCAGAGAGCAGTTTGTCTCTCGGGACGTCCCGCCAGAGGCGATCCCATGCGGCGGAAGGAAGTTCCTTAGCTTGACCATTTGTTGGAAATCCATTTCTCCAATACGGAACTTGTACGGTTTTAGTTGTAGAACCTGCCATCTACTTATGGTGGCGCCCCACTGTTTGGATGGTAGCTATAGTAGGCATAGTTCGAAATGTCTATGCTGGCTAAGATTAATATTATACTTTCGAAATGTTTTCTGCACTATGCACTAGTAATAATATCAAGATGATTTTACGTAGTAAGCATCTTTGACTATCATAAGAAGAAATCTCCTCCAATTCTGCATTTGCATTGTGTGTGTGGCGGGAGGTCTTATGGTAGTTTCATTTTCCAAAAGCATTGCGAATTGACTTTAAAATTCTGTTGTTGTTTGTTTTAAAGATAAACTGTTTTTGTTGCTCACACCAGTCCCATGACTGATCCGGAGTTTATTGTTCCCTTCCTAAACTCTAGGTGCTCATAATTTTCCACACGAGCAGTCTAGAGTTGGGTTCTTTCAGATATTCAGATTGAGTAGATTATCTGGAGCTAGCTATGGATTAGAGCACTCTATTGGAGATATTCTATCCGCTGTTGTTGTTATCTTTTCTTTTCCGCTGCTATTTGTTGTATCATATCTTTGATGTATATAGATATTCATTTTATCATTCTGTTGTATCAGATATTGTATATCAATGTATTATTCTTTTCTTCCGCTGTGTTATTTACTTAATTGTGTTATAAGCTCCGGAGAACCAGATTTGGCATTTGAATCTACGGCATTCGAGTACGATGTAAAGTACGGGTGCCGATTTTCGAAGGCCAACTTTTAGGTCTTTACATTTGGTATCAGAGCTAAGGTTGAACTTTAGCTCAGGAGTATAAGACATTAAGTAGCTCATTAGAGATAGAGTGAAGTAAACTCTAGAATGAGTATTCTTCAGATATCCGTCCGAAAGCCTCAGTAAATTCTCTTACTATCCACTGGTAGTAAGTATGAGTGCAAGAAGAGGATGAGATAGAGTACAGGGAAATACGACTATGAATGGTTAATACCCTGCAACAGTGGAAACAAATTTCTCTATCAATCTCTTCGTTCAGCATTTCTTTTCTCAATTTTTCGATAGTTTCTTGTAGATCCAGGAAGAAATTCGATATATAAAAATGGGACATAAACTCCAAATAAGCCAAAATTTTTGTTTGTTTGAATGAATTGGTTGCTTTGTTTGTTCTGGTTGTTATGGTTGACAAATATACTTTGGTTTTAAAAACTGAAAATTTTGAAATATAGAATAATTGACCTATAATTGACCTTAGGATCTTATGTTTTGATTTTGATTTTAATTGTAGAGAACTCGTCGCATAAATAGGGGTGGTGCAATTTTCAAAGGCCGAAGAGTCGGTGACTATGGTTCGTCGAGTAGAGTTCAGGATGATCAGGGTGAGTCATCGGTACAGGGGGGGATACCAGAGGAGCCTGTGGTGCAGCCACAACCCCAGGTAGAAGAACCCAAAGAGGAAGTAGTTGTAGAGCCCGAAGAGGAGGAAGAAGAACCAGAGGAGGCATTTGACGATACAGAAGAATTCGAGGACATGGAAGGACTCGAAGAAAACGAAGAAGAATTTGAAGATGAAGAAGAGTCTGATAGTGAGGTGCCTTCTGTAGTATCAGACGATGATGAGGCGGTTATTTGGGATTTGGATGATGGAGTCGAAGATCAGGAGGGTATAGGACACATTCCCGTAGAGTCTGATCCCGAGGAGGTCTATGAGACGGACAATGAGGCGGAGGTTAGGGAGCTATCAGGACCTGAGAGAGAGAGCTCTGATAGTGATGATCTGTAGTTGGCTAGATAGACTTCTTTTGGATAAGGTGTGTTTACGGATGCGTTTTGGACTTAGCATGTAGTGAATGTTGAATGTTAAAAGGGTAATGTATAATTATAACCTACGTATGAATATTTTAAGTAATGCTTAATGTGGGATATAGTGTGAATTACCTTTAAGAATTCATGTGTTCATTAGTATAGTTTGAGTTGTTCTTAAATTATTTTGTGTGGGTATAATCATGAAACGTGTTGGCAATTTCGAGGACGAAATTCTTTTAAGGGGGGAAGTCTGTAACGACCCCAAATTTTCTATCTATTTAAATTTATAATTAATTGTATTTTTGAACAAAAATAGTGAAATAAATTTATTAAAGGTGATGCGAGTTGCCCCGGATTCAAGTAGATTCTGTAGAAATTATTTTAATTTTTAAATATGTGTATATGTATTTAATTTGGATTTGAGATAAATTGTAAATAAATGGTTTAATAATAATTTATAATAATAATAATAATACATATTATAATTGATGGTGAATAATAATTTGAATTTAACAATGTTAATATAAGGTAATAAATATTAAAGGGAAATAAATAATTGAGTATAAATAGAAATAAATGAGGGATGAACTATAAAAATAAAAGTAACACTTAAATAAAATCTAACAACAAATATAAAATAAATATTTAAGCTAGACATAAATTAGTTAAAATTCAAACAACATATTTAAAATAATATTGTAAAGTGATAAAAGGAAGCAAGCAAGGAATAAACAAAACAAATCTGTACATACATATTAACAAATAATATGAGCTTGTAAACAAATTAGAAGACATACATTTATTAACATCTTCTCAAATACACCAAACTTGTCTCTCAGCCGAGTTAATATGCAAGTCTCAATATATGAAGGCAAGGACAAGTTCAATTTTCCAGAAGCAATATGTACATGAAGAAAGCATGGGTGGGCTGCAATACAATATCTTTGATATTGTACTAAACAAATCTAATCTCCTCCAGCTCATAATGTATAAACAAGTTTATATATTCAAGTATAGTTTGTACAAAAGTCATTAATGCAAGTACACAAGATATCAGCCGAGCTAACAACAAAAATAAAATAACATAACTAAAAATAAGTTTGTAAATAAAATAAGAAACAAAAGTACCTCCCCCTATCTTCTCAGCCGAAATGCAAAGATATCAGCCACCAACACTATATTTTCAGCCAACATAAACATTTTCTCAGCCCCCAAACGAAAAAAATCTCTGGTCATATTTGTACTAGAGAAGAAATAATATATCATTTTGTACCAAAACCATATAATAACCTGTACAAATATACACCCTGTACACCATATTTCTTCTGCAAGCTTTATTCTATACATATCAACATTTCATTCCATTTTCGTTCCATTCAAACGAACTAAGAAAAACCAGAAGTGTTGTTACTTATTTATCAAACAAACATCCACTTGAACGGTGAACAATCAAAGGAAAACAAAAACTGAGATCAAGAGGGCTTCCAGCTAACCAAACTTTCTGGAGATCAGAATGATCAGGGTGAGTAACACCACTTTTAAACAATTGAAAGTATGAATCTGTTATGGATATGTCTGTGAATAAGTATGAATTCTCTGTGAATAGGTATGAAAGTATGAGTAACACTATTCTCTATGGCTATTCTTCATATATGGCCTCTGTCTAGGATTTTAACACTAGATTTGATTTAAAAATCATTTCCACCTAATCTACTCGATGTTTAAACTTAGTACAAAAACAAAGACTGTTTGTTTAATCATAGCCTGAAACTTAAGTTTTATTTAAGTTGAAGTAGATGCGTATCTTGCTCTGGAAATTCAAAATAACAGAGGAATTTCAATATAAAGGAAAATGTAATCATCCTAATTTATAAATGCAAGAATATAAACTGAAACATCATGCAAAAACTTGATTTTTAAGAATAAAGTCATAATTTCTAGTTGGGAATTGAAGCTGCAGTTCTTGTTTAAACAAAAATTGGATTTTTGCCAAATTCTGATGATCGATCGATTCGTGAACGTCGAGGTTGTTGGTGGAGATAGAGGAGCCTACGGGGCTTGCGAGAAAAATAGTGGTATAGTGTGCAGTTGGACGCGGTGGCAACGGCGAGCATTTCAAGTTTCTAAACCTAGTTTTTGTAAAGTCGAGAACTTTGTCTCGTTCGTCGTCTGTAGATGATCGAGTGTTCCCTGTCTTTGGGAAATGGTTGCGGGGGTATTGGAGAGGCCGTGACCGGAGGCGTTGATTTTCTGGTGGTCGAGGCGGTGCGAACAGCATGTTGTCAGGTCTCGAGGTGAGGCGCTTTCGAGTTTTCCAGGTTTCGAATCTTCATTCGAAATTCGATCTCAGCGACATGACGGAGTTTCGACGATCGGAGTTTGGTACAGGGATGGATTTCGACTTGCTCGATATAGCGATGACGACCGGAGGTGATGATTGACGATGTGCATGTGCACGGTGCACTATTTTCTGATGGGCTGTGCTGTTGGATTTTGGGGAGGTTACAGGATTTTGGTTGCCTCGTATTGGTCTCGGGAAATCTAAGTTTCAACTCGAAGCAGAGAAGGATCTAACTCGAAGTCGTTGTGGGGTTTTTGAACTCGAGTTTTACTCGGGTTAAATTATGGTTTGCTCGAAGTTTTTGGGGGTGAGACTCGATGCAGCTGGGGAGGCTCGAGTAGATGCTTTGTTGCATATTCCAGAACCTGTTCAATCTTCTGAAGCTTAACCTTAAATTATGACAAAGTTAAACTAGGTTAAATTAAAAGTTAAGTTTAAATTAAATAGCTATTAAAAGTAATTTATTTCAAAACGGATGTTTAAATTTGATTTTGATAAAATTCTTTTAGTTAAAAGTTAAATGATTGTTTTAAAACTTGAAATTGCAAGTAAAAAAATGTAATGTGATTTAAAAGCTAAAAAAAATTTAAGTAATTGAGTTCAAAGGTTTTAAAATGAATTATATTAAAGTAATTAAGTTTAAAGTGGTTTAATATGTATAACCGTTATTTTAAAATAAACTTTGAACTTGATAAAGGTTGATTAATTAATTTATGTGATTAATTAATAAATGTGATTAGTAAATCTATGCGATTAATTAATTAAGGTAATTAATTACTCAAAGATAACTTCTTAACTAAAAAGAATTAAATAAATGATTAAATTGGTTAAGTGAGTCGATTAATCAAATAATCAAAGGATTAATTAATGTAATTAATCAAGGACAATTAATTAAATGGTGAAATTTATAATTAAAGATTAATTACTTAATAATTAAGGGTTGATGAATTTAAAATTAAAGGTTAATTAATTTGTTGTTAAATGGTTAAATAGTAAATGATAATCAAAATAATTTGTAATTAATTAACGTTAATTAACCAGGGTTAGTAATTTACACTCATAAGAAATTTATCTGATTTAAATTTATCAGATATTAATTGACCTTACTTATTGATGTTTGAATTCTATTGAATGATTGGATTGTTTGATATTTCCTGATATATGATGCTCTGTGATATACCCTGATTTATGTTATGATCTGTAATTTATTTATCTGTGATATGTATATCTGTGATTTTTGATGAAAAATAAGCGTTATACTTTATATCGCTTATCGAATGTATTGTCGTATTTGATTTGTGATGATTCATCGTGTTGCACTATTGTGTTAAACCCCTGGACTACACTTTTACACAACACAAATATGGATTTCACATGGAAATCGGTTAAGTCACAGATAATTTAGATTTGATATTTTTGAAATTGAAATTTTAATTTCAATTGATTTTGAAATCGGAAAATGTGGATTTAAAGTGAAAAGCTTTTGAAATAGAATCTCAAAGATAAAAGTTATTTTGAATAACTTAATCGAGTTGTGAAAATTTAAATAATAAGATTTAAATTTGAATTCAAGTTTGAAATTAAATCTATGATTCGGAAACTAGGGATAAAAGATGATAAATGTGTTTGTATGAATTAAACCATTTTAAAAGTATAAGTTGGGAATTTGAATTTAAACCAAAGATTTTAAACTCGTATGAATGAATCAGATTTCCAAAATGAAACTGTTTGTTTTCAAAGAATAAACGCTTTCAGATAAGAAATGAAATTCCAGTTTAATTAAAGGAATTTCAAGATTGAATTGGAATTATTTTTCCAAGTTATGAATGAGATTTGTTTTTGAAAACTATGAATTGAATCTGTCTATTTTTAACAGATTTAAAATGATGATTTATTTAGACCATTTGAAATGGAATTGTTTTGAAAGCTATGAGTTAAATCTTTGTTTTAAAGATTTAACGAGTTAAACTGAAATGGAAACTGATTTGGAAAATCTGAAAATGAATCTTTTGTTTAAAAGATTAAAATGTGGAAAATTGTTTAAACCATTGAAGGTTGTTAAATGAATCTTTTTGTTTAAAGATTTGAAAATGGTATTTGTTAAACCATTTGGAAAGGAAATTTGGGTTTAAGTTGTGACTTAATTGAAATCCCAATATCCATATGTTTTTAAAATATTGCGCACATTATTCGGTTTAGCCGGGAGAGGACCTTAGTGTCATATAACCCATTCCGAATAATGATACGTCGTATATGGATAGCATTTGAAGACCGGTGTTGAAGACCGGATATTTTCGGAAAATGAAAGGACAACCTGTCGAATGTCTCTGCACTGAGTCGCGCCGGTATAGAGATTTATATCACTCTTTTGTGACGGGAAGTCCGGACGTGATTGGAAATTATCCGGAATTGCAAGGGCTTCGTGAGAAGTGCCTTCGGTTCTGTTCGATCCCGGAACAGACTTGTATGGATACATGTCTGACATTACACTTTGAGGTATAAAGCAGATTTCTTTCAAATACATTTCTGTTGGTGGCGGAGAATTTATTCTCTTAGCTTAACACCCTTCTCTGAGACGTACGAGCTCAGAGGTGATGTAGTTGAAGTTATCAGCAATATATCCCAATTTGGTAATGTGACATGCTGAGTGTTGGTGTGTGATGATCAGTGTTTGATCATTTGTGATATGATCATTTGTTTGATCATTTATCTTTGTGATCATAGGTTGATCATCTGTTGACCCAAAGCAGGGCTTTGTGACAAAGCGTAGCTTTGTGGACGAGACTTCGTCGGGCCTCACAAACCGGAAATGGTCGAAACAGGAATGTTGCGGCAAGGTTATGAGGGTCGCGCCCTTTAGGGTATGTCATTTCCTTCTGGAAAAGGGTGGTGTCATGGTATGGAGCCCAGATACTTACTCATGTGGATACACTTTATTATGTGTGATGTTGGTTATCGAGGCCTCGGATAAAGGTCCCAAAGGACCGGGAGGTGGCATATTCGTGAGTTACCTGTTACAGGGGTAACCCGGCTTTGTTGGCAGAGAGCAGTTTGTCTCTCGGGACGTCCCGCCAGAGGCGATCCCATGCGGCGGAAGGAAGTTCCTTAGCCTGACCATTTGTTGGAAATCCATTTCTCCAATACGGAACTTGTACGGTTTTAGTTGTAGAACCTGCCATCTACTTATGGTGGCGCCCCACTGTTTGGATGGTAGCTATAGTAGGCATAGTTCGAAATGTCTATGCTGGCTAAGATTAATATTATACTTTCGAAATGTTTTCTGCACTATGCACTAGTAATAATATCAAGATGATTTTACGTAGTAAGCATCTTTGACTATCATAAGAAGAAATCTCCTCCAAATCTGCGTTTGCATTGTGTGTGTGGCGGGAGGTCTTATGGTAGTTTCATTTTCCAAAAGCATTGCGAATTGACTTTAAAATTCTGTTGTTGTTTGTTTTAAAGATAAACTGTTTTTGTTGCTCACACCAGTCCCATGACTGATCCGGAGTTTATTGTTCCCTTCCTAAACTCTGGGTGCTCATAATTTTCCACACGAGCAGTCTAGAGTTGGGTTCTTTCAGATATTCAGGTTGAGTAGATTATCTGGAGCTAGCTATGGATTGGAGCACTCTATTGGAGATATTCTATCCGCTGTTGTTGTTATCTTTTCTTTTCCGCTGCTATTTGTTGTATCATATCTCTGATGTATATAGATATTCATTTTATCATTCTGTTGTATCAGATATTGTGTATCAATGTATTATTCTTTTCTTCCGCTGTGTTATTTACTTAATTGTGTTATAAGCTCCGGAGAACCAGATTTGGCATTTGAATCTACGGCATTCGAGTACGATGTAAAGTACGGGTGCCGATTTTCGAAGGCCAACTTTTGGGTCTTTACAGGTACGAAAACTCGAATTAAATCCTATGGCATGATTCCTAAGAAAGACTTAGGACAATGATCCTTGCTAGATTATTCTACATTGTTCCGAAGTTTGGCTCTGGTACCAAGCTGTGACGCCCCACCTCTATACTCACGCTAGCCAAGGACACTACGAGGTAATGCCGTCAACTAGCACGAAGAATAAGGCTGTTGAGGAGCGACCATCTGTGTAATTGCTTTGTGCGAGTACCGATATGTCAGATAATATAACTTACATTTCAATTCAAGAGGAAATCCGACATACCAAATACAAACTCAAAGCTACCATACGGTGGCTATGTGGACTTCGGAAACAAATATAGAAATAAGCATAACACAAATCAGTCACAGATATTCATATCACTAAGGCGGAAACAGATATGAATATATCACATAAAAGTGTACATCAAAGTAGTGGTCAAACTAGATCCACTACATCACAAAAGAATAGATGCAAGTGCTAGACAAAAGAATAAGTATACAACAAGGAGTCTCTATCTCAAATGTATACTAACAAAAACTACTATGCCAAAGTAGTTAGCCAAAAGTCAAGTGACGGACCCTGATAAGAAGTCAAGCAGAAGCACCTGAAATACCTCGGTCTGATCCGAGTATTATTTAAGAAGAAAATAATAAACGGATCAGTCTAGCTATAAATATCATATAAAATGAGATAGGATAAGAGATATGACCGAAAACATATGATAACAAAAATGCCATACTGTGACAAGTATACATCAAATAACAACAAAAATCATACAATATCTCAAGAATCTCAAATCACCAAAAAGAATGTCATATTCTTTAAATTATTCACCAAAACACAAATATTGACAAAACATATCAATGTCAACCGCAAAAATCGGTGAAACACAAATTCTAGAAATCATCAACTAGAAATCCATAAATCACAAAAGGGGGAAGGCCTATCACAAACGGGAGCATGAAAACTCACCAACACGTGCATCACAAATGGATCGCTAACCATAGAGCCGGTGCAATGACGTAGTACAACGAACGCCCGAGGAACCTGAAACTCAAATAATCCAGAACATCGACGTAGTACAGCGTTACGCCCGATGAACCAAACTCCAATAAGTCGGAACAACGACATAGTACAGCGAACGCCCGATGAACCTAACTCAAATAATCCGGAATAACGGCATAGTACAGCGAATGCCCGATGAACCAAACTCCATAAAAACCATAGGTCGCTAGCCTATAAAAAATATAAGATGAAGCTCAATAGAACTGGGTACAGTCCCCCACGCGGACAAAAAGACATCGCACATCGCTAGTCTAAACCATAAAATGATCATCATCAATCATCAAGAAGTGTCGATTATACTATGCTAGTAAATTAATGAGTTTAGCTTCATGTCCCATAACCACTGGCTTAACTCAAATATTTACGAACAAATTGTAGATTTCCACTCGAAAATTGTCACAAGATTTCAATCAAACAAGTCTAAGAATTAACCGACAAAGTAAATGCAAGCGTTTCATACCACTTGTTTTGCTAAGCCGTTTAATTAGATTTCTCATACGAATGAGGTAAAGGTTTGTATATACTAATAGATTGGAAAACAGATTTATAAATGAGATTTGTATTAAAAATAGAGTTGGAATCATCTTTGTGAATGAGTTTGGATATTTATTACTAGTATAGGAAACCTTTATATTTTAAAGTGACAAATCACAGAAATGATTGTAGAAACAATCAATCACCAAAATCCACATTCGACGACGTGAATTAAAACCATAAAAATCGATATCGAATCCATCAAAATGGATATTCCCAAAAATCCCAAAAAAGAAGTCATCAAAGTCGATAAATGATAACAACAATTCGGATCCTCAAAAATCGATTAAAAATCGGAGAACACGCACAAAACTGCCTAAAATAGGCAAAAAGCACATCTCCCAGATTCAATCGACTGAACCAGATGGTCAGTCGACTGATACAAGACCAGAAACTCTCGGGTTCCTGGTTCAGTCGACTGACCTTCTGGTTCAGTCGACTGATACTAGGCCAGGAAGCATTCGGTTCCCAGTTTCAGTCGACTGAACTAGAAGGTCAGTCGACTGATACAGGGCTAGAGAATTTTCTGGTCCCAGGTTCAGTCGACTGAACTGCCAGTTGCAGTATTTTCAGTCTAGCCTCATAAAGGGCAAAAATCCAACGGAAGTGATCAGACGAGCAACGGAGACTAGGCTTTTATGCCAAGCGACAACCCAGCCTTATAGACTCTTCGATATACCCCAACAACATGTTAAAACATCAAAGATAGGATTTTTAAAGATTTGACTTCAAAACGCCAAAAATTGGAATATTCATCAAACTAATTCAATTCAAAAGCTAATGAACAAGGAATAGATGTTAGGAATTACTACCTAACAACTATCAAAGATATAGACATAGACATAGATGTGAGTTCAAAAACTCACCTTTTAAACCCAAAACAACAAATGAGAAGCTTTAAAACAAAGGAAATGCTAATTCCTCCTCAACTTCAACTCAAGAAGCTCCAATCTAAGCTAATAAGCAAATATTTCCTAAGTTAGGTTATAGGAATTTCTGAAATTTAAGAGAGATAAAGATGGAGAAGATGGAGAAGATGAAGAGGATGCTTACCTAAGCTTCACTTTGATTTTGGACATGAATTTGAGTTTCCTAAACAAAACTAGGGTTTAGGAATTTCCATTTCCCTTTCTTTCCCCCATTTTTCTTAAAAGCTAGAGTGTTAGGAAATAGAATGAGTGAATGGATGAAGAGGAGTGGAGTTGGATTATTTGTTAGGTTGGTGGGCTGAAATCCAAACCCAAAGCCCTAAATTAAAATATCAAAATTTTACTCAACTACAAAAATATCGATGTTTATACTCAAAAAGGTCGCAAACGCCATTTTGGACTCAATGGAAGTGGTCTCGAGTCCTAATTCGACTGTTTGCAAAAAGTGACATTTCGGACTTTAATTCGATTAACGATGCTATATTTAAATAGAACATTTAAATATACAATCGTAAAATATGCGGGTTGTTACAGTGAACATTTGATATGGATTTTTGATATGATTTTTGAATTTTTCTATCGTAGTTTATGGGTATGCAAGGAAAATGGAGATTTCTAATTAAGAAATCGGATCAAAGTCTGCACTAGAGTAGTCGAGTTAACAATACTAGTTTGAAAGTAAAATTTGTGTATTCAAGCAAGCGATTGGAATTGATATGTGTACAAATGATATATGCACATCGTACAAACTTAAATAATATTTAAATTCTATGTTGTTTGGCTAATGGAAAGTTTGGGAAATGATACTTCAAATCGTTTGAGGTTGTATGAATAATCTATTAAGTAATTATCTAAGGCTGTTGAGCATAAGGTACGCTTGGTAGTTTATTTATCATCCATGTACGATGAAATGTTTCCGAACCAAGACAAACCTTTAGTTTTTGATTGCCATGTATGTGTGATGGATTCTTTTATTGCATATGACGGTTGTACTGCTTTTGTTTGCTTATAATTATTATATATTATGTATTGCTTGTGATATTGATTGAAACAACTAAATTATTACTCTTTTACATAATTATTACTATTTTGGATTATGTAAGTAAAATACAGGTTTATGGAAGCAATAGTTATTGCCTTTGGTTTCATAAATATTGGAGTTTTATTTGACCAACAAATAGGTACGTTTTCGGATTACGGTTTTGTAGCGGTATTTTATTGTTTTCCCATGGTTTGGGACACTTTATTATTGAAATATGATATATACAGTGTAATTATTGATATTGTTATTTTTCCAGACCTAACTGCGCAAAGGAGATGATGTCGAAGTTTTTTGTAAATTTATGACTTAGAAAATTTTTCGTAGAAGTTGAGTTATTTTCAAATTTATATTAAAATTAAATATGCAAGTTTCATTGTTTATAAATTGACTATTTCGCATAAAATATATCATATCTCTTAATTCTTTCTTGTTCCTTTTCGAGGACGAAAAGTTTTAAGTGGGGGAGATTGTAACTACCCATATTTTTGGCAATTAAAAATATTAAATTTAATAAGACTTTGGAATTTAATATTGTTAGAAATTAAAATTTATGATTTATTAATGTGAATTGTATTAAATTATAAAATTTGACCTTAAGATAAAATACTAAAATAACTAATTTTAATGAAATGGAAGGCGGTAACGCGTATTTGAATATAATTTAGTAAAGTTGTTTGAATGTAATTGACAACTATTCTAATGAAATTTCAATCAATGGTAATAATAAAGGTAAATAAGGAATAAAATAAATGATATCTCAAAAGGTCGAATTTTATGTTATTTAATTGAAGTTGGTTTTTATATAGAATATGAAATCAGTTATGTGGTAAGTAACTTATAATCCTTGTTTGTAAATAGTAAATTTATAAATGCGTTTAAAGTATTTAAAGGTAAATATCATTTAATTTTTAATCTCATTAATAAATCCGTTTTGAAATCAATTTGGAAATCAATTGGAATTAGTGTAATTAAATATTGCAGTTAATTTGAAATAGACGCTAGCCGATGAGCGATGAGTGTAATAAAATGGAAACTTATGTTTAATTAATACATAAAGTATTTTAATAAGAATTTAAATCAAAATAAAAGAATTTGTTTGAAATTTAAAATATAATGAACGGATTTTATTACTGTTGTAATTAAATGTTGAAATTAATTTAATATTTAAATCTTGGATTTAACATGGAAAATTGTGTTTTAAAAGATTATTAAATCATGTTTAATCAAGAATGATGATAGAAACTTTAGATTTAGAATTTAAAAGTGATTAAACTAATTTAATAATAATTCGATTTATTAACGTGTAAAAATAAGTATAAGTTGATTTTTAAAGCTAACTTCTATCTACAATAGAATTATGGTTTGAAATTAGTTTCATTGATTTTAAAAATATAAAAAGCCTATATTTCGACATATAGGATGACCTACTTTCGTTTCCGGAATGAAATGGGCTTTTCGGGCATTTGTTATCGCTTTGACCCAATCGATCTGTTCCATCCATTCCAATTCAATCTTTGTCAATATATATGTTGTTATAAACCCTAGCAGCTTTCTATTCTATTTTCTATATGTACATTTCAGTTCTAATCTGCTCATTCTCAATTGCCATTATCCCAAAACCATAGTTACTGATTCAAATCAAATAAAAAATTTCAAACTGCTCCAATCCTATCATATAATATATCATCGCGAAGCTCTCGATGAATGGAATCGGCGTCTGCAATTCGTTTTTCGATTGGAGGCTCCGTTTGTTCAGAAATCAGCGATTTATTCTCGGCCGTTCATCGACTATGTTTTGTTTAACGGTGGATCGTCGACCATTCGACGTCGGGAAGCACTGCAGCGTAGAAGCGGCCAAGACGAGTTCATCCATCGGCTTGGATCATCGTATAGCGTGGTCATGGTGGGTGCGGCTGGCAACGACGGTGATGGTGGTGGCCTCTGATCTGGGCGATGGCGCACGTAGGTGCAGCGGTTGGAGGTCGAATAACGACGGCTATGGGATGATCATGAACGGTTAGGGTTTGGAGAGGATGGTATATTTACGTTTATGCCCTTAGTTTTAATTTAATTTAAATTTAAATTTCAAATCTTCTAACATTCATAACTTTGGCATACAAACTCCAATTGACGCGTTGTTTTTTTCATTGGACTCGTATCGAAATTCCGGACAACGGAAGACTAGTTTGGTTGAATTTGGAGACTGTTGAAATTTTGGGCTTTTATTGGATTTTTAATGGGCTGTAAACCAAAGGTGAGTGATTTAACCCACTCACGCAATACTAAAATTTCTTATGTTAGTTAAATTGAAATTATGAAGTGATAAAATTCTTTTGACCGTTGTTTGGTAGTTTAAATTGACATTTAAATAATTTGAATTTTATATTGAATTAAATTGACATATAAATTAATATTGAATTTAATCGCTAGTTAAACATCGACAATTGATAATTAGTAACCGTTATGATATACCGGTTGATTTGGATGTTGATTGTAACTGAATGCCTATTGATTGATATGTTGGATGTACGGTTGTTATTTATTTTGATATATCCCTGTTATTATCCTATTTATTATTTGACATCCTATAAATTGTCATTTGAATTATTTCAAATAAACTAAGTTATAGGTTGAAATGATATATACCTATGTCATTTAATTTTTGGTTGAAATGATATATATACATCCTTGTAATTAAAATTGAATTAACTGATCACTTAGCCATAGGGTAGAAAATTATATACGAACACCGGATTGGTTAAATTAAATGGCTTCAAAAATCTTATATTTGAATTGGTTTAAATGAGATTGTTTTAAAGAAAGTAAAATTTGGATTTATATGAATTTAAATTATTTTCTAATTCGAGATTTGAAATGTTGAAATTGAAACTGTTTAAATGAAATTGTTTAAGGATTAATTTGAAAGCTTAAGTTGAAACTGAGATATTATTTGAATTTATCGAAAGTGAATTATTTGAATGGTTTAATTTTTATTTAAATATTGAATTTAATTTATTTAAAATGGTTTAAATTGTTATTTCCAAGTTTGGACGTGAAATGGATTCAAACTAAATTGTTTCAAAATGAGAATGTGAATTGGAACTTTATGCCTTTGAGTAGAACCGTTTAAATTGAATTTGAAATTAAGTTTAAAATCGTTAAATTGAAGTTGATTTAAATAGAAATTTGGGTATGAAGTTGACTTGAAATGGAAAGTCGAAAATTGAATTCGTTATGATTTGTAATTTGAACCTTGTTGTGAAAGAAAGAAACAGTTTTAATATAATCTATTTTAATATATAAACTATTTTAATAATCAAATTATTTTAATATATAAACTATATTAATTTTCCAAACTAACATTCAATATTCAAACTATTTTAATTATTCAAAACAATTTTCAATATTCAAACTGTTTTAAAGGGGGAACCATTTAGATTTAAATCATTGATTTAAATACGAATGTTTTGATATAAAGGTATAACCTATTTTGGATTTGAAATGATTTTGAAGTGAATATGATATTTTGATATGAAATATGACTTGTTCTTGAAATTTAAACGAACCAACCGGTGTGAAAAATGAGTTCGGTTGTTAAAGAGACCGGGGCTGAATATTGGCATACTCTCAGTCAATATCGGAACCACTTTAATAACCATGTACGCGGTGGATGTTATCTAGAATGTAGAGGTTGAATTAGCGGTGTTTGCTGGATTTGAAGAAAGAGAATGATGATGGATAGACCCCGACACTTGTGTCAATTGGAAATGACTAAAATAGGACGACTTGTCTTGACTATTGAGGCTAGCTACCTCTAGCGACATCTGTTCTTCGTATTACTATATTGATTTTGACTCGATTGGTGCACCTTGATTTGATTATGGGATGGATGTTCACGGTAGGCCGTTAGGGGTTACCACTAGTCAGGCGACTCGAATTGGTAGTGTCCTACCTTGGGCATTACCTCACGTGCCTTGTCATACTTTTGTCCTTATACGCGACCACTACGATTTTGTTTTAGTATGGTACCTATAGGGGACGCACTGGCTACCGACGTTATTGGTTATGTTACAGGACCTGCATAGACTACCTGCTTAAAAATGTGTTAAGGGGGATCAATGTAAAGCCTTAACGCTATTTTAATTGTAACAACCCATATTTTTAACACATTTTTTTTTAAAATTAATTTATTTGAAACTTTGATTTTTAAATCATTTTAGTTGATTTTTTTTGAATTTTCCAATGAAATTTCGGAATTTCTTGATAATTTAGTTTCCAAATATAATAAATTAATGATTTTCTGAAAATTTTATATTTTGTTCCATTTTTGTCAAACTTTGATATTCAATGAAATGTAGATTTAAATTTTTATTTTAATCTTTTTCTTTGAAATAGTATTTGTTCTGATATTCGTTCTGCTTTTCATTTTGTTAAATTCTGTTTTATACTTTGTAAATCTGATATAATTCAGCATTTTACACGCAATTATTTTCTGTATTTCTATTATCTATTTTCCTATTTTCATTTCATATTTTATTTGTTTGGGCTTTGAATTTTAATTGTGTGTTGAAATTGTTTTGATATTGGGCTTGGAAATTTCAAAAGACTTTGGTTTCTTTTTTATGACTTTTCATTTTCTAGCCTCTTCATTTCTTAGCCGTGCATTTCCACCTCTTTTGGTCGTACATAACATTTGTTCTCATCCTCTTTTCATTTTTCATTTCTAACAAAAGTTTTAAAGTAAGTTTTTCCATGGCTTCCTCTTTCTTTCTCTTTTTCTTTTTTTGTTTTCTCTTTTGTTTCAAAGCATAGCCTCGGCCTCTCCATCATCCAACCCCTTGCCGACCACCATCACCTCCTCCTCCACCACCTGATCGGCCAGCAACCATCACCACCCCACTGACCCCAAGCCGTGACCACCATGATCCACAAAATCCATCACAACATGCAAAAACCCTAACTGGCCTCATGTATTCAACCTCTTCCTCCTTGTAACCTCGGCCACCACCACCACTAGCTCCTCCTCCAGCCCGACCATGACTGACTGGACCACTGACATGACCCCTGACCCAGACCTGACCATGCTAGCACCCAGACCGAGCCATACTTGCCTAGGCCGAACCCAAATACACATGACCTTTCATTGCCTTGCCTCTTTGCATTCACAGCCCCTATCTCTTCAACTTCCCTTTGCTTAGCCTTGATTTTAGACCATGGCCGAACCTATTTGCTACAGTAACCATCATGGCCGAGCCATGTTGTAATGGTCAAGCCTATTTGCTTTGATGGCCGAGCCCACTTGCATTGGTTAAGCCAATGTTGTTTCATTTTGATTCACATTTTACATTGTTTTGTTTTATTTTCTTGTGTTGAATTATATACTTATATTTGTTATTTTATTTGTTGTTACAAGACTTGGATCTTGGCTCTCCATCCACTCATATTTGATTCGTGCTTTGTCATGCTTTTCGGAGTTGTTTGTCTTGTGTTTGATTGTTATCTCCTGCTTTAGAAGGTGAGTTTATCACTCCCGACAAATCGTACTTATATAAATGTGAAACAATTTCATTTGAATTGTAGTAGTTGATATGCTATGTTATATGTTCACATCTGCCTGTTATTTGACATTATATAATGATATAACTTGTTTATATACCTGTTACATCACCTGACATCATATGATATGTTCTACTGTTTATCTATTTTGTGTTTCTCACACTACAAGTTCCCTGTTAGAATAGAATCACTATGGGTTGAAATGATACATACCCGAACAAACTTTAGAATAAGGAAAAGTCGTTATAAGCTGAAATGATAAGATCAAGCGATTTTTATTGTATTTTACTTGGGATTGCGTGTTTGAAATGATTAAACCCGGGATTTTAATTCATTACGGATTGAAATGATATATTATCTGTAACACTTGACCTAGGTTAGAAAATATTATACAGACCCGTGGTTAATTTTAAATATAAAGATTTTCTGAAAAATGTAAGTATTTGGAATTTAAATTATATGAGATTTTAACTTAAACTGGATTTAAATGATTTAAATAAATTTTATAGTAATTTTCTATAAGTTGAAATTGTATGAGTTAATGTAACAACCCGCATATTTATCGATTTTATATTTAAATATTTTATTTAAATATAACATCGTTCGTCGGATTATAGTCCGAAAAGATACTTTTTGCATACGGTCTAATTGGGACTCGAGACCACTTCCATTGAGTTCGAAATGTCGTTTGCGACCTTTTTGAGTATAAGCTTCGATATGTTTGGAGTTAATAGAATTTTGCTACTTTTTCACTTTGGACTTTGGGTTTGGGTTCAGCCCACTAGCTAACTTATACTCAAATCTGAACCCCTCCTCCCCATTCACTCTCACTTCCTCCTCTTTTCAGTTCTAAAGCAACAATGGTGGAAGAGAATGGGAAATAGAAATTCAAAACCCTAGTCTTCATTAGCAAATCCAACTTCTAGCTCCAAATTCAAAGAGAACCCTTTGGTAAGCATCTCCTTCTTCTTCTCCAACTCTTTCTCCTTCCAATTTCAGAAATTCCTAAACCTAACTTTGGGAATGTTCTTCTTTTAAAGCTTAGATTTAAGCTTCTTGAGTTGTTATTGAAGAGGAATTGATCTTGGCTTGTTTTAAAAGCTTCTTCTTCATTTGTTTGGGTTCAAAGGTGAGATTTTTATCTCACATCTTAAACTATTTGTATCTTTGATTGTTAGGTATGAATTCCTAACACGTATTCATGTGCTATTGATTTTGGTTTGGAAAGAATTAGTATTCATTGATAGGGCAAGAAGTGCTGGAAATCAGGCTCCGGCCGACCGAATGCAGGGTCCGGTCGACCGACCTGCTTCTTGGGCACTTCCCTGCCTCTGTTTTGGGAGTGCAGGAATTTTGGCTCCGGTCGACCGACCAGGAAGTCCGGTCGACCGACCTGCTTCCCGAGCACTTCTGTCTCTGGTCCGGTCAACCGAACTCAGTGAGCCGGTTGACCGACCTGCTCCTATTTGCCAATTTTGCCTATATTGTCTATTTTGTTGAATTTCCAACTTTAGTCGATTCGTGTTGTTTCCCTTTTGTTGTTATCATTTATTACCAACTTTGATGACTTCTTTTCTTTGGGATTTTTGGGAATATTCATTTGATGGATTCGGTATCGATTTCTTTGGATTTTATTCACGGCTTCGAATGTGAATTTTTATGATTGATTGTTTCTACAATCACTTCTATGATTTGTCACTTAAAAATATAAAGGTTTTCTATACTAGTATTAAATATCAAAACTTCTTTATCAAAACGATTTCAACTCTATTTTCAATATCAAACTCGTTTATAAAACTGTTTTCCAATCTATTAGTATATACAAACCTTTACCTCATTCGTATGAGAAAATATAATTAAACGGTTTAGCAAAACAAGTGGTATGAAACGCTTGCGTTTACTTCGTCGGTTAATTGATGGACTCATTCGATTGAAACGCTTGTGACAATTTTCTAGTGGAGATCTACAATCTGTTCGTAAATATTTGAGTTAAGCAAGTGGTTATGGGACATGAAGCTAAACTCTTATATTTACTAGCTTAGTGTAATCGACACTTCTTTATGATCGATGATGATCGTTTTATGGTTTAGACTAGCAATGTGCGATGTCTCTTTGATTCGGTTCATCGGACGTTACGCTGTACGATGTCGTTGTTCCGTTTTATCGTGATTTGGTTCATCTGACGTTACGCTGTACGACGTCGTTGTTCCATTTTACTACGTGTTGGTTCATTGGACGTTACGCTGTACGACGTCGTTGTTCCATTTTCCTATGTGTTGGTTCATCGGATGTTACGCTGTACGACATTGTTGTTCCTTTTTATTTTGCTTCGGTTCATCGGACGTTACGCTGTACGACGTCGTTGTTCCATTTTCCTATGTGTTGGTTCATCGGATGTTACGCTGTACGACATCGTTGTTCCTTTTTATTTTGCTTCGGTTCATCGGACGTTACGCTGTACGACGTCATTGTTCCATTTTCCTATGTGTTGGTTCATCGGATGTTACGCTGTACGACATCGTTGTTCCTTTTTATTTTGCTTCGGTTCATCGGACGTTACGCTGTACGACGTCGTTGTTCCTATTTATTATGTCTTTGGATCATCGGACGTTACGCTGTACGACGTCGTTGCTTCGGATTATTTGATTTCTGGATTTCTCGTTGTGATTTTTGGAATTTATGTTTCACCACCTTTTTCAGTTGGAATTAATATGTATGTCATTTATTGTGGCTTGGTGAATTAAATAAAGAATATGACATTCTTTTTATGCTATGAGATTCGTGAGATATTTGTATGATTTTCCTTTGATTGATTTTCTAATGTATACTTGTCGAGGTATGACCTTTTTGGTTATCATACGTTTTTATTATATCTATTCTTATATCTCATTTTATCTGATAATTATAGCTAGACTGATCCGTTTATTATTTTCTTCTTAAATAATACTCGGGTCAGACTGAGGTTTTACAGGTGCTTCTGCTTGACTTCCTATCTGGAGCCATCTTCTGACTTTTGGCTAACTACTCTAGTTTAGTAGTTTTTTTGTATACATTTGAGATTAAGACTCCTTGATGTATACATATTCTTTTGCCTTGCACTTGTATCTATTCTTTTGTGTTATTGTGGATCTTATTTGACCACTACTCTGATGTACACTTTCATGTGTTATATTCATATCTATTTCCGCCTTTGTGATATGAATTGTCTGTGACTGATTTGTGTTATGTTTATTTCTATATTTGTTTCCGAAGTCCATATAGCCACTGTGTAGTAGCTTTGAGTTTGTATCGGTATGTCTGATTTCCTCTTGAGATGAAAAGTTATATTTTTATTTGGCATATCGGTACTCGCACAAAGCAATTATACAGATGGTCGCTCCTCAACAGCCTTATTCTCCGTGCTAGTTAACGGCATTACCCCGTAGTGTTCTTGGCTGGCGTGGGTATAGAGGTGGGGCGTTACAGTTAATAAATGATTAAAAATGTAAATAAAATGTGATCTAACTTAATAATTGAAATTTTGATTAAAAATGGGAATTTTGGCTTAACTTGGTAATAAAATATTTTATTTATGAAATGGATGTTTTAAAGATTTTTATTATTAAGTTATTTGTTGAAATAAAAGTTAAGCAATTGATAATGAATTTTGATTTAATAAATGAATTATAAATTAACTGGATATTTATTGATAAAATGCTATTTTATTTAAAATTATAAGTTAATTAATATTCAAAATAAATAATTTTGAAAAGTGGAATGAGTTTGATAAGTTAAAAATGAGAAAAATTGAAAATCTACCGTTTTAAATTGTTAAAATAGACTTATAACAGCAATTGTAGCATTTCAGAAATGCTGTAGTTTCAATGTAGTGTTTCCAAATTACCACTATACTTACAGTAACGTTCTGTAAGTGCTATTGTTTCTAATATGTATTGGTTTTAAAATTAACCCTGTATCTACTGTAGCAGTTTATAAGTGCTGTTTCTGAAATTAAACTAAGTTCTAAAATACCTACTGTAGCACTTTGTAAGTGCCGCTGTTTCTAAAGCTGAACTGTTTTGAAACTAATATATCTACTGTAGCACTTTGTAAGTGCTGCTGTTTCTGAAATTTTCAATGTTTTGGAATTTTGTAATTAAATGAATGAACTCAGAAAATGCTATAATTCTAGAAATTGAATATTAGATTTGAAAGTATAGTGACTTCATATTTAAGTGGTTTTAAACGAATTGTTTGATTTGAAATATAAACCATTTTTAAAATTTATAACCACGGGTTATAATAACGATTGGTTGTTAAAGAGACCGGGATCGGATATGGACATACTCTCTGTCGATACTGAAAACCACTTTAACAACTATGTACGCGGTGGAGATTCCAGAATGAAGTAGGATGGTGGCGACGATCCTATTGAGGTAAATACGTGGACCCGACTCCCGTGAGTTGGCATAAGGTGGCTAAAACAGGAGTGATTGACGGGCCAATGAGGTAGCTCCTCTGATCGGACACACTTCTTCGATACCATTCTATTACTTTGTGATTGATTGGGTGCACCCTTTGATTTTTGGGAGTATGGCTCTAGGTGGGCGGTAGTGGCTGCTATGCGTTACCACCATCCCGGATGCGTAATTGGTATATCTACCCTGGCATTGCCTAGTTGTGCCGTGTCACCTAACCTAGCGAGCTTTACTACGAGTTTGTTTTGTACCATACCTATGGAGTGCCCCTTGACGACGCCCGGTATGGGGGAGATTACGGTACTGTATAGACTATGGGAATATAAAAATGTGTTAAGGTGGAAAATGTAAAGCCTTAACGCTATTTTGATAGTTTACTTTACTGTAGACATTATTATAATAGCGTATATTACTACATAGTAGATAGTTTAACAGATCCTTAAAGAATGGGCGATCCCAAGCATTCTTTAAGTTACTTGTGCATTCTATTACAGTTCACTTGAGTTGGTTTACATTGTATAAGTATGTATGTCCCGACTCGAGTGTTTTGTGTTTTGCTTTACGCTCGGGTCAGCCTGAGTATTACAGCTTTGGATTCACCTTTTGGAGCTAGAGATTGCTGGAGTTTATCTGTCTATCTAGTTGTCTATTTCCATTTCGGTTATTTCATTCATCTTTGCTTATGTAATTGTGAACTTATGTATTCAGACTTCTGTTGTATCTATTTTTCAGACTATGTATTTTATATCTATTTTGAGACTATGTATTGTAATGGCTTCATGAACCACTATTTATTTTATTTTCCGCTGCGAGTTATTCTGATATTTTGTTTCTGTGAATGGTTTTATTTGCTCCAAATTTATTTACAATCTATTTTTTTGTATTATTCAAGTCCGACATGTGTGGTTTTATTGTCGATTTGAATGGTCCAAAATAGTGGGTCGTTACATTAATTCTTTACTTTACTTATAGACACTACATATATAGCGTATCTTACTACATATAGATAGTTTGACGGATCCTTAGGAGATGGAAAATCCCATAACTTCTCTTAAGTTATGTCACTCACGTTGTTCACTTGATAGGCGGGTGAAAATCCCATAAACATCTCTGAAGCTATTACACACATATTTTACTTGTTAATTTAACTTACATAAGAACTATTAGTTCTGACTCGAGTGTTTTGTGTTTTCATTATGCTCGGGTCTGCTTGAGTATTTCAGTGTTGAAGTCATTATTCCTTGAAGATGAAGATGGAGTTTGCTAGACCGTATTTACTATTATTATTCCACTGCATTATTTTGGTATGTTTGTTAATTGTACTCTAATTATGTTGTAAAAGTTGTGTAATCAAATGTATATTGTAAAACAACTTCATGAACTGTTTACTTGATTATTATATTTCGTCATTCCACTGCGAGATTTTGTGCTTTGCTTTCCTTCTTTTCTCTTACTTTCTCATTAAACCTCATCGACAATCCTCCCTTTTGAACGGTTTGAGTTAGACATGTGTGGTTTATTGTCGACTTTAATCGGCCAAAAAGGTGGGTCGTCACAACATATATTGTATGTTCGGAATTATTTGGAAATTAAATATAAGTTTACATAATTTTTTTGGTGATTGTAAACTATTATTTGAAAGTCATTAAAAGAAAATTGGACTTTGAAGTAAAATATCATAAACTTTTAAATCCTTCCTAATTTAATGTTGGCTTTTCAATTTGCTGACTTTAAATTCTAACACATATGTTATATCATAAAACTCTACATATTCATTTGTATTTTAATTTTAAAACATAATTCGCAATTAATTATATATATATATATATATCTATGTGTGTGTGAATGTACTTGTGTGTGCGTGTATTTATTTATATATTTATACATGTGTGTGTGTGTTGTTTTAATTCAAAGTTTATAAATTTTACTTTTGTGTGAAATCACAATTTTAACTTTAACATTCTTCCTAAGTTGAAAATTGATTTAATTTACATTTGTTAATTATAGATTTCAAAATATGAGAATGGTCAAAATTAATTTTATATACATATATGTTTAAGAGTTTACATACTGATTTGAAATGACGTTGATTGAATGAGTAAAAAAGGACTCCAACTTTTATTCTTTATAAATGTCTACCTTAATTCATTAATTGTCATATTATAAATATAAGTTAACTTTTTTCTATTAGTAAAATACGTTTTACCATATTATGTATTAGCATAAGTAGAAGATATAGATATACACACACATTTATGTATATGTTTATGTACAATACATACATACATACATGTATGTGTGTTAATATTACTTACATGTTTTAAAATAAAAATTTTGACAACAAAGGCATGTGTGAATTCTGTAGTAAATATCGTTTAATATATCAATTAATCCAAAGAGAAAGAGATGAAAGGTTTCTCTCTTTGCCTTTATGGTTTCATCGTCCCTTAATTAATTATTTATGTTAAAAGAAAGAAACAAAATGTTTCTAACTCTAAACTTTTATATGTTTATTTACATATATACACACAAACACATATATACATACACATACACATACATATACATATACATATATATGCACTATATATATGTTGCACTTGCACTGCATTTGATACACTCATATTTATATACTTAAATTCAAATTAAATGTAACACTTCTTTTACTTATGAAATAACATAAAATATTAGTTTTATTTAAATGAAACATAGAAAAGTTCTAAATAAATTTAGGCTTTATAGGCCTATTAAATATCCAATAAAGGAATTTTTTGAAATTTATCCTTTAACTCCATTGCGGGCTAGCTCGGTTCCAACAAATTAGGCATAATATTGCTAATTTAGACTGCATATATCATTAGCCACTAATATCATTGAAGAAACTAGGCCAATCGCAAGCGGGCGAAATATGTGGATTCCAAAAAATTCTATTTTTGGATCTACTGGGCCGATGTAGTCTAGATCCAATCTAATATTGTTTTCAAATAAAATCTAGTTTTATCTAATTTGCTTAAAAGATGTTTTATTTAATTTAAATTAGGCATATTACTATAAGTACATCGAATACGCTCATATGAGTATATTTCACCTGCAACATAGCATATGACGTACATGATAATATATACATATATAGGTATTGAGATTTGCATCTATAACGTATACATTCACTATTTATATGTGCAATGGTTGTCATAAAACATTTTAAACTTATATGTGTGTGTGTGTATAATATATCAAACTGATTTATGTATTAAATGAAATAAATAATTTAAAATATTAAAATATATTTGACTAAGTCAAATAAATAGACTCGAACTTGAATGTTTGGTGGTGCATTTAAGTGGCATTAAAGAAGAAAGAGTAAAAGACGTTTAAGTGGCAATTAAGAAGAGGAAAAGGCAGAAACCTTATGACATTCATTTACTCTTTCTTTAACCTATTTCAAAATAATTTAAAACTATGTATGCATGTGTGTGTGTGTGTTTATATATGTATATATGAATCCAATTAATTTATTTATTAAATGAAATGAACAATTTAAAATATTTGAATATATTTGACTAAGCCAATAAAATAGGTTCAAATTTAAAATAAAATATATCTAGTTTTGCAAAGTAATAATTTTAAGTATCAAATTAAAAACTGTGAAATAGTTAAAAATATTTGAAATATGCAAAATAGTTATATATGTATATATATAAATTTGTAAAATAAATAAGTAGAAAAAAAGTAAAATAATTTTATTATTATTTTAAAATAAATAAATCATTTTAAATTACACAAGTTTGAAATATACATATAGAAATAAAGTTGTCATTATTTAAGTTATATATATATATAGTAATAATAATAATTTCAATCAAACAAAAAATATTTTTAAATCAACATATTTACAACACATAAAAGATTCAAAGGTGTATATATACACACATATTCAAATGGTTATAGGTGACAACATTTAAACATATTAAATCATTATAAAATATAAAGGATCTAAACTAAACTATCAAGATGTGATATATAATTAAAAACTAGGATTGGATAATTACCTTAAGGAGTAGCCTCTGATTCACACCTTAAATGAAAAATAACCTCTAGGTCTCCAAGATCCATACCCAGTCCTTATAAAAGATGGATGAACCACTTATGTTTCATTTTTTACGTTTGCATTTGATTTGGAATTGATAAATTTTTGAAAAGTTCATTTGATTTTCTACCATGGAAGGTTAGAAGAGAAGAGAGAATATGAATAAAAAGTATGTCTATAGAACATAAATTAGTGGATTTGTTTTTATTAAAAGAATGAAGTTATTCCTATTCTTTTAATTTAAACTTCTTTAAACAATTCCCTTAATTTTTTCCTCTCTCTTTCCACTCCTTTCTCTTCAATTGTTTGGTCAAAAGTATATGCCATCAAATGGCGCTAAATTTCCATAAACCCCTTCATGCAATTATCTTTCATTTAAACTTGTTTAAAGTTAAATCAATACCTTACATCAACGCGCACAAAAATGACTTTTGTAAATGCATTTAGATAATTGCAAACAACTCCAAAACATCAAATAAATTAAATAATAATTAATATTTTTCAAATATTAATTAATATAATTAATTTAAAACAATTTATAAGTTAATTAAATAGTAGAATTTGTCATTATAGTTGTGCAACTCAAAGGTTTAAATTAATTCAGCGATTAATATCGAACAACTCGAGTATTAACGCTCACACATCACTTGTAATACCTTGAAAATTCAGTATATTAATTATAGTATTAATAGTTGGATTGCTATGTTAAAAAAATAATTTATAAATAAGGAGGGAGGAAAATGGCCATTTTCGACTTTAGAATTTGATGATGGACAAGAGTCATTACCCATCTTGTTTTTCTAATTTGAGCGGCATATTTTACTACCTTGTTTGGAGTCCTTATGAAGGAGTTGTGGGTGATTTTGTTTTGAGCTAAAAGGGCATCAAAGTTTGAATTTGAATTTGAAGTTGACCGTTGTTTTTCCCTCCATCTATATATACCAACGTACGTAACTGTTTCCACATTTCCAAAACTAGTCACTCATTCCTTTCTTCTTCTTATTTATTACTAAAATTTCAAATCAATATATGTCGTTTGTATTTTGACGGATTCACATAATATTAATGGCATCATGAAAGTAAGGGAAAGTGTTGCACGTCTATACTAATTTGAAGATGAAATTATAAAGCTTGGAGGCTAAGTAGTCTAGTCGGTGAAGACCTATGCAGTGGGAAGCAATTCGTTGAGTGATTCATGCTTTTATCTTGATATAATGCAATTAAATCCTATAAATATGATCCAAATAGTCAAGAATATAATAGATAATACTTTAAATTCACTTAAATTAAAAAATAATAGGGTTTGTAAGGCTTCTGATAGAAACAGTAAACTATAAACTTGATTTCCACTTTTTCCTTGAATTTAATGAATATATAATGACAATTGATGAATTAAAGTGTAAACCAGCCATTGAAACATAGTGTGAGAGGTAGATACATTCTCAGATGATCAAAGATAGAATGGAGGCAACTGGAGGCGAAATAGTGTAGAGGAACAATCAGAGTCGCAGTTAGAAATGCTAATTTTTGCTTCGACCGGTCCACCGGTGGCATAGTTTTGGGTGTAGGTTGAACCTGGGCCCAAACTATATATTAATGGTAATCGATTTGTGTCTTGTTTCTTTTATTTTATAGAATGCATTAGGAGGCTATTGTTGGGAAGGTGAGCAACGTTATGGGTCCACGGTGAATTATGTGATGATGATCGTTCTTTGAGTTGGATTTGCATAGTAATTGTTGTTTGGAAATTGTTTAATGTTGGCATGAATGCATACGAGCCTATGATGCAAGTAGGCGACTCAGGATATGAACCAATAGCACAAGGAGATGATTTGAGTATTTCATTGCTCCCTTATAGTGCTTTGGCGGACCAGTGTGGCGGATGGATAGTAAGCGATCATATAATACAAAAGGAAAGTCCAGGACATGAGTGCAGTTTGTATACAAGGACAACAGGCAACCCTGTAGCACACAAGGCATGTCCAAGGAAGTGATTCATATATAGAATTGACAAGATAGTGGATAATAGGTGACCCTATAGCACACGAGGTAAGAGGATATGAGTCCATATAGAAGCGAAGTGATATGACCTAATGTATAGAGTAGGTTAAGTTTAGTATGGCTAGCAGGATATGAGGGGATCGAGACGTTAGACTCATATCATGTTATAATATTATCTTTGCTGTATATGTAGAGTAAGTATGGCTCTCTCGTTAGACTTATGTTTGGCCTACTCCTATTTTTTCACTTTATTCTATATCCAAGCTGATGAAGTTATTAGCAAGATGATATAAAAGTCAGAGATTTATATGTGCACATTGTAAATGATGTAAATAAGTGTTATGACCTGGATTTGATTATGTATGTAGATTGGATTTGGTTTATATTGTACATACATATGTATCTGATAGTATGAGTATACTATGATGTAATCAAAGTGATTTTGGCTATTGATATTATAATTTATTTCCCTACTTTGTGAGACTCTGGAAGTAATTAATTATTACTGTATTTGTTTCTTGTTATCATATCCCAAAGACCCATCCTTTTCGGTTCTTAATGTATTGACGTCGGTTCAGGCATTGAAACTAGAGGTCGAAAAGGTCGGTTGTTACATTTAATATCAAAACAAAACTTTACTAAAATTAAGGACTAAGATTTATTGAGGGAGCGTACTTGTATTTTTGTAAATGTTTATATGTGTGTATATATATGTATAGTATATGAGTCGAATATGTTTATAGCTATTCCAGTTGAGCTATCTATCTATTAGGAAGTTGTTAATGAATCCCAATTTCGGATAGCAGAGGATGAATAAATTGGCGAGGTTGGAAAATGGAACAAAGACGCATATTGGTGGGGCAAGGCCAAACCTAAAAATGGTACTAGAATCGATACTAGGGATATTGCAGTGTGAATATCCATATTCGATTCCATCGATATCTATAAACGATGAGCCATACCAGTGTAAACTCCACAGTACCTGGTGTGTGAGGAGTAGTTCTTAGTACTATGTTGGAATTGAACCATAATTGATAATGGGGACATGGTTAAGCACTTTTGAGAATATACGTAAACATTTAGATTTGAGTTGACAGATGCATCATATAGGGAGATAATGTGGGTGGTAAGAGAATTGAGTTTTGGAAACAAAATATTTTAAGAAAGGAAAATTTTCAAAAAATTATTGAAGAGAGAATTTGTTTCGAAAGTTGGAATTAGAAATTTTGTTCATAAGAGGTTTTATGAATTGATATTGTATTTATATAAGATTATAAGTGTTTGAAGGACTTTTAAAAAAGAAATTTAAAGTCTTCTTTCAAAGAAAGGGAGTTTTTTTCCATTTTAACACATATTTTGGATGGAGATTGAAAGACTTATGATATAAAAATTTAAATATATATTAGTATATGATTTAAAGAGTCAGAAGTGGTTTTCTAAATTGAAATGAATATGGTTAGTAGCCAAAGTGAATTTTAAAAATGAATTTTCATATACATACACACACACAAACACACGCACACACACATACATATATATACGATGTATTATTTAAATAATGTTTGAAATTTCCTATTTACAAAATAAAATGATACAAACTTATAAATACGATAAAATGACTTCAAATTGTATGAAATGGTGTTTTGAAATGAAGTAAGCATATATTTGAAATGACCATAATTTAATTAAAATCTAAATGTATTTAAAGTGATTAATATTAAGTTATTAAAGTTAAAAGAAAATGATTGGTGTTGAAGTTAAAATATAAAAACAAATGAAATGATTGATGAAAAGATTGTATTTTATGGCCATTAAGTAAATGGAATGTTTTTGTAAAACTATATTGTAACGACCCGGATTTTTAGCCATCGGATATTGGATAATTAACTGATTTAAAATTTTGGAATATAAATTTTTAGTAGTCGAATGGATAAATTTTCTGACAATTAAAATGTCTGAATATGATAGAAATTTTATATATACATATATAAACTCCACCATTAAAAATTTAAGATGGAATATCCATAAAAGTATATATAAATATATATATATATACATACATACATAAGCTTTATGATAATTAAAAACGTACACGTATATAAGTAATATATATATGCCATATAAAGTAATGAATATGGAAATTTGCATAAATGTATATACATATATATATGTGATGACAAGATATACATAAGTATATGTATATATAATTGTGAATGGGAAGAATGTAAATACATGTGTAAATAAATGTATACATATCTACAAGGAAGCACAAACTTATGATAACAATAAAATGTATATATGTAAAGATATATATGTATATATGTATATATATATATACATTACTATAAAAATGGAAAGGGCAAACATATACCCATGGTCAAGAGTATAGGAGGATCTACACATAAGGATATATATACACATCAATCCATACAAATGTATATGTAAACACATAAGGGAACATGGCAATTAATACACATCATCTCAAGCATATAATACATCAAATCTTTCTTAAATTAATCAAATCACCTACATTCTATCAGGTGAGTTCAAAATCAAGATAAACCAAAACAAAAGAAAGAAAAAGAAAATAAAAATGAACTTACTGTACATGATAAGCTACAGCCTATTCTTCTGCTTATAAATAAGCAGTGCTTTGTTCATATCCTTGCATTCGAACAAGAAAAATAAAAGGAATACAAGCTGCCATTAAAACTTAAAGAAAATAAAAAAAATCAAGTACAGAGAGGATCAAAACCAAAGCAAGCAAATATTTTCAAAAAAAACAGTGTCTCTGTTCCAAAGAAAAAGGTGAGTAGAACTAAACTTTTATACACTGTAATCTTTGATTATGTGCCTGGATATGGGAGTAAAAGTACTGTTTGATAAGTATGCTAGCACAAGAATATATATATACTTATATATGAATGTATATTAAGGGGTATAGACAGGAAAACCATAGTCCTGTACATCACCTTGTTCTACTGTATGTGGAAGAACTGACATACTTAACTTCTAAAATCCCTATCTCTCGCTCTAATTAGTTTTAGGTTATGATGTTAAAAGAAAGCTGTTTGTTTTTTATTGTACTTCGTTTTAAAATTTGTTTTGTTGAATATTATTAAGCATAGAGGTTGAAAAATATGTTTTGCAGTAAAGTAACCAAATATTGAAGAAACTCGAGTATCATGGATCGGGTCTTTGCTTTTATAAATGTGTTCGCCATCGAAAATGATGATTTTTGAAGGTGGTTTCAAGATTTTTAATTACGTATGTGATGAGATATAAGGAGATAAACGTAATTTGGTCTTTGACCAAATTACAACAAAATAGTCGATGGTGGAGGTCGAGGTTTGGCCAGAAGGAAGTTCGGAGGAGGGGGAGCTCGCGAAAAATGGAGTTGTATTTTATTTGGTGGCGTGGTGGTTGGTCAGAGGCAGTTTAGGGTTAGAAAGGGGGTTTTGGGTGGTTTTGGTTATGTGGTGATGGCGAGGACGAGGAGGAGAAAGGGGGCTACGGTATGGGGGAAAAGGGAGAGGAAGTCGCGGCGGTTCTAGTGGCGAAGTTTGGTGGGTGCCGGTGGTCGGTGGTGGCTGGACGAGGTAAGGGAAAGGGGACGACTTCATGCCTGGCTTGGGTTAGAGTTTGAATTCTTCGAACTGGAGTTGCTGTGGGAAACTTAGGTGGTCAGTGGGTTGCGGAGTCGGAGATGACCTGGGGCGATGGTCGATGGCGATAGATGGTGGTCGGTGATCGTGTGCACTTGCACTCGTGGGTCAGTTCATTGCTGTGTGCACGTCTAGGAAAGATGAAGAAGGAAGGGCAGAGGAATTAAGGGAAGAGAAGAAGAGGGGGATCGTTTTCTTTGGGATTGGGCCGATGGGATGGGTCTTGTTTTAAAAAAAATACAATAAAATAAAATGTTACCAATGTTTTTCATTTAAAACCTATTAACTTTTAAACACTTATTTCCTTTAATTCAAAAATAATATTGGAACTTGTAATCATCCTATCACCTAAAAACCTTCTTGCCTAATCCACTTGGTTAAGTTATTAATTTGGAATTAAATTAATTTTTAAATAATTAAAGTAAATAAATAAATTAAACTTTAAATTGATTAAATCCCAAGTTAATTTATATAAGATAGTTGGTAATAAATTTCTAAATTATTTAAATTAAGAATAAATAGTTTTTGTAATTAAAATTAATTATAAGTAAGCGAGATTTGAAAGATAATTAATTTTGTTTTTTTAAAATTAAATAGATGATGGTTTGTGATTGGTTAATATAGACTATAAATCGTTAAAATAGTCAGGATATGTGTTTTGACTTGATTTCTCTTGAGTATTTATTTCAAATTATTCTGTGCCTGTGATACTAAGTAATAGACATCCGTATTCTTTTGTTCGGCGTCTTTGCGGTAATGATTGGTGATGGAAGCAAATGATAATTAGGATGCTTTATTGTTTGATAATGTCATAAAGGTGAGTTATTTGAGTTGATTTGAGGATAAGTGTCATTGACCAGATGTTGAAGGTAATGTTACACCATTTATGTTATATAGCTTGAATGGATGTTTTTCTCTAAGCAAGTGATTATCGTGTAGCTGTATATGTTTTGGAGCAATAGTTATCGGTACTTGATTAACATAAGTGACTGCAAGTATATGATTTGGATTGAAAGTGACATGAGTTAAATGAGATGTTCACTATGCTAGGACATCATCCCTTTTTGCCGATGTTCCTAGATACATTCTGGCGTAAGATGTTACGACGATTAATTAGTATTTTGTTGATTTGAATTATGTAATGAGGCACCATCCCTGTTAAGTTGTCTCATCCATAGTATGGAAGAATAGTAAGTCAGTGAAAGGATATATAAGGAAAGATACCATAGGTTGGTTTGTTATTAGAAAATGAATTGAACCTCGATTTTGGTTGTGAAGGGTATTGAGCATGAATTCTCGATTATAAAGGATATTCTGAATTAGATTTGGCATAAGACTATATGAGAATGAGTATTAGGATCATATGAATTGGTGTTATCTATGAATGGGATAAAGTATTTGGAATTTTATAGATAGATATAATTTGGAGAATAAAGAATTATGTAGAGTTATGACCTATGTTTATAAAAGGTATTCCATATTGGATTAGCGGCAAGGATTATATGAGAAGTATTTTGAATGGTATAGATAAAGAATTTAGATAAAGGATTTCCATAATGGATTTTGAGTTATTGAGGTAATTCTATGGAAATGGAATTGGAAGGTTCGAATATGACTTTGAGTGAGGGGTGGATGGATTTTTTTCAATCATCCCTCGGATCGAAGAGAGAGTTTGTTCAAAGAAACTCTTTTCGAATAATGACTTACAAGTGTAGAGTTTACATTGCATATGAGGTGCATGTAGACTATACATTGTATAGTCGATTCTTTTGACTCTATCCCTATATTAGATTAGCATATTTCTTAGATTAGAATTCCACTTAGATTTAAGATTTTAATTGTTATGATTGCATTGGTTGAATAGTATATGATTTCTCTTGTTTGGATGCTTGCTTGGTTGTTAGTTATAGAACTTAGGATGAAATGTTTAGATGATTAAGGAGGTCATGCTTTGAGTATCAAACTTGTTGGATATTTGGAGCAATGACTTCATAAACATAATGATGCTAGTTAACTTAGATTGGAGATTTGGATGGGAGATATGTTATGTTCACTAGTTTAAGACATCGATCATTCTGGACATTCTTAGGTGAAATAAGGAATAAAATGGTGATTCGAGTTGTTTGGATTTGTTTGGATAAGACACCGTCCATTTTGAGTTGCCTTATCATTATCAATCTGAAAGATGAATAAAGGTGGATGACTTTAGTGTTAAGTATGTGCATTTAGGAATAGTATGAGAGACAACAATTTTAAGTGGGCATGTTTGTGCTAAGACTACCCATTGTTATGCACGTGCCATCATTTATTCGAGATGTAGTATGGATTGCAGAAGTTGTAGACATGCATGTACATTTGTGGTTGATACGTTGAAATGAGATTGTGCCATTAGTAGAGTTTGTTAAATTTAGTTAGGGATAACGATTTCGTCAGGGGTATTTGAAAAGTGAAGAAGTAGATTCGATCTTCTCAATTTGACTCCTTTCCAGTACGTTTTCCACTTACTTAATGATTAGTTTATTAAATATCTAGGTTTGGTTGAATGATTTCTTAGATTCATTATTGTTTTTGCTTATGTTAATTGATATCAATTTCTTTGAATTATTGATTTATTTATGTTATGGGTTGTGTTGTTATCTTGATATGTTTTATATCCTATGATTTCATGATTTAAAAGTATACATATTCACCATATGCCATGCTAATGTTATTTGTTGTGCATGTATAGATTTATATGACCACCCTATGATGCTTACATCATAACTTATATGTCATTTCATGTCATTCACAAAGGAAGGCTTGAATGTTAGATATTTGCATATATATAATACCATATGTCATTTGCATACATATTTTGATATTACATTATTGGTTGTATTTTATAAAGCACACAAGCACCATTGTGCGTGCGTGTTAATAGAACACGTGAATCTATTTGATAAATTTTATTCAAATTTTGTACGTTGTATGTGAATGTTTAGTTTGAATAGTTTCTTTGTTATGTTGATGATTGATTTTGTATGCTTATGTATTTGTGTGTTGCACATTATGATACGTGATACGAAAGAGTGCGATATATTCTTTGTTACTTAGAAATTTCAACAATGAAATTTTTTCAAAGGGGAGAATGTAATACCTCGAAAATTTGGTATATATTATAATTGAAATATTAAAAATATAATTGTGTTAAATAGGTGGATTTAATGTATTAATAAATTAAATTATAAATAAGGAAGGACAAAATGGTCATTTTTTAAACTATTGAATTTGACGACAGGACCAGCGATATTATGACAGTCTCATTTTTCTGATACATGGAGTATATTTGTTTTCATTGTTTGGAGTCTGTATGAAGGAGTTACAAATGATTTTGTGTCGAGCTGAACGGGCACCAAAGCTTGAATTTGAAGTTAAATGTTGTTTTCCCTTCGCCTATATAAACCAGCATATGTAACTGTTTTCACGTTTTCAGAAACTGATCGCTTATTCCTTTCTTCTTCTTCCTCTTTATTACTAAAAGTTCAAATCAACATATCTCGTTGGAATCTCGATGGATTTACACGAAATCAGTGGCATCGCAAAACTAGTAGAGAGGGCTATGCGTTTATACTAATTTGAAGGCAAAATTATGAAACTTAGAGGCACAGTAGTCCAAAAAGCGAAGGCATGTGTAGTGGGAAGCGATTCAGTGAGTGATTCATGTTTCTCTCTCGATATAATGCAATTATAATTCTATGAATATGAAACATAGTTTAGAATAGAGTTGACAACACTTTAGATTCACTTAAATTTGGATTTAAATAGGGGTTTGGGAGGGATTTGATAAAAACAGTAAACCATAAACTTGATTTCCCATTTTCCTTGAATTTAATGAATATATGATGAAAATTAATGAATTGAAGTGTAAACTAACCATAAAAACATAAGGTAAGAGTATAAGAACATTCTCAGACGACCGTAGGCGGAACAGAGGTGATTGTAGGTGATACAATGTAGAAGAACAATTAGAATTACGATCAAAAATTCCAATTTTTGCTTTGATCGGTCCATCGATCCATCGGTCCCTACCATCGGTGGCCTGGTTTTGGGCGCAGGTTGAACCTGAACCTAAACGGGCCTATATATATATATATATATTAATTTTTATTGATTCGAGTCTGTCTCTTTTGTTTTTTGAAGGCATTAGGAGGCAATTATCGGGATAGTTAATGTTATAGGTCCAAGGTGAACTATATGATGATGATCACTGTTTGAGTTGGATTTGCATAGTATTCACTGTTGGGAAATTGTTCGACGTTGGCGTGAACGCATACGAGCTTATGGTGCAAGTAGGCGACCTAGTATATGAGCTCATGATATAAGGAGGTGCTTTCCGGTATTTCATTGCTCCCCTGTAGTGCTTCGGTAGAACAGTTTGGAGGATGTTATGGTAAGCGATCCAGTAGTGCAAGAGGCAAGTCCAAGATGTGAGTCCAGTTTGTATACGAGGACAACAGGCGACGACCTTGTAGCACAGGAGGTGATTCTAGGGAAGTGAGTCATGCATACAATTAACGTGACGGTGGACGATGGGAAATCCTATAGTGCATGAGGCAAGTCTAAGGAAATGATTCTACATAGAGGCAATGCGATATGAGTTGAAGTATATGGTAGGTTAAGTTTGGTACGACCAACAGGACGTGAGGTGACCGAGACGTTAAACTTATATCATGTTATAGTATTATCTTCGTAGTATATGTAGAGTAAGTATGGCTCACTCACCAGACTTATGTCTAACCCACTCCTATTTTTCATCTTCATTTATATATCCAGGTTAATGGGAGATGAAATTATATGGAAGCAAATATTTATATTTGCACATTGTATATAATGTAAATAAGTGTTGTGACTTGGATTTTATTATGGATGTAGGTGGAGTTTGATTTGTATTGTACAAATATATGTATCTGACAGTGTGAGTACATTATGATGTAATCAAAGTGATTATGGTTATTGATATTATACTTTATTTTCTTCTGCTGTGAGACTCTGAAAGTTATTAGTTAAAACAGTATTTTTTTCTTATTATCATATCCCAACGACTCGTCCTTTTTGGTTCTCGAAGTCTTGACATCGGTTTGAGCATTGAACCCAGGGGTCGAAAAGGCGGGTTGCTACATCAAAACTCTACTGGTGGTTTGCCATTTTGATTGAATTTATCGTTTACACATCTTTTGGGCGAAATCCAAATTTTACTATTATAAGTGGTATCCGACAGTAGTGATTATTTACCTCAATTCTCTTCTTCAAAACAGCGTCGCTTTAAAATTGTGAAATTTATTTTTGGCCAAAATTCCAATATTTTCCATACTCAATGGATTAGTCCAAATCAAAATTCTTGGTTCAATAATAACAATTTGATGTGCACGTAAAAGTGCATATTTTTACTTCCATATTTAACCTACTTTTATTTAAATAAATGAGCATATTAAGGTATTTTACATGTTTAAACCAAAATTTAAATTGTTTTCAAATCATCATTTACTCGTCTTCATTTGGAGGGTAAAATGGTAATTTTGTGTATGATTTAATTTGAGAAAATTTATTTGCACGTTTTTATTTTTATTTGTAGGAAATGAAGTGCAAATATGAAGAGGATTCATGGATGAATAAATGCACATATGTTGAAGGCAAATGAAGAAATGAAATAAATAAATTCATGCAACATGGAGGAGCCCACTAACCCACTACCATATGGTCCACAATTAAAAACACATGCACATGTTAATGGAGGTTTCAAGGCATGTTAGTGGGGATAAATTAATTCTCTAATGATTACTTGGAGGTTACACTTCCTAAAAGGCATTTTAGGTAGTCCCCTAAAATATGAATTAGGGTTTTAAGCATGCATAAATACCCCTTATGTCTCATGTAATTATCTTCTTACCTTTCATTCAAGTTGTAGCTACAAAATCAAAGATAAATAAAAGTATCTTTCATGGCTTCTTAGCCTTGTTTTTACTTTCATGCAGTTTACATTTATGCTTTCTTTTAAGCTCTTTTAATTCTCTTATGCTCCTTTTATTTTATGTTAGTAGTGAGCTCTCTTTTATTTTAATAGCACTCATTTTCCTTTTCTTTTCATGTTGAAATCATTCTATGTTATCATGCTTTCAAATATGAGTAGCTAAACCCCTTCAATTTAGGAGTAATGAAGATCTCATGAAGCATATTAAATTAACATAATGATTTCATTTCTAACCTCTCTTATGTGCTTGATGGAATGTATGAATGATGGTGGTTTATGTTTCTTTTTATTGAATTTTGATAGCTTATGTTGACATATCAAATAGGCTATGCCTAACTCCATTTAAAACATAACCTATTTGTTCATTTGCCTAAGTGGTTTTGATGTGAAAGTTAAGCTAAAATAAAAATTTGATGGTCTATGTTACTAACTAATAGTAAATAGATTATACATAAAATAGATTTTATTTTTAATTTCATGTCATGATCATGAGAGTTGATAAGTGGGTTTGAATGATGTGTTAGAGTTCGATGGTTTAAGCTGTGCTAGTTAATAGCTCAAATAAACCATACTTATAATAAGCACATTGATCATTTCTACTTAATATTTTTAAAGAGAGGTTACAAGTTAATTTTGTGTTGATTTATGTGAATGATTGGAAATGAATTTGCCTCTAAATTGTTCTTATTATCACAGTTTCTTCACCTTTGCTCTAGTTTAATTTTTGCAATTTTTCTTAGTTTAAAACCACTTCAAAACTTTGGGTTAATTAGATTGAGTATTATTAGAAATTAATTCATTTCCTGCGGATCGACCAGTACTCGCATACGTATTACAATTGTACGCCGTGCGCTTGCGGTTTATAACGATAATATTTTATGGCGATTTTCTATTCGATAGAAAATTTGCCGCCTAATAAGTTTTTGGCGCCGTTGCCGGGGAAAATAATTTGATTTTAACTCTACTCTTCGAATTATTTTTATTTGATTTATTGTGTGTTCATTTTGTGTGATTTGCATTAAAAAAACACAAAAAAAATTTCATTGCATTTGCTGTCAGTTCCTTTTCACTTGTGCATTTCTTTTTTTTCTTTGCTTTTGTGTATTTAGTTTGAATTCTGTTTTGTTAGTTTCATAAAAGAAATTTATAGTACATTTGTTAAAACATTTCAGTTCTACTTTAATTTGTTATTCTATTTGTTAAAGTAGATCTTCCAATCACTCAATATCACATTTCTCAAACATTCATCACAGGCACAACAAACGCCTTGCAATTCTGTTACATTTGCATAGCTTTCATATAAAAAACAATCATTGCATTGCTTTGTTTCCATTGCATATTCATATATAAAAAATTTTAATTTACATCTCATTTACATTACATCCACAACTTCCTCTATTGTCAAATCTCACAAACACACCTGCCTTTGCCCCATACATTATCTAAGACCACCTGAACTCTAGCAAGCATCAATTCAAATATCACTGCAACCATTCCTCAAACCCTCCAACATACTACCCTAAATAATTCTTCATCCATCACAACCTCAAACACAACTTGCATCTGGTGTAGGTGTACATACAAACCTCCCACAACCTGCACATCAACTTGTTTTATTTTGAGTTGAATATTCAATCTTTTGTGTTGATTTTGTTTGTTTGTTAAGTGGTTTGTTTTTCTTGTTTATAAAAAAACAACTGTATATATCTTGTTCGAAATTTCAGGTTGCAAAAGCAAAAAACCAAAAGGAAGAATCGCTTGCTAGTCTGCTCTGCTTGCCAAATAAATTGCTTGCTTTTTAAAAATTAAAAAATCGCTGCTTTAAAATAAATTACTAATAATTCTGCACGCTCTGGTACCGTTCCCTCATCTCTTTTTTTATTTCCCTTGCATTGTTGGTTTCTTGCATTTAAAAAAAGGGGTTTTTTCAAAAACAAATTCAAATCTAATTCGTAGTTGCATTATTAATACACGTTTAGTTCCGTGTTGCATTCATATCATCTTATTTTCTTTTCTAAAAGCAATACTCAAATCCACATAAGGTGGGGGATTTCATCACCCCTTCCTTGGCCCATAAATTGCATATCATCATAGAATTTGCTAATAATAACAATTAGACTTTGGACATAAAGGAGTCATGAGCTCACCTAGGGCTTAATTGTATATTGACAAGTTTTCCTCTTTCGACAATTTATTTTTCTCATTGTCTAGGCTACGGCATAGCAATAATCGGTTATAAATATTACGGTGATTCATAAATATTATAGTGATTGTTTCTCTGAAGGTACTTAAACCTTCGGCTGCATTGTTACGGTGAATCATGGTGCACCAATAACTCTGGTCCATTACCTGGCTAAGAACTATTTTGTTGGATTAAGACAAAGTGCAATTATACAATTTTGGGTTAGGAGCTACTAAGGACAGAAAATTTGTAATTAAGTCCTTGCATTCATTTAGTTGCATTAGTTCATGCATATATAAAAAAACAACAAAATCCAAAACTAAAAAAATTATACATTTTACTTAACATGGTTCTTTTAAAAAAAAATCTTTTTAAATATTTTCCTTAAAAATAAATTCAAACAAAATCAAAAATCCAAAAAAAACAAGCATTTTTCCTAAGTAAGTTTTTTTCTAGAAAAACAAAAAATTTCAAAATAAATTTCTTTTCAAAAACAAAAACAAAAACATTTAATAAAAATAATCCAAAAAACAAAACAAAAATCAAATCTCCCTTTTGAAAAAATAAATTCTTTTTAGATATATTTCCTTAAAAAAATTATAAAAAAAGAACAATTTTTCACTTCATTTTCCAAATCTTATTACATTATCTTAACTCGATTGTCATTTCTATCTCTCCTTGACTTTTTCTTGTGATTGGGTACTTGGACTCGTGACACAACAACTAATTGTTTAACTCGAACAAATGATCATCCAACAATGGCAAACGAAAATGCCTCGCAAACTCACATGGATACAGTCTTTCCCGATACAGTTTCTATTCCTTTTTGCATCACATTACCCGCCCCAACGGGTAATCACTTCGAAATGCATTCCAATCATATTTCCACACTCCCAAAATTTGGCAATTTTGAACATGATGAACCGTACATCTTCTTAACGAAATTCGAACAAGTATGTGCGACCATTAAACTTCAACAACTTTGTGATGATGTAATCAAACTTCGGTTAATTCCATTTGCCCTTGCCGATTATGCTAAAAAATGGTTGTACAGCTCACCATCTAACTCGATCAAAACTTGGAAAGAATTCGTTAAAGTTTTCTTAAAAAAGTTCTACCCCTTGGAAAAACAACTAAAATCTAAAACGAAATTCAATTTTCATCAATTCAGGGGTGAACCTTTCGGAAAATATTTTGAAAGATTTAAAGAGCTTTTGATAAAATGTCCACACCATAATTTCGAAAAATGGACTCTTTGCCAAATCTTATAAGGTGGACATGAAAATAGTTCACGAACCATGCTTGAATCGATGTGCCAAGGCAATTTTCTTGCTCAACATCACGACGATGCTTGGCAATTCCTCGAAAACTTGGCCGAAAAATCAACCCATTGGAAACATTCTAACGAATCCATTTACTCACGTTCGAGCGCGCACTCGATAGGATCATCTTTACCTTTGGAAGCTAAAATCGATGCAATGATCAATAAATTTGACATTTCTCATCTAACCAAATGAACCAAGCTTCCCAACCAATGTGTTATAAATGCAACGATCCGAATCACATTGTCGATCAGTGCCCTAATTCGATGGAACAACTCAATGCTTTCAATAAGGTTAAAAAGGATCTGTTTTCTCCAATGTACAATCCTAGTTGGAGAAATCATCTGAACTTTGCTTGGAACCAAAATAATTCCAACACGAATTTGGTTTGTCCTAATTTTCAAGCATCTCCGATCAATGCTCTGAATCCTCCCTTTCAACCCAATCATTTTCAATAAAATTTTGCTGGTCCGTCTCAAAATCAACCGCAACAATCTTTTGCTCCCTAAGGCGATAAATGATTGACTTCACTTGAGAAAAGTCTTGATACTTTGGCTGAAGCAACCACTCAAATCCTCCAATCAAACAGCAATTTTCAAATATTTTTAACCTCATACATGTAGAATACAAGTCAATCGATTGCTAAACTTGAAATGCAAATGATTCAATTAGCCACATCTATAAGTGAACGTGAACGAGGTACATTCCCAAGTCAGCCAGTTCCGAATCCCAGAAATCAAAACACGAATTTGAATCAAGCCCATGTTGTTCAAGATAGCAACGTAACCCAAATGAATGTTATCGCGACTTTGCGTTCCGGTAAACAAATCGATAATCAAGTTGTTAATACGAATGATTTACCAGAAACTCCTTTTGATACTTCAAAACGACAAGCGAATCTGAACAAAACACTGAGCCAAACACCGAATCAAATGTCGTTCTAAATTCTTCTACTCAAGTAGACTGACCTACTCAGTATCATGTTCCATTTCCACATCACCTTTGACCCAAGAAACACTCTGATCAAATGGAAAAGATGTTGGAAAAATTTAAACAAGTCAAAGTTAACATCCCACTTCTTGATATCATTCAAGAAGTCCCGACTTATGCTAAGTTTCTTAAGGACTTGTGTACTCAAAAACGACACAATCATGTACGCAAGAACGTTTTCTCAGCTGCCGGACTTAGCGAAGTCTTATCCCAATCAATTCTTGTTAAATATAAAGATCCTGGATGTCCGATGATCTCGTGCACGATAGGAGACAAAACGATTAACAAGTGCTTACTAGATTTGGGCGCGAGTGTCAATTTGATTTCTTATTTTGTTTACCAACAACTTAGCTTGGGTGAACTTAAACCGACGAAAGTAACTCTTCAATTTGCCGATCATTCGATAAATAATCCCATGGGAGAAACTGAGGACGTACTCATCAAAATCGATCAATTCATATTCCCTGTCGATTTCATCGTTTTAGAAACATAACCCGTGAACAATCCATGTGTCAAATTCCGTTGATTTTAGGTAGATCTTTTTTGGCTACTTCAAATGCTCTAATCAATTATCGAAACAGTTCGATGAAATTTTTTTTAGAAACATGACTTTGGATCTTATCATCTTCAATCTTAAAAAGCCAATAGAATGAACCACGTAACCAAACGCTGGAAGTTAGCTCCATTCAAGAAAATTTTGATAACGAAACAGTTGACCTAAACAACGAACGCAACACTGAATACGAACAACTGTTTCAAGATGAGCCTCACGAGATTGAAAATTCGCTTCCGTTTGAAACCCTTACCATTGATTCAGAACTTCCACCTAATTCTTCGATTGAGCAACCCCCGAGGTTGGACCTCTAACCCCTTACTGATCACCTTAAGTATGTATATTAGGTGACAATGAAATGTTTCCCATCATAATATCTGCAACTCTCTCCCTTGATCAAGAAGTTTCCCTTCTTTCAATTTTGTTGAAAAACAAAGAGGCAATTTGATGGTTGATCACCGATATAATGGGAATTAGTCCCGCTATTGTTTAACATCGTATCTGTTTAGTTGACGATGCCAAGCCTGTTCATGACGCACAATGAAGGCTTAACCCAAAAATGAAGGATGCGGTTCGTGGCGAAATTATTAAACTTCTCGATAACGAAATCATATACCCAACCTCTGATAGTTCATGGGTTAGCCCAACTCATGTCGTCCCAAAAAAATCTGGACTTACCGTTATCAAGAACGATTCTAACGGACTCATTCCAACTCGTATTCAAACTGGTTGGCGTGTTTGCATTGATTATCGAAAATTAAATGTTGAAACACGTAAAATCACTTCCCTCTACCTTTCATCGACCAAATGCTTGAACATTTAGCCAACCACGAATTCTATTGCTTTCTTGATGGTTATTCCGGTTATAAGCACATACCAATCGCTCCCGAAGATCAAGAGAAAATGACTTTCACGTGTCCCTTTTGCACTTTTGCATATTGACGTATGCCTTTTGGCCTTTGCAATGCTCCTGCTACTTTCCAAAGATGCATGTTCAGCATCTTTTGTGATATGATCGAAGGCTTTCTTGAAGTGTTTATGGATGATTTTTCAATCTTTGGAAACTCTTTTTCCGAGTGCATACACCATCTTGAGTTGGTTCTTAATCGATGCAAGGATGAACACTTAACGTTAAATTAGGAAAAATGTCATTTCATGGACAAACATGGCATTGTCCTTGGGCATGTCATTTCAAACAAAGGCATTGAGGTAGATAAAGCGAAAGTTGACGTAATTGCGAATCTACTTATTTCCAAATCTGTTAAAGACATTCGTTCATTTCTTAGACACGATGTTTTCTATCGATGCTTTGTGAAAGACTTCAGTAAAATTTCTTGACCTCTTACGACTCTTCTTGGAAAGGACGTTCCATTCGACTTTAATTCTGACTGTGTTTCTGCTTTTGAACGTCTCAAAAAGGAACTCATTTCCGCTCCCATCATTTGCTCACCCAATTGGGATCTTCCTTTTGAAAAAATGTGTGACACTTCTTACTTCGCGGTTGGTGCTGTCTTAGGACAATGCATCAACAAAATTCTTTACATCATCTACTACGCTAGTATGACTCTAAACGATGCTCAACTCAATTACACGACCATTGAAAAGAGCTTCTAGTAGTAGTCTTTGCACTCGAAAAGTTCCGACCTTATTTGATTGGCTCACACATTACTGTTTACACCGACCACTCCGCTCTTAGGTACCTTTTCGCAAAAAATGATGCTAATTCTCGTTTAATCTATTGGATCCTTCTACTCCAAGAATTTAACCTCACGATCATAGACAAAAAAGGATTCGACAACGTCATAGCTGATCATCTATCGCGTCTTCCGAACACACCATCTTCTTTACCGATCAACGAGAACTTTCCTAATGAACAACTCCTTTCTATTTCTATCGATCCATGGTATGCCAACATAGTGAACTATTTAGTCACTAAGTAAACTCCTTCATTTTGGTCAAAACAGGATAAATATAAATTTCTTTCCCAAGTCAGGTACTTTTATTGGGATGATCCATACTTGTTTAAGTACTGTTCCGACCAACTCATTCAACGTTGCATCCCGAATTGTGAAATCAAAAGTATTCTTTTGTTTTGTCGTGATCAATCTTGTGGTGGTCACTTTGGCCCGAAGAAAACTGCAGAAAAGGTGCTTCAGTGTGGTTTTTATTGGCCTATGCTTTTCAAAGATGCATTCGAGTTTTGTAAAAGTTGTGATCGCTACCAAATGTTAGGAAGAATCTCTCAACGAAACATGATGCCTTTGAACTCCATTATTAAGATCGAAATCTTTGATGTTTGGGGTATTGATTTTATAGGACCGTTTGCCAATTCTTTCGGAAATATGTACATTCTTCTTGCTGTTGATTATGTCTCTAAATGGGTTGAAGACATTCTTTGTAAAACAAATGACCACAAAGTTATTATGAAATCCTAAAAGAAAACATTTTTTCGAGGTTTGGAACACCTCGCATAATAATAAGAGATAAGAACCCATTTCTTTAATCGTTAATTTGAAACTCTAATGAAGAAATACTTGATAACCCATAAATTATCCACTTCTTATCATCCTTAAACTTTTGGCCAATTTGAAGTTTCAAATTGTCAAATCAAACAAAATTTGGAGAAAACTGTGAATAAAAATCGAAAAGATTGGTCATAAAAATTGACAGATGCATTTTAGGCTTATAGAACTGCATATAAAACCAATCTTAGGATGTCTTCTTTTAGGCTTGTATATGGTAAAGCATGCCATTTTCCCGTTGAACTTGAACATAAAGCGTTGTGGGAAATTAAGAACATAAATTTTGATCTTGAAAAAGCTGCAAAACAGAAATCGCAACTCAACGAGTTAGAGGAGATTTGGAACGACGCGTATGAAAACGAAAAAATTTACAAAGAAAGAACAAAAGTTTTTTATGACAAGTCAATCCTAAGGAAAACATTTTCGTCAAATCAGAAAGTTTTTTTGTACGACTCTCGACTTCATTTGTTCCCTTGGAAATTAAAATCGAGGTGGACAGGACCATACATTGTACGTACTGTTTTTCCATACGGTGCCATAGAAATAGAAAACCCTAGGAATGGTTTGATTTTTAAAGTCAATGATTATCGTTTAAAACCATACATGGAATTGCCGAGTGATCGAGAGGAGGAGCTCCTGATTCTTCATGAGCCACACTATGTTTAGTAAGAAATTTTAACCCTTTCTTGTAAATATGTACATATTTTTCCCTGTTACACTCATTATATCATGCATTGACTGTGGGGACACGGTCAAAATTAAGTGTGGGGGGAGTCTCATGTTCATTTTTTTATTTTTCATGGTTTATTTTTTGCATTTTCTTTCCAAAAATCAAAAAAAGAAAAAAAAAACAAAAAAGAAAATTCCAAAACAAATTTCCATTTTAGCATATTGATTTACTTTTGAAGAAACACTATATGATAAATATATGTTTTTGGTTATTAAACTGAAATTTTTTGAAAATTTATTTGTCTCAACAAAAATAAAAATAAAGTTTGATTACAAGTAACTATGGTTTAACTAGTATATAGGAAGGTTCGTAGGTGATAATTATGAAGTATATCCTAATTGAAATCTTTGTTTAAAAGATTGATGGATTTAAAGTAAAGGCAATAATATTTTTGATCATCTAAGTTAAGTGGTGCTAAGATGATTTTGCAAAACTCCCTCTTTACAAAAATATATATATATATATCAAAGAAAAAAATTGGTTTTTATATAAATAAGAAACACCTAGAGTCATGTGTTCACACGTAAGTGTGTACACTCGCCATGCTCTGTACCCTTCTCACGTAAGCCCAAAAGGCAGTGCATGATCGATATATCCGGCCTCAGTTTATCTGAGTTAGGTGTTTGTAAATACTTTTTTAATAAAAATAACCACCTAGAGTCATGTGTTCATACGCAAGTGTATACACTTGCCACGCTCTATACTCTTCTCACGTAAGCCCGAAAGGCAATGCCTGATCGGTATATATGGCCTCAGTTTATCTGAGTTAGGTGTGTAAATAATAATAATGTTAATATTTTTCAAAAGAGAGAGAGAGCAAGTAATTGAAATCCAAGCACTATCTTCACTTATTTGATTTGACTTTTTATTCAAAAGAAATGAAAATACCACTTTGCGAAACTTAGATAAACAATTAAAGGATCCATTTCATAGTTGCACTTTGTAATCAACCGAAACAACTGGCCAAAATAGAGTCTAATTGTGATGATAACTTAATTTTTGTTGGAAGTTTTGATGAGTAAAGGGACTAAAATTTCTCGATGATGACTAAAACTTATATTTAACTTACTTGTGTTAATTTAAAAGCAAATTCTTTATTTGTAAATATTTTTTAAAACTTGCATCATGTAATCGCATTTGAATCTGCATATCGCATTTGGATTTTGTGGGTAGTATCCGCTGAAAACCCTTATGAGACAACACTCGTCCTACTAGGGACCCCTAGAGGTTTAGTGGCTTGTTGCATATGCTCAATGCAATCGTGTTTTCTACGAAAACAGATTTATCTTAGTTTTAGTTTATTCGAGGATGAATAAAAAGATAAGTGTGGGGGTATTTGATGTGCACGTAAAAGTGCATATTTTTACTTCCATATTTAATCTACTTTTATTTAAATAAATAAGCATATTAGGTTATTTGACATGTTTAAACCAAAATTTAAATTATTTTCAAATCATCATTTATTCATCTTCATTTAGGGGGTAAAATGGTAATTTTGTGTATGGTTTAATTTGAGAAATATTATTTGCACATTTTTATTTTTATTTGTAGGAAATGAAGTGCAAATATGAAGAGGATTCATGTATGAATATATGCACATATGTTGAAGGCAAATGAAGAAAGGAAATAAATAAATTCATGCAACATGGAGGAGCCCACTAACCCACTACCATATGGTCCACAATTAAAAGCACATGCACATGTTAATGGAGGTTTCAAGGCATGTTAGTAGGGATTAATTAATTCCCTAATGATTACTTTGAGGTTATACTTCCTAAAGGGCATTTTAGGTAGTCCTCTAAAATATGAATTAGGGTTTTAAGCATGTATAAATACCCCTTATGTCTCATGTAATTATCTTCTTACCTTTCATTCAAGTTGTAGCTACAAAATCAAAGATAAATAAAAGTATCTTTCATGGCTTCTTAGCCTTGTTTTTACTTTCATGCAGTTTACATTTATGCTTTCGTTTAAGCTCTTTTAATTCTCTTATGCTCCTTTTATTTTATGTTAGTAGTGAGCTCTCTTTTATTTTAATAGCACTCATTTTCCTTTTCTTTTCATGTTGAAATCATTCTATGTTATCATGCTTTCAAATATGAGTAGCTAAACCCCTTCAATTTAGGGGTAATGAAGATCTCATGAAGCATATTAAATTAACATAATGATTTCATTTCTAACCTCTCTTATGTGCTTGATGGAATGTATGAATGATGGTGGTTTATGTTTCTTTTTATTGAATTTTGATAGCCTATATTTACATCTCAAAAAGGCTATGGTTAACTCCATTTAAAACATAAGCTATTTGTTCATTTGCCTAAGTGGTTTTGATGTGAAAGTTAAGCTAGAATCAAAATTTGATGGTCTATGTTAGTAATTAATAGTAAATAGATCACACTTAAAATAGATTTTATTTTTAATTTCATGTCATGATTACGAGAGTTGATAAGTGGGTTTGAATGATGTGTTAGAGTTTGATGGTTTAAGTTGTGCTAACTAATAGCTCAAATAAACCATACTTATAATAAGCACACTGATCATTTCCACTTAATATTTTTAAAGAGAGATTACAAGTGAATTTTGTGTCGATTTATTTGAATGATTGGAAGTAGATTTGCCTCTAAATTGTTCTTATTATCATAGTTTCTTCACCTTTTCTCTAGTTTAATTTTTGCAATTTTTCTTAGTTTAAAACCACTTCAGAAATTTGGGCTAATTTGATTAAGTATTATTAGAATTTAATTCATTCCCTATGGATCGACCTGTACTCGCGTACATACTATAATTGTACTCCATGCGCCTTCAGTTTATAACGATAATATTTTACGGCGATTTCTATTCGATAAAAAATTCGCCATCTAACACAATTATTATTAACCATAGCTCCCTTACCAAAAAATTTGATTTTTAGTTCACTATATTTGATCGTGATACTAACCCCTTATGATCGAGGAAACGAATTCTATTGAATAGCGCATCACTTCTTAGACCCAATTATAGACGCTTGATGAATTTCCATGCCATAATTTAACTATAATCAAAGTAGATGGTCCATATAGATGTTCTACAGTATTCTCAGGTCAAGGGAATTAAGTAACATCATCTTGTCAAAATTCTCTATATGACCCTAGTTATATTAACCAATAGAAAACACTCGATTGAGTTATTCCATAGTTATCCAATAAGTATAAATACGCAACCCCTTGGTGACTTTAGCAACAATGAGTAATACACTGCCCAACATTTGAAGTGATAGAGGTAGGGGTATGCTATAAAGGCAATTATGTAATTTGTTACATATATCTAACTTGATAACCAATCCTGTTCAAAATAAAAGGTGTTTTCTTTTTATTATATACTTGATATTTAGTTAATAAATTTAATTAAAAGTATATTTAATAAAAAATCCAAAAATGGTATGCTTTATGGTAGTAGTTACTAAGTGTCGTAACCATGAGTAATTTAGCACAATGAAAATAAATATATGTTATCCAACCTTATGACCAGATGATATTCAGACAAACTGGACGAATCAAACTTGGAGTTATTAAGGCAGCAAGCCCAGAAAGATAGCCCTATGGCCTAGAAACCAAGCACGAACAGAGTCACGGGATAAAAGCAAAGCCAACTCAAGCCAAAGCAAACATGGATCCACCTAAGTGGTGAGTTAGTATCGATCCAACCTTGTGGATCGGTACCGAACTATATTTTCTTCTCCATGGTTGCTCATCTTTTGCCTACATACTCTATTTGATGCTAGAAGCCTATTCCACATGCTATTTTTTCGTTTTAATGTAACTCTCTATTGGTCTCCTTGAACACTTGAGTCAGCAACTCTGTTCTTCCATGGATCTATCGTTTGGACTTAGAAACAAGCTAATATTGGTGCAAATAACTATTGAATCATGATGTTAACTATAAGACGAGCCAAGGCAAGGAGTTCAAAACAATGTCCAATGCAATATTACGGGTCGGTATCGATCCAAATATTTAGGTCGGTATCGATCCACGAACCTTACTGAGGTGTCCTCCTATTCTCTTGGAGAAACAATCTAAAACGTGGAAAATGAGGTAGTGATCTTCTAGGCGAGATTTTAGGCTTTCTATCTCTGTAAATAGGAGGGCAAGGCTCATTTTTTAGGATGTTTTGGCTCTTGCTTTCCCAAATCTAAATTCTTGTAACCACTGTCAAAGTTGTACCGATTCGTAAGAACTTTTTCCTGTAATCAACGAGATAATCAATAAAAATCATGAAGTGGACGTAGACCAAGATTAGCTGAACCACTATAAATTGCTGTGTGTTCTTTTCTACTCGTTTTCATTTAATTTTCTTCACTTTTTATTCTCTATATAAAATCTTGGGTGTTTCTGCCATTTTTGGTTCAAACATGTTGGTGCTTTCACTGAGAAAGATATTCTCAGGCTACTTAGATCCATCATCTACTATTTGATTTCTTAATTCCAAGAGATAGATCCAATTTTCCAATCCTACTTTTCTACTATTCATATTTCGAAAAAATCTAAGAAGCTATTTGCAATGGCCTAATCAAGAAGAGACCGCTTCACCAATTTCAGAGCTACTACTAAAGCTGAGAACCAAAATGCTCAGCATGTATATGAAGTCGTCCAACCGACTCAATCGAGGATTCGAAATCCAGCTGATGTTGTGACCAGAGTGGAGATGGACTGGATGATGAAGCTAATGGAGGATAGATTCTAGGAGAGTCATAACCAGATGAACCAATAGATACAACAGAGATTGAGGCTATTGAACGAGCTAACGCATAACAACCAAAGGAGGAGCAGGAGAGATTCCAGCTCAGAGTCAGAAAGTTCCTCATCATTCGAGTAGAGACGGAGAGATAGGAAGTAGAAGAAAACTTAGAATGTTGTTGGAACGTCTTACTAAGGAAAAAGACAAACTCAAGGCACAAGTTTGTGGATCGGTACCGAACCAAGATCATGAGTCGGTATCGACCCAATTGATGGTGGGCCCGGAGATCGCCATTTGGAAGGCAACGTAGATCTAGCTTTTGGTTGTCCCGTGGATTACCAGAATCTAGAAAATCGTGCTGCTGTTGATGATACAACTCACGGGAATCAAACATGGGGCACTGTTGGACGAATGGATCCCCCAGAGACCGAGGAATATAGGTACTGAGAGCCTAACCGAGAGCGTTTGCTAGTCCGAACACTTAGGACAGATATCGATTACCGTTATTCAGTCGAACCTGTGGACCTAGAGTACCTAGAAGACATGATCAGGAAACTTGCAAGTGAAAATCGTTTCAGCAACGATGAGTGAGGTACTTCTCCTAGTTGGAATCTATTTACTGAAAACATTCTACGCAAAAGATATCCTCGAAGGTTGTAATATCGACGATGCCATTGTACGGAGGAACAACAGATCCTATATAGTATTCAGTGAGATACGAGTGGCATATGGATGCCGCCAGAGCTTTCGATGCAGTGAAACACCACTGTTTTCCAATTTTTCTAAAAGGTGTAGCAATGATGTGGCTCACTCGACTTGCACTGATGTCCATGTCATCTTTTGCTGAGTTATCGTGAAAGTTTATAAAGCAATTCTGCTTGCTTACTTCACATTATTGATTCCACGCGGCCTTGACAGAAGTTACAAATCCCAATAATGACATTGTGTTAATGGTGTTGATTAGGAGGATTCATCGATACAGATTTTGAAGAATGGTTGGAAAGGAAGCCCCACCGATGATGGATTCTTTCTATAGAAAGGCCAACTAGTACTTAAGCTTGAAAGAAGCATGCAAACGTCGATGGAGAACTGAGGTTGGCAGTTCAGCTGGAGTAGTACAAAGCAACGTTGTCGTAAAGCAATCTGGAAGAAGTTCTGGAAACGTGGATATGAACATTGGCAACAAGAATAATAACCAGAAAAAGAGCGATAATGGGGCTAAGAAACGAAAGCCATATAATAGGAATAGTCCCAGGATTCATAAATACGATAATTATACTGAACTAAATAACTTAATTTAGAACATCTATCTAACAACTCAAGGTACCGAGTAGTACAGAAAACTAGATCTGAGAGAGTCGACGGAGAAGAAGAAGAGATCTGGCAAGTTCTGCAGGTTTCATGAGATGCATGATCATAATACCAATGAATGCAGGCACTTTCATGGTATGATAGAGGAACTGATTCGAAAGAAAAAATTGTAACAGTTTGTTAAAGCCTGGCAAAACGGCTGGCAAGGAAATTCTAATCCCACTAGGTCGACATCCCAATGGGGGCAAGCTAGTCCTAGTGGTGAGGAGCCTAGACTTGAAAAATGTTTAGTGATAAACCCAATCGTTGGTGGACCACACCCAACCGACAAGAGTTTGAATGAGATGGATGGGTATTCTAGTGCTTTGAAGCATACGGAATATGAGAGCTGTTTGGCAGTTGAGGATGGAACTTCGACAAATAACGAAGAACGATGACCGATGACATTATTTTCCGAAGGAGAGATGCTGATGGAGTGGAGGCTCCGACGATTGACCCACTCATGATTACGACCATGATTGGCGCTGCTATTGTACAAAAGGTGCTAGTTGACTGCGGAGATTCGGTCAACTAACTATTCAAAAAATCCTATGACCAGATGCTTCTGAAGGGAAAGGACTTAAAACCATGTAAATCTCGGATCCAGGGATTTAACAGGATAGCTACGGAGCCAGTCGGATATGTGGAACTACTAGTGGTGCTTGGAGAAGGCAACCGTATGCGAGCACGAGTCATGACTTTTGTTGTGTTGGATATTTATTCTGCTTATAATGCATTTTTGGGCCAACCGACCCTGGATGAGTTTAGAGAGGCTATAGGACCCTAGTGTTTGATGCTTAAATTTCCTACGGAGAAAGTGTAAGAGTTCTACATGTAGACCAAGGGCTTGGCCGTGAATGTTTTATCGCTGAGCTAAGAGAGAAAGGACAAGGTGTAGAGGGGACTTTTTGCATCAAGGATTTGGATACATAGCAACCAATGCCTGAGCCCTGGCTTGGGTAGCACAGTTAGTTCTATAAGGATATGGATCCACGAAATAAGCTACTGGATGGAAGAGCAGCTCCAGCCGAGCTAAAGATTAATATCCCGATCAGTCGGGATGACCCAACACGGATCCTAAAAGTTGAATCACAGCTTGGTTTCAAGATGATGACGGAGTTGATTGGCTTTCTCCGAGCAAACTTGGATGTGTTTGCCTGGACGCACTCTGATATGTGTAGGATCTCACCGAAGATAGCGAGCCATGCATTAAATGTAAATCCTAGATGCATTCCTATAAAATAGAAGCATCACGGCCTAGTTCTAGAGAGACCCGCTGCACTCAAAGATAACATGGAGAAGCTGACTTGAGAATAGCTGCATACCACAACCGAGTTGCTCGATATTACAATGTCAAGGTCTGGAATCAGACCTTTGAAATCGGCGACCTGGTTCTCAAACGAATTTCCCAAGCCTCGAAAACTTGGGCCTGATATAGGAAGGTATGTACGTAATAGAACAAAAGCTTGGAGATGGCACTTTCAGGCTTGCAACGGTTGATGGGATCTCGCTCTAAAGGGCATGGTATAGTGAGCATTTACGACGCTATTTCACTTAGAAATAAATTTGTACATAATTGGATGAAGCCATGTAAAGACAGAATCAGCCATTTCCCGTTTTCAATTAATGGCTTTTCGGATCTATCTTAAGAATTGTGAAATGTGATCGACTCAAATGTATCTACATGTTTGTAATGTAGGTTTGTAGGTACTTGGAGATAGGTGCCAACCAAACTTCCACGGTCCATGATCAGACCCTTGATGTTCAATCTCGATGTCCAGAGATCGATACCACCTAACTCTTTCCCTTGACGTAGGGGCAGGAGTATAAAGTTAAATAGGACATGATTTGCCCCTCCACCAACTAACTCTCAACCCGACGTGGGGGCAGGAGTATAAACTAGAAATGAACGCGATACGACTACCCGAACGTTAATTTTTGCCCTTAATGTGGGGGGTAGGAGTATAAATTAAAAGAATGTAATATGATGTTCATCTATTAACTCTTGACCTTGGATTGAGAACAGGAGTATAAAACTAAGTAGATGTGATTTGACCATCTTCCACTAACTTCTGCCCTTGCAATAGGGGGTGAGTATAAACCCAAAAGGACGTGACTTACCCGTCCATCAACCGACTCTGACCCTTAACGTGGGGCAGGAGTATAAAACAAAATGAATGTGATATGGTCGTTCATCCACAAACTCTCGCTCCTAATATGCGGGCAAGAGTATGACTTGAATTGGATGTGATGCGACCATCCAATCACTGACATCTTGCCTAGAGTAGGCAAGGCCAAAGATCCTTTCCAGACGTAAGGCAGGATGTTACCTATGAACTTTAGTCGACGCCCGAAGTTTGGTGCGGTCAAAAATCACTATCCTAGAAAAGGATATTAGAACCGCTATTTTAAGTGGTCTACCTAGGCTAGTGTCCGGAGTTTGGCATTTCTTGGTTACTTAACATTTGTTAGAGCGATGAGAGGCTGGAAAATTATGGAACAGGCTATTGACTTAGTCTGACGATGATAATGAAAAGAAATAGATCACAAGTACATTGAATGGAAAGTGCATCTCTTGAATAACTTAAGCACGTTCACACAAAGACTTAACAAAAAACCTTTGTTATTCACATAGAAATTGGAAAGAAAAGTACTTGTTTTATTTATGCCTCAACAAAAACCAAAAGCAGAGGCTGAATCCGCACAAATACCAGCCAAGAAAACAAAAAGCGGATGATAAAAAAGAGCTTAAGTGCTGCTATACAACTAGAATACACAAAGAAGATGGATAATCACTTCTTGATCCTCTTCTTTCCTTCCTCTCCTTCTTCTTTGCAGAAGATGGCACACTAAATCTTTTCGGTTGCTTCCTTGTCTTTCCCCCGCTTCCTTTTTCTTTAGATAGAGTGCTCTACGATGATCCAACATGCACGCTTTAGGTGCTCCGGGTGGAGGAATGGTGATGGGAGCAAAGATATCTGACTAGACAGAGCTATGCATAACGGAGAAGGAAAAGTTTCTAGTTTCTCCAGCTTGACCTTTTTGGTTGGGACCAGTTCCTGCTCAAGGGTACTTATGGTAGGACCCCACAAAGGCTTGGAGGATCCAGTAACATCACATCGGTTTTAGTTCCCTTGAGCTCACTGGTCCCATCATGTTGAAGAGCGTATATCATCTGCTCACCCGGCCCAGGAGTCTCGCTAATCGGAATAGTCGGCACCATCATCGAAGTAGTCATGGTCACCGATTTTGTTGTTGTCGCTTATCGAACCGACTGGAGACTTTGGTCAGGAAGCGAGATGACTTGGGGATGACCTGAAACTTAAGAGATATAAAAGGAGAGATTAGCAATATCAGTTGGTGACATATGGACTGTGAAATATAGGTGAGATCGGTGAGATTCCTTCTTCTAGTTTGGGTCTCTATGTAGGCCAGAATGCCACTAGAGCTCCCCTCCAAAATGGTAGAAAGGATAGTAGGCTTATGTATTCAAGGCGATCTAGATTGCATCCTAGGACCCAAGGTGGATCAGGAATAGTCTTGGGTCCGGGTGTGCCCCCCAATAATAGCATGTTTAGGTGACGATCCAGAGTCTTCGCGTAAGTCTTTCTGCACTGTAGTGGCAAGCTCTAGATGTAGAATAAGGTGACCCTCTTTTAGCACCTTGGGCTCATCTTCAATCAAGATTTCTTTCTCTAGCTGAGCAAGATCCACCTCACCGCCTTTAAGAAATTCCTTTTCTTCCTCGACAATTTGTTCCCAAGTGAGGGCAAGAATTCTAGGGTATTAATTGTTGAACAACTTCAAGTTGTGAAATTTGAGCATGTTATTGTTGTACTTATTAAGCAATGGCTAAAATATCTCCATTATCCGCTGTTCTGCAGCTTCAATCTCCTTCTGGACAAGTGAATCCATGTCTTTAGGACATTCAACAGCCTTATCTCTTTCACCGTAAGTAGCAAGCATAGCTTCGCAATAATCCTAAGCTTGTTGGAGAGCATTGTTCTTTTCTTTTATCTCGCTCTTGAGTTTGGCCACTAGCTCGATCAATTTCTTGTTTGAGGCATCTCTTTCTAGCACTAAGGCATGATTCCGATGATGTGCAGCCTCAATCTCATCTCAAAGCTTTTTTCTCTCATCTTCAAGCACCTTAATGGCGTCCTCAACTTTCTTCTCAGCTTCGGCTTATGATTTCCTTAAGTTTTCAACCTCAGCATCGAGGTGGGCAATGATTCTTCTGTCATCTGCTATCGTGAGATTCAAATTATCAATCTCGAGTTGCCTTTCTCTTGAGAACTTGGATATTTTCTCAGCTACCCACAACCATTCATTGTACTGATTATAAGCGTCAGTTACATAAGCAATGGTCATGTCTTGGACTTTAGGTGGAATTCTCTTCTAGTTGGGCACGAACATGAGCCCATCAAAGCAAACACCCAAAAATTGCTCTTTAAATTCAGCCGTTTGGGCACTGACGGCAAGTTGTTTCTCTACAGTAAAGAACGAAGCATCGATCGATTGTTTATCGGTCGTATGATGGGTAGTCTCAAAACTACTTTGATCGCACCTGTAGTTAGAGAATTGACCGGAGTGAGAGGGTGCCAAGTGCTCCATAGGAATCGAACTTGGAGGAGGTGCATGAGAAGCATCGCCTGGTGGTAAGACATCGCGGCGATCGGAATGCCCATCTAAGCCTCTTGGCAAAGATGACCTGGATCTGGAACGACGTTTGGAAGTGGAGTCATGCGACGGGTAATCCCTGTCGTAGCTGCCTTTGTTGGGATTGCCTCTACTTTGGCTAGACCGATAGCCGGACTCAAAATCTCGACCACTGCCTTGGTGACGTGAGCATGGACGATGCCTATATAATCGGGATGCATTTTCCTCAAGAGATTGATATACATACTTCTTTATCTCCATAGAGCCTGCAGATGAAACAAGAACGAATTAGTTTCCACTAGAAAGGATGCAAGTTAAGTGCAACGTAGTGCCATGAAGTGCACGTGTGCATGAGTGTCCAAGTGTCCCCCCGAGGCCGTGTATTGGAGCTTTGCTCATGGCAGTGATCTCTCCCACATTGTTAGGGATGGTGTCCTTATCAAACCAAATAATGGAATTGATGCCCTCGCTACTAATATTGCCAACATCGAAGGAGCCCAACTCAGTAGGAATTGGCCCTAAGCCAGCAAATGAATCTATTAAGGGAAGAGAAGGAAATTTATCTACTATTGTAACCGGTAGAGTTATGTAGAAGTCTGTGCTTTGGAAATCTTCACAACCTGCCTCTTCTTCGGGACAGGCTGTTAGTAATCCTTGGGTTGTTCGGTCAAAGACTCGTGGCCTACATCAATGTCAACATGGCTAGCCTTATTATTTCCACCTAAAATTTTGCCTTCCTCGACTTGTTCTTCCCTTTCTTCGACATTATCTTCAACTCCAGCCCTTGGACTTAGGACTTTGGGGTGCATTTGGATTAACCTCACCTCCTCCAAGAGAGTTATTATCATTATCGTCGTCGTCGTCATTGGAAACCACTTGGACTTGGCTCGTCCTATGACGTGCTTCTAGCAAGTTATGGGCTATGAGATTTTTGTTGGAAAGGAGAACTCCTAAGTCTCTGCCCTCTTTTGGAATTTTCATGAGATCTTTAACGGCATCTGAAAGGGCCGTGCCATTGGATCTAGTCGGAACATCTAAAAGAGTATAAGTCAAGTTTATAGATTATAAGAAAAATCTATATGAATCACATGGAATGTAACTTACATTCAGATATCCATCTATGTGCAAACCCAGGTGGACAACATACCTAGAACCACTCGACCTTGAAGTAGCTTAACTTCTTCCATGTGCCAGTGACTACTCTATGACTCTTGGTCGGTTCCAACTAAGTTAAAGATGGAATTTCCTTTCGGCTCTTGAAATTGTATATTTATAGAATCTCTTCGTCGTTGGGTACTCGCTTCAAGTGTCTGGGGAAAAAACAATATATGTACCGAGGATAAAAGCATAGCTATTCGGGTGCAGCTGCATCATAGCCAATTGCATGAAATTTAGTACTTGGCAGATGAACTGATTGAATGGTGGGACACAACCCACCAAACACATATATCTATTACAAGCAATGTATCCCTTTGGAGGATTATGGACTCTTTGATGATGGGGAGGAACTAGAACATCCTCAAATGGAATCCCGTGCTTGTCACATATTCTTCGAAGAGATCCTTTGTTAATTTTGGAAGCAATAGAATCAACAGGATCGTTTAAAATTATGGCTCCCTTGAGGGTGTCGAGTGCGGGATCTACTTCTGGCCCATCTACTGGCTCTACTAGATTCTCTAGAACTTATTGTTCAGCCAATGGATTTTCTGATTTCTGTACTATAGTTTATTGTATAAGAAAAGTTGTAGTTGAACTTGAATCGGCATCAGATTCGATGTATCAAGAAGTCGATAGACCTGTAGCTTTAGTAGCGAGATTCTCAGAACGTCTATGATCCATCTCAATAAAAAACTCGATAGACAATCAACATTAGATTAATTATAAGCTATGGATCTCCATGCTAAAGTGGATCCTAGCATGGTGTTATGCAACCTGTTTTGTTTAGATAACCGATATTATTTAACAATTCATGTTTTAAGTTCTGGATATCACTCGAAGTGACCGTCATCGCTGACCATCACGATAAGCTTTACGTTATCGGTCGTGCTTTGGAAATGCTTCGAGATGAAGGAGGGATTCAATATAAATTCAGGAGATGAAGTTTACTTATGAACTTGGAGTTAATGAAATTCACATAAGTGCTGGAGTTATACCAATCCAGCTTCTTAAGGAATTCTCACCTTTCTTCTCCATCCTCTCTGATCCCAAATCATGGCCACTAACATCGGCCTCATCCACGTCCAAGTTCATCTATGTCCATCCATCTACATCCAAGGCCATCACCTACCTAGTTCAACAAGGCTTTGGGCTCGAGTATTGGATCAGGATCAAGGAAGTCGAATCCTAAGTCGGTGGTTGGAGATTGATCATGGTAAGGTAGGCGAGGGTAGGCCTAGGCTGGAGTACGGAGGTGGCTCGATTGTTAGGTGGTGATGGCGCTAGGGTTAAGTGAAGGCAAGGATTGGTTTGGCCTCAAAGGATTTCAATGGTGGAGCTAAGTATTGGATCGACAAGAGTAAATAAAGTGGAGAGGAGAATTGAAATATAATTAGGCTTTGTAACCCCCTTAGACCCAAAGTTTAGGCAAGAAATTTGGGAAATCTTCCCAAGTTAGTCGGTACCGATCCAAGAAACGGATCGGTACCGAGTCATACTTAAAAAAAAAGAAATTTATATATATATATGTGTGTGTGTGTGTGTGTGTGTGCATGTATACATATATGCATATGCATATACATAGGCAAAACTATGATGAGGATGATAAACCATGTATGTGCAATCCTTCCTATTCGAGAACGTGGACGTAAGTACGTGTACATATCCAAAGAACCTGACGACTAAGGTCAATGGAAACCGGATTTGAACCTAGAAAATCAACGGAAGGAATCAGTTTAAAATTATCAAACTCGGAATGACAAATCAGAAGAACACGTTCCAGATTTATAATCCTAGGTTCTGCTAAAATGTCGCAACGAATGACTATGGACATGACTCTTTATGGAGTGATTCACAAGAAGGATAACGACCAATCGAAACACAGAGTGGAGTCCTTCACAGCAATTTTGATTTGTCTCAATCTAAAGCACATCACGTTTGAAATGATATGTACTTTAGAGGGCAAGTGTTATCCAGCCTTTTACCCAAGTGATATTCGGACAAACTGGACGAATCAACTCAGAGTTATCAAGGCAGGAATCCCGGAGAGATAGCACCAAAGTCCAGAAACCAAGCACGAATAGAGTCATGGGATAAAAGCAAGGCCAACTCAAGCCAAAGCAAACATGGATCCACCTAAGTGGTAGGTGGGTACCAATCCAACCCCGTGGATCGGTACCGAACCATATTTTCTCCTCCATATTTGCTCATCTTCTGCCTATATACTCTATTTGATATTACAAGCTTATTATAAGTATTGTTTTGTTGATTCAGTGTAACTCTCTACTGGTCTCCATGAAAACTTGAGTCAGCAACTCCCACGGATCCATCATTTGGACTCAGAAACAAGCTAATATTAGTGCAAATAACCACGGAATCACGAAGTTAACTACAAGACGAGCCAAGGCAAGGAGTTCAAAACAATGTCAAAGGCGACATTATGGGTCGGTACCGATCCACAAACCTTGCTGAGGTGTCCTTCTATTCTCTTGGGGAAACAGTCTAAAGCATGGAAAACGAGGTTGAGATCTTCTGGGTGAGATTTTAGGCTTTCTACCTCTATAAATATGAGGATAGAGCTCATATTTTAGGATCTTTTGGCTTTGGCTTTCCCCATCTCTAAATTCTTGTAATTGTTGTCGGAGTTGTACCGACTCATACGAGCTTCTACCAGTAACCACCGAGATAATCAATAAAAATCACTAAGTGGACGTAGGTAAGGATTAGCCAAACCACTATAAATTGATGTGTGTTCTTTTCTACTCATTTTCATTTAATTTTCTTCACTTTTTATTCTCTACATAAACTCTTGGGTGTTTATGCCATTTTTGGTTCAAACAATATACCATTTTAAATATTCCTAGTTAAGATGTATCAAGACTGGATATTGATACATCTGTTGAGGCTAGAGTACGTAAAGCTCTCCAAATGTTAGATGGTGTATTCATGTTTGTTGGGGAAACCAAGTGGTTACGTACTGTTATTTATTAGATAACTATGGAATAACTCACTCGATAGTTTTCTGTTGATTAATATAACTAAGATCAAACAGAAACCATCGATGTGATAAAATTACACAGTTCTCTTGACTTGAGAATACTATTGGTCTTCAATATGGAAGCTTTGCTATGATTATAGTTAAATCATGGCACGACGTCTATCGAACGACTATAGTTGGGTCAAGTGGAAGCTTTGGAAGTGAGACACTATTCACGAGAGGATTCTTCTCTTCAGTTATAAGCGGTTAGTACCACAGTCAACTAAAGTCAACTCAGAGACAAAGTCTTTGGCTAAAGCATTTTGGTTAATAATAATTTTTATTATTGGACCAAGGATTTTGTGTTTGGACTATAGATTTGAAGATGGACGATATTGGAATTTTGACCATTACCAAATTCTATAAACAAAGTGATATAATTTTGACATAAAGAATTGGTGTAAATAATAGTCACAATCGGGTAACGCTTAACAAAGTAAAATTAGATTTTACGAAAGCCAAATAAGCGATAAATTTGGCCAAAATATCACACCACCTTCTAAGTAACGTGTGAACGTTAATATTTGAATAGTTCGATATGAATCACTGATCAAATTTACACCTAAAGAGTTGCATAACCGAATCATTGAATACTGCTTGACTGCATGACTTAATTAGTTTATAATTGTTATAAATTAATTAAATTACTTAATATTTGTGGGATATTGGTTACAAAATTTTAATTTGATTTAATGAACAAATATTATTGAATATACTTATAATAGTTATAAATATATTAATCGATATACAATGTCGATACGCGTTTAAATTGGATTTAAATGCAAAATATTTTGTTCGAACTTTAATGGGATTGAAGCCTATATAGGGGGCTGTTTGGTTTGGTTATGATAGTGCTAGATAGGGGGTGGCCATATGTGTTGGTTAGATGGGCTAGATCTGTATGGATAAGGAAGGGAGAACGGGTAAGAGATCAAGATCCTAACTTGTCTCCATTCCTTCTCTATATAATCATCTCAACCCACGCCTATTGGAAGACTTTTGAAACCCTCCAAACCCCATCTTTTCTAGCCGAGCCCTTCATCCCCTCTCCCTCATTATTACAAGCTTAAATCAAATCAAATAATACCGTATTCGATAGCTGGCAGTATGTTGTTCGAGGGATAACACCTTCAAAATTAGAATTCGATTCAGGAGTTCATTTCAATGCTTCAAGATGTGAGATTTTGGCTTTGGTACAAGGTAATGATCTGATTTAAAAATATATTCTATTGAATTAATATTTATATATCACATTCTGCAATATTAATTTGGTGACGATTCTATAATAACAATATATTATCACAATCAGGTTGGTTGTATGTTTATACACTTATATATATTTAAAAATAATAATAAATATTTCATCATACATCTACCTATAATATGCACGGCTCGGAAAAAACATTTTATTTATTGTTTAATTGATTGAATATATTTTATTTAATTATATATAAGCTATATAATTTAATTCTATACTCTATTATATAAAAAATATGGTTTTATAATTTTATACGTAGAGTTTCATATATAAAATATTGTTGGCAGAAATATTTTTTTTATTTACATTTTAACATTAAATATTATTTAAACTAATTAGTTACTTATATTTAATATATTTATACATTTATGTATAATAAAATACATTTTATGTTTTATAATGTTAATTTATATTCTAATATGTTTTCAACAAATTTTTTTATACATATACAATTTATTACTTTAAATTAGGCCAAAATTTAAAAATACATTTTAAAATAGTTTTTAAATTATAAAATTATATATTAAATATTCAAATAATGAAATATCGCTTAGATTTTTTCTAAAGATTTAAAATTAATAATTATGTTTCGAAACTTATGTTATTTAATTTTTAGTCATTTACTCGTATTCATATTAATTTAAATATATATTTAATTCAAAAAAAATCAATTTTGTACCGTGCTCATTATTAGGTATATATATTTAATATATATATATATTATGAATACTTTAAAAGTATTAACAAACATATATTTTTTAGTATATTATATAGATACGTGTGAATATATGTATTTAATATATATATATATATATCTTAAAAAATTATATATATAGTGCTTTTAGTTTTACAGTAAATTTATTTATTTATTTTATAAATATTTTAAACATACTTATATAATTATATATATATAATATTAAAATCCCATGTGTGTGTGTGTATTTATAAAATTATTTAGAATAAAATATAGTTTATATACATAAATATATATACATATATATATTTGTAATATTTTGTATACATAAATTAAAGTATATAAACATACATTTGGACAATATATTTGTATACTAGATGAGCCACCATGTCAGCGATGCAAATCCCAACGCTTATACACGAGCATGTTATACCTTGCACGGTTTGCTATGTTACACATGCACAAACATAAATATGTGAATATGATACATGTATATGTATATAATATAATATTAATTATATAATATAAAATTATATTATAAATTTAAATAAAATAATGATTTTATATAAAAGAAATTTAAAAATATTCTAAATAAATCAGAATTCAAGCCCAATAAAGAACCAAATGGGATTTTTTTTTGAAATTCACTCATTACTTCCGCTACTGGCTGGCTTGGTTCCAACAAAATCAATTTAAGAGAATTTTGGAAATGATAGACACTAGATGACTAATTTATGATTGAACATAAATATATTGTGAACTAGTGCAAATTCAGTTTTATATAAGGCAATTCATAAAATGTTTATGAATGCATGTTCCGTTGCACTGGGAAACAAATTTTGTTTTAAGAAATACCAACTTCATAGCGAACGAATTTCTTTAAGAAATTATTGGTATAAAATGAATTTGGATACGATCCAAGAATAAAACATATTACAAGGGATGAAATGAAATTGGCCGAACCTAAATGAACATAATACATTAGAATGTATAATGAGTATTCCTGTACATTGAAGAAAACTGTGAGTTTCTGGTCAATGTCAAGAATAAATAATCCTCGGTTGTTTAACTAAACCATTAAGAGTATCAAATCTATGATATGGTACACTATGCAAATACAAAATAGATTACAAGTACATTATCAAAATATAATTTTGATAGTTGTATCCAAAATGATATGATCCATTGGCCGCAAATGTATCTTTAAGAGAAAGACAAATGCAGCTGAAATATAGTGAGCCACATTGATAAAAATAATACCGTGAATTTTAATTTTTGAAATTAACATAATAGATTCACCACTTAATGTCCTCAAGTTGGTTTGGATTTCACTCACAAATTATCGCCAAGCATGACATTACGTTTTGGTGTATATATATTGAAACCGAAAGTTCTAAATATAGATTTAGACTAGACTGTTTGCATATAATAACCAAAGTATCTCGAAGTCAGTGGAAGCGATATTGAGTTTGTGAGTTTTTGGATATGACGCAAGAATAAATACGAAAATGTCATTCGACAAGCTTTAAAATTAGACAAGTATTTTGATAGAATATCAAATAATATGATTATCAGTTAAAATGTAGAGGAAGCATGTATTCATAAGAAAAAATGTTAAAAGGTACATAAATATTTCTAAACCATAAGTAACAACACAATGTTGATTGTTAATGATGTACTTGTGTTAAAACCAGCTTTAGGTGTTTTACGTTGGATTTGTGAATGACATAGGAATGTCCCAAACGATATGCAAGGACATCTTATTAAAATGTTTAATATAGAACGTATAAGATAGATTCTTCATGCAACTGCAATAGGAATTATCATACAAGTTATGTTGTCTACGATGTCATGATTTGTTTATATACTTGATATATGAAGCATATATCAAATCCAAAAGGATATCACTAAATGGTTGTTTGAGGTTATCTCGTGTATTTATGAAATACTAAAAAATTGTTTACATAAACAACGAACTCCTTACGAAGGAGTGTTCAGACTCAAAATTCATAAGTGACAATGTGTATAATATCTCAATAATGAATTTAAGTTAAGAATCTTTAAGTTGGAATTGTTCCAAATAGAAGAGATTGTGGCTGATTCAACGAAATGGCCAAGTATATTGACTTGAATAGTGCCACAATAAAAGCAACGCATATATAATAAATGCACAAATTCATAATGAGCCAAGGATGATTTCAATTATTGAGAATCTCATAACATTGTTATATCTAACAATGTCACGATATAGTTCATAATAGAAGATAGAGCTCACTAGAAGTAGAGAGACATACTCTAAATTGTTCCATATGATAAAATAGTTTACCAGCGTTAGGGAGAGTTCATTGATAGAGTAGATAATCAAAACATAATAGCATACCCATTCACTGAGGGACTGGCCAATTGGTTTTAAGGAAATCGATTGGTGATGTTGGAACAAGATTCCATAATTGACCCCATGTGCAAGTGGGAGATTGATAAAGTTAGGGATATACCCTAGGGGAAATTATGTAATTTGTTATATATCTATCTTGATAAACAATTCTGTTCAAAATAAAAGATTTTTTCTTTCTTTTATACGCTTGATATAATGTGTTATATTAATTAATTAATTAATTTAATTAAAGTGTATTTAACGGAAAATCTATAAATGGTATGTATTACTCGTGGCCGCTGGAGGCACCAAAGGGTTACGTACTGATAGTTATTAGCTAACTATGGAATGACTCAATCAACAGTTTTCTATTGGTTAATATAACTAGGGTTAAAAGGAAAATATCATGATAAATTTACACAGTTCTTTCGACTTGAGAATACCGTTAATCTTCAAAGTGGAAGCTTCATGTAACAAACGCCTTTCTTGAACCAAAAGACGAGCCATTAAGAGTAGAAGAAAAAAGATAGATAAGAAGAAACTAAACAATCACAGAATCTCACCACGAATTAGAAAAACATATGATAGATAACATAGGATATTACATAGTCATTTCCATAATAATAATACATCAAAGTCATTACAATTCAATTTCAACTGGACAGTTATACTGCCTGCCCATCACAAAATACATAGATCATACGTAAACACAGCGAAAATAAATATAATAAGCTACGGTGAAGCCACCTACTCCAGCTCCTTCAAAATGCTTCCGTAAGAAACCTGGATCACTTAGCTACTCATACAAATTTGAGTACCCAAGAGTTTTAAGAAAAGAAAATAAACCTACGGGTCAGACATGGGTCTGGTGTGAGTAAACTCAAACAACTTAATTCTTACTTTATAAAACACTTTGAAATCAAAGGTATCTCCTAAGACCACACCACACATAAACACGGACGAGTCTTTACCTTACGATAACCAAAACACATTATATAGAAATCCAGTGATATTATGATAATGTCTAAGGTTTTCAAGTAAAATAGAACATAACTGAAATGCTTGCATCTCACATTTCAATATATTTGGGTACAACTAAAAACATACGACACTTATTGGAGAATGGATTCCATACAATGTTTGGGCTACTGGGGTACCGCCAGTCATAGTGCATCTCTAGATAAAATAACACCGAAGACCTTGCCTGCATCCCCTACCAACACAAGACCGGCCTACCCCTTTGTGGATAGTACCAAATAAGATCACCCCTCAGTTGGGATCAGCAACTGTACCGAAGCATACATAAGTTGATAGTAGGGACTCTAGATAGGGATTACCTTACCCTTATGGGAGCGACCCACTTAGCCTCGCTGCATCTCCCATGTTTTAGTCATTCCCGGTTGATGAGGCTTGAGGCTACATTTACCTTTATTATAGAACCGACACTACGAATGCTAACATCCATATGTTGACACAATGTCAGCACTACACCACACAAGTCATTTTGGGGATGAACGAACCGAAGGCACTATCTCCACTACACCCATTTTGGAATCACCCTCAGGGTTAGTAGCAAATAGTCCTTGCACTTCTAAGTCTTTATCTTGGACCATGCCTTCACTGTTTCCAATTCGAACATTCACGTTGGTTAGAAGTGGTTTTCAGATAACAACTAATATTTGATCCCGGTCTCTCCAAACCGGCGTTCGATGATTTTAAAGGGTAAAGTTGTTTATAGTAGATCATTCCACTATCAGGGTGTAATATTTATATATGGACAATTACACCATATGCTTAGATTATCATGACCTGCTTATCGAAATTAACCCCCTTATATCCATCACATTCCCGAAGCGTAGTATTTGTGATAAGTAAAAGTCGACTTACTCTTTATTACAACTACTTTAATTCATTTGGCTACTTAATAGCATGGACAAGAGATACTTTTTTTTCAAAACAATTTTCTTATACAAGGAAGTTTGTTAAAAATAAACATCCGATAAAATTTAAAAGAAAACTTTAAAACGGATAAATTCCCATTTTAATCATAAGTTTAAACCTTCAATTAAACCTTAATTAATCTTAATTAAATCAAAATTAAATCATAAATAACCGAATTTTATTTACATTTAAACTTCAATTAAACTTTAAATAAATTACATTTATTTAAAATTAAACCAAAAATAAGTGGATAATTAACCTTTGATTAAATAATAATTAATTAAATAACTAACTCCAGTTAAATAATTAATTAAATAAAATAAACTTTATTAAATAAATTAATTCCCTTTTGTCTTAATTAATCATTATTTAAAATTTACTTAATTAAAAATTATTAACTTAGTTAATAATTTCTTACACTCTAATTATTTAACCTAATTACTTAATCAATTAATTAATAATTAACCAAATTAATTTAAATTAAAGAAATAAATTATTAAATAATTAAAAACTTATACTTTTAACTTAATTAATTCAAAAAAAGTTCTCAAAAATAATCCGAAAGATAACACCTAAAACTTGAAATCGTGAAATTTCTCAAACGGCATCCATAGCGACTATCGCTATAAACGCGGTTCGCTAGAATTGATTTCTTGGTGAAACCTACACTTTAACTCTAACTACTACATCTTTGAAAACAAAAATGGGATGGTTTTGAAAACTTAAAACAAAGGTAAAAACTTGGAAAAACATTTTCAAAAATCCAAAGCTAGAAAATAGCTTTCATTTTCAAATCGGATCTCAAGTCCTTTGCGACTTTTCAAAGTGCAAACTTCATAACATTTACGTCATATACACAAGTTTTGTTTTCTTAAACATACTACCATAATATCATACCTAATATCACATATCCATATCCATATACATATCAAAACATATCAACATATCAACCAATCACCAAACCCAAGTTCAAACATAAACATAAACATACCATCATATGCCATCAATACGACATGATAATTCAACATAACAATCACCATATTTTCACAACATATAGTCCACCAAAATCAAGTTAATTTCTTTTCCATAAAACAAAGTTTTACTCATCGATTTTTTTTCAAATCAATGCGACTTTTGCCGGAATTCAAAAACGCTTAAGAATGTTGCAAATTTGAAACTTTTGGACCCTCGAACACTTGAATTGAGCTCGACCATGTGGTGTTTGGGCTCCACCTTAGGCTAATGGGATTAGCCTTAGGAGGTTTGGGCTCGGCCCTTGTGGTTTTGGGTGGTGGAGTGTTGTATTTTGGAAGAGGAGATGTTGAATGGTTTGTAGAAGTGAGTTTGTGGATTAAAAAGGTAGTTTTGGTAAACTTTTGCGGATTTTCTCACTTTACGGTTATGAAGAGGAAGCTATGGCTAATCTTCTCATGCACTTAGGAATTTAAAGTGGAGGAAAGATTGTAAAATAAAAAGAATGAAAGTAAGGGGGTATTTATAAGTTTAGGAAATTATTAAAATACATATAAGTGCTTAGATCTAATTATACACATATGCATGCATGGCCATACCTCCTCCCCCCTTCAAAACCGTGCACAACACCTTCCCCTCCATACTCTCAACTATTCACTTCGTACACTAGTGTACTTGTGTTGAAAAGGAGCATTTATATATGTATATATATTTTTTCCTTTATATAATATTTTCTTTTATACTTATATATACACACTTAAAAGAGAGCATATACATGCACATGTACACATGTATTTATCATGTTAAAATGGTTTATATTGTGTGCATGTATGTTTAACATAGTATTACGACCTTTAAAACAACTTTTAACCAATGAAAAATCGATATTTCGGAAAATAACTTTCGATCACATTTTCTATTTTTCTATGAACTATATATTTTGATAAAAAAAGTTTGAAAACGATTTTATCATCAGTAATTACTATTTAAAATAGTTTTTATTTATTAATAAAAATCCATTTATTAATTATTTAAAATATAATTAAATATCCATTTAAATAGCGATTAATTTCTGGGTAGTTACACTCTCCCTCCCTTAAAAGAATTTCATCCCAAAATTTGTAAACAAGGAGATAATCCAAACTACGCAAAAAGCTGTATATTCATATCATAAACACATACAAATACATACACTAGCATCCATAGCAAACAAACATGCACTATACATACAACCTACGATTAGCTATCCTAACATCAACTCGGGATAGGCTTCTCTCATATGATCCACCGTCTCCCAAGTGCAATCTCTTGGATCCTCACTCCGTTGAATCTTCACTAGTTGCACCACCTTGTTACGCAACCTCTTTTCATCATGATCCACAACATAAACTGGATGTCTAACAACTGTCAAGTTCAGTTCTATCTCTAATTCCTCTTGAACAGATGGCTCTACAATTAAAGATGGGTCATGAACATATTTCCTCAAATGAGACATGTGGAACACATTATGAACTGTCGCCAATCTCTCTAGCAACTCAACCCTATAAGCAAGCGATCCGATCCTCTCAAGAATATGGAAGGGTCCGACATACCTTGGAGCTAACTTCCCAGCTTTTCCGAATCTAACTGCTCCTCTTATTGGTGAAATCTTTACAAACACCAAGTCTCCAACCATAAATTCCAAATCCCTTCGCCTCTTATTCGCATAACTCTTTTGGGGATCTTGTGCCTCCTTCATCCTTTTCTTAATCACAGTAACATTTTCTGTAGCCTCTCGGATCATATATGGTCCAAGAACTAATCTATCTCTCGTCTCAACCCAACATGCTGGTGACTTGCATGGTCTTCCATATAGGGCTTCATACGGTGCCATCCCAATGCTTGGTTGGAAGATATTGTTATAGAAGAACTTAACCAAATGCAAATGATCCTCCCATGATCCATCAAAATCCAGAATACACGCCCTCAAGAGATCTTCTAGAATCTGATTCACCCACTCCATCTGTCTGTCTATTGTGGGGTGATATGTTGTGCTTAAGCTTAACCTTGTTCCAAAGGTTGTTTGCAATTCTTCCCAAAAATGGCTAGTAAATATGGGGTCTCGATCATTTCTAATACTCATAGGAACTCCATGCATCCTGACTATCTCCCTTATAAAAACTTCCGCTAAAGAAGTAGCGGTCCTTGTTGGTTTCATTGGAATAAAATGTGCGCTCTTTGTTAGCCGATCCACGATAACCCATACTCCTTCATTTCCTTTTCTGGTTCTGGGAAAAGCATCGATAAAATCCATTGATATCATTTCCCATTTCCAATTGGGAATCTCCAAAGGTTGTAATAATCCGACTGTCTTCCGATGATCACCTTTGATTTGTTGACAACTTGAACACCTGCTAACAAAGACAGAAATGTCCTTTTTAATTCCCGGCCACCAAAATACTCTTTTCATGTCCTTATACATCTTATGAACTCCTGGATAAATACATAACTTAGACTTGTGGCATTCTTACAAAACCTCTTGTCTCAGCCCATCCACATCTGGAATGCACAATCGTCTGTTCATCCTTAACGTACCTCGACCATCCATCTCCAAATCCGAACATCTACCTCCTTTGACACCTTGAATTAATCCTTCCAATATCTCATCCTTCCGCTAGTTCCTCATAATCCTTTCCTAGAGTGTTGGGGTAACTTCTAAAAGAGTCAAAACAGCATTCCTGCTTAAGGCATCTGCCACCACATTAGCCTTTCCTAGCATATAGAGAATATCCAAATCATATGCCGCCAAAAACTCTAACCATCTCTACTGCCTCAGGTTCAGATCCTTCTGAGTAAAAAGATACTTCAGGGATTTATGATCCGTGAAGAGCTTAAATTTTTCACCTAATTTAAGAAAGAAAACTTACTCCTAAAATCTCTAAAAATTAGAAAGAAACTAAGAGGAATAGAAGGATCCTTACCCAGCAAGTAGTGTCTCTACATCTTCAATGCAAAGACAACAGCCAGCAACTCCAGGTCATGCATAGAATAGTTCTTCTCGGGGGGCTTCAACTGCCTGCTTGCATACGCAATCACCTACCATGTTGCATCAGAACAGCACCACCTCCCACTCCACATGCATTTGTATAAACCTGAACCCACTATTTCCATCTGGAACAGCTAAAACTGGTGCACCGATCAATCTCTTCTTCAATTCCAGAAATGCCTCTTCACACTTAGGGATCCATACAAATTTCTCCTCCTTCTTAGTCAGCTTAGTCAAATGGGAGAAAATATTAGTGTAATCTTGAATAAACCTTATATAGTACCCAGCCAATCCTAAGAAACTACAAACATCGGTAGGAGCCCGTGGTTGCTTCCATTCCTGAATAGGCTCCACCTTCACTGGATCTACTGAAATACATTCTCCCATCACAATATGCCCTAAGAATCTTACCTCTGATTTCCAAAAATGGCACTTAGAAAATTTCGCCTTCATGACATGTCTCCTCAGTGTCTCCAACAACACTTCCAAATGATTCTTATGCTCCTCCTCATATTTGGAGTAGAGGAGGATGTCATCGATGAAAACTGACACAAACTTATTAAGAATATTTCGGAAAACACGGTTCATGAGATCTACAAAATATGCCGGTGCATTGGTTAGCCCGAAAGACATAACCATCCACTCAAAGAAACAGTCAGCGCCTCTAAAACCGGTTACACAACCCTTAGTTGATGGAATCCAGTAGCAAGATCCATTTGAGAAAATACTGCAACTCTATGGAGTGGATCAAAAAGATCATCGATGCGGGGTAAGGGATACTTGTTCCTAATGGTCAACTTATTCAACTCCCTGTAGTCCATGCGTAACCTTAAAGATCCATTAGACTTTGCCGCAAACACCACGGTGGATCCCCAACTCGAATGGCTGGGTCCAATCAATCCTCTCCTCAACATGTCCTGGGTTTGACTTACCAACTCCTCCCTCCTCTGTGGAGCCATCCTTCGCTTAGGGTGAACCACGGGCCTTACACTAGGGACCAAATCAATGCGAAACTCAATCTCTCGGCGCGGGGGTAACCTTTTAACTTCTTCGAAAACATCGAGAAGATCACTAACAATTTCAATATACCCTAAACTCTCATGGGCTGCTTTAAGGGCATACAAGAAACTACACATATTAATATTGGGTTCCATAAAAGGTACTTTAGCAACTCTTTCCAAATTGGTTACTAATGATACATATCTTTCATTACAATCTAAAACAGCTCCATATTTCGATGACCAATCCATACCTAGAATAATGTCAAATCCCTTAAAGTCTAAGACATACGGGTCGCAAGAAAAGTGATGAGAAAGGTAGGAAATTGGTACATCTTCACAAATCATATTCAAACGGGTTACACCATCTATGGGGTTAGACATACACATAGGGTTTTCTACAATATTAGGAATAAGATGAAATTTATCTACTGATCCACAAGAGACAAAACTATTGGAGGCACCGGTATCAAATAATGCTTGAACAAAAATACCATTAATCGGTAAGGTACCTTCAAGGAAGCCTTTTCCCTTTACATATGTTGAAGTAGACGATTCATTTTTAATGTCATACACCTTGGGCTACTACACCTTCTTTGTAATACTCCAGATTTTTGGTAACGTTATTTAGGATATTTAATTAGTTAAATTAAATAAAATAATATGTTGATTAAGGGACTGAGATTTGATTTTTTAATTAAGGGTAGCCGTGACATTTAACAATGAACTAAAGAAGAGTTAAAATGAAATAGATGAGGGGTAAAATAGGAAAGAGGAGGGGTAAAATAGGAAAGGGGCCATTCCTATATCCTTCAAACCTTGGCCGTGTATTAGAATACACTTTCATTTTCATTCCCAAATTTTAAAACAAGAGGCCGGCCACCATTAACAAGGAAAAGGGGAAGAAAAGCTAGGAAGAAGCTAATTCAAATCAAATCTATTCATACCTCAATATCTATAATCTCCAAGGCTAAGTTGAATAATGTTTACATCTCATTTTTGATTGTATTTTCGGTTTTTAGATGATTGCCGAATATTTTGCATTGATTTTCCATGATTTTGAACGATGGAATGAATATATATACATGTTGATGATTTATGTATGTTCATATTGATTTTATGATATGTTTTAAGGTGAAAACCCTAGAAAATGACATCGAAATACCTTGCAAATTTTTATGAAGATCATAAATATTATTTTGGAGATGGTTTTCAATTTTTAGAATTTTCTGAAATTATTTGGAATTTATATGAATTTTCTAGTAAAGAAAATGCTAATTTAGGTTAATAATCATTTTCGGTTAAATAATAAAAGATTGGGGTCTAAATTTTTTATATGTTGGAAAATATATTAAAATAGATTTTCTAGAATTTTTGTAGATTTTTCCTAAGTGTTTTAAGGGTTATATAAAATTATTTAAGGTATGAGACTTAAATGTTTTATATAATTAAAAGAAAAGAAGAGACTTTTTGTAAAATGATTTAAGTTATAAAATCTGGAAAGTCGGCAACCCTTTTGACAAAGTGCAGTACTTTTTATTGGTAAAGAAAGAGGCAAATAATCACAATTAGACACGTAAGGCAGATTAGGTGAAAAAACTATTTGCTACATGTTTTTCACTGTTTCGATACCGTCGGCACCAGGTTCTGCCTCCTCATCTTCGCTTTCGACAGTCAAAACCAATGTGCATGTTATCATTTTACTGGTACGTAGTGAATTGGATATAGGCGGAAGGTAGGGATTTGAAACCAAGGGTTTCGAAGGGGTTGAGGCAGTCCTTTGTTTTAAATTAAAGAAATAACATGCTTGCTTTCGACTAAATGGCTTTTGACAAAGTAGCTTTCGGCTAGGTCAAATGATTTAAAGGAGATGGTTTTGATAGGGTTGCGCCTCTATTTTTAAATAATTGCTTTCGACCAAGTCAAAACATTTTGTTGTCGCCTTTTTACCTTTCGACCCAGATGGATTCGAAAGGGATGTTTTGTTTTCTAAAAAAAACTTGGCTACCTCTCCAATGCTTTCGAAGGGATGGTTTCGACACCATCACTACATTACTTAGGAAATGGTTTCGAAGCAGTTGCTTTCGACTTAAATGTTTTAAGACCCTTTTTCTATAAGTAAATCAAAACCCAAATGGTTTCGAAAGAGATAGTTTTAAATGGTTTCGAAACAATGCTTTCAACTTTAATGGGTTTCCGATTCTTTTGCACTACTTGAAGGCGGAATCCAAAGGGTTTCGATCGAGATGTTTTTCAAAGGTTTCGAAGAGGTAAATTTTTGAATGGTTTTGAAAGGTTTCCACATGTTTTAAATTTAACCCAAAGTGCTTTCGAAAGGATTGAGTTTTAACTGTTTCAAATGGTTTTAATGAATGGTTTCGAAATGGGTAGTTCCCCAGGGTTTCGAAAGGATTGAAAGGAAGGTTTTTCCTATGTTTTCAAAAGCCAATATTTAAAAGGTTTTAAAGGGGGATGTCTGATATTTTGAAGCTTTCGGAGAAAAGAAAGGAAAGGGTTTTCCACTATTTTCGAAAGGTAATATTTAATGGTTCCGAAAGGGTTTTCTAATGGTTTCGAAGGGGTTACCTAGAATGGTTTCGAAAGGGTTATTTAATGGTTTTAAAAAAAGGTTTCGAATGTAATAGATATGCAATGTAGCCTAACTATTTTCAAGTTAAAAGGGGTTTTGACTTATTTTGGAAGGATAGTTAATCCTCATTAAATCTCATCAACATTATTTTGAGTAAAGTATATATAACATGGCAAAATGGCTTAGAGTAATGCTAAAGATATATTTTCCTTGTGTATATATATATATATATATATATATATATATATGATTTGAAGGGATAAATCATTTTGAAAATGTTTTCAAGGGAAATTTAAAGGGTAGTTAACCCAAAGAAAATAATTCAGACAGTTAGTCCATTTTGCAGGCAGTCAGCCTAGATTTCGGACAGTTAGTCCAGTTTGCGGGCAGTCAATCCAGTTGTATGGACAGATAGTCCATTTGTAGCATAATGGACCTTGCTATTATGTTGTGGGCAGATAGTTCACATATTTCTTTTTTTACGGAGAGTTAGTCCATTTATTAGCATATAGTTGCTATTTTGATATAATTAGTTAGATTAACCATTTTGGGTGCAAGAAAGAATTTGCAAAATATATGTTTTAAAGAGGATATTAGTGAGGGAAAACCCGTTCCGCTAAGCACCGTGGTCTCACTTAATATCAGTAAACTGAGATGTAACAGAATTATTCACACCAGACTTTATGTCTGACTCAAAGTTTTTGTTTCCCCTTAAACTCTTGGGTACTCAAAATTGATTTGAGTAGGCTAAGGGTTAGGGTTTCAGGTTTTAGTCTTTTGGCGAATAAAGCTTCCGGAGACGAGCAGGTGGCTGACGGATAGCTAATTAGGATTTCCAGTTTCATTTTGTTTTGATTCTACTGTGTATATTAAGTCATATATGATTATATTGCTTTAATCAACCAAAGGGGCATCGTCATATGTTGCTCTTGGCGTATTTTTGTAATGATTATAATTAATCTTTACTTGAGAAACGTTATGGGATTATGTAACTTGGATATGAATTTGTCTTGAAATGTAATCAGTTAAATGTTGTTTTTGAAATCTGTGATTTTGTTCATATTCAAGTGCTTTTGATATTATGGATACCATTATCATTACCGTATTTTGTCACTAGAAGTTAATACTATGGATGACTGCAGCATCTGTAGCGCTTAGCTTTTGGCCTCCAGATACGGGGATGTTACAACTTGGTATCAGAGCGTGGTTTATGAAAAAATTTAAACTAAAAATGATTTTTAAAACATAATCCTAAGGAATTAGAGTAAGATTGGGTTATGGGATAACGTTATTGTAACGTACTTGTATTTGCTATATATAAGTGTACGCTTTATCTCTAGTCTCTTATCCTTGTTAGGTTATATTTCCGTATCTCATAAGGTTTGAATACAAATATGGAAGGTAGAAGAAGAAGAGTTAACCCAAGAGGGAAGGGCACCGAAGGAAATGCCAGACCTAGTACAAGGAGGACCCAAGGTCAGGCACAAGTAGAGAATGTAGGTGATGGAGTCCCGCAAGTGGACATGGGGGCTGTGTATCATTTTTTTGTAAATATGATGCAAGCTAAAGTTGCAGCTGGAATGGTAGGAGGAGATGGTGCAGGGGCAGGAGTTCCGAAAATTCCAGTAGTTAACCATTATGCTATGCTGAGCGGAGATTACGCTAAGCTTGGAGGGAAGCCTTTTTTGGGGATGAAGGATGCCATTGAAGTAGAAAATTGGCTGTTGCAATGCGAAAGGATTTTTGTAGACTTAGGGCTCAATGATGAGCAGAAGAGGAGGTTGGCATCTAGACAGCTTCAGGGAGCCGCATTGTTTTAGTGGAACAGCGTGACCGATGGAGTGGATGAGGGAACTTTTTCTTGGGAAGATTTCAAGGGAAGGTTCCTGGAGAGGTTTATGTCTGCAATGGCACAGTCAGCTCTGATCATGAAGTTTGCTGAGTTAGTGCAGGGGGAGATGTCAGTTCTGGAGTATGTTAGAAAGTTTGAGGAGTTGGCCCGGTATGGTTATGCTTCAGTGGATACAGTCATGAAGAGGAACGAAAAGTTTATCAGGGGGTTAAAACCTGAGTTTACTAGGGCCACATTACCTCATATTAGAGATCCTTCTGACTTTGTTATGGAGATGGCCTTAAGGCATGAGGAGATTCTTGATTCTCTAGAGAAGAGTAAGGCTAAAGAAGTCTAGGTTGGGCAGAATCAGAAGAGGAAGTTCTTTCCTAAGAAAGGTGCTCAGAAGGGTGGAGCAGCTAAGAAGGGGAAGTCTAAGATTGTTTGTTTCAAGTGCGACAACAAGGAGCACTTTGCTAATGAGTGTCGTGCTAGGAAGGCTAAGGAGATGGTGGGAAAGAGGGGTGTCTGGTGCTTCAACTGTGACCAGATTGGCCATTATAAGAGCCAGTGAAAGGAGCCCGCAAAGGATGGAAAGGGCAAGGTGTGCTGCTTCTAAGCCAACAGCTCAGAAAAATGGAAAGGCAGTCTTAGGAGGTACACTTCAGATTCATGGTATGACTGTTAGAGTTCTATTTGATACTGGTGCATCGCATTCTTTTATATCTAGATGTTTGATAAATAAGCTTAACCTAGAACCCACATATTTAGTTACTTCCTTACGTGTTGCGAATCCAATATGAGGGCATGAAACTCTAGGGTTGAGGCGTGACCAGTTAGAGTTTGACCTGTTAGGTCATACTTTTGTTTGCATTTTGCATGTGTTTGATTTTGTGGGGTTCGGGATTACTCTTGGGTTGGATAGGTTAAGTGAGTACGATGCTAGGATATTTTGCCAAAATAGGAAAATATCACTTAGACACCCAAATTGTAGTGATCAGATAGTTTATGTCGTGGAAGGTTCTTGTTGTGATATATATGCTTTATTAGGTGCTATGGAATCGAATGATGAGTTGAATCGAGTTTTCATGGGTAAAGAACTCGCAGTTTTTTTTGAGCTTGTAATTGGATTGCCACCGAAACGAGCCATTGAGTTTCGGATAGATTTGGTTCTGGGTGCAGAACCAGTGAATAGACCGCCGAGCAGGATGACTCCTACAGAGATGAGGGAGTTAAAGGTGTAGTTGGTGGATTTAGAAAGCAAGAATTTTATCAGGCCAAGTAGTTCGCCTTGGGGAGCAAGCAACCGTAGTGTTTGCTAAGAAGCCGGATGGATCGTTAAGGCTATGTATCGATTATCGTAAGTTGAATGAGAGTACGATAAATAATCGATATCCATTGCCATGGATTGATGATTTGTTTGACCAGTTGAGTGGACCCAATGTATTTTCGCAATTGGATTTGGCAACAGGTTTTCATCAGCTCAGAGTAGCAGAGGATAGTATACCTTTGATGGCGTTTTGGACCAGATATGGGTCGTACGAATGGTTAGTTATGCCGTTCGGACTGACTAATGTGCCATCTTTCTTTGTGGATTTGATGAAGCGGGTTTTCCGAGAGCACTTGGATAGGTTCGTATTGGTTTTCATAGATGATACCTAGATATACTCTAAAGATGAAAGAGAGCATGAAGTTCATCTTAGAGTGGTGCTTGAGACGCTAAGGCAGCATCAACTGAAGTCAAAGTTCCAAAGTGTCATTTTTGGAAGAACGAAGTGAAGTTTCTTGGTCATGTAGTCTCATAAGAAGGGTTGTCAGTAGATCCGACTAAGATTTAAGCAGTGAATAGTTGGAAGAAACCCGAGACAGTGATGAAGATAAAGAGTTTCCTTGGGTTGGCCGGTTATTATCGGAGGTTCATTAAGGATTTCTTGTAGATAGCGGCACCGATGACCAAGCTTACAAGAAAGGATGTAAAGTTTGTGGGGACCGGATAAGTGTGAGGAAGGATTCCAGAGTTTGAAACACTTATTGACCTATGCACTTGTTTTGGTTGTTCCGGAGGGGATTGGGATTTGGTGGTTTATACCGATGCGTGTGGAATAGGACTAGGAGTTGTGCTGATGCAGAGAGGTAAAGTGATTGTCTATGCTTCTAGAAAGCTTAGACCGCATGAGGTCGGATATCCGACGCATGATTTAGAATTGGTTGCAGTAATTTTTACTTTGAAGGTGTGACGACATTACCTTTTGGGAGAAAGGTATGAGTTATATACAGATCATAAGTCGCTGAAGTATTTATTCTCTCAAAAGGAGTTGAACATGAGACGGCAAAGGTGGTTAGAGTTTATCGCTACTTATGATTTTGGGATTGAGTACACCCCAGGGAAAGGCAATAAGGTTGCGGATTCATTTAGCAGGAAACATCATAATGCAGTTTTGGCGATGATTGCTGAGTGGAAAGATTTGGAAGCATTAGCATATTGCAGAGTGCAGTAGAGATCCAAGGGTGGGTCTAGTGGAGATACAGTCGTATTATCTTGTTTGGAAGTTTGACCAGTGATGATCAAGAGGATTGCTTCTAAGCAGGAAGAGGATCCAGTGTTAGCTGAACGGATCAGGAAACTAAGAGATGGAATCGAGAGCAATGACTTGAAAGATTTCAGTCTTGACCAGAATAGGAGGTTGAGAAAGAAAGAAAGATTATGTGTTCCGAGTGTAGGAAACATAAGAAAAGAATTCTTAGAGGAATGCCATCTTTCAAAGTTCTATATTCACCCAGGAGGAACTATGATGTATCAGGATATGAAGAGGAGTTTCTTCTGGGAAGGTATGAAGCGGGATATTGGGCTGTGTGTGAAGCAATGCATGATTTGGCAGCAGGCAAAGGCTGAACACTGGAAACCAAGTGGGTTGCTTCAGCCATTAGATATTCCAGTATGGAAGTGGGATTCTATCTCCATGGATTTTATTGACGAGTTGCCAAGGTCAAACAAGGGAAATGATAGTATATGGGTCATAGTGGACAGGTTGACCAAGAGTGCCCATTTCATTCCAGTTAGGTCAACCAGAACGACACCTGTTTTGGCAATGTTATTCCTGAAGAATGTGGTGATACTGCATGGAGTTCCTAGTAGCATAGTTAGTGATAGAGATCCTTTATTCACTAGCGAATTCTGGAAGAGTCTGCAGGAAGTTTTGGGAACCAAGCTTAAGATGGGTACTGCTTACCATCCGCAGACAGATGGGCAAACGGAAAGAGTTAATAAGATTTTGGAAGAATTGTTAAGAGCTTGTGTTTTAGATTTCGAGAGATGATGGGAAGACCATCTACATTTAGTCATGTTTTCGTATAACAACATTTATCATACTAGTATTGGGATGGCGCTATTTGAAGTTTTGTATGGAAGGCCATGCAAATCTCCTGTATGTTGGCTAGAGACCGGGGATAGGTTGGTTCTTGGTCCAGATTTAGTCAGAGAAGCTGCAGAAAAGATTGAGGTCATTCGGGCTAGAATGAAGGAGGCTCAATCTAGGTAGAAGAGTTATGTAGATAAGAGATGGAAAGATCTAGAGTTCTCAGTTGGAGACCAGGTTTTCATCAAAGTATCACCAATGAAGGGTGATATTAGGTTTGGAAAATCGGGGAAGTTAGCACCGAGATTTGTTGGACCTTTTCCTATTGTTGAGAGGGTTGGGAAACTCACATATAGAGTTAAGTTACCGAGCAGTTTGGCAGGAGTCCATGATGTTTTCATGTTTCTCATCTCAGAAAGTGTGTTAGAGACCTGGAGACAAATATTGCACCGACTGTGCTAGATGATTTAGTGGTAGAACCAGATTTGACTATAGTAAGGAAGCCAGTTTGCATAGTAGCGAGAGATGAGAAGAGGCTTAGAACCAAGGCGGTCAAATTAGTCAAAGTCCAGTGGATCGATGATGACAGGGATTGTACTTGGGAGATTGAGAGCAGGATTAGAGATACTTATCCTAACTTGTTTCATGGTATTTTTACCTTCTTGTTTGATTTGTTGTGTACCTTATCGTAATTTTGAGGATGAAATTCTTTAAGGAGGGGAGTCTGTAACACCCCATATTTTTGATAACATTATTTAGGATATTTAATTAGTTAAAATAAATAAAATAATGTGTTGGTTAAAGGATTGAGATTTGGTTTTTTAATTAAGGGTAGCCGTGCCATTTAACAATGAACTAAAGAAGAGTTAAAATGAAATAGAGGAGGGGTAAAATAGGAAAGAGGTCATTCCTATATCCTCCAAACCTTGACCGTGTATTAGAATACACTTTCATTTCATTCTCAAATTTTAAAACAAGAGGCCGGCCACCATTAACAAGGAAAAGGGGAAGAAAAGCTAGGAAGAAGTTAATTCAAATCAAATCTATTCATATCTCAATCTCTTTAATCTCCAAAGCTAAGGTAAATAATGTTTACATCTCATTATTGATTGTATTTTCGGTTTTTAGATGATTGCTGAATATTTTGCAATGATGCGATGATTTTGAATGATGGAAAGATTATATATACACGTTGATGATTATGTATGTTCATATTGATTTTATGATATGTTTTAAGGTGAAAACCCTATAAAATGACATCCAAATGCCTTGTGAATTTTTATGAAGATCATAAACATTATTGTGGAGATGTGTTTCAATTTTTATAATTTTCTAAAATTATGTCGAATTTATATGAATTTTCTAGTAAAGAAAATGCTAATTTGGGTTAATAATTATTTTCGGTTAAATAATAAAAGACTGAGGTCTGAAATTTTTATATGTTGGAAAACATATTAAAATAGATTTTCTAGAATTTTTATAGATTTTTCCTAAGTGTTTTAAGGGTTATATAAAATTATTTAAAGTATGAGACTTAAATGTTTTATATAATTAAAAAAGGAGAAAGGGCATTTTGTAAAATGATTTAAATTATAAAATCTGGAAGTCGGCAACCCTTTTAACAAAGTGCAGTACTTTTTATTTGTAAAGAAAGAGGAAACCAATCACAATTAGACACGTAACGCAAGTTAGGTGAAAAGAACTATTTGCTACATGTTTTTCACTATTTCGACACCGTCGGCACTAGGTTCCGCCTCCCCATCTTCGCTTCCGACACAGTCGAAACCAATGTGTACGGTATTTGTTTACTGGTATGTAGTGAACTGGATATAAGGGGAAGGTAGGCAATCGAAACCAGGGGTTTCGAAGGGGTTGAGGCAGTCCTTTGTTTTAAATTAAAGAAATATGCCTGCTTGCTTTCGACAAAGTAGTTTTCGACCAGGTCAAATGATTTAAAGGAGGTGATTTTGATTGGGTTGCGCCTCTATTTTTAAATAATTGCTTTCGACCAAGTCGAAACCTTTTGCTGCCACCTTTTTACCTTTCGACCCAGATGGATTCGAAAGGGTTGTTTTGTTTTCTAAAAAAACTTGGCCACCTCACCAATGCTTTCGAAGGGATGGTTTCGACACCATCACTTCATTACTTAGGAAACGGTTTCAAAGCAGTTGCTTTCGACTTAAATGTTTTAAGTACCTTTTTCTATAAGTAAGGTAAAACCCAAATGGTTTTAAAAGAGATAGTATTAAATGGCTTCGAAACAAATGATTTCGACTTTAATGGGTTCCTGATCCTTTTGCTCTACTTGAAGGCACAATCCAAATGGTTTTGACCGAGACGTTTTTCAAAGGTTTCAAAGGGGTAAACTTTTGAATGGTTTCGAAAGGTTTCCATATGTTTTCAATTGAACCAAAAGTACTTTCAAAAGGATTGAGTTTTGACTGTTTCGAAAGGTTTTAATGAATGGTTTCAAAAGGGGCAGTTCCCTAGGGTTTCGAAAGGATTGAAAGGAAGGTTTTTCCTATGTTTTCGAAAGGAAATATTTAAAAGGTTTCAAAGGGGGATGCCTGATATTTTGAAGCTTTCGGAGAAAAGAAAGGAAAGGTTTTCCCAATATTTTCGAAAGGTAATATTTAATGGTTCCGAAAGGGGTTGCCAATGGTTTCTAAGGGGTTACCTACAATGGTTTCGAAAGGGTTGTTTAACAGTGTTAAACAAAGGTTTCGAATGTAATAGATAGGCAATGTAGCCTAAGTACTTTAAAAAGGGTTTTGACTTGATTTGGAAGGATAATTAATCCTCGTTAAATCTCATCAACATTATTTTGAGTAAAGTATATATAACATGGCAAAATGGCTTAGAGTAAAACTAAAGATATATTTTCCTTGTTAATATATATATGATTTGAAGGGCTAAATCATTTTGGAAAGGTTTTCAAGGGAAATTTAAAGGGTAGTTAACCCTAAGAAAATAATTAGGACAGTTAGTCCATTTTGCAAGCAGTCGGCCTAGATTTCGGACAGTTAGTCCAGTTATGTGGACAGATAGTCCATTTGTAGCATAACGGACCTTGATATTATGTTGTGGGCAGATAGTTCACATATTACTTGTTTTACGGACATATAGTCCATTTATTAGCATAAAAGATATTGCTATTTGGTATAATTAGTTTGATTAACCAGTTTGGTTGCAGGAAAGGATTTGCAAAATATATGTGTTAACCCGCCTTTTGGCAAGGCCGCGGACAGACGGATTTAACTTAAACAACTTCACAACTATCGAGACTAAAGTATGAAGGATTCGGTTTAAAATGATGAAGTTCTCTTGAATATGTCGTTGGGAAAAGGAGTGGAGAAATTACATGGCTCAGCCTAGGCAGTTTGGCAGATGTCGCTCGGCATTGGGATGGTTCCGCGTTGGAGGCTGTTCGGTATAGAGATCTCGTCGTTCGACATTGAGGGATCGTTCGGCACTGAACGAGTGCTCGGCATTAGAAGGATCGTTCGGCATAGAGGAATGTTCGGCACTGGACAAGCGTTCGGCATAGAGAGATCATCGTTCGGCATTGGACGAGCGTTCGGCATAAAAGGATCGTTCGGCATTGGTCGGGCGTTTGACATAGAGGGATCGTTCGGCACTGGACGAGCGTTCGGCATAGAGGGATCGTTCGGCATTGGACGAGCATTCGACATAGGTGGATCGTTCGGCATTAGATGAGCGTTCGGCATAGATGGACCGTTCGACATTTGGGTGTTTGGCATTTGGATGTTCGGCATTTGAGTTGTTCGGCACTCCGTAATGGATCGGCATTTGGGCGATCGGCATACTTCCACTCGTTCGGCATACCTCCCGTGGTTCAGCAAGCCAACTGCTCAGGGTCACTCGGCATAATGAAGTGGGGATCGGCTATGGCCATGTTGGGCCCAAACTACTCAGGAGGCCCAACAACCTGGTTTTGCCTATAAATACAGCATGAGGGTCTCCAAATAGGGGATCTTCTTTCTGCTCTCTTACTTCCTCTTTTCTAAGGCTAAGGCAACTCTGCCATTTTGTAACTGTAATCGATTATTACAGCAATAAAAAGTAAACTTCTGGAGTGGACGTAGGCCGGAGTTAGCCGAACCACTATAAAATCTTTTGTTCTTTACTGCTTTCATTTCAGTTTTAACTGTTCTTCACATTATTACTCTCTACATACATTCTATCTCTGAGCTGTGACTGGTATTTGGTGCTTTCATCTGGACTTGGGTGTTAGTGACCAATTTTGGCGCTAACACTTTGGTGCTTTCACTGAGAAACAAGCACTCGGGAATTTTGGAATTAGGAACTTGGATCTTAGAAAGCAATGGCAAGACCACCAACGAGGAAGCAAGCAGTGGAAAGGAGCAATCAGGAAGGAAGTCAAGCGGCCTCTTCTGGAGCTGGAGAGGGTCATGCATCCATCTACATAACTCGGGACGAGATGCAAGTGATGATGAATTCTATGCAAGAGCAGATGATGAAACGGCAAGAGGAGATGATGCAGGCTCTTCTTAGGCAATTTGGACAACCAGGAACTGCAGGAGCTCAAGTTCGTGGAACTGGACCAGAGGAACTCAACCAGCGAACCGATGGAGTGATTCAGCAGGAGGCAGCTCCCAACCAACAAACAGCTAACAATCGAGATGGACCTAGACTCGGGGGCACACCACCAGGTAATGCTGGACCAGTTCATGGAGGAATACCGGATGACGCTACGCAGCCTGGCATCGATAGGAATACAGGAGTACGTGATGAAGAATATGTGCCAGAATTTCCTCGGGGACTTGGGGGCAGTCTGGATTGGTTGGAAACACTGGATTGGCTGACATTATCAGGCGGACTATTCGCGGAGGTCTGACAAACAAAGATTCAGAGGGAGTTAACAAAAGTCCGTTTACCCGAAACATCAGGACAGCTAGGAATCCGCCCGATTTCAAACTACCCACTCTGGAAGTATACAACGGGAAGACGGATCCCACCGACCACTTGATGAGGTACACTAGGCATATGGAAGTGCTGGGGGCAACGGAGGAGGTTATGGCCCGATGTTTCCCCATGTACTTGACTGAAATTGCTGCTATGTGGTTCAGACAACTGGAGGATGGATCCATTGGAACATGGACAGAACTGGTGGACAAGTTCTTAAGTCGGTTTCGAGTTCACATAAAAAGGCCAAAGAACATGATGACGCTAACGTCAGTCAAACAGGGGGCAGATGAATCGCTCAGGACATTCTTAACTCGATTTAATGCAGCAGTTGCTTCGGTGGATCGGCCAGATCCATCAATGGTTCTGATGGCTGCGGTATCAGGAGTCAGAGATAATTCGGATTTCAAAGTATCATTGGTACGGGACCCACCGTTGGATCTTGGGGAATTCTTTCATGAAACTGAAAGATTTCTTCGACAAGAGGATGCATGTTTAGACATGAGGTCAAAGGAAGTAAACATGACTAAGGATGGAGGACTACTCGGCGAAAGCTCCGGTGGGGGCAAGGATAAAGGGAAAAGGAAACGCTGGGGAGAACCAAAGTTCTCCACTTACACAGGATTGAACGCAACGTTGGAGCGGATTTTCTTAGATACTCGAGATCGCCTTCCCTATCGAAGGCCATCGAGGAGGGAACCCACAGAACGTGAAAGGGCATTGGGAAGGCACTGTCTCTTTCATGACCTGGACGGGCATGATACTAACAGCTGCCGACATCTAAAGGATATAATCGAGGAGCATATAAGGAATGGTCAGTTGATAGTATGTCGGAACTCGGAATGCGGCGGTGGAACAGGAGCAGCCACCGCCTACCTTGAACGACGAGGGCATGAGGCCCAGGAATGGTAGCCGATTGGTCATCAACTAATTTTAATGGTTTGGAATAAGTAACAAACTCCGGGCAAACGGTTAAATCACTTACTCATGTACGGGGTCGGAGATAACCCTCAGGCATGCTTTGAGATGATGACTTACTGAGACGCCCTGGTTTGTGAAATTTGTTTTTTCCTTTGACTTGGACATTTGCTTTTTCTGGTTTGGTTTTGGAGTTTGGTTTGAACTCCTTGTTTTGCTCGTTTTCTGGTTTGGATTCAGGTTTGGATGTTTGTTTTTTGGTTTGGATTTCTGGTTTTTTGTTTGGATTTGGATTTCGGATTGGATTTTGATTGGATTTTCTCTGGATTTTGGCTAAAAGGTCGTCGAGTATGGACTATGCTCGGCAAGGGTCCGAAGAGACCAGGATTCGGCCTAGGACTTAGGCCATATATTATCGGTTACTATTTTAGGTCGTCGAGTATGGACTATGCTCGGCAAGGGCCCGGAGTGACCATGATTCGGCTTAGGACTTAAGCCACGGCATTATTCGACGTTCAGGGACACTGAACCATGAACACCATGGAATTACTTAACGTAAGTCGTCAAGTGTGGATTGCGCTTGGCAAGAACCCGGAGAGGTTACGGATTTGGATATTGGCTATGAATAGCTAAGGATTCAGACAAGGACCCGGAGCGGTCCCGGATTTGGATATCGACCCTGAGAGGTCACAGATATGGTTATAGGTTATTGGATATGGATGGATTGGAACTCGGTAGTCGGGTTCAGATGGATGTGGAATTGGATAAGGACTTGGTTACTGGATAAGAATCAGACATCGACTCGGAACAGTCACGGAAGTGGATTAGGATGTGGCCGTGGCACTCGGATAAGATGGCTTGGTAATGAATTGGATTATGAATCGGAAAGTATGGATGTGGATAACATACATACTTGGGATATTGGACTTGAGGCTATTCAAAACACACCTTTCACAGCAAGGCATGTTTTGGGGGGCAAGTGTTAACCTGCCTTTTGGCAAGGCCGCGGACAGACAGATTTAACTTAAACAACTTCACAACTATCGAGACTAAAGTATGAAGGATTCGGTTTAAAGTGATGAAGTTCTCTTGAATATGTCGTTGGGAAAAGGAGTGGAGAAATTACATGGCTCGGCCTAGGCAGTTTGGCAGATGTCGCTCGGCATTGGGATGGTTCCGCGTTGGAGGCTGTTCGGCATAGAGAGATCGTCGTTCGACATAGAGGGATCGTTCGGCACTGAACGAGTGCTCGGCATTAGAAGGATCGTTCAGCATAGAGGAATGTTCGGAACTGGACAAGCGTTCGGCATAGAGAGATCGTCGTTCGGCATTGGACGAGCGTTCGGCATAAAAGGATCATTCGACATTGGTCGAGCGTTCGACATAGAGGGATCGTTCGGCACTGGACGAGCGTTCGGCATTGGACGAGCATTCGGCATAGGTGGATCATTCGTCATTAGATGAGCGTTCGGCATAGATGGACCGTTCGACATTTGGGTGTTCGGCATTTGGATGTTCGGCATTTGAGTTGTTCGGCACTCCATAATGGATCGGCATTTGGGCGATCGGCATACTTCCACTCGTTCGGCATACCTCCCGTGGTTAAGCACGCCAACTGCTCAGGGTCACTCGGCATAATGAAGTGGGGATCGGTTATGGCCACGTTGGGCCCAAACTACTCAGGAGGCCCAACAACCTGGTTTTGCCTATAAATACAGCATGAGGGTCTCCAAATAGGGGATCTTCTTTCTGCTCTCTTACTTTTTCTTTTCTAAGGCTAAGGCAACTCTGCCATTTTGTAACTGTAATCGATTATTACAGCAATAAAAAGTAAACTTCTGGAGTGGACGTAGGCCGGAGTTAGCCGAACCACTATAAAATCTCTTGTTCTTTACTGCTTTCATTTCAGTTTTAACTGTTCTTCACATTATTACTCTCTACATACATTCTATCTCTGAGCTGTGACTGGTATTTGGTGCTTTCATCTGGACTTGGGTGTTAGTGACCAATTTTGGCGCTAACAATATGTTTTAAAGAGGATATTAGTGAGGGGATCTGCTAAGCGGCGTGGTCTCACTTAATATCAGTAAACCAAGATGTAACCAAATTATTCACACCAAGCTTTATGTTTGACTCGAAGTTTTTGTTTCCCCTTAAACTCTCGGGTACTCAAAATTGATTTGAGTAGGCTGAGGGTTAGGGTTTCAGGTTTTAGTCTTTTGGCAAATAAAGCTTTCGGAGACAAGCAGGTGGCTGACGGATAGCTAATTAGGATTTGCAGTTTCATTTTGTTTTAATTTCGATGTGTATATTAAGTCAGATATGACTATATTGCTTTGATTAACCAAAGGGGCATCGTCATATGTCGCTCTTGGCGTATTTTTGTAATGATTATAATTAATCTTTACTTGGGAAACGTTATGGGATTATGTAACTTGGATATGAATTTGTTTTGAAATGTAATCAGTTAAATGTTGTTTTGAAATCTGTGATTTTTTTTTAATATTCAAGTGCTTCCGGTATTATGGATACCATTATCATTACCATATTTTGTCACCAGAAGTTAATACTATGGATGACTACAGCATTTATAGCGCTTAGCTTTTGGCCTCCAAATACGGGATGTTACATTCTTCATGAGTGGCCAGTCCTTTACCATATGCCCAGCCTGATGACAATTAAAACATAGAGTCTTCTAGACCATCGAAGAGATAGGTCCACCTTGCTATTACTGCTTTGGAACCTCATGATTCGGACAATACCTGGCAATATGTCCTTTCTGCTTGCAAATATAACACCCACTATCCTTAGACTTGCCTCATTAACCTTCTCTCTGCTTCCATTTTCCTTGCTTCTCCCAATTTGGATTGAAATTCCTCTTGTTAGAACCATTTCCACTTGTATTTCCACTAGACGCTATAGGAGTAGGCTTCTTCTTTTCCAAGGTCTCATACCTCAGAGCCATATCAACTAGATCCACCAAAAGTACCTTTAATATGAGCCGTCATTTTCTCATGGCATTCCTCCCTAATGCCCGAGACAAACATCTCATTCTTCTTTAATGGGGTGTCGATCAATTCTGGACCATAACGAGATAGCTCATTGAACTTTGTCTCATACTCTGCTACTGATAGATCCCCTTGCTTCAAATGCATAAAGTTTCGATACATTCGGGTCCTTCCTGCTTTCGGAAAGAATTGGTCCTCAAAAACTTCTTTAAATCGGGCCCACGAGAATTCTTCCTTGGGAACATTTGCAGTAAAGGAGTCCCACCACGCAGCCGGTCCTTCTTGCAGTTGCCATGCTGCTAAAAATCTCTTCTGCTCATCGGATAAACCAAGACCTATGAAAATCTTTTTGCAAGATCGCAACCAAGCTTGCACTTCCATGATAGACTCGGTCCTCTTAAATGGTTTCCCACCGAGGTTAGTGTAATCCTTGCATAAGGTTGTGAAATTCACTCTCGGCTGCTCTGGCGCTGCCTTTTCGGTAATCCAAAATCCTTCAGGATTTGGGGTTCGACCATTTGTAGTTGTAGTGCTACCTGTTCCCCTACCTCATCTGGCCTCTGTTAGTCATGTCTTACTACCTGGCATAGTAAAATAATTCTTAGAATACTTAGATGAGATAAATCTCGACAGAAAGGTACTAATCAAACCTATCAATCTAATCTATCGATCGGGGATATATATATGTATGTATGTATATGTCTATATATATACGAATAAAAATTACAAATACGCACTCTCGAAGTTGACCCTAACCCAAAACCTAAGTATTCGCTCAACCTAGGCTCTGATACCACAATGTAATGACCGCCTTTCTTGAACCGAAAGACGAGCCATTAAGGGTAGAAGAAAAAGGAAAGATAAGAAGAAACTAAACAATCACAAAATCTCACCACGAATCAGAACAACATATAATAGATAACATAGGATATTACATAGTCATTTCCATAATAATAATACATCAAAGTCATTACAATACAATTTCAACTAGACAGTTATACTACCTGCCTATCACAAAATACATAGATCATACATAAACACAGTGGAAATAAATATAATAAGCTATGCTAAAGCCACCTGCTCCAACTCCTACAAAATGCTTCCATAAGAAACTTGGATCACTTGGCTACTAATACAAATTTGAGTACCCAAGACTTTTATGAAAAGAAAATAAAACTCCAGGTCAGACATGGGTCTGCTATGAGTAAACATGGGTCAGACACGGACGGGTTTTTACCTTACGATAACCAAAACACTTTATATAGAAATCCAGTGATATTATGATAATTTCTATACACTTTATATAGAAATCCAGTGATATTATGATAATGTCTAGGGTTTTCAAGTAAAATAGAACATAGTTGAAATGCATGCATCTCACATTTCAACATATTTGGGTATACTAAAAACGTATGACACTTATTGGAGAATGGATTCCATACAATGACTGGGCTACTGGGGTACCACCCGTCACGGTGCATCTCTAGATAAAATAACACCGAGAACCTCGCTTGGATGCCCTTCCAACACAAGGCCCGCCTACCCCTTGTTGGATAGTACTGAATAAGATCACCCTTCGGTTAGGATCAGCAACCGTACCGAAGCATACATAAGTTGATAGTAGGGACTCTAGATAGGCATAACCTTTCCCTAATAGGAGCGACCCACTTAGCCTTGTTGCATCTCCCCTGTTTTAGTCATTCCTGGTTGATGAGGCCTAAGGCTACATTTACCTTTATTATAGCATTGCCACTTGGAATGCTAATATTGCCTTCCATATGTTGACACTGAAGGAACTGGGCCAGGCCGCAACTGAAGAAATGAGTGAATTTTAAAAAAATTAGCCATTTTGGATCTTTAACGGGCCTATGAAGTCTAAATATACTTAGAACTTTTCTAAGTTTCTTTTAAATAAAATCAATATTTTATTTAATTTTATAAATAAAGTTTTACTTTAATTTAATGTGTATGTAAATTAGAGTATATCACATATAATCTTATGTACATATTTGTGTGTAACAGTAACTTATTAAATTTATTTAGAGAAGGAAACTTTTCATTTCCTATCTCTTAAATTATTCAATTAATGACGGGGCATAAATTTATTTAAAGGAGGAAACTTTTCATTTCCTTCCTCTTAACTTATTCAATTAATGCGGGGGCACATTATTTATATGGAGAGAGAAACCTTTCATTTCTCTCTCTTTAATTGAATTGATAGATCATATGAATGTTATTAATCAACAACATGTTATGTCATGAATGTAAGTATAAACAAATATATATATTATAGTGTAAATTTTGTAAGTGCAACATGATAGGTGCAATTAATTTATGGCAAGGTGTCGACATATAAAAAAAATTAAATGGATAGCTATTCACATAAAGGAAAAAATGAGAAATAAATAAAGGGTAACAACGATGATTGAATCAACTGCCCATTTCATAAACTTAATTAATGCAGCATATAAATGGAAAATTATAGGCATCATAATATAAGGATATAAACAGTCGAAAATAAATGTATGTATATATTATTACCTCATTTAAATTATTTCCTCCTTTTGGAAATAAATCTAATCATACTTTGACAATATGAAATACATGTAATAAATTTTATATATGCAAACATACATATAAAATTAATCGAGTGTATATAAGATTAAATCAAATTGTATGTAATAAAAGTAGGTTTATTATCAAAACATTAATTGTATGTATATAATATTCAATAAAATATCTCTAATTAATACATATTAGAGACTATAGTAATCAAATTAAAATTTAGATTTATTACCAAAACATCTTCCTTTTTTTTAATTTCCAAAACAATACAAACACAAAATACATATATGTAAACTTCAAAATCTAAAATTACATTTTGTTTTGTATGATTTAAACATGAATCTTCAATAAAACACGGTAATATTCATAAATAAATTTTAGCTCAATTTGTTAAAGTAAAATCCAATCAGAACAATGTGAACATACAAAATTTTAGATATAAAGGATTATACATGAATTGAATGTTTACAATATAAATCTATAATAAAACATTGTACTCAAACATATATTAATTTTAATTTTAATTTAACAAAATAAGAACCCAATTGATAAATTGAACATACACAATTTCTGATCTAAAAATTAGACTTTAAATTGAATCTTTAGAACATAGTTCCAAAACAAAACATTATATCTAAACATATACAAATATTAGTTTTTATTTATTAAATAAAACACTAATTGATTCATTCAACAAACAATTCATGCTACAGAAACAATATTCAACTTAAATGAGGTAGTGATATGTATATACAAATTATGATAATTAAATTTCTCTTTTAACAAACATTACATCAAATATCATTATCTATTAAAGAAAAACATACCTTATTACCTAAAGCCTTGAAGCACATCTTGAAAATGGAATCCCCTTAGGATGTTGCCTAGAAGTCACACCTTGAATGATGATATCTCCTTATATCTTCAAGATCTCTATCCTATCCTTGGAAGAGATGGATGAACCACTTTTGTTTTATTTATTTTTGTTGTTTTCATATGGAGTTGAAAGAATTTTTGAATTTTTTTTTGTTTTCTGCCATGAAAAGTTAGGAGGAGAGAAAGAAACAGATTAAATGAGAAAGAAATGAATTGTAAGTACGGAATGAATTAAAGAATATGTTTTATTTGAAAGAAATAAACCTTTCCCATTCTTTAATTAAAATTTCTCTAATTAATTCCCTTGATTGTTTCTCTCTCCCTCCAATCCTTTCTTTACACGTGATATGTCATCAAATGACATAAAAATTCCATAAATCATGCCATTAAATGGCATAAAATTTCCATAATCATTTCATCAGATGACATAAAATTTCCATAAATCATTTTATGAAATTATCTTTAAATTACATTGATATCGTATATCAATGAGCGCAAATATAACTTTTATAAATGCGTTAAAATAATTACAAAAAACTTCCAAACATCAAATAAATAATAATTAATATTTCTCAAATATCAATTAGACTAATCAATTTACAACATTTTATAAATTAATTAAATCATGTGGTTTTTCAGAGAATTCATCATTACGGTTGTGCGACTAAAAGGTGTAAATTTAGTCAGCGATTAATATCGAACTATTTGTATATTAACGTTTACACGTCACTTAGCAGGTGGTGTGACATTTTGGCCGAATTTATCGCTTACACATTTTTTGGTAAAATCCAATTTTACTTATTATAAGCGATACCTAATAGTGACAATTATTTACACCAATTCTTTTCGTCAAAACTATATCATATTAGGACTTATGGAATTTGGTAATGGTCAAAATTCCAATATTGTCCACATTCAACTTTATAGTCCAAACACAAAGTCCTTGGTTCAATAATTATTATTATTAGTAACCGAAATGCTCCGGCCAGAGACTTTGACTTTGAGTTGGCTTTAGTTGACCGTGATACTAACCTCATAAATCTGAGGAGACGAATCCTCTCTTGAATAGTGTTTCACTTCCAATGCTTCCACTAGACCCAACTATAGCCGTACGATGGACGCCGTTCCACGATTTTGAAAGGGAGTGCGGATTAAGGATCTTAAGGCTAATTTAACACTAGAGAGGGGATGAATAGTGTTTAATGGATTCTAAGACTTATATAGACTAATTTAAAAATTATGATATAAACAAATGCAGAACTTAATCACAGAACAATCACAGAATCAAACACAGATGCAACAAGTAAATAAAAAGCAGTAAAAGGAAAGAACACACCGGATTTTATATTGGTTCGGAGTTACCCTACGTCCAGTCCTGCACCAAGGAAAACTCCTCGTACATATTTTTATTATACTAATGTCGAGATTACAATCCTCAATTTCTAAAGGCCTTGAGGTACCCTCCTGTCTTCGAGTCCGGGGCAAACTCTCTTGATTTACGGGACACAAGATCACCCAATTGATTTCCAGGCACAACCACACCTTATAGAGAGACTCGATAAACTTTTGATTACAAATTGATCCTATAACTCTGAATAGCACTTTGATCTTCGAGAGAGGGTAGAGAATCAAACAAGAATGAGATTCTAATTTGATTCACTTGAGAATTCGGTAGAATTTCGGCACGATCTTAAAAATATGAAACTTTTAGAATATGGATTTGTGGAGAAGAAGGAGTGAAGAGAATAAGAAAACAGTTAGTTAAACAATTCGTTTGTGAAGGCTATTTATAGACCAGTAACGGTCATAACCATTCGTAAAGAGATTTAAACGAATAGACACTTCTTTTTAAAATTGAAACTTTTGAATTTAACGGCCACCATGTCGACATGGGGTATCCCATGATGTCGACATCCCTTAGTTAAAAAATATGTAAAATTTGTTTTGAAAAATGGTATTGAAAGGAAAACAAGTTGAAATGATTCTGGAGTAAACTAAACAAATTTTCCTATGTTTTAAAATAAAGAATAGTAGAAAAATATATCATTAGAATGTATATACAAATTTGATTTTAAATCTCAAGTATATATATATATATATATATTATAAAGAATATTTAAAAATCAGAAGATAGTTTTAAAAACAAACGAAGTTTAAAACAAGAGTTTATTTAAAAACAAAAAAAAGAATATTTTAAGGCTAAAACATTTTGAAAAGAAGTTTTGAAAATCATTTTGAAAAACCATTTTGAAGTAGTTTTGCAAGCTTCTTCCTGCAGAATATCTCATCACATCAGGACTCGAGAACTTGTACAAAACCAGGATGGTCGTGGGTTTGTAAGCCACTTTCCATAGGTTTGTAAGCTACTTGTCGTAGGTTTGTAAGCCATTAAGAAGATAGAAATGGGTTCCATCCCAAATGAAATTTGGAATGAAGATTTCCATGCTATTATGAAGTTTTAACAAAAACTAGACACTTATCTTGAAATCTTGATCTTGATACTCATGAGTCTTCAAACTTGATTTCTTCATTCTTGATCTTTATACTGTACAGTCTTCAATAATCAGTACCTGCATAATAACATTCATATATATCTAGACAATAGTGTTAGTATATAAGTTATAATAAAATAAGTTACAAAGGTTGTTGTCATCAAAACCACTATCTCCAGTTCCTAACAATCTCCCCCGTTTTGATGATGACAACCTTATAAAATATACTTAGCACTTCGATCATACCATAACTCCCCCTTTCACCAACAACTCCCCCTTACTCCAAGCCTACTATTTTATATAACTTCTCCCCCTTTGTCATCAACAAAAATAACCTATAAACCTTGAACTTAATAGAAAATGAGATAAACAAACATATGACATAAGAATAATAACTATGTATGAGTGAAATATAGCATCCTATGTTAAATGGAATTCAATATTTTATACACCAAAGATTTTTTAAAAGAACATTAATTAAGATACCACTTATGTACAAATTAACAAACCAATATACTATCAAGAAAGAGAAAAAAATGAAAAACGCTTAACGAGGATCCTTAACTATTGGTGATTTATGGACCGAACAATTTGGATAGTAGAGACAAAAGTTTCCACGTTGTTCGACCAAGTTCTCATTAGCGTCAAAAAGGACCTCTCCAACGCAAATCACGCCATCGTCTTCGTCCATATGAACATTCGGATTCGGTAGAGGATGTTCTTCTTCTTGATCCTCTTATGGTTCTTCTAGAGGTTCTTCTTCTTTAGAATCCATGGCTTGTGATGCTTCTTCGATGACAATGGGATTGGCATGGTTATCCATAAGGAATTTTGTAAATTCCTAAGGATTCTGCCTTGCCTATCTTGTTCTTTAGCCATTCGCAGTTGACTTACTTGAATTTCTATCATCATTTGAAGCAATTCTTTCATCTTCTCTTGTAATTTAATGACTCGAACGTGTGTGGAACGTTGAAAAGGGCCAGAATGAGGAGAAGTAGGTGAAGAAGGTTCATTATTAGAAGAGAAAGCCAGTAATTTACGGTTTTAGAAGTTTATTACAGAGAATAGAACAGAGAAAAGGAGTAAAAGTCGAAATATATAAATATATAACCAAATAACTAATTTTAGAGGGAAATTTAAATTTGAAAATCTCGGCATGTATGTGACATAGGGAGATGGGTCATGTCGACATGCCCAGTTCAATTTTTGATAAATTTTTATTTATATTAATTATTAACTATATTTGTATTATTTATAATTTATATTTCAGTTAATGAACATACACCTAATTCTCTTCTAAATTTAGTAAAGTTTTGTTCATTTAATGGTTTGGTTAATATATCAGCAATTTGTTTTTCAGTATTAATATATTCAAGAGTTATGACTTCTTTACTTATATTATCTCTAAGAAAATGATGTCTAATATCAATATGTTTTGTTCTAGCATGATGAGTTGGATTTTTAGATAGGTTTATTGCACTAGTATTATCACAATAAATTGGTGATTTAGTTATAGTTAATCCAAAATCTTTTAAAGTTTGTTGCATATATATAACTTGAGAACAAGCCAAAGCAGCAGATATATATTCTGCTTCAGTTATTGACAAGGATACAGTGTTTTGCTTCTTACTAAACCAGGAAACCAGAGAATGTCCTAGAAAGTGACAAGTTCCACTTGTACTTTTTCGGTCTGATTTACAACCAGCATAATCAGCATCACAATATGAAATTAAATCAAATACACCATTTTTAGGGTAAAATAAACCATAATCTAAAGTATGTTTTACCTATCTTAAAATTCTTTTAACAGCTTTTAAGTGAGTTTCTTTAGGTTGAGATTGGTATCTTGCACAGAGACAGACACTATGCATGATGTCAGGACGACTTGCTGTTATATAAAGCAGCGAACCAATCATTCCCCTATATAATTTTTGATCAACATCTTTTGATTTATCTTTTTTACTTAAAGATACATTAGTTATTATTGGAGTTGGTTTCCCACTAGAAGTGGTCCATCCAAATTTATTAATTGAATACTTAGCATATTTTTCTTGACTAATGAAAATTCCTTTATCTAATTGTTTGATTTGAAGTCCTAAGAAGAAACTTAGTTCTTCCATATGACTCATTTCAAATTCTTTAGTCATTATATTTGAAAATTCTTTATTCATTATGTTATTAGTTGATCCAAATATTATATCATCTACATATATTTGTAATAATTGAATATCATTTTTGTTTCTTTTAATAAAAAGAGTTGTATCTATTTTACCAATTTCAAAACCAGATTGTAGTAAATAAGAACTAAGTCTTTCATACCAGGCTTTAGGAGCTTGTTTCAGACCATATAAAGCTTTCTTTAATTTATATACATGATTTGGAAGTTTATTATCTTCAAAAAGTGGAGGTTGTTCAACATAAACATCTTCTTTTACAAAACCATTTAGAAAAGCACTTTTAACATCCATTTGATATAACTTGAAATTATTGTAGTTTGCGAAAGCAAGTAGAATCCTGATAGCTTCTAGTCTTGCTACGGGTGCAAAGGTTTCGTCATAATAAATTCCTTCTTCTTGACAATAACCTTGCGCGACTAAACGAGCTTTATTTCTCACGACCTCACCAAGTTCATTCATTTTATTTTTATAAACTCATTTTGTTCCAATTATACTTTTATCCTCAGGTCTAGGGACAAGTTCCCAAACATCATTTCTGATAAACTGATTCAATTCTTCTTGCATAGCAAGAATCCATGAATCATCAGATGATGCTTTCTTTGGATTTTTAGGTTCAATAGTTGATATAAAAGCTACATTACTCATACTATTTAGTTGATTTCTTGTTTTAACTATAGATTCAATATTTCCTAGTATATTTTCCAGAGGATGATCTTTTAATAGCCTAATTCTTTTATTAGGTTGAATGATTTCACAATTAGTTTCATTAGGTTCATTATTTAAAGTTACAAAATCTTCTTCATCTTCTATTTGTACAGTATCTTTAAAATTTTCATCAAAAGATACATGCATTGTTTCTTCAATAGTGTTAGTTCTTAAATTATAAACTCTAAATGCTTTACTTCTATTAGAATATCCGATAAAGATACATTTGTTGGATTTAGGTTCAAATTTATCTAAATTATCTTTTGTATTAAGAATAAAACACTTACTACCAAAAACTTTAAAATAAGCTACTATGGGTTACTTATTGTAAAGTAATTCATATGGTGTTTTATTAGTTAATGGTCTAATTAAAATCCTATTTAATATATAACAAGCTGTAGCGACTGCTTCAGCCCAAAAGTTTTTAGGTAAGTTACTATCAGAAAGCATTGTTCTAGCACACTCTTGAATCGTTCTATTCTTACATTCTACCACTCCGTTTTATTATGGAGTTCTTGGAAAAGAGAAATTATGAGTAATTCCTTTTTTATTACAGAAATTCTCAAAATTTTCATTTTTAAATTCTACACCATAATCACTACGAATAGTTTTTATTTTTAAAGAAAGTTGATTTTGAATTCTTTTAGAAAAATTCTTAAATAATTCAAAAGCATCACTTTTAAGTTTAAAAAAAATTGTCTGAGTATATCTAGAATAATCATCTACAATTACAAAAACATATTTATTGTAATTAATTGATTGAACTTAAGATGGACCAAATAAATCTAAATGAAGTAATTCTAGAGGTTTAGAAGTAGAAATCATATCTTTTAGTTTAAATGAACTTTTCTTAAGTTTTCCTATTGGCAAGCATCACATATACTATCTACTTTAAAGTTTAACTTGGGAAGACCTCTAACTAAGTCAAGTTTTGATAACCTTGATAACAGTTTGAAATTTAAATGACCAAATCTTTTATGCCAAACCCAAGGGTCACTTGTATTAGCCAAAAGACATAAGTCATCATTTGAAACTTTCATACTAAGGATGTAAATATTTTTCTTCCTAATTCCTTCAAAGATAATATTTGACTTATTATCTTCGATGTGACACTTATCTTTTCCAAATTTAATTTTAAATCCTTTATCACATAGTTGACTTATACTAAGCAAATTATGTTTTAAATTCCTAACTAGCAAAACATTAGAAATAAGAGGAGTTTTAGAATTACCAACATTGTCGATGCCAATCACATATCCTTTTGAGTTATCTCCAAAGTTGACCAATCCACCATCTTGATATATAATGTCATTGAGTATCTCGGGATTTCCAGTCATATGCCTAGAACAGCCACTATCAAGTATCCATTTATCTTTGTCAATTTGCACAGTTTTTCCATTGGTTGTGGATTCTTCAAAAGCCATGTAACATGTCTGTTCCTGCATAACAAACCAATTCGGTAGATAACTTGATTTTTCATAAAAACTATATGAAGACTTATGATACTTTGATGAAATGCATAAATTCAAACTAGTATTAACAAAATTTCCTAAAAATGCCATTTTTAACTTTTCAAGTTTCAGATTATGAAAACTATGAAAACCTATGCTCTGATACCAATTGAAAGGGAGTGCGGATTAAGGATCTTAAGGCTAATTTAACACTAGAAGGGGGGTGAATAGTGTTTAATGGATTTTAAGACTTATATGGACTAATTTAAAAATTATGATATAAATAAATGCAGAACTTAATCACAGAACAATCACAGAATCAAACACAGATGCAGAAAGTAAATAAAAAGCAGTAAAAGGAAAGAACACACCGGATTTTATACTGGTTTGGAGTTACCCTACGTCTAGTCCTGCACCAAGGCAAACACCTCGTACAGATTTTTATTATACTAATGTCGATATTACAATCCTCAATTTCAAAAGGCCTTGAGGTACCCTCCTGTCTTCGAGTCCGGGGCAAACTCTCTTGATTTACGGGAAACAAGATCACCCAATTGATTTCCAGGCACAACCACACCTTATAGAGAGGCTCAATAAACTTTTGATTACAAATTGATCTTATAACTATGAATAGCACTTTGATCTTCGAGAGAGGGTAGAGAATCAAACAAGAATGAGATTCTAATTTGATTCACTTGAGAATTCGGCAGAATTTCGGCACGATCTTAAAAATATGAAACTTTTAGAATATGGATTTGTGGAGAAGAAGGAGTGAAGAGAATAAGAAAATAGTTAGTTAAAAAATTCGTTTGTGAAGGCTATTTATAGACCAGTAATGGTCATAACCATTCGTGAAGAGATTTAAACGAATAGACACTTCTTTTTTAAATTGAAACTTTTGAATTTAACGGCCACCATGTCGACATGGGGTATCCCATGATGTCGACATCCCTTAGTTAAAAAAATGTAAAATTTGTTTTGAAAAATGGTATTGAAAGGAAAACAAGTTGAAATGATTCTGGAGTAAACTAAACTAATTTTCGTATGTTTTAAAATAAAGAAGAGTGGAAAAATATATTTTTAGAATGTATATATAAATTTGATTTTAAATCTCAAGTATATATATATATTATAAAAGAATATTTAAAAATCAGAAGATAGTTTTAAAAACAAACGAAGTTTAAAACAAGAGTTTATTTAAAAACAAAAACAAAGAATATTTTAAGGCTAAAACATTTTGAAAAGCAGTTTTGAAAATCATTTTGAAAAACCGTTTTGAAGTAGTTTTGCAAGCTTCTTCCTGCAGAATATCTCATCACATCGGGACTCGAGAACTTGTACAAAACCAGGATGTTCATGGGTTTGTAAGCCACTTGTCGTAGGTTTGTAAGCTACTTGTCGTGGGTTTGTAAGCCACTAAGAAGGTAGAAATAGGTTCCATCCCAAATGAAATTTGGAATGAAGATTTCCATGCTATTATGAAGTTTTAACAAAAACTAGACACTTATCTTGAAATCTTGATCTTGATACTCATGAGTCTTCAACTTGATTTCTTCATTCTTGATCTTTATATTGTACAGTCTTCAATAATCAGTACATGCCTTATATATATCCTGCATAATAACATTCATATATATCTAGACAATAGTGTTAGTATATAAGTTATAATAAAATAAGTTACAAAGGTTGTTGTCATCAAAACCACTATCTCTTGTTCCTAACAGATTTAACTATAATCAAAGCGGAGCTTCCACATTGAAGATCAACAATATTCTTAAATCGAGAGAACTGTGTAAATTAGTCACATCGATATTCTGTGCTTAACCTTAGTTATATTAACCAACAGAAAGCTATCTAGTGAGTAATTCCATAATTATCCAATAACTATCAGTACGTAACCCATTGGTGCTCCCTAATAGTCATGAGTAATACACTGCCCAACATTTGGAGAGCATTACGTACTTTAGTCTCAATGGGTACATCGATATCCAGTCTCGATGCATCTTGACTTGGAACATTTAAAATGATATATTTGTTTCATTGTGATAAATTACTCATGGTTACGACACTTTGTAACTACTATCACAGAACACACCATTTATGGATTTTCTATTAAATATACTTTTAATTAAATTGATTAATTAATATAACCACATTATATCAAGTATATAATAGAAAGATTAACCTTTATTTCGAAAAAAGATTGGTCAACGAGTTAGATATATGTTACAATTACATAATTTCTCTAGGTCATACCCCTAACTCTATCGATCTCTGACTTGCACTTGGGGTCAATTATGGAATCTTATTTCAACTTCTCCAATCGGTTTTCTCAAAACCAATTGGGTTAGTCCCTTTGTGAACGGGTATGCTATTATGTTTTAATTATCACTCTGTCAATCAACTCTCTTCGGCGGTGATAAATTGTTTTATCATATGGAACAATTCGGAGTATGTCTCTCGACTTCAAGTGAGCTATAAGTTCTGTTACAAACTATATCGTGACATTGTTATGAGATTCTCAACATTTGGAATCGGCTCAGTTATAAATTTGTGCACTGATTTTTTTATAAACATTGTCTTTATTGAGGCGATGTACCTAGCCTTTTTCATTGAACTAACCATGGTCTTTCATTTGAAACGTTTCCAATTTAAAGAATTGTTATTGACGTATTATACTCAATATTACTTGTGAAAGTTTGAGTCTGAACATTCCTTCATAAGGAATTTATTGTTTCGGTAAACAATTCTCTAGTATTTAATAAATACATGAGAAGATTCAAACAACCATTTAGTAATATCAATTTTGATTTGATATTTGCTTCATGTATCAAATACATAAACAAATCATGATATCGTAGACAACATAACATGTATAATAATTCATGTTGCCAATACAAAGGAATCAATCTTACATGTTCCGTATTAAACATTTTAATAAGGTGTCGTTGCATATCATTTGGGACATTCCCGACATCTTTATACTTACTATAAAAGACATCATTCATTAATCCAATGTTGAGTATTAAAATAACTAAGACTGATTTTGACACAAGTACATCGTTAAAATCAACATAGTGTTGTTTACTTATAGTTTAGAAATATCAATGTATATTTTACCGTTCTTTCTTATGAACACACGCTTCCTCTGCACTTTGATTGAAAATCAAACTATTTGATATTTCTATCAAAGTACTTATTCAATCTTGATGCTTATAAAATGATACTTTCGTATCATTTCTTGGATAATATCCAAAGACTCACAAACTCAATATCACTCCCATTGACTTTGAGACATTTTTGGTTAATATGTGTAAACAGCTTACTCTAAATCGTTATTTAGAATTTTCTGTTTCAATACATATATACCAAAACGCTAGGACTTATCAAATGATAATTTTGTGAGTAAATCCGAATTGACTTGAACATGTTGAATATCGAAGCTATTACGCTAATTTCAACAATTGAAATTTGCGATATTATTCTTATCAACATTGCTCATTTAATTCCAACTGCATTAGTCTTACTCATAAAGACATAGTGGTAGTCAATGGATCATATCCCTTCAGTTATAACCACCAAAATCTATATTTTGATAGCGTACTTGGAATTCTTTCGGATTTGAGCATCATACCATATAGAGTCAACACTCTCAATGGTTTAATTAAACAATTTAGGATTATATATTTTCAACATTGATAAGAAACTCATAGTTTCTCTTCAATGTGCGAGAATACTTATTAGACATCTAATGCGTTGTGTTCATTTAGGTTAGTTAATTTCATTTCATCTCATCTAATCGGTATTATCTATGGATCGTATCCAATTCCATTTTACCACCAGTAATTCCTCAAAGAAATTTCTTCATAATGAAGTTGGTATTTCTTGAAACAACAATTGTTTTTCAGTGCAATAGAATAGGTATTCATAAATATTTTATGAATTTCTTTATTAAAACTGATTTGGTTTTAGCTTACAAAACTTATATTTAAAACATAAATATGTCATCCAATGACAGTCTTCCAAAAACTCTTTTGGGAAGATTCATACAAGATCCCTTACGAAAAATTATTACGTGCAATCTTTCGACTCGCACAACCTGCCAACTCCTTGGCCTAGGATATGTTGAAGTTTCTTATAAACCCTTATCTTGTAAAATTTTGTAAACTGTTATTTAGATGAAATAATATTAACCTTGTGTACTACCCTTAAGTACATTACCTTATAGAAAGAAACTAACTCAACTTCCCTCACAATTAATTGTACATTGTTCAACAAAGTTCGATTACTCCATATCGATGCATCATTATGTATCACATGGAGGAGTAATTTTGAGATTGAATCTTTATTCATTTTAGGTACATACGAAACATTTTCCAATATACTCACTCATTCGATCAAATCAAATCATTTCTATCACATGTTATTTTATTTACTTTTGTTTTATATTCTATAAGTTTACCATAGACATACTACATGTGTATCAAATACACATGTCCATGTCGACGATAACTCATCGGTGAATATGATGAAGTACGTGAAACTGTTTTTGTATTTATAGAACTACGATTGTATACATTTATATGTATCAATCCGAAGAGTTCATCAACTCTTATGATACTCCCATTAAATGGGTGCATAGCCATTCATTGTTTGAGATATAATTAACAAGTATCATATGATTCAAAATCATACAATAAAATTATTCCTCAAAACTACGGCTAAGTCTATAATTCCAAAACAACTGTAAATAATATTAGATACTTTTGTATTTCCCAATGCATCATTTTTGTTATAAAAAAATAATACCACGTTCTAGTTTTATTTCACAAAGAATATTCATAATATTCATATTGAAATATAGCTATGTCTATTTTTTCAATCGATACCAAAAAATAATCATTATTTCATAAATAATGTATAGAAAGTTTTACGAAAACAATTTCGTACTATGATGCAATTAATAAGTGATATATGGCATGCTCCCACTATTTCCATCATTATTATAATAGTGTACTACATTTGAAGGTCCATCATTCACTTAATACAATTTGTTTATTTCATACATTGCAACTATTTACAGTGGAGAGTTTGTTGATCAAATATCTTGAGCTCAAAGAAATAAATCTCATAGAAAACAATTTTCTATATCAAAATGCATTACCGAATAGAAATCATATTTCTTATTCTTATTATGTACCAATTATTATTGCAGTTCCCATTCATTCTCTTCATCCTAACTACCTTAAATTACATATATTCTTATATATTTGTTTTCCTTTCAAATGATCAAATTATTCAAAAGAAAACCTTACTACAATATCATAACAAACTCTTTACAAAAGCGCATTTGATTATCCTTAACATTTGAGAACATCAAATATGTTGCACTTTATGTAAACTGATCAAAATAACATTTCAGCGATCGAGTTCTTAGATCTATCTTGTAAATTTTGGTCTTGTGTTACATTAACACAATATGATCCCTTTTGTAATCAATTGGATTGAATACTCGATCTCGCACCAAGGTTTTGGATGAACTACTTTGATTAAAATATTGTACATTACAAACTTTGACCGTTTACCACATAACATTTATATGCAATTGTATACGAATCAAATATCCATAGTTTTGTATTGCTTTAAGGGTTCGAAACTCATAAAATGCAATACATATTCTTAACCAAATAAATGCTTAAGTGACCAAACCACGAGTGTATTCGGTAGTTGTAAAATCAAGCACTTGCATGGGTGTTGAAACATTAACATGTAATAGGAATTTAATGGTGGGTATTATATTTCCATTTGTCAACTTTCAATTCAATTCGTTTGTATATGTTAATTGATAAACATTTTATCACTCATATTAGATGCACAAATTTGTCATTGTACATAATTATAACATTATTTAGCATATGTTCTTACAATATTAGAAAGGTTAAATGTTACCATTTCATTTTTCTAATAAGGCTCCCACTAGTCATTTATGTTTCTCCAAACACTATAATGAAACATAGATATCTTTCGACTTTACTAGTGGGTGTTAGGACTTGTCTATCTTGGTATTCTGACCTTGAGTTTGCTCAACAAATCATAGCCCCACAAACGATGGATAACTCCTTATCGGTTGTATCACATACAACTCTTGACCCATTTTTCCTTGTCCTAATCTCATTTGGACCTTGAGTTTGCTCAACAAATCGAAAAAGATTATTCACTCATACCTACCATATCGTAATGGCCTAAGTATAGTATATGTACCTTGAGTTTGCTCAACAAATACATATAGTTATCTTACCTCATCTATTCAATGTATTAATAATACTACACATAACATCCTCAGCTTGAGTTTGCTCAACAACTAAGGAGTATGCAAGTAATTTATTAATATATATATGGTAAAGGACAACATTATATTGAAGATTCATAATCTTCAATATATTATATTGAGTGATATTGACTTATGGAATAATGTATTTCTTATGAAATACCCTCGTGATTTAAGTGTCAGACACATCAGAAATCACAGTATACGTACATTTACGTATGTATTTATTCCTCAAGTCTATTTGGGTTTCTTTAATGTTCCATCTTTAGTTTATACATTCATATCATATAAGTTTTATTGTTATTTTATATTTCATATTACTCATATGATAGTCTTAAGTATGATATTTTATTAACTAAGTCTTATTTAATTAATTTTAATTAATTAACTCTTTAATTAATTTTAAATTAGTGTTCTAATATCTTATATATGCATATTTTTAGTTAATTAACTGACCTTTAATTACTTTATTAATTAAACAATTTTAATTAAAGTATATTAATTTCAAAAATTTATCTTATATACATACATGCATGCTTATGTTATCTTAAACACTTTAAAATAACATAACATATATCAACATATATAATACATGCATATAAGTATTAATTAATTAACTCATTTAATTAATTTATATTATTAATCTTATTAATCATTTCAAATTTTGAAATTAATATTTACATAGTTTCAAACATTTTGAACTTTTCATTACATTTTCAAACATTTTAAAAATTTATGTTATATTATAACCTTTTATAATAAACATGTTTTTATTTTAAATTTAACTTTTATATTAAAATTCGCGTCTTAATTTTCAAAACTATTTTGAAAATTAGCCCAAGGCCCAATCAAATTGGGCCTTTTCTATTAGGGGCAACCTTTGGGCTCACATCACCTTTCAGGCCAGGCAAGTACCAGGTAGGACAGGGTACTTGATTACCCAATTTCAATCCTAGACAACACCTTTCTAAACACCGTACTAAGTGCACAAGCTTAATTAGTTAGCCCTAACATGACTAATTTAGACCGCATAGGCTAGTGGGCTCTGATACCATTGAAGGAACTGGGCCAGCCCACAATGGAAGAAATGAGTGAATTTCAAAAAATTGAGCCATTTTGGATTTTTAATGGGCCTATGAAGTCTAAATATACTTAGAACTGTTCTAAGTTTTTTTTAAATAAAATTAATATTTTATTTAATTTTATAAATAAAGTTTTACATTAATTTAATGTGTATGCAAATTAGAGTATATCAGATATACTCTTATGTACATATTTATGTGTAACAGTAGCTTATTAAATTTATTTAGAGAAGGAAACTTTTCATTTCCTATCTCTTAAATTATTTAATTAATGACGGGGCATAAATTTATTTAAAGGAGAAACTTCCATTTCCTTCCTCTTAACTAATTCAATTAATGAGGGGACACATTATTTATATGGTGAGAGAAACCTTTCATTTCTCTCTCTTTAATTAAATTGATTGATCACATGAATGTTATTAATCAACAACATGTTATGGCATGAATGTAAGTATAATATATATATATATATATATATATATTATAGTGTAAATTATGTAAGTGCGACATGATAGGTACAATCAATTGATGATAAGGTGTAGACATATAAACAAAAATTAAATGGATAGCTATTCACATAAAGGAAAAAATGAGAAATAAATAAAGGGTAACAACGATGATTGAATCAATTTCCCATTTCGTAAACTTAATTAATGCAGCATATAAATGACAAATTATAGGCATCATAATATAAGAATATAAACAGTCAAAAATAAATGTATGTATATATTATTGCCTCATTTAAATTGTTTCTCCTTTTGGTAATCATACTTTGACAATATGAAATACATGTAATAAATTTTATATATGCAAACATACATATAAAATTAATCATGTGTATATAAGATTAAATCAAATCTTTCTACTTAATAAAAATTAGAGATTTATAGCAATCAATTCAAAAGTAGGTTTATTGTCAAAACATTAATTGTATGTATGTAATATTCAATAAAATATCTCTAATTAATACAAATTAGAGACTATAGTAATCAAATTAAAATTTAGATTTATTGCCAAAACATCTTCCTTTTTTCAATTTCCAAAACAAAATAGATACATGTAAACTTTTAAATCTAAAATTACATTTTTTTATATGATTTAAAATATAAATTGTAACGACCCAGATTTTGGCGCTCGAAAATCGACATCCATACTTCACTTGTATTTGAATGCCGCAGATTCAAATGTCGAAATCCAGTACGCCGGAGCTTATAACACATTAAGTACAACACAGCGGAAGAAAAAATGAATATATCATTGATATAACGATGGATACAATATCCAATACAATAGGATACAACAGAATATCAATACTATCAGAGATACAAGACAACAGCGGAAATAACCAAGCAGCAGCAGAAAGATATCTTCAATGCCAAAGCTCCAAACTTCAAGCTCGAACCACCATCAAGTTGTATTAAGCAAGGTCGGTCATGAATGTGATTGCCAAAATCCAAAAACTCCAAAGAATTCCAAACAGAAAGCTGAAGGCTACCGAATCTATATCTACTATCCGATTATCTGAAAATCTAACTCTAGGCTGCCCGTGTGGAAAATTGTGGGCACCCAGAGTTTAGAAAGGGAACAATAAACTCCAGGTCAGTCATGGGACTGGTATATGAGCAAACAAAAACAGTTTATCTTGAACAAAAGAAAACAAAGGGAAATAAAAGAAATCCGCAATGCTTTTTAGAAAATGAAACTACCATAAGGCATCCCCGCACACACACAATGCAAGCGCACAATTGGAGGAAATTTCTCCTTATGATAGTCAAATATGCTTGATACGCAGAATCCTTTTGATATTATTATTAGTGCATAGTGCAGAAAACATTTCGAAAGTATAATATTAATCTTAGCCAGCATAGGTACCATTATATTATGCCTGCTATAGCTACCACCTGAGGTGGCAGGTTATACAACTAAAACCTTACAGGGCGCGTATTGTTTCTTTGGATTTCCAACAAATGGTCAGGCTAAGGAACTTCCTGGGCCACATGGGTACGCCTCTGGAGGGATGCCCCGAGAACCTAACCAGATCTCTGCCAACATAAGGCCGGGTTACCTTTGTAACTAGGTAACTACTACACGAGTATGCCATCCGCCGGTCGTAACCAACCTTTATCCGAGAGCTCTCAATACCAACAATCACAATGCAATAGATTTGCAGCAACCACATAAGTTAAGTATTTGGGCTCCATACCATGATACCACTTTTTATCCAGAAGGAAATGGACATACCCTAAGGGGCGCTACCCCCAATAACCTTGCCGCATCCTTCTTGTTTCGACCATTTCGGGGTGTGAGGTCCGACGAAGTCTCGTCCACAAAGCTACGCTTTTCACAAAAGCCATGCTTCGATCAACCAATGATCAGCAACACTTAGCATGTCACATTACCAAATTGGGAATGTATCACTAGTAACCATCAACTACATAACCTCTGAGATCGTACGTCTCAGAGAAGGGTGTTAAGCTAAGAGAATAAATTCTCCACCATCAACAGAAATGTATTTGATAGAAATCAGCTTTATATCTCAAAGTGTAATGTCAGACATATAATCCATACAAGTCTGTTCTGGGTTCGAACAGAACCGAAGGCACTTCAAAATAAGCCCTTGCAAATCCGGATAATCCCTAATCACGTCCGAACTCCCCATCACAAAGGGTGATCAAATCTCTATACTGGGGACCAGTCGGTGCAGAGACATTCGACAGGTAATCCTTTCGTTTTCAAAAATATCCGGTCTTCATCACAGGTCTTCATCACCGGTCTTCAAATGCTATCCATTTCGTCGTATCACTATTCGGAATGGGTTATATAACATAAAGTCCTCTCCCGGCTAAACCGAATAATGAGCGCTTAATTTTAAAACCATATGGATATATGGGATGTTAGTTAAGTCACAACTTATTACCCAAAACCTTTCTTTCAAATGGTTTAAACAAATTACCATTTTAAATCTTTTAAATAAAAGATTTACATTTTAAGATCACTTTCAATTTGAAACAAAATTTCTTTTTAATGGTTTAAACAAATTTCCACTTTTAATCTTTTAAACAAAAAGATTCACTTTTGAAGATACTCTTTCACAAAGATTCATTCATAGCTTTCAAAACTATTTCAATTCCAAATCTTTTATACAAAAGATACACCTTTAAGATCCTCTTCAATTCGAAAACAAAGTTCACCAATTTTTAACAAAGATTCATTCATAACTTTTAAAATAATTCCATTTCAAACTTGAAATCTTTTCAAAAACTGGAAGTTCTTTTGTTTTATGAAAGCCATTATCATTTGAAAACAAATACTTTTCGTTTTGGAAAAATCCGATCAAATATGCACAAGTAGTATAAACTTGGGTTGAATTTTTATTCCCAAAATAATACATTTAATAATGCTTTAAAGATGGTTTAAAAATCCATATATATATTATATAATTTGTATAAACCTTTCAAACCGAATTTCCAAAACAATTTCAAAACTTAAACAAGATATATTATATTCAAACTAGATTTCAATTTCAAATTTCCTTTTCAAAAGCTTTTCATATTCAACTCAATTTTACTTCCAAACCAATTGGATTTAAAATTCAACTTTAAAATAAAATAATATTTAAATTTAAAATATTTGTGACTTAACCAATTTCCTCGTGCAATCCATATTTGTGTGTGTGTGGTGTAGTCTAGGGGTTTTACACACAACAATACAATATCATTAATCATCACAAATCCAAGCACAACAATATCGATAAGCGTTATACTCCTATAACGCTTATCTTCATTCACAGATTCACAGAAAAGTAATATACATTCATCACAGATAAATAAATTACATTCATCATAGCTCAAATCAAAACAGAGCATCACACATCAGGGATATCAAACAGTTCAAAGCATTGCATACATGCAATTTAATCATCCATAAGTAAGATCAATTCATTATCTGATTATAATTAACTTAAACCAGATTAATTACTTATGAATAATTACAAACCATTTTAATTAATTATCCTTTAATCATTTATTAATTAGCTTTAATCATTAAATAATTAACCTTAAATTATTCTTTAATTAATTATCTTTAATTAATTACATTAATTAATTAACCCTTAATTATTTACCATTTAATTAATTATCCTTAATTAATTACCATAAGTAATTATTCCTACTCACTTAATTATATGAATAAATCACAAATTAATTACATCGAGTAATTATCCTTTAATCACTTGATTAATCAACCTTTGATTAATTACATTAGTTAATTATCATTACAAATTAATTACCTTTCAACAAATTAATTAATCTTTAATCATTACTTAATTAATCTTAAATTACAAATTAATGATCCTTTAATCTTAAGATAACCCATTCATCTAAATTAATTACATTAACAATTCTATTTGAAAACAATTAGGAATCACATTGATTAATCACTTAATATAAAATTATTTAAAAACTAAAATAATTAATCTTTAAAACATTTAACTTCAAACCTTTAATCTCTGAAACAAATTTATTAATCCATAAATTAACTTAGATCTTTAAGTTGGTTTAATGATTAGAAAACATTTCATTTTCTTAATTACTTAACTTTATTTCAAAAACACTTGTTAATTAGTTTAATTAATTAACCGATATATAATTATTCGATACCAAAACAATTTTTTTTTCAAACCTCTAACTTTTAAAATATATATTTTTGAAACTTTACTAACCAAATTTACTTTTGTTTTTGCTTTCAAATCTGGTTTTCTTTTAAACATTTGAAACCTGGTATGATTTGCTTCAGATTTTAAAACATGATTTTCTTTTTAAATTTTATAACCTGGTAACTTAAAATAAACAACCCGAGCCACTACTTAATTTTCCCGAGAAATCCCCGAGACTACCCTGACCCTGCTTCGAGACTCACGCGCATTAAAAACGAGTTCGACCCGAGCAACAATGTCTTCCTCCCAAAACCATCGACCAACGCCTGCCACAAACGTGCACGTGCACCGTGAACTGGAAAACTCCGACGCCTCGCCGACCTTGCTCACCAGTCGCCGACGATCACCACTAGTCCCCCGACTATTCAGCTCCTACGATCTCATCACGAATCAAAAACGAGCATTTCGATTAAAGACTGAAGCAAACCCGACCTGATAAAAACACCACCATCCATCACCTCCGACCATCTGCAACCCCGCCCTTTCGCCCAAATGTTCGCCAGAGTTCCCTCTTCCTGTTCCCCCCGGTCCGGCCTCGTCCGATCAGTCCACGACACCGAATTCCTACCTCAAACTTCGACGAGTCAAACCAGGTTTTAAACCCTAAATCCACATCGCGAAACACCTACGATCATCTAAAAATAATCCAACCATTTTTCCTTCAATCTACATCACATCATCTTCCTTCAGATTCAAACTCGAAACTCGATTGTTCTTTGATCGACGGAAATTGACTTTTTTGTCAATTCCGTTCATCTTGCAATTTCGCAACAAATACCGAACTAAAAATCTTGAAATCATTGTCTAATTTCGTAAATTTTCAATACGATTCTGGCTATATATTCAAAACAAAATGTTGCGATCATAGATTTTATGACTTGATTTAATTTTACAATAATATAGTATAATTGAAAAATATACTGAGTATTTTTACTTGCAAATATTTTTGAAAATGAAATTTCATTGTGGTGATCAACTTCCTTTTTAAAATCTTAGCCTAATATTGATTTTACAGAGAGAATTTTAATTTTAACTTAAAACATGGAAACCTGTAACTATAACAGGAACCTGTATATTAACAGAATGATAATGTCTGTTGATACAGACATGCACAGGCATTTTGTAATTTATACTCATGCATTTATTTTTATAACAAAAAAAATTTCAAATCACCGTTCACATCTATTATCACAGACAAATCAAGATTTAAATATATATTAGTTGAAGAGTTTGCTCACCTGTAGATGATGAACAGAGAGCAGGCTTTAAAACTTGAAACTGTTTGAACTGGAAAATGATTTTGCCTTAGATCTAAAACTTTGTTTTAATTTGTTTAATGTTGAATTTGCTTCAGGCTTCTAAATGATCTTTAGCTCAGTTGAAATTGAAGCTGGAAGTTGATTTGGAATCTGCTTTGATCATTGATTCTTGTTTGCTTCAGGCTTGAAAATTTGCTTATTTCAGGTTTGAAATTTTGTAAAAGATTGCTTGAATCTTGTTCTATTTGTTTTCAGGCTTGAGTTTTGGTTGTTGTTTAATTTTCTATCTTTTGTTTTGATCTGGATTTTGTTTCCAGTTTTGATTTTTCTTTACTCTGGTTTCATTTCCAGTTTTAAAAGTTTGAATATAAAAATTTTGGATGAAAGAAAAATGGAAGCAAAAGTATGGATGTGTATAGATAACTTATTTCCTTTATTTATTGATTTCAAAAAAAAATAGATCAAACATGCCACTTGTTATTTTCACATGATACATGTTTTACACTTGTAATTACAATCTATATTAAAGCAACATATGTAATATGCATGTTTTTATATATTTACAAATGTCATAAATTTGTATTCATACATTTTATTTATTATTTATACTTATATCAATTTAAAGAAAATGATTTTAAAACTAATTATACTTTAATAAATAAACACACATATGTATATTAGATAATATAAAATTTAGCTTTAAACAACTTTTAAACTTTTACTATATTAATTTCAAAATATACTTTCATATATATCATATATTATAATTAGAAAACAAATTCTTATTAACTTAAAAATATAGAATTTTAAATCCAATTTGTTTTTAAGATATTTTATTTTGAATTTCAAATCAGAATTCTATTTACAATATATTTATATATACACAAATTTTTATTGGTTCTGGAAAATTCCAAATTAATTCTCAAATTAATCCCAAAAATTTATATTAATTACTAAATTTAATTTGGCTTAAAAACGGGATCGTTACATAAATCTTCAATAAACACTGCAATATTCATAAATAAGTGTTAGCTTAATTTGTTAAAGTAAAATCCAATCAATACAATATGAACATACAAAATTTGAGATATAAAGGATTATACTTTGAATTGAATGTTTACAATATAGATCTATAATAAAACATTGTACTCAAACATATATAAATTTTAATTTTAATTTAACAAAATAAGAATCCAATTGACAAATTGAACATACACAATTTCTGATCTAAAAATTAGACTTTAAATTGAATCTTTAGAACATAGTTCAAAAACAAAACATTATATTTAAACATATACAAATATTAGTTTTGATTTATTAAATAAAACACCAATTGATTCATTCAACAAACAATTCATACTACACAAACAATATTCAACTTAAATGAGGCAGTGATATGTATATACAAATTGTGATAATTAAATTTATCTTTCGACAAACATTACATCAAATATCATTATCTATTAAAGAAAAACATACCTTATTACACAAAGCCTTGAAGCACATCTTAAAAATGGACTTCCCTTAGGATGTTGCCTAGAAGTGACATCTTGAATGATGATATCTCCTTAGATCTTCAAGATCCCTACCCTATCCTTGCAAGAGATGGATGAACCACTTTTGGTTTATTTATTTTTGATGTTTTCATATGGAGTTGAAAGAATTTTGAATTTTTTTTTTGTTTTCTGCCATGAAAAGTTAGGTGGAAAGAAAGAAACAGACTGAATAAGAAAGAAATGAATTGCACATACAGAATGAATTAGAGAATATGTAAAATTTGAAAGAATGAAACTTTCCCATTCTTTAATTAAAATTTCTCTAATTAATTCCTTTGATTGTTTCTCTCTCTCCAATCCTTTCTTTACACGTGGTACGTCATAAAATGACATAAAATTTCCACAAATCATGTCATCAAATGGCATAAAATTTTCACAAATCATTTTATGCAAGTATCTTTAAATTACATTAATATCGTATATCAATGCGCGCAAATATAACTTTTATAAATGCGTTAAAATAATTACAAAAAACTTCCAAACATTAACTAAATAATAATTAATATTCTCAAATATCAATTAATCTAATCAATTTACAACATTTTATAAATTAATTAAATCATGTGGTTTTTCAGAGAATTCATTGTTACGGTTGTGCAACTCAAAGGTGTAAATTCAGTCAGCAATTAATATCAAACTATTCGAATATTAACGTTTAAACGTCACTTAGCAAGTGGTGTGACATTTTGGCTGAATTTATTGCTTACACATCTTTTGATAAAATCCAATTTTACTTATTATAAGCGGTACCTAATAGTGACAATTATTTACACCAATTCTCTTCGTCAAAACTATATCATATTAGGACTTATGGAATTGGTAATGGTCAAAATTCCAATATCATCCACATTCAACTTTATAGTCCAAACACAAAGTCCTTGGTTCAATAATAACAATTATTATTAACCGAAATACTCTGGCCATAGACGTTGACTTTGAGTTGACTTAAGTTGACTGTGATACTAATCTCATATAACTGAAGAGACGAATCCTCCCTTGAATAGTGTTTCACTTCCAATGCTTCTACTCGACCCAACTATAGCCGTTCGATGGACGCAGTGCCACGATTTAACTATAATCAAAGCGGAGCTTCCACATTGAAGATCAACAGTATTCTCAAGTCGAGAGAACTGTGTAAATTAGTCACATCGATATTCTCCGCTTAACCTTAGTTATATTAACCAATAGAAAACTCTCTAGTGAGTCATTCCATAGTTATCCAATAACTTTCAGAACGTAACCCCTTGGTGCCCCCAATAGTCATGAGTAATACAGTGCCTAACATTTGGAGAGCATTACGTACTCTAGTCTCAATGGATACATCGATATCCAGTCTCGACGCATCTTGACTATGAACATTTAAAATGGTATATTTGTTTCATTGTGATAAATTACTCATGGTTACGACATTGTGTAACTACTATCATAAAACACACCATTTATGGCTTTTCTATTAAATATACTTTAAATTAAATTGATTAATTAATATAACCACATTATATCAAGTATATAATAGAAAGAAAATACCTTTATCTCTAACAAGATTGGTCAATGAGTTAGATATATGTAACAAATTACATAATTGCCCCTAGGGCATACCCCTAACTCTATCAGACAACAATGTTAGCACTCATCCATACAAGTCGTTTAGGAGATGAACGAACCGAAGGCACTATCTCCACAACACCCATTTTGGAATCACCCTCGGGGTTAGTAGCAAATAGCCCTTACACTTCTAAGCCTTCATCTTGGACCTTGCCTTCACTGTTTCCAATTTGAACGTTTACGTTGGTTCGAAGTGGTTTTCGGGTAACAACTAATATCCAATCCCGGTCTTTCCAACCCAACATTCGGTAATTTTAAAGGGTCAAGTTGTTTATAGTGGATTATTCCACTATCAGGGTGTAATATTTACATATGAACATACACTCCATATGCTTAGATTATCATGACCTGCTTATCGAAATTAACTCCCTTGTATTCATCACATTCCCGAAGCGAGATATTTGTGGTAAGTACAAGTCGACTTACTTTCAATAAAACATGTCAACGTTTTATTACAACTACTTTAATTTATTTGGCTACTTAATAGCATGGACAAGAGATCCTTTTTTTAGTTTTCTTATACAAGGAAGTTAAAAATAAATAACCGATAGAATTTAAAAGAAAACTTTAAAACAAATAAATTCTCCTTTTAATCATAAGTTTAAACCCTTAGTAAAACCTTAACTAATCTTAATTAAATCATAAATAACCCTATTTTTATTTACATCTAAACTTTAATTAAATAACATTTATTTAAAATTAAACCAAATTAAGTGGATAATTAACCTTTGATTAAATAATAATTAATTAAATAAATAACTCTAATTAAATAATTAATTAAATAAAATTAATTCCCTTTTGTCTTAATTAATCATTATTTAAAACTTACTTAATTAAAAATAATTAACTTAGTTAATAATTTCTAAAATTCTAAGTATTTAACCTAATTAATTAATTAATTAATAATTAACCAAATTAATTTAAATTAAATAAATAAATTATTAAATAATTAAAAACTTAAACTTTTTACTTACTTAATTAATTCAAAATTAGTTCTAAAAAACAATCCAAAAGAAAACACCTAAAACATAAAATCGTGAAATTCTTCGAACTGCATCCATAACGACTATAGCTATAAACGCATAACAAGAAGACTGTCGAGTCTGGATCTGAGCAGGAGTCGTAAGGGAAATGGAGAATCAGTTCAGAGTTTGATTTATTTTATCACGAATCTAGTTACACCTATGTTTTTCTAATGTTATTTGAACCGAGTTTGTTTATGTTCACTTTCGTGACAATTTCATCTGATTTGGTATATCTATCCAGTTTATCTTCAAAAAAAAAAGCTATAAACGCAGATCGCTAAATTGATTTCTATGTGAAATCTTTGTTAGAATGCGGATTAAGGATCTTAAGGCTAGAATTAACACTAGAGGGGGGTGAATAGTGTTTTAAGAAATTTGTTAATCTTTTTGAGTTTATCTTAATTTGTTAACAATGTATACACTAATCAGACACAGATATGAACACAGAATCAAACACAGATGCAAATATAAAGTAAAAGCAGTAAAGGAAAGAACACACCGGATTTTATACTGGTTCGAAGTTACACTACATCCAGTCCCGCAACACAAGTATGGATTTCCTTTCAAAAACAATTCTTACAAATACAACCCTCGATTTCAAGGCTACGAGGTACACCACTCCAGATTCACAATCCTCTGGGTAGGGATACTTGATTTCCGGGGCAACAAGTTCACCCAATTGATTTCCAAGGCTACAATCACACCTTTTCTCGCTTTATTGGTTATAAAAAGTCTATAACTCAGATTAGCACTTGGATCTTGTAGAGATAGTGGAGAGAATCAAAACCAGAAATTATCTAGTTAGATTCGATATTGATTTCGGCAGAGTAATGGTGTAATTTGTAAATAAGAAAGTGGAGAAGAAGAAGAGTAGTTAAATCAGAGAAAAAAGTGATTAAAATTCATTGAAAACACCCTTTATTTATAGTAGATCAATAGCCATGTCCATTGGTGAAGGGATGTGGCGAATAGACAATTCTTTTAAAAAACAATTTAACTGTCACCATGTCGACAGGGGTACATGTGACCATGTCGACATGCCCTTGTATTTTTTGGTGATTTGTTTTTCTTTGAAAATAATTTCTATATTATATTATATTTATATTTAAACTTTAAAATATACTTATATATAGTTATAATACATAAATAACTATAGAGAACAATATTAAAATATATATAATAATTTTCTATACTTTTATATTTAAATCTTAAGTATAAATATATAAAACAGCTAAATATATTAATATCAAAATTGTAGTTTAAAAACTTAGGATAATAATTTAAAATCAAAGATATTTAAAATTAAGGATATTTAAAACTAAGGATATTTTTTAGGCTAAAATATATTGAAAAACCAGGACAGATGATTTTGGTTTTTAAATAGGAATATTTAAATCATTTTGAAAAACAAGCTATATATTTTGAAAATCATTTTGAAATAAAAGTAAGTGGATACAAAAAGATGTTCCACTATATTTTTCGTAGGTTCCATCCTACTTAGGGTTCCATCCCTTTAACGAGCACGAAGTGGATTCCATTTCACGAATAAAATAGATTTTAAGATGTCAGTGCCTTTCTATGAGTTTTAACAATATTCCTAACTATATAACTCATCTTGGAAACTTGAACTCTTGAAATTCTTGATACTCATGAGTCTTGAATCTTGATATCTTCAATCTTTGATCTTGAATCTTTATACTGTACAGTTCTTCATTCTTTAGTACCTGCAAACATATCTATATATATCTACATAATAATGTTAGTATTATATATTTTATAATCTAATTCTAAGTAAGGTTGTTGTCATCAAAACCAACTCCTCGGGGACTAACAATCTTCACTTTAACTCTAGCTACTACATCTTTGAAAACAAAAATGGGAAGGTTTTGAAAACTTAAAACAAAGGTAAAAACTTGGAAAACATTTTCAAAAATCCAAGGCTAGAAAATAAAATTTTCAAAAATCCAAAGCTAGAAAATAACTTTCATTTTCAAATCAGATCTCAAGTCCTTTGCGATTTTTCAAGGTGCAAACTTCACAACATTTACATCATATACACATGGTTTTGTTTTCATAAACATACTACCATAATATCATACCTAATATAACATATCCATATCCATATACATATCCAATCATATCAAAACATATCAACATATCAACCAATCACCAAATCCAAGTTCAAACATAAACATACCATCATATTTCATCAATACGACATGACAATTCAACATTACAATTACAATATTTTCACAACATATAGTCCATCAAAATCAAGTTAATTTCTTTTCCAAAAAACAAAAGTTTTACTCACCAAAATTTTTTCCTAAATCAAAGCAGCTTTTGCCAGAACTCAAAAATGCTTAAGAATGTTGCAAATTTGAAAATTTTTGACCCTTGAAGACTTGAATTGAGCTCGACCAAGTGGTGTTTGGGCTCGGCCTTGGGCTAATGGGCTCGGCCTTTAGAGGTTTGGTCTCGGCCCTTGTGGTTTTGTGTGGTGGAGTGTTGTATTTTGGAAGAGGAGATGTTGAATGGTTTGTAGAAGCGAGTTTGTGGATTAAAAAGGCATTTATGGAAAAAAATTGTGTATTTTCTCACTTTAGGATTATGAAGAGGAAGCCATGGCTAATCTTCTCAAGCTTTAGGAATTTCAAGTAGAGGAAGAGATTGTAAAATAAAAGAATAAAAGTAAGGGGGTATTTATAGGTTTAGGAAATTATAAAAATACATATAAGTGCTTATATTTAATTATACACATATGCATGCATGGCCATACCTCCTCCCCCCCTTCGAAATCGTGCACAACACCCTCCGCCATACTTTCAACTATTCACTTCATGCATTAGTGTACTTCTGTTGAAAAGGAGCATTTATATATGTATGTGTGTGTACATATATATATATATATATATATATATATATATATATATATATTTACATATATATGTGTATGTGTTTTCCTTTATAATTTATTTTCTTTTATCCTTAAATATATACACTTAAAAGAGAGCATATACATGCAAATGATGTATTTATCATGTTAAAATGGTTTATATTATGTGCATGTATGTTTAACATAGTGTTATGACCTTAAACAACTTTTGACCAATGAAAAATCGATATTTCGGAAAATAACTTCCGGTCATGTTTTTTTTTCATTATTTTTCTTTATGTTTTTTATTTACTTTAATTATATTAACTACTATAAAAAATTGGGTAAAAAAATCAATTATTTACATGTCAAAATCTAGTCGTAAAATTAGTGCAAAATCATGTTAAAAAAAGGCCCAGAACTTTAGATAGCATTACTGAAATGTTGTCTTTGCTTCTGTTAACGTTTTTTAAGCACTGCAAATTCGTTTTTATAGCATTACTGTGCTATGAAACGCTGTAGTGTTTCAGAAACTTTTCACAACATTGGTTAAATGCTGCAGTTTCTGTTTTATAATGTTTTGAATATATTTTACTGCAAAAACTTTTTATAGCATTCTGTAAATGCTGTCTTTTCTATTTGAAACTTTAAACTATGTAAAAATGATATTTAAATTAAGTAATTTTCTCTATTCTTTTTAGAGTTGTGTTCTAACTTATATTCGAATATTTTAAAATTGATTTCATGTTTAAATATTTTTTAACAATTAACCAAATTTTTTAATGTAAGAGGCCTTAATATAACATATGTTTATTTTAGTTTTTCAATCTTTGTTATTTTATTTAATATTTCATTATGATATTTTTTTAATTTAAAAGGTGTTTAAACATGTTTCTAAATATTTTTCAATAATAATTTAATATATAGGTTTTATTAGTAAGTTAAGTATTTTATAAACATGGAAGTTTGGATTCCTAAAAAAACAATTAAGTTAAAAAAAAATTAAAGAAATTAAATAAGGAGGGTGTTAATTTTTAAAAACCATATTGACCGTATATATAGTTTAAATCCATATTTCTTAGAAATTTGATTTTGATATTGAGTTTGACTACTACCTTTCATGAATATGTTATAGTTTTAATATCATTTATTACATTTAAACTCTTGTCTTTACTACTCTTTCAGTCTCATTCATTAGTTTCTTTAACCTAAGTCTAGTAATTGGTGTGTATTACCTTTGTTTGGTTGAAGTGATTTATAATAAATAGTTTGATATATGTATACATACATACACACACACACACACACACACATATATATATATATATGCTTGTCAATTAGATATTACTTATCACTCATGTTTATCTTATAATATGAATATCTCTTACCATAGTATATATATCATCATATCATTCTGCATATTATTATTTTTACTTCGTTATCATTTTATTTCATATTACATATCATTATGCATCCTATTTCATATCACATTTCATTTCTTATTACATCATAAATTACAAATGCATGAAATATCATAATCATTTGCATCATAAGTTGCACTTCATTCTGCATATCATCTCATGCTACATTGCATATTGCATACATTTCATACTGCATTACAAACTACATATTACGTACATGTACACATAACGAGTGTATTTTATTTAGGGGGAGTTTATATAATTGTCTTATAGTATAGGGTTATTAGTTTTTTATTTGTTTGGTATGTTTTGATTGACTTGTTTGATTGGATTGGCTTGATTGACTTGATTGACTTGTTTGACTTGTTTGACTTGATTGATTTGTTTGACTTGTTTGACATGATTGGATTTGATGTGTGTGTTGATTGGATTGTCTGAAATATACTTATACATATTTATGTATTGAATAATTATAATATAATTATGTTAATGTCTTTCACATTCCATTTACTATACTTTGTTCTAGTATTAGTTTAAGGGGGAGTTTTATAGTTTTATGGTTTTAGGATGGTTTTGTTGATGACAAAGGGGGAGAATTATAAAATAGAGTAGTTAGGCTTAGATTAAGGGGGAGTTATTAGTTTTATGGGGAGTTATAGTGAAGGTGAAGTATATTTTATAAACATAGGTTGTCATCATCAAAAAGGGGGAGATTGTTAGTCCTTGAGATGATGGTTTTGATGACAACAACCTTAGGACTTGTTATAAAATATAAATACTAACGTTATGGTTTAGATATATATGTATATGTAGAATATAAACATGCAGGTACCAAGAATGAAGACTGTACAGTATAGAGATACAAGACTGATGAATTTAAAGACCAAAGATATCAAGATTGAAGACTCATGAGTATCAAGAAATCAAGTTATCAAGAGTTCAAGATTTTAATAGTATAAGATATTTTAGTTAGGAATTTTGTTAAAACTCCTAGAAAAGCACTGACATCTTAAAATCCATTTTATTCGTGGAATGGAATCCACTTCGAGCCCGTTAAAGGGATGGAACCCTAAGTAGGATGGAACCTACGAAAAATCTAGTGGAACATTGTTTTGTATCCACTAACTTTTATTCAAATGTTTTACAAAATTATATCTTGTTTTCAAAATGATTTCAAAATCTTCCTTTTTAAATCAAAAACATCTATCCTAGTTTTAAAATACTTTTAGCCTCAAAATAATCTTTATTTTCAATATCAAATTATCCTTGGTTTTAAACTATCTTTTAATTATAATATATTTAACTTTTAATATTTATACTTAGATTTAAATATAAAATTATAGTAAAATTTTATATATACCAAAATATTATTCGCTATGCTTATTTATGTATTTTAACTATAGTTAGGTATATTTATAAAGTTTAAAATAGTTTTAATACAAGATAGAAGTTATTTTCAAAGAAAATCAAATTACAAAAAATAACTTAGGCTTGTCGACAACCCCAAGGACCCCCTGTCGACAAGGTGACAGTTTTTTCAAAAGTTTGAATTTCAAAGGAAGTGTATATTCGTCATATCCTTTCACGAATGGACATGGTTGTTGTTCTACTATAAATAGGGGCTGTTTTAAACGAATTTACATTCATATTTTCTCTGATTTCACTCCTCTTCTTCTTCCACATTTCTTTATATACATTTTTACCATTACTCTGTCGAAATCACCATTGAATCTAACTAGATCATCTCTGGTTTGATTCTCTATCACTATCTCAACAAGATCCCAGTGCTATTCAGAGTTATAGACTTCTTTGTATTCAATCGAGCGAGAAAAGGTGTGATTGTAGCCTAGAAAATCAATCGGTGAACTTGTTGCCCGTAAAATCAAGTATCTCTACCCAGAAGATTGTGAATCTGGAGCGGTGTACCTCGTGGCCTTGAAATCGAGGGTATAATTGTAAGAATTGATTTTGAAAGAAAATCTGTACTTGTGTTGCGGGACTGGATGTAGGGTAACTCCGAACCAGTATAAAATCCGGTGTGTTCTTTCATTTATTGCTTTTACTTTATATCTGCATCTGTGTTTGATTCTGTGATCATATCTGTGTCTGAATATTGCATACATTTGTGTTCAAATTAATATAAACTCAAAAAGAATTAGTAATTCTTTAAAACACTATTCACCCCCCTCTAGTGTTAATTCTAGCCTTAAGATCCATAATCTGCATTTCTCATATTTGGTATCAGATCATTGGTTTTCAAAATTTTCATAATCTGATTTTTGAAAAAAATTAAAATGGCAATTTTTTTATAAAATTATTAACACTATTTTCATATGTATATGTCACAGAATCATCATGATATTGTTTTTTAAAACTATATTTAGTTATTTTGAAAAGTCACTTGATTCTTTAAAAAGTTATGTTATTTTGCAGGTGAAGAGTTATATCTAATGACTGTTGGTTAAAAGATATCAGATAATCATTCATCGATCAAGAAGAACAAATGGATATATAATGGCAATCGACAATGAAATGGATACCAGATCAACACAAAACTTTTGATTCTCATCTACAACTTGATTTGATATTTTACTTCTCTCCATCTGCTTCGCAATGCCACTGGTTTCGTGCGAATCCGTCAAGAAATGACCAAGTTATGGTCAAATGAAGTTTTGGTGGACAAAGAGAAAAAGAAAGCAAAACTGTCAATGGTATTCTTCAAATTGCATCCAGAGATTTGAGTATTTTGTCCCAACTTCTTTTCTAGATTGTAGTTCTTGTTCTCACGGTCGTTTTGATGGATGGATTATCAAATTCCGATCAAAATTGAGTGAGATATGACAGTTTGAAGTTGGCTATCCAAAACTGAAAACTGTGTACGGGATTTCCTGCATTTTTCTTACTGTTCGGCATGTTGCACCACAATACCATCCAAATTCATCACCAAACTATTACTAGATGGTAGCCCTTGCCTTCCTCTTCTATTTTCCACTGGTTTAATCCAATTCCGTTAAGAAACGAAGGAGATATGCCTTCTAGAAGTTTGATAGTAAATAGAAAAACGGGAGGAAGAAGAAGAAGAAGAGAAAGTTTTATGAAAAGTGGTGACTGTTGGTCCTATTTATAGTGGTTGAAGTGTCCATTCATTCAAAATTCAAAGTCAAATTTTTTACGCCAAGTTGGTTAATCTACTAAATCATCTGTATCTTTCTCATACAGTCTTCAAATTCAGCAAATGAATATACTACGATGGTTTGAAAAACAAGCCCGTCGCAATAGAACAGATCTCGTCGTCAAATTATGAAAGATATAAATGTGTGGTTCACGACAATGGAAGAACAACAAAGTTAGAAAGATAGAGGAGTGCAAAAAGTGGTACGCTTTACTATTATTTCATCTTTATTGTTGCATTTAGGAATATATATTTATGCATTTAGTTAGGTATAGAAATTTATCTCTTTTATAAGTTTTTATATTTTGGTCCATATATCGACACACCATAGTATACATATCGATATACCGGTCTAAAATTTTTTTAAAGTCTTTTAAAATGTGTTTCCTTTCAAATAAAATCTTACTACTAATTTATTACAACTATACTAAGTAGAAAAGCATACCTTCATTCGTGATTTCAACTTTTTCTAATGTTGTTTTTACTTCTCGTACTCTATTTCTTTTAAGATACTAATTTTGTGTCTTTAAGAAATTAATAGAATGATTTTAGAATGTTAGAATATGGCTCTATTTATAGATTTCTTTATTTAATAAGATTGTGCCACATCACATGACACTTGTCATATAAATAGATAGTGACATACATGCAAAATGATACGTGTCATTACACTTGTTCTTTAATAAAAGCATGTTTACATGCATAATGCCAAGTGTCTTTACACATTTTTTTTTCATTATTTTTCTTTATGTTTTTTATTTACTTTAATTATATTAAAAAATTGGGTAAAAAAATCAATTATTTACATGTCAAAATCTAGTCGTAAAATTAGTGCAAAATCATGTTAAAAACAGGCCCAGAACTTTTGATAGCATTACTGAAATGTTGTCTTTGCTTCTGTTAACGTTTTTTAAGCACTGCAAATTCGTTTTTATAGCATTACTATGCTATGAAACGCTGTAGTGTTTCAGAAACTTTTCACAACATTGGTTAAATGCTGCAGTTTCTGTTTTATAATGTTTTGAATATATTTTACTGCAAAAACTTTTTATAGCATTCTGTAAATGCTGTCTTTTCTATTTGAAACTTTAAACTATGTAAAAATGATATTTAAATTAAGTAATTTTCTCTATTATTTTTAGAGTTGTGTTCTAACTTATATTCGAATATTTTAAAATTGATTTCATGTTTAAATATTTTTTAATAATTAACTAAATTTTTTAATGTAAGAGGCCTTAATATAACACATGTTTATTTTAGTTTTTCAATCTTTGTTATTTTATTTAATATTTCATTATGATATTTTTTTAATTTAAAAGATGTTTAAACATGTTTCTAAATATTTTTCAATAATAATTTAATATATAGGTTTTAATTAGTAAGTTAAGTATTTTATAAACATGGAAGTTTGGATTCCTAAAAAAACAATTAAGTTAAAAAAAATTAAAGAAATTAAATAAGGAGGGTGTTAATTTTTAAAAACCATATTGATCATATATATAGTTTAAATCCATATTTCTTAGAAATTTGATTTTGATATTGAGTTTGATTACTACCATTCATGAATATGTTATAGTTTTAATATCATTTATTACCTTTAAACTCTTGTCTTTACTACTCTTTCTGTCCCATTCATTAGTTTCCTTAACCAAAGTCTAGTAATTGGTGTGTATTACCTTTGTTTGGTTGAAGTGATTTATAATAAATAGTTTGATATATGTATACATCAAGGTTTCAAATCTCGGATTTTGGCCAATATCTCGGGCAAATATCTCGGCTGTCTCGGGCGATATTTAAAAGACTTATAACTAACCAAGCTGCCAAATCTCGGATTTTGGCTAATATCTCGGATTTTCATCTCGGCTGATCTCGGGGAGATTTAAAACCTTGGTATACATACATATATACATACACACACACACACATACACACACACACATATATATATATATGCTTGTCAATTAGATATTACTTATCACTCATGTTTATCTTATAATATGAATATCTCTTACCATAGTATATATATCATCATATCATTCTGCATATTATTATTTTTACTTCGTTATCATTTTATTTCATATCACATATCATTATGCATCCTATTTCATATCACATTTCATTGCTTATTACATCATAAATTACAAATGCATGAAATATCATAATCATTTGCATCATAAGTTGCACTTCATTCTGCATATCATCTCATGCTACATTGCATATGGCATACATTTCATACTGCATTACAAACTACATATTACGTACATGTACACATACCGAGTGTATTTTATTTAGGGGGAGTTTATATTATTGTCTTATAGTATAGGGTTATTAGTTTTAGATTTGTTTGGTATGTTTTGACTGACTTGTTTGATTGGATTGACTTGATTGACTTGTTTGACTTGATTGATTTGTTTGACTTGTTTGACATGATTGGATTTGATGTGTGTGTTGATTGGATTGTCTGAAATATACTTATACATATTTATGTATTGAATAATTATAATATAATTATGTTAATGTCTTTCACATTCCATTTACTATACTTTGTTCTAGTATTAGTTTATGGGGGAGTTTTATAGTTTTATGGTTTTAGGATGGTTTTGTTAATGACAAAGGGGGAGAATTATAAAATAGAGTAGTTAGGCTTAGATTAAGGGGGAGTTATTAGTTTTAGGGGGAGTTATAGTGAAGGTGAAGTATATTTTATAAACATAGGTTGTCATCATCAAAAAGGGGGAGATTGTTATTCCTTGAGATGATGGTTTTGATGACAACAACCTTAGGACTTGTTATAAAATATAAATACTAACGTTATGGTTTAGATATATATGTATATGCAGAATATAAACATGCAGGTATCAAGAATGAAGACTGTACAGTATAGAGATACAAGACTGATGAATTTAAAGACCAAAGATATCAAGATTGAAGACTCATGAGTATCAAGAAATCAAGTTATCAAGAGTTCAAGATTTTAATAGTACAAGATATTTTAGTTAGAAATTTTGTTAAAACTCCTAGAAAAGCACTGACATCTTAAAATCCATTTTATTCATGGAATGGAATCCACTTCGAGCACGCTAAAGGGATGGAACCCTATGTAGGATGGAACCTACGAAAAATCTAGTGGAACATTGTTTTGTATCCACTAACTTTTATTCAAATGTTTTACAAAATTATATCTTGTTTTCAAAATGATTTCAAAATCTTCCTTTTTAAATCAAAAGCATCTATCCTAGTTTTAAAATACTTTTAGCCTCAAAATAATCTTTATTTTCAATATCAAATTATCCTTGGTTTTAAACTATCTTTTAATTATAATATATTTAACTTTTAATATTTATACTTAGATTTAAATATAAAATTATAGTAAAATTTTATATATACCAAAATATTATTCTATATACTTATTTATGTATTTTAACTATAGTTAGGTATATTTATAAAGTTTAAAATAGTTTTAATAAAAGATAGAAGTTATTTTCAAAGAAAAACAAATTACCAAAAATAACTTAAGCTTGTCGACAACCCCAAGGACCCCTTGTCGACAAGGTGACAATTTATTTCAAAAGTTTGAATTTCAAAGGAAGTGTCTATTCGTCATATCCTTTCACGAATGGACATGGATGTTGTTATAATATAAACAGGGGCTGTTTTAAACGAATTTACATTCATATTTTCTCTGATTTCACTCCTCTTCTTCTTCCACATTTCTTTATATACATTTTTACCATTACTCTGCCGAAATCACCATTGAATCTAACTAGATCATCTCTGGTTTGATTCTCTATCACTATCTCAACAAGATCCTAGTGCTATTCAGAGTTATAGACTTCTTTGTATTCAATCGAGCGAGAAAAGGTGTGATTGTAGCCTGGAAAATCAATCGGGTGAACTTGTTGCCCGTAAAATCAAGTATCTCTACCCAGAGGATTGTGAATCTGGAGCGGTGTACCTCGTGGCCTTGAAATCGAGGGTGTAACTGTAAGAATTGATTTTGAAAGGAAATCTGTATTTGTGTTGCGGGACTGGATGTAGGGTAACTCCGAACCAGTATAAAATCTGGTGTGTTCTTTTCTTTATTGCTTTTACTTTATATCTGCATCTGTGTTTGATTCTGTGATCATATCTGTGTCTGAATATTGCATACATTTGTGTTCAAATTAATATAAACTCAAAAAGAATTAGTAATTCCTTAAAACACTATTCACCCCCCCCCCCTCTAGTGTTAATTCTAGCCTTAAGATCCGTAATCTACATTTCTCACAATAAAAAATGTAGAAAACAATGAAAATGAATATGTAGAATAAGTTGCGGTAAATAGTAAAATAATTCCGATGAAATGGAAACTAATCGAAATTTATGTTTTGAATTACAGAGGTGAAATATGGTTCTCAAATTTATAGCCTGGTACAAAAAAAAGTAGGAAAAGGTTATATATTTATAAAGAAAACTTGGATTTAATTTGAAAATAGTTAAATAGAATACGATTACTTCCAAAAAAATTGCCCTTTCAATTTTGGGAAGAAATGAAGTAATAAGGTAGAGCAGGTCATACAATTCATTTGGTAAAGTTCAAAGAAATTAACATAAGTATTTCTGAATGAAATGGTCAATTTTTTTTCCTTCTTATGTCAATATTACTGACAGCAACTAATTTTTTTGGTATAGTGTGAAAAAACATATGATAATATGAATAATGCATCTAAAATTTTTGTTTTCTTTATCTTTGCTACATTTGTTAAGAAGACAAAAATAACATACCATAACAATAGTGATTATTATTTGATTTATTTAATTAAAGCAAGGAATTCAATTCTAAGAACACAAATTGTGAAGTAGCGTAAGGTTTAGTGAAATAGTGAAATTGAATGGACATAAAAAGCCATGGTAAATACAAAAATACTGCCTTTGATATGAAAACACAAACCAAAGTTTATGTTGCAAACAAAGAAAATAGGTGATTGCTTTTGAATTATAAATGATGGCTATGATTGCATTTGGCAATACACTGTCGCTAAGGACAATAGATCTAAAATCAAACAATTGAGTAGATGTGGCAAACAACGAAAGGTTTTGAACGACCATAACATTAGGAGAACAAAGAAACCGAGCACAAGGAAATCAAACACAAAATTCATAAATTTGATTGTGTAGAACACAATATATCTTATTAGTTTACTGTTAAAAGGAATTGTATTGTTAAGGTAACAAAAAAGTATGAATAAAAATTTCATAATAACACATAAGACTACAAAGGTAATAAAATTGTAAATGAGAATAGATAATAAGAGCTCTACTGCTATAAATAGGTGGACAATCCTTTTATGTGCATATTTTTAATAAACAACTTATGCATTATGGTCACACAACTTTAACTAACATGAAATACTTCTTCTATATTCAAAAATAAACATTTTATATTAGACAATCAAATTGATGATATTGGCATGATCACAAACATAGAAGAAACAAATTATTTAAAATATACTTAAGATGTCATTATTTGAGAACGAAGAAACCGAGCACAAAGAAATCAAACACAAAATTCATAAATTTGATTATGCAGAACACAATATTCTTGATTAGTTTACTCTTAGAAGAAATTGTATTGTTGGGTAAAAAAGCATGAATAAAAATTTCATAATAACACATAAGGCCACAAAGGTAATAAAATTGTATATATGGATAGATAGCAGAGGCTCTACTGCTAGAATGTGTGGATAATCCTTTTACCTGCATATTTTTAATAAACAACTTGTGCATAATGGTCACAACATTTTAACTAACATGAAATACTTCTTCAATATTCAAAAATAAATATTTACATTAGACAGTTAAATTAATGATATTGGCACGATCACAAATATAGAAAAAACAAATTATTTAAAACATATTAATATGTCATTATTGTGCTTTTTTGTTTTACTGTTATGATTATGATACTCATAATTAGATATATATATATATATATATATCTTTTTAGATAACATGAACACTTTTACAATCATAAAAGAAATTGTAAATAAAATCTTGGAGACAACTTCCCATCACTAAACATGAACAAAAAAATATTGACAAAGTTGGAAAAAGATTTGAAAATGACAACATAGGGTGGTTTAAAATCGATAATATTTACACAATCACGGACATAGAAGAAACAAAATATTTAAAACACACCAAAAATGTCGTTATCATGAATTTTTGTTTAACTTTTATGATTATGATACTCATAATTAGGTGTATATCATTTTAGGTAACATGAAACACTTTTACAATAACAGAAGAAATTGTAAATAAAATCCAGGAGACAACCACGCATCACCAAACATGAACACAAAACTATTGAAAAAGTTAGAAAAAGGTTTTAAAATGAGAAAATACAGTAGTTTAATTGTAGACTTGATCTGAAGCAAATAAGATTATGACAAATCTGAAATTTTTTTACAAAATAAGGATTAAAACTATAATATAACAGTCTAAAAATGAAAACTTACCTATTGATCTGGTGAAAAGAACCAAAGAAGGGGGATCAGATGCAAAAACGTTCCTAAGAAAACAACTTCAAAAATGAAAAACAATCAACAACTTTTTACTACTTTGAAAATGATGAAATGAAAGTAATCAACATACAACTTTAAACTATTGTGAAAAAGATGAAAAAAAAGTTACCAAATAAAAAAATCTAGATCTGTCTTCGTCGATGATGGTTTCTTACAAATTGAAAACATCTAGATTCCAGATCCAGATGGTTCTAATTCAATGATTTATTACAAAATAAAAGGTGTTTCCTTAAATGATTTGAAAGAAATATACTTTATGAGAATCAAGAGAGAAAATAGAAATTAGAAATGTTGACAAAATTGAAAAATATATTAGAAGATTGAATTAAACAGAAATGGAGATAGGGTTTTAGGAAGATGAATTTACAAATTAATGGGAAGGGAGGACGAAGTTACAAACAAAGAAAGGGGAACTATCAAAAATACGTTTTCTTAATTATTAAATAAATTAAGAGCAGAAGAATGCTAAGAGACAAAACAATGAATAGGAATAAATACAATGGGTACATGAATTGTGATTGGAGAAGAGTTGGATGGGGAAATTGCAAATTGTTTACTCAAATTAATAAGAGATGAGTATTTGGCTTCAGATTGAATGAGAAATAAGAATACGAAAAATCTTTTATTCTCTTTTATATGTAATAAAATAGATTTGTCCAGTTGAAGTCATTCTCACCATCTCCAACAATGGCATATCAAATATATTGGTCTTGTAAGTGCAATCTAGAAGAATAACCGAAGAAAAATACTTGCACAGATAAGAAGATTCTGGATGTTTCCACATGATATTCAAAATATTGTCTGTTGGTTCATCCAAGGTATGCGAATAGGGATAATGTTTTTCACTAAGAAATTCCATTAACTGTTGCATAGTTGTTCGCCCTTCCATGTCGGAAATTATCATGTTTTGCTTCGCTGTGGTAAAGTGTTTTCAGAATGGAATTACTTTCTGGAAACTCCTACTTAATAGCAATTAGATCATCCCTTAGAGCAACTCCTATAACAAACATATTTTTAAATTGCTTCTTCTCCTTGATTGTCAAACTTGATGCAAACGGATGACCATCAAAACTCTTATGTAATTTTTGTTATGTTTACCTGAACAAATATCAACATCACATTTGTCATCACCTTTGAAATGTCCTTTGATCAAAGATGGACATTCACATTTTCTTGTGCTTGACCATGTGTGCTTCTTAATATTAGTTCCTTTTGCTTATAAAACCCTATATTTTCCGCCATGCTCATAGGCTGACCATATTCTTGGTTTCTTAAGTAGGTTTATCGAACATTTAAATTACCAAAATGGTATTAAATTTCTTTGCGGTTTTTTGACAACAACGTACAAACTCATTACAGCAATAAAAAAATCTATAATAAAAAATGTAAAAGAAAATTATACTTTCGTATACTAATTCACACAGAAATTAAATCGAAAATAAACTCACAGAGGGCAATATATTAAAAACTAAATCGACCTCTATTTTCTCATCTTCATTTGAATCATTGACACTCTTGTTATTTTCTTCCACATCTTGTTCAATACACTACAAGAACAACACTCAAAGCCGTCGGCGGCCGTTGGAAGGCCATCGGAAACCGTAGGTACAGCCGTTGGAATACGCATCTCGTTTAGTAACGATTTCCAACGACACTTTTTCGACGGCCTCCAATGGCAATCTCCGACCGTTTCCAAAATGGCCACGTGGCAATCCTGAAAAACCAAATAGCCGTCACACGCCGTCGGAAATGGTTGGAGATTGTCGTTGGAAGTCGTTAGAAAATTATGACCTATAGGCCGTCGGTAATCTAAGTAATTTTTTTTATGAATTTGAACCTGCTACCTTCAAGCCACCACACATCCATCAATACTAATAATAGCTCCTTTTAGAGCATATATAAACCAATAATCATATAAATAAGCATACATAATATTCCATTCATAAAATCCATATCCAAATCCAACATAATCCACAAACTCAACATCCAAATCCACAAACTCAACATCCAAATCCACATAAAATAATATACAATCCATCAAAATGTATCAAACACATCCTCACCCACTCAAAGCGTATATATACAGACAAAAAAACATAATAGAACATACCTAGCATCATTGATCATCATCCCCTACAGAACCACTCGACGAAGGAAACCTCCCATGTTGCTCCATATACTCCGCCAAGCGCTGGTTCAGCTGCTCCATCTGCGCAGCACGATGGCGATCATGCTCCCGCAGCTCGGCGATCTCGGCTCGTAGCTCTGCAATTTCTTCTTTGTCTTGAGCCATCTTATACGCCTTCTGCGATGTCCTAGCTTGTGAATATAATTAAATTGTTATACTGCCTCGAACATCATAAACGTAATTTACATAACTTTAATTGAAAAATATGCAATATTTGAATTTTAGTTTATTTTTTGAAAATTACCGCTTGGTTCCCAAATCCATAGCGCCTGCTGCGGGACGGTGGATCCATGACAGACTCAAAAATAACGTCCTCCTCATCAGCTGTCAACTCATCCCGTCCTGTCTCAGCCAGCAACTATACCCGTGCTTCCTGAAACTTTTGTTGTAATGCAAAATATAAAATACAATTTAGTAGACTAATCGCTATACTAATTGACAAAAAGTTGAAATGGTCATTGGTATAAATAACACTAATTAATATATCTATAAATGTGTACTAAATTAATTAACTGATGACTTTTAACTTAATTATAATATACTTAAATAGGCAACAGTCGCTTTATCATCGTGTTCCCATGAGTATACGACTGAGCCCGAATCGTCGGTCTGTTTCAAGGCATGAGTATGAGCAAAAACATCCCAATACAAAACAGCACCTCCTCACGCTCTTTCCTGAAATATGAATATATATGTATATGTATTATATATTGTTTTATTAGCTATCTATTAACAACTCATAACTTAAAATATAAAAATGTGAATATAAAAATTTACCAAATCCTCGCGATGATGCTGGAACGACTTGAAACCACCGCGATGTGTGACGGGATTCTTATTTCTATTTGCGGAGTTCCTATTTGACTCCCTCTGCAATTTCAATTGGAAATAACATTACAGTTCTAAATTATGTATTAAACACATGCAACAATTCAAAGTAATTAATATTTGGTAAACTTACCTGGAACTCCTCATTGCCCCACCATGCAACCCAGGCCTCCCAAACGCTAGCACTCATCCAGTTGGGTTTTTTCCCCGCTCTTCTCATTGCGGACACTATATCCCTATAATTTTTGGTAATTTTGCTATTCCAATGCCGCTGCACCAGGGATACATCAGTCTCTTGTAGGTTGACCGAACCCTGCACATTTCGATAATGAAAGTTATACATTTTTATAAATAGTCTACAGCATATAAAGTGATCTATGATCAAAGATAAAGTGCGAAATATAAATTTACACTTACCAGAAAATCCTACCAAATGCTCTCCCGGACGTTATCCGGTATCTTGCTCCATTAAGGCCAACATGCAGTCATCCTGCATTTATATGCCTGTCTGGATATGGAGAGCACTGTAGCTGATGGCTCGAGCTCGAAGCCACTGTGTCAAAAAGAAATAAGCATTTAATAAAACAAGACTAATATATAATATATTGTTCAGAAAAATATTGTTAATAATGAAATAATTTTAATACTTACGATCCAGCGGCTTTGGCCTACAACCAGACCGCAGGAAGAGCTGACTCCTGTGATGGACCGGGGACATCATTAGGTGGAGGCGCACCCGTCCCTCTCTGAGAAGAAGAGGGAGATCCTGTATGGGACGAGCTGGGTTTACGGAAAAACGACATGTATATACAGTACCTGTTACAAACATATCATATCTGAGAAATATATCATTTAATTAAATGAAACATACATTATGGTAGAAACATAAAACGACTATGTGAAACAGATTACGACTAAACATATCATTTGTAGAACACATCATTTTTAATGAGATAATGTAACATAAATAAACACAGAAATTACCTTCTCCAGATATGTAGATTATTAATCAGCCCTCGTTGTTTTCTCATTCAGACTCCGTTTCGTACTCTATGTTTTATTCCTCTGTAGTCTCAAATGCTTCTATTAATGCATTTGATTCATCGTTTGGAGGTCCAAAATCGGTTTGATCGTTGGTTATTATTATTCCAGTATTTTCCTCGATATCTGCTTGGTAAGCTTGTTCGTCTGAAATATTCTGTCCATCAAATATAAATCTTGTATTTGTTTTAAAAACAGCCGACCAATCTGTTTTATCTCTTCGTAGAGATGGGTATGGAGCGTACTAGACTTGAAGAGCTTGTTTGGCAAGTATAAAAGGATCGTACTTATAATAACGTGAGGTATGCTTTATTTCTATAAGATTATACTTTGGGTGCACGTTGATTCTAGAACCTGGAACGTTGCTGAACCAGTTCCATTTAAACAAAAAAAAACTTCTTCTGTAGGTCTTGTGAAATATGTCAATTGCAAAACCTGAGTTAACACGCCATAAAAATCTTTTACATGATCATTTGTATCATCACTACCTTTAACAAATACACTGGTATTGTTAGTTAATTTTTCAGCACCGTATTCTTTAGTGTTAAATTTATATCCATTAACGAAGAATATTGGATAGGTCTTAATTTTCCTTTTTGGTCCCACAGCTAAATGTTTCAATCCTTCGTCGACCACACAGTTTGTCGAGTCGTAAACGTAATTTGAAAACCAAGTAGCGAGATCTTTGCCGATATCGCCATTTGGATGTTGTGATTCGTAAATGCTGCAATTATAGACGAAATATTGCATTATAATTAACACACACGTGTGCATATGTATATATACGCATATGTAGATGATATAATGCATTAAAAAGAATATATGTGCATAACCTAACAAATGGTGCAACTTCAACACAATTGAGAAGAATATATGTGCGTGCTACATGGTAAGCTCTATCGTCCAACCATAATTCCACATATTTACCAGTAGGTTGGTCGTGTTTTTTAAAAATAGCTAAAGTCGCTTGACAATCATCTTGATCAAAGTCTTCATCATTACGCGTAGCACTTTCAAACGATATGTTCACATGATCACTAAAATAATGAGAGAGAAAATACGAAGCTTCTTCTTCGATATATGATTTGCAAATCGAACCTTCAACTCGTGCTTTCTGTCTCACTTTTTTCTTTAGATGATTTAAGTACCTATTAAGAATTATTCCAAATTTAAATTTATTTATACATGAAGTAAACTAATATTTAACGTACTAAACATTAATACCTCTTGAATGGATACATCCATCCATATTGCACAGGCTCTCGAAGACGTGCTTCAGATGGAAGATGAACAGGTAAATGCTCCATTACATAAAATAACCTGGAGGAAATATTTTCTCTAGTTTGCAAGCAGTATGAGGATTTCTTCCTCAAGTTTACGTAGACGATCAACTTGTAACGTAGTAGAACAAAGCTCCTTATAAAACAAACTAAGTTCTGTTACAACCGTCCAAACTTTTACGGGCAACAGTTCTTTAAAAGCAACGGGTAACAAATTTTTCATCATAATATGACAATCATGGCTTTTCATCCCACTAAGTCTGTTGTTCTTATAGTTGACACATCTACGAATATTGGAAGAAATACCGTCAGGAAATCTTAATCCTTCCACCCATTTTAAAAGTATTTTAACTTGGTTATTGTCTAGCTCATAGCATGCTTTTGGTTTTTTATGTCATTTGGCTTGATATAAAGCTCAGAGCGGTTACATATTGCTTCGATATCGCGTCTTGATTTCAAATCATCCTTCGTCTTCCCCTTAACATTCAAAATTGTATCAAAAACGTTATCAAGCACGTTTTTCTCGTTGTGCATCATGTCAATATCTTAACGAAGTAGTAGATTTTTCTAATATGGCAACTCCCAAAATATACTTTGTTTGCACCAATTATGAATCGTTGATTTACCTTGAATTTCAATTTGTTCTTCGGTCTCATATATCTTTGGAAAATCTTTTACAATGCCATATATATCTTTGCTTGACCAAACCGTTGGTGGTTGCAAGGGATCGTGTCTATTAGTTGTAATGTTTTTTTATCTCTTCTAAAAGGATGATTAATATGGAGAAAACACCGATGACAATCAAATCACGAAATTTTCCTTCCATGCGGTAAAGAAAATACTCGTGTTTCCTCCATGCAATAAGGACAAGCTAGGCGACTGGCCGTACTCCAACCTGAAAGCATTGCATATGCAGGAAAATCGCTAATAGTCCACAACAAAGAAGCAAACATACGAAAATTCTTTTTTTTTGAGAAGTCGTATGTTACAACTCCTTTGTACCACAATGCTTTCAACTCTTCAATCAACGGCTGTAAATAAACATCGATTTCTTGTGTCAGATCATCAGGGCCGGGGACGATAATTATGAGAAACATATATGGAGTTTTCATACACATCCATGGAGGTAAGTTATAAGGTGTAACGATTATAGGCCAAGATGAATGTTTAGAACCAAATTGAGAAAATGGTGAAAATTCATCCGTACATAAACCAAGTCTAACATTACGGCTCTCCGCTGCAAATCGGGATATTTCTGATCAAAATGCTTCCATGCTTCCCCATCAGTTGGGTGTGTTAACGTACCTTCTTCCTGTGTTCTAATACTGTGCCATCTCATATGATGCGCGGTTACAGAAGATGCATATAACCTTTGAAGCCTAGGAGTAATAGGTAAATAATGCATACGTTTATACGAGACTTCCTTTCCCTTCTTCTTTCTTTGGTTTATACCTTTCCTGATTACATATTTTACAATTTCTAAGATTGATATCTTCTTTCCAAAACAACATGCATCCATTTAAACATGTATCTACTTTTTGATACGGTAAACCAAAAGCCGACATAAGTTTTTTCACTTCATAATGATTTTCGCACATTAAGTTGTCGGGAGGCATATTCCGCTTCGCAGCTTCTACAACAGCCGTAAATCCAGCTTCTGTGAGGTTGTATTTAGATTTCATCGTAATGTGTTCTGCAGTTACTGATAATAGGGTGCTGCTTGTACAGCCTTCCTAAAGGGGTTTCTTCGCGGAATCCAATAAATCATAAAAAAAAATTGCTCCAATATTTGGTTCTTCTTCAACATTAACATCGTCATCAACAAATTGTGCAGTAGAGAACATTGAATGTGCTGCATCTTCAACCATATGTTCTACGTGATTCATTGTAACAATTTCATTACTCACTACCTCCTCTGACAGTACAAGATTAGGTGCTACAAGTTCTTCGTGCCGATCTCATACCAAATAGTTCGGCATGAAACCGTACTGACGTAAATGAACTCTAACCATTTCTGGTATTAAATGCTTCAACAATTTACACCTACTATATGGATAATGGATTTCTTCGTCCTTTCCATTATTACTTAAAGCGAAATCAATAAATACGTGTACACCATTATTAAAATGTTCACTTATTGTGCCTCCAATTTTCCTTCGTTGTTAATACATCCAGCTTCGATCAGTAAAATAATTCATCATCTCTCCTACTGTAATTAAAAAATACGATATAAATGAAAACCACATTCACGGTTTATTTTTCAATACTATTTTACAGTTTAATGTTTTATATTAATTGATCATTGACACTTTGTTGCTGGGTCATCCTACTTTCCATTACAAACACAGTAACATAATTACATCTCGTAAATCATTTCATTTTAAACGATTCAACAAAATTTCGGCAGCACTTCCTTTTTGTTCCATGAGTCGTACACGATTGCGTGTAGACATGGAATATAAAGGAAACGCTGTCGAAATTTTATGAACCGTTTAAAATGAAATGACTTACGAGATGTAATTATGTTACTGTATTTGTAACTTGTTCAATACATGGGCAAATCCAACAAATATTGTATATGATGAATATAGATGTCTGTTCTATCAGAAAACGAATACCCACATAACGACCATTTACAATACTTATCAGACGGGGCCAAAAAACACTCTAAGAGTTTTATGAATAAAATATATTACATATTTTATATATTTTTTTAAATGGCTTTCGTCGTTTGCATTAAATTGATTAACATTTAACTTAAGTTAAACTACCGCATATGATGGTTTATCACATATGCACAGTTTAAAACATTAATTAACTAACCGTACGTATATAAAATTAATTATTATTTTCGACGTTTTAAAAAACGCATAGACTAAATTATGCTCATCCACACTAAATAACTCAAGTAATGCGTAAAAGCACTAAATTATTCAACTAATGCACACTAATTTCTTATCGCACAAACTAACAAATTAAACTATACTGACTAACAAATCAAACTAACAAACTATCATTCAATAAACTATATACTACACAATCAATGAGACAATATAAACAATTAAACTAACAAATTAACCTTAAACTAACAAATTCATTAAATTAGGGTTTAGGGATAATACCTAAAATAGAGAAGATTAGGGGTTTGGAGGAGAGAGATTCCGATTTGATGAAGTTGGAGTTGATTTCAGCAGAAATTCGTCGCTTGGAGCTGGAGGGGGAAATGGTGGAGGAGAGTTTTTGATTTGGGGAGGAGTGAAATGGTTCAGGTTTCGGCCTGGAGAAGAAGATATATGCGACTTTACGACGGCTATCAACGGCCGCAAACGGCAATTTTCCAACGGCTAGCGACAGCTAATTATTTTAATCGTAACAAAGTCCAGAAAATATACGTCGTTGGAAGCCGTCGGTATTTTACCGTCGGCGGCCGTCGATAATAGTTGTCGGAATATACTATAGTTCTAGTAGTGATAAACTCACAGAGCAGTAACCTTGACATATCCACTTTTATTTAAATTAACATCAAAATCATCTTGATAACAAGCAATTAAAAAAATCAACAAACGACAATATACACTAGTATATGTTATTTATTTAAATTAACACCCGCTTATTAACAAATGGAGTAGATTACCAATTGCTGCCAAAGACCCTACGCTATAAACAGGTTTCTAAATCCATCTGGACTTCACATTATCACAATATTTAAAATTCAATAGTCAAATCATTTAATTTTCTGTTGTTTACTTTTTGAAGTAAGAATAACGACTTGATGAAACTAAAAACGTAGTAAATTTGTGTAGAAAAACAACACAAAATATTTTAAAGTTTAAAAATCGGACCGTAATAAAATTCAAAGCAACGATAAAAGTTGGAAGAAGAATAAAATAATGGAGCATTTCAATAGAAAGACAAACTTTGCAGTCCAATTAATTTCTAGGACACACATCTGAAATAATTACTTTCAAGGTCAAAGTCAGCAGAATAATTACTTTCAAGAACAAAGTCAGCTGTCAAATTACTTTCAAGGACATAATTTCATAGGTTTTTAGGCTCTACAAACTAATTATTTTGCGTATTGTTCTTAAAGTAATAATTTTAGTTGTGTCCTAAAAATTAATTTCACTTTCTAAAGAGGCCCTTGTGGTTAATTTCCATTAAAAATAAAATTATGCTCGTACGAAATCTATTGTCAAGAGAGAAAAAATTTGTTCTGTGAATTTTAATGGAGTGAACTTTTTTCAGAGGGAAATGAATGACATTTTTATTTTTTTTGTACTGATTAGGACTTAATTTGGTGTATATAGGAATACTCTTCTAGTTCTCGCATTAGCATTGGCATTTTCCTTAAATTGAAAAAGCCGTAAGAAAAATTTTTGTCAACACATTAACATTAAAGGTTGCTGGATCCACTTTGTTAATTGGTAGGGCTACAGATTTTATTGAAAAGGTCAACTTTAAGTTTAAGAGAAGAAACGTACATGACAAAAATTGTTATCAATAATAGTCAAAAGTAAACAGTTAATGTTTGGCAACGGAAGTCGTACTTGTTGAGTAAGAACGACATAGTGACATTAACTAAGCTTTGTCTTTCCAGTTGCGGTACAAGCTCCCATCTCCAGCACTAGCGTACGTATATGAGTTGAGTTGACACATACTTTGTGGTAACAAAAGGAATTCCAATGTTACATGCCTACTAATTTATATTTATACACCACTTCTTCATGTTATTTAACGATGTGAGACTTTTTTAATTCGAATCGTTGTTCTTTCATTAAACATGCAAGACAACCCTAACAATATTAAGGTTTGTTCATCTATCAAGTATTTCAACTTGCTTGTTATATTTAATTAAAACAATGACTTTAGACCTTTTTGTCTACTCATATATATATGTATATTCAATACAGAATACCGTTATCATGCAAGAAAACGGTGTAATTCAGTAGGTAATACAATTATACAACTAGCCAGCTTTTACTTTGTCCAAAATGTGCATCACTATTCTTTGGTGACAGTTTCCTTAGCATGTAAACCAATCAGAAGCTAAAAGGAACACAAATAAAATGTGTTTTATATGTTTGGAAAACAAAGTTGTAATCAATGTCATGCTTGTCGTTTTAGGGCATTACTTTATATAACTGATGATTTCATCACTTGAATTTTTATAGTTGTTTTACTTTTATGAATGGAAGGTTCATGGCAACTGTGTGTTTTCACCCACTTCAGGACGTCATCGACATTAATGTCGCATGAACTAACCATGTTGAAATACCTTTTCTTTTCTCCTTTTATATATGATGAGGTAGTAACTGCATATAATCGAAGAAAATTGTCTCGCTGTATTTTTGTATGGCATAACTATTAAGCCTTATCCCTTGTATCAGGCACAATCTCTGGTTAAAGAAAAAATAAATAAAATAAACCAGCATATGACTAACTGGGTCAAGTGCACAAGTTTTTAAGTGATTTGATCCCAGTTTCCTAAAAGTTCACCCGACTACAAATCGATACCTTAGTAAACAAACCATAAACATAAATTCATCCGTATTCGAAAATTCAATATCCGTCCGTATCCGTATTCGAAAAATAAAAAAATATCCATAATTCAAAATCCGAAAAACAAATATAGTAGTATCTGCATCCGAAAAACATCCTTTCAAATTTTACGAAGATAGTATTTAGGATTATGCATATTTTGCTAGACAAAATGATTGATATACACTGTTTATTGTGATAATAATTTATGTTAAGCATGTGTAAATGAATATTTTCTATTAAAAAATGATTATTATCATTGTATTTTTGTATTTATATTAGAGTTGTTATCGAAAATTATTTAGTTTGGATCAAATTCTTTTATTTATTTTTCAGTGTTTATTAGTTATAAGCGGAGCAGATAAATATTCGATATCCATTTGTATCCACCAATATAAATATACGATTCGAATATAGATACGAATATGATAATATGACACTATTCGTATTCGAAAGTATCTATTGACAGGTCTATTCGTATATCATTTTTGTTATTCTAAGTTTGAAAGCAATAAGAAAAACGAGAACCATGCTAGGCTGTTACTAAGATCCTTTCCATTTCTGCCTGAGATAATTTTCGAGCTGCATTTCTAGACAGTACAGCATTTTTCAAAAATAGTTAAGGTACGGGAAACACTTGAATTGCGTATCCAATGTTTCGGACGCTACTCTAAAACCTTCAGGCTGAATGTGAGAATGACATCAAAAAATGATAGAGATCGAATAAGCCTGAATGATATTAGTAATTTTCAACTTTATTTCAATAGCAATGGAATGTGTTGGGCTTCTCCAACACGCCTTTTAATATGAACGTCCTGTAATATCTATAAATTTTAAAGGTGAATATACTAAATGTCAAAAGACAGTTTATAAATACAGTACTCGTTTGTATTGTATGATATATTAGAAATGAACAAAATCCATTCTCTTTCTAATGAATTTGCTCTTATTTATTTATCTCTAAAGGTTTCTGCTTTTATTTATTTATAACACCTTATCAGCGTAAAACTATTTTATTTTTTTCACAAATCTAAGCTTCTGTAAATTTGAAAAATCTAATACAACTTAATTCTTCTTTCAATAAGAATAAACGGATTCAGGTATGACTTAAGCTAATCTATTTAATTTTATATAGTTTATTCTTGATTGAATCAATATGTACATTCAAATCTAAAGTATATTAATCCCTAACAAGGGGTATCGAAACCATCTATTATTGATTTTATGGAGGAAATTTTGATTTTGTAATTGAGGAAAATATTAAAACTTCTGCTTCAAAGACCTTTAAAATAACAATGAATTTTTTTAAGGATTCCATGGATTCATTATTAATCACAGTCTAGGTAGTAGCATATTAAAACCTTTGCATAATAGTGTGCAGGCTTTCTTCACCTACAAGTACAAGATGACATCATGATACAATTATATTATTTAGGACAAATTTTTGATGTAGGCGGGTTTCGAAATAATTTCGCGATTAGTGCTGGTTTTGAAACCTTATTATCAAATAAGGCCAGTTTATGCCCAGTCTTCGCAATTAGTGCTAGTTTTGAAACCTATTATCAAATAAGGTCAGTTTCTGCCCCGTCAGCGTCCGTCTCAGCATTTTGTAACTGCTTCGTCTGAGCGCAACTCATAGTTGCGCCTATTTTTTTTAATTTTTGTATCGGCGCAACTCTTAGTTGCGCTCACTCAAATGATTTTAATTTCATTATTGGCGCAACTATAGTTGCGCGCTTGGTTTTTTCGTACTGGCGCAACTCATAGTTGCGCCTGCACAAGTTGATGTTGCCATACAAAAACAGCAGCAACCCATACCCCCACATAATATCATTTTCACCAACTTACACCCCTCTTTGCTGCATCTTGAACCTAACATTCCCAAGCCCTAATTTTTGGTTTTTTCCATCGATTTCACTTAAAATTTACAAATTTCTTCACCGATCTTCGATTAAAACAAATCTATAATAATGGAAGCGGGATCTTCTTCAAGACAATATGATTTTGGTAATCTCTAAACCCTAGTTTTTTTATTAATTTCTAATTTGCGTATTATTTGTTTATATTTGCAAGAAACATTGAGCATATTCTAGGTGTTAGTGATCCAATTCGTACAGTTGAATCAATCATTTATTGTAATCGATGTTAAAAATATGAGTTTTTGTTGCATGAACTTTGCAAAATTGGAAAGCGGACCCGTTGATGATACCGTGCTATATTTGCAGGATAATCAACGTACAAATTTTGAAGATTTAATGAGGGTAATATTTTTTATGTTGTAAATATAGTAAATAGTTTAAGATTTTTAGCATTTTGAATTAACTATACGTTATAATTCTTTGTTTTGTAGAGTGTAAAATCCGTTGACTGTCTGGATCATTCGTAGAGTTTCGAAGATCTAATGGAGACGGTTGATGATCACCAAGTTCAACAATTACTTCATCAAGCCGACATCTGGTATTTGATGTAAATAAAGTATATCAGATTTGATAGGTCTTTACTGACAGCATTATGCGATAGATGAAGACCAGAGACTTGCACCTTTCATTTTTCGATTGGAGAAATGACAATTACTTTACAAGATGTTTCTATTTTGCTCGGCCTTCCTATAGAAACCACTAGTAATTTCTATTGAAAACTTTATGTTTTAGTACAATATTCACACATTATTTTGTTCATTGATTGTAGATGGACTGGAGAAAGAAGTTGGAGAGATAATTCAACATGTCATCCCACATTCTATCGCAATGAGCTCGATGTTATGGAGCAGCATAATGTTGATTAGATGCCATACATGGCTGAGATTGTACAGCATTTGCCGCCAATTTGCTTGGATAGAGAACAGACTTGGTATTTAAGAACCCCAATCATTTGCTTGCAAAGTGTGCCCATGCACTACCTGGACAGAGTGAGGAGGTAATATAGCCTTCATCGGCATATACCAGATGCAGCCGAGCAAATTTTCACATACGGTTGGAACAGAGATTTATATAACACGTACGTAGCAAGATGGGATCACAGGTTGGATCATGTTCAAGTTGAACGCGTACCAAGAATCATCATCGAACAATACTACAGTTGGTACTGGCATATAACGCGAAGATTTGTTCTTAAAGAATCGTCTACTAGGTTGCCTAGATATGCTCCACGGGGACCAGTGGAACGTGACTTGGTACGTGTAAATAAGTTTTCATATCTTAACTCCTTCAACTAGGTTTACTTACTTGTGCCAATACTTCTTTTGTTTTAGATTTAAGGGTCGTACCTCATTTCAAATGAAGTTGATGTTGTTCTTGCAAATCCTGGAGATGAAGATCGAGTAAAATGTAAGTGTTTCAACATCAAAGAAATTATCAAGTCGCTTCTTGATAGACATAAGCTTGAACGACCACCGTCGTATGTGCCTCGTCCGCCCGAGGCTTTTGCTCGTACAACCAACGAAGATGTTCTAGAGGCGCGGGTGGTTCTTCACAAGGCAGTCAACTAGGGCAGGACATGGTTGAAGCTGGACCATCTGAACCGCCTCTGAATCAAACACAAAGAACACCACGCGAACTTAGAAACTTAAGAAATTAGGTGTTATGATAGGTGTACTTAAGTTGTTTAATTTGTTTTGTAGGTTGGTTGCTTTTGTTTGAAGTTGTGCAATGTTGTTTTGAACTTGTATTTACATTCGAAGTTGAATTTTGTTAATGTACAATCAAGATATGTACGTTGTTTAATAGATTTGTGGTTTTGCAACTTTTTGTTGTTATTTTCGTATATACAGTTGAATTAGATTTACGTGAAATATGGTGGTTTTGAATGAAATGCATATATTTTTTCCATATATATAAGCTGTTGTTTGAAGATCAGCAGTAAGTTATAGGAGCAACTGAAAGTTGCGCCCGTAATATACAGAGTAGCACAACTTTGAGTTGCGCTCCGTTATATACAGAAATGCACAACTCAAAGTTGCGCTAACCTGTACACTAAGGAGCGCAACTCAAAGTTGCATGTATATTCATAGGCTACTCCTACTGATCCAACAATAGTTTATAACCCCTTTTACTCCTCTCCACTTCAACAGAACTCCTCAAACCTATCATACTTCTGAAATCCAAACTCCATTGCTCTTACTGCAACTCAGCTAAAAATAAAAAATCCACTCAAATTCGTTTAAATCGACAAAGATCAACAGTTGAGAAGTTTTGAAACCCTTCTCTTCTAATTTTGTTAGAAAATTTAGTTTCTTGAAATTTGCTAGATTTATGACTACCGTGTCGATTATTTATCACTATGACGGTGATTTAATCATCGACGAAAATAGCAAGTCAACCTATGTTGGCGGAAAGCATAAAGGATCTAAAGTGAGGAAGGGTTGTAATTTCTTGAGTTGAAAACGACAATTTCCAAAGCTACAAAGATTAATTCTACCGAATTCGACATCTCGTTGGTAAGTAAATGGGTAACAGATGATGACCCGATGCTATTGAGGTGAACGGAAACGATGATGTCGATTCTATGTTTTGCATGGGGATGAAAGTAATCGAGTTGTATGTTAAGAAAAATGGGGTGGTACAAACAACTAAACCGCAAGCTCATATCTTTGATTATGCAAGCCAACCAGGACCGAGTAATACTGCCGAGCAAAGTCAAATGTATTACCCATACTACTTCTACCAGCCACTGAACATTTACGCACAAACAGATGGGTATGATTTTCATGTGATGCATGTATTTTTCATTCATGTTTTATGCAGTTAACACTCATATGTTTGTTTACAGGTTGTATACACAGACATCCGGCTATGGTTTCTTGCCATATCCATCGCAGTCACCCAAGTATGATTTCATGTTGTATCCTCCAGAGTCAATTCCAACTCTAAATTCAAACGAATACTTGCAAGAAATTGAAGATGAAGATGTTGAAACTGAAGAAATGGAGGGTGGAAATGCTGATAATGAAATATCACATTTGGATAGCATGGAAATCGTTGCTTCACTTGACGAAGATTAAACATGGATAGAAGTTATGAATGTTAACAATGATGCTCCTTTAGATGACATTCCAGAGGAAGTCGATGACATTAATGAGCATATTGAGATGGAAGAACCGTTAGAGGATGACCAATGTAATGACACAATCATGGAAAGATCTATTATGTAAGAAGTTCAATTTACCAATGAAATGTTTGAACTGGAGTGTGTGAAGAAAGGCCCCTGAGTCAACATGATCTTTAAATCAAATGAATCTTTAATTGAATATATAAGTGAATGGTCGATAAATGTTCAGTTTCATTTAAAAACATAAAGTCTCTTGCTAGAGAGTTCACTATTATATGTGGTATTGATGTTAATTGTCTATGGCGGCTTCATGCTATTGTTTTTAGAAGAGATCATGTTGGACGGTGGGTGATAAAAAAATACGATGGTGATCACACATGCTCAAATCCAATCATTAACTCGAACCACAAATAAGCAACAACCAAATTCATCTATACCAAAGTCCTTCCATATGTTCGATTGAACCTGATTTACACTGCAAAATCTATCCAAGAGCTTATGGAAAATACGTATAAAATTCAAATAAGCTATATGAGAGCTTGGAAAGGACTAAGCAAAGCCGTGTCTAAAATATTTGGCGATTGAGAATTTTCATATAATGACTTGTCACAGTTTCTTCGTGTAATACAGAAATGTAATCCAGACACTGTTTATCCTGTTCATACAGAAGGTCGATTTTGGAGGGTTTTCTGGGCATTTGGACCGAGCATTGAAGGTTTTAAGCATTATCGTCCTGTTCTTTCTATTGATGGAACACATCTTTATGGTAAATATCAAGGTACGTTGCTTGTGGCTATAGGAATTGATGCAAACAACTCTCTTTTTTCTTTGGCATTTGCTATTGTACGAACTGAATCAGTGGATACTAGGAGATGGTTTTTTTCATGCATGAGACGCTTAATTCCATCTTTAAATGCAAGATGCATTACATTCATTTCTGATAGAATGAAAGGAATTCCAACTGCCTTGCAAGAGAAATGGAGAAGACCACATTATCATCGCTTTTGCCTTCTCATTTGAAAGCAAACTTCAAAAAGGCTGGTTTTGGTAGCAAAATTTTACAAAACTTATTTCATGCTTGTGCTGAAACTAGATATGAGATAACATACAAAGAACTAAGAGAGCAACTAAAAAATGTAAGTCTGGCTGCTGACAGTTGGATTGATAGAAGTCTCAAACATAAGGATGAACATTGGGCTTTTTACAAGAACAAGGAAAAACTTTTTGTATGATGACTACTAATGCTTCAGAGAGTTTCAATGGAGTTCTAAAAAGTGCAAGATCATTACTGGTAAAGGGGTTAGTAGCACGTACCTTTCATCGTCTTAATAGCTACTTCTGTAGAAGACGTATTGATGGACTGGAGTACACAGCTATGCTCACGCCAATGTATGAAAAAATGATGGAAAAATATGCAGCAGAAGCACGAAATATGAGAATTAACAGGTTCAGGTTGAGGGAGTGGCAAGTAAATACATAGTAAATATTGTCAATGACAACCGCAACTATTCATGCAATATTTCTATTCTTGCCCATTTTCCATGTTCTCATGTTTTGGCTGCTTGTGCACGATGTAGAAGAGGAGCGAACAGAGCTTACCATGATCTTATTTCATCCTGGTTTACAGCAGACAGTTATAGACATAGTTATTCTTCGGTTTTTCATCTTGTGCCCGACAGTGGATATTGGAATGTACATGGAGGCCCAACTATACACCCGACGCTAACATGTAGGAATACAGGAAGACCGATGTCCATAAGAATTAGGAGGATCATAAACAGAATGGGGGACAGAAGACAGGATAGATGTGGATAATGTGGTAACTTGGGTCATAGGAGAAGAACATGTGGGAAGCAATAACTAATTGGATTGCTTTTACTACGTATGTCATTCACGTACTGTAGAACTTCTATTTTTATTCTGTAAGCAACTTTGCTATTACAAGTTATCTTTTGTCGAATATTTATGTCAGTTGCTATGTTCTGTCACTTTGATTTATTTGCACGTAGCTTTTGTACGTAATATCCACAGTACGTAACGTGGAACAAGAACAAAGTAACACATCAAACAATAAATAAACATTACAACCAAAAAGTAATACATCAAATATTGCATAACCATTACAACAACCAAGTAATAAAGTTGTTGAACATACATTTGGGCGCAACTATGAGTTGCGGCAGTACGAAAACCAAGCACACAACTCATAGATGCGCCAATAATGAAATTAAAATTATTTGAGAGGGTGCAACTAAAAGTTGCGCCGACACAAAAATATAAAAAATTAGGTGCAACTACGAGTTGCGCCAGTACGAAAAAACCATGCGTGCAACTCATAGTTGCACAATGATGAAATTAAAATTATTTGAGTGGGCGCAACTAAGAGTTGCGCCAATACAAAAATAAAAAAATTAGGCGCAACTATGAGTTGCGCCCAGGCGAGGCAGTTACAAAATGCTGAGTTAGACACTAACTAGGCAGAAACTGGTTCCATTTGATAATTAGTTTTAAAACCAGCACTAATCGTGAAATTGTTTTGAAAACTAGCCTACTTAGAAAATTTGTCCTATTATTTATTCTTTGTTTTGGGTTCAACACTTTTATTGATATTATTCAGTAGTCACTACTATTAATTTGAAATGCCATATCAGTATTATATACTTTTTATTCATACGTGTCAATGGTTCCAACAAAGTCATGTACTATTAATAGCTCTGCTTAAATCTTGTTCAAAGTGTACGATTTTTTTTGTGATAAGTCATGCGAATTTTAATAGTTCAAATTTTGTTCTGAGGTAACTGGCTATCGAAGTAATCTCGTCCATCAACTTCTTTTATTATATTATATGTTCAAATTATTTACTTTTGAATATTACTGTTCATATCTAATAAAAAGGTTGAAACAAGAGGGAGTGTTATAATATATATAAATTATAAGGGTGAATATGCTAACTTTCAAAGGACGTTATTGTAATCTTTACTACATATAGAGTTTATAAACATAGAGCTCATTTGTATTGTATGATATATTAAAAATGAATTAAAATGTCTTCTCTTTCTAGTGGCTTTTTCTCTTATTTATTTATAGCAAAAAAATTTTTTGTTATATATCTTTCGTAAAATACATCCATATTTATAAAAAACTACATAATTCATGTGGAATTTGGGTAATTTTACTAATCTAAACATGTGCCTATATTATCAATGTACGTACAAAACTTATATAATCGTACGCAATACACCTTTTGACAGCCATTTTTAAATTTGAAAACAAGAGATGTAAAATAAAAGAATTATAAAAAATGATGTATAAAATAGTTCTCAAAATAGAGGGATATAAAACAAATAAATTTTAGAAATTGAGATGTGCCCCTAATTTCTACTAATATAAAATTAGTACAACGATGGCGCAACCGACCATTTAGTTTTACAATTTTAAAAATAAATAGATTTTTTGCAATTTTTTTGTTAATCCTAATTAAACATATAATGATAATATGTTCGATATTTTTTTTTGGAGTGTCACTATTAGAAAATGATGCAAATACCTACTTGGTGATAACGACGTCGTGTCGATGCCAAAAAATAGACGTCGGTAGTTTACTAGCTACGAAAACTTACCGACTCTACGCCAACTTCTAATATCTGACGTCACGGCGGCGTTGCTCCCAACTATATCCCCGAGTTTCATTTCCTCCTCCACTATTTGCAATAGAAATTAAAAATAAAAATCTAGCCTCCCCCTCTCCCTCTCTGCAAGTCAAAGTCTAACTCTTAGCTTTCCCCCATCTTCATCTCTCCAACCAAACCTACTTTCGCAAGCACCTCTCCAACTGACCCCTTAACCTCCTCTACATAGCAAGTTAGAAGCCGAAGCCACCATCCCCACTACCGCAACCACCTTGGCCTCCCCATGTCCATCACCAACCCATCACCACCGCAAACCACCGTGTCGTCCTCAAGATCATCGCAACCCTCGGTCGCAACAACCATGTCGTGCCTTGCCGTCGTTGCCTCCTCCAATTCAGATATGTGTTTAATATGTATTCACTTGGTGCCTACTGTTAGATTGTCCATCACTATGAGGTTGTTAGATTGTTTTAGTGGAAAAAAAAGTTTATTGTTGATAATGAACGATTAGTGTATTATGAAAATTAATTTTGTTATAGATGATCGATATATGGCATGCTATTAAAAGTATATTCCCAATGTCAGAATGATATGATTATCATATTTGAAAGATCAATTATATACCAACTATAATTAAGAATAAGAAAATCAAAAGGTCGGACTATAACCAAGCAAATATTTAAATATATTCCATTTTTTATTCAGTGATGCGATATTGTTCATATATGATTTAATCGTTGATATTTCTTTGAAATTGTTCAATAAAGTCATTGTTATTAATACAATATTATTAATGAAATCCCGAAGATGTTTAATTTATCCCTATTTGACAGGTACCATATATGATCATATAGATATTCATTTTTCAAATAAAATAGAAATCAATATTAATCTAATAGGCTATTTATCGGATTTTATCCCTATATTGGTGTAAAGACCCGTAATTTGATCGATTTAATTAAAGGTATTTAAATTATTTTAAATATTCCAATATAGATTATTTTTCAATAAATAATCAAGTTTTAGGTAATGAATTATAATAACGAACGTATTTTGGAAAAATGTTCACAAAATATATACTTTGGAAAAATATCGATAAAATGGTTGAAAACCGTTTTATCAATAAACAACTCTATAATCGTAAAACGTCGCGTACAGAGTTGAATACATACACTTATTTTTATAATTGAACAAGAATATGAAATAAAATTATTTATTTTATTTTTGGGAAAAATAAAGGTATTTATGACACATCAATGATGCCCTTATTTTTAAATTTCGATTTATAAATTTTAATTGAGATTTAATGATTTAATAATTATTATAATTATTCAAATAATTATTTTTAAATGATAAAAATTAATTTTATATAGTTATAATTTGATAATGAATCATTTATAATAGTTTTATAAAAATATATACTAATTTGAAAATATAAGAAAATTTGTATCGCTTTATCGATATAATAGCACTTTTTGTAAACGATTGTTTAATATTAATTTATACGGTTTTATAAATCAAATGTAATCATTTTAATTAATTAATAATGATAAGAAATGAGTTTTTAAATTTTGTTTACATTTATATATAAATTAATTTATAAGTAAAAATATGATCGATAATCGGTTTTCCGATTTTCAACGGTTTAACGAACGGAAGTTGTTCAAAAATCGTTGCAACCTTGTTTATATGCCATGTGCACATATAACATACACATGCATACCCTAACATGAACATACACACACACACATACATATATACATATACATATATTACAAAATATTAAGATATTTTCCTAAAAAATTAATACTTAAGCAACCCAAAAGCATCCATCAAATCGCCTTACACCATATCACCTCAGCACATGAAGGCATAAGGGGGAGGCTTGCCGTGCATTTGGAGGAGGAGGGGATGTGGACAAGGAGCAAATGTGTAATTTTGTATCTAGATATTTGTTTCTAAATTTTTCCTATAAATACCCACCCCTTTCTTCATAAATTCCTAGCACTTACTCTTCATCTTCTTCCTCCACTTTCAAGCCTTTTTAATGGCTTTCTATATTAACAAAATTATGAAGAAAATATTTATGGAAATAAATTATATTGTTAGTGTGTGTGTGTTAATATTAACACCTCAAAACCAATTCAAATCACTCCTTTTTCTCCTTCATACACTACAAGAGAAACCGGCTATTCCAACGGCTCCAAGCCGTTGGCGGCCGTTGGGAGTCGTTGGAAAAGCCGTTGGAATAGCGTTCACGCTTTCCAACGACTTCCAATGGAAACCAAAGGGCTATTCCAACGGCTTTTCCAACGGCTCCCAACGACATTTAGCCGATGGACGCCGTTGGTATAAAATGACCAATAAACCGTTGGTAGCCGTTGCTAATCTGGGTGAAATTTTTTTTATAACAGCAAGCCATTCACCTTCCAGCCACACACAATCAATATATATCAATTTCCATTCCATTTCCACTCCATTTCACATATATATCACATATCCCAACACATTATACCACAAACAATATAAACAACCAAAAATCAACATCAAACATTACATTTTCAAACCAAACTCCAAGTCAATATGTACATAAACAACAAAACCCTCACCAACACCAACTCCAACTCCATATTCAAGTCAATATATACAATGCAAACACTTAAACCTCACCACCTCAAAGTCAATACATACACAATAACCATCAAACACAATCCTCACCACCTCAAAGTCAATACATACACAATAACCATCAAACACAATCCTCACCACCTCAAAGTCAATATATACAATAACCAACCACAAAGACAATAATCATCATACCTCTCAAGCATCATCATCACCTCCGGAAGCACCAGACGATGAAGAGATGGAACCATGCCTCTGCGCGTACTCCGCTAAACGTTGATTCAGCTGCTCCATTTGTATAGCGCGAAGATGGTCCTGCTCTTGCAGCTGCTCAACCATGGCTCTAAGCTCTTTTATTTCAGCTTTGTCACATGCCTTTTGAGCTGCCCGAACCTGCAAATAGAATGTGAGATGTTCACATTTGTATTATAATCATTTTCTTAAGCAATGCATATTTTAAAATATAGAAACGTAAATGACGTGATCTTAAGCAATGCATATCTAATATTTATAAATCACGTATATGTTAGATTTAACTCAGGTAGAAATCATCATATGTATAGTGTATCTATAGGTTAATTTATTAAATATAATACTGCAATGTTTATAAGATTATCGCTTGGTTTCCATAGCCATAGCGCCTATTCTGCTGCGTTGGATCCATAATAACGTCGAAAATATTATCTTGCTCCTCTATCGTCAACTCATTGCGATCCGATTCTGAAAGCAGCTCTGCCCGTGCCTCCTGAAACTTTGCCTAAAATAAAAAACAATTACAGGTTAAAATTAGTAGAATAGGATTTAAACATATCGATATTAATAAAATAAGATTTAAAATATGCATACATATGCAACCGTCGCCTTATCATCATCATCCTACTGATATGTAATATTGCCAGCATTGTCTGCTTGTCTTGATTCGTGGGTGTGGGTAAATACCTCCATCATAGACACGGGACGTCCAAGCGATCTTTCCTGCAATAAATAATTTATATATTTTAATTTTTCATAGCTAATTACTGAACTGATTAATATACAAAATGTAATAACGGTTTAGATTCGTAATTGATAAATTTACCAAGTCCTCACGGTGATGCTGAAAAGACTTGGATCCACCACGATGCGTTACAGGATTCCTACTTATTCATATAGTAAAGTGGTATAAACTCACCAGAAAATCCTGCCAGATGGCCTCCCTGACATGGTCAGGGATCTTACTCCACTTAGGCCAGCAATCTATCATCCTGCTCATATATGATTGCTTGGAAATGCCAAGCACAACTCCTGAGGGCTCCAAATCAAATCCCCTGTGTTAAATATAAAACAAAGCTTTAGACAAGTATATATATATATATATATGTATGAACAAATTTATATTGTTATCATTTTAATTTTGATACTTACGCTCCATCAGCCTTCGGCTGCAAATATACAAGTGGTCGAGCCGGAGGCTCACCACTACTCTCGCCGGCCGAACGAGAAGAGCTACGAGGTCTGGAGCCTGACATAATACCTGTTGAAAGTTTCATTTTTAATTATAGACATAAATAAAATGATGATGATATGTGGTGCATGTAATGATGATGATGATATATATGTGATGCGTGTGCGTGAATAATTGTAAAAATTACCGGATATTACTCAGTCCTCGTCGTTTTTTGATTCAGACTCGATCTCGTGTTCTATATCGTTTTCCTCTACACTCTCAAATGCTTCGACTAATACATTTGTCTCATCATTTAATTGTCCAAAATCAGTTTGATCGTCTGTAATTGTGATTTCAACATTTTCTTCGATATCTGCTTGATAGGCTTGTTCTTCTGGAATATTCTTTCCATCGAATGTAAATCTCGCCTTGGTTTTAAAAACCGCAGACCAATCCGCTTTATCTCTTTTTAGAGATGGATAAGGGGCGTAATAAACTTGTAGGGCTTGTTTGGCTAGTACAAAAGGATCGTACTGCTGATAACGGGAGGTATGTTTTATTTCTATAAGATTATAATTTGGATGCACGTTAATACCAGAACCTGGAACATTGCTGAACCAGTTGCATCTAAACAAAAAAACTTCCTCTGCGGGTCTTATAAAATATGTCAATTGCAAAATCTGGGTTAACACGCCATAAAAATCATGTATATGATTATTAGGATCATCACTGCCTTTAACAATTACATCGGTATTATTTGTTAATTTTTCAGCACCGTGTTCTTTGGTGTTGAATTTATATCCATTAACGAAAAATATTGGACACGTTTTAACTTTCCTTTTCGGTCCCAACGCCAAATGTTTTAATCCATCATCGACCACATTATTTGTAGGATCACAAACTTAGTTCGAAAACCGAGTAGCGAAATTTTTGCTTAAATCGCCGTTTGGATTTTGTGATTCATAAACACTGCAAACAAAAACATAATATATTGCTTTATTATTAATTTACAGATGCAGTATTAAATTAAATTTATCAAAACTTGTAATCTGATAATTACCTAATAAATGGTGCAACTTCTGGACAATTAAGAAGAATATATGTGTGTGCTACATGGTAATCCCTATCATCTAACCATACTTCTACACATTTTCCAGCATGTCGACCATGTTGTTTAAAAATATATAACATTGCTTCAGAAGAAAAATCTTGTTCAACGGCCTCATCATTACGCGCAACACTTTGAAATGATAAATTCACATGATCATTGAAATAATGAGAGAAAAAGAACGATGCTTCTTCTTTGATATATGATTTGCAAATCGAACCTTCAACTCGAGCTTTTTGTCTCACTTTTTTCTTTAAATGATTTAAGTACCTAATAAAAAATATTTCATATCAATATTGATTTTTATTTATAGTTAAATTAACATTTACATACTCAGTATTATCAACATACCTCTCGAATGGATACATCCATCCATATTGCACAGGACCTCGAAGACGTGCTTCAAATGGAAGATGAACAGGTAAATGCTCCATTACATTGAACAAACCTGGAGGAAATATTTTCTCCAGTTTGCAGAGCAGTATATGGATTTCTACCTCAAGTTTACGAAGACGGTCAACTTTTAACGTAGTTGAACAAAGCTCCTTATAAAATAAACTAAGTTCTGTTTTAACCTTCCAAACTTTTACGGGCAACAATTCTTTGAAAGCGACGGGCAACAAATTTTGCATCATTACATGATAATCATGGCTTTTCATCTCACTCAGTCTTCCGTTCTTATAGTCGACACATCTATGAAGATTAGATGAAATTCCATCAGGAAATCGTAAACCTTCCACCCATTGTAACAGTACTTTAACTTGGTTGTTATCTAGTTCATAACATGCTTTGGGTTTTTTAGTGTCATTTGGCTTCATATGAAGCTCAGGACGATTACATATTTCTTCTATATCACGTCTTGATTTCAGATCGTCCTTAGTCTTGCCTTTAACATTCAAAAGTGTATTAAACACATTATCGAATACGTTTTTCTCGTTATGCATCACGTCGATGTTATGACGGATTAAGAGATTTTTCCAATAAGGCAACTCCCAGAATATACTCTGTTTGCACCAATTATGAAACGTCAGTTTACCTTAGATTTCAGTTTGCTGCCCGGTTTCATGTATTTTTGGATAATCTTTTACAAGTTCATATATATCTTTACTTGACCAAATCGTTGGTGATTGTAAAGTCTCATGTCTATTAGCTATGAAGTTTTTTTTGTCTCTTCTAAAAGTATGATTAATATGGAGAAAACGTCGATGACAATCAAACCATGAAATTTTCTTCCCATGCTGTAAAGAAAATGCTCGTGTTTCTTCCATACAGTAAGGACAAGCAAAATGACCGGCCGTACTCCAACCCGAAAGCATTGCATATGCAGGAAAATCGCTAATAGTCCATAACAAAGAAGTGAACATCCGAATTTTTTTTTTCGATACGTCGTATGTTTCAACTCCTTCATACCACAATGTTTTCAACTCTTCGATTAGCGGTTGTAAGTAAACATCGATACCCTGTGTCGGATCATCAGGGCCAGGGATGACAATTGTGAGAAACATATATGGAGTTTTCATACACATCCACGGGGGTAGATTGTAAGGTGTAATGATTATAGGCCAAGATGAATATTTAGAACCAAACTGAGAAAACGGTGAAAATCCATCAGTACACAAACCTAGTCTAACGTTACGGCTCTCCGCTGCGAAATCGGGATATTTATTATCAAAATACTTCCATGCTTCTTCATCAGATGGGTGTGTTAACGTACCTTCTTCAGGTGTTCTCACACTGTGCCATCTCATATGATGCGCTGTTACAGATGATGCATATAACCTTTGAAGTCTAGGAGTGATAGGTAAATAATGCATACGCTTGTATGGAACTTCTTTTCCCTTTTTTTTTCCTTGGTTTATATCTTTCTTGAATACATATTTTACAATTTCGAAGACTGACATCATCTTTCCAAAACAACATGCAACCATTTAGATATGTATCAATTTTTTGATACGGCAAACCGAAAGATGACATTAGTTTTTTCACTTCATAATAATTTTCGCACATTAAATTATTTGATGGCATATGGCGTTTAGCAGCTTGTACAACAGCCGTAAATCCGGCTTTTGTAAGGTTGTACTTTGATTTCATTGCAATGCACTCTGCAGTTGCCGATAATTGAGTGCCGCTAGTACATCCATTCCAAAGAGGTTTCTTAGCAGTATCCAATAAATCATATATTTTTTTCGCTCCAACATTTGGTTCCTCTTCGACGTTAACATCATCGTTATTAATTTCAACAATAGGGAACATTGATCGTGCTGCATCTTCAACCATATGTTCTATGAGATTCGTCGTACTAACTTCATCCCTAATGACCTCTATTGACTGTTCTTCGTTACGTGTTATAATTTCTCCATGACGATCCCACACCAAATAATTGGTTACGAAACCATATTGGCGCAAATGAATCCTAACCATATTTGGTACTAAATGCTTCAACAGTTTGCACCTACTACATGGACAACGAATTTCTACGTCGTTTCCAATATTACTTAAATCAAATTCGACAAACACATTTACCCCGTTAAGAAAATGTTTACTTATTGAGCCTCTCATTTCTCTTCTTTGATACATCCAGCTCCGATCAATAAAATAATTGACCATTTTTCCTACTGTAAAACCTATGATCAATAGTAAAAAAATTATTATTCAAATTCTTAAATCATATCATTATAAACGATTTCCCAAAATTTCGGCAGCACTTCCCCCGTGTTCCTTGTATCGTACACATATGCATGTACATAAAGAACGAAAAGGAAATGCCGTCAAAATTTTGTGAACCGTTTATAACGATATGATTTACGAAACGTAATTACTTTATAGTGTTTGTAACTTGTCCAATACAAGGACAAATCCAACAAATATTGTATCAGATGAATATGAATATCCGTTTTGCAATAAAAACGAATATTCATACAACGATCATATACAAAGCTTGTCAAACGGGGCCAAAAATTCACTAAGAGATTTAAATTTTGTTTGCCTAATAATTTAAAATATATAATTTAAAGCAATCATATAGGCCAAAATTTCACTAAGAGATCATATTACTAAAAGATATAATTCATGTTCGTAAAATATTCGACTAATTCATGTTTGCCTAATATTTTACAAAACATATACAGAATAATTTAAAGCAATCCTAACTAATCTAACGCTAACTCAAATGCGCATTTACACTAAATTATCAACATATGTATATATGTGCATAATATATATACACAAACAATTTGGACATTTGGATGGTAATAATTGTAATTAGCACTTAGTTTGGTATAATAAACAATCAATAGGCCATTATATACAACTATAACAACAAATTAAATACAAAATTAGCAAAATTTAAAAATTTAGGGTTTTAGGCAAAACCTGATTTTGGAGTGGAATTGGATGGAGAGAGGCCGCTGGTGTTGATTGATGGCGTCGGAGTGGCTGTCGGTTGCGTGGAGAGGCTGGGAGCAAGAAAAGAGGAGGAGTGGAGGAAGAGGGTGGAGGATTTGGGGTTTGTTGGGGGAGAAAAGGAAAATGAATGTTGTTCTCGGCCTGCTGCAGGTTTACACGAATATTTCCAACGGCTTCCAACGGCCGCAAACGGCAATTTTACAACGGTTACCAACGGCTTGTTAAAAAAATAACGAGCCGTTGGAAGCCGTTGGAAATTCCCGTTGGCGGCCGTTGGAACACTGTCGTGGCTATATACTGTAGTTCTAGTAGTGATATTCACGATCAATACCACCTCTTCATTTGGCCGAGCCAACCACCACCTCTACACCTAGCCGTGAGCACCCAAGGCTCCAAGGACCAAGGCTGAGCCATCTAGGAATGAAAAGAGAAAGTTTCATGAGCTTTGATTTCAAGTTAGCGAAGCTATAGTCAAATCTAGTTAGTCCGTCATCAAATGAAGGTGAGAAAACTCCACTTATACACACACACACACATACTTTGGATGATGATACGATATGTTGCTTGGTTGCTATGTTTGATCATCAAGTTTGGATGTCGATTACATGTTTATTTTATGTTGAAATGATTCACGTATAATACACGTCGAATATCACAAAGGAAATCAGTTTCCTTTAATAAATGAAATGGTGTATATGAGATTGTTAAACCTGTTTAAAATGGTTTGTAAATTTTTTATAAACACTAAATCCAGTTGGTGAAGTTTTGGCAAGTTATGAAAATTAAGTCAAAAATAGGCGCGTCGCGTAACGATAGTTCGTGATTTCGCATCATAGAAAGTTAAATCCATTTATACGATGGTTTTAGAGTCAGAATTTTACGAACTCTTATAATCACAGGTTTTAAACAAAAAAAGAAAATCAAAATTACATTTAATAGATTTTGAAATATGAACAAAATAAGTTTTCAAAATCGTCACAGTTTGGTAGTTCGGAAACCAAAGCGATAAATTCTTTATATTTGATATTTTTTAATTCTTTATAAATATGATATAAATTATATAAATTTTTTAAAATGTTTTAAAAGAGATTCGAGTTATAAAAAATGAATTTCTAAATCTATTACAACTATTATTAAAGATGTGTGTGTGTACGTATATATATGTATACACGTATGTATATACACATCTGTGTAGTTAATGCCCCGCTATAACCCCGCTATATCTCATAGCGGATTTCTACCGCTACGATATTTCCATATAGCCCCAAAATATAGCCTTTCCGCTTTAAGCCCCGCTATTTCCGCTATATCCCGTTATTCCCGCTATATTCCGCTACTTCCGCTATATCTTCTTTAATAAAATGAACTGAAAAATTGCATTTATACATTATAAAAATTATGAAACTGATTTATTTGATTTAATTTTTAATATATTTTCAGAATGAAAATACTCTAATATTCTACTAAATTCAATTATGTTATATAACAGTTTTACGTTTATTTAAAGTATATTCGCACATGTTTTTATTTAAAATTATTTATGTATTAATTATAATTCATTTGAATGATATTTTTTTCATTTAATTACCATTTATATATCTGTAAAAACATTAAGTACGAGTTTTATATGCTATTTTAGAGTCATCCGCTATATCCCGCTATATCCTCGCTATATCTCCGCTATGACTTTTTGCACCTCCACCGCTTTGAATCTGCCGAGCGCTTTAACTGCACAGATACGCATATATATGTATACACGTATGTATTTACACGTCTATATATGTATACGTATATACATACATATATACGTATATATATGTATACCTACATATATATACGTATATATATGTGTACGTATACACACACGTACATACATACATATGTATACGTATATATGATAATATTAGAATAGATAAAATAAAAAAAATTTATCTTTCTTATAAAAACAAAGGAATGAGAAGTTGGAAAATCACGGAGCAATAAGAGAGCTCATAGAAGAACTCAGTTTTAATAGTATAGTATAGACTAACATATTCAATTTCTAATTTTAGTCTTCATGTGTAGTATTTGTTTATACGATTCAGATAGGTTGAAACATATAATTTGCTGGAACACTACGGCATCAGAAAGGCATGCATAAAATTTCTTACTTGGAAATTAGGTTTTTAGTAGCTAAACCATCAAACCTAGGATAAAAGCTTAAAGTTCGTTTGGTTTCATTTTGAGTTTTGTGTTTTGCGTTTTTAAAATTTATTACAAAATATAGAGAGAATGAGAAAAACGGAGGAAAATATTTAAAATTTTAAGTCATTACGACGACGATGGAGGGATGACGGAAGACGACAAAGGGAATGGAGGCAGGAGCGGAGCCCCCTTGCAAATGGGGTAGGCATGTGCCTACCCCAGCCTTTGAGAAAAGAAACAAATGAACGACAACTTTATTCATTAAAAGAAAAATTCATGCCTCTTCTGATCTTCCAGTCTTTTTAATGTTATCATTTTCTTTCTTCTCATTCAAACAATCTCACATGCTCTTCATTAGAAATTCTAGTGTGCTACCCTCTTCCTTTTAGAAACATCAATTGAGATGCCTTTTGTGGAATTCAAAACTCTAGATTGAAAAATTTGTAAAATGAGTAATTTTTTGTTTTTCCTTCGGTTTCTTATTATGTGTATATTTTGAAAGATCAATTATTGATCATTTTTGTAATGAACCCCAAAGTCTATCAAAAGCTTAAGGTATTATTTATCTTAACTTAGTCATATAAGTTTCTTGTGTAAATTTTCTTAAATATCAATACCATAAAAAAAATCATCTCGAGTGCTGTTGCCGCCGAACCCCATTTCACTTTGTGCCTACGCCAATGTTATGTCTTGCCTACGCCACTGAATGGAGGTACGATGGAAGGATGCATCGTTTCTCGTGCTTTTGTTATTTTCCAAAATACGGAATACAAATTAAATTTGTTTTCCATTTTTTGTGTTAGCTTAAAATTTCAAATTGATTGTTTTTCAAAAAATAAGTATTTTTTTAATTTGAAAGAAAATCCAAAACTAAAATTTTCAAACCAGTGTTAGTTTAACTAAATAATTATATTGGCCCATCTACCCAAACAGTCAAATACGGTAGAAGCCCCGTTACGTTTGTCGGGCGCTACGTGAAGAACCCGTTATCCGTTACGTAGATTTTGGATCCAATTTACACATCGATGGTATCGAAGAAAACTCTCTCTGTTTTCTCCGTCATTTTTATTTTACTCCCACTCGGTCTCTCTTCTTATTTCTTTGCAATTATTTATTTTTCCAGAAAAACAGTGAAATATATTTCGCCGCACAAAAGAATGGCGGCTCTTGCAAATTCCGTCGTCGCCGCTCAATCCCTCGGCTCTAAATGGCTCAATGGTAATTATTAGTGCAATACTTTGAGTTTGGTTACAGTAAATATCTCCTTCAGAAATTAAGATTTGGTTGAGTGTAGGTTATGATTTCATGATTAATTAAGGCTGCAAAGTGACTGAAAATAGTTAATGTAGATCAAGTTGGTATGATCAACTGGGTAAATCTGGATAGTAACTTTTATAGTAGTTGCATTTGAACTAGAGCGTGCGATACATTCCGAGCGTTTATGTGTAATAACTGAGCCCTACCTCATCATAAGTTTCGGAAAGAAAATTACATTGAGACCGAGTGGTATTGTCGTTAGGAATACAAATCTTTTCATGAAAACACACATATATTTGTTATGAAAACACATTATAAAGAGAGGTCTATTGGTTTTCAGGTCATGTCTCTATGTATGAAGTGTTTTGACTATTTGTAAAAGTTACTTCTAACTGCAGAAGTCAAGGGCGTTAGACATCCATTGGTCGGTTTCACTTTGTAGACCATCGAGTGTTGGCTTTATTCTTCATAAAAATTATCTAAATTCTTCCTTCTCGATTTTATTGTTTTTCCACAAATTTGGTATTAGAGCCAGATGTTTCGACTGATGAAAAATTCAAATTGTTTCAACATCAACTTCCAAAATTTTAGAAAACTATGACAATTGAAATATTCAAATGAAAGTTTATTTGGTGTGCAATAATTCTGTCATATAACGGTGAATGATTACAAGTAACCTTCAACAGAGGAGACAACATATGCAAAAACATAAAAGGTGAACCGAAAGAAGATAGAAAAAAAAGTTTTGTTGATTATTTTCCACGTATTGTGAAACTTCTTTATAGAAATATCGTTGAAGCAACTTCAAACAAAGAATCATGTGCTCTTGTCATAAGTTCTAGAGGAGATGATCTTGTAAAGAAAATTCATCTGCAACTGTAAAGAAGAAAATTTTAAGGTGTTCATATGAATGAGCACGAAAGTTCGTGGGTTATTACTTGAATTTTAACCATAGTGAATCAATCAAAGAGAAATGAAGATAAACTTAAAAATGTTGGAGATGTAGAATAAAATTCTACATTCACTTGCATCACAGTTCAAAGATATTGTTGTCACAATTGAAGAGTCGTAATATTATATTACCTTTTTAATAGTGGATCGGTTACTTGGATTGCTCCAAATGCATGAGCAATGATTGCAGAAAATGGAATTTGCCATAATTGAACGCATAATGGAGTCAGAATTAAAATTGAAGAATATGATGATCAAAATCGAAAGCATGAAAATCTAAGAAGTCAGTACAACTACAAATTGGTGGTTGCAACAAAGATTTTGAAGGTGACGCTAACAAACATTTTAAAATAATAATTCAATGTTACAAAAATAAAAAGTATGGTCGTGATCAAGGATAATTAATTGTTTTGTATGTTTTGGAGTTTGTCTTGCGCTTTGATATTGGGTTCTACTAAGTTATTTAGTGTCACATGTCCATGTTGTTTGGAGTAGCATTATACTCTTTTATTTTTCTTTTGAAGGGTATCTTCTTAACTATGTACCTCAACTTTTTATTCTTATGAATAAAAATGGTAGAGAACCATTTGAATCCGTTTGTCTTGCAAAAAAAGGTGTTATTGGAATAGATGTTGGAACAACAAAGTCAATATTGGGTGTTTGCATATATAGTTTCATTGAGATAAACAAGACTTGAGAATTAGATACATTTTCAACTATTGGATTTAGATGGATTTACAAAATTAAACGCAAGAAGGAATGACTGAGCGATAAACAATGAGATTGGCTGCAAAAGGCGATAAGTGAAAGAAAAGATTTAATTCTAATAGTTTGTGCACCAGTTTGGATACTGAAAGCGCAAGACAAATTGTAATTTGTCTCTTTCATTGTATAATATCAACGAAAGACATAGCAAATACAACCTTTTTTTAACGACGATCACGAAGAAGAATTATATACATAGCAGTCTAAAAGATACATTAACAGGGTGCGAAGAATAAAATTTGTGTTAAAGAAGACATTACATAGTTTGAAACATGTCCATTGAGCCAGAAAAATCCATCTTGGTCAGTTGAAAATCCATCTTGATCAGTTGATGGTATCTAATGGATAAATGAATGTGCAAGTTGTTGATATGAATATTTTACATTCATAAAGAAAGACAATGATGGAAATATCGTGATTGTGTATATGTATGGATGAATTATTAGTCGACAATAGCAGTGAAAAAAACTTTCGAGAATTTAACCCATGCTTGATAGAAAAAATTGCAAAACAAATGATTTTTACGTCATGCTTTATGCATTGAGATAAAGCAAGAAGATTCAAGATAGTGAAATTATTTCTGAAGTATACATGCTACAGAGATACTAAAGAAGTTTCAAATAAAGAACCGCCAAGGAATTAACACCCCGATTGACGATTTACCGGTGGTATTAACATATGGAGGTGATAGATAAGTCAAACCTCACTCCAAAGACTTTTTAGTAGTAGGCAAATATAAGAAATTTTTTCTCGAGGATCGTAATTTAAGCAGAAAAACGAAAATCATGTAAATAAAGGTTTGTTACATTAATATATCAACCTATAATCAAATTTGTTAAACTTCAATCAATAAATAATGTCGATACTGAAGGACTACCACTCTTTAATAAATAAAAAGAACCAATTTTTTAATATTCTGAAATACTTTAACCACATAATATATAAGTTAAACAAACTATGAAAGGTAGCAGTATCAATATATCAGCTTATAATCAAACCATAAAAGGCAACGTTATTGTTAACAAGATTTCTTGTTAACACCCCGAAGTAAGGATAAAGGAGTGAATGACCCCGTCGAAACCCCTTTCGAATTAGTTGAAGTAATCTATGGTTGTAACCCAATGAGAACAAAAGACATTAACTGAGTCGAAATGATCTTATTCCGTCGAAAGGAACAGATGTGTGTATTCTATAGATGAAACTTCAATAAGCAGCGCCAAAAATGTTAACAATATAATCGTTAACATCCTAAGGTGCATTGGGTTGAAAGTGAATCAGAAGAAGATCCCTTTCGAAGGACTTCGAAAGGGCTTGTATTGCCAGAATCGAGATTTAATGTTGCTGTCCTGTTTATCGTCCTTTTCGAAGGATCAAAATGAGGCCATGAACTCGTTCGAATGGACCCCTTCAAATGTGTCGATACAGTTGCTATGGGGGTGATCTTCTTCGAAGGTCAAGATATATTCGAGAGCATCCAAATGCCTTTCGAAGAAGTCCTCCCAAATGGTCTAATTCATCGGTTACAGAGAGAACCCCTTCGAAGGTCTAGTACCCTTCGAAAGGATTCGAAACCCGATATACATAAATTTGAGTAAATGTGGATTCAATATGCTATAGAGTCTTATTTTGGATAAATGTTATATGTTCAGTGGACTCAAGAACGTTAAATTATCATCATCGCGTTTCTTTAACGCCACAAGGGCTTTGGACGTAATGATAATATGCTTTAAAGTCGAGATATCCAAATAAGTTTTATAACGTAGCATATGCTAATAAAGGGTTAAGAAGATAAATGTGTGTTATGTGCAATTGGTCATTAGACAAGCTAATGGTCGGGACGATCATTCTCATGTTTAAAATCAATATCAAGCTCATGCATCTTCTCCTTTTATTTCTAACAAATGGATTACAAGTAATAGAATTTGTCTTCAATTTGACTTAGAGTTACAAGAACTTGATTTGACAAAGAAAATGTAAGAATTCGAAAATCCTCCTTAACTTGGACCCCTAGGTTCGTATTTATAGATGCGGGTTGGACCCTTTCGCATCCATCCCTTCGAAGCTGTCGAAAGACGAAAGGTCTTCTCACCGAGCTTTCGCATCCATCCTTCCACCACTGACCTTCCGCTTTCATAGTTTCGAAGTTGTAGGTAGGTTTTCGGGTCTTCTAGCATGCTTAAATTAGCCCGTTCGTCTCCATCGAAAGCATGCTATTGATAGATAATAATCTGATATTCATCAATACCACTTTTGAATACTTCTGGAACCTTTCGACTTGGTGGCGAACGAATCATGGTACTTCATTGTGCTGTTTGAGTATAAGCGGAAGCATTTCTGACTCCTTCGTCGCCTTTGAAACCTAGAATCAGAGTTAGGGTGGGTTATTTGAATGTGTGTAAAAGGGTGTTTGGATTGACTTTCCTTCTAGTGGCGGAACCAATCACTTCGAAAGGTTCAACCTATGCGAAAGGGGTAGTGTTGGTGAAAGCCCCATCTTTCATTTCCTGTGGGAGTGCGCAATGCTTGCGCCACCTATCTAATTCCCTCAAAAGCTATCTTTAATGCCTTCGAAACCATCCTTTTTGAGTCATGATGGAACCTCCTTTTTAACACTTGTGAAACCCCCTATGAATAACATTTTCCGAGGCCTTTGGATGCCTCCCCTTGACACATTCGAAAGCTTTCTTTTTACGATTCCAGAAGCCCTTTCTTTCATGCCTTCACTCTTAAGTGAGTTTTGTGGTATAAGGACAAATTATATAACTTATTAAAAGAAACAGATTTGTTGTTGAATTTTCGTCTTTTTTCCATATTGAAGTGGAGTAATTAAAAATGGAAGGTAGATAATAGCAGTTTATGAACAACCAAATTTAGTTAAAGTAAAAATAAGAGATTAATTAATAAATTGAAAAAAAATGGTTATATGTTGGCAAAGAAGAATAGCTAGCAAAAGAAAACTACTATTTGTACGACATCTAGTTAAAATGAGGAAAGAATAGACTTGAAAAGGTAAATTAAACATAACACTGTTGAAAATTCCTTAAATTAATATTAATTTGTGAGGGCCATTTCTATACATATTTGGTCCTTCTAGCCATTTTTGAAAACTTGAGGGGAATAACTGATTCCTTTCAGCTAAGGCTGTCAATTGATACAAAAAATTCAAAATCCGTCTGCATTTGTATCAAAAAAGCAGATAAATATTCAATATCTAAAAAAACAGATATAGATATGAAGGTATCCACATTCGAAAATTATTGGTCCGGTTTTTTAAAGATTATAGGTTATTTGACATATATTTTAGTACAATGAAAAATATATGTTTATTGTTTTATTAAGTTAATATTTTATAATATGTGTTTAATGCATGTTAACTACTCAAGGCTATTTATTATCATCATATTTGTTGATTTTACACTTTTATGATCAACGGAATTGAAAAAAGAACATGTTTAAAATTTTCAATTTACATTTTTTGATTTATCGATCGTTAGCCGATAGCATAATTATCCAATATCTGTTAATATTTGTGAATGTGAATATCTAGTATTCGAAAATGATTTCGGATACGGATACGACACTATCCACATCTGAAAGTATCCTTTAACATGCTTAGTCTTAGCTACATTAAAATTTTCTATTGGTGGTTCTGATATAATTTATGGAGTTGGATCACAAAGTCCTTGCATGAAAAATGGGTTGAATCACAGTAGACTATAGTTTAGAGAATATTTCGGTATTTAAAAGACAATGATTGGGTTGGTGAGTTGGTCAAAACAATAATCATATTAAGTTATGTTTCTCTATTCGCTCGATGTATTTTACATGGTCGTTTAGAAACAACCAATTGTTGCTTTATCATCTTATGAAGTGGAGTATATTGTTGCTATGTAAAAGTGTATGTGAAGCAATACAATTATGAAATATGTTATTAGAATTAGAGCATCCTCCGAATGAAAATCTAGTTCACCATGTTAGAGAAAGTTTATAGAAATAGTACATCACTTTCTTTGAGTGAAAGCCAACAAAGGAATGGTTAAAGCTATTTATTAACAATTAAAGTACTAGTTAATAATATATTACGAAGCCTTTATCAATTGAATTGATCAAGAAATTAAAAGTTATATTGAAATTAATTGAAAAGGTTTGAGAAAGCGTGTTGGAACTATAAACCTTTTCACGAAAGACGTACGTATGTCATGAAAAGCAATCATTTTTTGCAAATGGTAACTAATTCATAACGAAGAGATAGTCTATTTGATAGTAAGAGTGGTACTTTATTTAAGCAAAACACTAATTTTGATGTCTCAAGGATACGAACATATGACCTCTAGAACAAAGTCTAGAGCATAATACCACTAGCCAGTTGAGCTAGTAAAGAGAGAGATGGTATATTCACGATTCATTACTAACACACACACGAGTGTCACGGCACGCGCTTCGTGCGTGTTAATGGCACGTCTTTCACATGTGAATTGTTTTTTTATAAATTGTATATGCTTAACACATTAAAAAGAAAATTTATTGCATAAATATTTACTCATATATTTGCGTTGAAATCATGTGTAGTTAGTTTAGAAATTTAAGTTGCAACATCTGATTTTCATATTAGTTTGAATTTTTATTTGTTAGATCATATTTTTATGCGATATTAAGATTGCGATATTAAAATTTGATAATATTTATATACAAGCATTTTGAAATTGTAAAAAAGTTTATTTGTTAGATTATATTTTTAAGTAATATCAAAATTTATGATATCTTAGAGGGGCGTTTTTGATAGTTCACGCTGACAGAAAAATGTGACACCGAAGGTATTATAATTATTATTAAATATATATGTGTGTGTATGAAGAAATGAGGGTTCATAAAAGACGTCTTTGAATTATAAAGATTTACTATTATTATTATTTTAAAATAATGTCTTTGAACATATGGTGTAACTAGTTTTCAGAACCTATGTCTATTAGAACCATGTCCATTAGATAAGGGACGTTCACATATATTTTAGGCATATGGGACGAAGAAAAATGTTCGATTTCCAATAAGTCATAGTTTATGGTAATATTAAACACATATGTGATTGAAGATACATATATATTGACATTCGATATAAGCATATAACATATCATCATATAACATGACAATCTCCAAATATCACCATTTACCATAAATTATTCAAATTATCACCACTTATCATAACATTGTATCGCCAAACTCTTTAATGCGTAATGCAATAAAAGCAAGGTTCGAGATCTCAGTTTCGATTTTTTGTAATTTTAGGAATTTCGATCTAATTCGTAAAAGTTGGGAATTCGGTTCAAGTTTTAATTTTGTGTTTCAGTATTTATTTACACATATATTTGTTTAATTTATTGAAACAAAATGTGTAACTTATATTTAATTGAAAAATAAAATATGAAAAATACCGATTAATTATAAATATGTATACCAGTAACAAAAATTTATACATTACTTTGTATTTAACCTTTTTAGTTACACTATTCATATATATTTTGTGGTTTTACAAGTTTTCAAAGTTAAAATTTTAAATTTACAATATTTATATACTTAAAACTCAAATTAATTCTTTTTGTGGTTTTCTTCTATAAAATTTGAATTTCAATATAAAAAATTATTGAACCGGATTTTCGGCTTGGTTTTGTTTCGGCCTCTATTGAAACCGAAATGGAACTATCGGAATCTCGATGTTATTGTCGAAACCTCAAATCTTGAATAAAAGATCGTGAATTAAACAAGTTCATTAAATTATCTTTTCTGTCCTTGTAACAAAAACAATGATATTAATATATAATTTTTAGAGATCTCTAAATATTACGTATCAACCTTTAGACCATGGATGAAAATATACATCTTGGAGCAATAAGCCAATAACAATCAAACAAGGCAATTATGGGAAAAGTTAAATAACAATAAGAGCTATAAAATAAAAAAAGTTAATCAACAATTTTTTTTGTCTACTTTTCCAATATTCTTCCCAATTCAAGGCTTTAGGTTAGAGAAGCAAAAATTAATATGTAAATTTGCAGTAATTTTTTTATTATAAAATAATAAAATTGAGGGGGGGGGGGGTGGTTGATCCCTCTAGACCTTATGTGGTTACTTCATTGATTAGGTATGACATTTCACCATCCATAAATTGATGGTAGTGATGTTTTTAAGTTTTTCATAGTTGGTTTTTATTTGTAAACTATTAAATGTTGTAATAAAATTGCTCCCCTTCATAAAAATTGCACCATTTTCTTCTCAATTTTGATACATTCATATGTAATTAACATAATAATCTAATAGAATATATAGCAGTTTGGTTTGTTCTATAACTTTTTGATTGTTCACATTATGCAACGAGAATCTTAATGCAAATATCAAGATTTTGTTCACTTTATTTTAGCTTGAGCTTAACACCCATTTTATTTTATTTTATTGGTAGAAAATAATGACTTATGGTTGTCGGTTCATCATTTTTGGAAATCTTCATCACTGAGGAGTAATGTTTTGTTCAAACGTGAACGAAAACATACCACACAAATCTTTATTTTCCTCTGCAAGTCATATGACAATTTGATTTTGTTTTCTACCCAATGCCTCCTTAATTTTTTCCTAGGTAACATACAGTGTAGGAGAAGCACTGGCCATTTTACAGGTTTTCATTCACTTTCACTTATATTAACTTTGATTGTTTAGCTAGATATGTTTAGCCAAAGAAGCCATTACAATAGAATATAACCATCTAATGATAATTAGGGCTTAGGAGCTTTGAGATCATCTATATAACTAGAAACCTGTTACTTGTAGCACTCTAAGGGCAATGCAATCAACTTGTCCTGATCTGTTCTTTCCGTCCTTTCTCTAGGTCATGACCTCCCTTTCCTAAATCAGAGTTTTTTTTTATTTGTGAAAAGTTGATGTCATTATATATTGTGATATCCCTTAATTAGAGTCTCCATACATACAAATACTCTTCTGCGATCTTAAAGTAATTTTATGTATATTGGTATTAGTTTCAGGTATATACACTTCTATTCCCAAATTCTCAGTCTTCTAGCTTCCTTTTGATTATCTGTTTAACGATTTTGACGTTAGACTAGCTTTAAACAATTATGGGTAGTTGAGTATTCAACAAAACAATTGTGAACAATAATACATATTGGAGAAATAAGACGGTGCATAAAGTATCTCTGAATACGTATATACGCAGTTACTTAAGATGAATAGCTCGGTGTATATGAAGTTACTTAAGATTAAATAGCTCAGCGAGTGAAATTTTATACATATCAGCATAACTTCAAACCACAACCATAACTGCATAAACCGATAATTTTCTTGACTTTTGTCAACATAAGGTCTCTTATCTTACCCGTATGCAGGAGGTCCTTTATTGTGAATTCATATGTAATGAGTCGTGTAGGTGAATGATCGTGGTGGATTTTAGGGTAGTCTGATATATCCAATGACATGCCCACATAAAACCTTGTGAGGTCTGTCATCCCCAATCACTTTTCTTATTTTACCTCAATAATAAAATTATACTGCAAATTTTCTATTAGTTTCTGATTCTCCAAACCTGAGCCTTCAATTGAGAGCATGAAAAGGACAAGAAAATAATAAAATTGTTAATCAACTCGATCCTTTCATTGGTCTTGCTGTTGTCGAACCTTTTGTGTAGTCTGCTCTTTCTTGTTTGATTGCTATTGTTACAAGATGTATATTGTCATGGTCCAAAGGTTGATACTTAATATTTAAGATATATACATGCATGGATGTGTGTGTGTGTGTTAGAAAAGTTAAGTTAATGAACTTGTTCAGTTCATGTGCATTTAAACATAGAGGTTACATTTCAATTTGTACTTTTACTGCATTATTCTTGCTCATATATATATATATATATATATATATATATATTGCATTATTATGTTACAGTATGTTGTTTATCTAGATTTTTTTACTTGTTTGAAATACTCAATAATGAAGTATTGAAGAGTTTGATGGTACAAGGTTATGCTGTGTGATGACAATTTGAAAAAATTACAATACATTGGCAATATTCTGAAAAATATTATGGAATATGATGATATTTTGCATGATTATATTGAATGCCGATATAGCTGTTAATTGAGTCATATATGCGTTCAATGTTACTATACAGTAGGATTTTTTTTAAAAAAAAATTAAACATTTTCCTTTTTCCCCCCATGTCCTTGAATGTATCATTGCATGGAATTCTGTTATATGACATGCAAATCATTTATTAACTAATATCAAATCGATAAGAAATAAAATGGTGGTTGAGAAAATATTCGTCCAAAAATCAATACTTCATTATACACGTCTTCCATAATTTATCCATGAAAAAGAGAGAACACATAACCCCCCCCCCCCCCCCCCAACACACACACAAAACCCCCAACAAATATGGGTGAGGATCATTTTGAAACTTCAAACATTTCCAAAATATTAAGTCAGCGTCAACCATTAAACCGTTTATTATAACCATCAATTTGATATAGTTTTTTGAATATGCTAGGATTATTCAAATTAATCGAAATTTTGTGGAGATGATCTTGACGCATGTAAGAACTTATCTACGATATTTTCTCTTTTGATTTTGAATTGTATAGCTTAAAAAATCATAGGGTATATAGCTGAGAGGGATGTAGAGAAACCCTTGCATGCTATGTTTCTTTGCAAATATAACTTGTGTTGTAATTTAGGGAGTTTTCCACTTTCTTTTAATTTCATCTTAATACTTCTTGGCCTTATGCCAGATGGCTCGTCAAAATCACTGAATCAGTCTATAGACTGCAAAAGTTTGAGCTCTTCTCTCACCATAATCAATCCCAGGAAGGCAAAATTAGGGTATTCTAAGCAACAACGATTTGCTATTCGAGCTGGTTTAAGGTACCCCTGATTCTTACACAAATTATTACATAACCTATGTATATATCAATGGATTTTATTTCGTGTGCTCTATTGTTTCTTATAAGAATCATCTGTCAATTTACTAATAGAATTTATGTGAACATTTATACTGACAAGTGTCTAATTGATTTACTTTTCTTCTGTCAACTTCCTTCTGTTTCAACATTTTAACAACATTTTAACTGAAGTGCAATGGTCTGGTTGAAATACTTTTTGTGAAATACAGATAATGCTATTGCAGCACTTAAATTTACAAATATTCTCATTTTTAAACTCTATCAAGCTCCATTGTATTCCCAATCTCATTGCATTGTGATTATGCTTGTTAAATAATTACAGTGATAATACTGGGAGACAAAGTGATACTAGTAATATTTTTGTTGGGGGCTTCATATTGGGAGGACTAATAGTTGGAGCACTTGGTTATGTGTATGCTCCAAAGGTAACATTTCTGTTGCTTTTCTTATATAAAAATAAACCGATTGTACATTGTATTGACTATACGGAACTGATTTCATATAACTTCTTAAAAAACAAACATAAACCTTGTTTTCATGTAGTATAGTGCTAAGGGCACCATGATACTTTCTTCCTACTAACATTTTATAAATGATGGAAATCGTTATTAAAAAAAACCTTTTAATACCAAGTTCTTTCGGTGATATTATACTGAGTGAATCAAAGATCGTTCAGCAAGGTACATCCACAGGAAATCATTTCTTCTTGTTTGGTTAATAATTGTCAAATGGACAACAATTTGTTCGATATAAATATTTTACCGAATGAAGTTCTCTTGATCTATATCAAAATTTGATACCCTGCTATTTGGAAGTGTTAAACACAAAATATTTAGAATATGTATTTTAGGAATAAGGAATTATGGTGTCCTTTACATTGCACTTAAGCATACTCTACTTATATATATGTATCTTTAGATTTCTAATGCATTGGCTGGAGCCGACAAAAAAGATCTGATGAAAAAGTTGCCATGGTACGATGAGGAGAAGGCATTGGAGGTATCATGATATCTAATCTTGTATGTTTTATATAAGTAACAATACTTACTATGTTACAATGAGGACCAATAAGTGCCCTTTCAAGCAAGAATAGAGCAAATTTTAGAAATAGGCTAACAGAACATACTCATTTCAGGAATAGCCTTCCTTCGAAACTTTTTTACAAAAATAGCCATCGTTTTCAGATTCGTGTATGGTACTTCAAAAAGTGTGTGTACATTTTCAAGTGTGTGTATACAAATATGTAAATAATACCTATTTTTGTTATATTTTTCGGTTGAGGACTACTTTTGAGATAAGTTTTTTCTCAAAACTTGTTTTTAACATTTTTTTTTCACTGAAATATCATTACTGTGTTCAAGAATCACCTTAAAGATGTTTCTTCTATCACTGTATCTAAAATATTTTTTTATCAAGACGATCTGAGCTAACAACCATCATTCTATGCTGCTTCACAATTGCAGAAAACCAGGAAGGTTCTAGAGAAAAAGATTGCACAGCTAAATTTAGCGATTGATGGAGTTTCTTCAGAGCTTCGATCAGACGATGCTCCCAATGGGTCTGCCTCTGCACATGATGAAGTAGAATCTGCAGTTTGAGATCAAGAATTTCAACACTTGAAATAAAAGCATGGGGACATTATTTCGTTTCAGCGAGCTTTGTTTGTTTAATATGTTTTCTTAAGCTGTATTGCTGTGATTATATGTTGTGATATGAGTTGATGTTTAGGATTAAATCCTTTTCTTTTTTTGCCTTCACAATTCAGATTTTACTTAAAACTATTGCTTCCAGCTTACTGTATGCGTGTGACCGTTTTACTTTGATTCATTGACCTTTTACATCTTTTGGCAATTATGTGATTGTAATTATATCATGTGTGAGTGTACCAGGTTCCTATTTTTGATGCGCTGATAGGAAAGTTTAATATCTAAATAAGTCTTTATTTTTAAAGGAAGGCTAATTTGCACTTGTTGAAATGTTTCTCAATCGTTTAAGAATCATTTTCTGCATTTTATAAAACACCCTACTCTGGAGGGTAGAGTTAAGAACTTTGGCTGATCCGCGACAACTGATCTCCCTTTTAAGCCGGTTCAACAAGAAGCATCATTCACTCAAGCTGTTTTTGTTTTGTCAAGGGATAACCGTTCCAAGTCTTAAGGGATGCACAACGCAACCAGTTGGGTTTTGAATCCGATATTTTTGTGTTTTTCGTATGTACATAGTATGTATAGTTGTTATAGCTTCATTTTGTGTCATTGTTTAATTTTATAGAATTTTTGAAAACATCCCAAAAAGTGAGAATATCGATTTGAAATATTGATTTACGAAACATGAATATTATTGGGTTATAACTTGTTCAATACTGCAATAAATCCGAAAAATAACGTATCAGACGAATATTGATTTCTGTTTTATTTAAAAAACAAACATCTATATAACAATCGTATACAGTACTTGTCAGATGGAGTCAAATTAAACATCTACGGGGTTTCGTTAATACGATCGTATTAATGGCAACAAATTATCGAACAATTTAAAAACAATACCAACGATATCTCAAATCATATATAAAATATCATATCATCAAACCTACGTCAATGATCATATATCAACAAATATAAACCAATAAATGATCTATATCATATACGAAGCTAATCAAATCATAACATTGAATATAAAATGATTCGATCGGAGTAATAAATTATACCCACGGAGGTGGCACTAGGCGATGAGGTGGTGGCATGGGCTTGCAGCGATCGACGAGGTGGCGACTTGGGTTTCAAGGCGATGGGGTGGGAGGGATGCAAGGTAACGAAGGCTGGGGTTGGAATTTGCGGCGACGTCGAGGGAGGAGGAGGCGGTAACAATCGAGGGTGGAGGAGGGGGCCGAGGGGGAGTTCGGGTGGGTTTGAGTTTTAATTTTTGAGTGGAAAAAGTAATATAGGAAGGGGCCGAGGGGGGACTGGTATAGTTGGGACCGACGCCTTGTAAAACGCGTTGAAAAAGCTTGGCTATTTTTTTGTAGGTAATAAGTAACCTATGCCATTTCTATATATATATATATATATACATACAAAACCTTGGTCAAAGCGGTCAAAGTGAAGCCTTTTATCCACTCCCCAAATTATCCACCGTTCATAATAGAAAGAAATCGGTACAGAAGGGCAACTCAGTCTTTTACCGACCGCTTCCCACGTTTCCCACCTTCACTGTCTGCACGTAACCTACATCTTCTGTTTCTCTTCCCCTTTTCTTCCTCTTTCCCCATACCCTTCCAATTTCACTTCTCATGACCAAAAATGGCAACTCTGTTTCAACACCAGATAGTACTCCCCGCCCTCCCAGTCATGGTCGTCCATCAACAGACCACTCAACCCATACCTAGGACGGACGTCGATAGCAACTTGGTGCCCAATTACTGTTCGAAACTCCAACAACCGGCCGTCTTTGTTTCCCGAGGTAAGATCTACCCTTTCTCCCTCTTTTCCTGAATTTATTTCGTCCGATTTTGTAACGACCTGCTATTTTGGACTATTCGCATCCGCACATGTCGGACTTGAATAATTCAAAATACCGAATTGTTAATTTAAATTTGGCAAAACTGAACATATATAGTAAATAAATAATCACAGATCACAAACACAGAGTAATAAATGCAGCGGAAACAAAAGATAGTAGTTCATGAAGCTACTATATACATACCAGAGTAAAATAAGGTACAACAGATGTCTTGAATACAATAATCAAATACAATATCAGAATACATCACTGGAATCAACTGAATATCTGAAAGATGGATAGATAGCTGGATCTCCAAGCGAAACTCCAACTCCAAAGGTGAGTCTCGAATGCTGGTACACTCAGTCTGACCCGAGCGTAAAGCAAAACACAAAACACTCGAGTCAGGATTAACATTCTTATATCAATAAATCCAACTCAAGTGAAATAGCAATTGAAATACAAGTAAATCAAAGGATGTTTGGAATAACCATTCTTTAAGGATCCGTTAAACTATCTACTATGTAGTAGTGTACGATAAGTAGATAATGCCTATCAGTAATATAAGATATCAAAATAGTGTTAAGGCGTTACAATTATCCCCCTTAACACATTTTATATAAGCGTTATAGTCTATACAGCACTGTAAACTCCACCGTAAACTAGTGGGATATCAGGGAGTACTCCATAGGTATAACACTAAACAAATCATAGTGGTCGCGTATATAGGGATACCAGTATGACAAGGCACATGAGGCAATACCCAAGGTAGTGAAACTACCGTTTGCCTGATCCGGACTGGTGAGAACGCATCGCCGCAGCAATCGCAACACCGCGAAACAACACTCCCAAATCAAGGGTGCACCAATCGATAACAAGTAATAAGTAGTTTTCGAAGAAGTGTGTTCGCTCGAGGTAGCTGACCCCATTTGGCCTGGCACGGCTCCTGTTTTAGTCATTTCCAATTTGACACAAGTGCCAAGGCTATCCATTATCGTTCTCTTTCTTCAGTCATCACGTACATCATTTCAACCACTTCATTCTGGATCACACTCCGCGTATAGTTATTAAAGTGGTTTTCGGTTTAGACAGTGAGTATGTCCCTAACCGATTCCGGTCTCTTTAATAACTTTCGTGATTATTACACCGATTGGTCGTTTATTTATTTCAAAACAGAATCAATTTCAATTTCAATTAGAATTTATAAATCAACATTTCATTTGTCTTTCTAAATCAATTTCCATAATTTACGTTTCAAAACTTCCACATTCATAATTTCAAAATCTTATAATTCCATTTCAATTTCTATTTAAAACAATTCAAATATTGATTCAAGTTCGTATATAAGTTTCATTCCGAAATCATTTAAATTAATTTAATTTAACATTCAAATCAATTTAACTTCATTGATCGATTTCATTAAATTTCCATTAAGTTAATTTATCATTCAAGACAAATTCTATTTAATTTCCAATTCATTAAATCAATTACTTAAGTTCAACTTCATTGTATCAAACCTACAAATTGCATTAAATTAAATTCATCAAATCAAATTCTTTACATTTCAAGTCTTACATTAATTTCAATAAAACACATTTTATTTCTTATTAAAGAAAATTCAATTTCACTTATTTATTTAGCTAGTTACAAATTTCAAAACTCAATTAATAAAGAAACTTAATTTCACTTATTCAAGAAGTTCAATTTTACTTATCAAAGAATTCTATTTTATTTAATTATTAAATAATTTCAAAACTTAATTATTAAATAATTTCAAAACTTAATTATTAATAATTCCAAATTTAATTATTAAATAATTTATTTTAAAACAACGTTCATCCATCATCTACTATGTTAATATTTTGATTCAGATTATTAAATATTAACATTTCCTTTCATTAAAATTCAAATTCCAACTTCGTTTCAAAACCATATTATTTATTCAAATAAAACCTTCATTTTATTTTTAAAACAAATTATTGACCAATCGGTTTTTATTTAATTCTCTACCCTAGGTCAAAATTTAATTTGGGTATTTATCATTTCAACCCGATTCCATTTCAATTCAAAAATCAAAGCATAACAAAGGGAACTTGCAGTGTGATAACTGGGATGGTGTCAAAGTAAATAAACAAGCAATAACAACAATCAATAACAATCCAATAATTAATTCAAATAATCCCGAAATAATCATATTAATTCACATTGTTGTTTGTGCAAATTAATATAATTATTTCTAGAATCTACACTATCATTTCATGTAGATTAAAGATTATTGCACTAATATTTTATGCGGTTCTTCACTTGGTATCTATTATTCAATTCATACTACATCAATTTATACAACATACATTCAAATGGTTCAAGGTGTAATAACCATATTACTACGTGTCAAGTAATTAAACATTTAAAGGGGTCATATTATGCAAATGTCATCATATCAAATTTAACACATATATCAAATCTAACTATCCTACGTCAATTTTAAATTATTTATCACTTACAACATTAAAAATTTAACGTCCAATGTCAACATCAAACAATCAATCATTTAACAACCAAACTGGATTATCATTGTATATATAACAGATAACGATGTCAGATATCACAGGTGAACTGATACAGGTAATAGCATATATAATAGTGTAATTAACTAACAGCAGCATATTTCAATTGTCGTTTCAATTGAAATCAAATTTAATAAATAAAAGAAAATTAATCGTGAGTGATTGGTCACCTTTCGAGGCTAGAGAAGAAAAGACACGAAAGAGTATCGAATCCAAGCGCGAAGTGAGGCAGGCACGAATTCAATGACGAAAACAAGTACGACGGACCGAAAGTTGATAAAGTGGAAATCAAGGACCAAATCAATCAAAACCGGATTGATGAAGATAAAAGGTATAATTGAAATGATATAAAATTGTATCATGTTTAAATTTTAAACACACCTTAAATTTAATTAAATATGTATTTTCAAAATCATTGGTTTTAAAATAAACACATAAGAAACACATATATTTTCCAAATCATTTCTATTAAAAACAAACCAATATCTGTTACCCAAAATATATACACAGACCATATATATTTACAATATAACAATGTAGCCAAACCATAAATGTAGGCAAGTAAAATATACGTGCAAACAACTTAATATACATAAACCAATATGCAGACAATTATATACATTAAACACATACTTTATAACATGTTGTTGTAACCTGTAAAACACGTATCTCACAAACTATCTACAATATATAACATAAAACTATTTATATATGATATCTTACAAAAATCATCATTCAACCTGAAAATACACATTTTGATGTACAAAGTTGATATGCAGACCGAAAGAATGGCAACTATACTCAATACTTAACAAACGAGACCTATATTCATTTTTTTTAAACAATCTAGAAAACACCTACATAAAGAGACTACGGGTTAGCATATGAGTACACTATAAAGATGGATCTGTACCATACACCACTATTACCTAAAATATATTAAAATATATACGTTACCAAGATCATTTACAAATTATATGTACATGCCGACAAACATATGCAGACTAAAATAATTATGCAGACCCATATAAAATTTCATTTTATATAAACTGATAAAATACAGATATATTATAGATAGCAAAATTTGATATATAATCGATTTATTTATATATAATATTGATGTAAACCCACACAAACAAGTTACTAAAAGTACACATATTTAAAATCAATGCCTTACGACAAACTTACAACAATATGAAAATATAAATTACCTCAAAACCTTGCAATAAAATCATAGAATTTTATATAAATTCTTTGGACACATAGCATATAACTTATGACAGAAGTATTACACCCGAGGATATATATATGCGAGAAGAAAGAAAAATGAAAACCTGACACTATATTTTGTATATAACAAGTATATGCTAAGATATATCTTTATAAGCAACCCACATGAACTAATATATAGATTTGTTATATATTAATACCAGAATATTGACATAAACTTTGTACCCATATTACTGCAACAATAATTACATCAATATATACCTGAAAAGTAAACATAAAGAGAGGGGACGTGCAAGGCGCTGCTGCGATGGTCAGGCTTTGGCACGCTAGAGGGGAGGGAGGCAAACAAAATTCGTTCAAGCTACATGAATTTGTGCACGGATCTGAGGAGATGGGAGGGCGGAGTTCGGTCGGAGGTGGCTCGGTGGAGATAATCTGCGTGGCCACCATGGAAAGGAGGTGAGAGAATGGAGGCCGAATAAAAGAAAGTGGGGAATGGCTTGCGTGAGGGAAGAGGGAGCACGGCCGAAGTTGATGGGGAAGCAGGCGGGATGCGAACTGCTGCCAGAACGGGGTGAAGTAGATGCGGTGAATGGCTGGGAACCTTCGGGTTCAAGGCTGTTGGGGATGGGTTTCGACTGTCTATATTCTTTCATTCCCTTTTTTTCGAACAGAAGAAGAAAATGAAAGGGGAAAGAATGAACAGCAATGAAAACAATTATAACTTGAACCGGTAGGAATAGTAATAGCCAGAAATTTTTTGGGAAATACAAAAAGGCTATTCACTGTTGATGGGAAGATCAATAGCCAGTGACTATTAACTTAAACTGTTTCCATATAAGGACAAAAGAAAAGGCCATACAATTCAATCGCGGAACCGATATGACTGATCGATTTACCGATTTTGTCGTATCCTGAACTCCGAAACACACGAATGAATATACTGTGGAGATCAGCACGACGATACGATCAAAACGGTATACAGATATCAGTGGTACGATTGAATTATAAAATTTAGAATTTTCTACCCGCAGAAAATGCAACAAAAACGCAGAAGAATAAGATCGACGGAGCTAAAGAAGTCCGAATTTGGAAAAACGAAAAATGACGACTTGCTCAGAAGATGGTTTAGAATTTTTCTATATAAAAATATTTAGGTTTCGAAAACGTTTTATTTCACCAATCACTAACTGATTAAATTGAATAAATTTACGTACGAAAATAAACTTCATATTTTCGGATGAAATTTACCAGTTGCTTTGATTAATTAGACGCATTCCAAATATCAAATTTTTATTTCAAAATTTTATCGTTTAAAATTTCACAAAATTTCAACTAATTACGTTATTAAAACAGTTAAAATTTATGGGTCGTTACATTCTCCCCCACTCAAAACTTTTCGTCCCCGAAAAGGAAGAAGGTAGGAGAATAGAAACAACCAGAAAGAAAATAAATTGGAATACAAGTAAAACAATTAATTTAAACCATATAAATTTCAATTTAAATTAATTTATATTTGACAATTTTGGTTAAATCTCTTTGAGTTCACTTAAGTTAAATCAATCTATCTATTTCTACATTCATTATCTTATTATCTAGTCATCCTAAATTAAAAATTTCTAAATCAATCAATTTGTATAATCATTTATTGTACTCATATTTTATTCAACAAATTTAATTTTTATTCCAAATTATTATTAAGTTTATTCTACTTAATATATCTCATTGCATATATTTAAACCATATACATTTCAATTTAAATTAATTTAGATTCAATAATTGGTTTAAATTTAAGGTATTTCCATAAATTGATCTAATTTCAATTTATTAATTCCTTCAAACAAATTTATTTGCCTCATATATTATTCAATTAACTTATTATTCTATTTATTTCAATTAACATTTTATAATTAAAATTTAAGTGTATAACATTTATTATAACCACTCAAATTGTATTTATAAATTCAATTTATATTATATATTATCCAATTACATATTCAACTTCTGAATGATTTAGGTAAGTTGTATTAGAATGCAGTTGAATAATATACAAATAAAATTTTCCCAATTCAATTATTCGAGTTTAAATATTTATTCCAAATTTTGGTTTTATTTATAATTAAAATCATCCTTTAACAAAATTTAAGAATTAAATTTCCGATTAACCTTAAACAATTTAGAGATATATATATAATATATTTGTATCAAATCAAATTAAATTTTAAAATAAGATACCCATATATATATATATATAAATCAAATTATACTGAAGAAATTCAAATCAAAATATTTTTCAAAACAAAAACCGTAGCAAAGCTATAGAATAGTATCTCCGCTTCGAAACTCGAAAATGAATGTCGATGATGCGGCCGCCATCACCGAAATTATTTTCCAGCGACAAAGAGAAGAGCATTGATTAAACATCTAAAATTTCTTTGGAATGATTTATATTTGAAAATATTTTAAATACTATACACTTTAAAGCTTTCAAATCAAAGTTTGAAATCACCGGAAATTTAAATTCTCAGTTTCTTGATTTAAATTCATTACAATTTTCAAATAAATTATAAACCATGTTTTTATTTCAATTAATTATATATGAGACAAAAGCCAATGGTTTAGGTGACATATTTAAAATCCAATATTATTTATTAACAAACAATTCAATTAACTATCAAAGTTTAGAAAATCATACTTATATATACAATATAATTATTCAAAATTTATTTCATTTACCAAATTTAAAAAAAATAATATTGTGTCAGTTTGCTCTGTTCATGCGTTTTGGAAATTCTATCGATAGCGTTGATCAAACGAATCGATCGAAAACCCAAATCAACAATAACAACTCAAACAACACAATATCTAAAACATTTAAATATAGATTTACAAATACCCTATACAAGAATAAATTTTCAAAGCAAGGACAGAGATTTAAATTTGATTAATTCAATCAAAGAAAATTTTGATTTGAGAATAAGTTGGAACGAAAGATAAGATGATTATTTAACCGAATAAGGAAACAGATAATCTTATATAAATCGCGGGCAACCTTAACTGGGTCAACCGTGACTTCATAAATAAGATCAATGCAGAATTCCGAGGCAAATCTACATTCGATCTCAAGAAATAGAATTCAGACATAGCAGGAGATAGATAGCATCGTAAACCGATGATATAGAAATCTCCGGTAAATCAATGCCTATTGTAAAGGAGTTTCACCCATTTATAAAATTTCGAAGATTGGCGAGACCGCCGATCCATTATAAAGATCATTCAAAGTGGAGTTATGGGATGCTTCAGAATTGGAAGAAGACGAATGGTGAGGGACACGAATAAAATTTGGAACCGCAGGGAACATTCCAAAATTCAAAGGAATCGAGTCAAAAGGAAGAGATTGAAACCCGAATGAGAGTGATTCTGTAAATACATTTACACTATTTGCTAACTTTTGCCTAGAGCTACCTAAGCTCTGATACCAACTGTAACGACCTGCTATTTTGGACTATTCGCATCCGCACATGTCGGACTTGAATAATTCAAAATACCGAATTGTTAATTTAAATTTGGAAAAACTGAACATATACAGTAAATAAATAATCACAGATCACAAACACAGAGTAATAAATGCAGCGGAAACAAAAGATAGTAGTTCATGAAGCAACTATATACATATCAGAGTAAAATAAGGTACTACAGATGTCTTGAATACAATAATCAAATACAATATCAGAATACATCACTGGAATCAACTGAATATCTGAAAGCTGGATAGATAGTTGGATCTCCAAGCGAAGCTCCAACTCCAAAGGTGAGTCTCGAATACTGGTACACTCAGTCTGACCTGAGCGTAAAGCAAAACACAAAACACTCGAGTCAGGATTAACATTCTTATATCAATAAATCCAACTCAAGTGAAATAGCAATTGAAATACAAGTAACTCAAAGGATGTTTGGAATAACCATCCTTTAAGGATCCGTTAAACTATCTACTATGTAGTAGTGTACGATAAGTAGATAATGCCTATCAGTAATATAAGATATCAAAATAGTGTTAAGGCGTTACCATTATCCCCCTTAACACATTTTATATAAGCGTTATAGTCTATACAACACTATAAACTCCACCGTAAACTAGTGGGATATCAGGGAGTACTCCATAGGTATAACACAAAACAAATCGTAGTGGTCGCGTATATAGGGATACAAGTATGACAAGGCACATGAAGCAATACCCAAGGTAGTGAAACTACCGTTTGCCTGATCCGGACTGGTGAGAACGCATCGCCGCAGCGATCGCAACACCGCGAAACAACACTCCCAAATCAAGGGTGCACCAATCGATAACAAGTAATGAGTAGTTTTCGAAGAAGTGTGTTCGCTCGAGGTAGCTGACCCCATTTGGCCCGGCCCGGCTCCTGTTTTAGTCATTTCCAATTTGACACAAGTGTCAAGGCTATCCATTATCGTTCTCTTTCTTCAGTCATCACGTACATCATTTCAACCACTTTATTCTGGATCACACTCCGCGTATAGTTATTAAAGTGGTTTTCGGTTTAGACAGTGAGTATGTCCCTAATCGATTCCGGTCTCTTTAATAACTTTCGTGATTATTACACCGATTGGTCGTTTATTTATTTCAAAATAGAATCAATTTCAATTTCAATTTCAATTAGAATTTATAAATCAACATTTCATTTGTCTTTCTAAATTAATTTCCATAATTTACGTTTCAAAACTTCCACATTCATAATTTCAAAATCTTATAATTCCATTTCAATTTCTATTTAAAACAATTCAAATATTGATTCAATTTCGTATATAAGGTTCATTCCGAAATCATTTAAATTAATTTAATTTAACATTCAAATCAATTTAACTTCATTGATCGATTTCATTAAATTTCCGTTAAGTTAATTTATCATTCAAGACAAATTCTATTTAATTTCCAATTCATTAAATCAATTACTTAAGTTCAACTTCATTGTATCAAACCTACAAATTGCATTAAATTAAATTCATCAAATCAAATTCTTTACATTTCAAGTCTTACATTAATTTCAATAAAACACATTTTATTTCTTGTTAAAGAAAATTCAATTTCACTTATTTATTTAGTTAGTTACAAATTTCAAAACTCAATTAATAAAGAAACTTAATTTCACTTATTCAAGAAGTTCAATTTTACTTATCAAAGAATTCTATTTTATTTAATTATTAAATAATTTCAAAACTTAATTATTAATAATTTCAAAACTTAATTATTAATAATTCCAAATTTAATTATTAAATAATTTATTTTAAAACAACGTTCATCCATCATCTACTATGTTAATATTTTGATTCAGATTATTAAATATTAACATTTCCTTTCATTAAAATTCAAATTCCAACTTCGTTTCAAAACCATATTATTTATTCAAATAAAACCTTCATTTTATTTTTAAAACAAATTATTGACCAATCGGTTTTTATTTAATTCTCTATCCTAGGTCAAAATTTAATTTGGGTATTTATCATTTCAACCCGATTCCATTTCAATTCAAAAATCAAAGCATAACAAAGGGAACTTGCAGTGTGATAACTGGGATGGTGTCAAAGTAAATAAACAAGCAATAACAACAATCAATAACAATCCAATAATTAATTCAAATAATCCCGAAATAATCGTATTAATTCACATTGTTGTTTGTGCAAATTAATATAATTATTTCTAGAATCTACACTATCATTTCATGTAGATTAAAGATTATTGCACTAATATTTTATGCGGTTCTTCACTTGGTATCTATTATTCAATTCATACTACATCAATTTATACAACATACATTCAAATGGTTCAAGGTGTAATTAACCATATTACTACGTGTCAAGTAATTAAACATTTAAAGGGGTCATATTATGCAAATGTCATCAAATCAAATTTAACACATATATCAAATCTAACTATCCTACGTCAATTTCAAATTATTTATCACTTACAACATTAAAAATTTAACGTCCAATGTCAACATCAAACAATCAATCATTTAACAACCAAACTGGATTATCATTGTATATATAACAGATAATGGTGTCAGATATCACAGGTGAACTGATACAGGTAATAGCATATATAATAGTGTAATTAACTAACAGCAGCATATTTCAATTGTCGTTTCAATTGAAATCAAATTTAATAAATAAAAGAACATTAATCGTGAGTGATTGCTCACCTCTCGAGGCTAGAGAAGAAAAGACACGAACGGGTATCGAATCCAAGCGCGAAGTGAGGTAGGCACGAATTCAATGACGAAAACAAGTACGATGGACCGAAAGCTGATAAAGTGGAAATCAAGGACCAAATCAATCAGAACCGGATTGATGAAGATAAAAGGTATAATTGAAATGATATAAAATTGTATCATGTTTAAATTTTAAACACACATTAAATTTAATTAAATATGTATTTTCAAAATCATTGGTTTTAAAATAAACACATAAGAAACACATATGTTTTCCAAATCATTTCTATTAAAAACAAACCAATATCTGTTACCCAAAATATATACACAGACCATATATATTTACAATATAAAAATGTAGCCAAACCATAAATGTAGGCAAGTAAAATATACGTGCAAACAACTTAATATACATAAACCAATATGCAGACAATTATATACATTAAACACATACTTTATAACATGTTGTTGTAACCTGTAAAACACGTATCTCACAAACTATCTACAATATATAACATAAAACTATTTATATATGATATCTTACAAAAATCATCATTCAACCTGAAAATACACATTTTGATGTACAAAGTCGATATGCAGACCGAAAGAATGGCAACTATACTCAATACTTAACAAACGAGACCTATATTCATTTTTTTTAAACAATCTAGAAAACACCTGCATAAAGAGACTACGGGTTGGCATATGAGTACACTATAAAGATGGATCTGTACCATACACCACTATTACCCAAAATATATTAAAATATATACGTTACCAAGACCATTTACAAATTATATGTACATGCCGACAAACATATGCAGACTAAAATAATTATGCAGACCCATATAAAATTTCATTTTATATAAACTGATAAAATACAGATATATTATAGATAGCAAAATTTGATATACAATCGATTTATTTATATATAATACTGATGTAAACTCATACAAACAAGTTACTAAAAGTACACATATTTAAAATCAATGCCTTACGACAAACTTACAACAATATGAAAATATAAATTACCTCAAAACCTTGCAATAAAATCATAGATTTTTATATAAATTCTTTGGACACATAGCATATAACTTATGACAGAAGTATTACACCCGAGGATATATATATGCGAGAAGAAAGAAAAATGAAAACCTGACACTATATTTTGTATATAACAAGTATATGCTAAGATATATCTTTATAAGCAACCCACATGAACTAATATATAGATTTGTTATATATTAATACCAGAATACTGACATAAACTTTGTACCCATATTACTGCAACAATAATTACATCAATATATACCTGAAAAGTAAACATAAAGAGAGGGGACGTACAAGGCGCTGCTGCGATGGTCAGGCTTTGGCACGCTAAAAGGGAGGGAGGCAAACAAAATTGTTCAAGCTACATGAATTTGTGCACGGATCTGAGGAGATGGGAGGGCGGAGTTCGGTCGGAGGTGGCTCGGTGGAGATAATTTGCATGGCCACCATGGAAAGAAGGTGAGAGAATGGAGGCCGAATAAAAGAAAGTGGGGAATGGCTTGCGTGAGGGAAGAGGGAGCATAGCCGAAGTTGATGGGGAAGCAGGCGGGATGCGAACTGCTGCCAGAACGGGGTGAAGTAGATGCGGTGAATGGTACGGAACCTTCAGGTTCAAGGCTGCTGGGGATGGGTTTCGAATGTCTATATTCTTTCATTCCCTTTTTTTCGAACAGAAGAAGAAAATGAAAGGGGAAAGAATGAACAACAATGAAAACAATTATAACTTGAACCGGTAGGAATAGTAATAGCCAGAAAATTTTTGGGAAATACAAAAAGGCTATTCACTGTTGATTGGAAGATCAATAGCCAGTGACTATTAACTTAAACTGTTGCCATATAAGGACAAAAGAAAAGGCCATACAATTCAAACGCGGAACCGATATGACTGATCGGTTTACCGATTTTGTCGTATCCCGAACTCCGAAATACACGAATGAATATACTGTGGAGATCAGCACGACGATACGATCAAAACGGTATACAAATATCAGTGGTACAATTGAATTATAAAATTTCGAATTTTCTACCCGCGGAAAATGCAACAAAAACGCAGAAGAATAAGATCGACGGAGCTAAAGATGTCCGAATTTGGAAAAACGAAAAATGACTTCTTGCTTAGAAGATGGTTTAGAATTTTTCTATATAAAAATATTTAGGTTTCGAAAACGTTTTATTTCACCAATTACTAACTGATTAAATTGAATAAATTTACGCACGAAAATAAACTTCATATTTTCGGATGAAAATTTACCAGTTGCTATGATTAATTAGACGCATTCCAAATATCAAATTTTTATTTCAAAATTTTATCGTTTAAAATTTCACAAAATTTCAACTAATTACGTTATTAAAACAGTTAAAATTTACGGGTCGTTACAGATTTCCCCGTTTCCCTCCTTCAGCCTCTATGTTCCCCATCAACTACTTTACCTACGGTCGTCCTCCTCCGTACCACGTTCTTCATTTTAGGACGCCGACTTTGTTTCCCGAGGTAAGATCTAATCTTTCTCCCTCTTCACCTGATTTTATTTCCTTTGATTTTCCCGTTTCCTTCCTTCGGCCTTTATGCTCGCCTTCACCAACTATACCTACGTTCTTCCTCCTTCGTACCACGTTCCTGATTTTAGGAACAATATGGACTCAGTTTCCCTCATTTTAGACCTAATTTGTACTCCTTCCTCTTAATGCTCCTCTTTCAACTGTTCTCTTCAACCTATATTATTACCCATTACGTTAATCGTTTTCCACCTAAAAAAGGGATCAACTTTTACACAGTCCCACTGCGGACTGTTATGCTACTCTAAATGTGTTTCTATATGTTAACCCCAGTATTTTAGGCAGAAAATAACAATTCTGACTCCTTCACCCTCTTCCATTTCCGCCTCCGTCAATTGCAGCAACGTCTATTTCCACCTATGTATATAAATATGCACTTGCCACGATATTTGTTCATACTAACTCATATTTCCACAATTTTATGGAGCAGCAACAGAGGGAACGACGACGAGCTACTCAACGCGCACAGCGTCAGCAAGCTAGACACGCAGCCATTGGAAGTAGGAGGGCAGGCAGGGCTGGAAACCATCAGCTACAAAATTCGTCCGGTAAATTTCGCCTCCTCTCATCCTCTGATGTCTACCAGTTTCATGTACATGTTTTATTTTACAACTGTATAATTCACATGTATACACGACTGTTGGATTTCAAGTTCTAACATACTTTTACACAGTTAGGTTATTCAAAGTGATTCAACTGCGTTGGTTTTCCACACTAATTGCTGTATGTCTATAGTAAATAACTGCAAAGCGGATTTTTTTTGTAAACTTAAATTAACATTATAAATATACATACAAATCATATTAAAAAAATAAATAAACATGTACAAAACAAAAATATATTCTGCATTAGCAAGTATTTATGAAGTTTGTTCTGTGTTCAGTTTCATTTCTAACATATATTACCTTTCAACTGCATAAATATCCTATTTGAATTTCACGCACATCAATGTTTTGAAAATATGAAGTCTAAGTATATATACCGTTCAATATTTAAAGAAAGCGTTTTGAAAATATATATTATCAAGTTAGCAACAACAGTTTTGAGAAATAAATATTTTGAACAATAATAAGTTGTCTGCACTTCTAATAAATATATATGCAGTATGTGATTCATATATATAGTTGATTTGAGAACTGTATATAATTCAGATTTATACTACTCAAACTTTGAGTTCACAGCTCTTAACCATTTTTGTACACGCCTAAACTGCAACTGTAAATGCTAGATTGAGGTTTAACTTGAAACCTTACTAATTTGCATATATTTCTACAGACGTCACGCTGTTAATCACACAAACTAACTTAAATGAGAAGTTATCAGTACTTCTACAGTGGAAAAAAATGCAAAAAACAATAATTGATGTGTTTTTTATGTTGTTCACGGTGTTACTTCATTTCGTATACTGTTTTATTTCACTTTCTATATCATCTTTTGCACTGTTTTATTCTACATATTGTTACATTAAATTTTTCTTATTGTTGTTTCCAAAGTTTTTGCTGTATGTGTATATTAAATAACTGCAAAGTAATTTTTTTTAAACTTAAATTAAAATTATAAACATACATAAAAAATCATATTAAAAAATAAATAAACATGTACAGAACATAAATATATTGTGCAGTAACATATATTTATGAAGTTTCTTTTGTGTTCAGTTTCCTTTCTAACATCTATTACCTTTCAACTGCACAAATATCGTATTTAATTTCACGCACTTCAATGTTTTTAAAATATGAAGTTTAATTATATATACCGTTAAATATTTACATTAAGCGTTTTGAAAAACATATATTTTGAACTTACCAACAACAGTTTTGAGAAATATATACTTTGAACAATATATATACTGCACAAATTTTGGTAGCATGAAGTTTTATACGCTTTTAGTGCACAAGCTTCAACTATATTATGCTTTCAAATTGAACACATTTCTGCAAACACACTAACTTTTGAATATGTTAGCTTTCACGCTATATTAACTGCGTACAGGTTTATCTATATATTTGTGTATATTAAATAACTGCAAAGTAGATTTTTTTTAAAACTTAAATTAAAATTACAAATATACATAAAAATCATATTAAAAAATAAATAAACATGTACAAAACATGAATATATTATGAAGTAAAATATATTTATGAAGTTTCTTCTGTGTTCAGTTTCCTTTCTAACATATATTGCCCGCAGGTGCGGCGTAGTGGAAAGAAGGCTTGGGTTCTGCTAAAAAGACCCAGTTTCGATTCCTACCATGCGCTTCCCTATCCTATATAAATTTACCCGAGGGTATGGGGGCTTGGATCAGCGGACGGCTTTACTATACTCTCCTCAGGAGTTTACCGGCCCGCCGGGTTCTCCTGGGTTTTCAAAATAAATAAATAAATAAATATATATATACATATATATATATATATTGCCTTTCAAGTGCACAAATATCCTATTTAAATTTCACGCGCTTCAATGTTTTTAAAATACGAAGTTTAATTATATATACTGTTAAATAATTAAAGTAAGCGTTTTGGAAAACATATATTTTGAAGTTAACAACATCAGTTTTCAGAAATATATATTTTTAACAATATACATACTGCACAAATTTTGGCAGAATAAAGTTTTATACGCTTTTACTACACAAACTTCAACAATATTATGCTTTCAAATTGAACACATTTCTGAAAACACGCTAACTTTTGAATATGTTACCTTTCATGCTATATTAACTACATACAGGTTTTTTCTATATATTTTGTGCATAGTTTTATATGGGCACACATAGCTTTAACTATAAATAAGTGCCGGATACATACCAGATTTTAATATGACAGAGTAGAACATATGCATGTGTCATTAAATTGGTTCCACTTGAATAAACTTTTGGGTATGTCAGGCTTTTATTAGTTCGAACATATCAGTTTTTTAAATATATGGTTTGCAGTATTTGAGTTCATGTTTAAGCAGACATAAATATGTACATGGATTCAAAGGTAATAATTTTCAAGGTTCTATACGAGTCAGTTTCTAACGGTTGCAAATCTATAAATTTTGAAAGTAGAGGATTAGGATAAGTTAGTTTTAAATAACTGCATTCAATTTTGAAGGTACCAAGAACAATTTTGAAATATATATATTCTGAAAAATGTACATACACGAGTTTTGGGTTTACACATCTTAAGAAATTTTACAAATTTAACCTTTTGAACCAAACATATTCTTATGTTACCAACAATAGTTTGCCCTTTCCAAATTTACCTCCTACGCGTCATGTATCTTTGTTTCAAATTTTAGGTTCTCGATGGAGTGAACTAAATTAATTTCTATGTTGTATCTATGTTAAAATTTCTGTTTGTTACAATGGATATGTAATTTCTTTGTTTTCCCACTGTTGGCTATGTGTTTTTACTTTTTTCCCACAGCAGGTTGTAACACATTTACATATTTCAATAATGGTAAGATTTATATTTGTGACAAATGAATTGGAAATTTCATCACATTGCATAAACTTAACTGTTCGATAATCAATGGATATGGAGATAAGTTGTTTGATTTATAACAGTTAACTGTTCGGTAATCAATGGATAACAAAAAAACATAACTGGGTAAGCGTGTTACAATGGTTAAATGCATGCATCAAACACAGTTTCAACTCACCAAGTAGTATAAACTGTACAGTTCAAAAAGTTTATGCACTACAGCAGCCTACAAGCATTTATGAAATAGATAGTACTTCCTACTATCACTCAGAATTTGTGTGACAGTACTTACCTATTCCGTATTGAATACTACTACTGCATTAACTTTTTACACCGCAAAAGCTTTCACACGCTGTACCTATTGTACACTTTCTGCCAAAAATTACAAAGTAGTCAACCTTTTCATTTGTTTTATACCATCCTTTTCATTTTCGTTCTGCACTTCACTCGACTACATCTGTTACGTGTTATGCTCTCCATCACTTTTGTCAAACTATAACTATGCAAGGCACATTTTGGCAAAACGAGGTATATTTGAACTTCATCTCTAATATTTGATAACTATATATTCTCTTTAAAAACTAAACAATCCTAAAGTTATCCTCCAATACCATAGATTACTCAACATAGACCTTAGCAAAGAAAATGTCTCTACATGTTCTTAGGATACTTCTGATGTTCCAATATTTTCATGTGACATCACTGCTGCTTCCATTACAGTCTTTACTGCTACCCTAGCAAGGTTTGGTTTCAAGCATGGTTTTTAGTTGTAATCAGATATTTTTAATCATGGTCTTAACATAATAATAAGACTTGAAGCTTTACAATTCCTTTCAAATAGAAATAACTCTTTTAAGAAGATCGAGCTATAAGCATAATATAATATAATATCGTATAATACAGTATATGAACTTTTGAAGTTATATATAAGGAAGAAAATAAAAGGCTTGGCTAATCCACAATTTATGTTTTATATATTAGTGAAAGTTGTTAGAGTACAAAATATGTTTCACCTGTGTTTTCTGCATTTGTGATTCGATCATAGGTGACCATATGTATGATCACAAACCAGATAGTTATGGTGTACTTTTGTTTTAATAATTGCCTTAACCTATTAATTTTGTTTAAGTGGTGTATTAGCTCCATTAAGATATGTAAGGTTGATTTGATTACTTTTAATCACTGAAAGATATTTTCAGTTATGAACATTTAATGCTATTTATATCTAATTTTGTAGGTGTTTACATATCTAATTTTGTAGGTGTTTACAAATTTCAGTTTGATCTACCTAAATTTTTGATGATATATTTAAAAATACAAACAATGTAGATTTGAAAGTCAACCACAACAACATAAATTTTAATTATATATTTACAAATACAACAACAAAGGAGTGTAATTATTACACTGTTTATATTTATTACATAGTTAAAACTAAAGAAGAAGAAGAAGTTTATATTTATTACACTGTGTGTGTGTATTATTAAGGTCATTTATATTCACTTTGCTAATACTATAGTGATTTCTTCTGTAGTGATTTCTTCTATATTTATCATTCATACTCATTTGGATACTAAAATTCTTACTAGATTGCAAGCATGACAGAAAGCCATTCCAAGTATGCTCGCACAAACGAATGGACAATAGTCACCAGGTAACTTATTTTATATGTTTTGTTTCAATATTTTTTTATTTCCTTCAATTACCATAATCTGAACATAGTAATTATTATTGCCAAATGTTACTCTTCTAGCACATAATTATCATATAAATAACCATAGACTTCAAGTGATGCAATCGTTTTCCATCTCAAAGAATAGTTAATCCAAGGGTGCACATATAGAAAATGTATCAACAGATATTAAGTATACTTATTGATAGAATATATTTTACATATATTCTAGGCGTTAGAATATTTCTTGCATTTATTCCCTGATCTGACGATATCTTTATTTGGTTAGTATTTATTTAGTTACCTTTATTTTAGCAAATCAGTTGGCTAATTTGTAGCCTCTTTATTTGGTTAGTATTTATTTAGTTACCTTTGTTTTAGCAAATCAGTTGGCTAATTTGTAGCCTATCTTGACTCTTGTAACCATATATATTATTGGACGTTGAATACAATGGGCAGGCAATTGATTTCTAAATTGATTTATATCATGGTATCAGAGCCTCTTACGATCCTATTCTCCTTACCCTAGCCTCACCTATCTTCTTCTCCATTCTTATTCTTCTATCTTTAATTCTTTTCCATGACAGACTCATCCAAGTTTCACCCTGCACTCAACATCACTAATGTTAAATCTCTTATTCCCGTAACATTAGACAATGAGCAAGCCATGTATCATTCTTGGGCTACTATGTTTACCAATCTTGCTAGGGTTCATGATCTTTACGATCACTTGGTTCCACCAACGGAGGAGAAGGCTATGGCTGCCTATACCCAGGCTAAGTCCGCTGATCCGGCTCTTTGGAGGCGTTTGGATGCCGTTATCTTGCAATGGATTTACAGCACCATTTCTTCCGATCTTCTCCTCGCTATCCTCAGACGTAATGACACGGCAGAAGGGGCATGGAACCGTCTTGAAGCTCTTTTTCAGGACAACAAAGCCTCTCGGGCTACCCATCTCGAGGAGGACTTTATGAACGCTGCTTTTGATGCTTTCAACTCGATCGACAATTATTGTAATTATCTACAATCTCTGGCGGACAGGTTGGTTGATGTTGATGCTCCGGTGACAAATGGTCGTCTGGTTTTACGTCTCACCGGGTCCTTACCAGAGGCGTATAGTGGTACGGTGGACTTATACAAAATCAAGAGCCTTTGCCATCCTTTGAGAGTTGTCGTTCAAGGTTGAAAATGGCTGAGCGTACTATCAAGGCTCGTCAAGCTCGTGAAACTGGTGGTTCTGGGAGTCGGTCCGGTGGTGCTGCCATGGTTGCCACTAATTCATCTGCAAGCAACAAGCGTAACAACAATAATAAAGGGAGGAACAATTCGAAAAACAATGGGAAGAAAAAGGCCCACCAAAGTACTAATGGATCCAGTCCTAGTCAGCCGCCATATCAGCAGCACCAGTGGCAGCCACGTCAGCAGCCCCCACCGCCACAATGGCAGCAGATGTGGCAGCCTGGTTGGGGAGGGTGGACAATTCCTCCTTGCCCATTTCCCGCATACTCTTGGCAGCCAAGGCCCAATCCAGCGGCCCAACGTCCCTCCTCTTCTGGGTCAGGCTTACTTGGGTCCAGACCTCAAGCTTTCAATGCCGTTGCTCCTCCTGCTCCTAGCTACATGCCCACCGACATTGAGGCCGCTATGCATGCTCTTTCGTTCTCTCAACCAGATGGGAACTACTACATGGATACCGGTGCTACATCTCACATGACGGCGGATTCATGTATTCTCTCTTCTTATTTCAATTCAAGCAATAAGCATCATAACATTGTTGTTGGTAGTGGTCATTTAATTCCAATTATTGGTCACGGTCGCACTACATTGCCTCCACCTTATCCACCATTTAATCTAAACAACGTGTTACATGCTCCCAGGCTCATTAAAAATCTGGTCTCTGTTCGTAAATTTACCACAGATAATAGGGTTTCGATCTCTTTTGACCCTTTTGGTTTCTCTGTTAATGACTTACATACGGGGAACAGACTAATGAGATGTGATAGCACTAAGGGCTTATGTCCACTTTTCTCCAACTCTCAAGCCATTTCTTCCAACAATCATTCTGCTTTTACTGCTTTGCCTTCGAATATTTGGCACAATCGTTTAGGTCATCCTGGCGATGCTATTCTTAAGTCTCTTTGTAGTAAAACGTTTGTTGATTGTAATAAGGCTTGTAAAACTTTTTGTTCTTCTTGTCCTCTTGGGAAACATTCTAAGCTACCTTTTTATGATTCAGTGTCATGTACTTTTCTTCCGTTTGATATTATTCATAGTGATCTTTGGACTTCTCCTATTGTTAGTACTTCCGGCCATTGTTATTATGTTCTTTTTCTTGATGACTATAGCAAATTTTTGTGGACTTTTCCTATTGCAAAAAAATCTCAGGTCAAACAACTTTTCTTAGTGTTTCATGCTTTAGTCAAGACACAATTTTAACGTAATATTAAGACTTTTCAGTGTGACAATGGTACAGAATACATTTATGGCACTTTTAAGGATTTTTTTGAGCAACATGGCATGCTTTTCAGTCTCTCATGTCCTCATACATCTCCTCAAAACGGGAAGGCCGAAAGACACATAAAATCCATAAATAATATCATCCGGACTATTCTTGCTCATGCATCTATGCCACTCTCCTTTTGGCATCATGCTCTCTCCATGGCTACATATCTTCTCAATATCCTTCCTTCCAAGGTATTGAATTACCAATCTCCCGCTCGAATCCTCTATCAAAGTGATCCGGATTATTCGGGTTTGCGTGTTTTTGGTTGCTTATGTTTCCCATTATTCCCCTCTTATACTATTCATAAATTACAAGAAAGGTCGACTCCTTGTGCTTATTTAGGTCTGACACCTAATCATCGTGGCTCCAAATGCTATGACATGTCTAGTGGTAAAATCATAATTTGTCGTCATGTTCGTTTTGTTGAAACAGAATTTCCATTCTCCAAACTCCACAAAACAAAACCTTCGAATTATGATTTTTTGAGTGACAATATTAATCCTCAATTAATACATCATTTATCTCAAAATACCACACCACAAAATATGCAGCTTGACCCAACAACGCAGCCTAATGACTCGTCCTCTCTTCCTCAATCTGGGCCACAATCTCACACAGGCCCAGATTCCACACCTCCCACTGCTGCTCACACTCGGTCCTCTATTTCCTCCTTTGGCCCATCCTCTCTTCCCCACAGCCCAACCCCGTCTATGAGCTCCCCCACTTTGACCATTCCTCGCACCACCCCTAGGCCTCCCAACCCCATTTCAACCCGCATGACCACTCGTGCATCAAATGGCATTTTTAAACCCAACCCCAAATACTCTTCTAATTACCACACTACCACCACTACAGATATTTCTCCTGTTCCGAAAAATCCTGTTAGTGCGCTTAGTGACCATAATTGGAAAAGTGCAATGTTGGATGAATTTAATGCTTTAATTGACAATAAGACTTGGGAATTAGTACCTAGGCCGCCTAATGTTAATGTTATTCGGTCTATGTAGATTTTTCGTCATAAACATAAATCTGACGGTTCTTTTGAGCGTTATAAAGCTCGTCTTGTAGGTGATGGAAATACACAGCAGCAGGGCGTTGATTGTGATGAAACGTTTAGCCCCGTGGTTAAACCGGTCACCATTAGAGCGGTTCTCAGCATTGCTCTTTCTAAATCTTGGCTCATTCATCAAATGGATGTCAAGAATGCTTTCTTGCATGGTCATCTCAATGAAGCAGTTTATATGCATCAACCCATGGGTTTTCGTAACAAAAATTATCCGGATCATGTTTGCCTTTTGAAGAAATCTTTGTACGGATTAAAACAGGCTCCTCGAGCTTGGTACCAAAGATTTGCTGATTTTGTTGCTACCATTGGGTTCTCTCACAGTACGTCGGATCACTCTTTATTCATCTACAAGAATGGTTCTGATATTGCTTATATTATGTTATATGTGGATGACATTATACTTACAGCTTCTTCTGATCATCTTCGTAAGTATATTATGACTCTCTTAGCTTCTGAATTTGCTATGAAGGATCTAGGTCCTATGAGTTTCTTTTTGGGTATTGCTGTCACTCATCATGCCCATGGTCTTTTCTTATCTCAGACACAGTATGCTGCAAAAATTATTGAACGTGCCAGAATGTCTAACTGTAGTTCATGTCCTACTCCTGTTGACACTAAGTCCAAACTAAGTGCCACCGCAGACACTCCTTATGATGATCTGACTAAGTATTGTAGTCTTGCAGGTGCTCTTCAGTATCTTACATTCACTCGGCCAGACATTTCCTATGCCGTGCAGCAGATTTGCCTTCATATGCATGCCCCGACTAATGAGCATATGAAAGCTCTTAAGCGTATTATACGCTATCTCCAGGGTACCCTTTCTTTTGGTCTCCACTTGTACAAATCCAATATTAATCGTTATCTCATATACAGATGCAGATTGGGGTGGTTGTCCTGACACACGTCGTTCTACCTCTGGTTATTGTGTATTCCTCGGAGATAATTTGATTTCTTGGTCTTCGAAACGACAACCTACTCTTTCCCGTAATAGTGCTGAGGCGGAGTACAGGGGTGTTGCTAATGTTGTTTCTGATTCGTGCTGGATCAGAAATTTGCTTCTAGAGTTGCATTGTCCTATTCAAAAGGCTACTCTATTTTATTGTGACAATGTGAGTGCTATATACTTATCCAGCAATCCTGTTCAGCATCAACGCACTAAACACATTGAGATGGATATTCATTTCGTCCGTGAGAAAGTAGCTCATGGCGAAGTGCGTGTGCTTCATGTACCGTCCCGTTACCAAATTGCTGATATTTTTACAAAAGGGCTTCCGCGCATATTATTTAATGATTTCAGGGATAGTCTAAGCATACGAGAACCTCCCGCTTCGACTGAGGGGGTGTGATAGAATATATTTTACATATATTCTAGGCGTTAGAATATTTCTTGCATTTATTCCCTGATCTGACGATATCTTTATTTGGTTAGTATTTATTTAGTTACATTTGTTTTAGCAAATCAGTTGGCTAATTTGTAGCCTCTTTATTTGGTTAATATTTATTTAGTTACCTTTGTTTTAGCAAATCAGTTGGCTAATTTGTAGCCTATCTTGACTCTTATAACCATATATATTATTGGACGTTGAATACAATGGGCAGGCAATTGATTTCTAAATTGATTTCTATCACTTATGGTATGGTTTTTTTATTTAATGCAACTATATATGACACCATTTGTGTGATCCATATTCAATAGTTTGTAATCACGGAATTAATAGGATAAATCAAAGAGATTTGTTGCTTAGAAGAGAGACAAGTTCTCCAAAATATACTTTGCATACTTCAGCTCAAACTCCTATATAATGTAAATTTGGATGCTTCAGCTCAAACTCCCTGTGGCTAATACTTTGCATACCCCAGTTCTTGCTTTAGTTTTGTTTGTGCAGGCTCCACAACAAGTTGTTTCAGTTCTGTTTGTGCAGGCTTCACACTTAGTCATTTCATCTCAGCACATTCCTTTTTCATGCTATAAGTGGCACAAAGCACCCCATGCCAATGACCCATACATAACTGTAAACTCTGTTCAATCAATATTGCAACTATAAATTCAAATTTTACTAACACAGTATATATATACTTTGATCAGTTCTCTCACACAACTTTACCCTTTGAAAACCAACTATGCATAATAATTATACAACTACTTCCTAGAATCATTCTAAACATTTTCATATTATAAGTACTCTAATAATATATTTACTTCCTTTTCTAAACAATTAATGTCCTTCCTTTATGTTATTCAAATCTATACTCTATGCTATTCAACTCTATACTCTATGCTATTCAGCTCTGTACTTGGTAATGAGCATCCAAAGTTCTACATGTATTACAGATATCAATGCGTCAAGAGTTTGGATCAACGGTGCATAGTGGGCCTTCTTCAAATTTTGAAAGAGAGAGTTGGTGTGATTGGGCAGCTATCGCTAATGATGCTTCAGGATATTCACAAATGATAAAGATAAATAGAAACTGCGATGGCTTTTGAATTTGAAAGGAGATGAAATTTTGTATATCAATTGCATTTGAAGAGTTATAGTCTGAATAAAAAGCTAATTTATCCGGTGCTTTAGTGTTGTTGTCATCCATGTGAATGTACTATAACTATACCGTGCACAATTCTTTATGGAGATGTGGCAAGTAGATCGGGTTTTATATATTTTTTGTTATCCTATTTACTGTACTTAGGTTTTGACATCCCTCTTCTAAATACGAGTACATATGCACGCCCAGGTGGGCCTGCATTTAACCACAATGTGCATGCATTTTTATTTGTACTTGTGGAAGTAGATTTGATAGTAGCATCCCCACATTTGAACGCCGCCTAGGCAGAAACCGCTATTTTTTTGTTCTGACTGCAATAACTTCTTCATACTAACTCGGAATTAGGCAAAACTTCGACCGATGAATTCCTACCTAAATTACAGACAATATGGTACACTCGGATACTTCATCTTGCGAACGCACACTATAGTTCTCCAAGGGGACTGATAGTTTACTTAGAAAATGACATGGCACAACATCCTCATATTTGAACTCCGCCTAGTGCAGAAGCCGCTATTTTTTTTATTCAGACTGCTATTCTTTCTTCATACTAACTTGGAATCCGGCGAGACTTCGACAGATTAACTCCCACCTAAATTACGGACAATATGGAACACTCGGATACTTCATCTTATGAACGCACACTGTAGTTCTCCATGGGACTGACAGTTGTACTTGGAAAATAACAGGCTAACACATCCCCATATTTCAATTCCGCCTAGTGCAGAAACCGCTATTTTTTTTGTTTAGACTGCAATAACTTCTTCATACTAACTCGGAATTAGGCGATACTTCGACCGATGAACTCCCACCTAAATTACGGACAATACGGTATAGTTAGATACTTCATCCTGTGAATGCACATTGTAGTTCTCCATGGGGACTGACAATTGTACTTAGAAAATAACAGGCTACCACATCACCGTATTTGAACTCCGCCTAGTGCAGAAGCTGCTAATTTTTTTATTCAAACTGCTATATTTTCTTCATACTAACTCGGAATCCGGCGAGACTTCAACATATTAACTCCCACCTAAATTACGGACAATATGGAACACTCGGATATTTCATCTTCTGAACGCACACTGTAGTTCTCCATGGGAACTGACAGTTGCACTTAGAAAATAACAGGCTACCACTTCCCCATATTTGAACTCCGCCTAGTGCAGAAGCCGCTATTTTTTTCGTTCAAACTGCAATAACTTCTTCATACTAATTCAGAATTCGGTGAGACTTCGACCAATTAACTCCCACCTAAATTACGGACAATATGGAACACTCGGATACTTTATCTTGTGAACGCACACTGTAGTTCTCCATGGACACTGACAGTTGTACTTAGAAAATAACAGGATACCACATCCCCATATTTGAACTCCGCCTAGTGCAGAAGCCGCTATTTTTTTTTTTCAGACTGCAATATTTTCTTCATACTAACTCGGAATCCGGCGAGACTTCGGCCGATTAACTCCCACCTAAATTACGGACAATATGAAACACTCGGATACTTCATCTTGTGAACGTACACTGTAGTTCTCCATGGGGACTGACATTTGAACTTAGAAAATAACATGCTACCACATCCCCATATTTAAACTCCACCTAGTGCAGAAGCCGCTATTTTTTTGTTCAAACTGCAATAACTTCTTCTTACTAATTCAGAATCCGGGGAGACTTCGACCAATTAACTCCCACCTAAATTACGGACAATATGGAACACTCGGATACTTCATCTTGTGAATGCACACTGTAGTTCTCCATGTGCACTGACAGTTGTACTTAGAAAATAACAGGATACCACATCCTCATATTTGAACTCAGCCTAGTGCAGAAGCCGCTATTTTTTTTGTTCAGACTGCAATATTTTCCTCATACTAACTCGGAATCCGGCGAGACTTCGACTGATTAACTCCCACCTAAATTACGGACAATATGAAACACTCAGATACTTCATCTTATGAACGTACACTGTAGTTCTCCATGGGGACTGACAGTTGTACTTAGAAAATAACAGGCTACGACATCCCCAAATTTGAACTCCGCCTAGTGCAGAAGCCGCTATTTTTTTTGTTCAAACTGCAATAACTTCTTCATACTAATTCAGAATCCGGTGAGACTTCGACCATTAACTCCCACCTAAATTACGGACAATATGGAACACTCGGATACTTCATCTTGTGAACGCACACTGTAGTTCTTCTTGGGCACTGACAGTTGTACTTAGAAAATAACAGGATACCACATCCCCATATTTGAACTCCGCCTAGTGTAGAAGCCGCTATTTTTTTTGTTCAGACTGTAATATTTTCTTCATACTAACTCGGAATCCGGCGAGACTTCGACCGATTAACTCCCACCTAAATTACGGACAATATGAAACACTCGGATACTTCATCTTGTGAACGTACACTGTAGTTCTTCATGGGGACTGACAGTTGTACTTAGAAAATAACAGGCTACGACATCCCCATATTTGAACTCCGCCTAGTGCAGAAGCCGCTATTTTTTTTGTTCAAACTGCAATAACTTCTTCATACTAATTCAGAATCCGGTGAGACTTCGACTATTAACTCCCACCTAAATTACGGACAATATGGAACACTCGGATACTTCATCTTGTGAACGCACATTGTAGTTCTTCTTGGGCACTGACAGTTGTACTTAGAAAATAACAGGATACCACATCCCCATATTTGAACTCCGCCTAGTGCAGAAGCCGCTATTTTTTTGTTCAGACCGTAATATTTTCTTTATACTAACTCGAAATCCGGCGAGACTTCGACCGATTAAGTCCCACCTAAATTACGGACAATATGAAACACTCGGATACTTCATCTTGTGAACGTACACTGTAGTTCTCCATGGGAACTGACCGTTGTACTTAGAAAATAACAGGCTACCACATCCCTATATTTGAACTCCGCCTAGTGCAGAAGCCGCTATTTTTTTTGTTCAAACTGCAATAACTTCTTCATACTAATTCAGAATCCGGTGAGACTTCGACCAATTAACTCTCACCTAAATTACGGACAATATGGAACACTCGGATACTTTATCTTGTGGACGCACACTGTAGTTCTCCATGGGCACTGACAATTGTACTTAGAAAATAACAGGATACCACATCCTCATATTTGAACTCCGCCTAGTGTAGAAGCCGCTATTTTTTTTGTTCAGACTGCAATATTTTCTTCATACTAACTCGGAATCTGGCGAGACTTCGACCGATTAACTTCCACCTAAATTACGGACAATATGAAACACTCGGATACTTCATCTTATGAACGTACACTGTAGTTCTCCATGGGGATTGACAGTTGTACTTAGAAAATAACAAGCTACCACATCCCCATATTTGAACTCCACCTAGTGCAGAAGCCGCTATTTTTTTTGGTTCAAACTGCAATAACTTCTTCATACTAATTCAGAATTCGGTGAGACTTCGACCAATTAACTCCCACCTAAATTACGGACAATATGGAACACTCGGATACTTCATCTTGTGAACGCACACTGTAGTTCTCCATGGGCACTGACAGTTGTACTTAGAAAATAACAGGATACCACATCCCCATATTTGAACTCCGCCTAGTGCAGAAGCCACTATTTTTTTTGTTCAGACTGCAATATTTTCTTCATACTAACTCGGAATCCGGCGAGACTTCGACCGATTAACTCTCACCTAAATTACAGACAATATGAAACACTCGGATACTTCATCTTGTGAACGTACACTGTAGTTCTCCATGGGGACTGACAGTTGTACTTAGAAAATAACAGACTATATTCCCATATTTGAATACTATTTCTCTATAAGATAAGATGTAAAAGGGTATATTTGAAATTTCAAAAAGACACTGAATAAATCTATTTAATGAATTCTCTTTATTAGTAGTAAAGAAAAGATAGAGTGAACGATTTCCATTATTATAATGAGGGGTATTTCTGGTATTTCAAAAAGACACGGTTGAATTCCTATTAAGGAATTCTCATTATTAGTAGTAAAGATAAAATTTAAGTAATAAATTGCTTAAGCATGTGTTTTCTTTATCCGAAGAATAGTTTTAGTAATTCTTTATGTTAAAACTAATATGCCTTGATTAATTTCTTATTAACTAAACCTGAATTATCATAGATAATTCAAAGTTTGATGTAACTTAATCGGGCTTATCATCATCATTTTATCCATTGTCTTTCTTACACCACCTTATTTTTGTTTGGTTGCTATATCGTTTTCTTTTTTTTCCACAATTAGCAAAAACTTTACAGTAATCTCTCACAATACCATAATTGTAGCAAAGAGAAAATTTGCTCACTTCCTTCTTTTCACACGTCCAACGGACTTGCCACCATACTCGTGTGTGTGTGTGTATATATATATATATATATACATACGAGCGTTACGGCACGCGTTTCGCGCGTGATGATGGATCGCACTTCGTGCGTGAATTGTTTTTTTTATAAATTGTATATGTTTAACTCGTTCGAAAAAAATAAAATTTGCATAAATATTTGATCATATTTTTGCATTGAAATGATATGCAGTTAGTTTTAATTTTTCTTTCTAAATTGTACCATCTAATTTTTTGTTAGTTTGAATTTTTATTTCTATTATTAATCACTAAAGAATGAATTTAATTTTTGATTGGTTTAAATTTTTATTTCTGTTATTAATTAGTAAAAAACGACTTTGAAAAAAGTTTATTCGTAAGATCCTATTTTTAAGTGGTATTAAGATAAGTGCGTTTTGAATTGGTAAAAGAAATTAACTGTTAGATCCTATTTTTAAGTAATATTTATATTTAATAATATTTGCATAGGGGCATTTTTGATAGTTCACGTTGATACTAAAAAAGCGTGACACCAAAGATATTACAACTATTATATATATATATATATATATATATATATATATATATATATATATATATATGAGAAATTAGAAATATTGAAATATAATCATCAATAGAGATTTCGATTGAACAGAGGTAAAATCACAGTTCATTTCAGACATTGAAGAAGCAACCTGAGAATGTATGATACAGGACATCAGAGCATCATCATAAAATAATTTAATATGCAAACAGGGTAAAAAGTAAGGTACAAATGTATGCAATGAAAACATATATATACGACCAAAATATGATTTCACCTGTTTATTTCCGTTGTATAAATTGAAGTGTTTATTTTTACTTTTTTATTTTGAAGAAAAAAAGCACATGAAAAACGACCCCTGCAATATGCATTTATTACAGATTGAGAGACAGTTGGAAGCAAATATCGCCCATTGGCTACAAGGCAACTATCCAAAGCAGTTAATGGTGAATGGGAGCAAAGCTGAAATGAAAATCAGAAACAAAAACATTAATACATCTAAAAAGGTGACATAAGTTTATATTCTCCAGTTTATTCCATACCTGCAATTTCGGGGTACCCTCCACTCAAGCTGCTTCCCTTTCTTCTCAGCCTGAGGCAATGACGTAAACGCCCTCCAATCATCGAGCATAACCCGAAGATCAGCAATCTTCCTACTCAAACCAATACAGCAGTTTGCATGCATTGTTTCACATAATCCACCAAAATAAGCAGTGTTGAGAAAATATATCTTCAACCCCAACGACTTTACAAACCGGTCGAATTTAATCTTATTAAGAACGTCTTGATCGTGTAACCCTGGAAACTTCAATCTTGACTCATACCAAAATTTGTAAAACTCGATCGTTCGATCGTTTGATTTCACGTAGTTGAATCCTCCATTTGGACTGTTGTTTAAATCTAACTCGTCACCGTTGAATTTATCGCATGCTATTTGAAAGTCTCCTAGAGGATGGAATTGCTGCATTGGGTTTCTGAACCATACTATATCTGTATCCTACAAGGGTAAATTTGTCGATTATTATTTAATGATCACCTGCTCTGATTTGTGTTATGATAAAGAAAAGATGATAAACTTACGGTGAAGATGAAGTTGTAGCCCAATTCAAGAATTACACGCAAAAAATCAATTCTTTTCCACATCATTTTCAAGTATCCATCAGTCATGAAGTCCTTTTCACCTGTAAAATCATCCTTATCATCGACAAGAGCAAAACAGTGTGGATGTATAGATTTGCATTGGTCATAGGCTTTGTTGTCCAGAGCCACCATTACCAGATGTTCTAGAAGCTTTGAGGTGCCTTCGCCTATCCGAAAGCTTTCCATGAAGACGTCAAGAATTGAGTTTGGTGATGCCCAGGCTCCATTTAATGTTGTTAGAATTACTGTTTTGTCTTTCATTGCTGCTTCTTTCAGCACTTTGTGTAGGCTAGCTAGCTGATCACTTGTCTGTGTTCATTGTTTTAATTAGTAATTTTATATTTTGTAACAGTAATATTTTCAAACACGTTTAATATTCGAATACTAAAAATTAAAAGTGCTTGTTTTATATACAATGGATAAGAAATCATATAGTTTCATAAAAAAAGTTGTTATACTTTTGTTAATTTACATCGAATTATAATAAAAAATTCAAAATTTTTAAATTGATCAAAGTTTTAAAATCTCAAATGAACATTACATAATCTTACACAAGAGATTTTTAATTAAAGTATATTTTATATATAATGTAAAAAATGTACTCTAAATTTATGACAGTATTGGATATTTATTAGCGTATATAACAAATTAAAGCAAAAAGAGTAGTGGAATTAGAAAACCGAAATTAAGACGGAACTTCCGAAAATTTTAAAATTACAAATGACCGGAACGAAAATAGAAAACGAAATTTTGAACCTTGATTTAGAAGTATTGTTGTGAACTTTTTTTTTTAGTTGTTGTTACTACTACTTTCAAACTGCTTGTTTACTTTTTAAAATTGCAACTTTTAGTTAAGTTTGACTTTTAAAGGAGTTACAAGTTATAATCAAACAAAATGATATTACTGTTGATTCTAATTAATTCTACAGTTGTATACATGTGATACCCCATCTCTACATTTTCATTTTCAAGTGGAACAGTTGATTATATCCAATCAACTTCTCATTACTATTCAACTTTATTTAATTAAGAGCATCTCCAACAGCTCACATTTTCTCGAATCCGCACCCGAATTCTTCTCCAACAGGGTGTGAGAATTTGCAATAGTGCGGAAAAGGAGGCCTTCGGGTTGAGAATTTGGTATTGGGTGAGGCGCCTGTTCAACAGGCGCCTAGTGTCCAGACGCCTGTTCAACAGGCGCCTCATTTTCAGGAGCCTGGCAGTGGAATGGCCCCACTTAAAAACCACAGGCGCCTGTTGAACAGGCGCCTGGGCATCAGGCGCCTGTTGAACAGGCGCCTGGGCATCAGGCGCCTGTTCAACAGGCGCCTGCCCTCATTTCTGTTGTAGAAATGAGGGCTCCAACATTTTGGAGTGCGGAAAATCGAATTTCCGCACTCCAAACTGTTGGAGATGCTCTAAGACATGAGAATGTGGACTTGATAATATAAAGATTGAAACCCTTCACATATACCTTCTAACTAGACTGAATATTTTTCTCTGATCATTGCTAATTGTAGATTTGGAGCCTCTCTATGATTGAACTATATATAATCCTCACTGATATCAGCCTTACAAAAATTTCCACTGTTTTACTACATATTATATATTGTACATATACTCAGAAGCTTTTTCAGTTTATACATTTACTTTACTCCAAAATCAATACTATTCTATGAATATATAATTGATATTAATTTCAAATATGTTGGAAAATATATTATGTAACTGCTATTGTATTATAAGTTGAACTCAGGACAGAAATATTTTTTTGAAAAGAAATACAGGGAAGTTATCCAATATGTTTATTCTTATGTCAAAATATGATGAACATGTAGAAAGAGATATATCAAAGAAAATTTACAGAGCTTACCAGTTGAACAGGGATGGACATCTGATTATGTGACCATGGGTAAACATTTATCATAGCCACAGGCAGATAAGTGGAGGCTGGTGGCATAAAGTAGGAAACAACAGCAAATGAGAAGGCAAATGCAAAGAGAAAAAGAATCACTTTCGACCACTTATGCCAAAATGAAGGTTGGATAACTTCCTCCATTTTTAGTGATGCCGCTTCATGAAGAGTTGACGCTTTCGGAGGTTCCACCATTTTCATTTCCGCTGGTCTTTGGTTTCTGTTGATGTTATTATATATACAGAATAGTGTGGTGGATTATTACATTTAACTGCTCAAATTGATGATATTTGTAGAGGGGGGCAATAAGAAGTGAGAACCGGAATCACCAACCAAACCGACCCACGAAAATCTATACCCTACCTACGGATCTCTGGTCAGGGAGTGAATGATGAAAAAAACCATAAAAACCTATTATCAAAACCTGTTGACACAGAAGATCCGATCAAAAACATAAAGATATATGAATTTTGATATTAGTACTCAACCGAATCCAAACCGACCTGAATCGAATCTCAATTCGATCAGACCTAGCTTTTAATATACACGCACCCAAACACACACACACGATAGGTTGATAGTTAAAATCAGTGTTTTAAAAACCCGATCCAACCTCGATTCCAGCACGGTTAGCCTTCAACCTTGAAGCGCTGCAGCTTTAAAAATGAAATAACCTTGCGCGTGCACGAACCTACGGGCTGACCTCACAACTCTGAAAAAACCTCTAGACTGACCTCTTTGAACCACACAGTTTTTCAAATTTAAAAAAAAACTAATGCTTTACTTTTTATTTATTCACATAATCAATTTAACAAATAATTTCATAATCTTAGACACCAAATTATTGGATTATCTTATTAATTATGGACGATATGATACATTATTAGAATACATTTTACGAATCATTCTTGAACCGAACCTTATCTATATTAAAATATAAGAGAATTTGTAACATCCCGCTTCCGGAGGCTCAAAACTAACCGCTACGGATGCTGCAGTCATCCATAGGTGTTATTTCAGAATCAACGAAATCGAAATCTTGAAACTATTGGCAACACAGAAACACAAGAATATGAAAAAAATTAAACTTCAACAAAACATAATTTCTCATTTCTTATGAATTTCAATTTAAGATTTAATTACATAATCCCAGACGTTAACCACGTTCAGATCACATATACATGTACAAAATACGATAAGAGCGACATATGAAAATGTCCCCTTATGATGATCAGAGAACCAATAAATATGAACTTTTCAGTTCTTAGTACATCACAGCGGAATACGCAAAATAGCTTCTATATAACTAACACTACCTCATGCACGTCTCTGGAAGCTTATTCGTCCATAAACCTAAAAGTCTCCCACTCTCGGACTACTCAAATTAATTTTTGAGTATCCAAGAGTTTGTGTAAAAACACAAACTTCGAGTCGGACAATAAGTCTGCTATGAATAATCCTCTATCATCTCTTATCTTAAATAGATATATAGTGAGACCACGCTGCTCAGCGGAACGGGTTTTTCCGTCACTAGTATCCAAAATAAAACATGCAAATCATTTACTATGCCCTTGCACCCAAAATGATTAGTCTTAACATAATATGAAATAAAGCCATAAATCATATGTATTGGATATCTCATTCGCCCATTTATTAGATATCACATCTAAAATCAATTTATTAGAGTTCCCCTCTAAAATCTTTAAAATGACTATCCGTCATAATTTAATAGGACTGTCCGTCCCAAATCCTTTTAAAATAAATGCAGATTATCCATCGTACATTGTTTTATAAAAGATGGTGTGGGCTATCCACCGCACACTCCATAGTTTTCCTAGGATGACTATGGACCCTTGGATGCCAAATCCCGAGGCTAACCACCTTTGGCAAAACATTCTTTACTTTAGAAATTTGATGTGGGCTATCCACCGCACATTCCATGGTTTTCCTAGGTTAACCAAGAATCCATCACTTGGCCAATTAAAATATCATGATTCCTATGATTATTTATAAAAATTCACGATCCCCATGATTAATTATTTTCCCCAAGTATACCACATGTTTAACCTATTTCCATTGGTAGCCCCAATTAGGTTAAATTAAGTAAAAACATATTGATAGCTCTAATGTATATTTTCGAAAGCATATTTCAGTTTGTAACCCCAAACTATGTATCAAAAACATTAAACCCATCCCGGTGTCCCCAAGGTTTTATAACATTCAATTTAAATAAAGATCCCCCTTATATATTCAAACAAAGATAAGTATTTTATGCTATAACCCTTCGAAGTAACCCCTTCGACTTAGCAAAGTTTTACTTAAGAAAAATGGCTAAAAACAACTCTTTAAAACCCTTCGAATGAAGTCCCATTCGAAAGCAAATAAACATCCAAAGTTAGCCCCTTCGGAAACCTTTCTTTTGAAAGCATCACAAAATCATACCTTTCGACCTTGTTGGAAGGTCTCTTTTCGACCTAGTCGAAAGCCTGAGATATCCCCCCTTACAAAACCATTTATAAACCTTTCGAAAGCAATGAAACTCAAAACCTTTCGCAGTCATTGAAAGTAACCTCTTCAAAACCTTTCGAAATCAAATCTTTCGAAATCAAAACCTTTTGAAATCAAAACCTTTCGAAATCATTCAAAAACAATGAAGTTTTGGTGTTGGAACCAACCCTTCGAAAGTATACTTTAGACCATGTCGGAAGGTTAATCCTTCGTCTTTGCCGAAAGGTATTAAAACACCTTTTTAGAAAATATTTTAAAACAATACTCTTGAAGGTTTAAGTTTTCAAGATCCCCTCAAAACCCCTTCTTAAATACATAATTTTTTTAGTCTTTTGTAAAATGATAGAGTCGAAGAATCCCCCTTCAACTTATTCGAAAGAAATTATGTTTCTATTCGAAAGTAAAGGAAGCAGCCTCCCCATCCCTTCGCCCCTCTTCCCTTCGACACCGTGCCTACCTTTCAACTTAGGCGGAGGGTAATTGTTTACCTTCCGTCTTAGACGAAAGGTACCTTTCAACTTCGTTAAAAGGGTAAAAGCGGGCTTGTTGGAGTCGAAAGCAGAACCGGGTCTACTGAAGTGATATTTTATCTTGCTTGTCTAATTTTGATTGGCTGAGGAGCCTTCTCCTGTACTTCCAAATAGTAAAAAGCATAAAATAGTCAAACTTTTTCTCAAAACACTATTCTTCTTCCCCAAATAGTTTTCTAAAGCAATTTCCTTCCGAATCTAACCAATTCGAAAGCCATTTTTCAGTTTAGTACTTGGGCATAAATAATTTAATTACCTTAGTTAATCACTAAGGAAAAATCCCTAAAAATCACCAAAAATCCTTTAAGTCTTATATTTTAAGATATTAAAATTTCAAAGCATATGAATATCAATATAATTCGGAATTTAATCAAAACCGAAATAAAACATGTTAATTAACCCATTAACGTTTAAAAACACCTGTCTTATCCAAACAAAGGTTTAAATGGTTATATCCTAACCAAAATCACAAACATGAATCGGGTATAACCCATAACCGATCCAAACATAAAAAAATGATATGATAAACATGATTATTCACCTTGATTAGTTGATTGGAGAATGAGATAATTTCCTAGCTTTAATTCCTTAGCTTTTTCTTCAATTTATGCTCTTCCTGGAGCTTTTAATGGCCGGTAGAAGTTAGTGAGGAGTTAAGAATGAGAAACTGGAAATTTATTAAAGTGGAGGAAGAGATATATACTAAGAAATTTAGCCCCGTTTTCAAGTTTACCCCTTAGGAAAATTTCTTCTTCTAAATTTAGTTAAGTCTTATTTTAGTTCATTCATTAAGACACGACCATTGAATTTATTAATCTCATCTCCCTAATTATTCACATTATTCTATTTAATTTATCCAATTAAATATCCCGAATAATGTTGATTAAAATTCAGGGGCATTACAGACTCCCCCCTTAAAGAATTTCATCCCAGAAATTTCAGTAAGGACACAACAACAAGCATATAGCCCATGCAAACAAAGCTAGTATAACCTACCAGTCAAATTCTATATAAACCCTATATAGAACATACCATCTTAAATAGCCCAGGAAAAGTTGCCCTAATCCTGTCTTCTATCTCCCAAGTACAGTCCTTCACGTTGTCGCTCCACTGAACTTTCACCAACCTGATTTCTTGTTTCTTAATCTCTTCTCATCTTTTTCCACAACACGAACTGGTTGCCTCACAAAAGTCATATCCGGTTCCACCACTAAGTCCTCCAGTGCTGTCGAAGTGATAGTAGTTTCTGGATCATGAACATACTTCCTTAGATAAGAAACATGAAACACATTGTGAACCTCTGCCAAACTGCTCGGTAAATCTACTCGGTATGCGAGTCTCCCAATCCTATCTGATATAGGAAATGGTCCAACATATCTCGGTGCTAGCTTCCCGGTCTTCCCGAACTGAACCATACCTTTCATCGGAGATACCTTGATGAAAATTCTATCTTCAACTGAGAACTCTAGGTCATTACGCCTTCTGTCTGTGTAACTCTTTTGCCTAGGCTGAGCTTACTTTATTTTTTCCTGTATCAACTTGATCTTATCCGTCACCTCTCTCACCAAATATGGACCAAGGACCAATCTGTCTTCGGTCTCTAACCAACATGCTGGTGATTTGCATGGCCTTCCATACAAAGCTTCAAAAGGCGCCATTCCTATAGTAGTCTGATAACAATTATTATAGGAAAATTTCACTAGGTGCAAGTGATCTTCCCAAGAACCACTAAAATCCAGCACACAAGCCCTCAACAGATCTTCCAGTACCTTGTTGACTCTCTCTGTCTACCCATCCGTCTGAGAATGATATGCGGTACTCATCTACAGGCTCTTCCAGAAATTGCTAGTAAACAAAGCATCTCTATCACTGACGATACTACTAGGAATTCCATGCAGTCTAATGATGTTCTTCATGAACAACTTAGCCAAAATAGGTGTCGTCCTGGTCGACCTTACAGGAATGAAATAGGCACTTTTGGTCAACCTGTCCACTATAACCCATGTACTTCCATTACCTCTGTTTGACCTTTGCAACCCATCAATAAAATCCATGGATATCGAGTCCCACTTCCAAACTGGAACCTCTGTTTGACTAAGCTTGGTTTCTGATGTTCGGCTTTTACCCTTTGACAGTTCAAACACTGTTTTACCCATAAGCCAACATCCCTCTTCATTCCCCTCCATATGAAACTTCTCTTCATATCCTGATTCATCTTGGTTCCCCCAAGATGAATCGTAAACTTCGATCGATGACATTTCCTAAGAACTTCCATCCTAAGATTTCCAACATCTAGAACACATAACCGTTCCTTCTTTCTCAACCATTCCCTGAGGTCAAGAATAAAATCCTTTAAGTCATCAATCTCGGCTCCAGTTTCTAACCTTCTAATCCTCTCGGCTAACACTGGATCCTCTTTCTTCCTAAAAGAAATTCGTTCGATCAACACTGGTCGAATTTCCAAACAAGACATCATGGCGATATTTCGACTAGATCCAGCAGTCGACCTCAACTGCACATTGCAAGCAGCTAGTGCTTCCAAGTCTTTCCATTCCACCAACATAGCTAACACCACATTCTGATGTTTCCTGCTAAGCGCATCTGCCACCTTATTTCCTTTTCCCGTTGTATACTCGATGCTAAAATCGTAAGCTGCAACAAACTCCAACCATCTCTGCTGTCTCATGTTCAGCTCCTTCTGAGAGAATAAATACCATAGAGACTTATGATCTGTAAATAGCTCAAACCTTTCTCCCAAAAGATAATGCCTCCACACCTTCAATGCGAAGATTACCGCTGCCAACTTCAAATCATGAGTAGGGTATCTCACTTCATGCGGTCTAAGCTGTCTAGAAGCATATGCAATAACCTTTCCATTCTGCATTAACACAGCACCTAACTCGGTACCCACGTGCATCGGTGTAAACTACCAACCCCTGATTCTCATCTGGAACTACTAACATAGGCGCATTGGTTAACAAATGTTTCAACTTAAGGAATGCATCCTCACATTTGTCAGACCAAACAAACTTCACGTCCTTTCTGGTTAGCATAGTCAAAGATGCCGCTATTCGCGAGAAATCCTTAATGAACCTTCGGTAGTAACCTGTAAGACCAAGAAAACTTCTAATCTCACTTACCGTCTCTGGTCTCTTCCAATTGTTAACAGCCTCGATCTTATCCGGATCAACTGCTAACCCTTCCTCGAAAACTACATGACCAAGGAACTTCACTTCCTTCTTCCAGAAATGACACTTGGAGAACTTCGCCTTCAGCTGATGTTGCCTTAGTGTCCCCAACACTATTCTAAGATGATTGGCATGATCCTTCTCATTCTTAGAATATACCAAACTGTCATTAATAAAAACCAACTTGAACCTATCTAAGTGCTCTCAGAAAACCCGGTTCATCAAATCCATGAAGAAAGCTGGTGCATTAGTAAGCCCGAATGTCATAACCAACCACTCGTAAGACCCATATCTGGTCCTAAACGTTGTTAAAGGAATACTGTCCTCTACCACTCTTAGCTGATGGAAACCTGTCGCCAAATCCAGTTGGGAAAACACTCTGGCTCCACTCAACTGATCGAACAAGTCATCGATCCTCGACAAAGGATACCTATTCTTGATCGTCCTCTCGTTCAACATACGACAGTCGATGCACATCCTAAATGACCCATCTGGCTTCTTCACGAATACCGCGGCCATTCCCCAAGGTGAACTGCTTGGCCAGATGAAATTCCTTCCTTCCAATTCCACTAGTTGCACCTTCATCTCGGTTGGTGACATCCTGCTAGGTGGTCTACTTACAGGTTCAGCTCCCGGTATGAGATCTATCCGAAACTCGATTGCTCTTTTCGGATGCAAGCCCGAAACTAGTTCAAACACATCTACAAACTCTCTTGCTATATAAACCTGCTTCAACTCTGCTTCCGTTCCCATAGCACCCAATAAAGCATAAGCATTTCCGTTCGAACTCCTTACTGAGTAAAGGACTCGGTTATGGCTATTAGGGTGTTTCAATGATATTTCCCCCTCTTGGCAAAATATCCTAGCATCATATCTATCTAACCAATCCATACCCAATATGATCCTGAAACCCACAAAATCAAAAACATATAAACTGCATGCAAATATATGACCTAACAAATCAAGTTCTAACTGGTCATATCTCATTCCCAGAGTTGCATACCCTCCTATAGGATTTGCAACCCTTAAAGGAGTAATAAGGTATAAAGGTTCCAGACATAAGCAATCTACCAAATACTGAGATATAAATGAGTGTGATGCACTGGTATCAAATAGTATCCTAACCAGAGTACTATGAATCATAAGCATACCTTCCATCACCACTTTTCCTTTCTCAGCAGCCGTTGGTCTAGAGGATGATGGTTCCAATGCAAAAACCTTTCCCTTTCCAGCCTTAGCATCCTTGGGACACTTGTCCTTGTAATGCCCCATCTGGCTACAGTTATAGCACTTCACATTCGGTCTCACTACAACTGCTCTTCCATCACATGAGTGACACTCATTAGCATAGTGCCCTTTCTTGTCACACTTGTAACAAACAATATCAGTCTTGCTCTTCTTAGTTGTTACCTACGATTAGGCACCTTTCTTCTTGAAGAACTTCCACTTCTTACCCTGAAAATTCTGAACCTCAACCGGTTTCCCTTTTCCAAAAGTAGAAAGCATCTCTTCATTTCGAATAGCCATCTCCACAACAATATGACACGGATCCCGGAGGTTTGGCATGGTTGCTATGGCGATCTCAGGATTCAACCCCCTGATAAACTTATCATTCCTCCAAATGACTGTATCCACAGTAGCATATCGGTAACGGGACAGCTCATCAAATTCCGTAGCATACTCAATCACCGATTTATCCCCCTGGACTAAATCTGCAAACTTCTTGAGCAATGCTGACTCGGCAACCTCTAATAGAAGTCTTTCTTCGAACCTCCTTCGAAATTCAGCCCAAGTCAGATCTTTCTATGGCTCTCCCACGGTAACTCCGTTCCACCAAAACAATGCTGCTCCCTGCAATTGCCTGGAAGCAAGTCTACTCTTGTACATATCCATCATGCCAAGATCTACAAATATCCTTTTGCAATGCAATAGCCAGTTCTCCATTCCTACTGCATCCTCGATTCCCAAAAAAGGCTTCCCTCCAAGACTAGCGTAATCCCTGCTCAGCTTGGCATAATTATTGCCAACTGGGGCCACCAGATTAGCTCCTCCATCATTCCCTACAGCCACTCCCGCAGCTGCTCCAGCTTTCATCATATTCACGAAGAATTGATACATTATCCCCATATCAACCGGTGGAATCTCAGCACCAACATTAGCATTTGCATCTGGGTTTGTATTTGCCTTCCACCCCGGTTACTCCTAATATTGGGTCGAACATTTCCATGTGTTGCGGTGTGTCTCCTACCTTGGTTCACTCTTCCATTTCCTGCCTCCATATCTTACTTCCTTACTACCTGAAATCCAATCTTCGTAAGATACAGAAGAACGGTCTAAGAGAGTGGGGAATACATACTTAGGTATTTATAGCAAAGTACACATACGTTACTATAACGCTTACCCAAGCCCAACCATATTTTAGATTCAATAGATTATGCTTTAAAAATCTTTTAAGGTTTAAATTCATTTTAAGTACATAAACCATGCTCTGATACCAACTTGTAACATCCCGCTTCCGGAGGCTCAAAACTAACTGCTACGGATGCTGCAGTCATCCATAGGTGTTATTTCTGAGTGATCGAAATCGGAATCTTGAAACTATTGGCAACATAGAAACATAAGAATATGAAAAAAAATTAAACTTCAACAGAACAGAATTTCTCATTTCTTATGAATTTCAATTTAAGATTTAGTTACATAATCCCAAACGTTAACCATGCTCAGATCACATATACATGTACAAAATACGATAAGAGCGACATATGAAGATGTCCCCTTATGATGATCGGAGAACTAATAAATATGAACTTTACAGTTCTTAGTACATCATAGCGGAATACACAAAATAGATCCTATATAACTAACACTGCCTCATGCACGTCTCCGGAAGCTTATTCGTCCAAAAACCTGAAAGTCTCCCACTCTCGGACTACTCAAATTAATTTTTGAGTACCCGAGAGTTCGTGGAGAAACACAAACTTCGAGTCGGACAATAAGCCTGGTATGAATAATACTCTATCATATCTTATCTTAAATAGATATGTAGTGAGACCACGCCACTTAGCAGAGCAGATTTTCCCCTCACTGGTATCCAAAATAAAACATGCAAATCATTTACTATGCCCTTGCACCCAAAATGATTAGTCTTAACATAATATGAAATAAAGCCATAAATCATATGTATTGGATATCCCATCCACCCATTTATTAGATATCCCATCTAAAATCAATTTATTAGAGTTTCCCTCCACAATCTTTAAAATGACTACCCGTCATAATTTAATAGGACTGTCCGTCCCAAATCCCTTTAAAATAAATGCAGATTATCCAACGTACATTGTTTCATAAAAGATGGTGTGGGCTATCCACTACACACTCCGTAGTTTTCCCACGATGACTATGAACCCTTGGGTGCCAAATCCCGAGGCTAACCACCTTTGACAAAACATTCTTTACTTTAGAAATTTGATGTGGGCTATCCACCGCACATTCCATGGTTTTCCTAGGTTAACCAAGAACCCATCACTTGGCCAATTAAAATATCATGATTCCCATGATTATTTATAAAAATTCATGATCCCCATGATTAATTATTTTCCCTAGGTATACCACCCGTTTAACCTATTCCCATTGGTAGCCCCAATTAGGTTAAATTAAGTAAAAACATATTGATAGCTCCAATGTATATTTTCGAAAGCATATTTTAGTTTGTAACCTCAAACTATGTATCGAAAACATTAAACCCATCCCGGTGTCCCCAAGGTTTTATAACATTCAATTTAAATAAAGATCCCACTTATATATTCAAACAAAGATAAGTATTTTATGCTATAACCCTTCGAAGTAACCCCTTCGACTTAGCAAAGTTTTACTTAAGAAAAATGGCTAAAAACAGCCCTTTAAAACCCTTCGAATGAAGTCCCATTCGAAAGAAAATAAACATCCAAAGTTAGCCCCTTCGGAAACCTTTCTTTTGAAAGCATCACAAAATCATACCTTTCGACCTTGTCGGAAGGTTTTTTTTCGACCTAGTCGACAGCCTGGGGTATCCCCCTATATAAAACCATTTATAAACCTTTCGAAAGCAATGAAACTCAAAACCTTTCGCAACCATTGAAAGTAACCCCTTCAAAACCTTTCAAAATCAAACCTTTCGAAATCAAAACCTTTTGAAATCAAAACCTTTAAAAATCAAACCTTTCGAAATCAAAACCTTTCGAAATCATTCAAAAATAATGAAGTGTTGGTGTTGGAACCAACCCTTTGAAAGTATACTTCTGACCATGTTGGAAGGTTAACCCTTTGACTTTGCCGAAAGGTATTAAAATACCTTTTTAGAAAACATTTTAAAACAATACTCTTGAAGGTTTAAGCTTTCGAAGATCCTCTTCGAAACCCCTTCTTGAATACATAAAATTTTTAGTCTTTTGGAAAATGATAGAGTTGAAGGATCCCCTTTTAACTTATTTGAAAGCAATTATGTTTCTATTCAAAAGCAAAGGAAGCAGCCTTCCCATCCCTTCGCCCCTCTTCACTTTGGCACCGTGCCTACCTTTCGACTTAGGCGGAGGGTAATTGTTTACCTTCCGTCTTAGACGAAAGGTACCTTTCGACTTCGTCACAAGGGTAAAAGCGGGCTTGTTGGAGTCAAAAGTAGAACTGGTCCTACTGAAGTGACGGTTTATCTTGCTTGTTTAATTTTGATTAGCTGATGAGCCTTCTCCTGTACTTTCAAATAGTAAAAAGTATAAAATAGTCAACCTTTTTCTCAAAACACTATTCTTCTTCCCCAAATAGTTTTTGAAAGCAATTTCCCTTTGTATTTAACAAATTCGGAAGCTATTTTTCAGTTTAGCCCTTGGGCATAAGTAATTTAATTACCTTAGTTAACCACTAAGGAAAAATCCCCAAAAATCCTTTAAGTTTTATATTTTAACATATTAAAATTTCAAAGCATATGAAGATCAATATAATTCGGAATTTAACCAAAACCAAAATAAAACATGTTAATTAACCCATTAACGTTTAAAAACACCTATGTCTTATCCAAACAAAGGTTTAAATGGTTATATCCTAACCAAAATCACAAACATGAATCGGGTATAACTCATAACCGATCCAAACATAGAAAAATAAGATGATAAACATGATTATTCACCTTGATTAGTTGATTGGAGAATGAGATAATTTCCTAGCTTTAATTCCTTAGCTCTTTCTTCAATTTATGCTCTTCCTGGAGCTTTTAATGGCCGACCGAAGTTGGTGAGGAGTTAATAATGAGAAAGTGGAAGTTTATTAAAGTGGAGGAAGAGATATATACTAAGAAATGTAGTCCCATCTCCAAGTTTACCCCTTAGGAAAATTCCTCCTTCTAAATTTAGTTAAGTCTTATTTTAGTTCATTCATTAAGACACGACCATTGTATTTATTAATCTCATCTCCCTAATTATTCACATTATTCTATTTAATTTATCCAATTAAATATCCCGAATAATGTTGACTAAAATTCAAGGGCATTACAGAATTTATAATTTTGCGCTAAAAAATGATTAGAATAATTCCAATTAATATTTCTTATGAAATATTCTAAAACAATAGTTTGATTGTTTAATATATTTATTACAATTGGTTAAATTTTAACTTTAATTGAAATAATTTTACCTTTAAAATCAAAACTAATAAAAAATAACGATCAACGCGGTTCTCACAGTCTGACCGATTGAACTCCTAGAGCCTTTGATCTTGCACCAACATAATTCGACTTACGGTTCGGTCTCCAAAACTAAGCTTAAAACTCTCGAACTGGAATAGTCAATAGGAATTTCTAAATTATAGTTTTGCATCAGGTAAAACTGTTAGTCCATGAGTTGATGGTTTTGATGACAACAACCTTAGAATAAGATTATAAAATATAAATACTAACATTATAGTTTAGATATATATGTATATGCAGGATTTAACCATGCAGGTACCAAGAATGAAGACTGTACAGTATAGAGATTCAAGATATCAAGATTGAAGACTCATGAGTATCAAAAATATCAAGATTACCAAGAGTTCAAGATTTCAAGATAAGTATTGAGTCCAGAATTATGTTAAAACTTCATAATAGCACCGAAATCTTCATTCCGTATTTTCATTTGGGATGGAACCCATTTCTACCTTTTTAGTGGCTTACAAACCCACGACAAGTAGCTTACAAACCTACGACAAGTGGCTTACAGACCCACGAACATCCTGGTTCTGTACAAGTTCTCGAGTCCTGATGTGATGAGATATTCTGCAGGAAGAAGCTTGCAAAACTACTTCAAAATGATTTTCAAAACTGCTTTTCAAAATGTTTTAGCCTTAAAAATTATCTTTCAAATGATTTTCAAAAAGATGTTTTAGCTTTAAAAAATATTCTTTGATTTTGTTCTTAAATAAATTCTTGTTTTAAACTTCGTTTGTTTTAAACTATCTTTTAATATATTTAACTTTTAATATTTACTTAGATTTAAATATAAAATTATAGTAAAATTATATATATATATATTATTCTCTATATTTATCTATGTATTTTTTCTATAGTCAAGTATATTAATAAAGTTTAAAATAGTTTTAATATAAGATAAAGGTTATTTTCAAAGAAAAACAAAACATCAAAATTTCCTTTGGGATGTCAACATGCCCTAGTACCTCATGTCGACATAGTGTCAGTTAGGACCAAAAATTTGAATTTCAAAAGAAGTGTCTATTCGCCATAACCTTTCATGAATAGACATGGCTGTTGTTCTTCTATAAATAGGGGTTGGTTTCAACGAATTTTAGATCAGATTTTCTACTTTTTCACTTCTCTTCTTCTTCCACATTTTCTTATTCAAAATCCTATCATCACTCTACTGAAATCAACATTGAATCTAACTAGATCATCTCTGGTTTGATTCTTTATCACTATCTTAACAAGATCCCAGTGCTATTCAGAGTTATAGGCTTCTTTGTAATCTATCTAGCGAGAAAAGGTGTGATTGTAGCCTTGGAAATCAATTGGGTGAACTTGTTGCCCCGGAAATCAAGTATCTCTACCCAGAGGATTGTGATTCTGGAGGGTGTACCTCGTACCTTGAAACCGAGGGTGTAATTGTACAATTGCTTTTGAAAGGAAATCCGTACTTAGTTGTGCGGGACTGGATGTAGGATAACTCCGAACCAGTATAAAATCCGGTGTGTTCTTTCCTTTACTGCATTTACTTTATTTTTGCATCTGTGTTTGATTCTGTGATTATATCTATGTCTGAATTTTGCATACATTTGTGTACAAATCAATAATAACTCAAAAGGATTTAGTAATTTCTAATAAACACTATTCACCCTCCTCTAGTGTTCATTCTAGCCTTAAGATCCATATTCCGCATTTCTCACATTTGGTATCAGAGTAAGGTTTTCAAAAGTTTCATAATCTGAATTTTGAAAAGTTTTCTAAATGGCTACCAACACTGGTACTGTTTCTAACACTAGTTCATTTGTAGAAGGTCAGTCTATTGTCAGACCACCACTTTTTAATGGCAGTAACTATGCATATTGGGCATGTATGATGAAAATATATTTACAATCTGTAGGATTAGACACTTGGAATATCACACAGAATGAATATTCTGAACCCACAACTGACTTTGCACAGTGGACCACTGAGAAAAAGGCTGTTGCACAAAATAATTCTAAAGCAATGAATATTCTGTTTTGTTCACTTGATAGGAATGAATTTAATAGAGTGTCAGTTTGTAAGTCTGCATATGAAATCTGGAAAACTTTGCAAGTTACTCATGAAGGAACAAGCAAAGTTAAACAGACCAAAATTTCCATGCTCACAAATCAGTTTCAGTTATTTAAAATGAATTCTAATGAGTCTATTTCTGATATGTATAGTCGATTTTAGGATATTGTACATTCTCTCATATCCTTGGGAAAAGTGTTTTCCGAAGAAGATCAAGTCAGGAAAATTTTAAACTCTCTCACTCCAGAATGGAATCAAAAGACACTTGCAATCGAAGAGGCAAATGACATCAGTACTTTAAAGAAAGAATAATTAATTGGAAATCTAATGTCGTTTGAAGTCTAAATGATCGGGAGAAGAGAAAGCAAAGCATCTGAAAAGAAATCAATGGCATTCAATGCATTGACCGATGAATCAGACTCAAATAGTGATAATGATGAAGAGATAGCTCTTATGACCAGAAATTTTCGGAAATTCTTGAAATATAGAAAGATGAATAATTTCAAGAGAAACAACTATAAGAATCCGGGAAATCAGAATGTAGTGACAAATAATGTCAAATGTTTCAACTGTGACGAACCAGGCCATATCAAAAGAGACTGTCCATATCCAGAAAGGCAGAATCCTCCTATAAACAATGAATCAGTAAAGAAACGGAAGCGTGCATTTACTGCTACTCTAGATGACTCAGACTCATCCTCAAGTGATGATGATCAGAAGACAGATAACTCAAATTTGTGTTTCACGGCAGTTCACGACTTCAACAAATTCAAGGAAACAGACTCAGAAAAAGGTACACATTTACAATACAATTGATTGAAATTGCATGCTTAGAATTAGATGATTGATTGTTTGATTGATTGTTATTTGAACTAGTGTGTTGATTGAATTTTAAATTTATTTTCTATTATTTTATTATAATTTTATTATTTTTATTATTATTTATATATATATATTTTATGGAATATAATATAATCATAATATTATTCCAGATATATATATTTAGTCATAAATATGTATATATATATTAGAGTAGTTAGGAAAATTAAATCATAGAATATTTCAGGCACATGTCGACATGGTCCCTACCATGATGTCGACATGGGTACAAATTTTGAAATTCAAAATTTGAATTCAAATGCTTGAATTTCCCTCCACCTTTTCACTTCATTCAATACTCTAAAAAGGCATCTTTTGACCAGAGAACATGTCTTTCAAAAATCTATTTATTCACTATCTTTTATCACAATTTTTCACTTTCATTTTCAAATTCAAACTCTCTCTTCAAAACTCCAAGCTCTCTACTCTCTACTTTAATGGTTTCTTCAAGCAACCCCTCCACCATAAGACTTTCCAGAAACTTGAAAGAGCAACTCCTCAATAATCCGGAGGCAATAAAAGCATACATCAATTATGCTAACTATGGAAAAGTCCATCCCGGAAAGTTTGCTATTTTTTCAAGATTTTGCTTCTTATGAAATTGATACTCTTTTTGCAAACAATCAAATTCTTAGTCTTGTTGATTCTTCTCAAAATGATTTTGTTTGTTACCCAAATCTTGTTAAAATTTTCTATGCAAATCTCAATCGAGAATTTTATGAAGGAAATGATAATGAAATTTAGAGTAGTGTCAAAGGCACTAAAATTGTTTTGAATTGTGATCTTTTGGGTACCATTCTCAATTGCAAAAGCACGGGAATGGATCTTTCTAGTTTTCAAATCGATGAACATGATCGTGAGACATTTCATCATATTTTTGAAGGAGATGAAAACTTTGAATTTAAAAACCGAAACTTTCGTCCTAAAGCAAGAATTGTCAATCTTCTTTTACAACATACTTTGACCTCAAGATCGGGAAATTTAAACAATCCTACTTCAAAAGTGTGCAAAGCACTTTTTTCTATCTTCGGAAATTATGATATCAATTGGGCGCAAGTTATTTTGGATGAACTTCGTCCTAAAAATTTTGAAATGGGAGAAAACACTTTATATCATGGAATTTACCTTACTCGGATTTTCAACTATTTTGGAGTAAATTTCAAAGGAGAAGAATTTATTTCAAGAAAAGTTTTTAATATCTCAAACATTTCTCTCATGAAAATCCCATATCTTTTTCAACCTTATGAGACTCTTGCCGAAAAGGAAGAGCGTTTGGCTCATGAAGAAATGGAAGAGGAGGAAGAGGAAGAAGAAGAAGAAGAAGAAGGGGATGAAATGGAAATAGAAGAAGAAGAATAAGAAGGTGAAACATCCCTAGAAAGTATTGAATATCCCTCCAATCCTACCAACAAAACCCTTCTCAAAAACCAAAAGATAATTGTTAAGAATCAACGGATTCTTAAACGATCCGTTAGTAAGAAGTTGGACAAAATGTCATCCAAGTTGACCAAGTTTTTCTCCAAAGTCAGCAAGAAATTTGGATTATCTTCATCTTCATCATCCTCTAACTAGTTGTATCTTTTCATTTCATGATGTATTACTCTAGTTTGAATGTTTATGTAGTTCTTTATGGTTAATCATTGTATTATCCTATTATGCAATGAAATTGATTTCCTTTTCTGTTATCTAGCTTATCTTATCTCATGAATAAATGTTAGTATATTATATAAATATATATATACACAATTATTCACAAAATCAAAAAAAGTCATCAAAATTCACTGGACCATGTCGACATCCCCTCCTTGACCATGTCGACATGTACTGGTCAGAAATGACATTTCATTTCAAATTTGAAATTTGAATAACTACCCTATGTCTATTCATTTCAAATGAATTCCTACACCTATAAATACCTATTTCTTCCAGAATTCTTCACTCGATATTATTTTCTATCTTCTTTATCTCTTATTCTTCTCACAAATTCAAAAATGGCAAATCCTATTCACAATTTAATCGAGAATCTTGAAGAGACTCTTAATTCGTTCAAGAATATTCTTTCGTTCATTCTCCGTAACCAGCGACACTTAGAGTTGAGTCAAATGCAGATGATCAAGGAGCAAGAAAGGCATTTCGATGCAATGCGATGGATGATTTCTTCACTGCACAAGGATGATAACGAAGCACATCCTCCTGTCTCTCTCACAAATGACAATGAAAATTGGGATGCCATCAAAGCAGACCCTATTTTCAGAGAAGAAGGATGGGTGGAAGTTCCTCGAAACGTTTGATGTTGGTTTGTTTGCTTTGTTTGATTTGATTGCTTTGATTGAAATTGTGTGTTTTGATTGGTTTGATTGACACTTGGTGTGGATTGATGAATGTATAAATATACATTGATATATTAATTGAATATCATGTCTATAAGTATATTTATTTCTTAATCTATCTATTATATACTCTATTATATAGTTTAATGCAGGTACTTAAGTACAAGAATGAGGGGGAGTTATATAGTTTGGAGTTAGTTTGTTTTTGTTGATGACAAAGGGGGAGAAATATAAAATAGGAGAGTTAGGCATAGATTAAGGGGGAGTTATCAGTTTTAGGGGGAGTTATTAGGATAGAAGTAATATTTTATAAACAACGGTTGTCATCATCAAAAAAGGGGAGATTGTTAGTCCATGAGTTGATGGTTTTGATGACAACAACCTTAGAATAAGATTATAAAATATAAATACTAACATTATAGTTTAGATATATATGTATATGCAGGATTTAACCATGCAGGTACCAAGAATGAAGACTGTACAGTATAGAGATTCAAGATATCAAGATTGAAGACTCATGAGTATCAAAAATATCAAGATTACCAAGAGTTCAAGATTTCAAGATAAGTATTGAGTCTAGAATTATGTTAAAACTTCATAATAGCACCGAAATCTTCATTCCGTATTTTCATTTGGGATGGAACCCATTTCTACCTTTTTAGTGGCTTACAAACCCACGACAAGTAGCTTACAAACCTACGACAAGTGGCTTACAGACCCACGAACATCCTGGTTCTGTACAAGTTCTCGAGTCCTGATGTGATGAGATATTCTGCAGGAAGAAGCTTGCAAAACTACTTCAAAATGATTTTCAAAACTGCTTTTCAAAATGTTTTAGCCTTAAAAATTATCTTTTCAAATGATTTTCAGAAAGATGTTTTAGCCTTAAAAAATATTCTTTGATTTTGTTCTTAAATAAATTCTTGTTTTAAACTTCGTTTGTTTTAAACTATCTTTTAATATATTTAACTTTTAATATTTACTTAGATTTAAATATAAAATTATAGTAAAATTATATATATATTATTCTCTATATTTATCTATGTATTTTTTCTATAGTCAAGTATATTAATAAAGTTTAAAATAGTTTTAATATAAGATAAAGGTTATTTTCAAAGAAAAACAAAACATCAAAATTTCCTTTGGGATGTCAACATGCCCTAGTACCTCATGTCGACATAGTGTCAGTTAGGACCAAAAATTTGAATTTCAAAAGAAGTGTCTATTCGCCATAACCTTTCATGAATAGACATGGCTGTTGTTCTTCTATAAATAGGGGTTGGTTTCAACGAATTTTAGATCAGATTTTCTACTTTTTCACTTCTCTTCTTCTTCCACATTTTCTTATTCAAAATCCTATCATCACTCTGCCGAAATCAACATTGAATCTAACTAGATCATCTCTGGTTTGATTCTCTATCACTATCTTAACAAGATCCCAGTGCTATTCAGAGTTATAGGCTTCTTTGTAATCTATCTAGCGAGAAAAGGTGTGATTGTAGCCTTGGAAATCAATCAAGCGAGAAAAGGTGTGATTGTAGCCTTGGAAATCAATTGGGTGAACTTGTTGCCCTGGAAATCAAGTATCTCTACCCAGAGGATTGTGATTCTGGAGGGTGTACCTCGTAGCCTTGAAACCGAGGGTGTAATTGTACAATTGCTTTTGAAAGGAAATCCGTACTTAGTTGTGCGGGACTGGATGTAGGATAACTCCGAACCAGTATAAAATCCGGTGTGTTCTTTCATTTACTGCATTTACTTTATTTCTGCATCTATGTTTGATTCTGTGATTATATCTGTGTCTGAATTTTGCATACATTAGTGTATAAATCAACAATAACTCAAAAAGATTTAGTAATTTCTAATAAACACTATTCACCCCCCTCTAGTGTTCATTCTAGCCTTAAGATCCATATTCCGCATTCCTCACAAAAACAACACGCATTAGAGTAATAAACAACACATGCAGTAGATTAAGTAATACAAACGAGGCATGTTGCGAACACCCCATATATAAAATAAGGAATTTTAAGGAAACTGATTTAAAAGGAAACTGATTTAAGTGTGTGTAAAACTCCAAGAAACGATCATAATGTAAGAATTTGATATGTCGATAATACACAAACAAACAAATTTTGAATGAAATTTTGATAGCGCACAACTTGGCATTTCAACCTTTCTGAGTTCCACTTCCACCTGTTCGTATTTCAAGAGATCCTTTCACAATCAATAGTAAAAGGAGAAAACTATATTGTTTAAAGTGTTTTTGCATTTCATTTTTTACTTTTATAACATGGAATGAAATGGTAGTTTTGGAAGTCTATTGAAATGTCCCTTTAGCATATAATATCCAAGTAAGCCAAATGATTCTAGAGATATAGTTTTATCTATATGTTTTGGCTGCTACCACAAAAGTCTATTAGAAAAGAGTAATTTTGTAAATATCTTTTAAGCTAAATAGAGAATTATCCATAGAAGAAGATGTCATTACCACTGTCGTATGTATCCATTAGTCTTTAAAACTAATTTGAAATGTTAATGAGTACAAGTAGCACCCCTTAGAAATGTGTGTATATTATAATATTATATATTGAAAGATCATTGTTCGGATCTATACGTGAATGTGTTGGAAAATTTGGTTTTAAAGATGAGTTATTAAAAATATTGAAAAGGGTATATAATACCCCTCTTATTGAATAGTCTCACATTGTGGTGGAACTATATAGTGTTCCTATTTAAATATAGGATTCATAAGAGAAATGATAGGCACTTTGGGCACCCAATGTTTTCTATTGTGTTGAGGATGGAGGCCATGTTAGCCAACTTGCGTCTCGACCGACTGAGTTGACTCGGGTTGGGCTTGGCTCGGCTTGGCTAATGTGATGTAGAACTCTTTATTTTAGGCAGTATATATTTAAACCGACTTTGACTTGGTAATAAGACACAGTAAACTCAGGTCCGATATTTCTCATGACTTGGCCCCATTTTCTACTCAGATTTTTTCCTTATATAAACAAAGCTATTTGATAGAATTTTTATCAGTTTTTAAAAACCGACTTCTCTTCTTCTTCTGTCTTTAAACGCAACTTTAGATCCGAGCAATATTTTTTGAGTGATATCTAATTAGTTGTTTGTGTGCAAGAGATTATTGATACTGATATTTAGGACTGTTTAATTCTAGAGGCGGCGCTGCATCAGAGACTGCCTTGCACAATTCCGATACAATAGCGAAACATCTTAAAGAGAGTGACCTAGTCCGCGACTCAGCCACAAAGGCACCACAGATTTAGATCGAGGTACAATAATTTTTAAACGTAATGGCTTTGATCACTGACGACTCTACTGGCTACGACGTGAACAAATCGTTTAAATTTGAAGGACTTCATTTCAAAAGCCGAAGACAAAAAATGCAATTTTTTCTGACTGTAAAGAAGGTTGTGCATGTGTTGATGACGGAAAAACCAACGCTGCTTGAAGAAGGAATGGACGAATAGAAAAAACTTTACAGGACTGAATGGACCATGACTACCTCTGCAAAAATTATGTTTTAATTGCTTGAGCGACGATATGTACGATTACTATAACTCAGAAAAGTCAGCAAAGGAAATTTAGAGGGCGCTACAAAAGAAATATGATACCGAGGAACTGGAGCGAAAAGTATGATGTCAGTTGCTATTTGAAGTTTCAGATGACAGATGACAAATCTGTGGAGGTGCTGTGACAACCCGCCTTTTCGACCCTCAGAAATCGACACTAATACATGCACGGTATTCACGTGCCGAATATCCAAGTGCAGGAAAGATAAATCGATCAAGGATAAAAAGAAAAATAAAGAAAAAACAAAATCTTACATGAATGGAATAACATATATTATTATATAATCTTTACAATGAAAATTTTAAATGCATACATCAGAGTTTATCTTAATCTCAGCCTGGACGACTATAAATCTCTGTCCCTACTAATATTGAATACAAACAGTGAACAAATGCAGCGGAAATGGAGATGGATAACCATCTACAGAGGAAACTCTACCTCCTACTCCAAGCTCGTCCAAAATGTTCCAATCTAGACCTGAACTACTTGGCTGTCCTGAAAAATAGGACACCCAAAGTTTAAGGGAAACAAATAAACTTCGATCAGTCATGAGATTGGTGTGAGAAAAATCAAAACGCAGATATTTTTGAAAATAAAGGGTATCTCATAAGACCACGCTGCACATAAACATGGATGAGTTTTTATCTTATGATAACCAAACCATTACTGCGTTAAATCCAATGATATTATAATAGTTTCTATATTACAAACACATATTAATCTTAGCCGAAATTGTTACATTAATCAAATTCCACCATACTAGGTTCAACAATCAAAACTGTAAAGGCATGTATTGGAGAATTGATTTTCAACAATTACAAGGTAAGGGACTATCTTTCGATAGTACATTTCTAGAGGAATGTACTGAGGTACAACCCTGCTGCTCTCTACCAACACTGAAGCGGCCTACCTCTACCATAGATAGTACCGAATATGTCATCACCTCGGTCGTTCCCGACCTATCAGTGGCCGCAGCATACACAACAAACCCAAAATATAGAGGGTAATCTAGAAAGGTGATGAACATCTCCTAATGGGAGCGACCCACTTAGCTCTGCCCCATCTACCATGTTTTTGCCATTCCCGATATGTGAGACCCGAGGTAACGTTTTACCTTTCACATGACAAATCACACTTTGAATGCCACATTGTCATTTCTAATAACACATTATTGATTCCCACAAAAATACAACATCTGAGCTCGTACGTCTCAGAGAAGGGTGTTAAATATAGGAGGAGTTGTCTCCAATACCACAACAAATGTATATTTGTAGAGATTAATGTACGTGGCCTTAGAAATGCAATGTCAGACATTCGTCCATATAAGTTGTCCAGAAATAGAACAAACTGAAGGCACTTCTCCTACTACATCCTATTTGAGAATCACCCTTAGGATTAGAAGCGAGTAGTCCTTACAACGAAGATTTAATATTGAAGGAACCACTACCACCATATATATGATATGGGAATTGCCCCAGAAGTTCGTGACAAGCAGCCCTACATTATGAAGACCTTCATCTTCAAAATAATTGTCTTCAATATATTTTCACTTTCAAACATATATTGGTTCAAAGTGGTTTTCAGATAGGAATTACCCAAATCTGACTCCGGTTTCTCCGAACCAATCATCGATAAAATATTTCAAGTATGTGGGCGATTATTATTTAATTAATCAATATCTTTTATCCAAGTAAAATATCTCTTTAGAGATATACATCTTTAAATCATATTTTGTTCTAGTATATACAAGATAATTAAACCTCATTTATAAAATTCTTTGGTTTGTTAAACCTTTTCAAATCTTGGAATAATTCCGAATCATTTCACCCTTTACTTAGGAAAATATTTCCAAATCATTTATTTAAATCTTAACAAAGGTTTCTTATTTTCAAATCATAACTTTGAAATGGGTCGAAAACAATGTTATTTAAGACATCGTCTAATAAAACCCAAACCAATTTGTATTGAGTAAAAATGATCCATAGAAATTACACTAATTACACTTCAATACTAATTTCCGTATTCAACCTGTACTATTCGTCGAATAACGGTGAAATCACCTTTTAAATTCACATGGATAGTACGAGTTCCCTCCTTGGAATTTAATAAAGAGTTTAACCAATACATTTCGTATATCACCAAAATCTTACTATTCCAAAATCTTGTTTAACTTTTAGAAATCTCTAAATCCCTTATTATCTTAAGCAAATGTGGTCTGAGTAAATCAAATTTACTATCCACTCCATTGGACCAGTCCGGGTAGCTAGAGCGGAACTCAAACACTGGTTGTCCAAGTTCGGGTCTAGAGACTATCTCTCTGTCACCCATAAGGCGGTCAAGTTATTTGATCAACTCAAAATTATTTAAAATACTTGATTTATTATTTGAAAAACATTTGCAAAAGATTTGGAAAGAAAATCCCAAGTTTAAATCTTAATTTCAAAAGTTACCAAAAACTGTTGTAAAAAGTGTTGCGAATAGTGTTTTTAAAAGCTTCTCCGATCAAAACATTAACTTCATTCTACATATGTCCGTTTTTATAACTCAAACCCCTTTTAAAACATTTTAACATATTTATAAAATTTATTTCATATTTTTGAAGATTTAAAAATATCAATTTTAAAGCATTTGCCACTTTGATTCCCAAAACTGTCAAACCGTAATGTTTTTAAAAACATGATTGGACATAACTCAAATTCTATTCAATGAAATCTTTATTTTATTTTCTTTATTTGAAAATCATAGTTATAAGAGTTTGGAAAATTCTTATTTGGAATCATTTCGAGCTATATTCCACTTTACACATTGATTCAACGTGTATGGCGTGAAATCACGAACTACTATTACGCGACGCGCCTATTTTCGACTCCAATTTCATATCTTTTCAAAACTTCTTCAAATTGAATTTTAATGTTTATAAAACATTTATAAACCATTTTAAATCATTTTAAAGAGGTTTAACGATTCCATAACACTTTTATAACTCATATAGGAAAGTGATTTCCTTTGTGTTAATTCAACGTGTATTTAACGTGAATTATTTCCACAACCAAACAAACATATTATCACATCCAAACATGATAAACACCATCATAAAAAAGCATAAAAATCATATCATATCATCATAGATTTTATAAAATAAATTAGTAGAGTTCATACCTTCATTGGTTTCTATATTTTCTAGATTTGACTATAGCTTCGCTACTATCTCACGAAGCTTATGGAATCATCCCTAGTTCCCTTTAGAAGTGCACGGCCTAGACTTGTAGGAGAGATGGGCTTGGCCTTGACTAGTGAAGGTGGTGACCATGGGTTTTGAAGGAGAAGAGAAGTAGTTTGAACTTATTTTTGAAGTGGATTGATAATACACACACACACCCCTCTATAAATTTACTTTCTCTTTGCCATAATTTTCACCATTATTTCTCTAAGGTAAGTAACCATTAAAATAATTTGAGAGGAAAGAGAAAATGAAGAAGATTGGTGTGTAAAATTATGAGAGAATGGGTGGGTATTTATAGAACGAAAATGTGTGAAATATCTAAATGGTACAATTACCATTCTACCCCTCGTCCATACCCTCCTCTCCTATCATGCACGGCCGTCCCCTCCTCATGCACACCCCCCTATGTGCTACCTCCATGACGCAGCGGATTAATCAAAACAAACTTCAATCGGTGAAAGTAGCAGTCGATGGATTGATGAATGCTGAATTGCCCGAATTCGTTGATCCGAAGATACCGAACTCTAGCTATCTCAAACTCGTTGATCGCGCACGATACCGGGTTCAAAGATCTTCAATTCTTCAAGCGTTGATCAAGCGCACTTGATTCCGCGAATCGGCTTCTACAATCGTTGAATCGAGCGCACTCGATTATCCGAAAGAGGAGATAGGAGATTGCACTCAACTACCATTTTGAATGAAAGCACAAAGCAATCAAAAGAGAATTTTATTCAAAAAATCAACCACCTTACAAATGACTTCACTTGCCTATTTATAGGCTACAACACACCAAACAGAAAAAGTACAAGTCATAAGTCGGCAACCGACTTATCAACATCTCCGACTTAACATAAGTCGTACTATTTACAACACAGTTCAGAAAACTTAAAAATATTACAAGTACTAAGTCGGTTCCGACTTATCAAAGTCTCCGACTCAACATAAGCCGTACACCACTTTCAACTCAGCAGAAGATAGACGACTTATTACAACACAGTTTGACGACATACGACTCATAACTGAACGACTTACAATCAGACGACTCATCCTTATCAGCGACTTAAGACATCAACGGGTCAGATTAAAGCGGCAGGAGATTCCATGGTTTCAGGTTCCAGCGTCTCAATATAGTTCGACTTAACTAAGTCGTAACTCGGTGCCGACTCATCACCTTCCTTAAGTCGGGGCCGACTTAACACTTGTGCATTCTTCCTTTGAATTGCTCCTCCTGTATCTTTCTTGTTAAGTCGTGGACGACTTATAGCATCTTCCTTAAGTCGACGACGACTTATATCCGCTTCGTTAAGTCGCAACCTCGAAGCAACTTCCCCTTTGTTTTTCCAGTTGAGTCGTGGACGACTCATCATTGCTTTCTTAAGTCGGTTACGACTTATGCCTTCACCCCAATTGAGTCGGTCACGACTCATGCACTTAACTCGTGGATGACTCATAGCTCCTTCCATAAGTCGCCTACGACTTATGCCTTCGTCTCCAGCTTGAGCTACATCACTCCATGTGTTGTGTAAGTGTGTAAGGTGATGTGAATCACGTCAACAAAAATGAAAAATTATCTTATTCCGATATTTTAACCATCAAAAATAATTGTTTAGCATATGAAACATTTACTGCTTTTATTGGTTTGAAAGTATTAATATTTAATGGGGAAAAATATTGCTTTCATAATAAGGGAGTAATCTACTACGCGAAAGCAAACAAAGAGAAGGCATTATCGAAAAGAGTTACATCATAGCCTACATACTCTCAAAATCAGACTATGTAGGATAAGTCTTCGTAGTTCGTACATGCAATTTCCATCACAAACATTCATTATAACATAAGCACATCCAGCATCAGATTATTCTAAACATGTGGACATATATTTATTTGACTTGCATAAAGTATGAAAATATAGGTGCTCTAAGGGGATGTACGGATATCCAATCATGACGCTGGCACCAAAAAAGCTTCATCCAGTGGTCTTGCCTCTTCTACACTAAATGAAGTGAGCGCATAACGAAAGATGCGAGGGAGTGCCGAAAATTTTCAATATGGTATCAAGCTTATTGTTCTGTTTGAAGACTATTTCAGCTATGTCTAATTCTATAAAGAATAGCACTGGTAGAAGGTCTACAAATTATGGCGTCACTAGATTTGATGGAAATGGGGATTTTGGCACATGGAAGATGAAGATGGAAGCAGTATTGAAGAAAGAGATGACTTTTAAGGTTGTCTCGAATTCAGAAAAACTGAAAAAATTAACACCTAAAGAGATTGAGGAATTGTAAGCGGATGCTCTTACTACCATCCAACTTAGCTTTTTTGATGAAGTACTTAAAGAGTTTTCTGATGTGAAATCTGCTAAGGAATTATGGGATGCTCTTCAGAAAAAGTTTTACGACAAGTCTCTCACCAACCACATCATCCTACAACAACAACTTTACTCATTCAAGATGAAGTCTGGAACCGATGTATTAGCTCACGTGGATGCCTTAAACACACTTGTTATGAATCTTCGAGCAACTGAAGTAAAAATTGAGGATGGAGTGCAAGATGTCATTCTTTTATGTTATTTGCCTGTGGAATATAATACTTTTGTTAATTCTATGACCTATGGGCGCTCTTCTATTTGCTTGGAGGATGTGAAGGCGAATTTGCATAACGAGCTGTTGAGGGGAAAGTTAGCAAACATGAGCATGGAGAATGATTCCGAAGGCTTTATTGCGCAAAGGAGAAGAAGTAAGAATGGACCCAAATATGGTGGAGATAGTGCCAAGTTAAGATCCCAGTCAAGGGGAGCTCCAAATGAAATTTGTCATTATTGTAGAAGGCCTGGACATTATATTGCAAGTTGCCCCAAGTTGCAGAATAAAAGCAAAGCCATTACCCAAAAGGCTTCAAATTCTACAGCCGAGACATCAGATTTAGAGAGTGATATAGGTATTTTTACTGCTTCTGCCTCTTCTATGAAGAGTACTATGTAGATTATTGACTCTGGAGCATCCTATCACATGACACCTGATAGACACTCTTTTTCCACTTATCGTCAGTTTGATGGAGGAGAGGTTCTCATGGAAAATAATGCTACTTGTCGCATGATTGGTATTGGAGATGTGAAGATCAAGATGTCTGATGGTGTTATTCGTACTTTTTGTGATGTCAGGCATGTGCCTGATTTGACGCGTAGTTTGATCTTAGTTGAGTATTGTGCAATCTTGGTCTGAAATGTGTAATAGAAAAGGATTCATTAAAAATTATAAATGGCTCATTGATAGTGATGGAAGGGTAAAAGCTGGAAATCTATATTTGTTGAAGGGTACCACTGTTGTTTCAGAGTCTTCTTCGATTTTTGATTCTACTGATTCTGATTCTACTAGATTGTGGCATTTCGTATGTGACACATTGAAGAGTGCAGTTTGGAAGTGTTGAAAAAGCGAGGTTTGATTGACGGTATTTATCATTCAAAACTTAGCTTTCATGAGGAATGCGTACTTGGAAAGCAGACGAGGGTTTCTTTCGGCATTGTAGAGCATAAGTCTAAAGATGTTTTACAGTATGTTCACACTGATGTTTGGGGCTCCGCACCATGCCTATCTTTTGAAGGAGCTAGGTATTTTGTTTCATTTATTGATTATTTTTCTAGAAAGTTATGGGTTTACTTTATGAAGTCCAAGGATGAAACTTTTGATAAATTTCACAGTTGGAAATCTCTTGTTAAGAAACGTCAGGAAAGAAAGTGAAGGCTCTTTGTTCAGATAATGGTGGTGAATTCACTTCTTAAAAATTCACCAAATTTTGTGAGTCCTAGGGAATCAAAAGGTACTACACCACACCAGGGGACCCTCGGTCAAATGGGGTTATAGAGAGGATGAACCAGACTTTGTTAGAAAGAACTCGTTGCTTATGTATGACTGCTGGATTAAAGAAGAGATTTTGGGTAGAAGCATTATCTATGGCGATTTTCCTCATCAACCGTACACCTTCTACCGCTATAGATATGAAGATTCCTGAAGAAGCATGGAAGGGAGAGCCTGTTTCATATTCCTTTCTCAGAGTGTTTGGTTGTCCAGCTTATGTGCATGAGAGCAAAGGGAAGTTGGATCCAATATCGTACAAGTGTATTTTTCTTGGCCATAAGAGATGAGTTAAGGGTTATAGGTTGTGGTGTCCTACTACCCAGAAGATTATTACTAGCAAGCATATTACATTTAATGAAAAGGCTATGTTGAAGGTGGAGCCTTCTCCTTCAGTTAATGATGATGTTGAGAGGACAAATTCAGAGTACCATGCACAAAATAGATCATCAGACTTCCATACAAGTAAAAATGGTGTTTTCGATGACACCGTGGTTGATGAGGGGACGACATATGATCAATCTCATTGTGGAGCTCAAATTCAAACTTGACCAATCAAAGAGAGGAAAAGACCCAGATGACTTGATGATTTTGTGGGATTGAGAATTGAAAACATTGACTTTGATGACATAACAGCCTATGCATTAAGCATATTTCATAATGAACCCATAGACTATAGAGATGCCATTAGTTCAATTGATAATTCTAGTTGGTTCGTAGCCATGGAGGAGAAAATTGAGTCTTTGCATAAATATTGCACTTGAGATTTAGTGCCACTTCCTTCCGACAAGAGAGAAATTGTATGTAAGTGGATCTATTGGGTGAAAGACGACGACAATGGTGACTTGAGGTATAAGGCGAGATTAGTGGCGAAGGGTTATGTTCAGAGGAAAGGTGTGGAGTTCCATGATATTTTTCCTCCAGTTCTCAAAAACACTTCCATTTTGCATTGTTTTGGCATTAGTTGTTAACTCTGACATGGAATTGGAACAATTAGATGTCAAGACACCATTCTTGCATGGTGACCTTGAGGAGGACATTTACCTAAAGCAGCTAGAGGAGTTCATTGACAGTAGCAGGCCCAGTCATATTTGTAAGCTTAACAAATCTCTTTATGGTTTAAAACAGTCTCCTATATAGTGATATAAGAAATTTGGTAAGTTTATGATCTCACATGGTTACTTTAGAAGCTTTAAGGACCAATGCGTCTATTTTAAGAAGTGTAATGAAAACATCATCTATTTGTTGCTTTATGTTGATGATATCTTGATAGCTTCTAAGAGCATGACAAGTATTTTAGAGTTGAAGACAGAGCTTAGCAAGGATTTTGATATGAAAGATTTAGGAAAGGCACAGAGAATTTTGGGGATGGAGATTCAGAGGGATAGAAAGCAAGGAATTTTGAGGCTCACTCAAACTCAGTATATCAAGAAAGTCCTATCTTGATTTGTTATGGAAAAAGCTAAACTGGTGGCCACTCCATTAGGCTCTCAATTTCAGCTATCCAAAGATTTATGTCCCACATCGAATGAAGACAAAAGGGATATAAATAATATTCCTTACTCTAGTGCAGTTCGAAGTCTTATGTATGGTATGGTATGCACAAGGCCTGATTCATCTCATGCAGTTGGTGTTGTTAGTAGATACATGTCGAACCCAGACAAGACTCATTGACAAGCTATAAATTGGATTCTACGATATATTAGAGGAACTTTTGATACTGGCTTGTTGTTTGGAGGTAGCGACATAACTCTAAGGAGTTATTGTGATTCAGATCATGCTGGGGATAGAGATGGTAGGAAATCGATTTCGGACTATGTTTATACACTTGGCATAGGCCCGATTTCTTGGAGATCCAAGCTATAATCCATTGTAGCTTTATCAATTACAGAGGCAGAGCTTATTTCTGTTGTGGAAGCGACCAAGGAAGGATTGTATTTGCTGTAGGTTTTGGAGGATTTATCACTGATGCAGGAGACAGTGGAGTTGTTTTCAGATAGTCAAAGCGCCATTCATCTTGTTGAGAATCAAGCCTACATCTCATGGATAAAGCACCTTGATGTTAGGAGTTTCTTTCTCATTCTTGAAGAAGAGAAAAATAAAATAAAGCTGTCGAAGATATGCACAAAAGACAATCCAGCTGATATGTTAACAAAGTCAATTCCAAAAGAAAAGTTTGAGCATTACTCAAACATGATTAATATGGTACAAGCTACTTAGTGCCATCGGGTGCTGACCGAACAACTAGTTTAGTTGATTGGTTGATATATTTAAATCAAGGTGGAGTGTTAAATTTTGACGATTTAAATCTATTCCAAATATTAAAAGAGAGAAGGTATTAATTGATTCTCCCAATCAATAAAATATGGGAAACAAATAGAAAGATAATTAATTAATGTCAGAAGATATATTAATTGATTTGAGGAATCAATCAAATAAGGATATACGTGAAAACAAATACCAATATGCTAAATTTACGTTGAAATCAAATCAAGTAAATCCGGAAAGATTTCATTTTTATCTCCAAGGCAGTCTTCTTCCTTCCACCTATATACATGAAGATATTTGTTTACAAGAGAGTTCTCCATAAAATATCTTCAATAAGATCCCTATTTCTGTATCTACTGTAGGGTGAGAAATTTATATTGAGTGATTTATATTCTTCTCAAGTTACAAAGGAGTACAAGTAAAACAATAGCATAAAGATATCTCAAATGAACAACGAACTCTGTATTTATAGGGGTAGACGACCGAGTATCTTCCTAAAATTTTGCCAATAGGATCTCATGATGTAGACGAGGTCACGCTTCACGGTCCAATTTCCAATAACAAGGGATCAACACCGATCAGTTTATATGACCACGTGGTAGCTCATGATCGCTCTAGCGGGTCCCCTCTCCATGCTAGTTTCATTTTTCCAAAGTTGTCTTGCATAGTTGTTTATGTTTTTGGAGATATTAATCGATTCTCGTTGAGTTGAACTATAGATTCAAGTTGTTCATAGCAATAGTGATATAACCTGATCTCCTACATGGGAGAAGGGATATGTACCGATCTTCTGCCTAGGGGAGGCACTAATCCATACTTAAAACATTCCGAAGATCCCGTATCTTGATCTCGCTTGCTCGTTGCTTCATACCATTGTCTATGCTTGATCACTGGACTCTATGCTCATCTCTCTAGGTTACTTACCTTATCCATCTTTGAGTCTAACTTGTCCAATCAGTCTAGACATAGCCGGGCCAAAAGGCCGGATAACAGAGTACTAAGTTGTTAATGTTAGTTTTATTTATTATGTGGCCTATGTTATTATTGTGCACCAATTTCATTTGAAGAATTAATGAAAAGGTATCTGAATTTTTGATGGAAAAATTCAAGTTGCTATTAACAATTATACCGGTCTCATAGGTTGCCTTAGAATATATATAGAACTCTTTTCTATTTGGACTGATGATATTCCCAAATTAAAACATTCTTATGCCCATTTTGTATTTAAGGGATCATTTCTGAAACCATTTTTTATGGTCCAATAAGTTTACAAAAGAAAAGAGGAAAAGAAAACAAAAAGTGTCTCCATCATTAGATATGAGGAAAATCATTGAAGATTGATATTAACGCTTCCGCCTAAAGATGTCTTCACTTCAGAACTGTAAGATTTAAATTTCATTGCTATTTTATTTTGAATTTATGGATTCTGGATTGCTTGTGTTTTAACTTCAAACATATTACGATCTTATTAATATCTTTCATTTGGTATCGGAGTAATCGTAAATTCATATAAGATGCAATTGTTTTTACGAAACTGAATTTCAGTGGTTCGTATAAAAGCTATATAGATTCAACTAATTTATGTATAAATATTTTCCGACAATTTTTGACGAAAGATTTAAAAGGAGAATTTTTCTCTCTCTATTATGTATGTGCATAGATGTTAATCAATATATTTTCCATGGAAAGGTAACGTTGAAGACCTTTAACCAAGAGGAATCATGTCCTGAATCAAGTGGGCGCTCTCCTTTTGATATGTTGGATCTAATACAACTAAGTTTGTGTGAAATTTTTGTCTAAACTGGAACATGGCCAAGAGTTTTGATATGTCTATATATGTTGCACTTTGAATCTATTATTCTTCGCTATGGTTTATTGTATATTTTTTTATAAATAATTTAAACAATATAATACTATTTTTAATAATTGGTTATTGTCAATTTCTATCAATTTTGAATTGTAACTGCCACTTTATTAAAATGAATTTTGTGATTTAAAGTCACAATTATGTTTTACATTTAGTAGATTATGAACAGTAATTTTACCAACTTTAATTGCCATTGTGATTAATTAAGTGAATTTATTCGTTTTAAAGGTTCAGTTTGTTTCTGCCCAATTATGATACAAATTGATTTTCAAGAAATTACGTTTTTGCATTTAATAAATTATGAACGGTAATTTTACCAACTTTAATTGCCCTTATGATTTATTAAGTGAATTTATTTGTTTTAATGGTTCAGTTTGTTTCTGCCCAACGATGATATAAATTGATTTTCATGAAATTACGTTTTTACATTTAATAAATTATGAACGATAATTTTACCAACTTTATTTGCCATTATTATTTATTAAGTGAATTTATTTGTTTTAATGATTCGGTTTGTTTCTGCCCAACGATAATACAAATTAATTTTCATGAAATTACATTTTTACATTTAATAGATTATAATTCGTAATTTTACCAACTTTAATTGCCATTATGATTTATTAAGTAAATTTATTTATTTTAACAATTCAATTTTATTTTGCCCAAATGTAATTTGAAATGAATTTTATGCAAACAACCGTAATGATAGAACTGAAATATAATTTAGCATTTTATTATTTATTTCAGTATAATTACTATTAGTCCTTCTATATATAGTTAATTTAATGTTGTTTTACTATTTGTGGATTTATAGTTGATAATAGTAAGCTTTTTATTTTTTCTAAGTCTAATGCAGCATTGAATAATATTGATGCTCAAATCTTTGGAATAGTACCATTGAATGGAACTATTTTTTCCACTTGAAAAGACCAAATTGAGATTTATGTTGTTATTATGGATATTGATCAAGCATTATGAATGGACAAACCTACCATTATAGCGATAAGTATTAATGATGAAAAGGCTAATCTTGCAAAAGAGAAGCGGACAAACCGCATTGCAACGACCCGCAAATTTATCAATTTGATAAATTATATTTATTTTTAAAATATTCAAATATAAGATTTGTTAACATAGATTATGATGTTTTGAACAATAAATAAGAATGGTAACCTTATTTTGAATAAATATTTACAAATATATACTTCGAAAGAATATCGATAAAATAACCGAAAATCGTTTTATCGATAAACAGCTCTATAATTGTAAGAAATCATGCATAGAGCTGGATACATACATTTATTTATATATTTAAACAAGAATATGAAATAAATTTATTTATTTTATTTTTGGAAATAAAATGTATTATGACATCATCAAAAAAGTCATCATATTTAATAATTAATTTATGAATTTAAATTGAGATTTAATGATTTAATAATTATTATAATTATTCAAATAATTGTTTTAAAAAGATAAGGATTCATTTTAATTAGTTATATAGTGATAATAAATTATTTATAATAGTTTTATAAAGATATATATTTAATTTGAAATCATAAGGAAAATTGATATCGCTTTATCGATATAATATCACTTTTTGCAAACAATTATTTATTATCGATTTTAATAGTTTTATAATACAAATGTTATCATTTTAATCGGTTATAATGATGAGAAATTAGTTTTCAATTTTTTTACATTTATATGTGATTTAATTAATAAGTGAAAATGTGACTGGGAATCGGCTTTCCGATTTTCAACGGTTTAACGAACGGAAGTTGTTCAAAGTCGTTGCAACGTTATTTGTTCTCTTATGCACATACAGATACATGCACATACATGTCACATGCACATACGTGTCACATGCACAAATATACATACACACACACACATATACATATATGGGAAAATATCTAAGATATTTTCTCAAAACTTTATCCTTAAGCATCCTAAAGTCAACTTACCCTCACCCATCAACTCTTTACACACCATGACACACCAAGAGAGGACAAGCACATGGAGATGCACATGGAGGAAGGGGGTAACATGTGAAATGATAGAGGAGAAGAGGTGGAAAGTGGTGATGTAAAAGCATATGAAATATCACGATATTTTATCTCAACTTTTTGCCTATAAATACAAGGCCTTACTCTCTTATTTCTTCACATTCGCAAGCTTCTTCTTCTCCTTCCTTGAGTACTTTAATGACCTCTTTCTTTAAGAAAATAATGAAGAAAAATAATGGCAAAAATAGTTCTATATGTAAACAATGTCGATCCACTTCGAAAATAAGTCCAAACTCCACCCTACCACCTCTACAACCCACGGCCACCACCACTTCCACCATTAGCCAAGCTCCACCACCATTCCAAGGCAAGGCCATGAGCATTAAGGGTAATGGGAAGGCTATGGCCGAGAGCAACTAGGCAAGAAGGAGATGCTTATGTGATGTTTTGGTGAAGTAAAGAAGGATCTAGTGAGGCGTTGATTTGTTTGAATGTTGATAGGAAGTTTTGGTTCAAATAAAGGTGAGAACACTTGCTTAAGTTAATTTCAAGTTTAGTTAAAGATATAAATGTTGAATAAATAATTAATATGCTTGGTTGAAAATTGATTGATAAATATGGTTGATTATATGGTTGGTTATATAGCTAATTACTTGGTTGAGATAAATTAAGAGAAATCATAATAGAAATGGTTAGTTAATTAACCATAGTTAATTTATGAGAAATAAATTCATTTAAATATGTGTATGGAGTTTATTGAGCCTCTAATTGATTTTGAAATATAAGAAGGTTGAAAATGAATACTATAATAATATAATATTATGAAATAGTTTAAAAGTTAATATGAGATTTAATATGGCAAAAATCAGTTTAAATGATTTAAAAAGGTTTATAAATGTTTTATAAACAATAAAACTCAATTTGAAAAAGTTTTTACAATTTATGAAAAATAAGTCAAAATAAGGCGTGTCGCATAACGGCAATTCGCGATTTCGCGCCGAAAAAGTTAAATGAACATATAGAGTGGAATATAGCTTGGAATTCTTCATGATAAGAATTTTACGAACTATTATATTTATAGTTTTCAAAAAAAGAAAAAAATCGAGATTTCGTTTAGTAGATTTTGAAATATGAGCAAATCAAGTTTTCAAAATAGTCGCGCTTTGGCAATTGGGAAACTAAAGCAATAAATTATTTAAAAATGTATTTTTGATTTTTAAAAAATATGGAATATATTCTATAAATATTTTAAAATGTTTTAAAAGAGATTTGAGTTATAAAAATGGATTTCTAAATGATAGAAAAGTTGCTTTGATCAAATAAACTTCGAAAGCACTATTTGCAGCACTTTTAATAACTTTTGAAGTATGGCTTTAAATTTCAGTATCCGTTTTCAAATATTTTATAAATTTTCTAATAAATAAATAAGTATTTTAAAGATAATATGGAGGTTTTGTAATTTATTATAGAATAGTTTAAATAAATGACTTAAAGAAAAGCTGTTATAAGTAAATGATTTAATCTTGGCTCTAAAAGCCGATGAGTAGACTGGATTTTTCTATTCGTGAGATCAAGATGTGAGGTGCTTAAACTAAGGTATGTTCGGGAGCAACCAGTGCTCTGGTTCACTTGGCCTTTTTTCTGGGCGAGTGATAAATAAGGTCGAAATGTCGAAAATGAGACAAGTATAAAAAATTCAATTTTCCAAATTTAAAAAACTTGGATTTTATAGAAATAATCTTCTTAAACTTAGTTTTAAATTCCGAGAAGGGAACCCATACCATTCATGTGAATTTAAAAGGTGATTTCACTGTTATGTGATGGATAGTAAAGGTTGAATACGGAAATTGATATCGAGTAGAATTAGTATAATTTCTATGGATCCTTTTCTACTCAATACTAAATGGTTTGGATTTATAGTAAATGATATCTTATAACTTCGTTTTTGACCTGTTTAAAGGTTATGATTTGAAAATGGAAAATCTTTATTAAGATTTAAAAGGTTATGATTTGAAAATAGAAATCTTTGTTAAGATTTATATAAATAATTTGGAAATGTTTTCCTAAGTAAATGGTAAAATGATTTGGAAATTATTCCAAGATTAAAAGGGTTTAATAAACCAAAGGATTTGATAAATGAGGCTTAATGATTCCATATACCCTTGAAGGAATAATGGAATAGTTGAAAATAATATATCTTTGAAAGATAATTAAATGAATGGAAAGATTAATCAGTTGGATGATGTTTGATAATCACCTATATACTTGACATCTTTTTATCAATGATTGGTTCGGAGAAACCAGAGTCGGATTTGGACGATTCCTATCCAAAACCACTTCGAACCAATGTATATGTTCAGAAGTGAAAACATGTTGAAGACAATGATTTTGAAGACAGAGATCTTTTTGATGAAGGGCTGCTTGCCACTAGCCCAGCGAATTCATATTATATATATGCGGTGGTAGTAGTGCTCTATCTTGAAAATCTTCAATATAAGGACTACTCGCTACTAATCCTAGGGTTGATTCCCGACAGAATGTAGTGGGAGAGTGCCTTCGGTTTGTCCTATTCCTGGATAGCTTATATGGATGAATGTCAGACATTGCATTCCTAAGATCACGAACATTGATTTTTACAAACGTACATCTACTTGGTGGTTTAGGAGGTAACCCCTCTTATACTTAACACTCTTCTCTGAGATGTACGAGCTTGGAGGTTGTATTTTTTATGGAAGTCAATTAGTGATTAGCGGAAATGGCAATGTGGCATTTAAAGTGGAACCTGTTATGAGCAAAGCATGGCTTTGTAAAAAGCAAAGCGTGGCTTTGTGGAAAGAAGAGCATAGCCTCTTGAGCTTCACATTCCAAGAATGATATGGGATACTATGTGGTTAGTTGGATATTTCGAGCTAACGGTTTTATTGAGGAAAGGGCATTTGTTGCCTTATAGGCAGGTATTGGAGGTTTGACGGAGATCGAGTAAAGCCACCGAAATAAGCTGTCTATAGTAGTGTGATAATGTTATACGGAGGCTTGCTTGAGATAAGTAAATAGTCATCGGGAATAATTATGCGTGGATTTCCTATGTGAGAAATGGCCACTAGTTCCCTATCATGTTGGAAATCCAATTCCAATATGAGCTTTACGGTTTTGGTTGTATTCTCGAAATAGCTGTAATGCTTTGCAAACATTTCAACTACCCTTTTTTTTATCATATACACAGTTTGATATTGTCCGGGTATTTTTACCTTCTTTATATATTTATTTGAAAAGTGTTTTCAAACCAATGTTTTAATGATAATATAAAATTTATTTTGGTATAAAGTATTTTGGTTATCGTAAGGTAAAAATGCATTCGTGTTTATGAGCAGCGTGGTCTGACGAGGTACCCTTGTTTTCTAAAGGTTTTGATTGACATTGATTTGATCTATACATTTATAATTCGAGTTTTCTCATGCTGGTTTATCAAGCCTGATCCGAGTATTTTAATACTTGGGTTACATCCGAGTGGTTTCGGGTTTAGCTAAAGGCGCTTGGAGTTTCCAGAGTAGAGCTAGAGATCTTTATCAACGTACGAACGTATTCTATTTTTCCGCTGACTTATTTTTTGATTTTCAGCAATTGTAAGAACAGAGATTAATAACTGTCCATGCTGAATATAGGTTAGACTCTGATATATGTATGTAAAATTTCCACTGTAAAAAATTTTGTGATTAATAATATATGTTATTCCATTCATGTGAGATTCTGTTTTTTTACTCTATTTCTATCTTTATTTTATTTTTCCCTAACCATCCGCTTTTTCGTTCAAATTAGGTTGGACATGCGTGGTTTTTTGCCAACCTAAAATGTACAAAATTGTGGGTCGTTACACCGCATGTCTCTCATGATTATAAATGGCACTATTACAACTGCTATAGAAGGAGGTATTCCTGAGAAGGATGATGCAAATAATATTTCCAGTGCAAAACATTATTTGGCTTTTGTTGAAGAGCAGTTTAAAAGTACTTCTAAAGTTAATGCAAGTACTCTCATAATAAAAATGCTCGCTACCAGGTATAACAGGACAAGCGGTGTATGTGAACATATCATGATGACGATGACGATGATATGGCCACAAAATTAAATGGCATGGATATGACAATTTATGAAGGTTTTTTTTAGTTCATTTCATTATGACTTCACTTCCTGCAAATTTGGTCCTATTAAGATCAGTTACATTATGTAGAAAGGAAAGTGAAAAATAAGCGAATTAATTGCCATATGCGTTAAAGAAGAAGAAAGGATTAAGGCCGAGAAACCTGACTATGCACTCATTCTTGTTTAAAGTCCAAAACCAAAAAATAAGGACAAAGGTAAAGGTAAAAATAAAGTGAATATGACTACTAGTATTAACAAGACTAGTATATCTAGTACAAAACCCGTGTATATGCCTAAGTGTTATCACTATGAGAAGCGTGGACACATGAGGAAGAACTGTGTGAAGTTTAAAGATTGGCTCGCTAAAAGGATAATGATTTAAATTTCATGCTTTGTGAAACTTTTTAATTGATGTTCCCTTAAATACGTGGTGGGTTGACATTGGTATCCCTGTCCATATTATGAACTCATTACAAGGATTCCATTCCTTGAGGATGCTTAAAAGGGGAGAAAGGAAACTTAAAGTTGCTAACGGATTAGAGGCTGAAGTCGAGGCTGTTGGAACTCTTTGTTTGGATTTGAAGAGTGGCTTTATTCTTGATTTACATGATTTAGTTTATATTCCTAGTGTTATTAGGAATTTAATTTTTGTTTCTAGACTTGATGCATGTGGTTTTACATTTCAGTTTGGAAATAATGAGTTGAAACTATATCAAAACTCTAAGTATGTTGGTTTTGGATTATTATATATAGATTATGTTTGAATTCTTCCTTTTGTGAATCTCTATTTTCTATGAATATTACTTGTGTTAATCATAAACGTGGAGTCAAGAGAAATCATGATGTTGGGAATTCTTTTAGATTATGACAACGTAAGTTGGGTCATATTTCAAGAGATAGAATGCAACGTCTCATTAGAAATAAAATTCTCCTAGCATTAGATTTTTCTGATTTTGACAACTATGTAGAATACGTTAAAGGGAAATCTGTTAAGGGAAATAAGAAAGGAGCCACTCAAAGTGGGGGACTGTTAAAAATTATTCGTACTGATATATATGGTCCTTTTTCTACTTCGGGTGTTAAAGGGCATAAATCGTTTATTACTTTCATTGACGATTATTCTCGCTATGGTTATGTGTATCAAGTTAATGAACATTCTGAAGCACTAGATAAATTCAAAATTATTATGGCTGAAGTTGAGAATCACATAACCTTAAAATTAAAATAGTGTGATCAGATAGAGGCGGTGAATATTATGGTAGACACACTGAACTTGGTCAAAGTCCAGGCCCGTTCGCTTTATTTCTTCATGAAAATGGCATTGTCCATCAGTACTCTATTCCGAGAGATCCTTGACAGAATGGAGTTGCTGAAAGATGTAATTGTACACTAATAGGTATGGTATGAAGTATAATATGCAATACCACATTGTTGGATTTTTTATAGACTGGAGCTTTAAAAATAGCCACACATATTCTAAATCGGGTTTCTAAACACCTTATGAACCGTGGACTGGCAGAAAATCACAATTAGGTTACTTGGGTGTTCGGGGCTGTTATGCTGAAGCAAAAATTTATATTCCGCAACTAAAGAAACTTAATTTTAGAACCATTAGTTGTATTTTATCGGTTATCCAAAGAGATCCAAAGGTTCAAATTTTATTGCCCATCATATACCACTAGAATAATAATGATAAGACATGTTGTATTTTTTGAAGATGGCAATGTAAGAAGGAGTAACGTAAATAGAACAATAAACCTCGAAGAAAATCAGACATATGTTCCAATTCTGATAATTTGATAGGTTACAAATTCTATACCTCTTGTACAAGAGGCTAATAAAGAAACTCATGTTCATGATGTTCCTAATGTTGATGAAGTTCATATGCTGCCATAAGAACCCTTATACGAAGATCACAAAGAGAATGAAGATCTACCATACTTGATGATTATATCATATACCTTACTAAGGAAGGATGTGATATAGGTAATAGAAATGATCCTATCTCATTCAAGCAAGCTGTTATGAGTGGTAAATCATCTAAATGGTTGGAAGCCATGAATGATAAGATGAAACCTATGAAAATTAATGAAGTTTGGGATCTTGTTGTGTTACCCGTCAGGGTTAAACCTATAGGCTGTAAATGAGTCTATAAAACTAAAACTAACTCCAAAGGTAACATTAAAAGCTTTAAGGTTAGACTAGTCGTTAAAGAGTTTACACAACAAGAAGGTGTACATTTTGATAATACATTTTCTCATGTCCCAATGAAAGATTCATTAAGAACTGTTTTAGCCCTTGTAGCCCATTATGATTTAGAATTACATCAAACGGGTGTGAAAACTGCATTTCTGAGTGGTGACTTGAATGAAGAAGTTTTTATGAAGCAACCTGAAGGGTTTTTTGTAGATGGCAAGGAGTATATGGCATATAGGTTAAATCATTCAATATATGGGTTAAAACAAGCTTCACAGCAGTGGTATCTCAAGTTTGATGAGGTTATAATCAATTTGGATTTAAAGAAAATATAATAGACCAATGCAAATACCTCAAGATTAGTGGGAGCAAATTTATGTTTTTCATTTTGTACATGGATGATATTTTATTAGCAAGTAGTGATTTGGACATGTTATACGACATAAAATGTTTTCTATATCAACTAAGTTTGAAATGAAGGATCTTGGTGAAGCCTCTTATGTTATAGGAATTGAAATTTATCGAGATCGGTCTCGTGGGATCATAGGCTTATCTCAAAAAGCATATATTGAGAAAATGCTTAAAAGATGTAATATTCACGATTGCTCTCCTAGCATTGCTCCTATTGTCAAGGGTGACAAATTCAACAAGTTTCAATGTCCTAAAAATAAAATAGAATGTGCTCAAATGAAGCAAATACCTTATGCTTTGATAGTATGGAGTCTTATGTATGCTCAAATTTGTACACGTCCTGATATTGCATTTGATGAAACCATTATTAAGAAATATAAAAAAAGTTATCTAAGTATCTGGGTTCATGTTAATTGGAAAAACAGAGAAAAGTGCATTAATAATTATATTGATATAGTGATTAATAATGAAAATTTTATTCTCAAAGGTTCTACCAAACCATCTTGGGTATGGTTACCTTCTGGGTATGGTTACCTTCGACCTAATCCCCTAAACCCTAACGTAGGAAGTGGATACCAAAATGAATTCTTACTTTCTACAGATACACCATACATTGAGGAGGAGATTGATTCTAAATTTACTGATGCATGTTGAAATGATGCTACAAATGGAGAAAAATCAATGAATTTAGCAATCTTATCTTTAAGTATATAATATGGTTTTATGACAAAAGTATTGTTATTAACAAGCTATTATTTATTTTTGATAAAAATTTGGAAAATCTATAAACAATTGTATGAATATTTTTACAAAAAATGAGATATTTTATATTATATTATGCGCATAAGCACTGGTTAAAAATAAAAGATTTATTTTATAAGGGAACTATATTTATGAGTACGCATTAAAAAGATAACTTTTATGTATACCTAATAAATGTCTTGATGATAAATATATAAATGAATTCTTTTATAAGATTTTTAACATTCTATTTAAATGGAGATGTGTTTATATTTTAAAAAAATTGTTATGAAGACTTTTATGAATGAGCATCATATTTATATAAACGAATCTTGCCAACGTATGTAAGTCAATATAAGGTTTTCATTGTTTGATTATAAAAATTATTAACTAAACACTATGCATTCGTAATGGATTTTTATTTTTGGAATACAAAAGCTTTTAAATAAAAGGAATACATAGGAAAAATATTTTACTAAAACAATATAGCACCTTATTCTAAAGTATTTTTCAATAATTTACAATCAAAGTTGCCTTAATTCGAAAAACTAAATGGAAGAGCATCATATATTACAAAATTAAGGAGGAGCTCGGATTACCTATATAACCCTAAGTGTTATCTCCTGTTGATGATGGAAAAGGGGGAGAAATGTATAGAAACCAGGAGCATATCGATGGGGTGAGTACATAGATATAGGTAGAGCATATATTAAGGAGGGGTGTTATAATATAAATTTTATTTTATATAAGTTGAAAGCTTTTTTTTTACACCAAAAGTGGGACAAACACCCAATTGAGCAATGAGTGATACACACAATAATTATAGTGGTTCGGGAAAAATCAATAGCCTACGTCCACTGTCAACCCTGTTACTAATTCTTTCTTTCTTTTACAAGAGTGATTTTACAACTCGTTGCTTACACCTCAAGTAAGGATCCAACAGAGTGTCGGGGTAAAATTAGATAATTAAAGAAGTAAAAAAGAAGTTCCTTTCACGTGCACTCCGTCTCCTATTTATAGACGAAGATCATCGAAATAGGCTCCAAAATTTGCTATCTACATTCTCCACATCCGGCATGATGCTCCAGTTGAAAATCGTGGCTAGATCAGCAAGAAATATAACTCGGTGTTGAGTTGTGATAACTCGGTATTGGGTTATATGGTTTTACCTCCACTTTTCCTTGACTTTACTTCGTTTTCTACTCCTTAATAAGTTGCATTGTTGATTGAGTTGTGAACTTCAACTCAGTAACGAAATGTGCTTTTTTCACTTGATGCTTTATCTTTGGTTCCTTGCCATTTGACTTGTCTTCATGAATGACTAAGTATCTTTCTAAGGCAAATAAGGTTCAACACTAAGTCTTGGGAGTTCACCTGGATTCTGATTTCCAGATTTGCAATTTTAGATTTCTAGTTTATAGGCCTGTCAACGGATGCTTTCGGATGCGGATAGTGCCATATCCGCATCCGCATCCGAAATCATTTTGGGATATCAGATATCCGCATCCGCGGATACGAACGGATATCGGATAATTAACCTATCCGCTAACGACCGATAAATCAATAATTATAAAAAGAAAATTTTAGTATAACATAAATATTTTTCAATCCCATTAATTATAAAAGTGCTAAAAATTAACAAATACGATGATAATAAATAGTTTCGAGCAGTTAAAAAGCATTATGTGCATATAATATAAACTACTTACATAATAAAATAATAAACAAAAATCTTTCTCTGCATTAAAATACACATAATTTGAACTCTAATTTTGACAAAAACCGGACGGATAATTTTCGAATGCGGATATTTTTGTATCCGCATCCGCATATGTTTTTTCGGATATCAGATATTTATCCGCTTTTCGGATGCAGATGCGGACGGTTTTCCGATTTTTCGGGTATCCATTGACAACCCTACTAGTTTATTTCACAACCATTCAATGGTTCTAATTCATCAAGATATTGCTTGATGCATGCTACAACAAAAAGTGACTTTTGCAGCGTTTTAGAATTGCTGTCATTATCATTCGCAGCGTTTTAGAATTGCTGTCATTATCATTCTATTATTAGAATTTTTTCTCTTCTTACATGCCTGCTTCTTCGTTAATTTCTTTTTACCTTTTCCCATCTTGTTCTTATTATTTTCCATTTCACCTTTTTTTCCAAAATTATTCCGGAAGCTTTTTAATATACTAGAAATATTTCTTCCGGTTAAAATTCTAGGTCTGCGGCCGTTTTCTACAGTATTATCAAACCAAGTTTTCTGTTTTCTTAAATAATCTGAATGAGGTAAAAAACTTCTTTGACCCATATAGACAGTTTTCCGACTATGATTCAACCACCGATGATGAGTATAGACACCGCATAATGGGCAAGCTTTTTTTACCCTTAATGCAACATCCAACAAGATTTCCATATGCTGGAAAATCATTTATCGTCCATAACAAAATTGCTCTCATATTAAAAAGTGTTTTACTAAACGCATCATACATCTGAACTCTGTTATCCCATAAGTAATGCAAATCTTCTACCAATGTAGCCAAATATATGTCAATATCATTTCTAGGTTGTCTTGGGCCAGGAATAAGCAATGTTAGCATTATATTTTCTTTTTTCATGCATAACATTGGCGAAAGATTATATGTTACAAGCATCATAGGCCAACAACTATATTTTGAACTCAATGTTAAAAATGGATTAATACCATCAGTAGCAAGACCAAGTCTTAGATTGCGTGGATCTGCTGCAAATGATTTCCATTTCTCATCCACCACATTCCATGTCACAGAATCTACAGGATGACGCATTTTTCCATCATTACTTTTGTTACTGAAATGCCACCGCAAATCTTCTGCCATCTTCTGTGATTTAAACATTCTTCTAAATCTTGGAATAATTGGAAAATATCTCAATACTTTAACTGGAATACCATGCATAATTTCAGTTGTGCGTTCGTTCGTCTTCCATCTTGAGAATCTACATTTCGGACAATTGTCAAAATCTTTGTACTCTCTTCTAAAAAGACAGCAATCATTTTGAAAAGCATGAATTTTCTCGAAACCCATATCAAATATTTTGAGAAATTTTCTTAAATCATATAACGTCTTGGGAAGTACATTATCTTTTGGCAATAACAGTTGTTGCACACTGAGAAGTTTGTCAAAACCAGTATCGGACAATCCAGTCTCACATTTAAGATCATACAAGGCAATAGTTGCAGATAATTTTGTTTGATCAGTGCAACCAGGATATAATGGGGTTTCCGCATCCTCTAAATTTTTTAACAAATCCTCCTCTCTTCTTTGTGCACAATCATCATTTTTATCATCATCGGAAAAAGTATGATTGAAGAAATCTTCATCTTCATAATGAACGGCTTTGAACAAATCATAAATGCCATCAGATTTAACATCTTTGATTGTATTTATTTGCTCGCCGTGATGATACCACGTACCACTCTTGTATATGGGATCCATTCCTTTTATAATTAAATGCTCGACGATAGTATTTCCGCAATGATAACTAAGATTATGACAGTCTAGGCAAGGACATAAAATCTTCTCTACATTTCCCAAATTTCTCATTGCAGTAAACACAAACTTCCAAGCTCCTTGCTCATATTCCTTGCTTGTTCTATGAAGAACGATGTTATTAAAAGCTAACATCAAAGTATATGATTTGGTTCTTAAATTATTTTTATCGTCGGTATTATATAGTTACCTGTGTAGATACACCCAATCTTTATCCATCAGAAAATGAAAATAGGCTCTTATATATAAACTATATTAATAACAATCTATAATATAATAAAAAGGATTAGCATCAAGTGAAATTCACAAAAGAAAGAACATAATATACGATAACTGTTGCATATAATTAAATAGTCGAACGAATAAGGTGAAAACTTATTCAACTTGTTGGAGGTACAATTAACTCAATTAAGAAAATAGAATATATAAACATAACTAAAACCAGAGATAATACTATGCGATGCAAATAGGATTAATACATAGAGGGTACAACTCAATTCATTTCAAAATAATGATGAACAAGAGACACAAAGCAACGGGTAATCATGTACAAGAAATAATGTTAAAATAGAAAATGTTAACATTTCGTATTTTCACAAATGGGCAACCAAATCCATAAAGCCAAGAGTATGTAAATTAAGTCTATATTTTTCTAAATCAGAAAGCACAAACTATTTTGTGTGCGCTTTTCAAAAAGTTTTTAAAAAATTGAATTAAAATTATTTATTCGTAAATAGAGATGATTGTTTTTTCAGAATAATTTTAGTAAATAACTGTAGTTTTTTACCATTACTGGGTTTTATAAAAAAAAATTCTCTCAAAAACTGCAAGTCGACTTCCATTTTCTATCAGAAAAGTGTAAGCTACCTTTTGTTTTCTATTTTTAAAAAATAAAAACCTAACTTACATATTCATTGTTATAGGAACCTTTCTTATAACAACATCAGAAAATAAGGACCCATGGCTTTTTTTATTAATTTGTAAAATTAATAATACTGAAATTACGATAATACAGAATTACTAGTCCCAGTTCTTCTGATATTACATAGTCATCAGGTACTTGCTTAATACTGTGTTACAATTCTGTCTTGGTGGTCTTAACAAGAGGAATCGGAGAGAAACCGCAAGTCCTTAATAGGTACACTTATGGAGCTTTATATGTTTCAGTTTCATGTTCAATGATTTTCATCTACGACATTAACATTTAAGTGTTTTAATTTGGCTCAAGTTTTCACACATTTGTATAGGTTCAAAATCATATGTTAGCTCAGCAAAGAAAATGAAGGAAGTTGCATGTCCTACATGCACAGTCCACTTACATGTTAGACAATAACCCTGACCCACTTTTAACCACTTACATGTTAGACAATATTAGTTATAAAACCTTAATGTTTTTTCTAAGTTTATGTATGTTTGTACATTTTTAAAACCATATCTTAGTTATCAAATACAATTATTATCTGGCATACCAAACACAACAATGGCAATTATCCTACAATAAACAATGCTGGGTTCGAACGATAAACTGAACCTACGAACGATAAAATGAAGCAAAATAACGATATGGTAGAGAATGTACCAAGAGAAGAAGGTAATCTGGTGAGATACTCCATCGGCAGAGAATTATGAGAAAGATTGTCGGTGTTGAAAATCATATGGGGAAAGAACGAAGCTTTTGGTTCTATTTTCTGGATTCGAGTAATATTGGTCAAACTGGCCAGGTTATATAGTAGTGGAGGGATACAATGATGCGAACTGGATTTACAATAATAAATGCACAAAATAGTAGTGGATATGTCTCGTGCACTGGGTTTTTTTATTTTGTTTTTTTTAAAGTTCAAACATATTTCAGATTAGCTAATTTATAAACCATCACTTTTACAATGTCACGACATTGTTAACCAAATTCATTTTTTGTTATTGTCATTTAATTAGTGTAATATGTTTAAAATGCGAAAAAAATTATTGGCTTTCCTAACACAATTACTAACGGATGGATACAATGAATAAATGTTTTTATTTACTGTATTAACAAATTTATTTAGTGTATTGTATTACTTACTGTATTAATACATTTACTTAGTGTATTATGTTATTTTCACAAAAATTGGAAATATAAGCTAGCATTCAAGTGTAAGAACAATGCTACCATAAAGTAATTATATATCCAACCCTAACTCTTCAAGTTAGTATTTGATGGAATTTTCATTCAACATACACAGTGGCTAACAGAAATGACAAGAACTACGGTAACTTTAGTCAAAGTCAACATAAATTACTGATATTCAACTACTATTTTTTTGGGTGAATATATATACAGGTACAAGTTCTAGCTTCAGGTTCTGAAACAATAAAATGAGGTGTCTGCCAGCAACCCTTCCTTATTAGTGCACACTAACTTAAAGAGCTAAGATTTTATAAAGCTTTAAAAATGAACTACTGCCTATGCCTGTTGCGTCCCATTTTATGTTTTATTTGTATAAATAACATTAGGACGTGACAATTGAACACTTGTATCATGTTTGGGTGGGAGCCTGCTATTGTGTGATATTACGCTACTATGCCTATAGCTTCGAGTTAAATTTAATGATATATGTTTGTTGATACTGTAAATATATATGATATATGTTTTACTATACAATAAACTGAAGTTGCTCCTACTTCTGTCTGCATAGTGCCTAATGTAATGGCATTCTACAGAAACAAAAATGCATGTACCATACTTACTAAACCAATATTCCAACTGTAATGTGGTATGCTTGGGAACACACCCATAAGTATGCCTACTTTTTATTCTTATTAGGGTATACCAGTAAGTAGTCGCATCAACCACTTCAGATAGGGAGAAGTGTTTACTTGGTCATCAACAAATCATTTCAGCTAGGCGAAATCGGTAAATTATGAAAGCAGGAGAATCATATTTGCCGAACAAAATATGCAGGAGAATCATAGCATACGAAAGCAGGAGAATCATATCAAACAATAAACTAGGAAATGTTAGCAAAATCAGTAAATTACCTAACTAAGAAACAATGAACTAAAAAATATTAGCAAAACCAATAAATTTACCTAACTATCCAAAATATGCCGATCCAGCAACGCCCTACCTTCTCCTGTAAAAGACGACGCGTGCGAGATGCCCAAAAATGCAGTGCCGCGACAGACGATGGTGGAGAACGAGGGGCGATTTAGTGATCGATGCGGAGTCGCGGATGTGGGAGGCTGTCAAGCACGGTGGAGAGCTGGTAGGCTAGATTTTTCAATTAAAAGAGGGAAAATGATTAAAAGAGGGAAAAGGAAAGAGGCGTACATGAGAGAATAGAACGAGATTGAGCGGCGCCAAAAAAAATTATTTCTCCCGCGTTCGTTTCGTTTCTCGCAGCGTTGTGCGAATTTTTTTTTAACGATCCATACCCATAATCGCAGCCTATTTACAAAAACACTGCTACACTATGCTGCTAAAAATGTAGTTTCTTGTAGTGGCAAAAGCAGAATAACAGTTGCCCCCCAAAGTATGCCTTGCATCAACAAGGCATGTTTTGGATCAAGACAAGCAATCGACTTCAAACTCTGATTTGAAGGGATTTCCCCATTCTCTGAATTGTCTTCGTAAAGCGAAGCTTCCTTTAAAGATCAGTATGATGCTTTAAACAGTTGCAAATTCATATCCTTTGAATGATATAATAACTTAAGCATCCTATTCAGATTTGTCATTCGGATTTCTATACTCTAAAAGTGTCTTCTTTCATTCGATTTGGTAGGATTTCATCTTCCTACTTCGTTTGTTTCCACTTTCATTTTCGTTACTTCCCATTCCTTTTCTTTTCTCTTTTTTCTACAACCCGGTACCGAGTACCGAGGTAAGAGCTATAACTCGGTACCGAATTTTACCGCGAGTGTTATGGTTAAATAACACTTAAATTATTTCCTTCTTCACTTTATTTTTCTCAACCTTCACTTGCGAACTGGACCTTCAGCCTTGTTGATTTTTGATCCAAGCTCCAACCTAATGTCACAGCTAGCTTAGCCGCTAGCCTACAACTCTGCCATGGACTATCTTTAAGCCACCACCAATGCCGCTTTGAATGACTTAGCACATGATAGTATGAAATCGCCCCTAATTTAGTCGAGTTTCGTATCGATTTTATTTCCTTAGCATCGTTGTTTGCACCGCCTTCAAGCGTAGGTAGGTGGCCGCTACCACTTCGTGGTTGTAGACACTTATAATCGCCCCTCACCCAACTCGACCACTTCCATGCAACTTTCCCCCTTCTTCACACTTAGCCATGGTCAACAAAAGTTTGGATTCAAGCCCCATGTGAAATTTCATGACTTACCTAGGTTTTTTAGGGTTTTCCTAGGCTTGGCTTTGTGTATTTCTTAGGAGTGGTAATTAAACCCAACCCGATGGACCCAAATCCGACCCAATGGGTCTCGGTTCTAGGCGGGTTGGGTTGTGTCGGGTCCAAACTATACATTTCAAAAACCTAGACCCGATCTGAGCTTTGGTTCGGGTCTGGTTGGGTAATAACACTAAAAATGCATATATTTCAATGTTTTTTGGTCGATTATTTCGGGTTGGGTCGGTTCAGGTCGGGTTTGATTTGGTTTTTGTTGTATTTTTCATTACCAGACTCGCCATTGAGTTTGGGTCCTTTTGGGTCGGTTCAGTTCCGTTTTGCTATTCTTGGTTCTAATTGTCAACCCTCGTTTTCCCTTTCCTTCACGCTTAGAGTCAACTTGGAGTTTTCCCTAGCTTGGACCTGAGTTTTTGCATAGTCGTGGGACCTTTATGTATTTTGGAAAATTTCCAAGTGTAAAAATGGGGTAGTCGATTTTTTTTCCTTTGGTCGAGTGTGGATTGGTGGTCTGTTCTTGATGAGACAATTTTAGATAACAGTCACATCGAAAACGCTTCGACGTCTAATGGAATAATGCACTACTGCTTTAGATTAAACGTTTCACCTCTTTGTCCCTATAAAGGAAAGTTCCTTGTTGTTCTGGACAATAGTTCTATTATCGTCAATCGTACGATAATGGGTAAAATTTAACACAGTTCCGTAGTGCGACAGAGCTCGTTTTCTAGCACGAGCGAGCTATCTACACAATAGGTTCGCGTTCGTCATACTATAAATATATGACACACACTGCATAGACTGGATTACATATCAGTACCCTTGTCTATGTATAAGATCTAGTTGGCCAGTACACACTGGAATCCATTGGTCTTATACATCACTACAAAGGGCTTACTTTCAGCATGAAGATCAGAGTTAAATCTCACCTGACCTTGCTCATCTATTGATTTTGTCAATAGTTATGAACCGTAGATACTCATCAGTCTCTTTACAATTGGTGTAGGTCCATCCACATTAGAGTTCATCCCACCCATAATAGATTTGGCTTCTACTTCAACGTCTACTTCATCATCTTCTCAGCCTCGACCATCTCATCGTCAAACTAGAAAGTCTCTTCAGGTAGTTTCCTTCATAATGGGAGATGAATCTTATATGGGGATTGCCCTAGATATTAATCTCGAGGGTATTGTAATCTTTGACAACCTTCTAGGTTCTTCGATGTCTACATCGGACGAAGCAGGCGTTAGGAGAATTTGTGATTAGCTCGATATTCCTTTTGAGGATGCTCCAACTCTAGAGCCCTTTTAGCAGGCCCATAATCCACTTGAAGGTTATACACTTGAAATCGTTGCATGTGTCTTCCTGGAGGTGTTCTTCCATTTAATCATTTCATTCAGCTCATCCTCCAATTTATGAAGCTTACCACTACTCAAATTTACCTGAATTGCTACGCTTCTCTGAATATCATTTACATGGTTTGCCTTCACTATTTGGGTAGAGTGCCTACATTGGAGGAGATTAGATATTTATTCAGTTTCAAAGGCGGCAAGACGTTCCTTCTTTGACTTATCTAGAATCATCCAAAGGCTGTCGTGTGATCATTGGTCTTTGGAACAAGCTTAGCTATTTTAAAGATGGATATTTCTTCATATATTGTCCAGCCAGCTTCGCTCAAAAGTGGTTGTAGAGATGTAAGTTCTATAATCACTCCTTATCTTAGTGGATTTTATTTCATTCAAATTGTTAACTCCATCATTTCATAAATTTACATATATTCCAAGGAGGCTTGCTAATGCAGATTTGCACAAACTCTAAAAAAATATTCCTATTGAAGAGCGAAAAATGAAGTTCCTTAAGACAAATGATAAGATGCAAAATTTCATCTTTTACATAACGATCACAGTCTCAGTCTCATTCCTACTGCTTATAAAGGTTCTTAACCTGCTCATGTGGTTGGGTTGAGTCTCAAGCTATTGAAGACCAAGAAGCTTCTTCTACCGTTCAAGACCCTCCAGTTAATCAAAGGGAGGATGAAAAGGGTGATGGTAACGATGATGATAATGCTAAAGATAGAGATAATGAGGACGAGGGTGATGATGAAAATGTAAATCTTGACTGCAAATCTACTGGAGAGATAAGTAGTGATGGACAAGTATCACATGCCCCCAACATCTAAGGGTAAAGATCAATTTGCCTCATCCCTTTACACGATCACAACAAACTCCGGTTATGGAAGCAACTCCTTCTCCCCAAACTGAAGATATTTTGGATTCTTTTGGGATCATTACAAATCATATTCCTTCATTTTGATTATGAAAACCTCAGCCTCCGAGACATCGACTCTCCAATCCATATGGTCATAGATTTTCCTTCTAGGACAGTAGGATGCATGAGCATGGTCCGTAGGATCGATATGGCAAACTGACACTATAGGCGACATTCAAAGTCACCACATGTTCACACTGCATGTGTTGCTCCTTGGCTTTCCAATCTTAACTTAGTCATGTTTTCTTCTCAAGTATAATGGGATGCCCTAATCTTTTCGACGATCTTCATAGCCAAACTTTTGGTTATCGCAAGCATAAGCCTTTGCATCAACATCTTGAATAATCTTACAAATCTGACTTAGCAAGGTGTCGAATAAAAGAACAAGAAAGGCAAAGTGAACAAGAACGCAAATATCACGACGATCGTATGCGGGGCTCTCGTGATCGCTTCGGATTAGGCAGGGTATCCCCCTCTCAACATCATAGTCGTTCTCCTTTGCTAAAGTATCAAGATATACAATCTATAAGACCTAATCTGGTCCCTTATTCTAAAGCTCCAATTGTCCCTATTTCGGTGTCGCCTTCTACACAACCTGTGACATATCCTATAAATCCAAACAAGTTGATTGACCATCTGCCTTTGTGGCTTCCAATCCTACCAAACAAAGGCCCGATAAAGAGCATACTTCTGCTTGTGCTTCTACAATAGTTATAAAATCTGCTTCAAATTCACAACTTGCTAAAATACAAAGGGCTTTCCCCACATTCTACTTTGATGGGGTTAAATTTGGATATCCTTTGAAGGAAATTCCTCTTAATGTAGCTAATGCTGTCAAGGCTTATGTGAACGATGCTTACGATCAATATTATATATAAAGGAGATTCGCTCAAGCCTTGTCTAACATCAATAGAGCTAATAAATTACTCTTCCAGGAGAAGGAGATAGAGAAAAAGGATCACGATCGGATTATCACTGTCTACGATAAAGAGTTAGAGGAGACCAAGAATCTCTCAAGGAATGGAAAAGAAGTTACTAAAAGAGAGAAAAACCTTTAATGACAAATTCAAGATAAGCAAGAACAACTTGGGAATGTGTATCATAGGAGTCACAATCTTGCTATAGAAAAGGAAGTCCTCTAAGTTACAACCGATGAACAAACTCTAAAGATTTTGAATCTGGAGATTGCACTATAGACTGACGAGAAAGAAAAGAATGACGCTCTTATCAAGGCCAATGAACCTAGGAGTAAAATGTTTGACGTCGAAAAAGCACAAAGGAATGCAGAAGCCTGTGCGGTCAACGCTGAAAAAGAACGCATACCCCAGAGCATTGCCATGGCCTGGGAAGAAATCACTAGATAAGAAAGAGACCACTATAGTCAGGCCGACAAAGAAGAGCTAAATGCCGACCTATTAGATGATGAAGATTTAAATGCTCTTGTCGTAAGTTATGTTAGCTTCCGAAGCTTCTATTTCTGCTCAGGTTCCTGTTGGAGACCTTCTCGATTCTAGTTATAAGGATTTGAGTGAAAGTTCAGTTCCCATCTATCAAGGACTCCCAATATAGACGTCCAACTTAGTGGCTACTACTTTCGGTGACATCGCTTCTACTACAACTAGGCCTCATATCTCTGAACCTATTATTCCTACTTTTGGGCTTCTAGGACTTCAACTGCTATGGTGACTTCGATTGTAGTGACACCTTCGACATCCTCTGCTCGTGTTCAATATAATCTCGAGGATCCTGGATATGTATTGCCTATGTCTACCCTAAAGCTACCTGTTATGTCCCTTATCGTAGAGGAGAGTTAGAAGGGACTCCTTCTCAAATGACTTCTACTTCCCTTGGACATATATCACTAGTTTCACATGAATTTAAGAAACTATAAATGACACCACGAAGATTTATAATCTTTATTTTTCCATCTCTCAAATTTTAGGTCTACTTACCTTTGACCCTTACCAGATGTGTATCAAGCTTTAGACCTCCAAGCTGCAATGACTGAGTCTATCATCTCCTCTGCCCCGATCCCAATTCCAACTTCTTCAACTGGTTCCATTTCGGATTCTGATAATGAAAAGATTCATACGCTAGTTGAAGAGGCTATAGACGATGCTAATATAATGCAAGGCGATGAAGATATAGCAATCACGGCGGCCAAGGAGCACATCTTTGGACCATCATTGTCTGATATGCAAAATTCTTATCTAACAACAATGAAGGACTTCAAAAAAGAAAAGGATAATGATATTCTGACCCTTCTTTTAGTAGCTTTACCGACTGCACCTTACATTGTCCCGAACTCTAAACTTACAGTGGCGGGCATCCATGCCGAGACCCCCGAATCCTTGGAAAGTAATTACAATTGGGACGAGGATCCCAAGGGTCATCGGGGTAAGAAGTTGAATCTAGTAAGAGGTCAATCTCAGCCTCTCTAGAGAGAAAGAGGAGGAGGAAGAAGAACGATTAGCTATCATTTTCTTATGTAGCTGTTTGTTTTAGTCTTTTTTATTTTGGCATTGTATATAGGCAATCATTATGTGGGTACTGGCACTGCTTTTGCTTTCAAAAGTTTGGATGTGAATGAAGCTATTATTTCTTTTAGATTTTGTCTCATTTTACATTTCTGCCTTTTAATTTGCATGCCTATATGCTTAGTTTAATTATGTTTATGATAGTCATATCTGAACCTATGCAATGTCGTTATTCACTACAACTCTATATGAATAAGTCATCACGATTGCATATCTGCAATTTGTCATCTTGTTAATATTATCATTCGTAAAGTAATGCTTTCTTGGCTAACAGAACTATGTTATTTGAGCCAACTCCATGGCCTATCTTATTTATCTTCTGTTAGGTTCCATTTGACCATTTACAAAATTGTAATCATAGAAGCCTCTTATTTCATATCATTTATATCTTTGGGAAACGATGCTTTAGGTGTCTATCTTTGGACATCCATTTTCGATCTAGCGTATCTCCAAGCATTGACCCAAGTATTCCTCAACCGTCATTATTTATCATCAGCCGAGCATGTCTTATTGGGCTGTAAGTGTGGTTGTTCATGCGAAAAGTTCAACTACACATCGTTCCCTATCTTTAGGATCTAGTGTTTCAAACGCCTATCTCCAAGCATCAACCTTAGACCTTGTCTATCTTTAGGTATCAATCAAAGGTCAGATGCATGGGGCAAACCATCTGATCAACCCTAGTATGATTATATTCCCACGACCCGATTATGGATCAAAAGAGTTCATCGGTACCTATCTCCGAATACCTAGACACCTGGGTTTTCGAAGCTCTGATTGTTTAATTTTGTTATTGTTCACACAACACAAAGTCGGGCTTTTAAGAATACTATTCCATTAAACCCCAAAGCCAGTTCCGTTTATAAACACAAGAATACTATTCCATTACTTCAGAGTCTAGTCAATTATTTACATAAATAAGTCTAAGTGAAATAGCATCTCATGCGCTTGCAATTTCACGCTCCTGGAATTGAGATTCCATCAACAATTGTCAGCTTGAAAGTTCCATCACTAGGCTTATTGTTAATCACATAAGGACCTTCCTAATTTGTGCCAAGTGCCCACCGAACCAGGAAAGATCAATTTCAAAATGAGGTCACCTATCTCAAAGGTACGATTTCTGATCTTGGCATTGAATTGTCATGCCACTCTTTTTTGGTGAGCAACTACCCTTAAATTAGCTTATTCCTGCTTCTTGTCAACTAAATCGACGGACTTAACCAATAGTTCCTATAACTATTATCCTTTGTAATACCCAGAAATCAACGTCTCTCATCAACGTGTGACCTTCGAATACCACAAAAGATAGATTGTTGGGTAGAAATAAAAAACAAACACTATGCCAAGGCATAACGATATAATCTCATAATAGAATGATAACATAAAATATACTAAATATACATGGAAATAATAGTATGAACAATGTATAAGTGTCCGCACTGTGGGAGTAACTGATAATTAAATATCAATATAGAAAGTCAGAATAAAATATTTGATACAAGTCTCATATACAAATAACATATCTATCTTGCGCTACTATAGTATCAAATATATATATATATATATCCAAGTATCATCTTTGCCTCCAGATCTACGACTGCGCCGTCCTAATAGTGTATCCCCAAAAGCACTCGAATCCCAAACTACTCAATCGTGTACCTGAGAGTTGTCATGACATAAACTAATAAAGATAAAACACAGGTCAGACATGAAGCCTAACGTGAGAGCAACTATCTCAAAATATTGTATACTAGATTTTTATACATATATCAAACAGGAAGTTAGTAAGGCATATTCGATCCTCTCCATAAACATGGCTCAGTGTTAATCCGGACAGCCCATAAACCAGTAAAATAAACCCCTCACAAACGTGGAGGATCATACATAACATGCTCTTCTCCTGTAATTAACGAATCAACACAACTAATATAACCAAACTGAAATGCAACAACATACTATGATAAAGTAACCCAATACACAAAGGCAAAGAAAATGCAAATATCATAATACAAGCATATCCTAGAATACACATAATATTATTAACCAACTAATATAACACATTAAACAATGATAGGCGACAGATAGAGAATATAAGTTGATACTCATCATTGCTGATGAGTGCAGTCCATGGTAGACTCATGCCCAAGATAAATAGAGTCAGTACCTAAATGTACCATAAACCTTGAGTCACATCCTCAGTGATCGAACTCGTTTAGGTCTCACTGTACCCCTATAAGGAGCATAAGTGATATATGATCTACTATAGATATCTAAAACCCGAGTCCGCATTAGACATCGATCTATAACTCAAATTATCATAATCTAATGATTTCTGTTGAGGGTCCAAATAAATACAGTTGGTATCAGAATGTACCATAGACCATGAGCCATATCCAGATTGATGGAACTCCTGTAGATCTCACCGTACCTATATATCAAGCATAAGTGACCATGACCTACTCTAGATATTTAAAACCTCTGTAGATCTCACCGTACCCCTATAAATAGCATAAATGATATTTGAATGACTCTTAGATGATTGTCGTCATCTCCCCCTAAGTCATAATGAATTTCTTAAAAAACTTGCATAATGTCTCCACAAAAGATATTGATGGGCGTATCCCATAAATATGCCATCGGGACTAAAAAGGAACACCGATGCCATATAGATATATGAGTACATCAAATATAACATTAAGTAATCAGAGACACCTGGCCCTTTATTAGTGGATCGGTCAGTGCCACCGATCCGTGATTTGAGTTGGGCAATAATGCCTTGCTTGGTGCACGATATAAAATCCGGTTTTTGCTCGTTTCGTCTTTCCACCTTCTCCATCGAGTCAGCTGACCATCCCACCGTATGGTCTTCATCATGCCGTTGAAGTTTGGTACCTTATGGTTGAGTCCACGTACCAATTCCTTCGAGTATTCGAGAAGGACGTTCGTGTCTTCATGACTCCTTTTCCTAATCATTTTTCTACCAAAATACGATATGCATCTCGACAACCTAAACATACTCTACCGCATCGCCTTCCTTCATTATAGATGTATATTTAACACACATAATACACTCTGGTTCACACATATTTACACTTATACTTCACAATTCACGTTTAGAGCTTCACTGGAGCAATTACCTGACCCGAGATTGCATGGTGTAACTTAGTGCACATAATAGTTGCTATGGCTACAAAAGATGCTCGTGATGTGGTTACACATAAATACATTTACACATACACATATATTTAAATAAATAATTCGATTGTTTAATAATCAAATCTTACTTTTATTTACTAAATCTTTTTTATAAACCTCCAAATATCATTTTCTACTATTTTATAAAATCGTGCAACTATTTTATAAAATACGTAACTAGCTTATAAATCATTCTAAGCCTTCTAGCTTATTTTCAGAAGTCATACTCTTAATATCCAATTAGAATAAAATATATAGTAATATTTCTATCACTAATAGAATAATGAATTAGAGTTTAATTAATTTGTAACCTTGCTATAAATTAATATGAACTCTATCTAACTCATTTAATACAAATAAAACATAATATATATATATATATGGGATTTTAATCAATTATCCTGAATATCTACTCAAATGAATCCAATCTAACAGGGAATTAATTATGAATATATAATATTCCACATCTTCTAGGTGATATTTCTTAATACATATAAATATAAGGATTTATATTGAGATATGAATTCAAAGTATTAATTTCGCTTACTTGAACTATAAATTCCTAAGTGTTTGAACCTAATCCAAGCTCATAACATGTTGTAGATAATCTCACTACGAGTGCAATGGCAAAGACCATGTCTCGATTGGACCTCGTATGCAAAAGGTACGAATTTAATACAAAAGGAGATTAATCAAAGAATTAATTAATATAATCACTTTAATTAAATATTCACCTTTCTTCCCAAACATTGCCTGTGAACAAAATGTGCACATCAACCCACTTTTTCATCCCTTCTCTCTTCTATTTCTCACTCCACACACCTCAAATCGATGAAACGCCTGCTTCAATGTGTCGCACTATGCACGCTCCCCATAATGGAGTCCTCCTTGCAAACTTTGGTTGCCTCCTATAATATACGACCTATACACTTCCTCCTCAGCCATAAATGTCACACCCATCTATTAGACATTAGAGTTCAAGCCACAGATACAAGAAGCAAAATGCTGCTATGAGAAATGCAATGGCATACACCGCTTCGCCTAACTCCTCTCCAAGCTCCCCCAAAATTGAAACCTAGCCAACGTTAACAAAAGTGGAGCTCGACCATATTTCATCACATCGTCCATCGACACTATAGATGCGAAGCCCTTTCCTCCTTGAGCTCAACGGATCTGGCCTTTTCTACCAAAGTGGCATGTAGCACTCTAAGCATGAATAACCCGATCCTTAACTTCGTAAACCCGTATTCATAAAGAAGAGAAGGAAAAGTAGTGCGAGGCAAGATATCTGACTGATGAGGGTGAAAATATAATAATATATATACATGTGTGTAATATCTCAAATAAATCGCCACACATTTCAAGCTCGTATGATCACATAACATGTCGGATCGTCATGAAACTCATCGTTTGCACATCACCTTATTTTTCCAGCCCTGATGGCATAAGTTTCGTTGTTATCTCAGATTGTGCTTTGGAATAGTAATTTTATGCATTTTGAGGTTGTTTTGGCCATTAGATTGCTCGATTCCAAAAATTCCTCAACCGTGCATATCATAATAAAGTCCTCAGCTCAGAATCACATGACGTCAGTCGAGATCCTACTGGACTCGACTATGAATGTATTTTTACAAAATACATACAACAATACATATATCGTAAAAATACAATGACTCCAATATAGCGATATCAATACTCATTCTAATTCATAACGTCGATCTAGACTCAACGGAAGTAGTCTTGAGTCCTGATTCGTCCATATGCCAAAAATTAGATTTTGGACCTTCAATTAATTAACGATTCAATATTTTTTTGTTACGTTCTCCCCTCCTTAAAAGAATTTCATCCCCTTAATTTCTATGAGTGTAATAATGCAACCCAACAGACCAAAATTCCCAAAGCATATTATATATCTCCACCCTTAGGATTCAAAATTCATCTTGTTTCAGAATAATTCGGCAGCACCTCATTTGCATGGCTAGCTCAGAAAAAATCCCAAAACAATATAAATATACATCTCATATATGAGGCTTTCCATATCTAATGCATCTCATTTCTGAGGACATATAAGTATATATATATATATCCATACTATCTACACTATAGATCTTACATGCCTCTTTTACAGCAAGAGTATGCCATTAGATACGCATACAAGCTAACAGGCATTCTAATAGCACATAAGTGCTTCCATGTACCTAATCATGTACTCAACAAATAAGATTAAACAAAATTAAAATATTAAACCATGGATTTAACCATGTTAAGTCATGTATAGAAATCACCTCAAATAAATATGCTATATCAAACTATGCAACAAGCATCTCAAATAAACATGTTACAAAAAACTGCAACAACATAATATTAAAACATGTACAATCAAGCGTAGTAACTGATACCACCATAATCATACATGACTATCAATTGAGTAAGCTCAAATTAGTTGGTATCTAAATATACCATTGGCTCCGAGTCACATCAAAAGCCAATAGACTCGTATAGATCTTATCCTGACCCCTACAATGGCCATGAATGATATGATCTATTTTAGATAGTTATTGCTATCACTCTCCGAACATACTTTAATAAGTAATTATAATTATCCTATAAGCAACCAAAAATACAAAGTAAGCAACATCGAGCATTAACAATCAATAATCAAACTACAGGAAGCAATCAACAACGAGCAACAGTAAACAATCAACAAGCAACAATAACTAGCATACAAACTACCAACCAAACAAAACAAGTAACAATGATAAATTAACAAAAATCAATCAATGACAAACAATAGCAAACAATAACAAGAACCAACAAGCAACAATCAAATAATAGCAAGCAATAATAAATCAATAACAAGTATATACAATGAAACATACCAAAGAGTCTATACCGACATACACGGTGACCCACAATAGTCAAAACATGCATGGCAAACTATAAACTCAAATGAGTCTGTTCGATGTCTAATATGGACAAAATGCTTAAGCCTTGTAGCTATTTTCATGAATACGATACACGAAAGACTATTACACCTCCTACTACGAAAAGGAAAACTTATACGATATGCTAGATCATCGAGTCTCAAAACTCTTGGATAAACCCGACAAACTAAGTCTTAATTTTTGTTTCCCTTTTGAAGAAAACTCATTCCCCAAAGGAGAAAACCCTATCAATTAAGCCATCTTTAAATGACGATTTACAAATGTGTGGGTTCGCTCACGTTCAAAGTCACCTCAACCGCACAATGTTAGTAAGGATAATATACTAAGTGTACTATTATGCTTGCCTGGGCAAATATCACATCTCCACTTAGAAGATTGTCTGAATCTTCACAAAACTAGTCGAGAAGTCCTTCCCTGACCTACCACAAGCATTCCAAACTATACCATAAATAATTTTACAATGAGTAAAGGTCATCCAAAATAATATATGATGCCCGGTCTAATCCTTTGTTCACATGCATGATTTCTTGGTTAAACCAGGGTTTGCCACTGACTCCTCTCATGTGAACTCTAATCCGGATCATTGGTTAGACCAATGAAATCTCTTCGCACGACTAGAGTTGCTCTTCGAAAATCTCTCATCGCAACAAGATTCCAACTCAAGTGCTCCCCTTTAAAGAATCGAGTGAAAAGCCTTTGCCTAACTGGTATAAATCACCTAGAATCTATGCGCTCGAACGAGGGATTAGAAACTGGCACATAAATGGGTCTATCCTTAGAAAAGATCTCTTCAGGATATGGGAATAACCCCAAAACCAAAGGTTTACTAACACAATGAGTTGAGGACAAACACTTCTAACACGAATGACTCCCTGCAAAATGCATATAAGTCATTTGCTCAGTCTTTACTCATAATCGGGCATCCACCAAATCCTACTTTAAATCCAAGCCATACTTCATCGACCAACTCCACTCAACTCAAAAGCTCGTGCATCAAGTTCGAATGGTAGTACTCTCAATCATCTTACCTTAGCTCGGCAACTAAGGTTACTCACCAAGGTTTAATTAATGAATTTACATACTATGAAAGGTGTCAAGTTTAGTCTATCTACTAGGTACTAGCACTAAATGAATATTGTTATCTAACATTTTGATCCGGCTATATTGAACTGATTGGACAAGTTAGATTCGACTGCTATCAAGACCGATCAGTCTAGATTGATGGTTGTGGGGCCTAGAAATCAAGTACAGACAATAACATGAAGTCGAGGTTGAATGGAATTGATAGATATGCAAGGAAGAATGTTCGAAGTATGAAATATGGTTCAACATGTAGGAGGGATTGATATAAATTAACTTCCATAATAGGGATCGGTATGTTTCAGGGAGCTACTGCATTTTAATAGAAAACAATTAATATCTCAAGATCCACAGGTCCAGTGCATATGAAATTTGGAGAGCAAAATATAAGGACCCTAAGGAGCCTACCCAAGGGAACGCACCTCAAGAAGATGAAGTCAGAAGGATCGACACTCTTCCCTTGGTAGGGATCGGTAGGAATTAGCAAATAACCCATATTGAAGCAAAGATCAAGCAATAACTCGAGTTCTACTGATCCAATTGGCATGAAATTTGGAGGCTAAGCATATTTTAGCATGAGGAAGCGACCATAGGGATCACAACCCAAAATTCCACCAAAGTAGGGATCAATACTAATCCCCCTTCTTTAGGAAATGGGCCATGCAATGCCTTTTGTTGGTCCATATGGTTCTGGAGGTCCTTCTGACGAATTTTCAGGGAGATATTTGGCCATCTTCATCTATAAATACAGGCTTGGTTGTTCATTTTCGGGACTTTTACGCTGCTAGTCGCTTTATACTCTTTTTTAACTAAGGATTTTCATCTGATCCCTATTGTGCTCAATTTATAAAGTGATTAATAAAGCAATCTGTTCAAAGTGGACATAGGCAAATAACGTCGAACCACTATAAATCATTATGTGCATGTTATTATTTCAATTTACTCCTATTTCTTTGTTATTATCCTCTGTTTTCATTTTATCTTCTTCATTTATTTCTCCGCAAAAAATTTCTTGGGTGTTTGTGCCAGTTTTTGGTGTAAACATTTTGGTGCTTTCATCGAGAACTTTGGTTCTCGGCTTATTATGATTCCTTTGTTTCTACAGGATTGTATAAATCCTAAAAGGAGATCCACAATTATCTTGAAGAAGTTTGCTTCTTCTATTCAGATTTGCAATAATCTAAGCAAAGCCATCAACAATGGTGAGGAACACTAGATCTACTTCTCAAAACACAGAAGGAAACAAGAATGCTATCATCCAGCAAGGAGACCCGAACAGTCAACCAATGGATGTGAATGTTGATGTAGTTGAAGTCCGGAATCTAGTTGATTCCATTACGAGAGTTGAATTCCACAATATGATAAGAGAGCTAGTAGATAGCCGTCGACAATTGAATCAGCAAATTCAAGCCAATATCAACCTAATAAACCAACTCAGTCGGCAATAGCGAGGGAAGGCAAGGACAGACTCCACCTCCTACTTAGTATCAGAGAGTTCTAGTTCATCAAACGACTATTACAGGCATAGGCGTCACAGAGTTGATGGATATCACGCAGAAACTTCAAGGCATTAACAGGCAGACCTGCCTGGTCTACCAAGACTGATCGGTGCTGATCCCTCCCTAGTGATTGGTACTGATCCCTCCCCCAGAGGAGGGAACTTACCTGTACATATTGGGATTCAAGCTGGAGCTGCTACGACCGATGGATGATGGAGTTCAATTAAATGTTGACCAATTACTTCCCTCGGACGACGATGAAGTGACTGTACGTGGTATACATCGGGGGTATGGTGAAGCAAGAATGCATGGAATGGTCCATAAACATCGACCAGACCACTCACGTAAGGTGGAACATAACCACGGCTTGACAACAACTATCCAAATGCCAGACTTGTCGGCTATGGTTAGACATGTAGTGAGAGAGAGCCAAGGCTTGACCAATGACGATTAGGGAATCTCGAGAAGCCATACCCTATTCACTGCCAATGTCCTATAGGTAGAGTATCCAAGGAGGTTCAACATGTCGTCGATGCCTGCCTATGAGGGAAAAACCAACCCTAGGCAGCACATCATGAGATATGAATAGCCGATGGATTCCGCACGAGCAAATGATGCAACCAAGCGTAGATGTTTTCTTATTACTCTCTCTGAAATAGCAACAATGTGGTTTATGAGGTTACCCCCACGGTCGATCTCTAAATTTGATGATTTGGCAACAAGGTTTGTGGAACAGTTCCATATGCACACAACTCGCCCCAAAGATGTAATGTCCCTCTCCAGTGTGATCCAGGCTTCGGGAGAATTGCTGAAAGATTACTTGGAGAGATTCCATATAGCTGTTATAGAAATCAATAATCTGAATGACCATGCAATACCAAGCTAGAGTATTGAGGAAGGAGAAAGCCAGATGCTCTAGGAAGAAGAATGTTGTAGGACCAAGTGGAGAGGGAGTACATAGTTATATTGCAGTGAAGCAGTCTGATGATAGCTCTGGAAAAGTCCAATTGGATGTTCAGAACAAACTGAATCAACAAAAGTAAGACGGTGATAGGAGCCAAGAATGAAACAGGGATTCTGGAAGAAGAAGGCCTAGGATTCTGATGTATGATACTTACACGCCACTGAATACATCTCTAGATAATCTCTAGAGAATATCTATTTGTCTACCTGCAATACCATGTAGCACAGGAAGCCGCCTCTGAAAGAGTCAAAGGAGAAGCAGAAAGAGATTGGAAAATATTGTCGGTTTCATGAATGTTATAGTCGTAACACAAATCAATGCAGGCATCTCCAGGATATTATCGAAAATCTGATTCGAGAAAGAAAGTTACAATAGTTTGTAAAAACCCCACAGGATGGCGGGCAGGGAACATCCGACCCTAACCGAGGACAAGCACTGCATAGGGCTGAGGAGCCTGTGTGGACTGATGGAAGATTGGTAATCAATACAATAGTCCGAGGATCGCATCCCGCTGATGAGAGTTGGCATGAGATGGAGCGCTACGCTAGCACGATTAAGCATGTGAATTTTGAATGTGGTTCGAGTACGGAAGACGGAGCTCCGGCAAAACAGCAACATACAATGGCATATGATATTGTCTTTAGAAATAGAGATACTGACAAGGTGGGGGCTCTAACAATCAACCCAATGGTCATTTCGGCCATGATCGACCCTGCTTTAGTGAGAAGAATGTTGGTTGATTGTTGAAAATCTGTAATATAATTTTCAAAAAAGCTTATGATCAAATAAGGATGGAAGCCAAGGACTTGAAATCGTCTAAAGCCCGCATTCATGGCTTTAACGGTGCTGCAATCGAAGCCGTTGATTATGTTGAATTGCCCATGGAGTTGAGAGAAGATGACCGTAGGAGAGTGTGGAATCAGCCTCTTGTTGTTTTGGATGTTGACTCTCCATGCAACATTTTTATGGGCCGACCGGCCCTGGTTGAGTTTCAGGCAGCTCTTGCCCCATGGTGTTTGACTTTGAAGTTCCCGACAGATAATGGTGTTGGAATTGTTCATGGTGATCAGGCGACCGGGCGTGCCTGTTACGTAGCTTAGTTGAGGGATGCTGTACAAAAGGACAAAGGTAAGTGTATGGACAAGTTTGTTCGCATCCAAGCCACTGAAGATTGACCAACAGCACCTGAGCCTTGGCTCGGGCACCACAGTCAGTTCTATAGAGACATAGTTTTGAGAGATGATGAAGAGGAGCCTAAAGAGACCAAGGCTGCACCGGCCAAGCTGGCGATTGACATCACAATCGACCACGATGACCCGTCACGGGTCCTAAAGATCGAATCATAGCTCGGCCCCCGATGATGAAAGAACTTACTGGATTTCTCCATGCAAATCTCGACGTGTTCGCTTGGACTCACTATGACATGTGTGAGATCTCACTTACCATTGCGAGCCATTAATTGAATAATGACTCGAGCAATGTCCCGGTGAAACAAAAAAGCGGCATGGATCCGAAGAGATCTACCGCTCTTAAAGAGGAGGTGGATAGGCTCAAAGACAATGGGTTTATTCACGATGCCCTCTACCCTAAGTGGGTATCTAATCTTGTACTTGTGAGAAAGGCAAACGGGAAATGGCGGACATGCATTGATTACTCAGACTTGAACAAAGAATGCCCAAAAGACAGCTTTTCCCCTCCAAGGATCGACTAACTAGTGGACTCAACCGCGGGACACGAATTGCCCATGGAATCGAATCTAATCCCGAGAAGATCCAAGCTATTCGCAATATCCAAGCGCCAAAGACTATCAAACAAGTACAGAGCCTGAATGGGAAGGTTGCTGCTCTAAGCCGATTTATTTCCAAAGCTGCTGATAAATGCATTCCTTTCTTTGACTTGATTAGAGAGGAAAAAGGAATTTTGAATGGACATAGGATAGTTTAGACACATTCAAAGCTTCGGTAAATCACTTAGAGCGACCTCACATCCTGTCGAAGCCGGTAGATCATGAAGACTTGTATATCTACTTGGTCATGTCGGTACACGCTATAAGTGTCGCATTGCTTCGTAAAGAGAATCGAATCCAGAGACCGGTCTATTATGTAGCAAGCGATTAACAGGAGCTGAAAGGAATTATCCGAAGATAGAAAACTGGCATACTATTTGTTGATTGCTTCACGAAAGCTCCATCCTTACTTTCAGGCACATCCTATCAATATTCACACCGACCTACCATTACGACAGATCCTGTAGCGACCTGAGACGTCTGGAAGTTTACTTAAGTGGAATATCAAACTTAGCCAATTCGACATCACTTTTCTTCCTCGAAGGGCTATCCAGGGTCGGGCACTGACGGACTTTATAGCAAAATTTACTGCGCGGGATGATTTCCCAGAGAGCAGTGAAACCCCTACCATATGGTGAAAGTTATATACAGATGGAGCATCCAATGATTGTTACTATGGAGCTAGAATTGTGCTTGTAATTCTCGAAGATCGGTCATTTTACTATTCTTTAAAGCTCGATTTCCCTACAATAAACAACGAAGCTGAGTATGAGGCTCTGATTGCTGGACTTAAACTCGTCAGAGAACTAGAAATAAAGTCTCTTGAAATCTTTTGCGACTCACAATTGGTGGCATACCAAGTCAGGGGAGATTACCAAGCTAAAGGACAATGACTTGCTCCATATCTTATCCAAGTCCAAAAGTTGTTGACCGACTTTAAGTACTATGATAATACGCACATTCATCGGGATCAAAACAAAGAGGCTGATTCATTGGCAAAGTTTGCTAGCTCCGGGGATGCACAACAGATGGGCTTGGTTCCATTCGAAGTATTAAATGCTCCGAGTATAAGCCCGATGGAAATTGACTATTAGAGACGGAGCTCGAGAAGGAGTCATGGATGAATACGATTAAAGACTATTTGCTACAGGGAATTCTTCCTAAATGAAGGAATGAAAAATGACAATTCCTTCATAAAGCTTCATGATATATCATACAGGAAGGAGTTATGTACAGAAAGGGTTTTTCCGTTCTCCTGCTCCAGTGTATCACTCATGGTCAAATAAAACGAGTCCTAAATGAAGTTCATGAAAGGGAATGTGGAGATCACAGTGGGAGCGAACTCTAGTAAAGAAAATTCTCCATTACAGATATTATTGGCTGACCGTCAATCGAGATGCTGTTGATTATGTAAGGCGATGCGACAAGTGCTAGATATATGCAAAAGTCCCAAGAGCTCCGCCGATGGAATTTACACAAATGGTCAGCCCATGGCCATTTACCATATAGGGTATAGATATCATTGGTTCCTTATCGATCTCTAAAGGTGGTGTGAAGTTTGCTATCATTGCAGTTGATTACTTCACCTAATGGGCCGAAGTGGAACCTTTAGCCATGATCACAACCAAAAAAGTAATTAACTTCATCGTCCAGAACATCATCTGTCATTTGGGTCTTCCATGAACTATTGTAACGAATAATGGGACTCAATTCGACAGTGCTGAATTAAAATACTTTTATCATCGGCATCATATTGAAAAGAGATTTGCAGCAGTCGCTCACCCTTAAGCGAATGGGCACATCGAAGCTGTGAACAAAATCATGAAATCCATTCTGAAGAAGCATTTGGAAAAGGCTAGAGGCAAGTGGGTGGATGAACTTTCGATAGCACTATGGGCTTTTAGGACCACCCACAAGTCTACGACTGGCCATACTCCATTCGCCCTTGCTTACGGTTCCAAAGCCATTATTCTTATTGAGCGCGAAGTTCCTTCTCATCGAGTGACCTACTACGATCCCAGAAGGAATAAAGATCTCCTCTTGGAATCACTTGACTTTATAGATGAGAAGCGCGAAGAAGCTGATTTGAGGGCATCTATGCACCGGTACCGAGTTGCCTGATACTACAACACTAAAGTTCGACTTAGAACCTTCAAAATCGGCGATCTCACCTTGAAATGGGTTTTTCCTACCCATCGCATATGAATCCAACTTGGGAACGACCATATGTCATTGAGCATAGGCTTGGAGAGGGAACTTTCAAGCTAGCGACTGTTGATGGCATCGCATTTCCAAGGGCGTGGAATAGCAAGCACTTACGACACTATTTCACTTAATTTATTCCTTTTCTATTCAGATGTATTTAGTTTTAGGATTTGTTTTAGCATCTTATTTTCTAGAAATGTAATAAGACAAATTATGTCTTTTCTTTCCTTTTGGTAAAAATTTTTTGAACCTCCTCCATTTCTGTGTTTGTTATAGCATTACATGTTAGTTACATTAGAAAACTGACTGATGTTGACGTGTCCAAGTAGGTTCCTAGAGATTGGAGCTAGCCAATTACGTTAGTTCCCGATTGAACTAAACATGACAAACATGGTCCGACCGTTCATTTGGTAATTCTCGTTTAGAACCTAATGGATGGAGTACATAATAAGAAATGGATGTGACTCGACCATTCGATAACCAAGTTAATCCCATCGAGCGATGGGACAGTCATGAATCAAAAGTGATCGTGATACGACAGATCGCTCGCTAAGTCAAACCCTGAACATTGGGGTAAATCAATCAATTAAGGATGGTATGATCCAACTATTTTTTGAAATAACTTTAAGTCCCCAGAGCGTGGACTGGAGTATTAATACAAGCCGAGTGCTATTCGACCACCCGCTAACTAACTCTTATCCCCAAAGTTTGAATATGAGTATAAACAAATAGACGAGTGCAGTTCGATCACTCACTATTCCGTGAACTCCGACCTAAAACCGATAGGAGGATTATAAAATCACTAAGGATGGAGTTCGACCATCCACCATCTAACTCGGCTAACCTGAGACTGAGGGTAGGAGTATAATCCCTCAAACTACTGAATCTGATAGTGCAACATTAGGGCTGAAGCCCCATGTTTGGTATGACTCAAGGCCACGACTGCATGGAGGCCTTTGGATAAAATTAACGGATTATTATTCAAATCAACAAGCGACGAATTACAAGTACATTGAATGGAAAAGTAACAGCTCAACTACTTAAATAACAATTTACACGAAGTTCAACAGAAAACAAAGAACTTTTATTTGCATAATAAACTTAAAAATTGTTATACAAGTCTATTCAAAAATGGGGGTCGTACCTGCACAATCATGGCCAATGAACGAGAAAATAGCTATACAAGCTATGTGCAAACTGAACCGAAGAAACGGCTATTTCTTTTGTCCTTTCTCTTTCTTGGATTTTTTGGGAGTGGCACCACCCGAGCTTCCGCCTGTCCTTTTCCTCAATCCTTTACCGTTGGCAGGAGAGCTTTCAAACGTTGAAGGGAGTTCCTTGAGAATCGAACAACCGGGTGGAATGACTTGTAATGGGACGAGATTTGGATTGTCCACATCAGCGGGTTTAGTCTTAGCTTTTTTCTTCATCAATTCCTCCCTCTCGATGCGCTCTTTTAAGCTGAGCTCATCGGTATGTTCAGTGGAGCCAGTAAATACAACGCCATCCGACTCATCAAGCAATGGAATATCTTTAGCTTTATCATCATTAAGTGCTCCGATAACTTAAGCGTTGGGCCTTGGGGCATCGGTGGCCGCCGGAATCTCAGTAGATGTCGATTGTTGCTCCACGGCGGCATCACTTTTTGGAGTTTGGCTAGGACCCAGAAGACCTACGAATTTATGGAAACAAGAAGATAAGCCCATGATTATTGGGGATGAAGAACAAACCTCTCAAAAAGTGGAGAGTAAAGTGGATCACCTACATCCGATTGACTCTCAATTGTCGCCGGAGTGCTCCCTTCTAGAATAGGGGTTAGCACCATAGATTGATAACTGGGTTTGTCTAGATTGTAGTTTAAACCTGTCATGTGCCGAGAGAAACTGACGCTCCAGTTGCTTGAAGAGAGGAGGGGCCTTTGGGATCGAACTTCGAATATTCGACAGTGTTTTTCCCTTTGTCGGAGGGTGCTAGAATGTCAAAATATCGAAGTCTCACAGCAGCAAGGTCTAGAGGTTCATCCTCATGTAGAATCTTCCATACTAGTTTTTCTTCATCTAAATCAGCTTCACTAAGGATTCTCTTTTTCATTTCAACAATGTATTCCAAAGCCTCCACGAGCAACTAAAGCACCAAGAAAGCTCAGATTGCGGTGGATAAGGACTTTAGCATTGTATTCAATGATCAGGGGATCGAACATGTCCTTAATTTCATTTCGACCAGCTTCTTTGGCATCCTCTACCCGGGCCTTGATCTGTTCTCTCATCTCATTGCGGCCTGCTTCTTTCGCCCTTTCTTTAAGGACTTCAATTCGAGCAAGTTGCTTATCAAGATTAATCTTCAAATTTCGGGCTTCAATGGCCTCTTCGCAATATCTTTGCGATTCCTTTTGAGCTTCAATTTTCTCTTCCCTCTCCTTCTTAAGAAGTTCTTCAAGCTACTCAACACGGCGGGCCAAAATATTTTCTCCTTTTGCAAGTTATCTTTTTCCAAGGTAAGCGCACCGCTGCGGTTAAGGGCAGCATCAAGTTCCTTTTTATGAGCAACTTCTAGACGAGTCACCGCCTCAAATGTTTCCTTAGCACTTTCTTCTGCTTCGGTCAGCTTCACCATCAAGTCTGAGATCTCAGTGTCTTGTTGTTTAATTATATCTTTATCATGGATCGCCTCTAGCTTGAGACGATCGATTTCATGCTGTCTCTCGATAGATGGCTCGAAGATCTTCTCTGCTAAGTGCTGGAATGGTTCATGTTGCACAAAAATGTCGTTGACGCATGCAAGAGAACCTGGCTTAGCATTCCTTGGGGTTGTATGAATAGAAGGGAGGAACTTAAGCCCGTCGAAATAAATCATTGGAAAATTGACCTTAAATTTGGCCAATTTTTCTGCTGTGGAAGCTTCAGGAGCCGTAGTCAGCAAAGATGGATTAGAAGGGACTATTGAATGTTTGCTTGACCTGCAGTCGTAGGAGGAGCTGGATGAACCAGAATACTGCTTAGGCGGTACGGTAACTTGAGGACCATTGAAAGAGGTCAGATCGCCATTGAGCATAGGAAGATTAGGTTAAACTACCTGATGGGACGACCGATACTGAGACTTTTGTTTGGAAGATGAAGATTCCCTCGAACGACGACTTCTTTCTTGATCGTTATCCCTCTCTCTATGCCTACACGATTCTGAATCACAATTGGATCCGTATTATGTCGAGGAGCTACTCAAGCGATCAAAAGCTCGAGATTGAGACATCGCACTTGCAAAAACCAAACAAAAATATATAAGTGACCATTATACAAAAGGTAGATGGAGATCGTGTAGTGAAGTGCACGTGATTGTGAGTGTTCTAGTGTCCCCCCGACAGACCAGTTGCTGCAGCCTTGTTCATAGGAGTTTTCTCTCCTTTGCTGGTGGGAAGAATGTCGTCACAACTTCTGGTGGGAGAATTGATCCCCTCGATACTGATATTAGGGAAGTCATAAGTCATGATGTCATCAGGGATTTGGAGATTTGAAAACCCTTTCATCGAGCTTTCTAAACGCTGGGAGGATGACTCATCGTCGATGGAAGTACTAATAAACTCAGATTCCTTAGTAGTATTTCTCCTACGGAGCTTATATGCAAGCTTCTTTCTTCTCCTAGCTGGCTGTGAGGTTGCACGCCTTATGACAGTTCAACCACATGCGCATTGCCCAGACCTGCAACAGCATCGCCAGGTTGTTGGTCTTCGCATCCCTAATTTTGCCCTCTTTGGCGTCATCTTGAGTCCCCTCGACTGGGGGCACGATAGGGCTACTGATATCACACTCTTATTCTGTAGCATATCCTGGTAGTGCAGCGCTTCCAGGAAGCCCAATGCTGCGACCTTCCTCCAGCAACACGAACAGCGATAACCATTCATCGGTTACAAGGATTGGAATGTCCCTATCTTCCATCGGGGTGGCACGAATTGCAGAGATTGCCCTTGAAAAACTATCGCCCTCTGGACATGGATGGACACCTATAGATTTTCAGAATGTTAATTGATTCAGGATATGACTTGGGTTAAAGAATTTGAGAATAGAGCGAAGACGACACTTACGTCCTTCCAACCATCGCCTTTCAAATCTAGGTGGACAATTGACATAGAACCATTCGTGTTTGAAGAGGCTGAGCTTGTTCCAAGCACCCGTTAAGACTTGACAGTTGGGCGAAAGCTCGAGGAAAATTTAGGGAAGGCTCCATGTCCATCATTTGAAGTTGTAAATAAACCTAATGTCCTCGGGAGTTGGATGGCGGAACAGAACGTTCATAAATAGTAAGGAAGTGCCGTGAAGAAAGGCATAGTTGTTCAAATGTAGTTGAGTAGGAGCTATTCCAAGATATTTTAGCATCTCCCGGATAAAAGAATTGAAGGGCGGCACACATCCGGCACAGTACATGAATTTATTGAATGTTATGTACCCCATCAAGGGGAATGAGCCCTATCGTTCACCGAAGGAACCAGAACGTCTTCGAAGGGAATCACGTGTCTAGAACATAGTCTGCAAAGAGTGGCCTCACAAATTCTGGAGGCATGAGAATCTGTCGGGTTATCTAAAAATATAGCACCTTCTACAGCGTCGGGGGTAGGACTTATATCTTCCGCTGGAAGGATGGGAACACCAGAGAAAAGGTCGACCAATAGGCCAGAAAATTCCATTTGTTCAATTTGACGACCAGGGGAAAGCCTGCCAGATATAGTTGCGAAACTTGACTCAGCTTTGGGATTACTATGTTGTGAAGTTGGTCTGGAAGATATTGCAGCTAGATGCTCTGAACGTCTGAAGTTCATGTCAACTATACTTAGTAGATAATCAAGATTAGAAAAGTTTACCTGTCCCTTCATGCTAAGTGTAAGCTAGTGTGGTGCAGTGTCGTGTAGTGAAAAGATACGCAGCTTAAAATAAGAAAGCGAAGATAAATGATGAGACTTTGGATTTCGACAAGAGTGACCGTTATCGCTAACCATCTTAACTGGTGAATAGATTGATCAGTTGTGTATGATTTAGGATCGTTCATCAGCATATCAAAGTGTGAAGTCCATTATTAAAGTCCATGTGTTAAGTTTTAGTTCATGTTCTAAGTCCCAAGGATTTAATCGTTCAATTTCGAGTTCAATAACGAATATGCAAGTCCTGTTCTTCATCACAGTCATATGTTCAAGTTCATTAATATGGGATTGGTTATAATTTTTCAAACAAGTGATTATGGATTGGTTTTCGAGTTTAATTCAAAGCCTAGAATTAGCCAAGTTCATATATGCCGATCTCTAAATTGCCAAACCCTATCCCAAAGCAAGACAACCAATCCCTCTCTCCAAATGATCCATGCCAATCCCTTTCCTCACAAAAACTACTGATCCCTCCACGCTAGCAATAACGACGAATACCTATCACAAAGCACAACTATCGATCCCTCCATCCATCACTGTCGACCCCTCTACTCGGCTGCCTTTATAAGTTTCCAACATTCCAACCAATCCCTCCTCTATTCAATGAAACTACCGATTCCTCCATGCAAATCAAAGATGGTCGATCCCTATCCTTCCACGTTCTCATGCTATCCTTCAAACTTTTTGAAAGAACCCTATTTCTTATGCTCCTTTCTTCCTCTTTCTTCCTTATTCTGCCGAACCCTACCACATCCCACATCTCATCTCCTTTAGGCAGCTTCGGCCATCAACTCTCCATCACGTCGAACTCCAAACCATCACCACTGGAATAGAATCCATTGTCTCATCATAAAATCAAAAATTAATGGCAAGTAACCTACATAAATATATCAAAGACGAGCGGTTCAAGGAGAAAGATTGGATTATGATTCGAATGGAATGTGAAATGATAATCTAAAGCCAAATAGGAAGGTTGATTTATAGACGATGGCGATGTTTGAGTGGAAAGGAAGGGATCGGGTTTTTTAAAGGCGAGGAAGGTTTCGGTCGTGGGAAAGTAAATGGGAAGAAGATGGATATGTGAAGGTTGGAAGGGAGGAGTGTTAGTTTATATATAGGGACAAGGGTTCGGCCCATGGTCTCGATTCGAAACAAAGGAGGGAGGGATCGACTAAAAAGATGCAGATCCCTATAGGCATGTATATATAAAAGAAAAGAGGGAGGGATCAGCTAGAAATATGCCGATCCCCATATATAAAAAAAGGAAAGAAGAAGAAAAGAGAAGGGATCAGTTATGAGCATGTATGCATACAAACATGGACATAAAAATTATGTAAAGTAAATACACCCCAAATGCCCTTAAATTATATCTAACTCAATGAAAATTGGCAACGACCCATGTGCGTACACAAGCTTCCGGGAGCCAATGATAAGAACGTATATCTGAACGTGCAAGTGTATGGTCTAAAAGTTCAATTTTTGAAATCGACAGAAATTGAAATCAAACCTGAAGCTTTCAAGTTCAAGGCTGGACTAGATAACCAAAGCTTATTAGTCTCGTGGAACTGGACTTAGATATCAACTGATGGAATATAACACTAGATTTATACTATCGGAAATCAATCAAGCGTCATAATAATCGAAGAGAGATAAAAAACTTTGGGAAAATAATTCGATAGAGGGATAACGACTATTCAGAAAACTAGACAGGTTTCTTTCCGGCGACTCTAACTTGCTTTGACTCAAAGCACGTCGTGTTCAGCACAAGACGTACTTTAGGGGGCAAGTGTTATCTGGCATTTTGACCCGGCTATATTGAACTAATTGGACACGATAGATTGGACTATTATCAAGGCTGATGAGTCCACAGTGATGATTGTGGGGCCCAGAAATCAATTACAGGTAATAACATGAAATCGAGGTTGAATGGAATTGATAGATATGTAAGGAAGAATGTTCGAAGTATGAAATATGGTTCAGTATGTAGGAGGGATCGACATAAATTAACTTCCATAATAGGGAACGATATGTTTCAAGGAGCTAGTGCGTTTCAAAGAAAATAATTAATATCTTAAGATCCACAGATCCAATGTATATGAAATTTGGAGAGCAAGATATGAGGACCTTAAGGAGCCTACCCTAGGGATCACACCTCAAGAAGATGAAGTCAGAGGGATCAGCACTCTTCTCTTGGTAAGGATCGGTAGGAATCAGCAAGCGACCTATGTCGAAGCAAAGATCAAACAATAACTCAAGTTCCACGGATCCCATTGGCATGAAATTCTAAGGCTAAGCATATTTTAGCATGAGGAAGCTACCATAGGCATCACACCCCAAAATTCCACCAAAGTAGGGATCGGTACCGATCCCTCTTCTTTGGGAATTGGGCTATGCGATCCCTCATGTGGGTCCATATGGTTCTGGAGTTCCTTCTGTCGAATTTTCAGGGAGATATTTGGCCATCTTTATCTATAAATATAGGCTTGGTTGTTCATTTTCTGGACTTTTACACTGCTAGTTTCTTTATACTCTTTTGTAACTAAGGATTTTCATTCGATCCCTATTATGCTCAGTTTATTAAATGATTAATAAAGCAATCTATTCAAAGTGGACGTAGGCAAACAACGTCGAACCACTATAAATTATTGTATGAGTGTTATTATTTCAATTTACTCCTATTTCTTTGTTATTATCCTCTGTTTTCATTTTATCTTCTTTATTTATTTCTCTTCAAAACTTTTATTGGGTGTTTGTGCCAATTTTTGGTGCAAACAAATATAAAGCTCAAGTATCAGAAAGAGCACAAGTAAGTAACGTACAATTAAAACATACCTTGTTACATGAATTTCTCTCCTTTTCTCGAGCAGTAAGCCTGCTAGGACCCAGAAATGCCTTTAAGGCATAAGTCATCATCACTCACTCGCCTTTGAGAGCATAGGACAATCCTTCATAAAGTGAACAAGCTGACCACAATTGAAGCACTTGTGCTTCAGTTAAGATGCATGACATTGCATAATGAAATGCCCCTATATGTCATAGGAGTGGCATACCATATCATCTTTCATCTTGGATAAGCTTGATCTCACCTTGTATACTAGCCTTTATGCTTCACTTGGAACTTTTGTTTGTTTTCCACCATTGTTACCTCATGGGCGATTTCATGGGGAAGAGCTATGTAACACCCCAGATTTTTGGTATAATTAGCTAAATTAAATAAAATAATGTGTTGATTAGGGGATTGAGATTTGATTTAATCAAGGGTAGCCGTTCCATTTAAACAATTAATTAAAATAAGGGTTAAATTGAAACAGAGGAGGGGTAAAATAGGAAATATGACATTCTTATACCCTAAACCCTTGGTCGTGACACCCCTACACATCCATTTCATTTTATCAAAATTTTTAAACTAAGGCCGGCAACCATTAACAAGAGGAAGAAGATAGAGAAAAGCTAGGAAGAAGCTAATTCAAGTCAAATCCATTCACATCCCAATCTCTTTAATCTCTAAGGCTAAGGTGAAAAATGTTTACATCTCAAATTTTTATTACTTTTGGCTTTAAGATGAAATCCGAAGTGTTTTGCCATGATTTTGAATTGATGGAATGATTATATATACATGTTGATGATTTATGTATGTTCATATTGATTTTATGATATGTCTTAAGGTGAAAACCCTATAAAATGACATCCAAATGCCTTGCGAATTTTTATGAAGATCATAAATATTATTTTGGAGATGGTTTTCAATTTTCAGAATTTTCTGAAATTATGTGGAAGTTACATGAATTTTCTAATAAAGAAAATGTTAATTTGGGTTAATAATTATTTACGGTTAAATATTAAAAGATTTTGGTCTGAAATTTTTATAGGTTGGAAAACATATTAAAGAGATTTTTTTGGAATTTTTGTAGATTTTTCCTAATTGTTCTAGTGGTTATATAAAATTATTTAAGGTATGAGACTTAAATGTTTTATATAATTAAGAGAGGAGAATGGGCTTTTTGTAAAATAATTTAAACTGTTAAAACTGAAAAGTCGACAACACTTTTGAAAATTGCAGTACTTTTTATTTGTAAAGAAAGAGGCAACCAATCAAAATTAGACACGTGAAGCAAGTTAGGTGAAAAGAGCGAATTGCTACATGTTTTTCACTGTTTCGACACTGTCGGCACCAGGTTCTGCCTCCTTATCTTCGCTTCCGACACAGTCGAAACCAATGCACATGGTATCAGGAAACTGGTACGTAGTGAATTGGATGTAGGCGGAAGGTATGGAGTCGAAACCAGGGGTTGAGGCAGTACTTTGCTTTTAAATTAAAAAATGTGCCTGCTTGCTTTCGACTGAGTAGCTTTCGACTCGGTTAGCTTTCGACTGGATTTAAAGAAATGGTTTCGATTGGGTTGAGCTTTTGTTTTAAATGATTGCTTTCAACTGAGTCAAATCCTTTAGCTGCCGCTTCGTACCTTTCGATCCAGATGGTTGCGAAAGGGTTGTTTTTTACGAAAAAATGGCCACCTCTCCAATGCTTTCGAAGGGATGGTTTCGACACCATCACTTCTTCACTTAGGAAATGGTTTCGAAGCAGATGCTTTCGACTTAAATGTTTTTAAGACCATCTTTCTATAATTGAAGTAAATCCCAAATGGTTTCGAAAGAGATAGTTTTAAATGGTTTCGAAACAGATGCTTTCGACTTTAATGGGTTTCTGATCCTTTTGCTATACTTGAAGGCAGAATCCAAATGGTTTCAACCGAGACGTTTTTCAAAGGTTTTGAAGGGGTAAATTTTTGAATGGTTTCAAAAAGTTTCCACATGTTTTAAATTGAACCTAAAGTGCTTTCGAAAGGATTGAGTTTTAACTGTTTCAAAAGGTTTTTATTAATGGTTTCGAAATGGGTGGTTCCCCAGGGTTTTGACAGGATCGAACGGGAAGGTTTTTCCTATGTTTTTGAAAGGCATTATTTAAAAGGTTTTAAAGGAGGATGTTTGATATTTGAAGCTTTTGGAGAAAGGAAAGGAAAGGTTTTCCAATGTGTTCAAAAGGCTTTTAATGGTTTCGAAAGGGTCATTTTCAATGGTTTCAAAGGGGTTACCTTCAAGGGTTTTGAAAGGGTTGTTTAAAGGTTTTAAACAACGGTTCTGAATGTATTAAATAGGCAATATAGCCTAAGTATCTTCAAGTTAAAAAGGGTTTTAACTTGTTTTGGAAGGATAGTTAATCCTCATTAAAATTCATCAATATTATTTTGAGTAAAGTATATATATATGGCAAAATAGCTTAGGGTAAACCTAAGAATATATTTTTTCCCTTGTATAAGTATGATTTAAAAGGTTAAATCATTTTGAAAAGGTTTTCAAGGAAAATGATAAAGGGTAGTTAACCCCAAGAAAATGATTCGGACAATTAATCCATTTTGATTCGGACAATTAGTCCAGTTTATGGGCAATCAGCCCGGTTTTATGGACAGATGGTCCATTTGTTAGCATAATGGACCTTGCTAATATGTTGTGGACAGATAGTCCACTTATTACCTGTTTTATGAACAGATAGTCCATTTATTATCATAAAGGATATTGCTATTTTGATATAATTAGTTTGATTAACCAGTTTGGTTGCAGGAAAGGATTTGCAAAATATATGTTTTAAAGAGGATATTAGTGAAAGGAAACCTGTTTCGCTAAGCAGCGTGGTCTTGCTTAATATCAGTAAATTGAGATGTAACAGTATTATTCACACCAGGCTTTATGTCTGACTCGAAGCTTTTGTTTCCCCTTAAACTCTTGGGTGCTCAAAATTGATTGGAGTAGGCTAAGTGTTAAGGTTTTCAGGTTTTAGTCTTTTGATGAATAAAGCTTTCGAAGACGAACAGGTGGCTGACGGATAGTTAATTAGAAGTTATAGTTCTGTTTTGATTCTGCTGTGTATTAAGTCAGATATGACTATGTTACTTTGATCAACCAAAGGGGCATCGTCATATGTCGCTCTTGGCGTAATTTGTAATGATTATAATTAATCTTTACCTGGGAAATGATATGGGATTATGTAACTTGGATATGAATTTGTTTTGAAATGTAATCGGTAAAATGTTGTTTATTTGAAATCTGTGATTTTGTTCATATTCAAGTGCTTCTGATATTATGGATACCATTATCATTACCGTATTTTGTCACCATAAGTTAATACTATGGATGATTGCAGCACTATAGCGCTTAGCTTTTGGCCTCCAGATATGGGAGGTTACAACTTGGTATCAAAGCATGGTTTATGAAAAACTTTAAACTAAAAATGGTTTTTAAAACATAATCCTAAGGAATTAGAGTAAGATTGGGGTATGGGATAACGCTATAATAACGTACTTTTATTTGCTATATATATAAGTATACGCTTTATCTATAGTCTCCTATCCTTGTTAGGTTATATTCTCTATCTCATAAGTTTTGAATACATATATGGAAGGTAGAAGAGGAAGAGTTAACCCAGGAGGGGAGGGCACCGATGGGAACGCCAGACCTAGTACTAGGAGGATCCAAGGTCAGGCACAAGTAGAGAATGTAGATACTGGAGTCCCACAAGTGGATATGGGAGCTATGTATTGGTTTTTGGTGAATATGACGCAAGCTGGAATTGCGGCTAGAGTAGTAGGAGGAGATGCTACAGGGGCAGGAGTTCCAGAAGTTCCGGTAGTTAACCATTATGCTAAGCTGAGCGGAGATTACGCTAAGATTGGAGGGAAGCCTTTTCTGGGGACAGAGGATGCTATAGAAGTGGAAAATTGTTTACTGCACCGTGAGAGAATCTTTGCAGACTTGTGGCTCAATGATTAGAAGAAGAAGAGTTTGGCATCCAGACAGCTTCACAGAGCCGCTTTATTTTGGTGGAACAGTGTGACAGCCGGCATGGACGAGGAAACTTTGTCATGGGCAGATTTCAAGGGAAGGTTCCAAGAGAGGTTTATGTCTGCAATGGCATAATCTGCTCTGATCAGGAAATTTGCTGAGTTAGAGCAAGGGAGATGTATGTTTTGGAGTATGCCAGAAAGTTCGAGGAGTTAGCCCGATATAGGTATGCTTCAGTGGATACAGTGATGAAGAGGAATGAGAAGTTTATCAGGAGGTTGAAGCCTGAGTTAGCTAGGGCTACATTACCTCATATTAGAGATCCTTCTGACTTTGTAATGGAGATAGCCTCAAGGCATGAGGAGATTCTTAATTTTCTAGAGAAGAGTAAGGCTAAAGAAGTCTAGGTTGGGCAGAATTAGAAGAGGAAGTTCTTTCCTAAGAAAGGTGCTCAGAAGGGTGGAGCAGCTAAGAAAATGGAAGTCTAAGATTGTTTGCTTCAAGTGCAATAAGAAGGGGCACTTTGCTAATGAGTGTCGTGCTGGAAAGGCTAAGGAAGTGGCTGGAAAGAAGAATATTAGGTGCTTCAAATGTAACTAGATTGGCCATTATAAGAGCCAGTGCAAGGAGCCCGCTAAGGATGGAAAATGTAAGGTGTATGCACAGGAGCCTGCTACTTCTAAGCCCATAGCTCAGGAAAAAGGAAAGGCAGTCTTGGGAGGTACGCTTCAGATTCATAGTATGTCTATTAGTGTTCTATTTGATACTGGTGCATCGCATTCTTTTATATCTAGATGTTTGATAGATAAACTTAACCTAAAACCCACATATTTAGTTACTTCCTTACGGGTTGCAAATCCAATAGGAGGGTATGCAACTCTAGGGTTGAGATGTGACCAGTTAGAGTTTGACCTGTTAGATCATACTTTTGTTTGCAGTTTGCATGTGTTTGATTTTGTGGGGTTCGGAATTATTCTTAGGATGGATTGGTTAAGTGAGTACGATGTTAGGATATTTTGCCAGGATAGAAAAATATCTCTTAGACACTCTGAGTGCAGTGATCGGATAGTTTATACCGTAGAAGGTTCTTGTGGTGGGATGTATGCTTTGATGGGTGCTAGAGAATTGGATGATGAGTTGAGTCGAGTATTCATGGTTAGAGAATTCGCGGATGTTTTTGAGCCTGTAGTTGGATTTCCACCGAAACGAGCCATTGAGTTTCGGATAGATTTGGTTCCAGGAGTAGAACAAGTGAGTAGGCCACCGAGCAGGATGACTCCTACAGAGATGAGGGAATTGAAGGTGCGGTTGGTGGAATTGGAAGGCAAGAGCTTTATCAGGCCGAGTAGTTCGCCTTGGGGAGCAGCTACAGTGTTTGCTAAGAAGCCGAACAGATCGTTGAGGCTATGCATCGATTATCGTAAGTTGAATGAGAGGAAGATAAAGAATCGATATCCATTGTCGAGGATTGACGATTTGTTCGATCGGTTGAGTGGGGCCAAGGTATTCGTGTAGTTGGATTTGGCGACAGGTTTCCACCAGCTTAGACTAGCAGAGGATAGTATACCTTCGACGGCGTTTAGGACCAGATATGAGTTGTATGAATGGTTAGTTATGTCTTTTGGACTGACTAATGCGCCAACTTTCTTTGTCGATTTGATGAATCGAGTTTACTGAGAGCACTTGGATAGGTTCGTGTTGGTTTTTATAGATGATATCTTGATATACTCTAAGGATGAAAGAGAGCATGAAGTTCATCTTAGAGTGGTGCTTGAGACGCTGCAGCATCAGCTAAAGGCAAAGTTTGCTAAGTGTTATTTTTGGAAGAAGGAAGTGAAGTTTCTTGGTCATGTAGTCTCTGAGGAAGGGTTGTCAGTAGATCCGACTAAGATTGAAGCGGTGAATAGTTGGAAGAGACCCAAGACAGTGACGGAGATAAAGATTTTCCTTGGGCTGGCTGATTATTATCGGAGGTTCATTAAGGATTTTTCACGGATAGCGGCACCAATGACCAAGCTAACGAGAAAGGATGTAAAGTTTGTGTGGACCGATAAGTGTGAGGAAGCATTCCAGAGTTTGAACACTTATTGACCCATGCACCTGTGTTGGTTATTCCGAAAGGGAATAAGGATTTGGTAGTTTACACAGATGCATGTGGAACAGGATTAGGAGCTGTGCTGATGCAGAAAGGTAAAGTGATTGCCTATGCTTCTAGACAGCTTAGAACACATGAGGTCAGATATCCGACGCATGGTTTAGAGTTGGCTGCAGTGATTTTTGCATTGAAGGTGTGGAGACATTACTTTTTGGGAGAGAGGATTGAGTTATATATAGATCATAAGTTGCTAAAGTATTTGTTCTCTCAGAAAGAGTTGAACATGAGATAACAGAAGTGGTTAAAGTTTATTGCCGCTTATGATTTTGGGATTGAGTACTCAACGGGGAAAGGCAACAAGGTTGCGGATGCACTTAGTAGGAGACATCAGAATGCAGTATTAGCAATGATCGCTGAGTGGAAAGATCTAGAAGCATTAGAAGATTGCAGGGTGCACCGGAGACCTGAGGCGGGGTCTAGCGGAGAAACCGTAGTGTTACCTTGTTTGGAAGTTCGACCAGGGATGATCGAAAAGATTGCTTCTGAACAGGAAGAGGATCTGGTATTAGCTGAACGGATCAGGAAGTTAAGAGATAGAACCGAGAGCCATGACTTTAAAGATTTTAGTCTTGACTAGAATGGGAGGTTGAGAAAGAATGGAAGATTAAGTGTTCCGAGTGTTGGAAACATAAGGAAATAAGTCTTAGAGGAATGCCATCGTTCGAAGTTCTCTATTCATCTTGGAGGTACTAAGATGTATCAGGATATGAAGAGGAGTTTCTTCTGGTAAGGTATGAAGCGGGATATTGGTTTATGGGTAAAGCAGTGCTTGATTTGCCAACAGGCAAAGGCTGAACACCAAAAGCCAAGTGCGTTGCTTCAGCCATTAGATATTCTGGTATGGAAGTGGGATTCTATTTCTATGGATTTTATTGATGGGTTGCCAAGGTCAAACCGAGGAAATGATAGTATATGGATCGTAATTGACAGATTGACTAAGAGTGCCCATTTCGTTCCAGTTAGGTCAACCAGAACAGCACCTATTTTGGCAAGGTTGTTTATGAAGAATGTGGTTAAACTACATGAAATTCCTAGTAGCATAGTTAGTGATAAGGATTTCTTATTCACTAGCGAGCTATGGAAGAGTCTACAGGAAGTTTTGGGAACCAAGCTCAAGATGAGTACCGCTTACCATCCGCAGACAAATGGGCAAAAAGAGAGAGTTAAGAAAGTCTTGTAAGATTTGTTAAGAGCTTGTGTTCTAGATTTCGAGGGATCTTGAGAAGATCATCTGCATTTAGTCGAGATTTCGTATAACAACGGTTATCAGAATAGTATTGGGAAGGCCCCGTTTGAAGCTTTATATGGAAGGCCATGCAAATCTCCCGTATGTTGGTTAAAGACCGGGTATAGGTCGGTTCTTGGTCTAGATTTGGTCAGGGAAGCTGCAGAAAAGATTGAGGCCATTCGAGTTAGAATGAAAGAGGCCTAGTCTAGGCAGAAAAGTTATGCAGATAAGAGACTGAAATATTAGAGTTCTCAGGTTGAGACCAGGTTTTTGTCAAAGTGTCACCGATGAAGGGTGTGATTAGATTTGGGAAATCAAGAAAGTTAGCACCGAGATTCGTTAGACCTTTCCCTATTTTTAAGAGGACCGAGAAGCTCACGTATAGAATTGAGTTACTGAGCAGTTTGGCAGGAGTCCATGATGTTTTCCATGTTTCTCATCTTAGAAAATGTGTTAGAGACCTGGAGACTACTATTGCACCGACTATGCTAGATGACTTGGTAGTAGAACCAGATTTGACTATAGTGAGGAAGCCTATTCGTATTGTTGTGAGAGATGATAAGAGGCTTAGAAACAAGACGGTCAGATTAGTCAAAGTCCATTGGAGCGACGATGACAGAGATTGTACTTGGGAGATTGAGAGCAGGATTAGAGATACTTATCCTGACTTGTTTGACGGTATGTTTTACCTTCTTGTTTGATTTGTTGTGTACCTTATCGTAATTTAGAGGATGAAATTCTTTAAGGAGGGAGTCTATAACACCTCGGATTTTTGCTAACATTATTTAGGATATATAATTAGCTAAATAAAATAAAATAATGTGTTGATTAGGGGATTGAGATTTGATTTAACCAAGGGTAGCCATGCCATTTAAATAATAAATTAAAATAAGAGTTAAAATGAAATCGGGGGGGGGGGGGTAAAATAGGAAAGAGGCCATTCTTATACCCTAAACCCTTAGCTTTGTACACCCTTACACGTCCATTTCATTTTATCAAAATTTTTAAACTAAGGTCAGCCACCATTAACAAGAGGAAGAGGATTAAGATAGAGAAAAGCTAGAAAGAAGCTAATTCAAATCAAATCCATTCGCATCTCAATCTCTTTAATCTCTAAGGCTAAGGTGAATAATGTTTACATCTTAAATTTTTATTACTATCAGCTTTAAGATGAAATCCGAAGTGCTTTGCAATGATTTTCCATGATTTTGAATTGATGGAATGATTATATATACATGTTGATGATTTACGTATGTTCATATTGATTTTATGATATGTTTTAAGGTGTAAACCCTATAAAATGACATCCAAATGCCTTGCGAATTTTTATGAAGATCATAAATATTATTTTGGAGATGGGTTTCAATTTTCAAATTTTTTTGAAATTATGTGGAATTTATATGAATTTTCTAGTAAAGAAAATGTTAGTTTGGGTTAATAATTATTTACTGTTAAATAATAAAAGATTGGCTCTGAAATTTTTATATATTAGAAAACATATTAAAAGAGATTTTCTGGAATTTTTGTAGATTTTTCCTAAGTGTATTAGTGGTTATATAAAATTATTTAAGGTATAGGACTTAAATGTTTTATATAATTAAGAAAGGAGAAGGGGCTTTTTGTAAAATAATTTAAATTGTTAAAACTGAAAAGTCGGTAGCACTTTTGAAAATTATAGTATTTTTTATTGGTAAAGAAAGAGGCAAGTAATCAAAATTAGACACGTGAAGCAGGTTAGGTGAAAAGAACTAACTGCTTCATGTTTTTTACTGTTTCGACACCGTCGGCACCAAGTTCCACCTCCTCATCTTCGCTTCCGACACAGTCGAAACCAATGCATATAGTATCAGGAAACTAGTATGTAGTGAATTGGATGTAGGCATAAGGTATGAAGTCGAAACCAGGGGTTCCGAAGGGGTTGAGGCAGTACTTCGCTTTTAAATTAAAAATGTGTCTGCTTGCTTTCGACTAAATAGCTTTCAACTGAGTAGCTTTCGACTCGGTTAGCTTTCAACTGGGTTTAATGGATTTAAAGAAATGGTTTCAATTGGGTTAAGCTTTTGTTTTAAATGATTGCTTTCGACTGAGTCGAAGCCTTTAGCTGCCGCTTCCTACCTTTCGATCCAGATGGTTTCGAAAGGGTTGTTTTGTTTTCTAAAAACCTGGCCACCACTTCAATGCTTTCAAAGGGATGGTTTCGACACCATCACTTTTTTACTTAGGAAATGGTTTCGAAGCAGATGCTTTTGACTTAAATATTGTTAAGACCCTCTTTCTATAATTGAAGTAAAACCCAAATGGTTTCGAAAGAGAGAGTTTTAAATGGTTTCAAAATAGATGCTTTCGACTTTAATGGGTTTCTGATTCTTTTGCTCTACCTGAGGGCAGAATCCAAATGGTTTCGACCGAGACGTTTTTCAAAGGTCTTGAAGGAGTAAATTTTTGAATGGTTTTGAAATGTTTCCGCATGTTTTAAATTGAACCTAAAGTGCTTTTGAAAGGATTGAGTTTTAACTGTTTCAAAAGGTTTTTATGAATAGTTTCGAAAGGGGTGGCTCCCCAGGGTTTCGACAGGGTCGAATGGGAAGGTTTTTCCTATGCTTTTGAAAGGCAGTATTTAAAAGGTTTTAAAGGAGGATGTCTGATATTTGAAGCTTTTGGAGAAAAGAAAGGAAAGGTTTTCCAATGTGTTCGAAAGGCTTTTAATGGTTTCGAAAGGGTCACTTTCAATGGTTTCAAAGGGGTTACCTTTAAGGGTTTCGAAAGGGTTGTTTAAAGGTTTAAACAAAGGTTTCGAATGTATTAAATATGCAATATAGCTTAAGTATCTTCAAGTTAAAAAGGGGTTTAACTTGGTTTGGAAGGATAGTTAATCCTCATTAAAATTCATCAACATTATTTCGAGTAAAGTATATATATCATGGAAAAATAGCTTAGAGTAAAGCTAATAATATATTTTCCCCTTGTATAAGTATGATTTAAAAGGTCAAATCATTTTGAAAAGGTTTTCAAGGAAAAAGATAAAGGGCAGTTAACCCCAAGAAAATGATTCGGACAATTAGTCTATTTTGATTCAGACAGTTAGTCCAGTTTGCGGGCAGTCAGCCCAGTTTTATGGACAGATAGTCCATTTGTTAGCATAACAGACCTTTCTATTATGTTGTGGATAGATAGTCCTCTTATTACCTATTTTGTGGATAGATAGTCCATTTATTAGCATAAAGGATATTGATATTTTGATATAATCAGGTTGATTAACCAGTTTGGTTGCAGGAAAGGATTTGCAAAATATATGTTTTAAAGAGGATATTATTGAGGGGAAACCCGTTCCGTTAAGCGGTATGGTCTCGCTTAATATCAGTAAACCGAGATGTAACAATATTATTCACAATAGGCTTTATGTCTGACTCGAAGTTTTTTCCCCTTAAACTCTCAGGTGCTCAAAATTGATTTGAGTAGGTTGAGGATTAAGGTTTTCAGGTTTTAGTCTTTTAGCGAATAAAGCATCCAAAGACAAGCAGATGGCTAACGGATAGCTAATTAGGAGTTATAGTTATGTTTTGATTCCACTATGTATTAAGTCAGATATGACTATATTGATTTGATCAGCCAAGGGGGCATCGTCATATGTCGCTCTTGGCATAATTTGTAATAATTATAATTAATCTTTACCTGGGAAACAAAATTTGTAATTTGTTCATATTCAAGTGCTTCTGATATTATGGATACCATTATCATTACCGTATTTTATCACCAGAAGTTAATACTATGGATGACTACAACATCTGTAGCGCTTAGCTTTTGGCCTCCAGATACGGGATGTTACAAGCTATCACCACGAGACTCTCAAAATTGCCCCTACTGGGGTAAGACTAAGCAATGAAACCCTAACCAATACATTAAGATCCTAGGCAAACTCCTTGCCTACCTCAATGAAGTACTATCCATCACAAAATAGATTCTAGCCAAAAGATTAAATCAGCTAACATACTCCATCACCAACAAGCTACCCAGTTACAAATGGATGAAACACTTAAACCGTGCACGTCACTTGGTCTCGAAGATAAGCCGAGGCTCGGAACGACGTTTAGAATCAATCCAAGTCATGGTCTACTCATCAACCACTACTCCTATTATGTTCCACCAAGCCAAAGCATCCCCCTCAAGGTGTTGGGAAGTAATCCTCTCATTCCATATTGACAAAAGCCCCCTTAAATGAATGGGTCCCAGCCTATGCCTCAGTAATAGTCTTTGAACCCAGATATGGCTTCATGCCAAGGTCAAGGAAATCTCAGCATAACTTTGGAATGCCTAAAGTTGGTGTAGTAAGAAATATCGGTGCCCCAAGGGTTACACCACTTCCAACACCTATGATTACTTCTTGGATATTCGCAAGTGGAGGAACATCCCGTGTGGTAGCCGAATAGTCTATGAACTAATTGGGAATATCAAACTGAATATCCGTAGTCGCTTGTGTACTCCGTTTGCTCATACTGATAGCCTAAACGAAGATACCTTAGCAACTAGTGATAGAAATAAATCAGAGCTCAAAAGGCAAATGGTGTCAATAATATTATATAGTAGAAAAATAAAGTTATGCACTCTCAACATATCTCCCTCTACCAGTTTATTTAACTCACACCGGTTCACTTGATCCTAATAGTTGAACCTAAGCTCTAATACCAAATTTAACAACGCATCCTTCGAAATACCCAAAAATCGACGTCTTTTATCAATGCCTAGCCTATGAATACCTAAACAGACAAATTTGTCTAGATAAAATTAATAAAATATTATGCCAAGGAATAATGATATAATCTCATGGCAGGATGATAACATATAATATACTGAGTATACATGAACAAAATAGGATGAACAATATATAAGAGAGTGCACTAGCAGAAGTAACTGATAAGTAAATAGCAATACAAAAAGTCAAAATAAAATACCTGACATAGGTCTCATATATAGATAGCATATTTATCATGTACTACTACAATATCATATATACATACATATATATATATATATATATATATATATATCCAAGTATCGTCTTTATCTCCAAATCTCCAACTGTGCCATTTTGATAGTGTATCCCCAAAAGCACCTGACTCCCAAACTACTCAATCGAGTACCCGAGAGTTGTCATGACATAAATAGACAAAGACAAAACATGGATCAGACATAAAGCCTAGTGCGAGGGGAACTATCTCAAAATACCGTATATCAAAACTACATAAATATATCAAACAGGAAGCTAGAAGACATAACTGGTCCTCTCCACAAATGTGGCTCAAGATTAATTTGGACATCCCATAAACCAGTAAAGTAAACCTATTGCAAAAGTGGAGGATCATTCACAACCCGATCTTCACCTATAACCAATGAATCATCATAACTAATAAACGTGGCTGAAACATAACAACATACTATGATAAATTAACATAATATACAAATGCAGAGACAATGCAAATATCATAATACAAGCATATCCTAGACTACACAACAATATTGTTAACCAACTAATGTGACACATAAAAAAATGATGGGTGACTGATAGAGAATATAAGTTGATACTCATCATTATTGATGAGTGGAGTCTGCGTTAGACTCATGCCCAAGGTAAATAAAATCAGTACTTAAATGTACCATAGACCTCGAGCTGCATCCTCGATGATCGAACTTGTGTGGATCTCACCGTGCCCTAATAGCAAGCATAGGTGGTATATGACCTACTCTAGATATCTGAAACCTGAGTACACGTTAGACATCAATGTATAATTCAAATTATCGTAATCTAATGATTTCCATCGAGGGTCCAAAATAAATGAAGTCGGTACCTAAATGTACTATAGAACCCGAGCTACATCCAGCTTGATGGAACTCGTGTAGATCTCACTATACCCCTATATCAAGCATAAGTGATTAAGACCTATTCTAGATATTTGAAACTTGTGTGAATCTCACTGTATCCCTATAACGAGCATAAGTGATATGTTGTAACAACCCTAATTTTGATTAATATTATTTAGGATATTTAATTAGTAAAATAAAATAAATAATGTATGATGATAAGGAGAATGAGATTTGAGAAATAACATAGGTCGAGCCTTAATTAATGAGATAAATAGATTGGTTATAACATAAATAAGAAGGAGGAATTCATGTGAAGGGCAGAATAGGAATAAGCCATATCACTTTTGTCTCCCTCATTTACATTCACATCTGCACAAACATAAAATCACTCAAGGCTGGCCATTTCCAAGAAGTGCAAGAGAAGGATAGGAAATTAAGATTAAGCTTAGGTGAAATCAAATATAAACTCAAATCTCGAGTCTCATTATCAAATCAAGGTAAATAACGATTATCCATCTCAAGTATGCTTGTTTATTTTTGGTTTTATGATTAAACCCGAATCTTATATGTGTTATTATGCCATGTTGTGAATGAAGGATGATTATATGCTTATTGATGATTTATTAGATTCAATTATGAAATTAGTTAATAGGTTTATGTCTGAAACCTATCATATGACACCAAAATGACATGAAATTTAGACATGGTGTTAGAAACATTATTAAAATTTAGATATAATGTTAGAAATATTATTTTAGAAGTAGGCATTTAATTTCATAATTTTCCAAGCAAGTATGAATATTTTATGAATTTCCTAAGTGGGGGAAATGATTTCTTTTGGGTTTTAATTATTAAAAATAATTAAATAATGTTTTTGGCTCCAAATTTTTTATATGTTGACGAATGTATAAATTCTGATTTATTATGATTTTTGGAAAAATTTTCCAACTGTTTATGATTTTATATGAATTTATTAGGGTAAATAATATTAATAATTATATTAAAATAATAATATAAAATTATTGGTTTGCAAAATTATTTTGGAGAATGTAATCTAATCATAGCATCATTTCTGAAAAGGATATGATAATGAAGTTTATTATCCAATAGCAATTTGATAAAGGATTAGAGTTTGTGAAAAGAAATTGCATTTTTTAAAAAATAAAACAATTTTTATGTTAATTACGAGATTGCCATAGCATTATTAATCAATGATGACATCCATCTATGTCGCAGCTATCAATTCCGCATATTTTATATCGGCTATAGTATGTTGCTAGTATTGTTTTAAAGATAAAGGTATTATGGCTATAGTGTCGCATATTTTATATTAGCTATAGTAATGCCGCAAGTTTTCACTATGGTTTTAAACAACGTTGGCTATTTTCTATGCCGCCTGTTTTCAATGTCGCATGTTTTCTATATCGTAAGTTTTCCATGCCGCATGTCCCTATGGCGCATATTTTTGTAACAACATCAATTTTATAAGGCAGTATTGCCGCATTTGACATTGATATTAAAGGGCATGATGTCGCATATATATAATTTCGATATTATTACTTTGGGTAGCAATGTTTCATATAAACCATACTTTTGACATCGGTATAAATGACAATGATGCTGCCTATTTTCTATATTGATATAAACGTTATTAAAGACTCTATGATGTTGATGCCGAAGGTCATCAATGTCGGCATCCCCATTTTTCCAGGTTTTAAAACTTTATACTATGCAAACCAAATACTATGCTGCTTATATTCGACGACCTAAATATTCATATTATGCGACATAAATGATTTTGGCCTTATGCTTTGTAAATAAGATGCTTTAACATGGTTTTGATATAGAGGGATGTGAAAATCCCATAGTGGTTGTATCAATGCCGCAATTTATTAATTCATGTGCTTTTATTATATATGGCTTCATAGCCTAAGGTTTGAGGTGCGACAACGTCTAAGTGATTTCCAAATTCATCAATGTTGTTTTATAAAAGCATATATATCTTGGCATAATATTTTGGATAAAGTAAAGGGATATAATTTCCTTGTTTTTAGTATGATTTCAGGGATTAATGCATTAATAAAGATTTATGTTTTCAAGGAAATAAAGTGGGTGTTTAGCCCAGAATTTAACTAGTAAAATTATTATTCTTATCACCATAAATAAATTTTGATAGGATGAATTGACAAAAGGATTAGAGAATAGAAAACCAGATAACGGGACTGGTGTAGGGTGCTGCCCTATACTTCAACTGTTAGCCCCTAGTTGATATTAGTCCACAAATCCAGTGTGTAGGATTTTTTAAGTGTAAAACTAAAAGTAGGTTTACGCATAGAAAGGAATATAACATAGGTAGGTTATTAGTTAGTCTGTAGAACCATTAGGTTCATAGTGAGCTCAGCATAACTATGAGATTGATAGACAGTCAGGTAAGCACTCAGATGATTGTGTTTGGACGGACAGTCCAATTTACTCCTAATGGTAAGTTGGAGAATTTTGGTATATCTGGTAGGCCCGAGTTAATCGTATAGGTTTGTAGTAACTTTGGAAAAACTATAAAGTAAAGCCAAATAGTCAATAAATTAAGACAGATTAGTTAGGATTACCCATGTAGCATGGATGTATTTAATTATCTTGTGTTAATGTAACCATTGTTATTGCAGGAGCATGATTGTGATAGACATATTATCAAATGATATTAGTGAGGGGAACACTCAATGGCGTGGTCTCACTAGATATCTATTATCGAGATGGAATATTATTATTCACACCAGACTTTTTGTCTGTCCCGAAGTTTTTGTCTGTTGTGTTATCATTTCGTTTGAGTGTATGTAATGGCAGAAGTTGTATCTATCTAGTAGTAAACTCTGATCAACCAAGAGGCATCTTCATATGTTGCACTTGGAGTAGTTTGTAATAAATATATTTTATCTGAACCTGGGCAACGTTTGAGATTATGTAATAAATACGGAAATCAATTTATAAAATCCGTGTTTTGGAAAATTCTCATATTCCTGTGCTTTGTTGTTAATAATACTATTAACTGATCTCATTTTATCACCGAAGAATAATGCTATTGATGACTGCAGCATCGGTAGTGCTTATTTTCGAGCCTCAGAATATGAGACATTACATATGTGAGCCACTCGTAGATGATCATCATTATCTCCCCCAAGTCGTGATGGATTTCTTAACAAACTCGCATGATGTCTCCATAATAGAGAATGACGGGTGTATCCCATATGATATGCCATCAGAACCATAAAGGAACACTGATGTCGTATAAATATATTTATACATCAAATATAACATCACATAATCATATATGACTATTACAAACGAAGACCAATATCACATTATCGTTTATCTATATGTATGCTCACTACTGAAAGACTAATAATATGCATGGCTACTAATATAAGGCCAGTACAGAATACAGTCATAAACATATGACTAATACCATTCATCAAACATATATACCCAAGGTCAAAACCAAGACATAAAACTTGCATAGCGCTTCCTCGAATAGCCCAAACGTCTTAGCGAAGTCATACGGAGAAAAGATGGTTTGCTTAGGAGTGAAATGCTCCGGATATAAGCATTATTGCCTGACCTAGCCATTTACCGACGGACTGGTCAGTGCCACGGATCCACCGATCCATGCTTCGAGCTGGGCAATAATGCCTAGCTTAGAACACGATCCAAGGCTCTGTTTATGCTCATATTGTCGTGCCACCTTCTCAATCGAGTCACCTAACCATCCCACCATGTTGTCTTGGTAACACAGTTGAAGTTTGGTGCCTTATGGTTAAATCTATCTACCGATTCTTTCGAGTGTTCGGAAGGGATGTTCTTGTCGTCATGAATCCTTTTCACTATCGTTTTTCTACCAAAATGCGATGTGCATCTCGGCAACCCAACTACACTCTACAACATCGCCTTCCTTCATTGTAGATATATATTTATTGCTAACACACACCAAATACTCCAAATCACACACATTTACACTTATATTTCATAATTCATGTTTAGATCTTCACTGGAGCGATTACTCGACCTGGTATTGCCTCATGTAACTTAGCGTACAAAATAGTCGATACGACTACAAAAGATGCTCAAGACATGCTTATGCACATATACCTTTCCAAATAAACATATATTTAAATAAATAATTCCATTATTTAATTATCAAATATTACTTTTATTTAGTAAATCTTTTCTATGAAAGTCCAAATATCTTCTTTACTATCTTATAAAATCGTGCAACTATTTGTAAAGTACATAACTAGCTTATAAATTTTAGCAAAGCTAATCCGGCTTTATAGTGGGCCATGCCACTATGAATATAAAAGGAACAAGTGTCCTGCACATGCACATGCCAGCTAATTCTGATAAAAGTGATCAGACTACAAGAACATAAAATAAAATAAAAATAGGAGCTAGACAATGAGTCTAGACTGCTAAGAAGGACCTAGGTCTCCCCTATCATTACTGGTATCTACATCAGTACCGAGACCTATAACATGCTGAATAGCAGAAAAGTATATAGCCAAAAATGGATCATACAGTCTCGATAGAGGAGAGTAGAGATAAATCTGGTCCCATGTAGGATCTAAGAATTGCCACCAATTGCATCCACCATCAATACCAGTGGTCGACAAAGAAAGTGCCTCACCATCAACATGATACACCACCCTCCTAGACTCATCTTGGTCACCTAAGAACATGTGATAACTATGCAACTACGGGTCATACCTCATTTTCATTTCCTCATGGACCCATGCACACTCAACAGGTTCCCAGTAAATAACCTCGTCATCAGAATCACTAACTGCTACTGATTCCAACACTGTCTCCACTGTAGGAGATACAGAAACTGTAGGATCAGGGACATGTGGTAATCTAACCTTGGGGACCCATTTCATTTCCGACCTAGGGAGGGGAACCTTGACAGAAGGAGGAAGAGGAGCATCCCTAGCACACTTCTCCACAGAATGACCAAATGAATGACAGTTTGTACATATATCGGGCTTCCATTTGTAATTAACTTCTATTTCCACCTCGTGACCTTCCATGATTCTTACTTTCAGTATCGATGGAAGTTGGTTCAATGGGGTAATTTCAATCAATGCTCTAGCGTATAATAAGTTCTTGCGCGCTATGGTGTTTGCATCAAAGCATTTGAAGTCCCCAATAAGGCTCGCAGGCCAGTTCAGACCAATCAGAGGTTGAAGGACGACGAAATATTGGAGAAAGTGGCCCACACCGGAATCGATAGAATCTGCTCTCTAGCATTGTCAATACCAATGGTCCAAGGAGTCACAATAAATGGTTTCCCCTCAATAATGAGAGGACTTGTATCCAGCTCTATAAGTCTATCTTCCTTATTTCCAAACTTAAAAAAGAAAAGGGAATTTATGATTTGGACATGAAAAGAACCTCTCAATTTCCACGCTCGCCTACAATGCTCACGAACAACCAAATATGAAGATGAGGCATCTAGGAAAAATCCAACTAGGTGATCAGACCAATGGTTCATTGCCTCCTGAAGCACTGCAGGAGGGAGCACATTAGCACCATCAATGACCTAAGCGCTAAATTTCTATAGGGTGTATGCACCAACAATTCATGGTAATGTTTTGAACAATGATGACCATATTGGCTTAACTATAGGGACAACATCAGCACTTAATCCACCAGAACCATCACTGGGATTAGCCACAACGGTTACAGGAGATAAAGAACTACTAGTTGCTGGATTACGCGAAACAGAAGCAGGAACAGATTGTTGGCTGGATGCAAGTTCACAGACCTAAGCTTCAAACGATTTACATTTCTCCATGATAATCCTATCACCAATTATAGGGGTGAAAATTGCATCCAAAACTGACACACAACCACCATTTGACACAACAGGTTGATCAACTCCACTACCAATATTGCAATCACCATTATCCTAATTGCCAACAGACCTTACCATATTCGAAATAGGCAATGATGGAGTAACGTTAGATATACCTGATAGTGGGCCTTTAGACGGCAAGGAAGAAACTAAGTCAGCAGCGAGAGAAGACAATGGGTTATGCGCGCAAAAGACATCATCGACTACAGGCAGAGGAGTAGACTGGCTCAAAGGCATCACTTGATTGAGTGCAATGATAGGGATTGAAGGTGGTACTGTAGCAGTGGGAAGCGATTCAGAGGAGGAGAACTTGTGGCCAGATCTGGTATGCGAAGTAGATCCAAACGATGTAGCAAATCGAGGCTTATTTTTACGATTCTTGGCCATTAGATCAGCAACGAGGCGAACAGAGCTAGAAAGGAGCGGACGAGGAGATAAGGGAAGGAGAAGACGAAAGGAGAAAGGGTGGATCTGAAAATCACCGAGAAAATGATGCCATTTTGAATAGTTTAAAAAATGAAATATATGTAATAAAATATATAATAATATTTCTATCGCTAATAGAATAATGAACTAGAGTTTAATTAATTTATAATCCTGTTATAAACTAATATCAACTCTATTTAATTTTATTGAATACGAATAAAAAGCAATATATGTATATACGGGATTTTAATCAATTATCCTGAATATCTACTGAAACCAATCCAATCGTATAGGGGAATTTATTACGAATATATATTATTCTACCTCGTCTAGGCCATATTCCTCAACGTATATAAATATAGTGTTTATGCTAAGATATAAATTTAGAGTACTAATTTTGATCACCCAAACTGTAAATTCCCAAGCATCCGAACCCAATCCAACCCCATATCTTGTAGTACATAATCTCACTACGAGTGCAGCCGCAAAGACCGCGTCTTGATTGGACCTCATATGCAAAAGATACGAATTTAATAGGAAAGGCGATTAATTAAATTAATTAATTAATATAATCACTTTAATTAACTATTTCCCTTTCTTCCCCACCATTGCCTATATATGAAATGTGCACATCAACCTACTTTTTCCATCCATTCTCTCTTCAATTTCTCACTCCACGCACCTCAAATAGACGAACTGTCTAGTTCAACGTCACACATTACACACGCTCTTTGCAATGAACTCCTCACAAACTCTAGTCGCCTCCTACAAAACACGACCTGTATGCTCCCTCCTGCGGCCATACATATCACACTTATCTATTAGACATCGAAGTTCAAGCCACGGATACAAGAAGGTGCATGCCGCTATGAGAAATACAACATAATACATAGCTTCGCCTAACTCCTCTCCATGCTCCCCCAAAGTCAAACCCTAGCCGACAATAAAAAAAGTAGTGCTCAGCAATGTTTCATCGCACCCTCCATCGACACTATAGATGCGAAGCCCACTCCTCTCCAACCTCAACGGATCCAGTCTTGTCTACTAAAGTAGCCTATAACTCTATAAGCATGAAAAAACAAGATTCTTAACTTCGTAGACCCACTTTCATAAAGATGAGAATGAAAAGTAGGTGGGAGGCAACATATCTAAGTGATGAGGGTGAAAATATAAAACTGTATATATTATTTAATTTCTCAAATAAATCGCCACATGTTTCGAGCTCGTAGGAACACACGGCACGTCGGTTCATCACAAAACTCATCGACACACATCACCACTTTATTTCAGTCTTAATGGTATACGTTTCATCACTATTCGAGACAACACTCTGAGATGATAATTTTATGCATTTTGAGGTCATTTTGGCCATCAGATTGCTCGATTCCAAAAATTCCCCAATCGTATGTTTCATAACGAAGTCCTCATCCCAAAATCATAAGTCGTCGATCGAGATCCTATTAGACTCAACTACGCACATATTTTTACAAAATACATATAGCAATACGTAAATCATAAAAACACCATGACCCAAAAAATAGCGATATTTATACTCATTTTGATTTGCAACGTCGATCCAGATTCAACGGAAGTAGACTTGAGTCCTAATTCGCCCGTATGCAAAAAAATTAGATTTTAGACCTTTAATTAATTAACGATTCAATATTTAAATTAATTACTTAAATATCTTATCTTTAAAAAGAGGGTTGTTACGGTTCCTCATTCATCTTCCAATTATAGTGAATTCTTTGACAAAAAGGGACTTCCAATTCAATTGGAATCATTGCCTCAGACCCGTAAGCCAAAGCGAATGGAGTATGGCCGATCACGGACATGTGGGTCATTCAGTAAGCCCATAGTGCTACTAGAAATTCATCGACCCAGTTACCCTTGGCTTTTGTCAAATGCTTCTTCAAGATGGATTTGATGATCTTGTTCACCTGCCTCCATATGTCCATTTGCTTGCTAATGTGCTACTGTAGTGAATATCTTCTCAATTTGATACTGATGCAAAAAATTTGAATTTGACACTTTTGAATTAGTTTCTGTTATCAGTGATAATCTTTCTTGGAACTCCAAATCAGCATATAATTTTCTTCACCACAATGTTGACCACTTTCACTGTACTGATCGTGGCTAGCGGTTCCGCTTCGACACACTTTGTGAAATAGTCCACTACAATGATGGCATACTTTGCTCCACCTTTTGGCATCGGTAGCATATCGATTATGTCATGTCCCCATACTGCAAATGGCCATGTGTTGACCATTTGCGTAAGCTCTCTAGAAGGGGCTCTTGGGATCTTTGCAAACCTTCAACATCTATTGCATTTTCTAGTGTAATAAACTGCATCCCAGTTGACCATTGGCCAAAAATATCCATAGCAAAGTACCTTTCTTGCCTAAGTCTACCCCTTAGTATGATCACCGTACCTTTCTTCATGCACATTGGCAAGTATCTTCTTGGCTTTCTCTTAGTGACTATAACACCCAATAAAATTTACAGTAACTAATAAATAATTATAAGGCTGAAAAATAGAATTTTAGCAAACTTTGGAATTCTGCTATGAAATTTACACCAATGTATTCAAAGCGATTTTCAAAGCAACTTTCATATTTGGAGTTTTGCGATCAGATCAAACAAAGAAGTTATTAGCGTTTGAAGTTTCAGATTGCAAACAATTAAGAATGGAAAATAGGAGATAAATAATATTAATAGCATGGACCCCACCAATCGATCCCCTTACTTGGGTCGGTCGACGCTTATAGGTGCGGTCGACCTGTGGTGAAGGTGGTGGCTGGTTGAACCTTGGTCGAACGATCCAGAATTTATTATTTTAAATCTAATGGATACGATTAACTCAAGCGCCTATAAGTACAAGCATTTCCCCTCACTCCCCTTCTCATATTTTCTAATCAAAGCAGCAAAGCTCTGCTATTTTCCCTTCTCCATTATTTTATTAATTATAAAATATTATATTATATATATCAGAGAAGGGTAGAAAATAAAAAAAAGAAGAGAAAGAGCGAATTGATACTGTGGAAAAAGGTAAATTTCATAATTATAAATCTATATTCCCCTTAAACCCAAATCTCTTCTCAGATCTATAATTCTAATAGTATGTATATACCTAGTTATACATATTCTTTTGGTTTGGAAAGGAAAAGCAGTCAATTAAAGGGATGGATTTAGATTTGGAAAGCTTGAAAGGTGAGTGAGAAATTATATGATTAATTTATAATATTGAAATTTATATCGTCAAATTTTATTTAATTATTATGTCTATATAATATTTGATGAGTTGTAGGTTTAAAATGAACATGTAGGAATTTCGTCTACATATTATGTAACATAAGTAATTGGAATAGGAATGGTATTTTCACCTAATCTAAAAATTTGGAAACCAGTCCCTAAATTTATTAAAACTAAATGTTGATAGAGTTGTAAAATTTATTCCAAATATATAATTGGGTTGAAAAGTTTTAGTATTAGTTTAGATTGCCCTAATTTGACTTGGAATGTGAATTTTTATGTTTTAATTTATTAGAGTTAGGGTACAATTTAGTTGTATCCATTTCCATGTAATTTTCATAAGTTATCTAATTACACAAATGTATAAAAGTGCATCGTTTGAAATATTAAGGAATGTAACAAAAATGAAAGAGATATGAAAAGTATGGATGTTCTTTAATGTAGTTTGCACTAAAAGAAATGGGATAATACTTTGTAATTTCAAACAAAACAAAGGTCTCACTTTTAGTTAATTTATGGAAAGTTACAACGGTAATTCTTTTTGGAAAGATAGCTCTGATAGATTAAAACGTGGAAAAGAATGTTCTAGTTTAGGGATTAATGGCTAGAAATGTGTGTGTGTGTGTATTAAACTTCTTCTGCCTCAAATTAGGGCTTTCACAAGCTATCAACGACGCTCTTTTGGATGGAATCAGTCAGTTTAGAGAAGTCTTTAAGCACAAGGATGTCATGAAGCACTTCGCATTTATTTCTATTATGATGTTGATTTTCCATATTTGTGAAACCGAAGGATTTTTTTAGAAGAAGGAGAGTATCATTTTATAGTGATCCAGGATTATAGAGGAGGATGTGACTAAGTTGGTGATTCGAAAAGATTATCTCTATTACAATGAGGAAGAGAAGCTTTTATGAGGTGCTGAGGAGTGAAGCTGAATGATGAAGAATGAAGTGGCTAGTGTTTATTGCTTTGTGAATTTTTTGGGCTTATTTATGTTAACGAGTGGTTATGTATTTTTGTTCTTGTATCTGTAATTTGATGGGTGATAGACTTGTACTGTTGACTGGTTGTTGCACTCTTTTTCCTTACAACTCTCATAAGGTTTTTTAAGGAGGCAAAACCAGCAATGTTCTTTATACATCATCAATAAAGAACATGTTTTCAAATACACGCACACACACGTATAACTATGCTTACCGATTAAAAATAAAAATATATTTATATAGCGTAATATACATTGATACTCATATTAGTTATGAATAGGATGTCTAGTTATAAGTAGCATAGTAAATTATAGGATTAGGAGGTGTATATGAGAAAGAGACAGTAACTTCAAAATTAATAGGTCAATAAATGTGCAGTTAATAGGGAGTTAAAGGAATTAAATGGGGACATAAATGCATTTAATGGATTGATTAAAGGATTTAATATGGCACTTATAGGAAAATGAAATAGGCAAAATAGGTTGAATTAGAACGAATGAATAAATGTCATTAATGTTTGTCCAATTATAGAATAATATTGACCCTTTATTATGGACAATTGACATTTATAGGACATATGAGGGAAATAGAGAATATATGTAATAAGCATATAAGATAGGAATTAAATGTTAGGAGGTAGTATAATTTTCATAGTAGGATAATATATAGCTTTAATAATATGTTTGGGACAAGCATGAATTAGCGGGTCTATCCTAATATTTTGGCCTAGGATAATTGGTTTGGTTTAGTATGAGTTGGGATGCGAGGTCGGTAGAGTTACACAATAGAAAGTCCGCCCTTCACTTAGAGGCAACTAACAGTTGTGTATACTTACTGCTGATGTGGGACATCTCCAACCATAGGACCCATGTGGAAGGGATACAGGTTTGTGTATAGGTAGGGGAAATATAGATTCACCTCAGATTTGAAGTATTAAATGGCCTGGTACATTTTAGGGAAATGAGGTCTGCTTCATTTCTGATAAGAGATATTAAGTAATTAGAATGGGTATTTTCCTTGACATGCATTAGGTTAGTCTAAATGAGATTTCGGTTGTGGGAGGTCGATGGTTTGTGTCAGTATTATTATTGAAATGGTATTTAGTAGTAGGGCTGGCATATATGCTATGACCACCAGGGGTCCTAAGCAGTTGGTAGCAAAGACTCGGGTTTTGCCCTAATGGATTTTGCTTCCTACTTGTTTGCACAAAAAATGGACAAACACCTCAAAGTTGTGTGATTTAGTAGATCTTATGTTATTTTTAGTAATTTGAGCAACTTATGCAAATACGTAAAAAACAGGGACTAAACTGTAAAAAGACACGCAGATTTATAGTGGTTCAGCCAGAATGTGCCTACGTCCACTTTATATGTTATTTCTCTTCTTTTTTTATGATTACAAGTACAAAGCTTTGATACGAGTAAAAGAAAGTTGTTTGAAGAGTTCCTTCCGTGCTTGAGCTCTCCAACTTGTCCCCATTGTTGTACCCCTGCCCCTCTATTTATAGAGTGAGGTTGGGAGCAGGGGTCTTGGATGTATATAGCTGCTGGTGGGCCTGGGCTGACGTGATCTGGCCTGGCACGTCTTGGTCCGGTAGCGTTTGGTCCGGTGGTAGGAGGTTCGTTCGGCAGTCTCGAAAGAGGGTTGGTTCGGCAGTCTCGAGAGAGAGTTGGTTCGGTGTGGAGATGGTTCGGCAGGAGGTGGTTCGGTGGGAGTTGGGAAGGTTGGTTCGGTTGGTTCGGCAGGAGGTGGTTCGGGTGAGGTCTGCCGAATGGTGCCTGCCGAATGGGGTTGAGCGAGGTCTACCGAATGGTGCCTGCCGAATGGGGTCTGCCGAATGGGGCTGCCGAATGAGTCTGCCGAATGAAGCAAGTTTCTTGGTCTCCATGTCTTCTGGGTGAGAACACGCCCAACATTTGCCCCCCAAAGTGGGGCATATTCTTGAATATGGCGTGCTTTGTTTTTGGTTGTTTACTGTAGTTGAGGTAGGTTCGTTCGGCGAGGAATGCCGAACCGGCTGATCCGGTTGCCTCTCGCTTGTCTATATATAGGGGCTATACCCCCTTTGCTTTTCCTTACCGAACAACCGAACCAGAGAGACGAGTTTAGCCGAATCAAGCTCGCACCGAACCAGGTATACGTCCTTTCGCCGAATGAACATGATAGGTTTCTAAAGCCGAATGCTTCCTGTATCGCACTACCGAATGAGAATAGGGCTTAGTGCCGAACGAGTTTTGGTCCTGATTTACCGAACGAACTTGGTTCTTTGGGCACCGAATGAAAACTTATATTATACTACCGAATGAACCATTGAAGTGCTGCATCTGTTCGCCGAATGAACTATTGTACCGAGTGAACATGTGTTTCATCCTTCGAACTTTTTAAGTGAAATTCCATATTATATGCTTACTTGTTTACATCCTTTGTTCTAACACTATGCTTTTCCGGTGTTGTAGATAATGTCTCGCAAAGTAGAAACTCGATCAGACAAGAAGAGATCCGGGGGTGAAGGAGAGTCCTCGGCCGTGCCCCCAGCTCAATCAGGATCGGAGCGTCATGGGCCCGCCCCAAGGTCATTAGTGGATGGATATGGTCCCCAGGAGCTGCTGGATTCCCCGCCTGACTGCTTTCCTAGCTCTCTCAAAGAGGAGCAGCTCGATGTTATATCTCGTTCCTTTGGGATCGATAGAGCCCTCATGCTGCTGCCGGGCCCAGGAGTCATGCCATACAATCCTCCCGAAGGATACTTTGCTTATAGTAGGTACCATTGTATGTGTGGTGCTATCCCGCCTCTCAATGCTTGGGTAGTCAGCTTCCTCACGTATCTAAAGGTGGCCCCATTCCAGCTTCAGCCCAACTCTTATGCCATACTGGTGAGCCTTTTCGTTATTTTTCGGAGGAAGTATGGTCGTGCTCCCTCCAACCGGGAGATCCGGTACTTGTATAATTTAAGGGGCTATAAGAAGGGGTCCCCATATATTAGCTTGGAGTCAGCTGTGACCTTCAAGCCGGTCTTGGACCTGTACTCTAAATTCAGCATGTTCAAGAAAGAGTGGTTCTTTGTTAGGGACGACTCCGTCTCAATCCGGCGCTTTACCTCTGGATGTAAGTTGATGCTTTTACTTATAATTTCTATTCCGATTGCGATGCTTCTTCTCATACTTTCTCATTTTTGCTAGCGACAGGTGGCTTTCCGGTTGTGGAGACTGACCGCCTGGTTCAGACGGCGGCTGAGATAGAAACAATTCTTGGGAAATATAGATCATCTGCCTTCTTGATTAGAAATGCGATTCTTCTGGAATACAACTTAATCCTTCCGCAGCAGTCTGTAGTTAAGCTGAGGGAAATGGCGGAGGAGAGGGCGGCTGCTCAGACCAAGGAAGGTGTTACGGCAAAGAGTAGCAAGAGGAAACCTTTCACAAAACCTCCAGCTGTCGGAGGTAAGAAACTCAAGAAATCGGACGGTCCCTCCCCCAGCAATTGTCCACTTACCCGGGAGGAGGAAGACATAGAGGAGGAAAGAGGCGAGGGTGGAGATGGTCGGGATGGTGACAAAGGTGGCGATGGCATCGGGGCCCTACTTCTTGGGCAAGCGGGCGAGATTCAGGAGTGGACGGATGATGCGTTCCACCAGGCTTTTGAGGGGTTGGATGAGGATCCGGCTTTGGCAGAGAAGACCGGGAAGGCGGACAAAGCCGGGACTGGTGCAAGTGAGTCTTCCCCGACCATTCCAGCCAAGGTGGCTCCGACGACTCAAGGTGAACTCTTGACTCCTGCATGCTTCATTAATGATAGGGACTTAGGAATATTTTATGACCCGCTCCCGTCCTGGAATGAAATCCAAGACTTATTGCAGTATCCCACTCCTCCCCAGGGTTTGTACAACCACAGCTGTGTTTCTTTTCCTTTTTTAACTTGTAATTTACCGCGTTCCTCGAATCGTATAGTAATGTAAGATTGTGACACTTGTTCTTTATATCAGGAGCAGGCAAGACGTCCAAAGCTTCAGACCTTCGACACAGGCTTGAGCAATATAAACTTTCCAAAATTTCTGCTAAGCCGAAGCCCTCAACCCAACGCTCCGGGGATGTAGTCGGCTACCGTCCTCTTCTTGGGGTCATCGAAGAGGGTATTCAGCAGAGGAAGAGGAGTCATCCTTTATCCGAAACTTCGCCCGGTCCTCAGCCTCCGGCTCAGCCTATTCATGATATTACTGAGGAGGGTAGCGAGTTTGCACCTTCTCCGCACCCGTCCGGAAACCCTTCTGTTATTCATATCGACCGTCCCGACTTGGCCCGTAATCCATTTGCGGGTCATCCTGATCTGGATCCAAGTTCTCATGATATTACTTTTGACGAAGTCACTGGTGAACACCTTCTCCCCCGTAACCCCATGGTACGAGTACTTGATGAAGCCAAGTCCTTAGATCTCGATCTACTCACTACTCGTATAGTCACTATGGGAGACGAGGCCAAGGCTAATATTGATCGGGTGGCAGAGGAGACCAAGAAGCTGATGGGGCATCATGCTCGGCTGGTTAAGGCCGGAGAGGAGATTGGGAGCGCCAATATCCGACTTCGATTGGTGGTTTCGGATCAGGCCAAACAGCTTGCGGATCAGGCTATTCAGATTTCTCAGCATGAGGCTGCTACTGGGCGACTAAGGAAAACCATGGAAGAGGCCAGTCGGGCCGAATTGCGGAAAATGGAAGCTACTTGCAAAGAGCGGATTGACATGGCTATTGCCACGGTGGATGAGGTTCGGAGAGCGGATCTCGAGCAGGTGGAGGAATTGTCCGAGAAACTTGAGGCTGCAGAGCTTGCTCAAGCTAAGTTGAAGGAAGAGATGGAGGTGATGCGGAGGTCCCTTCAGGCTGATGGCTCGAGATACAGATTGGAGAGAGATGCTGCCGTCGAAAGGTTGTCGGCTTCCGATGCCCGGATGAGGGAGTTTGAGGAGAATGAGGGAATGATGGATGACATGCTCCAGGACATGTATTTCCGAACTTGGAAGCAGGGCAATCTCTCTTGGATGGATGATTATCCCAGGGTCATGGCTAAGATCTATCTTCGGGCTTTGGAGGAGGCTAAGGCTGATGCAGATAAAGAGGGTGGAACGGTCTTCAGTATGGATGTGGTCACTGCCCAGTTTACCAAGGAGGAGAAAGTGGCGGTAAAGGAGGGTATGCGGCTGCTTGCTGCTGAGGAGGCAGGTGTGCAGGTAGAGGATGACGACCAGGATGGTCAAGAAGCAGGTGCTGGTAAGTCTTCCTTTCTAGTCTTTCCGTTAACTTGGTTACTTATCACTAATGAATCCTTTTTATGACCGGACAGGCGGGCAACAGAGCAAGGACAAGACTTCGACGCAACCGGCTCCCTGATTAGACCTGGAAAATTCTTTTTGTAGGCTTGGCATTGTTGTATCTGTTAGTCTTAAGACAGTAGAGTAACTTTTAAGTTGTAATTCTTGCTACTTGTAATAATCAACATTATTCTTGACGTGTAATTTTTTAACTTAAGCTGATTTTGTCGTTTCTTGAATATTTGTTGCTATTTCGACATATCGTATGAGAAATGTAGCTATGTATATTCTAGTAATTAAATTGTGTTTGATGTTAGACTCTGGTTCTACACCATAATTTTATGACTTGCAATATTAGCGTGTGGTGTGAACAAATTATAGTCATGTATTTGTACATAAAAGAAGAAAATACCGCCTTTCATGTTTTAATCGTAGATGGCAGTCTTGAATATCTTGTAGGACCGAGCATGGAATGTAGTCGAATGTCCTGCCACTGTGAGTCCCTACACCCATTGGCGAGTATCTCCTACTCTGTATCATGTACTTTAGGGATTGTTATAGGGGATAGGAAAAAAAAAGCTTTTTAAGTAAAATTGAAATACGTGAAATAGTAAAACTTCCAATCACGGAAGGCCTTCGATGTGCTTAAGTTCGTGGCAAACGGGTTTTGTAGTCACTTTCCCTAGCTGTGGGTCTTGGAGACATTTGTCACCCATCTTACGCCTCCGCGGGGAGTTAATTCTTTTTTACCACAGCCGCACTTAAGACACATCGGAGCCGAGATCGCGCACAGTTCCTACCCGGGCCATTATGGCCCGTAATCGTGGGTATTATTCGATTTACTGTGGCCGGCTAGCGTGGGTGCCGATCGTCAACTGTGAACTGCCCCTGGCTGGCCACACCTTATGTTGGGGCTTATAGTCGGTTCACAGTTGCCGGCGAGCCTAACGCCGTAATGAGCTGCCTCGGCTATAGTCGGCCTTCTCGGTGGCTTATAATCGGCTCATTACAGTTGGCTTTAAGGGCCGTAGCGAGCAATGAGTTAACCCGCAGCAGAGGGATGCTGGAGCAAAAGTGTCTCATTGGCGAGGGCATAGATTCGCATAGTACCTATTAGGTCTTGTCCAGGTGAAGTTGTGTTGTGGAGTGCTTTGAATAGAAGTGCTGTATACTCAGGATTTTGTTCAACAGAAAAGGATAAAGTTAACAAGCAGCCAAGATACAAAGGAACAAAAAAAAGATACAAGGTTTTTTTAAAGTGGTTCGGCACGAAAAGGCCTACGTCCACTGATTCTCTTTGTTAATTCACTTCATATGGGCAATACAAGTTAAGAAAAGTATCGACGGAGGTGTTGGATGTTCCATGCCCTCTGGAACACCTCTCCATCCACTGTTGACAAAATATAGGCTCCGTTGTGGAGATCTTTATGAATTACATATGGTCCATCCCAGATTGGGTCTAGTGCTCCGGGGCGAGGGAAGATTCGCTTGAGGACAAGATCCCCTTCTTGCAAGGTACGATGCTTGACTTTGGAGTTGTATTGTGCTGCCACTTTTTGCTTGTGGGCTGTTGTTTTGAGGATTGCATCGTTTCTTCTCTCCTCGATTAGATCCAAAGACATGTGAAGGAGTTCTTCGTTCTCTTCTGGGTTATAGTGGATCCGACGATGGGAAGGCACAATAGTTTCAACTAGGAGCATAGCCTCCGATCTGTATGCCAAAGAGAAAGGAGTGTGCCCTGTCGATGCTCTGAAGGATGTGCGATAGGCCCATAGTGCCGTAGGAAGTTCATCCACCCAAGCGCCCTTTGACTTTTCGAGCTTCTTTTTGATTAGAGTTTTCAGAATTTTGTTGACCGCTTCGACTTGTCCGTTTGCCTGGGGATATGCTACGGATGAGAAGCTTTTATGAATTCTGTGTTCTTGGCACCAGTTGGCGAATTCCTCGCTGTCAAATTGAAGTCCATTGTCTGATATGATTTTGAGTGGGACTCCATACCTGCATAGAACATTTTTGATCAAGAAGTTAATAACTTTTGCTGAAGATACTTTATTTAGAGGTTCCGCTTCCACCCATTTGGTGAAATAATCAACTGCCACTATAGCATATTTGGCCCCGCCTCGGCCCATTGGTAGCTCGCCGATTAAGTCAATTCCCCATATCGCGAAGGGCCAAGGGCTGGTCATCTGAGTAATCTCGGTTGTTGGTAGCCGAGGGATCTTAGCAAATTTTTGGCATCTGTCACACTTCTTGACGAAATCTAAGGCGTCCTTGCTTAAGGTGGGCCAGAAATATCCGTATCGGAGTATCTTTTTTGCTAATGTTTGCCCCCCGGTGTGATCTCCACAGCTCCCCTGATGGATGTTGGATAAGATTTCCTTGGCTTCCCTTCCGGCGACACACCTTAATAATGGGTTAGAGAAACCGCGCCGATAGAGGATGTCTTCTTGTATTGTATAGCGGGACGCTTTCCTCAAGATTTTCTTGACTTCATTACGCCCGTTGGGTAGTGTGCCACCTTGTAGGTAGTCTCGGATGGGAGTCATCCAAGTTGCTTCTTCGGCTGCGGCTATCAGATTCACTTGCTCAAAACTCGGGACCGTTTGCTTTCAGATGGTTACTGCCCCGAAGATGGCGATGTCTCTCATACTCGCTTGCTTCGCCAATTCGTCGGCCTCTTGGTTCTCTTCCCGAGGGATGTGTTTGACTAAGTACTGATCCAATCGGCTGAGAAGCAACTTGGTCTTCTTTAGATATGCTATGAGTCATTCCTCTTGAGCTTGGAATTCTCCTAGTATTTGATTAACAATAAGTTGAGAATCGCTGTGAAGACACAAAGAATTGGCTCCGATTTCTATGGCAATTTCTAGTCTAGCTATCACTGCTTCATATTCTGCATCGTTGTTGGTGGCAGCGAACTCCAACCTTATAGCATAGTGCAGTTTATTTCCCCTGGGAGTGATTATTACCACACCTGCCCCCGAGCCTTGTTCGTTAGATGCACCGTCCACAAAGAGATTCCACTTGATATCTTCCGTTATTTCCAGTTGCTCCTTATCCTCGTTGGTAGTGAATTCTGCAATGAAATCAGCCATGGCTTGTCCCTTGATGGCGGTGCGAGGGTGATAGGTGATATCATATTCAGCTCAATACACCATTTAAGTAGTCGCCCGGAAGTGTCGGGACGATGGAGTACCTGCCTCAGTGGTTGATCGGTCAGAACTTTGATGGAATGGGATTGGAAGTAGTGACGTAGTTTTCGTGAAGTGATTAGTAAACAATATGCTAACTTTTCAAGTTTAGGATATCTGACTTCTGCCCCAGTAAACCTTTTACTGACGAAGTAAACTGGTCTTTGCGTGCGGTTGTCTTCCCTTACCAAGGCAGCGCTTAGAGCGTGAGATGACACAGCAAGGTATAGGTATAATTCTTCGCCTTCGCTTGGGGTCGAGAGTACCGGTGGTTTCTGGAGGTGTTCGATTAGGTTAAGGAAAGCGGTTAAGCATTCGTCCGTCCATTCGAACTTTCCTTTATCTTTCTTTAGAGCTTCGAAAAAGGGGACGCACTTGTCCGTTGCTTTGGAGATGAATCGGCTTAGGGCGGCCACTTTTCCATTTAGGCTTTGCATTTCCTTTCGGGTGGAAGGTATCTTGATGTCCCTTAATGCTCGGACTTGTTCAGGGTTTGCTTCAATCCCTCGGGCATGGACGATGAACCCTAAGAATTTTCCCGATGACACTCCGAAGGAGCACTTTAGTGGATTCAACTTCATTCCATACTGTCGAAGTACCTGGAACATTTCGCCTAGGTGGCTTACGTGATCTTTGGCTTTCCGTGATTTCACCAGCATGTCGTCTACATATACTTCCATTGTTCGTCCTATTAGCCCTGCAAACATCTTGTTGACGAGGCGCTGGTAGGTGGCTCCTGCATTTTTAAGTCCGAAGGGCATCACTTTGTAGCAGTATAAACCCCGGTCGGTGATGAAACTAGTGTGGTCTTGGTCGGGAGCATGCATAGGAATTTGGTTATATCCTGAGTATGCATCCATAAAAGACAGGAGTTCATGCCCGGCTGTGATGTCTACAAGTTGGTCGATTCTGGGAAGCAGGAAGCAATCCTTTGGGCAGGCGTCGTTTAGGTTGGAGAAGTCAATGCAGGTCCGCCACTTCCCATTAGCCTTCTTTACCAGTACCGGGTTGGCGATCCATTCTGGGTAAATAGCTTCTCGTATGAAGTCATTGGCGAGTAGATTCTTTACTTCTTCATCGAGGGCTGCTGATCGCTCTGCCCCCATACTTCTCTTTTTTTGTTTTACAGGCGCCTTGGTAGGATCAATGTTTAATACGTGGCATGCTATGTTGGGGGAGATTCCGGTCATGTCAGTGTGTGACCAAGCGAATACATCCAAGTTGTGGCGGAGAAAATCAATGAGTTGTTCCTTCAATTCAGCTTTCAGCTGGGACCCAATTTTCAGTAGCCTACTTGAGTCGTGCTTGTCTACAGATATAAACTCCATAGCCTCTGCAGGCTCGGCGGTGGCCTCCTCCTCTTTGTCCCTAGGGTCTAATTCGTTGAAAGGGTCGCTGGTGTATCGAAGAGGAGGGGCTTTCTTTAGTTGCTATGCTTCAAGGTTTTTTGTGCAGAGGGCAATCTCTACACCTTTCCCTTTATCTTTCTTGTGGTTGTTGCGAAGTTCGGTTACATAGCAGTCTCGTGCAATATCCTGGTCTCCTTCCACTTCCCCTACCCCATTGTCTGTTGGAAATTTCATTTTCAGGCACCATGGGGCTAGGACAATCTGGAAGTCAGACAAGGCTGGTCTTCCTAAGAAGGCGTTGTAGGCCGAATGGTTTTCTACCAGCACAAACGTTTGTTTCCTTACAACGGAGCGGGGATGGCTTCCAATCTCAACAAAGAGGTCCAGCTGCCCGAGGGGCATCTTCGCATCTCCAGTGAAACCGTGTAGTGGTTTATCGCAGGGAGATACATCCTTCATTGATAGCTTCATTTTGTCGAATGCGTGTTTGAACAGGATATTTACAGAGCTTCCAGTGTCTACCAGGATTCGGTAAACTTCGGCGGGACCGAGTCGGGCAGAGATAACCATGGGATCCATGTGAGGGTACTGTCTTCCTTCTAGGTCGCGTTTACTGAATGTGATGTCATCACTTTCTTTCCGCTTTGGGTGGCGCTCTTCTATAACCGTATTGACACAGTCTCTATTGTCTCTAAGCGACTTCCCATATCTTTCCATCTCTCTCCAACTTCTGTCTGCGATGTGCGGACCTCCTGAGATGGTATGGACCACTATCTTCTCTTGACTAGAGCTGCTAGCGTTGCGGTTTCCTCTGTCGGTCCCTGGTGAGGGTAGCCTTGGGTTTTCATTGGCAGGAGCTGGAGTCCTGTCTTGACTTTTTACATAACGCTCCAGTTTCTTCCTTCTGATGTGTTCCTCAATCAGATCTCGGAGATGATGGCATTCGTTGGTATCATGTCCGTGAGATTCGTGGAAGCGGCAGAATTTTCCAGACTTCTGTGCGTTATTTGATTCCTTCTTGTATGGTGGGCGTTTGTATCTAACTTCGCCTTGGGTGGCAAGGAAGATATTTTCGACGGTCTCGTTCAAAGGGGTGTAAGTGTCGAATCTTGGTCCTGGCCGATATAGGCGCTTTTCTACCTTCTTGCCCCCAGCATTGTCTCTGGAATCATTTCTTCGAACGTCCCTCGCCACAGCAGGGGCGTTGCCATGGGTCGTCTTACTTTGCTGTCCTAACTGCCCCTCAATGGCAGCATCCTCAAGCCTCATGTATTTCCCGGCTTCATGGAAGAAATCGGGTAAAGTAGCTGGTTTTTCTTTTGTCAATCTTCTAGCAAATTTAGTGTCCGGATGCACCCCACTGCAGAGGGCCATTAGGATAAGCTTCTCATCGGCATCTTGAACTGCGGCTGCTGCGGCGTTGAATCTGGTTAGGTATTGCTGCAGCTTTTCTCCAGGTTTCTGTTTGACGCTGGATAAGGAATAAGCGTCCTTAGGTTGCTCCACATGAATGCGGAACTGACTGATAAATTTTTCTTTCAACATTTCCCATGAGCCGATGGATCCTTGGGGTAGATGACAGAACCAGGAGGTAGCAAGATCTGCTAAGAAGAGCGGAAAGCATTTGCATAGTACTCCCTCTGTTGCTCCACTCATGAGCATATGCTGCGTGTACCTCTGTAAGTGTACAACGGGATCGGAGGTTCCTTTGTAGGGTTCCATTGTTGGCATCTTCCATTCTCGGGGGGTGATAGCAATTTCGATATTGCGGGCGAAAGGGCTGGTTACCCTAGCGCCTATCCCTCGATCTCTTTGCTCCCGTTGGACACACTCTCTGAATAAGCGTGCCATCCTTTCATCAGAACTTGGAGCAGATAGAAATGAGTTTGGTTCTGTTCTGTGGGATCGATTCCGTCCAGACAACCTGTAGGGATGGTATCGTCTATCATTCCTCATATTTTCCAGTGGCTGCCTTTGATCTTCTGGGAGCATGCTTGGGTCAGCTACAGTTGGCCCTTGCCTTGATCTTCCCCTGTTGGATTCTGATCTAAGCACTTCTTCAGGTCCAACTTTGGGCTGAACTCTAGCTCGGCCCCGTTCACTGGTGTTTCTATGGTTAGGCAGCATGACAGGCTTAGCTGCAGTTGACCTTCGCCCGGTACCTTCCCCGTTGGGTTCGGTACCAAACGTTTCCTCAGGCCTAACTTCGGGCTGTGCTCGGTCTCGGCTCCTACCACGGCTACTTCTACCGTCAGCTCCTTCGAAGAAGGAGGATCTTTGCTGTCTCTGGGATCCTCCAGACTGGGACTCGCCCCATGATTCAGTGTTGCGGTTGGATTCTTCAGCGTCCCTTAAGCGTGACATGAGATGGTCCACCAAGGCTTCCTGTTGGGACGTGAAGCGGTTAGTTACTTCAACCACAACTCTTTCCAGATCTGCTCTAGTAATTGCTGCAGGCTGTTCTATGGCAGGAGTAGTTGGGTTAGCCTGTTCTTCATTCGTTACTGTTGCTGGAGGAGGACGATTTGCTTGATTCGTGACATCTGGATCTGGGAGACTGCTGGATGCGATGTTTTTTCCTTTGTTAACATCTTTTCTTTGTTTGGGAGGCATGTTTTCCAAGTGGCGAACGATGCTGTTAGGAAAACTTGTTAAGCGGATGAAGCTGAAGCTTCGAGCCTTACCTTCTCAGTGAAAGCACCAAAAATGTTTGCACAAAAAATGGACAAACACCTCAAAGTTGTGTGATTTAGTAGATCTTATGTTATTTTTAGTAATTTGAGCGACTTATGCAAATACGTAAAAAAACAGGGACTAAACTGTAAAAAGACACGCAGATTTATAGTGGTTCAGCCAGAATGTGCCTACGTCCACTTTATATGTTATTTCTCTTCTTTTTTTATGATTACAAGTACAAAGCTTTGATACGAGTAAAAGAAAGTTGTTTGAAGAGTTCCTTCCGTGCTTGAGCTCTCCAACTTGTCCCCATTGTTGTACCCCTGCCCCTCTATTTATAGAGTGAGGTTGGGAGCAGGGGTCTTGGATGTATATAGCTGCTGGTGGGCCTGGGCTGACGTGATCTGGCCTGGCACGTCTTGGTCCGGTAGCGTTTGGTCCGGTGGTAGGAGGTTCGTTCGGCAGTCTCGAAAGAGGGTTGGTTCGGCAGTCTCGAGAGAGAGTTGGTTCGGTGTGGAGATGGTTCGGCAGGAGGTGGTTCGGTGGGAGTTGGGAAGGTTGGTTCGGTTGGTTCGGCAGGAGGTAGTTCGGGTGAGGTCTGCCGAATGGTGCCTGCCGAATGGGGTTGAGCGAGGTCTACCGAATGGTGCCTGCCGAATGGGGTCTGCCGAATGGGGCTGCCGAATGAGTCTGCCGAATGAAGCAAGTTTCTTGGTCTCCATGTCTTCTGGGTGAGAACACGCCCAACACTACTACTGTAGAATCCATACGGGATACGCACAAAACTTAAAGTTTAATTAGTTGTTTGTTTGTCGGAGGTGGGCTAGCTAACCATTAGATGAGTCTTTGAGATGTGTTAGGAATACGACAATTTAATTATATAGCCATATATAGGGGTCATCGGTCTCTATAGCTAAAACTGATTGACTAGCAATTATGTTATGGAGGGCCCGCTTCGGAGTTGAGGTATTAAATGGTAGTTGGGTCTGCCTCCTCTCTAATTAAGAAGTACTAAGTGGCCATGCTTTTTGGGTAGTACAATGCTTATATATATGTATGTATATGTATATAGGCATATGGATATATATAGTTATACCTCATAGATGGTTAGGCATATCGTACGCTCACATAGGATTGAACAAATTAGATGTAAATAATAGACACAACACCTAAATAGGAATCAGTCGGCATAAATTAGTGTTGTGGATAGAGTATGTAATTTTTCAGTCACCAGAGCATGGTTCTAGCCTCCTCCTCATTACAACTCATATGATAGATTTAAACAGACAGGCTATTGATGCAGACGGGAACTGCATATGGTAAAGTCATCTCATTCATGGTCGGCGCTGGTAAGGTAACCAGATACTAAAGGAATAATATTAATTCCAAGGTGGTAGTCTTGGTTAGCATATATGTTCTATTACATATTTCTATTCCATTGTGGGTTTATCTAAGTACCTCTTTGATATACCTATGCTTATTACAGGTTATCAGAAGCAACGATTCTTATCCTAATGGACTTGGGTTTCGATTTAGTTGAAATTTGAACCCATTATGGTGCAGGCTGTTACATTTGGTGTTGGAGCTTAGGTTAGTCAACCATAGGAATTAGGATACACTGAGAGAATGTATTTATATTCCTATCTATAATTATATATATTATAGGCCAAACACTATGAATTCTAACTATAGAAGTTGTTGCGACCATATTCTAAACAGATGGATGAGGCAACTATGGGTTAGAATAGTAAATAGAGTTAAATTTAAACACCTATCCTGATTACCCCATGGAGTGTAGGCTGTACCGCAAGGCGTTGATCAATAAGAGCATAAGTGCGATACATAGAAAGATTCTAAAGCTGGATAGTACTTGACTCCATTGTTGGAACTTGGCTACCTTATGATTGTGGATTCTGATGGATTATCGATTGAAGAAGTGGATTTCATCCAGACAGATGGGAGATAAGAACCTATATGTTGCAAGTATCCAAAAGTAAGAGGTGGAAAAGGATTAAGCAAATTCCCAAAAAAAGGTATGCGCTAATCATCACAAGAGGATAACCGAATTTTTAGTATATACACTTAATAAGAAGTGGTTAAGAGTAAAGGGAAAAGAAGAAAAATCCAAAAGAAAGGGCAATTAAAGTCCATTTCTGAGTTCGACCAAATGTGAAAGAATTTGACAAAAGGATTTTTGAAAATTCTTTGAAATGTTTTGAATGAATTTTTCAAAAGATTTACTGGGAAGTTGTTGTTTTGAAAAGGCAAGAAATTTTTGAATTTCTTAGTTTAAAATTGGTTGGGTCAAAAGTTTTTGATTTAAAGGTTTTTGGTAAAGGGGTTTTCATTTTTGGAAATGAATGGAAAAAAGGGCATATGTATGGCTCGATGATTTTTCCTTTTTTTTATGAATTCAAAAGTTTTTAAAATTCTTTCTCAAAGGGGTGGATAAATGGAAATGGCACTTCATTGAAATGGAGTAAAGAGAGTGGAAGGGTAAGAATACCCCATAGTGAAGATAGGAGGAATATTCTTGTATAAGGAAAATATGGAGAAAAACACCCAAAATAGATTTATACATATCTCTTTTAATGTTATCGATGAAAAGCCCAATGAATAAAGTAGTAGGAACACACTGCAATGAGTCAATAAGGAAAACAATAAAAGAGGAAAATGGTTATGTAAGAAGAAGCCGCTTAAAAGCAATTTTGGTTGGATAAATTTTAATAATAACAATATTGTAAAATTTGAATAGAAAGAGCATTAGGAATTTTTATTAAAATAGGATTAGTAATCTAATCAGTAATGATATAGGAGAAAAAGCTATAATAATAGGATAGGAGAAATAGGTAGGTTCCATAAATATGTGCAGTAATTACGCATATCTTTTAGAAGGCCCCATTATCTGCTATTAGAATTTCCGCTATGGTTGAAAGCGGAAATCATATGAATATTAGAAAAATTATAGGATAGAAGTTATCCTTGTCTACTCCTGTTTTCATTTTTTAAGTTATAGAAGATGTTTAAGAAAATGGTTTGGTATGACAATTGGGTTTTTAGATATAAACATGAAAAATGTTTTGATTTAAAAATCCTACTTTTGAGGAAGTAAATTTTTGTTGTAAAAAGTCTTTGAAAAGGAAAATTTTCATGGCTCCTTTGTGGAAACCAAGTAATTTTTGAATGTGATAAAAAGGTTTCTAAATTTATATTTTCAAAGATAAAGGTTTTGGATTAGGTACTAAATGATAGTGAAGTTTTAGTTTTATGAAGAGTGGTGAAACCCAAACCAATTTTTCATATGGAGTAGATAGAGATGATTGCCTAGATAAGGTGGGGTAAAGGTGTAGGCTATGAATAAAATAGCTATGAATGCTCGTAGGGTAGCAACACGGAATCCCATTGAACATAAGGAATATCGGTATGAATCTAGGAATATTTTATTAGAGATATGGGGAAGCCATAAGAAGAACCCTCAAAAGAATGGGGAATGGTATCAAAGTACAATTTTTCAAGTCCTATGGTATACTTGAAAGGAAGATCAAGGATAAGAAAAGTAAATATCAATGTTTAAGGGGACCATCAAAAGATTTTGGTTGAGAGAGGATAGTAATATGATTAGAGAAGAGAGTAATAAGATGGAAAACACACATAAAGGATGTTGGTTGACTCAAGATTAAAGAAGGCAAGATAGATGGTAGGAAAGTTAGTCCACCAAGCCAATTTTCTGATGAGTTATTATAAATGTGCATAGTTTATATTTCTTACCCACTGCAGCATGGGAATGCACAACTTATCTCATAATTGGGTGTAATGATTGAAGTAATTGATGGAACTTATTTATTGGGAGCCAAGGAGATAAGTTAAGACATGTGGATTATAGTTGACTGCATACTAGAAATATCCATCTTAATTAAGCAATGAGTGATAGGGCCACAACATCATAAGCATCGGTTGATGATGAAGAGAAGCTTCCAGCAATTATTTCTTTCAGTTTTTTGGGTTTTAATTGCTAGTTGTCTCCCTATGGTTATTGGAAAAGCGTATGATATGATATAAGATATATTTCTATTTTATTACAGCGTTGATTTTCTAGATGAGCTTTGATGCTATATATATATTGGGAAACAGTGTAAATAAGAAAATCTCATAAGGACACTTAACTAGTAATGAATGTAATTTCAGCTGGAAGTTTGTTAGGAAATTAACTTAACAAATTAAAATAAAGAATGCTTTAATCCCAAAAACTTAGAATATTAGGAGAAACAAATTTTAGCAAGCGAAGGATAGGGAAGGGTTATTGTGAAATCACAGGTCAAAGCCTTAAAAACTAAAATTTATAAATAGGATCGTGTGTTTGTTGTTTTAGAGTAAAAGAAAAGGTTCCCCAAATCGAGGATTAACTGCAAAATGCTGGGGTCAATCATACGCATTAACTCATTGATTAAGTCCCGATTACGTTAAGATGTGGCTTAATTTGTTTTAAGGATGTTGAGGCAAGTGTTTTAAAAAAGATTGTGCTCAAATGCTTTCGAAAAATTGGTTCCAATGCTTTTGAAAAACAATGTTTAAATTCTTTTGAAAAACCATGTTTGAATGCTTTTGAAAGATTTAGTTTCAAACAATTTTGCAAATTTGATTTTCTGGTTTCAAATATCACATGCTTAGCATAGGGAAGGTTGATGTGTTAGCGAATATAAATTTTACAATCTAACTAGGGTGATAATATACATAATATAAGGAATAACAAGGGAAAAAGATGTTTTTGCTTTGGAATTTCTTTTTTCATACCTTGTTGATAGCGAACAAAAACTTGCATTTATAATAGTTTCGTTTTATCATCCAAAAATAAACCTCCTTATGCATATTGTACTTGGAAAAATTGGATAAGAGTTGGGGACAAAAGAGAAGGTTCCAAGGTGCAATGGAATAGCTATCCAAAAGAAGAGTGGTTACGTTAATTTCTCCACCTAAATCCCTTTTTCGGCATAGGAATACAAATTTAGAAAATTAGTTAAAAAAATTGGATGTTAGAAATTGTGTGTTAAGTATTGGATGATAGGGATCGGATGCAAAATTGGTTGAACCATACTCTTACTCGTAGGAGTATGGAAATTATTGTATGAAAACAATGATTTTTGATTTTTGAAAACTTGCATACATTTAGAATTGGCAGTATATATAGGTTCTTTACATCATATTTTCAAAATGTTTTTAAAAGAATGCATTCATTTGAAAGACGCCGATTTAAAATTATTCAGCATGCACCTCATATATATTGTGATACACCGCATACTTGTATAATTTTGGCTGAAAAATTGGTCATATACTAATTCGTTGGATAGTTTAAAATGGTCATACACTATGTTACATGATTCAATCTTTGAGAAATCTTGGAGACGAAATTCTTTTAAGGGGTAAGAATGTAACACGCCGTCAAATTTATGGTAATTAATAAACAATTGATAAGGCTAGAAAATAGAATTTAAGAAAATGTCTGAATCTGCCCTTGAAACCAAAACTATTACATTTATGGCAATTTTTTGAGAAACTTTCATATTTGGAGTTTTGCGATCGGAGTTCAAAAGAAGAAGATATTAGCTTCGGAAGGAAAATAGGAGATAAATTATATTAATAGCGTGGACCCCACCCGTCAACCCCCTTACTTGGGTCGATCGACCGCTAGCGGTCGACCACTTATAGAGAACGATCAACCGGTGGTGAAGGTAGCAGCTAGGGCTGAACCTTGGCCGAACAGCCTAGATTTTATTATTTTAAATCTAACATATACTATTAATCCAAACGCCTACAAATACAGGCCTATCCCCTCACTTCTCTTCTCATATTTTCTGATCAAAGCAGCGAAGCTCTACCATTTTCCCTTCTCCGTTATTTTATTAATTATAAAATATTATATACTATATATATATAAGTCGGAGAAGGGAGGAAAATAAAAGAGAAGAAGAGAACGAGCGAATTAATACCGCGGAAAAAGGTAAATTTCATAATTATAAATCCATATTTCCCTTAATCCAAAATCTCTTCCTAGATCTGTAATTATAATAGTATGCGTATAACTGGTTATAGATATTCTTTTGGATTGAAAGGAAAATGAGTCAATTAAAGGAATGGATTCAGATTTTGGAGATTTGGAAAGCTTCAAAGGTGGATGGGAAATTAAATGATTTATTTATAACATTGAAATTTATATCATTGATTTTATTTAATTATTATGCCTATAAAATATTTGATGAGCTATAGGCTTAAAACGAACGTATAGGAATTTTGCCTGCATATTCTATAAGATAGGTAATTGGAATATAAATGGTATTTTCACCCTAATATGGAAATCTGGAAATCGGTCCATTTGTTGAAATTGAATGTTGATATAGTTGTAAAATTTATTCCATATTTATGATTGGGTTGAAAAAGGTTAGTATTAGTTTAAATTGTTCTAATTTGACTTGAAATGTGAATTTCTATGTTTTAATTTATTGAGAGCGGGGTACAATGTAGTTGTATCTATTTCCATGTAATTTGCATAAATTGTCTAATTCCACAAACGTATAAAAGGTGTGTCGTTTGAAATAATAAGGAATATACCAAAAATGAAAGAGATGTGTAAAGTACGGATGTTCTTTCCTGTAGTTGCACTGTCTATTTCAATCAATGAAAAGGAATAATTCTTTGTAATTTCAAACAAAGCAAATGTCTCACTTTTGGTTAATTTATGGAAAGCTACAACGGTAATCCTTTTTGGAAGTATAGCTCTAATAGATTGAAACATGGAAAGGAATGTTCTAGTTTTGGGATTAATAGTTAGAAATAGGAATATACACACACACGTATAACTGCGCTTACTGATTAAAAATAAAAATATATTTACATAGCATAAAATACATTGATTCTCATATTAATTATAATTAGGACATCTAGTTATAAATAGCATAGTAAATTATAAGACTAGTAGGCATAGATGGAAAAGAGAAAGTAACTCCAAAATTGATAGGGTAATATATGTGCAGTCAATAGGGAGTTATAGGAATTAAACGAGGACTTAAATGAATTTAATGAGATCAGCTAAAGGATTTAAAATTTGATTTATGAGAAAATGAAATAGGTATATATATGGAATTAAAACGAATAAATAAATGTCATTAGTGATTGTCCAATTAGAATAATAATGACCCTTTATTGCAGAGAATTGACATTTATGGGACATAAGAGGAAAATAGAGAATATACATAATAAGTGTATAAGATAGGAATTAAATGTTAGGAAGCAATATAATTTTCACAGTAGAAAACTATATTGCCTCAATAATAGTTTAGAATAAGCATGAATTGGCGGGCCTAGCCTAATAATTTGGCCTTGGATAATTGGTTTGGTTTAGTATGGGTTAGGTTGCGAGGTCAATAGAGTTACATAATAGAAGTCTGCCCTTAGCTTAGAGGCAACCAGCAGTTGTGCATACTTACTAATGGTGTGAGACATATCCAACCATACGGAAGGGATACACGTTTGTGTATAGGTAAAGAAAAATATACCAAGGGTTCGCCCTAGATTTAAAGTATTAAACGGCTGAGTACATTTTTGGGAAATGGGGTCTGCTTCATTTCTGATAAGAGGTATTAAGTAACTGGAATGGGCATTTTCTTTGATTCACATTAGGTTATTCTAAACCAGATTTCGGCTGTGGGAGGTCGGTAGGCTCTATCGGTATTGTTGTTAACTAATATTTAGTAGTAGGGCTGTCATACAGATTGACCATTAGTTGTCCTGAGCGGTCCGTAGCAAAGACTCGGGTTATGCCCTGATGGATTTCACTTTCTACTAGTGTAGAATCTGTATACACAGATCTCAAAGTTTAATTAGTTAGTTATTTGTTTGTTGGAACTGGGATAGTTAACCCTTATAGGAGTCCTTGAGATGCGTCAATAATGTGGCAATTAAATTATAAAGTTGTATCTATGGGTCAGCGGTCTCTGTAGTTAGAACCGATTAACTAGCGATTACGTTACAGAGGGTCCGCTTCGGGGTTCGGGTATTAAATGTGTGTTGGGTCTGCCTCCTCTCTATCTAAGAAGGATTAAGTGGCAGGGGTTTAGCATAGTACAACGTTTATATATATATATATGTATGTATGTATGTATATATTTGTGTGTGTATGTATGTATATATGCATTTATATATAGTTATACCTCGGAGAAAGTCAGGCATATCGTACGCGCACATAGGATTGAACCGATTAGCCGTAAATAATAGACATAACACCCAAATAAGAATCGGTTAGCATAAATTAGTGTTTTGGATAAAGTATGTGATTTTCCATTCACTATAACGTTGTGTTGACCCCATCCTCATTACAACCCATAGGATAGATTTAGAGGGATAGGCTACTGGTGCGAGATGGGAAATGCAGACGGCGAAGACTTCTCATTCATGCTCAGCACTAACAAGGCAATCAGATACTAAAGGAATAATATTGATTCCAAGGTAGTAGCCTTGGTCAGCGCATATGTTCTATTACATTTTCCTATTCCATTGTGAGTGTATGTTGATAGCTCTTCAATATACTTTTGTTTATTACAAGTTATAAAAACCAACAATCCGTACCCTAATGGACTTTGTTTCGATTTAGTCGAAATTCGCGCTCATTGAGGTGCAAGTCGTTACAATGACAAATGGTAGTAGGGGAACATAGAACCCTCTCCTATATAGTACTCCCTACTGCATGATAAATCATGGTACTCTACATGTTTTTTCCACCTAGGAGAGTTCGCTGTAGAAAATATTCTTTAATTTGAGTCATCCATGGCTCCTTCTCCACCTCGGCCTCCAAGATCCAATCGACATTCATATGGTTGATGCTTGAAGTTGATAGAACCTCCATTGGTACCAATTCCATGAGTTGATATCATAAAAGATATATTAAATATTATGAGTCTCTAATATAGAGTCGTCTTCTAGCATTTATATGTTAATAGGTTACTTGCATACTCTTTAGTAGTTAAACAAACTAATGCGTGTGATGTTGTGTAGTGCTACAAATATATTGCTAGACATGGTAAGATATGTGCATGTATTTTTTGAGAAAACTCAAGGTATGTACATTATACTTAGGCCACTGCAAAATGGTATGTGCGAGTGAATAATCTCTTTCGATTTGTTGAGCAAACACAAGATCGAGATTAAGATTAAGAGAAAGACCATAGCCAGGAGTTGTATATTATACAATCGAAAAAGGGTAATCCATCACTTGTAGGCCATGATTTGTTAAGCAAACTTAAGGTTAGAACCCCAAGGCAAACAAATTCCTAGCACCCATTAGAAGAATCAAAAGGTTTTTGTGTTTCTCTTAGGGTTTTGGGGAATATAAAAGTCAATTGGGAGCCTTGTTAGAAAAATGAAATGTCAAAATTTAACCTTTTTAATATTGTAATAACACATAATATACAAGTTAAAATTATAAATATTGATAAATTTGTGCAACTAAACTGATAAAATTGATTATCAATAAGAATATACTAATGAATTGAATTAAGATTGGCAAAAAATGTAGAATTTACGTACTAATAATGCAACGACCTACCCACAATAATACTTCGAAACCTAGAACCAAATTGGCATCAAATTTCAACAAATACCATTAAGGGAGAAACGTCAGGGTAAGGCTAATAAAGGAAAACAAAAATCATAAACAATGTACATGTAGTGTACATATCTCATATAGCGGATGAAATACAATATAATAGGAAACTTCAAAGTACTTTACTTGCAGCAGAAATAGATACGAGTTCTAATAAAAAAGGAAATAATGCAACACATGTGCCATAAAGTACATGAAAATGACAAAAAGGTTAAAATGTGGAAAATATAGATAGATATATACTGTTAGAAATTCCTCCAGAGTTTTCATAGTGACTCCCTCCAGAATATCCAACCTGCTCTTATTATTCAATAAGGTAGGGAAAAGGATAGGAGTCAAAGAAAGCTAAATGATAAGAATCAATTTCATAATGTAAGGCAGAATATATAAATGCATTATAATTGCAATAAAATAAGGAAATACATACCTCCCTGTTCACCAAGTATATGAAACAAGTTAAGATGATAATAGGAAGGCACATGTCACACCGCTGATTTTTGGCAACGTTATTTAGGATATTTAATTAGCTAAATTAAATAAAATAATGTGTTGATTAGGGGATTGAGATTTGATTTTATTAAAGGGGTAGTCGTGCCATTTAATAATGAATTAAAATAAGAGTTAAAATGAATTAGAGGAGGGGTAGAATAGGAAAAAGGCCATTCCTATATCCTCCAAACCTTGGCCGTGTAAAATTTTACACGTTCATTATCATTCTCAAATTTTAAAATAAAGGGTCGGCTACCATTAACAAGGAAGAGAAGAAGAAAAGCTAGGAAGAAGCTAATTCAAATCAAATCTATTCATATCTCAATCTCTTTAATCACAAAGGCTAAGGTGAATAATGTTTACATCTCATTTTTTATTATGCTTTTGGTTTTAAGATGAATTCTGAATATTTTGCATTGATTTGCCATGTTTTTGAATGATGGAATGAATATATATATATACACACACACACACACACACACTTGTTGATGAATTATGGTTTTTCATATTGAATTTATGATATTTTTAAGGTGAAAACTCTATTGAATGATATCTTTTTGCCTTGCGAATTTTTAGGAAGATCATAAATAATATTTTGGAGATGGGTTTCAATTTTCAGAATTATTGGAATTAATGTGGATTTTATATGAATTTTCTAGTAAAGAAAATGATAATTTGGGTTATAAATTATTTACGGGTAAATAATACATGGTTTGGTTCTGTAATTTTTATATGTTAGAAAACATATTAAAAGAGATTTTATGGAATTTTTCCTTAGAGTTTTGATAGGTATATAAAATTATTTAAGGTATGAGACTTAAATGTTTTATGTATTTTAAAATGGAGAAGGGGCTTTTTATAAATAATTTGAATTTGTTAATTCTGGAAAAATGGCAGCACTTTTGAAAAAGTAATATGGCAACCAATCAGATTTGGACAAACAAGGCAACAGGTTAGGTACAAAAGAAAGTTTAAAAGTACAAATAAATAGGTTTTTCACTATTTCGTCTCCTTCGGCACTAGGTTCTGCCTCCATACTATCGCCTCCGACACAGTCAAAACCAATGCATATGGTATTAGGCAACTGGTACGTAATGAATTGAATGTGGGCGAAAGGTATAGGGTCGAAACCATAGGGTTTTGAAAGGGTTGAAGCTTTGTTTTGATTTTAGAGAAAAATGCGCTTGCTTGGTTTCGACTTGGTTGGGTTTCGAATAGGTCAAATGGTTTAAAAGGAAATGGTTTCGATTGGGTTGCATCTTTTTCTAAATGAATGCTTTTGACTAGGTCAAAACACCTAGCTACTGCCTTTTACCTTTTGATCCAGTAGGTTTCGAAGGGATTTCTGCCTATCTCTCCAATGCTTTCGAAGGGATGGTTTCGACACCATCACTTCATTACTTAGGATATGATTTCGAAGCAGTTGCTTTTGACTCAAATGTTTTAATACCTTTTTTCTAAAAGTAAAGTAAACCCAAATTGGTTTCGAAAGAAATGATTTGAATGATTTCAAAAGGAAGTGCTTTCGACTTTAATGGGGTTATGTCCTTTTGCTCTACTTAAAGGCATAATTCAATGGTTTTGACCAAAACGTTTTCAAAGGATTTCGAAGGAGTTAACTTTGAATGGTTTCGAAAGGTTTCCACATGTTTTAAATTGAACCCAAATGCTTTCGAAAGTTTTAGGTTTAATGCTTTCGAAAGGTTTTAAAAGAGGTTTCGAAGGGGTCGAAAGGTGTTGTTTTCTGATGGTTTCGAATGGTTTCGAAAGGAAAGGTTTTCCAAGGGTTTCGAAAGGCAATGTTTAAAGGTTTTTAATAGAAAGATGTCAAAGGTTTACAAAGCTTTCGAAAGGGTCACTTTTAATGGGTTGAGGGGGTTACCTTCAAGGGTTTCAAAAGGGTGTTTAAAGAGTTTAAACAAAGGTTTCGAATGTATTAAATAGGCAGTATAACTTAAGTATTTTCAAGTTAAAAAGGATTTTAACTTGTTTTGGAAGGATAGTTAATCCTCATTATAATTCATCTACATTATATTGAGTAAAATATATATATCATGGCAAAATGGCTTAGACTAAATCTAAAGATATATTTTCCTCGTATATATATGATTTGAAGGACTAAATCATTTTGGAAAAGATTTTTAAGGAAAATTTAAAGGGTAGTTAACCTTAAGAAAAGATTTCGGACAGTTAGTCCATTTTACAGGCAGTCAGCCTAGACAGTTAGTCCATTTTGATTCGGACAGTTAGTCCAGTTAGCGGCAGTCAGCCTAATTTTATTGACAGTTAGTCCATTTTAGCATAACGGACTTTGCTATTGTTTTTCGAACAGATAGTCCTTTTTTTAGCATAACGGACCTTGCTATTATGTTATGGGCAGATAGCTCACATAATACTTGTTTTACGGACAGATAGTCCATTTTATTAGCATAAAGGATATTGCTATTTTGATATAATCAGTTTGATTGATCAGTTTGGTTGCAGGAAAGGATTTGCAAAACATATATAAGTTTTGAAAAGGATATTAATGAGGGGAAACCCGTTCCGCTAAGCGGCGTGGTCTCACTTAATTTCAGTAAACCGAGATGTAACAGAGTTATTCACACCAGGCTTTATGTCTGACTTGAAGTTTTTGTTTCCCTTTAAACTCTTGGGTACTCAAAATTGATTTGAGTAGGCTGAGGGTTGAGGTTTTCAGGTTTTAGTCTTTTGGCCAATAAAGCTTCCGAAGACGAGTAGGTGGCTGACGAATAGCTAATTAGGAATACAAATTGTTCTGTTTATTTTTCTGCTATGTATATTAAGTCAGATATGATAATATTTCTCTGATCAACCAAGGAGGCATCATCATTTGTCGCTCTTGGCGTATTTTGTTATGATATATTTAATCATTGGCTGGGAAACATTAAGGGATTATGTAACATGGATATGAATTATTATTTTGAAATGTAATCGGCAAAATGTTGTTTTTGAAATCTGTGATTTTGTTCAAATTCATGTGCTTTTGATATTATGGATACTATTATCATTACCGTATTTTGTCACCAGAAGTTAATACTATGGATGATTTCAGCATCTGTAGCGCTTAGCTTTTGGCCTCTAGATACGGGATGTTACAACTTGGTATCAGAGCATAGGTTTATGAAAAAATTTAACAAAAAAAATGCTTTTTAAAACATAATCCTAAATGAGTAGAGTAAGAATGAGGTATGGGATAATGCTATAGTAACGTACTTGTATATGTTATATATAAGTATATGCTTTATCTCTAGTCTCCTATCCTTGTTAGATTATTTTTCGGTATCTCATGAGGTTTAAATATAGATATGCAAGGAAGAAGAGGAAGAGTTAACTCATGAGGGGAAGCACCGGAGGGAATACCCAGGCCTAATGTGAGAAAAGGTCAAGGTTAGGCACAAGCAGAGAATGTGGGGGCTGGAGTAACATAGGTTGGGATGGAAGCTATGTATCAGTTCTTCGTGAATATGGTGCAGGCAGGTGTTGCTGCTGGAGTAGTGGGAGGAGGAGTACCGTGAGCTCCAGTTGCCAACGACTATGCTAGGTTGAGTGGGGACTATATTAAGCTTGGAGGGAAACTGTTTGTTGGGACGGAGGATGACATTGAGGTAGAGAATTGGTTGTTGCACTGCGAAAGGATTTTTGCAGACTTGGGGCTCAATGATGAGCAGAAGAGGAGGTTGGAATCTAGACAGCTTTAGGGAGCTGCTTTGTTCTGGTGGAATAGTGTGACTGTGGCAGTAGATGAGGAGGCAATGACCTGGGAAGATTTCAAGGGAAGGTTCCAGGAGAGGTTTATGTCTACAATAGCATAGTCTGCTCTGATCAGGAAGTTTGCTGGGTTAGAGCGAGGGGAGATGTCATTTCTGGAGTATGCTAGGAAGTTTGAGGAGTTGGCCCGATATGGGTATGCTTAAGTGGATATAGCCGTAAAGAGGAACGAGAAGTTTATTAGGGGCTTGAAGCCTGAGTTAGCCAGGGCTACATTACCTCATATTAGATATCCTTCTGATTTTGTTGTGGAGAAGGCCTTAAGGCATGAGGAGTTCCTTGATTCTCTAGAGAAGAGTAAGGCTAAAGAAGTCCCGGTTGGGCTGGGTCAGAAGAGGAAGTTATTTTCGAAGAAGGCGCTCAGAAGGGTGGAGCAGCTAAAAAAGGGAAGTCTGAGATTGTTTATTTCAAGTGCGACAAGAAGGGACACTTCGCCAATGAGTGTCATGCTGGAAAGGCAAAGGAAGTGGCTGGAAGGAAGAATGTCAGGTGCAACAACTGTGACCAGATAAGCCACTATAAGAGCTAGTGCAAGGAGCCCGCTAAGGATGGAAAGGGCAAGGTGTATGCATTGGAGCCTGTTGCTTCTAAGCCAACAGCTCAGGAAAAAGGAAAGACTGTCTTGGGAGGTTGAAGCCTGAGTTAGCCAGGGCTACATTACCTCATATTAGAGATCCTTCTGACTTTGTAGTAGAGATAGCCTCAAGGCACGAGGAGATTCTTAATTCTCTAGAGAAGAGTTAGGCTAAAGAAGTCCAGGTTGGGCAGAATTAGAAGAGGAAGTTCTTTCCTAAGAAAGGTGAGCAAAAGGGTGGAGCAGCTAAGAAAGGGAAGTATGAGATTGTTTGCTTCAAGTGCAACAAGAAGGGGCACTTTGCTAATGAGTGTCGTGCTAGAAAGGCTAAGGAAGTGGTTGGAAAGAAGAATGTCAGGTTCTTCAATTGTGACTAGATTGGCCATTATAAGAGCCAGTGCATGGAGCCCGCTAAGGATGGAAAGGGTAAGGTGTATGCATTGGAGCCTGCTGCTTCTAAGCCCACAGTTCAGGAAAAAGGAAAGGCAATCTTGGGAGGTACGCTTCAGATTCATGGTATGCATGTTAGTGTTCTATTTGATACTGCTGCATCGCATTCTTTTATATCTAGATGTTTGATAGATAAACTTAACCTAGAACCCCCATATTTATTACTTCCTTACGGGTTGCGAATCCAATGGGAGGGTATGCAACTCTAGGGTTGAGATGTGACCAGTTAGAGTTTGACTGGTTAGATCATACTTTTGTTTGTTGTTTGCATGTGTTTGATTTTGTGGGGTTTGGAATTATTCTTGGGATGGATTGGTTAAGTGAGTACGATGCTAGGATATTTTTCTAGGATAGGAAGATATCGCTTAGACACCCAGATTGTAGTGTCAGGATTGTTTATACCGTAGAAGGTTCATGCGGTGAGATGTATGCCTTGTTGGGTACTATGGAGTCGGTAGATGAGTTAAGTCGAGTTTTCGTGGTTAGGGAATTCACAGATGTTTTTGAGCCTGTAGTTGGATTGCCACTGAAACGAGCCATTGAGTTTCGGATAGATTTGGTTTCGGAAGCAGAACCAGTGAGTAGACCGCCAAGCAGGATGACCCCTTCAGAAATGAGGGAGTTGAAGGTGCAGTTGGTGGATTTAGAAGGCAAGAATTTTATCAGGCCGAGTAGTTCAGCTTGGGGAGCAACTACAGTGTTTGCTAAGAAGTCGGATGGATCGTTGAGGCTTTGTATCAATTATCGTAAGTTGAATGAGAGGACGATAAAGAATCGATATCCATTGCTCAGGATTGACGATTTGTTCGACCAGTTGAGTGGAACCAAGGTATTTTCGCAGTTGGATTTAGCGATAGGTTTCCATAAGCTCGGGGTAGCAGAGGAAAGTATACCTTTGACGATGTTTAGGGCCAGGTATGGGTCGTACGAATGGCTAGTCATGCCATTCAGACTGACTAATGCGCCAGCTTTCTTTGTGGATTTGATGAACCGGGTTTTCCGAGAGCACTTGGATAGGTTCTTATTGGTTTTCATAGATGATATCTTGATATACTCTAAGGATGAAAGAGAGAATGAAGTTCATCTTAGAGTGGTGCTTGAGACGCTAAGGCAGCATCAACTAAAAGCGAAGTTTACGAACTGTCACTTCTGGAAGAAAGAAGTGAAGTTTCTTAGTCATGTAGTCTCGGAGGAAGGGTTGTCAGTAGATCCAACTAAGATTGAGGCAGTAAGTAGTTGGAACGGACTCGAGACAGTAGCCGAGATAAAGAGTTTCCTTGGGTTGGCCGGTTATTATCGGAGGTTCATTAAGGGTTTTTCACGGAAAGAGGCACCAATGACCAAGCTAACAAGAAAGGATGTGAAGTTTGTGTGGACTGATAAGTGTGAGGAAGCATTCTAGAATTTGAAACACTTATTAACCCATGCACATATGTTTGTTGTTCCAGAAGGGAATCAGAATTTGGTGGTTTATACCGATGCATGTGGAACAGGATTAGGAGCCGTCCTGATGCAGAGGGGTAAAGTGATTACCTATGCTTCTAGACAGCTTAGACCGCATGAGGTCGGGTATCCGATGCATGATTCAGAATTGGCTGTAGTTATTTTTTCTTTGAATGGGTGAAGACATTACCTTTTGGGGAAAGGTTTGAGTTATATACAGATCATAAGTCGCTGAAGTATTTGTTCTCTTTGAAGGAGTTGAACATGAGACAACAGAGGTGGTTAGAGTTTATCGCTGCATATGATTTTGGGATTGAGTACACACCAGGGAAAGGCAACAAGGTTGCAGATGCACTTAGCAAGAAACATCGGAATGCAGTTTTAGCGATGATTGCCGAGTGGAAGGGTTTGGAAGCATTAGCAGATTGCAGAGTGCAGTGAAGATCCGGGGCTGGGTTTAGTGGAGAGACAGTTGTATTATCTTGTTTAGAGGTTCGACCAGTATTGATCAAAAAGATTGCTTCTAAACAGATGGAGGATCCAGTGTTAGTCGAACGGATCAGGAAGCTAAGAGAAGGAACTGAGAGCGATGGCTTGAAAGATTTCAGTCTTGACCAGAAGTGGTGGTTGAGAAAGAAAGGAAGATTATGTGTTCCGAGTGTAGGATACATAAGGAAAGAAGTCTTAGAGGAATGCCATCGTTCAAAGTTCACCATTTATCCAGGAGGTACTAAGATGTATCAGGATATGAAGAGGGGTTTCTTCTGGGAAGGTATGAAGCGAGATGTTGGTTTGTGTGTGAAGCAGTGCATGGTTTTCCAGCAGGCAAAGGCCAAACACCAGAAGTCAAGTGGGTTGCTTCAGCCGTTAGATATTCCGGTATGGAAGTGGGATTCTATATCCATGGATTTTATCGACAAGTTGCTAATGTCGAATAGGGGAAATGATAGTATATGGGTCATAGTGGATAGGTTGACCAAGAGTGCCCATTTCATTCCAGTTAAGTCAACCAGGATGGCACCTGTTTTGGCAAAGTTGTTTATGACGAATGTGGTTAGACTGCATGGAATTCCAGTAGCATAGTTAGTGATAGAGATCCTTTGTTAACTAGCGAGTTCTGGAAGAGTCTGTAGGAAGTTTTGGGAACCATGCTCTAGATGAGTACCGCTTAGCATCCGTAGACAGATAGGCAAACGGAAAGGGTTAACAAAATCTTGGAGGATTTGTTAAGAGCTTGTGTTCTAGATTTTGGGGGATCATGGGAAGACCATCTGCATTTAGTCGAGTTTTCGTATAACAACAGTTATCAAACTAGTATTGGGATGGCACCGTTTGAAGCTCTATATGGAAGGCCATGCAAATATCCCGTATGTTGGTTAGAGACTGGGGATAGGTTGATTCTTGGTTTAGATTTAGTCAGAGAAGCTGCAGAAAAGATTGAGGTCATTCGGGCTAGAATAGGGAGGCTCGGTCTAGGAAGAAAAGTTATGCAGATAAGAGACGAAAAGATCTAGAGTTCTCAGTTGGAGACAAAATTTTCGTCAAAGTGACATCGATGAAGGGTGTGATTAGATCTGGAAAATCGGGGAAGTTATCACCGAGATTCGTTAGACCTTTTCCTGTTATTGAGAGGATCGAAAACTCGCATATAGGGTTGAGTTACCGAGCAGTTTAGCAGGAGTCCACGATGTTTTTCATGTTTCTCATCTTAGAAAGTGTGTTAAAGACCCGGAGACTACTATTGCACCGACTGTGCTAGATGATTTAGTGGTAGAACTAGACTTGACCATAGTGAGGAAGCTAGTTCGCATTGTTGCGAGAGATGAGAAGAGGCTTAGAACCAAGACGGTCAGATTAGTCAAAGTCCAGTAGAATGACGATGACAGGAACTGTAATTGGGAGGTTGAGAGCAGGATTAGAGATACTTATCCTGACTTGTTTGATGGTATGTTTTACCTTCTTGTTTGATTTGTTGTATACCTTATCGTAATTTCAAGGATGAAATTCTTTAAGTAGGGGAGTCTATAACACCCTAGATTTTTGGCAACATTATTTAGGATATTTAATTAGCTTAATTAAATTAAATAATGTGTTGATTAGGGGATTGAGATTTGATTTTATTAAAGAGGTAACCATGCCATTTAACAATGAATTAAAATAAGAGTTGAAATGAATTAGAGGAGGGGTAGAATAGGAAAGAGGCCATTCCTATATTCTCCAAACCTTGGCCGTGTAAAATTTTACACGTTCATTATCATTCTCAAATTTTAAAATAAGGGCCCCACACCATTAACAAGAAAGAGAAGAAGAAAAGCTAGGAAGAAGCTAATACAAATCAAATCTATTCATATCTCAATCTCTTTAATCACAAAGGCTAAGGTGAATAATGTTTAGATCTCATTTTTGATTATGCTTCGGTTTTAAGATGAATTCTGAATATTTTGCAATGATTTGCCATGTTTTTGAATGATGGAATACTTGTTGATGAATTATGGTTTTTCATATTGAATTTATGATATGAATTTTTCCAGATTTTTCCTAAGAGTTTTGATAGGTATATAAAATTATTTAAGGTATGAGACTTAAATGTTTATTGTATTTTAAAATGGAGAAGGGGCATTTTGTAAATAATTTGAATTTGTTAATTCTAGAAAAACGGCAGCACTTTTGAAAAAGTAATATGGCAACCAATCAGATTTAGACAAACAAGGCAGGTTAGGTACAAAAGAAATAGTTTGAAAGTACAAATAAATAGGTTTTTTACTGTTTCGTCTCCTTCGGCACCAGGTTCCGCCTCCATACTATCGCCTCCGACACGGTCAAAACCAATGGATATGGTATCAGACAACTGGTACGTAATGAATTTTGGATGTAGGCAAAAGGAATAGGGTCAAAATCATAGGAGGGTTGAAGCTTTGTTTTGATTTTAAAGAAAAATGTGCATGCTTGCTTTCGACTTGGTTGGGTTTCGACTAGGTCGAATGGTTTAAAAGGAAATGGTTTCGATTGGGCCGCGCCTTTGTTTTAAATGAATGCTTTCGACTTGGTTGAAACACCTAGCTGCCGCCTTTTACCTTTTGATCTAGTAGGTTTCGAAGAGGTTATTTTGTTTTCTAAAAATCTGCCCATTTCTCCAATGCTTTCGAAGCGATGGTTTCGACACCATCATTTCATTACTTAGGAAATTGTTTCGAAGCAGTTGCTTTCGACTCAAATGTTTTAAGACCTTTTTTATAAGTAAAGTAAAACCCAAACTGGTTTCGAAAGAGATGATTTGAATGATTTCAAAAGGAAGCGCTTTCGACTTTAATGGGGTTATGTCCTTTTGCTCTACTTGAAGGCATAATTCAATGGTTTTGACCGAGACGTTTTCAAAGGGTTTCGAAGGAGTTAACTTTGAATGGTTTCGAAAGGTTTCCACGTGTTTTAAATTGAACCCAAATGCTTTCGAAAGGTTTAGGTTTAATGATTTCAAAAGGTTTTAAAAGTGGTTTCGAAGGGGTGGTTCCCAGAGGTTTCAAAGGAGTCGAAAGGTGTTGTTTTCTGGTGGTTTTGTATGGTTTCGAAAGGAAAGGTTTTCCAAGGGTTTCGAAAGGCAATGTTTAAAGGTTTTCAAAAGAAAGATGTTAAAGGTTTTTTAAGCTTTCGAAAGGGTCACTTTCAATGGTTTCGAAGGGGTTACCTTTAAGGGTTTCGAAAGGGTGTTTAAAAGGTTTAAACAAAGATTTCGAATGTATTGAATAGGCAGTATAGCCTAAGTATTTTAAAGTTAAAAAGGATTTTAACTTGTTTTGGAAGTATATTTAATCCTCGTTAAAATTCATCAACATTATTTTGAGTAAAGAATATATCATGGCAAAATGGCTTAGAGTAAAGCTAAAGATATCTTTTCCTTGTATATATATGGTTTGAAGGACTAAATTATTTTGGAAATTGTTTTCAAGGAAAATTTAAAGGGTAGTTAACCCTAAGAAAAAATTTCGGACAGTTATTCCATTTTGTAGGCAATCAGCCTAGCTTTCGGACAGTTAGTCCATTTTGATTCGGACAGTTATTCCAGTTAGCGGCAGTTAGCCCAATTTTGTGGACAGTTAGTCCATTTAGCATAACGGACTTTGCTATTTTTTTTCGAACAGATAGTACTTTTGTTAGCATAATGGACCTTGCTATTATGTTGTGGGCAGATAGCTCATATATTACTTGTTTTATGGACATATAGTCCATTTATTAGCATAAAGGATATTGTTATTTTGATATAAACTGTTTGATTAACCTGTTTAGTTGCAAGAAAGGATTTGCAATATATATATATATATATATGTTTTGAAAAGGATATTTGTGAGGGGAAACCCGTTCCGCTAAGCGGCATGGTCTCACTTAATATCAGTAAACTGAGATGTAACAGAGTTATTCACACCAGGCTTTATGTCCGACTCAAAGTTTTTGTTTCCCCTTAAACTCTCGGGTACTCTAAATTGATTTGAGTAGGCTGAGGGTTGAGGTTTTCATATTTTAGTCTTTTGGCGAATAAAGCTTTCGAAGATGAGTAGGTGGCTAATGGATAGATAATTAGGAATACAGATTGTTCTGTTTATTTTTCCGCTATGTATATGGAGTCAGATATGACAATATTTCTTTGATCAACCAAGGAGACATCGTCATATGTCGCTCTTGGCATATTTTGCAATGATATATTTAATCATTGGCTAGGAAACGTTAAGGGATTATGTAACATGGATATCAATTATTGTTTTGAAATGTAATCAGCAAAATGTTGTTTTTGAAATATGTGATTTTGTTCATATTCATGTGCTTCTGATATTATGGATATTATTATCATTACTGTATTTTGTCACCAGAAGTTAATACTATGGATGACTACATCATCTATAACGCTTAGCTTTTGGCCTCTAGATATGGGATGTTACAGTACATAAGCACGATTAAGTATGATAAAGGCCAATATTAACCCCCTTAAAGGTTAATCGAAAAACGAGAGGCAGATATACCTCGGGTTTATGCCTCGAGATCACAATGGATAAGTGTATCTGCCTACGTAAATAAATTGACATAGTTGTTACATTGAGAAAAGTCTATGTCAACTAGTCATGTGAGATCGTAAATAGACAAGACCAAGTGTTAGCATTTGACGCTACAAAGTCCACACACGTTCGTGTGCATGCACACAGATATATATATATATATAAGCATTAAACGCCATAAGGAACACTGGTTCTTATCTTTTCATTAAATACATATAAACTCTAACTAATAGTAAGCGATACAGAATAAAAAACCATATGTATAATGGTGGTTAAAGTAAAGTAATTAAATGACGAAGGATGCAGTGCCAATAATGTTGGAGGTCATAGACACTCGCCCCTTAATGTCACATAATAAAGAAAATATAAGGACTTACACAGTCTCTTACCTCAAAGTTCTATAATAGAAATAAACGTTCTCTTTCATTAGATGACCACTTGTAATATTTTGTGTTTGTTTTACACCCATAAGGGATTTAAGGTTTACCTCTACGCTTATAAAGAAAATACTAATCTACTAAGGTGGAGTTATTTAAAAAGTGGTCAAATAACCAATTAATTAAGAAGGGAATCTTAAGTGATTACGTTTGGTCTCCCAGCTTAGTATTTTAAGGGATGACTCTTTAATAAGAGTTGTCTAGCTAAGGAAACTTGTCTTGTTTTAACACCTTTTCACTATAGGCGTTTGGACAAATATCCGCTGCGTATTTATGTTAACTCCAATATTTAATTGTCACATTTATTATTAAGGGTTCATGTTGTACTTATTTAATTTATTTTAGTTAAAGTTGAAGATGAAATGTTAATTTATTATGAAAGGGAGATAATATAAATATTATACTAATTCAAACTAATAAACATGAAAAAAATGGCATATATACATTCATACATAAACAACAATTAAACTGACAAGCTCAATGTCCTCAATTTGTCCTTATTTCGTCTTGCCGCATCACCTACCTCCCATTAGCTTTCATCCTCAGTGGATGGTCCCTCCTCTAACTCCATCAATCTGGGACTAGCTCTCCTCGCATTCTTCTGATGAAAGGATGCACCCTGATCCTATAGTAAGTGAGGCTGCTCTGACATCTGAGCCTCTCCCACTTCCATTGCCTACTCCGGTAATTCGTTCCTATGCAGAAGTGGTTCGTTCACCAGCCCCAGTCCGTCCCACCTGTCAACCACTTTGTGTTTCAAATTCAAATGTACCTTATGTTGCAATGGTTAGGTAAAACCCAAAAGGCTTACTCTTCTGTCACATGTCCAACATTATTTTTGAAAGAAGATGTTTCCGATGTAAGGCCCTGGGTCATTATGCTTGTGTTTGTAGGTGGCCTGTATTGTGTTGTAATTGTGGGAAATTAGGTAGTTAGTTTGCAAAGTGACCATCTCGAGGTATTCTTCTGCTAAAAAAAGGTCATAATTCCTCTATGGCATTAAATGGAAGGGGGCTGAGATGACTTCTTAAGGAAAAGGCACATGCAATGTCGATTCATCTAGCCCTTTGTCTATTTCTACCGAGACAATATCTCCTAGATAGGCACCATCTCACCCCTCAACATCAAAGTTAACTAACTCAAAGCATAATTCTTCTAATCCCATTTCCCTATTTACTACTTTCACCATGCATGCATCGAAGGCTAAACTTCTAGACACCGAAATGCATGTCATCTTCTCAGTCGTTACTGGTTTGTGGTCTGTTGCTGATTTATGACACTGCCTTGAGCTTCACTTCGGTAGGTCAGGCTGGAGAATCACCGTCCATACCAACTGCTCCTTTATAGTCTGATTCCCTAACTGCCACTTATCTATGTTGCGACAAAATAGGATTCTTTCACAAAGACTATGGAACTGTATCTGCGAAGCAATAGATGCTTAGGAGCGAGAGCTCTTCTAGAGAATTTTTTGAGCCCACCTGGATCCATGTTTCGGGACTCCCACCACTGCTTCATAGGGACGATGACCTGTGACAAATTCTTTATCCCACAGGGGACTTTATTTCCACCAACCGCTGTTCAAGATCATCGTTTTGCTTTCAAAATCAGGCTAGATAAGTCCGCCTCTATTCTAGGTTCCATTGTGGCCAGGGTTTTTGATCACTAATTCGCGTTCAGCTTCCAGCACTGGAACCACCAACATCCACCCATTGACACAGAGTTCATCATCCATGGAGAAGCTGATAGCCTTAAGCTGGGAGTAGGAAAGCCTGTCTACTTATTCAGCAACGATGGTCTTTAGACCTAGGTAGAACCCTCTCTTAGCTTTGACAATGATGTAATGTAGGAAGAGGCTGAGTTGCAGGATAAGAGGGAGGAAATCATCGTTGGAAAGAAGGTGATCATAATTTCTTCAAAGGATGAAGCTGCTCCTTCTGGTCTTTCCATATGGGTTCCCCGGCCACAGCCAAAACCACTGCCTATAAAGATCACTTCAGAAGACAGAGACCGTTTCATGACCCAAGACATGGATCTCAACTATGAGAGAAACCTGGGTTGTAGCAACAATCAAGGTAAAGCTCCATTAGTGGATCTTTAGATGAACCTTGGGCTATTCAGCACCCTACCTTCCCGTATAGTTACTGCAACTCCTTCCCAATCCTTACCCTATCATGTAAGCATCGACAATCAGGAGGGGCAGTTGCCTTCTCTCCTTGAGTGAGGATCATAATCTCGAAGGTGGCGTTTTTATTCCTAATATTTTTTGTTCGATTAATCATGCTGCAATTATGTCTGCTGCTTCTAAATTTGGTCTTATCTTATCTTCGGAAGTTGTTTCTGTAATCAAAAATTTGAAAAAGTAAAGAGCTTTCGACACCCAATGAAGCTTCTGCCGTGGAAGGTCCATGGTCTAGGGTGTAGGGATAAGCGTGCAGTAATTAAGAATTTTATTAACCCTTGAAGTTAGACTTACTCTTTATCCAAGAATCAAAGCTTTGCAACCCTAATCATGGTACAATTAGGCTCATAGGGGGTAGTATGCCATCAGGTGGGCCTTTCTTGGACGTAGTTGGGTCCAAGGGTGGGATAATTACTATTTGGGATGAGTCTAGATGGACCCTATTATAATCCTTTTCCGCCCTTAGAATTTTACATGTAATCCTTCAACATACTCCGACTGGGATCATCTGCTCTTTATATCTATGGCCCTCACTCCCCATCACTCTATTATGAACTTTGGGAGTCTTGTTCCACTTTTATCTCCCATTTTAATGGTTCATGGATTCTAGGAGGGACTTCAATGTTACGTGTTTTAATTCCGAAAGAAATAATTTGGGTTTGTACCTAAATATGGATGGTTCAACGACTTTATCTCCTCGGCGACCTTATCGACTTGCATTAAATAACCGTGTCTTCACTTGGTCTAACAAATGTGTCACTCCTCTCTTACTAAGCTCGACAGATTCTTTCTAAATTTTTCCTGAGGAGATATGCATCCTTTTACTTCCTAATTTATCCTCCCATCCTTCATTTCTGATCACTGTCCTATTTGACATTGGTGATGGGTCCCCTCACAAAGCACAATTCAAGTTCAAAAACTTCTAGACCCTTGAACCTGGCTTTGATGACATGGTTGAGAGATTGTGGAGCTCCTTCAAGGTCTCTAGTCCTGTTAATAAAATCTTAGTCACCAAACTTAGACTTTTGTTTAAGGCACTTGAGAAGTGGTATGTTGGGCTATAGGGTGACTTGAGGAATAAGGAAGAAAGGCTCCAAAACTAGATCTTGGACTTCAACATAATGGAAGAAATCTCCCTCCTTTCGCAATCTAACAGGGAAGCTCTTCGAGCCCTAGAAGCTGAGCTGGAAAGAACTTTAAGTAGGAGGAGCTGGCATGGAAGTGAAGATCTTTTTTGCAATGGATCAAAGAAGGGATCTGAAATATCGCCTACTTCCATAGAATTTCTAACGGAAGATGCAGATCCAACAAAATTTCGAGCATCAACCATGACGACAACCAAATTACTAACAAAAAAGAAATCCTTCAAACCTTTACCTTATACATCAAATCCTCTCTCCAAAACTCATGTCCCACTTTTGATATCATCAACTGGGAACAGCTATTCCCTTCAGCATCCCTTCCTTCTCATGCCATTGATGCAGAATTTCAAATTGATGAGATTTGGGCAACACTTAATGACATGGCTTGTGACAAGGCACCGGGTCCTAATGGTTTCTCTCCCTCCTTCTTTAAGCTCTATTAGGGCTTCCTAAAATTTAGTATTGTTCGGGTCTTTGACAAGTTTTACTGCAGCCCAAATCTGATCTCAATACTCAATTATGCAAACATCATCCTCATCCCCAAATTCGAAGGGGCTTTCTCTGGTTAAAGATTTTCATGCAATCAGCCTTCAAAATACTGTCTTCAAGCTTGTCTCCAAAGTCCTGACCAACCGCCTTAAGCCTATACTGCAAGACCTTACCTCCTTAAGATAATCCACATTCACCCCTGGTAGATCCCTACTCGACAGCGCTGCATCTTTTCAAGAAGCCATTAACTACCGTGCATCCAATAGCATCAATTGTACAATTATTAAGTTGGACTTTTCTAAAGCTTTCGACTCTATTGCTTGGTAATTTATATTAGATTCTCTAACAGCTAGGGGTTTCCCTAATTGATTCATCATCCAGGTCATCCATATGCTTACATCCTCCTCTTCTTCAGTCTGTGTTAATGGAAAAGGGGGGACCTATTCTTAAACCAAAAAGGGATCAAACAGGGGGATCCCCATTCGCCTCTTCTCTTCAATCTAGCTGTAGATTGCTTTTGCCACATGATTGACTTAGCATGCAACTCAGGACTTCTGTCCTATCTTGGAAACGAGGAAATGCATTCTACTCCGGCTCCTTTCAATTTGTTGATGACACAATCCTTTTAAACTTGCCAACCCCCCATCTGTTACTACCTTGAAACTCCTACTATACTACTTTGAATTGGCCTTTGGACTCACGATTAATTTCTCCAAAAGCTCTGTTACAATGGTAAATAAAGATGAAATGTTAGGATCTTTAGTTCCCTCCACTCTAAATTGCACCATCCAACCTTTTCCATTACAATATTTTGGACTTTAGTTGAATACTTCAGAGCCTAAGCATAAGGATTGGAATGCCCTGCTTGAAAAATAGACAAAGCGCCTAGCTGGTTGGAAGAGTACCTTCTTATGCGGGAAGACTAACTTTGGTGAAATCCCTTCTCGATTCTTTACCTACATATTCGCTCTCCTTTTATAAAGCTCCCATCTGGGTCATCAATATGATTGGCGTATTGTGCCGTGCATTCTTCTGGAAGGGTACCACAAATATCTCATCATCCAACTGCTTGGTGGCCTGGGATAGAATCTGTAGACCCAAGTCACATGGCGGGTTGGAGTCATCGATCTTGTTCTCTTCAATAAAGCTCTTTTCTCAAAATGGGGTTGGAGCCTGCTTTTGAGGTGCTCCAAGCCTTGGGCCAAGTGGATCAACCATTGTCATACATAGGTGGCTTCATCCTTATAGACCTTAGATCAACCCCAACTACATCATGCTCGGCCTTATGGAAAAGAATACTTTCTTGCTACCATTAGGTGCAAATTTGAAATGACGTCGGAATGGGAAATGGAACTCATGCTGCATTTTGGACTGATCCTTGGTTAGAGAACATGGTTCCATGCTCCCTATTCCCATCTCTTTACACAATCTCGGCCAACAAATCAATATCAGTGAGCCAAGCCTTTAATGGAGGGACTCTCTGAAATCATAACTGGCAGCAACATTATATCGCTCTGCTACCTTCTACAACTCACAGCTAATACTCAACTGATGAACACCGATGATCGGTTCGCACGGGGTTTAAACAGGTTTGGTCACTTCATGTTTAGCTCCATGTGCACTTTTCTTACGCACTCTGGTATGTCACTAAACTCTGGAAACTTATGGGATGTCAAAGCACCATAAAAATATAAGATTCAAGCCTGGTTTGTCTTGCTTGGAAATTTGAATAGTACTGTCTATTTGGCCCTGGGAAATCACCCGCCTTGCTTTTTATGCTCGACCTATGTTGACTCTTGCAATCATATCTTCTTCGACTTTGGCTTCTCTTTCCAAGTGTGGACTTTGTGTGCATCCAACCTGCATATCCTAAACTCATTATCTAAACACAATTTTAAGTGCCTCTAGGAGACTTGTCCTCCCTCATCTATCGAGGCCTTGCTAGCCCTGGCCTTCCCATGGGTAATTTATTTTAGAAAGAAACAATCAGTGCTTTAACTACAAATCTCACTCTTATCTAACAATGTCTTACAAAATTATGTATTTATTTAATTCTTGGAGAGGTGTAGCTCATAGAAGACTCTGGGTTTCCTTCAAGAACCGGAATCAGCTAAGAGCAATAATTATTAGGGGAGCTGGTGGACATTGTCTTTGGAACCACAATGAAAGACTGTTTGTTTATTACTATGCTTTTTAGCTGTAGGTTGGGTTATATTTTGCTGGGTTATATATTGGACTATGTTGTGCATGCACTTGTGTCTTTTTGATGCGTATGTATATTACTATGTACTTGCAGAACTATTATGGCCACCGACCAGGCTTGTTGGTCGGACTACTTTATTTATTTATATGCATCATATGGTTATGCGGCCTAGTGCCGCATATCCTTTATGTCAAAAAATAATAATAAATGGACAATAGTAAATAGTAAACTATTACATAGTATAAGCTACATCATGATGCATGAATATAGTTAGATTAAGTAATAATTTACATAGTTCTAACATAAGCAACAATAGACAAAATAACTAAGCATGCATAACAATAACATCATAGGAACGTAATATAATGGAGTATTTATAGGTTTGATTCATTTGTGAATTAAGATACCTAATTAACTACCTTCACAAACTTAATCAAGTCCCTATTTATTATCCATTCGTAGTGAATAAATATATTTTGGCATAAATATGAAATATCATACTCCACTCACCTCGATATTGCAAAGTAGCAAGCAGGACTTCCAAAAGTGTTCTTGTTTACTAAGTACTCCTTGTTTGATAATACAGTATTATTTGTTTCAAAGATACACTTCTTCTTTATCCATTTCCCATTTTTATAAAAATTCTTCTTTGCTGAAAAAGATAACTTTTAATTCATGTTGGGTATTCTTCCATTTCTATTTATTTTTTCATATGTAAAAAAAAATTAACTAGAAAGAGGGAAATTAGAACTTCACTACATTAATCATATAGACAACCATTACTCAAATTTAATGGATTTGTATTAATTATAACAATTTTGTAATAATTATAAGATTCATTACCTTATATAAACTATTGTTTATTTAATTATTTGATATTTTATGCAATATTTGCATCTCAGATTGATTCGGCAATAGTCCAGTCATTAGGGGTCAAAGACCTACTTTTCCTTAGACTGTCAAAATAACCTCATGCATTTATGAAATCAAATACTCAAATGATAAATTAATTGAGTTAATTCTAATTTGTTATTTTGCTTAAAATTTGAATATACTGTATTCCTATTTAATATGCATTAATATCATTTAATATCATTAAATGTCGTATTTAATGTAACTTTGAAATTCAGCAGTTATGTGTATTAAGTTTGTACTAATTGCACACAAGTAGACTTTTATACATAAAATAACAAATGAGTTGTAGCTTGTATGTAACTGATTTACAAAAAGCTAAATTCCATGTGAAAACATAAAAGTGAAATGAAAATCACATAGTTCGAACAAACTAGCTAATTCATATTGATTATAAACAACGTTTCCTTTCAAACATATGTTTGTATGAAGTTAATTTGAAAATTTTCATATATCAACAATGGTATATACATGTATACAAAATCAGATTTTCAATACATGTATACCTAAAAAAATTTATTGTAAATCATATGTATTGATTGCAATACATAGTTTCATAATATAATTCTAATTTATGCCTATGTGTGAATGTAGTTATAAGGATGTGATTTTTAACATATATTCATATCAAGTAAAAACGATTCGTATAAAACTTGATACAAATTCAATTTTTGAATAATATGTATAATCTTACATGAATCAAATTGATATATACATAAAAAAATTATATCTAACTTGTTGCAACTTGTATACGTATACAACTCAACTAATTATATATTTAAACTTGATTAATACTAAATGAATCCATTCTATTCAAATCTTAATAATATTAAATAACCAACACAGAAATCGTGAATATAGATATAATATCAATGAACAGTATTAATTCCAATCAAATAGATTCACAAATTCAATATGAATATGAATAATAATCTCATTATAATATGGCAAAAATTGTAACTTAATCATTTAATCTCAATATCATAATAAGAATTTAAGTTTTAGGTACTTGGAGAATTAGGAGAACGAGTATAATTATTAAATTAGAAATTGGTGTAGATTCATACCGAATCATCTAATTTGTTTGAAACTTGTGTATAAATCAATATATAGATATTATAGTTTAAATATGTTTTTAATTCGAGAAAAATGGCAGAAGAATGGAGAATGGTGGCTTGGAATATTAGAGTTTCAAAATTGTGTGAATGGGTAAGGACTTGGGTTGTTTATATAGGCACCAAAAGCTTGAATCTGGGCTTTCTAGTGTCAAGGTTCAATCCCACTGCTTTTTACTATAAAATTCATTTTGTAAATTTAGTGAATTATTTTTGAATGTTTTTAGTATTTCCTTAATAAAAAATTTCTCATCCAGACTTAGATTAAGAAGAACCAAAATGAAAATTAACCAGAACCACGAGACTGACACAATGTTGCAAGTTTCATCTTCCAATTCCACCATTTGTGGAAATTTCATTTTTAGCCCATTATAAAATTTTCAGATTTATTCCAAAAATTATGATTTTCAAAGTTTCAAAATTTTAGGGTTGTTATACTCTCCCCCTTAAAGAAATTTATCCCAAAAATTATATGTAAGTTATAAGTAAAAAAGGTTAAGGCGGAAATACCATTCTCTCAATATAGTATTAATATATCATAAGAATGGCATAAAAACCAATTGTGAACATTCATAAGTATGGATATATCAATGTGTAGCATCCAAGAAAGCAATTGAACAATGTGTCAACTAGTGTACATAACCATAAATAGATATCGGTAATAGTGAGACTAACAAATATATAGGTATATGCATACATGAAAAGTGATATCTATGAAATCTAATGACCTAAGAAGTAAATGTAAGCATACAGTTAAAGAGCTCAAGATATGAAGTGTGAATCTTCTCTTCTGGTTCCCAAGTAGAATAATTTGGATTATCTCTCCATTAAACTTGAACAAGCTTTACAATTTTATTTCAAAGCTTCTTGACACGAGATTCAAGGATACACTTTAGTCCTCTTTGTGTAGCTATAGTCGGTTCAACATATTCTTCATCTAATTGACTTGGTCAAAGGATGGTGTTAGGAAGTGCACACATTTGTAGAGATGAGACGCATGCATTATCAAACAAGCCATTTGTTTGCTAAGAGCTAATGTATAAGCTAGGTTTCCTACACGGTCAGTGATATGTAAAGGTCTAACAAATTGAAAGCTTCCGAAGTGCCAAATCACATAACATTCTTTAAAGGGGAAAATTTTAAGAAAACCATGTCGCCCACTGTGAATTTTACTTTGCCTTTTATCAGCATCAGAGTTTTGCCCTTTTGGACAGCCATTAATTGCTTGCGGCTAAGGTTGGATTTCTCAAAGGTTTCTCTAATTAAATTCTCTCTAAGATAATTTTGTTAGTAGTTTCCCACAAAAAAAGAGGGTGATTTACATGGTCTTTCATATGATGCTTCATATGGAGCCATCCCAATACCTTCTTGATAACAATTGTTGTATGTGAATTCTATTAGAGGTAAATGATCTTCCCATGAATCACCAAAATCTAACTTACATGCATGAAGTAAATCCTTAAGAACACGGTTCACCCTTTCGATTTGACCATCAGTTTGCGGGTGACAAGCCATGCTTAAATTTAATTCAGTACCAAGTCAAGTTGCAAGTTACCCCAGAATTGACCAGTGAAGAGAGGATCCCTATCACTAACTATACTTGAGGGTATACCATGCATCCTAACAATTTCTCTCACAGTGTTGCTAGATACATAGCAATCCCTATAGCTATGACTGGTATAAAGTGTACACTTTTTGTCAACCTATCAACAATTAACTATACACTTTCATTTCTTCCTTGACTTTTAGGCAAGCTACCAATGAAGTCCATCGAAATATGTTCTCACTCCCAAATCGGGGTTTCTAATGGTTGCAAAAGCCCATGAGGTTTTTTTTCTTCTTGGCTTTAGCTTTTTGTCAAACAAGACACTTTTTAATAAATTTAGCTAAATGCTTCTTAATACCTTTCCAATAGAAAGACCATTTAATATCTCAGTACATTTTATTACCACCTGGATGAATAGTCATCTTAATGATGACATTCTTGCAATACATTATTATTACATCACCATTTTATGGTACATAAAGTCTCCCATTTCTCCTTAGCCATCCATTGGCATCAATAGTGTATTGATCCAGAAAACTAGACCTTTTGCTACTTTAAGTTGGGCAAAAATCTTTACTAGATTGCAATGATATTTTTAACTTCCTCCAATGCAGTTAATAGGAGTGGGTTGAACTTCAAGGGTAGCTAACCACCCTAATGCAATGTCACAAGTGGGACGGATGCTGAGCTCGAAGATAAATTCCAAGTTCTTCCACTTGATTTACATTGATCCTAAGATCGCATGCCTTCTGCTTGACGCGTCTGCTATAACATTTCCTATACCGGGCGTATAAGCGTTATTGAAACCATATGAGCCGGGAAAAATTAAATCCATCTTAGTTGCCTCAGATTAAGGTCCTTTTATGAGAATAAATATTTCAAAGATTTATGGTCAACGAATAACTCAAATTTCTCACCTATGAGATAATGCCTCCACATTTCTAGTGCAAATACAGTAGCCGCCAACTCAAGATCATGAGTGGGGTAATTTCTTTCATATGTCTTTAATTATCCACTTGCATAAGCTACAACCTTATTCTCTTACATCAAGATAGCTCCAAGACCCATACCACATGCATTAGTGTAAACAGTAAAGGGCTTGGTTCAGTCAACGATAATAAGAATTGGTGCGCTAGTCAAAAGTTGTTTAATGCTAGTGAAAGCACTTTCACACTTAGTGCCCCATATAAAAGGTTGGTATTTCTTAGTGAGTCGTGTCAAAGGAGTGGGTATTTTAGAGAAGTCTTTAATAAACTTCTAATAATATCCAGTTAGACCCATAACACTTCTAACTTCAGTAATTGTTTTGGTGCTTCCCAATCTTGCACTGCTATAACTTTGTCGGGGTTTACTGTAATACCTTCTATTGACACAACATGACTAAGAAATATTTCACTTCTTTTCTCCAAAATGACATTTAGAAATTTTTTGCTTCTGACTAGTTTATTCTTAATACATGTAATATAATTTAAAGGTAAAGTTTGTATACTTCCTCATTACGAGAATAAATAAGTATATCATCAACGAAAACTATCATAAAATAATTAAGTTGCTCCCGGAATAATCTACTCATTAAATCAATAAAATATTATAGAGAGTTAGTTAAAATTAATGACATAACCAACCACTCATAAGAAGCATTAGGTATCCAAAAAAATATTTTAGTAATATTACCTTTTCCCCCTCTAAGTTAATGGAAACCAATAGCTAAATCGAGTTGAGAAAATACCTTAGCACCACCGAGTTGATCAAACAAGTTATCAATACAAGGTTGAGGTTCTTTCGAATTAGCTTATTTAATTCGTGGTAATGAACACATAATTTAGGGAACTATCTACTTTAGTTGCAAATCCAACAGGTGCTCCCCAATTAAATGTGTTGGACCGAATAAAATATTTCTTCAACAAATCTACAACTTCAATATCTGATTCCCTTCTCTACTTCAGGGCCATTTATCTAATAGGTAGTACAAGTAGCCTTGTACATTCAACCAAATAATTACAGAATTTGATTTCCCTAAGAGGAGGGAAATCTTTAACTTCCTCAAATACACCGGGATAATTACATACTATTGGGGATTCATAAGAGCTCTTCGAGAGGTCAAGCGAAGAAAATTAACTAAGCATGGTTGTTGGCCTTGGCTCGTAATGAATAACCAAGTGCACATCGCTAATTCTAAGATTCCTGTTTCACAATTAAGTACCATGCCATATCTGGTCATCCAATTTATACCAAGAATAACCCTATACTCGAAAAAAACCTAATACAAAAGCATCACAAGTAAGATGAAAATTACCTTATGAAAGTTGGATGTTTTTACAAATCATGGATAAATAAGTCAATCGACCTACGAGATTTGATACTACGAATGAGTCATTGACAATGTGAGGCAGAAGGAATAATGAATCAACTAGATTATCGGCAATAAAGGAGTGAGATATACCAGTATCAAATAAAGAATGAACAGGTAAATTATGGATGGAGATCAAACCTTCTATTATAATGCTCTTCCATTTGTCAAGCTGTGGTGGTGGAGGAATACAAGAGGCAGGGGTAGCGTTGATCGCATATGCTTTCACGGTTTGCTTGTTTTGGTTTTGATCGGGACAAACATAAGTAGTATGCCCTATCATTCCATAGATACTACACTTCTTCTTCTCCAAATTGACTTTGCAATCTTTAACTAAATGGCCAGAATAACTACATCTTGTACATGTAGGTTTGTTGTTGTTGTGCTTCTTTTTAAACTTGTTATCATTCTTTTACCTGATTTTCTTTTTCTTCTTGTTATCAAATTTAAGCTTGGAATTGTTATCCTTTTGGTTTCCAAAGCCGATTCTTGAATCAACGTGATTTCAAAAATCTTTTCGAAGGAAGTTCCCATAGGAATGTTACTGACAACATATTATTTCAATGAGTTATTAAGGCCTTTAGCAAATTTATGCATTTAGCCTTCTTAAAAAATTAACAAGACTGATACCGTATCCAGCAAGACGGTTGAATTTGATGGTTTATTCCTTAAAGGACATGCTTCCCTACTTAAAGTTTATAAATTTCTCGAGTTTACTTCTCTTTCTGTTTTGGGGATAAATTTAGCTTCAAATTTCAGCTTGAAGTCTTCCCAAGTTATAGTAGACTCATTATTTTCAACCATGATAAGTTCCCATCAAGATAAGGATACATTCACAAGACTCTAAGAAGCTAGTTGACGCTTCTTATAGGTTTCCATCTTTGTAAAATTGAAAATACGTTCACAAATCTTAAGCCATTTTAGTTTCAATAAATTTCTTTGTACAGCATAAGGATTTACACCAAGGGTTTAGAAATCACTGCAGAGTTTGATAAACTTATGGCTCGAGGATTTCGAGGATTTTTAGTATTAATAGGAGGAGGAGGTTCGACATTCCTAGTTGAGAATTGGTAAGTAGGTTGGGTAGTTGTAGTAGAGGTAGTACCAGGGATCAGATATCCACTTCCTTGACACCACACAACAACCTTAGGAAGGCTACTGCATGAGCAAGCTAGGTAAGATTTGGTGTAGTAGTGTTTTGAGTCCCATTACTGGTAGGAAACTCTTCAATTTGAACATTTGCTAGAGAATTATGAGCAGTAGCGGAGGTAGATCATGAACTTCTTCTTTTAGCCACTAATCTGCGAAGTAGAGTGATTAACTACTAGAATGTGATAATCTACTTTAACTACTAGCATGTGCGAAGGATCTTTATGAAAATATTTTGCAACATTAACAAGTACGCTCTCTCAGTTTTGAAAAACTTATATTTATACACACACACACACACATATATATATATATATATATAATAGGGAAGGTATACATATTAATGGTCTGATTGGGTACAACTAGAGCTCTGATACCAAGTGTAATGACCCAGTCTAAATCAAACTCGAAAACCTAGAACCTCAATGGCATCTATTTTCAAAAAAATACCATTATTGGAGAACCATCAGGGTAAGGCTAATAAAAGAAAACAAAAATCAGAAAACAATGTATAGTAGCGTATATATCTCATGCAATGGATGAAATAAGAAATAATAGGAAACTTTAAAATACTTTACTTGCAGCGGAAATAAATAAAGTTCTAGTGAAAAGGAGAAATAAGGAGACACATGTACCATAAAGTACATGAAAGTTACAGCAAAGTTCAAATGTGGAAAATATATGTAGATATATACCACTGTGAAATGTGACGACCGCCCTACACCTTCGGTATCTAATATAACCTATAGAATGCGCTGCCATGGTGCCCAATCGATGTAAGACGATTGTTAAGTGGTAAAGCACAAAAGTTTCCAAATCAAATCCTGCCGTATATCTCATAGCGCATCGAATATAATATAATATCACATATAGATATAAAACATCGAATATAAATATAACTAAATGAACCAAAACCATATCATAGTACAAAGATCCATCAAAGCTAAACAACATAAATTATAGAGTTATACATTAAATAATAACCCAAAGGAAACCGCCTGTAGATAAATAAAAGCACTGATAAGCTCCATAGTGCTACACAGTGGAATAATAAGTAGTAATAAACCTAAATATAGTATATGGAAAGGGTAGCCACCTGCTCATCACCTGTACAGCTCCACGTGCTCACTGGGCCTATTATCCCTAGTCTACTCATTTAAGAGTACCTAGAATAATAAGAAGCAAAACATAAAATCTCAAGTCATACAATAGTCTGGTGTGAGCAGTAAATAATCTCAAATTACTACAAAAGTCAATACATTAAGACATAGGGTATGGAGAGTCATACCAGACCTATCCCTGCATCCAAAGAGCTATCGTATACCATAAAATATGCTGCTCTGCATCATAACATCAGAGATGTACTATACACCAAAGTACATATGTGGTGTCTAGATATCTGCATTACCGATACCTACGTCATGTGACATCTCTAGCAAGCAAAGCAACCACATCATCTTTCATTCATCCTCACATCACTCACTTAGTGCATCGGATATATGATAACTCGTATGACTACGTCTTAGGTCAAAGACTACTCAACATTCTAGCCTCTCGGTACTCGAATCCATGCCACTCAGTAAGCCATGAACTAAACTGCACGTCATCGCAGTCTAGATTAAGACAGATATCCCATTTGAAGACCCAAGGCACGTCCTTACCCAAGTAAGCGTCCTCACTTACCCTACTTTACGAGTACACTTTGAAACCTCCAAGTATCAATGATCCCTTTGCACATGTCATATCCATAGTGGAGCACATCTATAATGACCCATTTTCTATATAGTTTAAGTCGACAATAATCCATACATGTCCAACTCAAACTAAATGGAAGGGCAGATAGTTAAGGATGAAAAAGAAATAAGACAAAATAAAATAGAAAATAGTATCTCACACGAATGGAATAACATATATTATTTCAATGTATAATCTTTACAGTGGAAAATTCTGAATACAATATCAGAGTCTAACCTGGATTTAGCCTGGACAGTTATAAACCCTCTGTCCTTACAATGCAAAAATAAAAACAAATGCAATAGATGCAACGGATAATTGAATATGTCCATACGTAGATGAAGATCTCCAACTCTCCTCTGAAAACTCCAAGTGTCTACAACTAAACCTGAAACTACTCGAATCTGATGTAGGTATTAAAAGTACCCGATCAGGCTTGATACACCAGCGAGAGATACTCGAAAATTTTAATGCTGATGTCAATCAAAAACCTTTGAAAAAAGGGTATCTTATAAGGCCACGCCCACACATAAATATGGATGGGTTTTTATCTTATGATAACCAAAATACTTTATACGAAAAATCACTTTGATATCTATACTATATTATTATTAGTGAGTTGAATTTCAAGCTCACACAGGCCCCCTTGAAATTTGGCAACCGAACAGTCGCATTTTTTAATTTCTTTATATTCCAAACTTTAAAATGTGATAACTTTTTCTACATTGATTGGATTTAAGAATCGTTTTCACTATTAAATCTCAAATTTAATTTTCTTTCCAATGATATCCATTGTTGATAGCTAAAAATAAATTTTTTAAAATCATAATTTTATATAGCACTTTAATTGCACAATTATTTTGTGTCACCGCTGTGTACCGCGTTTCTGTAACAGCATTATTATGATGATCATAAACATTACATAGTAGTTTTACCTAGATTATTATAATGTATTTATTATCTTTTAACATATTTGAAAGGAATATTTTTTTTGAATTATACAATTATGGTTGCCTTTGAATATTGTAACTACATTATGTAATAAAGTAATAATCTTGATTGTGTTTGATAGTATTCAAACTTAGTGCAGTTATAATTTAACCCCATTAAAAAATGGTGTAATAATTTATAGGCATTTTTTGAATTAATTTAACTACGTTAGCATTATTTATTGCGTTTACTATTGATGATTTTGACTATATTTGATAATTTTATTCAATTTTAAAACAGTTATAAATTAATGAAATTAAGAAAATGCAATTATAATTTACCAGCAAGTTTTGGGTAAATTTAACTATATTTGAAGATTTTTAACCACATTTATGTGATGAAGTAATAAATTTGGCTACATTTCAGGAATTTATTCAATCTTAATACAATTAAAATTTAACTACATTAATAAAATGCGGTTATAATTTAATGATAATTTTGAATTATGCATGGTAGAAATTAAATATTTCAGCTATATTTATGTGATGTAGTAATAATTTTGGTTGTACACGATGATTTATTCGAGCTTACTGTAGTTAAAATTTAAATGCATTAAGCAAAAGCGGTTATTATTTTGCAGTATTTTTGGAATTAAGCAATTATTGTTTTTGAATATTTTAACTGCATTTGTGTGATGCAATACTAATTTAGCTGTAGTAATAATTTTGTTTGATGTTAACAATAGTTATTTAACCGCATTATGAAAATATAATTGAAAAATGAATTTTTATTTTTGATAGCTTGAGATGATTAAATAATGACTTCACATAATTAATGCTTGATTCAACCGTGCAGCTCAGCGTTTAATACATTGCTTCCAGGTTTGATGACATAATTTGGCTAAGTTTACTCAATTTCGTTTACAATTACGATGATCAATAATACAATAAGCATATAAGTTGTTGTATTCGGGCTTAAGGTAGATTCACAGTTTAAGTGCTGGGTCAAAACATGTGTTGTAGTGAGAATAATGTTGATAACCACCTAAAAGAGTTTATTTTTTATTTTTGCAGTAAATTCTAAAATCACTTGCACCACCACCGTCGGAAAACTTCTAGAAAACAATTGATGAATGTATCTTTGTATAGATGATTATGTAGTCATAGTTTGATTATTAGATATAGTTAATAGGTCAGACGAGCGGTGAGAGAATTTAGTAATAATACTGCATCAATGACACTTTTGCCTTTTTTGGCTGCACGTACAAATACCTTCAATGGTTAAAATAATTGACTGATGTAATGCATCTATTAAGGCCAAGAAAACATCACCTATTTGCGCTCAATCCAATATCATACACGCGTTGCTAGCAGTTATTTCTAAGGCTAAAAAATGAATGGACTTCTCACAATTGTTCTCTTCTGTATGTTTTGGATGTTTTCAAATATTGGTTACTGCGACCAGCTGTATGCCGTGTTTTGTACCCTGCATCGACATAGATCAGATTCGGTGAACAATAGTAATTTATATTGGAACCCATGTTATTTTCTTATTGCATCATCATTTCTATTTCAATTGAATCTTCTGTTTTACTACTTTTCCCCTGTACTACATCTGTTGCTTTTTTCTTTTTTCTTTTGCTCCCTTTTTTTAGCTGTTGACAAATACTTTTCCTGACTGTTTACAAATTTCATCCTATTACTATATTTCTCCCCATTGCAAAAAACTTTTGTTACTCTTATTTAATTGAATCGAACTGCATTGTGTCTTTGTGTCTGCAGTTCACAGTGAATACTTCAACTATATCTATGCACATTGAATTAGCAGCTGTGTAATTGCAAAAGCAACAACATTGGCGTTATATGCCACAGTGAATATATCTATGCATTAGCAGATAAATTTTTAACACATTATCCTCTAAATAGTCTGTGAACTTTAACATATTCACTGTAATTGTTTTGTTCGATTTTAATTGTGATTATCATAACCAAATATATCTATGTATTCTTTATCCTACCAAATTGTTATTCATGATGTAACACTATCGTTCAACAATGTTTTTTCATTACCACTGTATTAAATTTCTTATACATTTGGATATGACCTATGCAACAACAATATTTTTTTAACATCCGTGTACGAAGCACGGGTTTGCACTAGTTATTATTAATGACATTTCTTTGAAACACTTTTCAAGTAATATATCAAAATAAAGTATCGATACTCGGACTATGTCTATGGTAATATATCCAAACTAGGTCAAACGGAATATACCTGGATGGAATATATGATACCAAATGGGTAGCTGAAATGTTTGCAAAGCATTACAACTATTTTGGGACTATAATCAAAACTGTAAAGCTCGTATTGGGATTGGATTTCCATCATGACATAGAACTAGTGGCCTGATGTGGTGTTTTGGTTGCAACAAACATATATCCAATGGCTACACATCCAAGGACTCAGACGCCATTATAATGTTGTCAACAACCGATTGGAATCAATAACTACTCATCCAAGGACCAGACGCCACTTATTCTACCCATGGAAGGCTGTAGCCTTTTCCGCATGTAACGACCGCAAATTTTCGATAATTAAAAATATAAATTTAATAATATGTTGGTGTTTAATATTGGAAGAAATTAAAAAAAATTATGATTTATTAATGTGAAGACAGCTAGAATGAAACTTAATAATGTTAATTTAAGGTAATTGCTAACTATTTTAATGTAATTCCAATTAATTGAAATGATTGTAAAGTTATAATTGGTTATAAATTATAAATAAGGAAATAAATTATATGTTATATTAAATGGTGAGATAATATGTAATTAATTGTAATTGAATAAAATCAATGTTGTATAAGTAGTTATAACATTTATTTGTAGACAATAAACTTATAAATGTGATTAAATTAAGTAAAAGGTAACAATTGTTATTTATCACCTATTTATTTAATCTGTTGAAATTAAATTGGAAATCAATTGGAATTAATCTAATTAAATATGGCAGTTAATTTGAATTAAGATGATAATTGTAGAATATTAATGTAATAAAATGTAAACCAATGTTAATTATATTCATAAGATAATAGTTGATTCAATAATAAGAGTGAAATCAAAATAAATGAATTTATTGGAATTTAAATTATAATTAACTGAAAATTTATTGCAATTGCAATTGAACGCTGAAATTTGTGCAATATATATTGAAATTAACATGGAAAGTTTATTTAAAAAGATTATAAATTTATATGTAATAAGCAATGATGACAATTGTCTACTATTAAACCTGAATTTAAAATGTGATATAATCAATTTAATGAAATCAATTTGGATAAGCTGATTTTAAAAGATAACTTCTTCATACAATGGAATTAGGACTTGAAACTTGTTCCATTGAATTTAAAAATATCGAAAACATCTATTTTGATATATGGGATGACCTACATTCGGTTCGAAAACGGAACGGGCTTTTCAGACCGTTATTGTCATTTCGAACCAATTCGATATGTTCATTCTTTCTTATCGGGCCTTGTCTATATAAATAGATTTTCCTAACCCTAGCAGCCTTCTATTTCTTATTATAGTATGTACATCTGTTTGTCTATTCCTATCTCCTTCTTCCAATGGCAGAAACCAAATTTCAATTACAAAACCCTAAATTTAATTTCAAAATTAAAACTCACCAAACCCTAGCAAACTATATACCGTTTCGAAGCTCTCAATGAGCGTAATCCACTGCAGTGATTCGTTTTTCGATTCGAATCACCGTTTGGCCAAAAATTGGCGATTATTCTTGGCCGTTCATATTAGGTTTTGAGTTGTGGATGGTGGATCTTCCTCCTAGGAGCGATCGGAAGGCATTGCATTGGAGAGGGCGTCGAGAGGAGTCAATATGTACGGCTACCTTGGGTCAGAGGTCATCAAATTGGCTGTGGTGGTTTTGATAACGTGGCGGCGGCGGTGATCAACGGAGGAAGGCGGAGGAGTCACGTGAGGCTCGGTGGGGATGGCTTGGAGCGTGGAGGTGAGCGGTCATGTCAGATCGGTGTGAAGATGGTCGTGGGTGGCGCAAAAATCAAAAAGTGGCGGCAGTTGTAACCCTTGGTCACGATCGATCTGGTGCTGTAGGGTTTTGGAAGCGTGCGTGCTGACGTGGATAGAGGTAACGTGTTCGTTTTATTTATTTATTTAATTTAAAGTTTAAAAATTTTCCATTGTTCTAATGTTAATAACTTTTGCATACGAGCTCGATTTTACGCGTGATTTGTTCCATTGGGATCGTATCAGAATTCTGGACATTATGAAACTGGTTTGGACAAATTCTGAGACTGTTAGATTTTGGGCCTTTATTTTGGATTTTAAATCGTCAAAAAATCAAGGGTGAGTGTTTTAACCCACTCACGAATATTAAATTATCTTATGTTAGTTAAATTAAATTTATGATGTGATTTGAAATTTATTAATTACTGTTTAGTAATTTAAATTGTCATTTACGTTAATTTGAATTTATATTAAATTGAATTGCCATTTAATTAATATTGAATATAAATTGCTAGTTAAACACCTGATAATGTTAACCAATTAATTGTTGTGATTTATTGGCTGATTTGGATGTTAAATTTGTGATGGATGTTATTGGTTGACATTTTGGATGATTGGATGTTTATTTTTATGTATATATCTATGATATCCCTATGGGTTGAAATGATACATACCCGAACGATCTTATAGATTAGGGAAAATCATTATGGGTTGAAATGATAAACCAGAGCGATTTTCATTGATTTGGAAATTTTGATTTTGGATATTGGTTGAAATGATATATATATATATATATATATATATCCATATATTCTTGAATTTGGATTATGCATTGAAATTGAATTATTTGAAAGGTGTAAGTTAAACTTTGAATTATTTTAATTAAAGTGGTTAAAATTAGTATTTTGAATTATTTAAATCTCTTAAATAATTATATCCATGTTGTACACTTGATAGGAGATCGAAAATCCCGTAACATCTCTGAAGCCATTGCACTAATATTTCTATTTTACTTATTTTGATTTGACTTACATAAGATCTTTTAGTTCTTACTCGAGTGTTTTGTCTTTTCATTACGCTTGGGTCAATCTGAGCTTTTCAGTGTATTGAAAACTATTTTCTGGAGGACGAAGACGAAGATTCAGTATATTATTGCTATTTATTATTATTATTCCACTGCATCATGTGTTCCGCTGCATTATTTGTTTATTCCTGTTGTATAACTCTGATTTGAATTGTAAATGTGTAATCAAATGTTAGTTTTGTAAAATAGCTTCATGAATTGTTTATTTGATTATTATATTTTGTCATTCCGCTACGAGATTCTATGTCTTTTTGTTTTCCTTCCTTTTCTTTTATTTTCTTATTTACCCCATTAACAATCCTCCCTTTAAATGGTTTGAATTAGACATGTGTAGTTTATTGTCGATTTAAACCGTCCAAAAAGGTGGGTCATTACACCGCATTTCATCTGATAGCCCGTAATTTTGTCTTGCAGACCACATAGCATCCTGTATCATTACCGGTTGTGAGGCTAGAGAGGCTACGCTCTTATTTTCATAAAGCCATACTTTTTTTCACAAAGCCATGCTTTATTCTTCCACAAAGCACATTCCACTTAGAATGCCACATTTCCATTCCTCCGATTACTATTGACTTCAACGAACATACAACCTCTAAGCTCATATGTCTCAAAGAAGGGTGTTAAGTTAAGAGAAGTTGCATTCTCCGCCACCAAGCAAATGTACGTTTGTAAAAGTCAACGTTGTGATCTTAGAAATGCAATGTCAGACATTCGTCCATACAAGTTCGTTCTAGACTGAATGAAACCGAAGGCACTCCTCCTACCATATCCTTTTGGGAATCACCCTTAGGATCATTAGCGAGTAGTCCTTGCAATACGAAGATTTCAAAACACAACAGGACCACTGTTATAATAAATATTTCTATATTGGGAGCGACCTAGAGAATGTCAACAAGCAGTCCTTCCGCTATGAAGATCTTCGATCTTCAATAATCATCGTCTTCAACATGTCTTCATTATCAAGAGGTCTTCATTTACGAATGTATACATTGGTTCGAAGTAGTTTTCGGATAAGAGTTATCGAAATCCGACCCCGGTTCCTTTAAACCAATCATCGATAAAAAGATATCAGGTATATAGGTGTTTGTCAAACAACATCCAATGAATTAATCTTACTATTCAAATTTCTCTTAGAGATAGATTCATTAAATTATTCCTTTATCTTTTTCAGAGTATATGGAATTATTAAGCCTCATTTAACAAATACTTTGGTTAATTAAAAACCATTTTTGAATCTTGGAATAATTCCGAATCATTTCACCTTTTATTTAGGAAAATATTCCCAAATCATTTATTAAATCTTAATCAAAGATTTCCAAATCATAACTTTTAAAACGGGTTAAAAACAATGTTATTTAAGACATAGTTTATTGCAAACCCAAACAATTAATTTTAAGTACAGGAATTAAAATAATTCCAAATCATTTATTTAAATCTCATATTGAAAAACATTATTGAGTAAAAAGGATCATGGAAATTATATTAATTCTACTCAATATCAGTTTCCGTATTCAACCTTTACTATCCGTCGAATAGTGGTGGAATCACCTTTTAAATCCATACTGATAGTATGGGTTCCTTCCTTGAAATTTAACACCAAGTGTAAGAAGATTATCTCCATGCAATCCAAGTTGTTTAAATTTGAAAATTTTAATCTTTTATACTTAACTCATTTCGACCTTATCTATCCCTCACCCAGGAGAGGCCAGGTGAGCCAGGGCACTAGGTTCTCCTAAACATCTCCTTAGTTTAAGCATCTCACTTGGATCTCACAAATAGAAAAATCCAGTCTACTTGTCGGCTTTTAGAGCTAAGATTAAATCACTTGATTTTGACAGCTTTTCTCTAAATCATTTATTTAAACTTTTTAAAATAAATTATAAAATCCTCAAATCATCTTTAAAACACTGCTATTTATTTGAAAACATTTATAAAATATTTGGGAAGGAATACTTAAGTTTAAAGCCATATTTCAAAAGTTATTAAAGTGCTGCAAAAATTGCTGCGAATAGTGCTGCAAATAGTATTTTCAAAGCTTATTTCATTAAAACAACTTTTCGATCATTTAGAAATCAATTTTTATAATTTAAATGTCTTTTAAAACATTTTAAAACATTTATAAAATTTATTTCATATTTTTTAAACATTCAAAAATATTCATTTTAAATCAATTTCAAATTCGGGTTTTAAACTGTGAAATCGCGATTTTTCTTAAAACTTGTTTTGGACATAACTCAAATTCTATCAAATGAAATCTTGATTTTTCTTTTTCATTTTAAAACTATGGTTACAAGGATCTGTAAATTTCTTATTTCAAAGATTTTCTACTTAGTTTGCATCCTACACATCGATTTAAAGTTACGGGTCAAATATTACGAACTATCGCTACGCGACGAGCTAGATTTAGACTCTTTGGCGAATTGTTCCAAAACTTGTCTCAAACGCTTCAAATATGTTTTGAAACCATATTAAAACTATTTGAACTTATTTAAAATAATTTTTTATTACTTTAGTCATTAAAGAGGCTAAAAAAATTCATACACTTTTCATTTGGATTTATTAACTAACTAGGGTTTGTTTACAAATCAATACCTAACTTAAATATTATTTTCACATCAATTGGTTTTAGAATTTCACAACCAAGTTACCAACCATCTTAACATCCATATAATCATCCAATTCTCAATCAATTCTCAACCAAGCATATAAATTCATTTACCGAGCATGCTTAACAATATTTTAAGGAGTTGAATAATTTAACGATAACTCGAGTACTCACCTTTAACCAAATCGTTTTACTTCCTACTAACATTCATTTAATCCAACATTTCACTATCATTTCAACTTCAACCAAACATTACTAAAACCATCCTTTCTTCCTCTTAAACCACATGCCTTGCTTCGTCTCCTTCTTCCACAACCATGGCCACCTTCCTTCTTGCTCGATCTCATCCATTTCCACCAATCACCTCCCCCTAGGTTCGGCCTCCACATGTTCCACCCCTTCCTCCATCATTTCTTCACTTCTTATATGCTAAACCATATTTTAATGATGTTCTAAGTTTTTTGGCAAAGTTTGGTGGACTTTGGAGTTGGTTTGGTATGATTTTAAGAAAGTTAGTAAGTGACGCAGCGGCGGAATAACAAAAATGTGTGATACGGTGAAAGTAGCAGTCAATGGAATGAAGAATACTGGAATGCCGAAATTCGTTGATCCGAAGATACCGAATTTAGCTATCTACGTCACGTTGATCGATCTCGATACCGTGAAAGTAGATCTTCAATTCTTCGACGTTGATCAAGCGCACTTGATTCCGCGAATTGGCTTCACGATCGTTGAATCGAGCACACTCGATTGACCGAAGGTGGAGATAGGAGATCACACTCGACTACCAATTGGATGAAAGCACAAAGCTAACAAAAGAAATTTTATTTCAAAAATCAACAACCATTACAAATGATATAACTCGCCTATTTATAGGCATACAATACAACGCTTACAACACAACTCATAGGTCTTGAAGGACCTAACACTTAGAATATTTACAACACTTAACCAAATACGACTTAACAAACTATGAGCTAACAGAACAAACGACTCAACAACATTCTTTACAAACGACATAAGAAAGTAGTACCGACTTAACAAAGTATTTAACGACCTAGAGAAACAGTCGTCTTCCGACTTAAAATATTCACGCGACTTATCAAAACCAACTCTCGACTTATCTTCTTCGATTCGCGACTTATCAGAAGTTCCACACGAGTTATCATCTTCACTTCCGACTTATCAAAATAAATTCGCGATCTAAAATACTCTCGTTCGCGATTTTATAAACTCGGCAGCGACTTAATGATGGCGGCACGCGACATAAGAGAAGCAGCTACTGAAACTCGTTCACGGGATTTAGGGGAAGCTCGGAGGAAGATTTAGGTCGTAGCTTTGGTTTAGGTCGGTTGATGTTAGGTCGTATGAAATAGTAGGTCGCGGTGATGTTATGTCGTAGGGATTATGTCGTGGAGGTTAGGTCGTAGGTCGTGGGGATGGGAAACTCGTTCACGAGTTAGAGTATGGAGCGACCTAGGCTTGCGGCATAAGGAGGAGCGACTTAGCTGGAGCAGAGCGATTTAGGGTTTCTCGATTTGGCCTTTGCGAGCTAAGTGGAAGCGACACATGATTAGTGACAAAGGGGTTCCGTTGGATTTGCTTGCGACCTAGATATGTCGTTCGCGACCTATGGAATTTGCTGGAGCTGCTCGCGACTTTAAGGTAGGTCGTTCATCCTATCTCGTGCTGCATCATCCTCCCCTAGTTGAACAGAATTCGTCCCGAATTCACACTTTCTTCTTCTTCGAGACGTTGTCTTCCATTCATTATCTGGTCTGATGCGGCTCTGGTGATAACCACTCTTGAGATTGATTTTGTCTTGACACTTTGAAGATGTGGCTCGACATAAGGAACGCATTGCGTCAAACAGACGTGGCATTAGGCAGGTGGTATAAGGAAGTGATCTGAGGGAGATGACATATGAAAGAGTGTGGAATGAACTAAGCACTAGATGCCAGATCCAATTCATGTAGCACAGAACTTCATAAGAATAATGTCGTATACCATATTGCTTGTGCCAATAGGAAGATGTGATATAGAACCAAAACGTGTCGAAAATGTGAGACGATATAAGGAAGTTTAAAATCATGGAACGACTTAGGAAATCACGACCGAAAAAGTGTGAGGACTCATGCTCAGATTCTCGTCTTTCCTGATCTCGTTCAGGTGTGTCATCATTTAGAATATCCCCTTGATGTGTTGCATCAATTTTCCCTAACTGAAATGAATTCCCTCTCTCTCCTCCTTCAACATGTTTATTCTCATGAAACGATTCCATGCAATTGACGTTGATAACGTTAGCAGTGCGGATATGATCAGGCAATTCCAACTGACAATCATTCTCTTCATCCTGTCTTTTCAACTCTTCCTGTTCTTTCAGATTATGAAGATCATATGATCCCTGTAGTAGAATAGTATCTGGTACCAGTTCAGCGTGAGGTTGAATGTCCTGTAGTGGTGGTAACTCTTTGGGTAGTTCCTCAGGATATTCGACTTCAGACTCATTGAATTCTGACCCAACTTCCTCTAAAACTTCAAGATCTTTACTCGTTCCTTGCTCGGTCAACACAAGCAATTCATTTGTAATTTTCACAGACTCTTCCAAAAATACAAGATTAGTCCCTTCAAGCAGTTCCTCAGAAATCTCAACTTCACACTCCTCAAATACTTCAATCTCTTTGGAATTCTCAAAGTAAGAACTTTCTCCAGATTCAATCGTTGATAATTCATCACTATCTTTCATTTTATTGACGAGTTCTTTCAAAGACAATAAACTCTCTGATCCATCCTTCGCTTCTGTTTCACTTTCTCTTTGTACGGGCTTCTCGGAGATTATGGGATTAACACTTAGCGGGCTCTCGTCCATAAGCTTAGGTGTTAAACAAGAATCCTCTATCATCAAGTAATTTTCCTCAACTCCGAACACAATTTCTTCTTCCATACTAACGACATCAATCTTCGGCGGTGAAGAATAATCAACTTCTACATTCACATACTTTGACTCAATTTCTTCATCATCATCAAATTTCGTCGGTTGATAAAAGTCAAATTCAGCAGTCCTCCTTAACAAGTTACATTCTTCATCTCCTGACAAAACTCCTTCGTCATTGTCAAATTTCAGTGGTAATTCTTCGAACGATTCTATAGGACCGACCTCTTCAAACTCTTCTAACATTGGTTTAACCTCCTCTGGAGTTTTAAGCTTTTCACTTGCCTCATACCTAACCAACGATTCGGCACTACCTTCTGCTTCTTCAACACCTTCGCTGGAAGATAATGGGCTAGTCGGTTCCTCTTCCTTTTCCGGCTCGCTTTCGGTAGAATCATCCACATCTTCGTTTTCACATTCTTTGACAACTAATGCTTTCATCTTGGACTCCGTATATTCAATATTTCTATGGCCAGACTCTTGATAATGATAGCGCTTAATTCGGTCATCAACATTTGTCTTCGTGATTTCATGTCCAACCGATTTGTTGACTCTCTTAGAAACATTAATACTGCAATTAACGCCTTTATTATGATTGCTGGAGTTTGTAACCACACCCTTTCCTTGACTCCCTTGTCTCAACTTCTGCACTTGTTGGTTCACATGTTGTTTGATAATTGTAGGGTAAGAAATTTTCCTTCATCATCCTTTTCATCTTATCCCACTTGACAACTTTAGACTTCTTCATCCTCTCTCTGGTTGATTTAGTTTGTTGCCACCAGTCCATGGCTTTTCCTTTCAAACTTGCAGCAACTAACTTCACTTGACGATCCTCAGGAACGTAGTTGAGCTCAAAAACATTTTCAATCGTGGATAACCAGTCCAAGAATTCCTCTACTTGTAGTCCACCTCGGAATTCTGGAATCTCCGAATCCTTTCTTGATTTCCATGTATAACCAACCTCTTCGATATTCTTGTATCGATTTTGCCCTTGATCGGAATATCGAAAATGAACACAATTACCATAACTTTCCTCTTCAAAATTAGTTGAACTTCGTCGTCGATTCTGAACATTGACTCTTCTATGCCCATGCACGTCCTCTCTACTTCTTTTCTCATAATCATAAGATGGTTCATGCTTGTAACCACGATACGCTCTTCTTTCTTCCTTCTGATAATCACGATTGTCTCGAGCTCCACGATCTCGATTTATTGACAAAGATGATTCTCTTCTTTCTCTATCATAACGTGGAGACACTCTCCGTTGATTTCGATTCATGTCAAACTTCATTCTCTCTACTTTCTCGAAACCCTTATTGAATCTTTCATCACTACGTTGCTTCATCTGTTCAGGATCTTCTCTCTCATACAAATCTGCAACACTATGATGACGGTTAACATATCTCGGAGGCATGATCAAATTTTCAACAGATCCAAACACAAACTTCACTTTGATCCAAAAATTCTCGAATCAAACTTCCCCACTTGTTTGAAATCTCACGAACACCGCAAATAAACAAACAACTTAATTCAAACTCCAAAACTTGAAATCTCAAAATTGACGCCCAATGAACTTGAACAAATCTCCCACAAACTTGAACAAGTTCGCTTCTATCTCACGACTTGACTATACTCTTCTCCTTGGCTCGGCTGAAGTTGAACAAGCACTTCTTCTCGGTCCAACAGGCTCGTCTTAGTTATGATTGGCTAAGTCTTGCTCTGATACCAAATGACGCAGCGGCGGAATAACAAAAATGTGTGATACGGTGAAAGTAGCAGTCGATGGAATGAAGAATACTGGAATGCCGAAATTCGTTGATCCGAAGATACCGAATTTAGCTATCTACGTCACGTTGATCGATCTCGATACTATGAAAGTAGATCTTCAATTCTTCAACGTTGATCAAGCGCACTTGATTCCGCGAATTGGCTTCACGATCGTTGAATCGAGCACACTCGATTGACCGAAGGTGGAGATAGGAGATCACACTCGACTACCAATTGGATGAAAGCACAAAGCTAACAAAAGAAATTTTATTTCAAAAATCAACAACCATTACAAATGATATAACTCACCTATTTATAGGCATACAATACAACGCTTACAACACAACTCATAGGTCTTGAAGGACCTAACACTTAGAATATTTACAACACTTAACCAAATACGACTTAACAAACTATGAGCTAACAGAACAAACGACTCAACAACATTCTTTACAAACGACATAAGAAAGTAGTACCGACTTAACAAAGTATTTAACGACCTAGAGAAACAGTCGTCTTCTGACTTAAAATATTCACGCGACTTATCAAAACCAACTCTCAACTTATCTTCTTCGATTCGCGACTTATCAGAAGTTCCACACGAGTTATCATCTTCACTTCCGACTTATCAAAATAAATTCGCGATCTAAAATACTCTCGTTCGCGATTTTATAAACTCGGCAGCGACTTAATGATGGCGGCACGCGACATAAGAGAAGCAGCTACTGAAACTCGTTCACGCAATTTAGGGGAAGCTCGGAGGAAGATTTAGGTCATAGCTTTGGTTTAGGTCGGTTGATGTTAGGTCGTATGAAATAGTAGGTCGCGGTGATGTTATGTCGTAGGGATTATGTCGTGGAGGTTAGGTCGTAGGTCGTGGGGATGGGAAACTCGTTCGCGAGTTAGAGTATGGAGCGACCTAGGCTTGCGGCATAAGGAGGAGCGACTTAGCTGGAGCAGAGCGATTTAGGGTTTCTCGATTTGGCCTTTGCGAGCTAAGTGGAAGCGACACATGATTAGTGACAAAGGGGTTCCGTTGGATTTGCTTGCGACCTAGATATGTCGTTCGCGACCTATGGAATTTGCTGGAGCTGCTCGCGACTTTAAGGTAGGTCGTTCATCCTATCTCGCGCTGCATCAGTAAGGAAGAACAAGAGAAGAAGAATCCATTAAAATAGCTTAAAGGAGGAGGAGGAAGAAGAAGAAGAGAACGTGTGTGATAAAATGAAAGGAAAACTTGTGTATTTATAGGAAAAGAAAGAAGAGGTAAGTTACCAAATTAACCCCTTACAAAATTACCAAAATACATTTCCTTAACTTTAAAGTAAACTTACTTTTTAAACACTTTCCATCATCCATCACTTCATTACTTTATGTCATTTTTTACTTAATACTTAAGGAATGTATTTGGATGGAAAAGTGGATTAAAGTGAAGATTTGCCTTGGTTTTGGTGAGATTTGATTTGGTGTTTGCTTTTTGACTTTTTTAATTACCTTACTTACTTTTACTATTGACATTCTAGAATTTTCTAATAATACTTAGTAAAAGTAAACTTGATTATTTGTAAAATGTATATACATATATGTATTAATACATGTAAACAAAGGTGCAACAATGTTGCGACTACTTATATTGAACAAAACGTTGGTTTTCGACAAAACGTTTTACGGTCACATTTTGACGTTTTTGTTAAACTATTTATTTATGTAAAAAAAACTTGAAAATAAGTTTATCATCTTTAAATAATTAGAACAAGTATATTTGAGTAATAAAACCATATTTAATAATATTAAAATCGAATTGTAAAATACGACACTGATTTGTCAACGTGCGACGAAATTTGTCAGTCTTTATAAAACAAGTATTTTTATACTTATAAAACTTTTATCAATAACTTATTATCATTTTATAACAATTTAAAAGGAGTTATTTATCATTTAAAACAAAAATTGAACGTGTATCCAATTTTATCGAAAAACGGCTTTGGTCAGTTTTACGATGAAAATCCAAAATCTCTTATTTTTGTAATCAATTCTAAAAATAAGTTCACCATCCTTATTTATCACATAAAACATGATTATTTAAGCTTGAAAATTCTATATTTGAATATTCAAAGTTAATTAAATATTCCATTTAAAAATGTTAAAATTACGAATCATTACATCATCCTCGCTCCACTTCACAAGTTCATGTCCTAGAACTTGCCACAACTCCTATCATTAGTTTTTAGTCTAGAAACCCTCAACATCCATCATTAGTCATAGAGTATCGTCATGTTGTGCCAAAGCGTCCCCAGGAGTTCCCCAGGTCGAACCTGAAGTTATGGTCCAATTTTCTTAGGTCTAACAACAAGTAATCTCTTGTTATTTCCATAGCCTATCGATCTTCCATCCATCATATCTCAAGATCTAACCATTGGATTGCTACCAATTTCGTTTATCGCTTTCTGACATCGCCATCTATCTTCCATCCAAATTTGAAACCAATCTGAAAAATTGAATCGACGGTCCAGATTGCAGTAGGAGAAGGGTCAGTACTAAGTCGGGTGTTTCCAGTTTTTCTCCAAAAGATCCTGAGTTTCTTCCATTTGGCCCAAATTAGACATCAATCCAACTCGAAGCAATGTCAATTTTTTTACTTGGATCAGTTCCCTAACTTAGTACCAAGTCACATCCATGCCGAAAGTGAAGGGTGTGGCAGTGGTTGAGGAGGCACGAGTTTGCCACCACTGAACTGGGGTTTGACTACGGTGAAGCTACAGGCGATATTAGGCAAATTGGAGTGTGTGGATGGACTCTGGGGATGAAGATGTTGGGCATGGTGGTGCTTTGGTGGCTTGCGGTCGCTGATAGGGATTCGCAATTTTTGCCTGGGCCTGGAATGAAGACATGTTGTGATTTGGTAGATGAGTTCGTTCATGGTGGTGGTGGCATCATCGGTCTTGGCTAACGAAGGAGATTGCGATGGAAGTGGTCGGAGCTTCTCTGATATTTGGTAGCTTGGTTAGAGGAGAGGCAAGTGCAGGGTGAGAACGTGTGCATGTTCATGCATAGTATTATAGATTTGGGGAAGAACATTTAAAGGGTAATTAACATTTTAATTAAGTTGTTAAGCTAATTAATTAATATAATTAATGAAAATCTTATAAAATCGATAACCCTTGCATACGAGATCCAAATCGAATGCGTTCTTTTGCATTGCGCTTGTAGGAGTGTTATTTACGCATTGGAGCTGGTTCGTCAAGTTTAGATCAAGTAGGATTTTGAGCTAAAATCCAACGCCATTCGATTCTAGATCGAGCAGGAATGCATAAGCGATGGATGGAATTTGGTGAGTTAACTCACCTTTGAATGAATTTATAATGATATATGTATTGATATAAATTATTGTTTGTGTGCTTAAATGATTTCTTTGGTTGGTTTGGTTGAATTCCTGCTTTGTAAAGCGGATGACGTATAAAATGAAGTACAAGGAATTAAGGAAATTTTGTAGAGGGGTCCTAAGGGATTCCTAACCACTGTTGATTTTAATTTCATTTATATACTTGTTTTATAAATTTTTAAATGCCAAAAGCTTGGTAGCTTGGCCTTATTTGATGTGACTTTGTTTTGTCGCAAAAGTTGAACTCATTTATGTAGATCAATGAAAGCACATGTTAAGTGCCATTGTAGCTCTAAACCTCATTGTAGTATTTTGAAAATACTATTATTTATTGTTTTTGATTTGAAAATGGTTTTGATTCGGAGGATGATTTTAAGGTGACTTTTGGGATTTTTTATGGCATTTTATTTAGAAATGGTTTTTGAACTTCTCAATTCTACTCTAACATTTTTGTTGGTCTCTTCTAATTTATACAGAAATGTTTTAAAAGTATTTCAAAAATTATTTATTTTATAGAAAAGGTAATATAATAATGAATGTTTATTATAAAGAAAAGGAGGGTTTATCTTAAGAATAAAGTGATTTTGTTTTAAAAGAAGATGAAAATATTTTGGAATAAATATTTGTGAAACGCTTTATATAAACTATTGTATAGAGAGATAGATTTATAAATCGTATTTTTTAAATAAAAGCATAAATTTATAAAGGATATTTTATAAAAGGAAAATGATATCAGTTTGATAAATTGGAATAATAAATCACATTTGTGAAGTTATAGTGATATATGGAATGATCGTTTTATGGAAAGTATTTAGTTCTATAATGAAAACGAAGATTGGTGATAAGTATATGAAATTTCAAATTAGGAATTTTATAAAAGGAGTTTTATAAATATAAATGAGATTTATAAAAAGGATTTATATGAAAGGAATGAGATTTTATTTATGATCATTTTAAATTAGGGTGGTATGGAAAGTATTCTTTTCATACTTAACACCAAATTCTGAGGTAGGGAAACTCGTCTTTATCTGTAAGAATTAAGAATGTATGTTGAGGCAAAGATAGTTCACTAACTTATCTGAATTCATTGTTAATCGGGGGATAGAACAAGTATGAAATCAGAAAGTGGTGGTAAGTATATTTGGTCGAATTCCCATACGATCCATTTACTTACATTAAAAGGAATGTGGTTTGGTTTTATGCTAAACAATGTTTTTAAATGACATTTGTTTTGGTCCATTTAAGTATGGTTTTGAATTATGAAATCTTTCATAATTGTTTTGTGAATATACTTATACCGTTAAGATAAGTATATGGTTACACTTTCTAAGTATTAAAAGTATAGTATTTTGTGGATGTACTTATACAGTTGAGATAAGTATATCGTTAAACTTTCTAAGTACTGAAAGTATAATGTTTTGAGAATATACTTATACTGATGAGATAAGTATATGGATATTTTTCCAAGCATTTAAAGAGTATAATGTGAGTCAGCGGAATAAGGATCTTAAGGCTAAATTAACACTATAGAGGGGGTGAATAGTGTTTAATGGATTGTATTAATATTTTCAAATTCTTTAAGATTTTACTTGGAATGATGTAATTAACAATCATGGAATGAAAGTGCAGATTAAAGTAAATGCAGTAAAAGTAAAAAGGAAAGAACTCATCAGAATTTTATACTGGTTCAAAGTTACCCTACATCCAGTCCCACACAATTCCTTGTATGGATTTCTTTTCAACCAGTAAATGCAAATACAATCTCAATTTCAAGGCTATGAAACACACACTCGAGAACCTCAATCTCTGGGTAGTAACTTGATTTCTAGGCTATAAGCACACCCACTAGATTTACGGGCTATTAAGCACACCGAATTGATTTTACGGGCTACAATCACACCCACAAATATAGCAATATGATTTGATAGAGTTTTAAGACTCAGATCTTCAGTCTTGATTACAATTGATTGTATAACTCTTGAATAGCACTTTGATCTTGGTTTGAGTGAGAGAGATGAGAGAAATCAGAGAGTAGATGAAGGAGAATCAAACTGGTGATGATTGAATTTGATTTTTGTTGAATTTCGTTAGAGTTTAGGTAGATTTTGATTTAGGAAATGAGAGAGTGGAAGGAGGAGAGATGAATAAGGAAATTATGATTAAAAATTGTTTGGAAGTCTGGTATATATAGAGAAACAATGGTCTTATCTATTCCTGAAGAGAAACGATGAAAAGACACTTCTTTTGAAATCGGCCACTATGTCGACATACATACATAGAGGATGTCGACATTCTCTTATTAAAATTTAAAAGTACTTTAAAACATTATTTTGAAAACTCGTTGTTTTGTAAAATAGTTTGATACTTTGCAAAATCATTTAAGCATAGTTTATACATATTTTAGTCATAATAAAACTTTATATAATAATTTTGAACATTTTAATGTAATGTAAATATTATATATATAACCAATATAATTATAACTTTAATATGTATACACAAAAATTCAATATATGTATATATATAAAGTTAAAAACACTAAAATAATATCTTTTTAAGTATAAGAGATTATAAATCATTTTGAGAAATATTTTGGAAAAATTATTTTAAGATCGGGATATTTTAAAAATAATATAAAATAAAATTAGAAAAGGAGAGAGAGATCAAGAAAGTGCTATCAAGATTTAACATAACTTCTATGACACTGTAACTTATCTGGAATATCTTGAAATCTTGAACTCTTCAATACTCATGAGTCTTCATTCTCCAACTCTTGAAACATTATATTAGCATCTTGAATCTACTCTTGATACTGTAAAGTCTTCTTAATCAACACGTGTCTAATATCATGCACGATATACTATATAAAACTTGATAAAACATTATTATATATATTTTATATAATGTCCTATTGTTGTTATCATCAAAACCAATACCAAAGGTACTAACAAGCTCCCCATTTTTTATGATGACAACTTTGTATATAAAATATAATATAACTCCCCCGAGTTACAAAACTCCCCCTTAATTTATGCCTAGATTTTATGTATTTCTCCATCTTTTTCATCAACAAAAATAACCACCTAAAACTTTTATTCTAACACTAACTCTAACTCTAACCCCTTCTAAATAAAATATTATAGATTAATGGCATATAATGATGATGAGAATGATTAATATAAGAACAATAAGTGATATTTAAAATGAGATAATCATGAAATGGAAATAATGATAAGAATGATATATAAGAAATGATAAGTGATAGCACAAATCATTAATAGTAACCAAATCAATCTATCTATCTATTCAATACCATACCATAATCCAATCACATCTTATAATGTACATATAAGTAAATAAAATAAATGTTAAATTAATTAAATATACAGACCACACAATCAAATTAACGAGGGCACGTACAATCCTAACATGATTACCTAATGATCGAGGATTTGTGAATAGGACAATGAGGATAATAAAGGCAAAAGTTCCATTTTTGTTCGACGAGATTTCCATCTCGATCGAAACATACTTTTATGACACATCGGACTTCGTCATCTTCCTCCATGTGTTCTTCCTCTTCTTCTTCTTCCTCTTCTTCCTCATCATCGTTGTCTTGAATGGGGTTCTGAATGGTCAAATTTGCAGAATCATCTTCAATAACTATTGGATTCGTAGGATTATCCAATAGATATTTTTGCAAATTGCGAAGAATTCTACTTTGTTTCCCTTGTTCTTTGGACATACGAAGTTGTACAACTTGTATTTCAGCCAATATCTCCAAAATATTCTTCATTTCTCCTGCCAATTTAATAACTTTGGCCATAGTAGTGTTCTGAAAGGGGCCTTAGGTAGAAGAAGGGAAGGAAAACGATGAATTCTCTTCTCTAGAACGTTTAAGATTAGAGGAAGCCATGGTTTATTTGTTTCAAAAGTTTAAAAGAGAGATAATACAGAAAAATGAAGAAGAAAGTCAAAATTTGGTTATTATATAACCACCGATTTGAATTTTAGGGGAAAAATTAAAAAATAGAAATTACCGTTATATGTCAATATAGGGGGATAGGATATGTCGACATATATGTTATAATTTTGATTATTTTGTTTTCTTTATATTTTGTAATTTTTACTTCGTTATTTTTATATTTCCGAGAAAACAAATTCCTAATTCTCTTCATAACTTAGTAAAAGATGTTTGATTCAATGGTTTTGTTGATATATCAACTATTTGATTTTCAGTGTTTATAAATTCAAGTGATATTATTTCTTTGTTTACATTATCTCTTAGAAAATGGTGTCTTATATCAATATGTTTAGTTCTAGCACGATGAGTTGGATTTTTAGATAGATTGATCACACGTGTATTATCATAGTATATTGGTGAATTAGTAAAATTTAAACCAAAATCTTTTAATATTTGTTGCATATAATAACATGTGAACATGCTGATGTTGCCAAAATATATTATGCTTCTGTCGTAGATAGAGATACAGAGTTTTGCTTCTTATTAAACCAGGAAACCAGATAATGTCCCCAAAAGTAACAAGTTCCGCTCGTACTTTTTCGGTCTAATTTACAACCAGCATAGTCAGCATCACCATATGAAATTAATTCAAAGGAATCTTCTTTTGGGTAAAAGAGTCCATAACTGTGTTGTTGACATATCTCAAAAAAAATACGGATTTTAATTGAGTTTCTTTAGGTCGAGATTGATATCTTGCATTGAGACAAACACTATGCATTATATCAGGTTACTAGCAGTTATATAGAGTAGTGATCCAATCATTCCTCTATATTATTTTTTGATCTACATCTTTTGAATTTTCTTCTTTATTTAATTTTTCATTAGTTACCATGGGAGTTGGTTTACCATTGGTATTTGACATACCAAATTTCTTAACTAAATCTTTAGTATATTTTCTTGACTAATAAAAATTCCATTACTTAGTTGTTTTATTTGTAATCCTAGAAAATAATTTAGTTCTCCCATATGAATCATTTCAAATTCCTTAGTCATTATTACTGAGAATTCCTTATTTAGTTTATCGTTGGTAGATCCAAAAATGATATCATCTACATATACTTGTATTAATTGAATGTCATTTTTATCCCTTTTAATGAAAAGTGTACTATCTACTTTACTTATTTCCACATTTGATTGTAATAGATAGGATTTAAGTCTGCCATACCAAGCACTTAGAGCCTGTTTTAGACCATACAATGCCTTCTTTAATTTGTAAACATGATTAGGTAGTTTTTCATCCTAAAAAAGTAGGGGTTGTTCTACATATACATCTTCTTTAATGAAACCATTTAAAAATGCACTTTTAACATCCATTTGATATAACTTAACATTATTATTATTAGCAAAAGCAAGTAAAATTCATATAGCTTCTAATCTTGCTACGGGTGGAAAGGTTTCATCAAAATCCGTTCCTTCTTCTTGACAATAACCTTGTGCAACTAATCGAGCTTTATTTCTCACAACCTCTCCTGGTTCATTCATTTTGTTTCTATATACCCATTTACATCCTATTATGGATTTATCCTCAAGTCTTGAGACTAATTGCCACACATCATTTATAAATCAATTCAATTCCTCTTGCATAACAAAAATCCATGAATCATCGGTTAATGCTTCCTTTGGATTTTTAGGTTCAATAGTTGAAATAAAAGCAACATTACTCATTTTATATGTGTAGGACCGAAAAGGTCTAAGTGAAGAATTTCGAGAGGTTGAGAGGTAGAAATCATATCTTTTGATTTAAAAGAATATTTTCTAAGATTTCCTAATTGACATGTATCACATAAGTTATTAACTTTAAAATTCATTCTGAGAAGACCTCTAACTAAACCATTTTTAGCAATTTTAGATATTAGTTTGAAATTCAAATGACCAAATCTTTTATGCCAAATCCAAGGATCACTTGATTCAGCCAAAAGACACAAATTATCATTTGAGATATTCATACTTAATATATAGATGTTTTGTTTCCTAATACCTTCAAGGATGTTTTACTCATTATCTTCGATGTGACATTTATCTTTTACGAATTTAATTTTGAAACCCTTATCTGATAATTGACTAATACTTAACAGATTATGTCTTAAATTCCTAACTAACAAAACATTAGAACTAGTATGAGATTTAGAATTACCGACATTGCCGATGCCAATCACATATCCTTCAGAGTTTTCTCCAAAATTTACCGACGGATTTTTAGTCATGTGTCTTGAGCATCCACTATCCAATATCCATATCTCCTTTTTGATCTGTAGAGTTTGATCATCAGGTGTTTGTTCATCAAAAGCTATGTAACACGTCAGTTCCTAAAATTTATACCTTTTCAAAAGATCACATGATTTTTTATAATGAATAGATGCAAATTAATGAAACAACATTATGATGATTTTGCAAATTATCTTTCCGAAATAGTGTTAAAAATATTATCAAAAATTTCCATTGAAACTTTTTCAAAAATTAAATTATGAATACTTTGAAAACCAATGCTTTGATACCAAATGCGAGTCAATGGAATAGGGATCTTAAGGCTAAATTAACACTAGAGTGGGGTGAATAGTGTTTAATGGATTATATAAATATTATTCAAATTCTTTAAGATTCTACTTGGAATAATGTAATTAACAATCACAGAATCAAAGTGTAGATAAAAGTAAATGCAGTAAAGGTAAAAAGGAAAGAACACACCAGAATTTTATACTAGTTCGGAGTTACCCTACATCTAGTCCCGCACAATTCCTTGTACAGATTTCTTTTCAACTAGTAAATGCAAATACAATCTCGATTTCAAGGCTACGAGACACACCCTCCAGAATCTCGACCTCTGGGTTGAGTCACTTGATTTCCGGGCTACAAACACACCCACTAGATTATGGGCTACTAAGCACACCCAATTGATTTTACGGACTACGATCACACCCACATGTATAATAGTATGATTTGATAGAGTTTACAGACTCGGATCTTTGATCTTGACTACAATTGATGTATAACTCTTAAATAGCACTTTGATCTTGGTTTGAGTGAGAGAGATGAGAGAAATTAGGGAGTAGATGAAGGAGAATCAAACTGATGATGATTGAATTTGATTCGTGTTGAATTTCGACAGGGTTTGAGTATATTTTAATTTAGAAAATGAGAGTGGAAGGAGGAGAGATGAATAAGAAAATTATGATTAAAAATTCATTTGGAAGTCTGGTATTTATAGGGCAACAACGGTAATATCCATTCTTGAAGAGATATAATGAAAAGACACATATTTGAAATTTAAATTTTGAAAAAATCAGCCACTATGTCGACATACATACATAGAGTATGTCGACATACTCTATATAAAATTTAAAAATACATTTAAACATTATTTTTAAAACTCATAGTTTTGTAAAATAGTTTGATACTTTGCAAAATCATTTAAGCATAGTTTATACATATTCTAATCATAATAAAACTTTATATAATAATTTTGAAAATTTTAATATAATGTAAATAATGTATATAATCAATATAATTATAACTTATTAAATTATAAACAAAAATTCAATATATATATATATAAACTTAAAAACACTAAAATAATATCTTTACAAGTATAAGAGATTGAAAACCATTTTGAGAAATAATTTGGAAAAATTATTTTAAAATTAGGATATTTGAAAAATAATTTAAAACAAAATTAGAGGAGGAGAGAGAGATCAGGAAAGTGCTATCAAGGTTTTAACATAAATTCTATGACTCTATAACTTATCTGGAATATCTTGAAATCTTGAACTCTTCAATACTCATGAGTCTTCATTCTTCAACTCTTGAAACTCTATATCAGCATCTTGAATCTACTCTTGATATTGTACAGTCTTTTTAATCAACACGTGTCTAATATCCTGCACTATATACTATATATAACTTGATAAAACATTAGTATCTATATTTTATATAATGTCATATAGTTGTTATCATCAAAACCAATACCTAAGGTACTAATATATAAATGAATAGTGAATGATTAGTATACATATGTATATCTTTTTTTAAAGGTATTTTAATACCAGTATTTGCAAAGCGGTTTTTATTAATTAAAGAGGCTTAGTGGTTGCTCATGTGCTTAATCATGCTTGGTTAAATCTCTAATTGGATTGTTTGCTTATTTGATACTTAAATAACTGACTATCAAATCTTGGCCAATTTTGAAACTATCGATTATTGGTTTGGAGAAACTAGGATCGGATAAGCATAAGTTATACGAAAACCACTTTGAACCAGCATAAGCGTTCGAATTGAAGACATCTCAAAGATGATAGAAATCAAAGATGGAGTCTTTGAAGTGCAAGATCGACTTGCCACTATCCTGAGGGTGATTCCAAAAAGGATGTAGTAGAAGTAGTGCCTTTGGTTTGTTTATATCTTAAACAACTTGTATGGATAAATGTTGGCATTGCATTGTCGCTTGGAGGGCAGTGTTAGCATTACAAGTAGGATTTTCTAAAAAGGTAAACATAGACTTAAGCCTCACACCCGGTATAACCAAAACAGGGGATATGCTTTAGGGCTATGTGGTTCGCTGTTATTATGGTATGGTCATCACCCCCATCTAGATCGATATTTATGGATTTATGTATGCTAAGGGCCCAGTATGGTTGTATGCAGCAATCAAGGTAATGACATATTCGGTACTATTTAGGAAGGAGTAAGCCAGTCCTGATTTGCAAGGAGTCGGCTAAGGCTATCAGTACATTTTTCTAAAGGTGTACTATGGCAGGCAGTACCCTATTAGCCTTATCATTGATGGAATCCATTTTCCAATACGTGCCTTGTGGACTTAGTTTGTATACTAAATATGTTGTTAAATGTAATTAATGTAACCATCCTGACTATGTTAAATATTTATTTTAAACCTAGACATTATTATAATATCACTGGATTTTCTAATAAAATGGTTTGGTTATCATAAGGTAAAAACATGTTCGTTTTTATATGTGGCGTGGTATTATGATATACCTTTATTTTTGAAAGGTTTTATAACATAAATAATCCATATCATTTGAATTTTCTCACACTAGTTTATCAAACTGATCCGGGCATTATTTCTTATAATGCTCGGGTCGGTCCGAGTATATTTCCAGATTTAGCTGGATGCCTCCAAGACCTATTCATGTATTTCATTTCCTTTGCATTTATTTTATTGTATTGTATTTTCAGGGTTGGTAAGGACATGCTATGTAACTGTCTAGGCTGATGATATGTTAGTTTACTCTGATTGATGTATGTATATTACATTTTTCTTTTGTAAAGATCATTTGTATATTATATATTACTAGTCATGATGTGAGATTATGTTCTGTCTTTTCTTCTCTTTCACCCCAACAATCTGTCTTTTCGACACTTAGATGCTCGGAATGTGAATACCGTGGATGTATTAGCATCTGCTTTTGAAGGTCGAGAAGGCGGGTCATTACAGCTTCCATTTCCTATTTGGAACTTTCCCACAAACGGCCCTCCTGTTTATAGTAAAGACGTAACCTAACATTGAATTACTGTAGGATCGAATTAACCCTAGAGGGGGTGAATAGGGTTTATAATAAAATCATAGAATTAAAAAATTGCAGCATAAATAATAACAGAATAAATGCGGAAATAAGAGCGACGCACAATTTTACCCAGCTTCAGAAAAACCTGCTTACTACAGCCCTCAAGGTTTCTACTAGAATTAAATAATCAACCGCTTACAGACCCTGGAAACTCATGACCATCGCTAACATGATTGTTCTAACCCTACGCTCAAAACCCTACTTCAACTCAGATCCAAAGTTGTGAATTCTTGAACTACGCCCCGTAGTTCATACCTAGTTAAAAACTATAGTTTAATAAAAAGGTAAATTACAATAAAAATAAAATGAAACCCTAAATACAAATAAATTATGCCCAAACAAAAGTAAATAGTGCGACCCAATCTATTAAATAATAGTAAAGCAGAAGAATTTGAAGCTCTCCCGTTAATTCTAGGAATTATCTATATTCTCCTTAATTCTCTCAAATTAGATATTTTGTTTTCAAAATCCTATATTTTACCACTTTATATAATTATTCTACTAAACTTTTCACACTATTTTACATTCAAATATCTACTTTTAAAAGAATCTACAACTATTTATAAATCTTTCACGGTTCTCTCCCGAAATTTTACATTATAATCCACACATTTAAATTAATTACATAATCGAAAATTTAAACAAATATATCAAATTAGTCGATTAACATATCATAATAAATTTATCATATATTGCATAATAAAATACACTTTTAGCAATAATTAAAATGTAAATATTATTTTTTAAAATATTACCGTGTGCAACGCACGGGTTACACACTAGTAAAAAAAATAGAAAGGTGTATAATTTTAGCCCGTATCCCTTTGATCATTCAAGCCACTTCCTCTTTTGTCTTCGTCTTTGAATTAGGGTTTCTCGATTTGGACGCTATTGCTGCAATTGAGGTTCGAATCACATTGCTCCTTCTTTATTGATCGTGTTCCTCTATTTGTGACGATTGATTATTGCGATTGCTTCAACTGATTTGAAGCCGTGGATTCCTTTAGTCGATCAATTGAAGAAATATGTTTACCTTGATTGCCTTGTCAATCGATCTCCTTGCTTTGATTGCTCTGGCTTCGTCATCAAGTTGGTTGATACTGATTTGGTATGCATATTAATTTTTCTCTTTTCAATTTTTGTTCAAACTCGACTTGCTGAAATTGCCAGTGATGATTGGGGTTTTATAGGGTTTGATTCCTTATATTGCGAATATATTTTTGACTTTGAAAATTTCTATCTTTGATTTTGATTTTGATTTTGATTTTGAATTCGGAGGTTGAGTTCTGATTGCATGGTTATGTTATTAATGACTTATTCATTGTTGATATATATTCGAATTCTCGGATATATATATTCGAATATATTTTGACCCTTGTTATATTTCTGATTCGACCTTGACTTGTTCAATTCAAGCTTCGACTGAATTTTTGTTTCTTGCTACCTCTGGCCGTTGGTTCTCTGATGTCTGTTCTCTGATGAACCGAGATGCACTAATTTCCATGTATATACATACATACATATGTATGTATGTATATGTGAAACTTTCTGGGTTGTTTGCTACCATGAAGGACGGTCTTTGAAACTATAAGGTTGTGGTTTGAAATCGTACTTTGTTTTTTGTATGTGTTCAGTGCACATCATCATCGTGTGTTTTGTGTGTGTGTGTGTATGCCTATGAGCCCCTTACTGCCATTCTTCTGCTTGTACTTGCTAGTTTCTGGTTTATGCAGTATCCTTTCCTAAACTTGAATTTGTGTACGTGTGGTTACTTTGCTGACCTGATGCACATTGCCTGATTTTTGTTTTCACATGTATAAATGCACATCCTCTTGATCAGTTATGGTTTGTGACATTGTTTGGTATGTACTTGTCTTGTTGACGCTTTTGTTCTTTGACTTTGTGTAGTTTCTATTTCACTGTGTATTTGTCCTATCTGGCCTGTGTGAACTGCCTTTTGCTTTGACCTATGTGTGTGTATGCTAAACTACTATGTACTTGATCTTGCAAGTGTGTTGCTTTACTTATGCACTTGCTATACCTATTTTTGTATGTTGTCCATTCTTGTTGATCTTGTTCTTGATTGTTGCACTTGTGTTTATGCACTTCCATTCGAACTGTACTTGTTCATTTGCACTTATATATTTCTTGCTTTTTTGGTATACATGACTTGCCGCTTTACTCATTGCCTTGAGTTGAGCTTGAAATTCATTGGGCTCAACCTCGTGCGTTTGCATTGTATTGAGCTATTTGGCTTAACCTCGCATTTTTCCCTGCACTTGAATCGATGCAAGTAGGTTTTGCACGTGCTCGGCCCTTTGACATGTAAAGTGTTACACTATGCATATCGTGTGTTGTTCTTGTACATTTATTTTTGATTCCTGTCTAAAATATGAAAACAAATTAACTAATAAACTGAGGAAATGTCAATATTCAATTATATTTTTATTTTTGTAGTTCAGTTGGTTTCTTTTTCATTTTACCATGTTGTTATTTGATAGGATAACCAGATGACCGGAGAGAAGACGACTAAAGCTAGCAAATCAAATCTGAGTGAGTGAGTGAATGAGTGAGTAAAATAATGTTATATGTGAGAGTGTGAAATAGTGTTGTATTTGAAAATGTAAAATATAGTGGAAGCTGCTGTAAATGTGTACTATTGAAATGGTAATAAAAAATTTGTTGAAATAGAATATTTGTTTAAATGAAGTTTTGAATAAAATATTTGTTTAAATGAAACTCTAATTTATTTCATTCTGTGATATTGCAATAGTACTATAACAAACACATTTAATATACATATATATATATATACACTTGTTTACCCGCCTTTTGGCAAGGCAGTACACAGGCTAATTAACCCAATAGACTTCAAGATTATCAAGGCTTATGAGTGCAGGATAACAACTGTGGAACCCGGAAGCAGAGCTCAAATGGATATATGAAGCCAGGATTAGACGAATTTGATAGATAGACAATGTAGGGCTCTAGAAATATGGAAGTTAGGTTGGAACCCAAAGGATAGACATAGCATAGGAGGGATCGGCATGGCTTTGTAGCATAGGAGGGATTGGCATACCTTCATGGCATATGAGGGATTGACATAGTTTCATGAAGTAGGAGGGATCGTCATAGCTTGTGCAGTAGCATGGATCGGCATAGCTTGATAATATCGGAGGGATCGACATGATTGGTTATATGAAGGATCGGCATAGTCGAGGCAATATGTGGATTGGCATGGTTGGTTATAGAGGTATAGGTATACTTCAATACCTTAGCAAGATGGAGGGACCGACATTTTAGATGGATTGGCATACTTTGACTCACATAAAAGGGGTCGGTATAGTTGGTTGCATTGGATTGGCGTACTTCATTGGATAGGGATCAATGCACATCAAAAACCAAGGGTATTCTTGCATTCAACATTCAATAACTCGAGCTTCTTTGGTCCAAATGATATGAGAATTGGAGAGCCATCATATATAAGCATGAAGAAGCCACCATAGGGATCGTTGCCCCAACCAATGAAGGGATCGGTATCGATCCCTCTTCATTGGGATTTGGGCCTAGTGACCCCTATGTTTGGCCCATATGGATAAGAAAGTCCTGTAGCCTAAGTTTCAAAGAGATTGGTGGTCGTCTTCCCCTATAAATACAGCAGGCGTGGCTTCAGAAAAGGGATATTCCCTGCTTCTCTTCATCTTCTACCTAGGATATACTCTGCCATTTTTATTCTTGAATTTCATGGATTTGTAACTGTAATCAGCAATATAAACTAATAAAAGGAAATCTTTGGGTGGACATAGGCCGGAGTTAGCCAAACCACTATAAACCTATGTCTCTATTTACCTGCTTTCTAATTATTTTAATATTGTTCTTCATTTATTTCTCTTCATATTTCTATGACTGGATTGGATATTGGTGCTTTCACATAACTGGTGTTAGTGGTCAATTTTGACGCCAACATTTTGGTGCTTTCACTGAGAAGGCTTGCACAAGCGGACTTGGAAGCCAGGAGCTCAGATTTTGAAGCTTGGATACTTGGAGATAGGAAGTAATGGCTAGGCAATCAACAAGGAGAGTGCTACCGGAAAGGAGTCTAGAGGGAGTCAGGAGGCTTCCTCAGGCGTTGGAGCTAATCAAGCATCCATCTACATCATCAAGGGTGAAATGGAAACAATGATGGATGCTATGTAGGAGAGGATGCTGAAAAGGCAGGAGGAGATGATGCATAACCTACTCCAGCAAATTGGATAGGCTGGAGCCATAGGAGCTACTGAAATGCAAAACCAAGGAGTTGAGGCGGCAGAAATCGCTGGAAATTAGAACCGGGAACATGGAAATGGAGATAATAGACAGAGGAGTGGAACAGAGCAACCGGGGGCAGTCCCCTGCCATCCTAGAGGGATCGGTACCCATCCCCAAAGGCCAAGGGGCATGCTCCGGGTTTGGTTGGTCGTGATGTTGGAGGACCCGCGATCGATCCTATGGAGCTTGGTGCGAACCGGAATTTGGATGCTCATCCGGAGGAGTAAGTTCCAGAATTCCCTCATAGACTCAGGGGGCCTGGGCATGATGATAGGAGACTACCACTGGAAGACAATGACAGGTTTTTGGAGATGATAAGGTGAGCTATGCATGGAGGATTAGTGAACAGGGATTTGGAGGATGTAAATAGAAGTCCATTCGCTCCAAATATCAGGCAAGCTAGGAATCCATCGAAGTTCAAACTACCAACGCTTGAGACATATGATGGAAAAATGGATCTCGCTGTTCATCTGACGAGATATATGAGATATGGAGAAGTATTGGGGGCATCAGAGGAAGTCATGGCATGGTGCTTCCCCTTGTACTTAACGGATATAGTTGCATTATGGCTCAGACAATTGGAAAGCGGCTCTATTAGCACATGGACGGAGTTGATCGAAATTTTTATGAGGCAGTTTAAGGTTCACATCTCGAGACCCAAAAATGTGATGAGTTTGGCAACACTAAAACAGAGGACCGGAGAGTCCCTAAGGAGTTTCCTAACATGGTTTAATGTTGCGGTGGCATCGGTAGATCGTCCAGATCCATCCATGGTTTTGGTGGCAGCTGTATCTGGAATTGCTGATGGCATGGAATTTAAGGATTCACTGGCGCGGGATCCACCTATGGATCTCGGGGAGTTTTAATATGAAGCGGAAAGGTTCTTGCGGTAGGAAGACACACGAGTAAACAAACCAAAGGTGAATGCTGTGCAAAGTGGAGGATCATCAAGAGATGTAAACAAGAATGATAAAGGCAAATGGAAAATGAATGATGGCATTAATGTGTCAAAGAGGCAATGGAGAGAACCAAAATTCTCTTCTTATACAGATTTGACCGAATCTCTAGAAAGGATTTATTTGGACACTCGAGGACGTCTTCAGTATCAAAGGCCGGCAAGGAGGGTACCCTCCGAACATGAGTGGGCATCAGGAAAGCAATGCCTATTCCATGAGATGGATGGGCACAATACAAATGACTACAGGCATTTGAAGGATATCATTAAGGAACACGTAAGAATTGGTGAGTTACAACTATACCCAAGGACTCGGGCTGCGACGGTTGTACAGAAGCTGCCTCTGTCCACCTCAAACGAAAATGGCATTGGATCAAGGCATCATCGTCAACTTGTCATCAATTCATTGGGATGACATGGAATAAATAATAAACTCTACAGTAATACGGCTAAGTCACTTACACATGTACGGGATCGAGGACGGTCCCTAGGCATGCTCTGAGACGATGATGAACCATAGTGATCGGATTTGCGAAATTTTGTTTTTTCTTATTGGCTTCGAACTTTGGTCTATTGGTTGTACGGAATTTTATTTTATGGACTTAGGGATGCTTAAGTCCGGGTTAATGTAATAAATAACACAGGTCACGGTTATGGCTCCGACCAGAGAGACGGGGCAATAACTACGAGTCACAAGTCCCTTCGTCGGAGAGCAACAGGATTTGTACATGGATTAAGTCCTCGACTGGGGATCGAGGATGGAGAAGGATACCCCATGGATTAAGTCCTCGATTGGGAACCGAGGCCGGAGAATGATACCCCACGGATTAAGCCATCGACCGAAGAGTCAAGGCTGGAGAATAAAACCCAACTGATCATCGTGTATGGATTGTGCTCGGCAAGGATCCGGAGAGATCAAGATTGCCGGGTATGGACTATGCCTGGCAAGAGGTAGGCCGCTTTGCCGGAGAGAAACAAGTTCGGCCTACTCAGGTCATCAAGTACGAATTGTGCTCGGCAAGGATCCTGTGAGATCAAGGATTTGGATTAGGCTAACGACCCGGAGAGGTCTATGAATTTCGATATGGACCCGAAGTGGTCTCGGATTTGGATAAAATGACCCGAAGAGGTCTATGGATTTGGAGATGGACCCGAAGCGGTTCTGGATTTGGATAAAACGATCCGGAGCGATTGCAGATTTGGATAAAATGATCTGGAGAGATCGTGGTTTTGTTTAATGAATTTGGAATGGATTCAGAATTGGATGTCAACTCATAACAGTCATGGATTTCACTAATGATCCGGAGAGATCAAGGAATTGGATTGGCAATGGATCAGATTCTGGATTAGATAATTTGGATTATGGACTTCGGATTTTGGATTTATGGCAATTCAAAACACGCCTTCCTATCGCAGGCATGTTTTGGAAGGCAAAGTGTTAACCCGCCTTTTGGCATTGAAGTACACAGATGGATTTAACCCAACAGACTTCACGATTATTAAGGCCGGTGAGTGCAGGACAATGGCTATGGAATCCGGAAGCAGAGCTCAAATGGATATATGAAGCTAGGATTGGACGAAGTTGATAGATAGACAATGCAGGGCTCTAGAAATATGGAAGTTAGGTTGGAACCCAAGGGATCGGCATAGCATAGGAGGGATTGGCATGGCTTTGCAGCATTAGAGGGATCAACATACCTTCATGGCATAGGAGGGATCGGCATAGTTTCATGAAGTAGGAGAAATCGGCATAGCATTGTGCAGTAGCATGGATCGTCATAGCTTGATAATATCAGAGGGATCGGCATGATGTGTTATACAAGGGATCAGCATGGTCGAGGCAATGTGTGGATCCACATGGTTGGTTCTAGAGGGATCGGTATACTTCAATAGCTTAGCAAGATGGAGGGATCAACATTTCAGATGGATCAGCATACTTCGACTCACAGAAAAGGGGTCGGCATGGTTGGTTGCATTGGATTGGCGTACCCCATTGGATAGGGATCGGTACACGTCAAAAACCAAGGGTATTCTTGCATTCAACATTCAATAACTCGAGTTCCTTGGTCCAAATGATATGAGAATTGAAGAGCCATCATATATAAGCATGAAGAAGTTACCATAGGGATCGTTTCCCTAGAATCAACCAATAGAGGGATCGGTACCGATCCCTCTTCATTGGGATTTGGGCCTAGCGACCCCTATGGTTGGCCCATATGGATAAGAAAGTCATGTAGCCCTTGTTTCAGAGAGATTGGTGGTCGTCTTCTCCTATAAATACAGCAGGCATGGCTTCAGAAAAGGGATATTCATTCTTGTTCTCTTCATTCTCTACCTAGGCTATACTCTACCATTTTTATTCTTGAATTTCACAGATTTGTAACTGTAATCAGCAGTATAAACTAATAAAAGAAAAATCTTTGGAGTGGACATAGGCTAGAGTTAGCTGAATCACTATAAACATGTGTCTCTACTTACCTTGTTTCTAATTATTTTAATTTTGTTCTTCATTTATTTCCCTTCATATTTCTGTGACTAGATTGGATATTGGTGCTTTCACATAACTGGGTGTTGGTGGTCAATTTTGACGCCAACAATATATATATATATATATATATTTTTAAGGAAATGGTTCTTTTATTAATGGCGTCTAAGAACCATAAAATAACAAGATTCGCCTCCTTAAAAAACCTTACCATTATGGTAAGGAAAAATAGCATGACATCCTTTATTGAAACAAACTCTGGTACAGTTGAACACAACGCTAGAAAAAGAAAAAATACAAAGCTCAATACAAAAGGGAAAAAATAAAATGAAACCGACCCAACATGGGTGAAGGAAACACCACCACTATGCCATAAAAATCAACCCAACCCGACCGATGACGACAAATGCACAACAAAGGCAAAACAAAACCCTTCTTCAAACGCAGCCGCATCCGATTATCCAGCATCTACTAGGTCAATTCCCCATTTCAAAAATTTATTCCTCTCTGTCGATATATTTCGATGGCGAAAACGTCGATGAAGGCAAACATCAATTTCAATCAATTTAGATCTTTGTGCCATCGAGCAGCTTTTTCCTTCGAATCGACACTGCACCCTTTCCAGCCAGATGTGTTGAGTTGTCGTAGCCGCCGCAACATAAGCCAGGTGTTGAACGCCTAATTTGGTTGCAAAGCCCCGCTGCAAAGTGGAGAGCTGTTGTCTCGGTGAAGTGTCGGTTGTAGGTTAGAGCTCTAATTTGGAAAGCAAAGACTTCCACAAATAAGTGCTAAATTCAAAGTCTGTAAATAAGTGTTGATGAGATTCATTGTATTTTTTACAAAGCTCACACTGTAGATCTACATTCATTCCCCACGTTGTCAGTCTATCCACAGTGGGCAGATGTTGAATATATGCCATATATGTTGTAAAAGAAAATTTTCTGGCAGTTTTATTATACCATATGAGTTTGTATGTATCATCTCTATCTGCATATAGTCGAATCTCGTTCCATACCGTAGAAAAAATAATTTTTTTGTGGTTGGCAATGGTCTAGTAGTCCATAGACAGTTCAGTAGATAAATTAACTTGCATAATTTATGATGCCACCTTCCCAGTCTCGGGCAATATTTGAGGTTGTAGTCATCTATCGTGTATTATGCAACTAACCTTGCTGTTAGCAGTATTACTGAGAAAAACCCTATTCCATCCAATTAAATCAACAAGGGATTTGTGGTTAATCCAAGGGTCATACCATAAATCTGTATGCTCCCCATTGACAATAAGTCGAGCCATGATATTTCTAGCCAAAGCACGTTGCCGTAGGATAGATTTCATCGTACCGGAGAAGTTGTTGTTAATGGGAATGACCCAAAAATTTGTCTTCGGCAAATATTTGTTCCTCATCCATCTAGACCATAGGCAATAACTTCCAAAGTAATTTGAGTCTGGCAGTTGTATTGAGATCAGTAAACTTTCGAAGCCATATACCACTTTCCATTTTGGCTTGCATAAGGTATCCCAAGATATCTTATGTAATTTGCCTTTCCAAAAAAATTCTGCACATAGATGATCAATTTTCTTTAAAACTAAGGCAGGCAAATGATAAATGAGTATCCAATACATAACAATAGGAGTTATTGTACTGTGAATCAGTTCTGCACGTCCTGCTATTGTTAGTAAGTTACTGTACCATCCTTCTAATTTACAACTGATCTTGTTTAATAGGGGAGAACAGTGAGCATCATGGATGTAGTCTGATGTCAATGGGACCCTAAGATATTTTACAGGTAAATCCTTCTCTGTGATGTTTAAAATATTTGAAATATCTTATTTCCACATAACACGTTTACTGAAAAATAACTGGGATTTAGTTTAATTAATTCATAAGCCAACAGTTTCTATATATATATGTATGTATGTATGTATGTATGTATATATATGTATGTATGTATGTATATATGTTCATTATCATCAAACAAAAATCATAAATTGTTATATTCTACAATCTTCCCCTTTTGGTGAGAACAAACATATATTAGGATTTTGTGTCTAGCAAATGTGTTTGATGTGTTGTGATCAAGCTACCCCTATTTGTATACTCTCCTTACAACTAGACTTCCCATAAATAGATGTATGTAATTTAAAAATGAAAAATTAATTTGTAGTTACTTAAACAATGATGTCAAGCATTTTCTAACCATGCATAACCATGAGGACTTTTAAATGTGGTTAGAAGCTACTTGAATATTTATTCCTCTCTTGTATACGTGTCTCATCCATGCATAACCGTAAGGACTTCTAAATGAGATCGAAGGATATATGTAGAGATTAAAGTAATTCACCCATGTATAACTGCGAGGACTTTTAAATGAAAGTGAATACCTTGGGATAGAATTATATATTATAAAAGAACCTTATTTTGAAATACCAACTTCTGCACACTATATTAAATTTTGGTATATGGATTGGAAGAAGAGTGATAGTGATAGAGATTATCATGCAATATGTACTAATTAAAAAATATTATAAAATATGTTTAATTTTTATGAAAATTTTAACACATACTTCTTCTAGCTATAAAGTGTAATTTAATCACTATCCATTACTTTCTCAAACACTATAAATATTTTGATAAGGTTCAAAAGGTTCAAGCATTCAACAACCATCTTTTCCAGAGTGAATCCCTTACCAAAATAAACAAGAGTGTTTCCATCAAAGTAAAAATTCTAAGTTATTTTAAAATAAATTCTAAATCCAGAAAAAGAAAATCTATTTACTACAAGGGGTTTTGTAAAAATTGTAACAACCCAGAATTTTGGTCCATGATATTGAATATTTAATTAATTTTAATATTGAATAATTTGGGTTTAATGTTAAATAACATGAATTAAATTATAGTGATTATTAAAAAATGTGAATTAGAAATTTTAATAACTGAGTAGTGATTTTAGATGACAGGATTCTGAACTAAAAATTAATTAAATGAGGTTTTAAAAGTTTATAGCTTGAATTCAATAGAAGAGATTATTTAAAATATTTATTAGATGACTTATGGTTTTATATTAACTTCTTCAATTGATAAATGATAACGGTGAATTCATTCTGTAAATTTATTTGCAGCAATATATAGTTCGAATAAATAATCAAGAAATTTAATTTCAATATAACAACTCGATTTTTATTGACGTATTTTTCATTTAATTTATTTGATTTTTCCATAATTTTTAATTTGGAAAACATTAAAAATTATTCGTTTGTTGATTTATCGACAAACGACGGTGTTTTTGTAATTTATAGAATTGAATAAGCAGTGTATATTATTATTGTTTTGGGGTCATGTCGCTATTCTGAGAGCCATCGTATTTTTATTTTATCATTCAGAATTTGTACGCGAACGAAAAACTGTGCAGTGATGCCAAAAATTTCAAAATTAATATAACCAACACTTAACATCAGCACACAACTTCTCTTTCCACCTTTCTCTTTCGTTTCATAACACAACTGAAAAAATAATAAAATAAAATGAAAATCTTTTTTTAAAATTCAAAAAACAACGAAAACAAAAATCATAAAAATATAAAGCTTGTGTTTTTGGGTTTAAATGGTGGAAATCTACTTGTAGGTGGGTTTGTTAAGGGTGTGATTGCAAAATTTGAGCATCGACGGTTTAATTGTGGGCGCATGGAATTAGGGTTCCATTTTCTCGACCAATGGTCGATGATTGAGGATGAAGGTTGTTTCTTTGAGTTCCTCATGTTGTATAACATCTCAATGCCAAGATTTGTGAAGCTCGATGGTGGCATAAGGGGACTGATGTTACATACGGCTGAGGAGATGCTGATGGATGCATTTTGGAGGAAGGGGTCAGGTGGTAAAAGGTGGTGTCAAGGAAGTAGTGTTCGCGGAGAGAGGAAGAATGGCGACGGTTGTTCATCGTTTAGTAGACGGTGGAAGGAGATACGGGAGGTGGAAGGATTCGGCTATAGGGGGGAGCAGTTCTGGAAGAATCTAGAATTGTATTTATAGAAGAATTATTTTTAATATGGTAATTAGTTTAATTAGATTTATAATTAAGGCATTTAATTATAAATTAAAAATCAAAAGCTTATAAATTTCATAACTCTCTCATACAAGGTCCAAATCGAACGCGGTCAATCGCGTTGGACTCGTATCGACGATAGCTACGCTTAGGAATTGGATTCATGGAATTTGGAGCTTGTACAAATTTCAGCTAAATTTGAATGTTGTTCGATTTTATTCGGAACTGAAACGCTTCGGCGATATTTGAAATTTTGGTGTGTATAACTCCCCTCTTTGGATAAATTATTTAATTATATAGTAGGTAAACTTCACTATTTGTGTTTGGTTGAAATTATTGGCCGATTTGTAAAATATTCGCTTTTGCAAGTGATCGTTATTTAAATTTAAATCCAAGAATATTATTGAGGAATATGGATTTTTCACCGTAGTGATTTAAAATTTCCAGTTATATATATACCTATTAATTCTATTCAGTTATAACCCTGTTATATAGAATTGCTAACTAATGAATCTTGATTGTTTAGTACTATTAGTTATGACATTGTGATATGCAACTTAACCCTTGTAGTGATAAAATCAATAACAACATTAGTTAAGTGCATTAGTAGCTATTGGCCTCAATTTAGTATTTAGGAATACTATTAATTGCCGTTTTGGCTTGAAATTGGTTTTTGATTCGGAGAATGATTTTAAATCTATCCTTTAGGTTTTTGGGAATATTTTTGTTTAAGCGGATTTTGAACTTCTCTATTTTACCTCAACATTTCTATTTGTATTTTCTAAACCATTTAGAAAGGTTTTAAAGTTGTTTAGCTATTGCTTAATAGTGTTTTAAAAATTGTTTATTTTTATTTGATTTTTTTGAAGTTATTTATCAAAATTTAAATATTGTAAAGAGTTATTTATTTAAATAAGTAATATTGTTTGAAGATAATTAATAATTAGTATTTATTAATAACGTTTTGGAATTAATAATTATTATTTATTAATAATGTTTTGGAAGTTAATTATTATTTATTATATTAATATTTAAAGATTAGTTATTGTAATGACCTACCATTTTGAACGATTCAAGTTGACAATAATCCACACATGTCAGACCCAAACCATTCAAAACGATGGATTGTCAATGGGGTTTAATAAGAAATAAACAAGAAAAGAGAACAGAACAGAACAAAGAATCTCACATAGCAGAAGGAATAAAATATAATACATAATTAAGCAGTTCATGAAGCTGCTAATTAAATTCTTTACATTTGATTTATCAATTATCAGAGTCAACCATATACAAACCAAATAACCATGCAGCGGAAATAATACATAATAATAATATGGTTTTCAAATACCATCTTCAACTTCAATATCAATGCCTCCAAATGAACACTAAAAAACACAGGCTGACCCGAGCATAGTAAAAAATAATACACTCGAGTCAGGACTATAAATTCTTTGTCAGTTAAATCAAAATCATATGAAATATGCCGGTCTGTCTAATTTTAATTTTTATAGAAAATTCTATAGAGAATCTCAAAAAAAATATCAAAAATCTTTTACTACACTTCAGGAATTTACAGGAAAATTTACAGAAATTTCCAAAACATTTTATTATTTTTAATATTTTAAATACGTAAAATTTCATACTAATACAATTTTAAAAACTCACAAATTCATGGAAATGTTCAAAATAAAAGTACAGAGTCCTTATAATAGATTTCTAAAATTTCCAAGAAAGTTTCGTATTTTTCCAAATCAAATGGATAATTTTCCCAAATTTTAAAACATCCAATTCCTAAGATTAAAATTTAAAAATTACCAGATGATAGAAATAAATATTGTTCCCTTTACAAAATATTTTTAAAACAATATGAAGGATCTACAAAAAAAAATCATGTCAAAATAATGATTTGAAAAATTCAACAATTTTTAATAATCCTATTTTTCAAAGAATAAAATATAGAAAATAATAGATGATAGAATTTGATATGGGTTTCTTACAAAATATTTTTATTTTGCTAGGATGGAGTTACAAAATACATACATGCATTTCTTTTAACATACCAAAAATTTGAAAACAAATACATACATGCATGAAAAAAAAATCAAATAAGGACAATACTACGGTTTATTTGTAAAAATCACAATTTGATCAAAACAGCAAAATTATCTATTCTAACTTTTTCTACATATCAGCATGAGGTATCTAAGGTTTTTATACTACGTTTAAATGTTCTAATGATCCATATTATAGTCAATACAGCTTCAATGATTCTAACAATGTGATAACAGACTTATATCAAACAATGGTCAACATATAAAAGAAAATCACACGGTCACCAATTACGGTCAACTAATGGGTATACATATGCATTCAAATTTTAAATTAATTTAACCATTCATATATCACAAAAATTATAAACTATTGCATATCAGGGTGTTCAATTAGCAAGTCATATTCAATTTAATATCAATTTAAATTCACAAACAACTAACCAAATAATTTTATATCATCATGATATTAATTTAACATGCAATAGAATAATATAGTGCTTTGTGAGTGGGTTGAAACACTCACCTCAACGATGCTAACCCGATACGATCCACGAATGGCCTACGACACGTGACAAAAATCAACTCAACGTTGTAACTTCAACTCGTACACATCATATCTCCAACTCGGACAGCAGCTTCTCCTCTTGTCTTTTTTTTTTTAAACTCTCTTTTTTTATACTGTATATATATAACTATATATATACACTCACAGCTAAGCACAGGAGAGAAGGGGAAAGCAACTGGTTGGCTAAGGATGGTGTGGTGACTCTCGGTGGTGCGGCGTGAGGCTGACGGTGGTAGGGAGGCGCAGTGATGAAGGCAAGGCTCGGTCGTGCAAGCTTTTAGGCTTTTTTTATATAAATGAATATGGCGGCGACTATGGAGGGGATGATGTGGCCGTAGGCTGGGCGTGTCAGGGGTGGCGCGGCGGCAACTAGAGGTGAGGGCAGTCTGGCAGTGAAGGGTGCGGAGCTCGGTGGAGGTGTGGCTGTTTCAAATGTCGTAGGTGGTTTGAAATGCACTGGGTTTTCTAACTCACGTATGAACATATACAAAAAAAAAGGTGGAAGAGTAGTGGCCACATAACAAGGAAAGAGTAGTGGCCATGTGTCAAGGAGTTAGAATACTTCTTTTGCTCTATTAACTCGTTCAAGCCTATGCCAGTTCCAAATTTTACTACCGATTCAATATTATTATTATTTTTGAACGTGTATAAATTTTCAACGTGACTCACTAGTAACGCAATTTATAAATTTTCCTATAAACGGCTGTACATTATATAATTCCGGTAGCAAACGAACTCTATAAATAAAATAATAACCACCGTTTACACGTACTAAAACAACGCTTAGAACAAAACGAGAGCCAAATACGTGAAATGAAACATCGTTGTGCTCAGCGTGTCGATATGAATGCGTTAGCGTACAGAAAACTTGTTATTTAATGCTCGAGTGAAAATTCGTTAATTACGTAATATCGGTTGTCGCTACCGTAAATCGATCGTATAAATCGATTTAATCGGGCTAGCGAAATTGGAATTCATAGAAACAAGCATCGACGCTTTTATTATAAAATTTTCCAAAATATTTCCATGTCAACTATTTAAATTTATGAAACCAAAATTAAAATTTTAACTGTTTTATCAATGACTTATTTTACGTTAAATTTCTTACCGCTAAAAATTTTCGTTTTATATTTTTATTTCAGATCTTATTCATTCAACCAATCGTACGCAACATCAATTTTAAATTAAGATTTACTCAACTTAAATCAAGGTCAGATTAATCGAATTTATTTTCAAAAGAATAGTGAATTTCGAAATCGTTACAGTTATTATTGTTTTATTGATAATTGTTGAAATTATTAACTATTATATTTATAATGTTTTGAAGCTAATAATTATTATTTATTAGTAATGTATTACAGTTAAAAATTATTATTATTATATAATGATGTTTTGAAGTAAATAATAATATTTATTTATTTATGATGTATAAAATTAATTAATTGTATTTATAAATAATAAATTGATTTACAAATGAATTTCATTTAATAAAGAGTTTATAAATGAAAATGGAGTTTTGGATTTATAAAAGATTTTTATAAAGGCATTATAAAGGATTTTTTAAAGGGATTTTGGAAAGATTTTTATAAAGTACTTTTTGTAAAGAATTTATATAAAGGATCTTTATCAAAGACTTTTATAAAAGAATAAAGTTTTATAAATGGGTTTATAGATTTACAAAAGAGGTTTTATGGATTTATAAAAGAGTTTTATCAATGGTTTTAGAAATTTATAAAAAGTGTTTTATAAATTGTTTTGGAGATTTATAAAAGAGTTTTATAAATGATTTTAGAGTTGCATAAATACATTTTCTACGTAGTGAAAGTGTAGTGTTTTTTGTGAATATACTTATACGTTAAGATAAGTACATGAATATCTTTCTAAGTATAAAATGGAGTACGAAGGGTTTGTGAATATATATTTGTAAAAGTATTTTAATACAAGTATTTACAAAGCAATTTTTATTCATGAAAGGATTTATTAAAGAGGTTAGTGGCTGCTTATATGCTCAACCAATATTGGTTTCCCAATGAAAATAAATCCATGATTTGATTGATGCTTATTTGTTTATTTGATAGTTAAATAACTGACTATCAAACTTGGCCAGTATAAAACTATCATTGTCGGTTCGGAGAGACCGGGATTAGATATATTATCCGAAAACCACTTTTAACCAACATAAGCGTTCGGATGGATGACATCTTGAAGACGATTGAAGACAGAGTTCTTAAAGTGCAAAGGCTACTTGTTACTAATCCTGAGGGTGATTCCAAAATGGATGTAGTAGAGGCAGTGCCTTCGGTTTCATTCAGACCCAAAATGGACTTGTATGGATGAATGCTGCCATTGCATTTCTGCCTGAAGCCTCAAGCCTCACAACCTGGAAATGGCTAAAACAAGGAATGCTTTAAGGCTATGTGGGTCGCACCTATTAGTGTATTGTGGGTATTGTCATTACCGTTTCTAGATATATAAATTTATGGATTTGGTTGTGCACGAGAGCTCTCAATAAAGGTTACAAAAGCAACCGGGGTGATGAAATATTTGAAACTATCCAATAGGGGGTAGTATCGGTCCTGGTTCACAAAGGGCTCATTTGAGGCCCTCGGTACATTATCTAGAGATATACTATACGGAAGGTAGTCCCTTAGCTTGTCATTGTATGGAAATCAATTCTCCAATAAGTGTCTTTGGACTTGATTGTATACCTATTATGCTGGAATTGAATTAATGTAACAATTTCATCTATGATTCACTATTTATTTTGAACCCTAGACATTATTATAATATCAGAATATTTCCTATGAAATGTTTTGGTTATCGTAAGGTAAAAACCCATCTGTGTTTAAGTGCGGCATGGTCTTAGGAGATACCTTTATTCTGAAGGTTTTTTATAACATTAAAATCCAATTGAGGTGTGTTTCTCACGCTGGTTTACCAGACTGATCCGGGCGTTATTTTTCTTATAATGCTCGAGTCAGACCGAGCATATGTTTATATCTAGTTTGGATGCCTTGGAGCTTCAGGAGACGAGCTAGATGTCTAAAACGTATCTCTCGTATATTCTTTATTTCCACTGCATGTGTTGTTTTATTTGTCAGTATTTGTGAGGACAGGTTGTTATAACTGCACAGGCTGATGATTAGTGATTAAGTGTACTCTAATTGATATATGTATAATAATGTTCAAATTTTCTTTTGTAAAGATCTGTTGTATATTATAAGTTACTCGTCACGATTTGTGATTATGTTCTGTCTTTTCTTTCTTTTTCCCCAAGAATCCGTCTTTCCGGTATTTGGAAGCTCGGCATGAGAATACCGTGGATGTATTAGTGTCGACTTTCAAAGGTCGAAAAGGTCTGGTCGTTACAACGTGGTATTAGAGCTTAGGTTGAGTGAACATCTAGGCTTTGGTGGGGTTAACTCATTTGAGTTAGGGTAAGTGAGACCCTAGGATGATTTTGAGAGTGTCTATATATATATGAGCACGTATCGTTTAGTGCTATAAAAATATCATATGTTGTGTTAATTTATCGGTTGAGTAGCTTATGAATCCTAGTTGATACAGAAGAAACAACTTTATCAATAGGGTTTCTAAACACTTGAACAAGACAAATGGACACGTGATTGTTTTGAAATTAGGTAAATCAAATAATTTTACCGAAATTATATTTTATATATAAAAGGAATAATTTTCAAAAATTTATATAATTATATATGGTGTGCCTGGTTGTTAAACAATGATAATATTTTATTATTATCATTTATTGTTGATTAGTTGTGCTCAGATAGTTTATGGGCATTTTGTTTAGCTAAATTGAATACAAACACCTTGTGAATTCAGTTTCACAGTTTGACTATAAGGCATTTAATGAATTAGTTGAGTTAGAAGTTAAAATTAATTTTAATTAAGATGTTTATTATAATCTTAACAAGTAAAATTTGTGAAATGGTTTTATATAAGTAAGTGAAAAATTATATAAATATGATTTCTAAATGTAGTTTATAAATAAAAAGGATTTAATTTGAAAAATAAAAACTTAAATCCCGGTGTTCTGGAAATTGTTTCTTTTAAAAGGGTTTTGGAAGAAATAATAATAGTATTATTTGGAAGTATTTGGAATAGAAATATTTTTTTAAAGATTTTGAAGAGATAGAAAGCACTGAACTCACTTCGATCGTTGGAAAATAGTTTCGATGATGACTGCAGCATCATCAGAGTTCATTTTTGAGTTTCTAAAGTGAGGAATTGAGTTGTTTTTTGTAAAACAAATTTGCTTAAAATTCCCAAAGAATGATTTTATATACAAAAAGGAGTTATGTGTATAATTATTATTTCAAAATGATTTAAAATGAAAACTAGGGTTTGAATTATGAAGTTCTCAATTAAGTCATGTAATGGCTGCATATACCCTATGCATTAGAATAATTTGGTTTGTGCATCTCGTCTTGAGGTGTTGTTTGGTAATTTCCATTTATGAGAATAAAATGAGATTTTCGATGATTTTGGATAGCCGAAAACTCCCGAATGGATATTATAATTTAGGCTAAGTACCTTATGAAATTCCGAGTAGATAAGTTTTTATAACTTATAAATTTGAGAAACGGTAAGTTAGATTAAATTTTAAATTTGTCAAATATTCATGTTAAGAGAAGCAAATTTAAATTTGAGCTATGAAAATGAAATTTAACTTAAGTAAAGATAAATCAAATAGTTTATGAAATGGAATTTCCGACGATTTTGGACTGACGGGACTCCCAAATTTGATTTATAAATTTTAGTTAAGTGTTTGAAAAAAAAATAAAAAAAAAGTTTTTGTAGCTTATGAACTTGAGAAGATGGTAAATTAAAAAAAGTTTTAAAATCGTTGGACATTCTGGTTAAGTAAAATAAATTTGAAATTTGTATATATACTCTTAGAAGGTAGAAGAGTGTTATCTGAATATAAAATTGAGTTGTGAAATATTTGCATCCTTAAGTAATGTTTTATGGGATAGTAAAATGAATTGAGTTTGGATTGGAATGTTATTAAATAGAATTAAATATGAGCTTAAGTTTTAAAGGTAATTGATTTACATAAGTTGTGTTATAAGATGTTTGTGAACTTAAGTAATGGTTTTATGAAAAATTTCATAAATAAATTTAGTGTTAAAGGAAATATACTAAAAGTGGGAATGAATGCGAATAAAAAGAAATTGGTATAGTAATAAACCAATTGAATAAATATGTAAGTTGTAGATAGATCATTTAATTCGCATGAGAATTTTGATCCAGATTCGGCCATATGATTTTGAGATGATTTACATCGGTTCGAACAAGGATGTTTCACTCGATTCTTAATAGCGAACACTTGATATGAGTTTTTGATATGATCCTGAAGTTCTCTATCATAGTGTATGACTATGCAAGGAGAACGGCAGTTTCTAATTAAGGAACTGGATTAGAGTCCACACTAGAGAAGTCAAGTGAGCGATACTAGTTCGAAAGTGAAATTTGTGTGATCGACCCAGTGATTGCATTTGATATGGCGTACAGATGAAATATGTGCATCTTACGGACTTTATTATAATTATATGTTTAACATTTGGAAATGAAAAATTATATGGCTATGAATCATTTGTTTGGGTATTATTAGTAAGTAAGATGCAGGTTCATGGAAGTAAAGGCTAGTTGATGCTTTTGGTTTCATGAGTAGAGTTTGGTAGCTCCACTAATAGGTACATGTTTATATTTCTGTTTGGATGGATGATTTTATGCCCCAAATATAGGAGGCCACTTAGCTTTTGTTTTCTTTTGATGGTTTGGACCCGTAGTGGCGATTTATAGTTTTTCCGATCGAGCCGCGCAAAGGAGATGCTGCTGAAATTTTTCGTAATTTTAAAGAACTTAGAAATTTTAACAATAAATTTCAACTAATTGATTTTGGAAAGTTTAAGGGTTTGGAGGCATTTTTCCTACCTTTGGAATTTCGAGCACGAAATTACTTTAAGGGTAAGAGAATATAACCCAGAAATTTGGTCCATGGATTTTGAATATTTAATTAACTTTAATATTGAATAATTTGGGTTTAAAGTTAAATAACTTGAATTAAAGTATAAAGACTATTAAAATGTGTGAATTGGAAATTTTAATAATTGAGTAGTGATTTTAAATGATAGGGTTCTGAACTAAATTTTAGTTAAATGGGGTTTCAAAAGTTTATAGCTTGAATTCAATTGCAGAATTTATTAAAATGTTTATTTAGATGATTTAATGGTCTTATATTAACTTCTTCAATTGATAAATAATAATGGTGAATTCATTCTGTAATTTATTTGCAATAAGCAGTTCGAATAAATAATCAGGAAATTTAATGTCAATATAACGACTCAATTTTTATTGACGTATTTTTAATTTATTTTATTTAATTTTTACATAATATTTAATTTGGAAAAGATTGAAATTATTCGTTTGACGATTTATCGACAAAGGACGGTGTTTTTATGATTTTATAGAATTGAATAACTAGTGTATATTATTATTATTTTGGGATTGCGTCGCTGTTCAGAATGCGACCGTATTTTTGTTTTGTTGTTCGGAATCTATATGCGAACGAAAAACTATGAAGCGAACTGTAGAAAATTTCAAAAAAATATAACCAACAATTAACATCAGCACACAACTTCTCTTTCCACCTTTCACTCTCGTTTCATATCACAGATGGAAAAATAAAAACTAAAATAAAATCAAAATCCTTTTTTAAAATTCAAATAACAACTCAAACGAAAATCATAAAAATATAAAGCTTGTTTTTTTGGGTTTAAATGGTGGAAATCTACTTGTAAGCGGATTTGTGAAGAGCGGCTGCAAAATTTGAGCATCGACAGTTTAATCGTGGGAACATGGAATTAGAGTTCCATTTTTCTCGACCGATGATCGATGATTGAGGATGAGGGTTGTTTCTTTGAGTTTATCATGTTGTATAGCATCTCCATGCCAAGATTTGTGAAGCTCAATGGTGGCATAGAGTGACCGACGTTGCATACGACCGAGGAGATGCCGATGGACACATTTTAGAGGAAGGGGTCGAGTGGTAATTGGTGGTATCTAGGAAGTAGTGTTGGCGAAGAGAGGAAGAATGGCGCCGGTCATTCATTATTTAGTGGACAGCGGGAGAAGATACGAGCGGTGGAAGTGTTCGGCTATGGGGAGGAGCAGTTCTGGAAGAGGCGGGAATTGTCTTTGTGGAAGAAGGGTTTATTTTTAATATGGTAATTAGTTATAAATTAGAAATCAAAAGCTTATAAATTGCATAACTCTCTCATACAAGGTCCAAATCGAACACGGTCAGTTGCGCTGGACTCGTATCGACGATAGCTACGCTTAGGAATTGTATTCATGGAATTTGGAGCTTGCAGAAATTTCAGCTAAATTCGAATGCTGTTCGATTTTAGTTGGAACTAAAATGCTTCGGCGATATCTGGAATTTTGGTGAGTATAGCTTACCTCTTTGGATAAATCAGCTTGTTATATAGTAGATAAATTTCACTCTTTGTGTTTAGTTGAATTTATTAGCCGATTGGTTCAATATTCACTTTTACAAGCGATTGTTATTTAAATTTAAATACAGTAATATTATTGAGGAATTCAGATTTCTCACTATAGTGATTTAAAATTTCCAGTTATATATATACCTGTTAATTCTATTCAGTTATAACCTTGTTATATAGATTTGTTAATTGTTGAATCTTGATTGTTTAGCATTATTAGTTATGACATTGTGATATGTTCAAAACTTAACCCCTGTAGTGATAGAAATCAATAACAATATTGGTTAAGTACATTGGTAGTTATTGGCCTCAATTTAGTATTTGAGGAATACTATTAATTGACGTTTTGGCTTGAAATAGGTTCTTGATTCGGAGAATGATTTTAAATCCAATCTTTAGGTTTTTGGGAATATTTTTATTTAAGCAAATTTTGAACTTCTCTATTTTACCTCGACATTTCAATTTGTCTTTTCTAAACCCATTTAGAAAGGTTTTAAAGTTATTTAACTATAGTTTTATAGTGTTTTAAAAATTGTTTATTTATATTTGATTGCATTGAAGTTATTTATCAATATTTTTATATTGTAAAAAGTTATTTATTTAAATAAGTCATATTGTTTGAAGATAACTAATAATTAGTATTTATAGTGACATTTTGGAATTAATATTTACTATTTATTAATCATGTTTTAGAAGTAATTAGTATTTATTACATTAATGTTTGAAGATTAGTTATTATTGTTATATTAATAATGTTTGAAATTATTAACTATTATATTTAAAATGTTTTGAAGCTAATAATTATAATTTATTAGTAGTGTTTTGCTGTTAAAAATTATTATTATATAATAATGTTTTGAAGTTAATAATAATAAATTTATGATGTATAAAATTTATTTATTTATTTGTATTTATAAATAATAAATTGATTTATAAAGGAATTTCATTTAATAAAAGTTTATAAATGAAAATGGAGTTTTGGATTTATAAAAGATTTTTATAATGGCTTTATAAAGGATTTTATAAAGGGATTTTTGGAAAGATTTTTATAAAGTAATTTTTATAAAGAATTTTATAAAGGATCTTTATCAAAGACTTTTATAAAAAAAATTTATAAATGGATTTATATATTTATAGAAGAATTTTTATAAATAGTTTTATGGATTTATAAAAGAGCTTTATAAATGGTTTAAATTTATAAAAAGAGTTTTATAAATTGTTTTGGAGATTTATAAAAGAGTTTTACAAATGATTTTAGAGTTGTATAAATACATTTTCTAAGTAGTGAAAGTGTTGTATTTTTGCGAATATACCTATATGTTGAGATAAGTATATGGATATATTTCCAAGTATAAAAAGGAGTATGAAGGGTTTGTGAATATATCTTTGTAAAAGTATTTTGATACAAGTATTTACGAAATGATTTTAATTCATGAAAGGTTTTATTAAAGAGGTTAGTGACTACTTATATGCTTAACCAATGTTGGTTTCCCTACGAAAATAAATCCTTGATTTGATTGATTCTTATTTGTTTATTTGATAGTTAAATAACCGACTATCAAACTTGGTCGGTTTTAAACTATCGTTGTCGGTTCGGAGAGACCGGGATCAGATATATTATCCGGAAACCACTTCGAACCAACATAAGTGTTCGTATGGAAGACATCTTAAAGATGATTGAAGACAGATTTCTTGAGGTGCAAGGGCTACTTGCTACTAATCTTGAGGGTGATTCCAAAATGGATGTAGTAGAGGTTGTGCCTTCGGTTTCGTTCAGACCCAGAATGAACTTGTATAGATGAATACTGGGATTGCATTTCTGCTTGGAGGGCAGTGTTAGCATTCCAAGTGGAATTGCTATATAAAAGGTAACCGTAGCCTCAAGCCTCACAGCCCGGAAATGGCTAAAACAGGGAATGCTTCAAGGCTATATGGGTCACACCCATTAGGGCATTGTCATCATCTTTTTTAGATATATACATTTATGGATTTGGTTTTGCATAAGAGCTCTCGAAAAAGGTTGCAAAAGCAATTAGGGTGATGGCATATTCGAGACTATCCAGTAAGTGGCAGGGCTGGTCCTGGTCGGAAAGGGTTCATGTGAGGCCCTCGGTATATTATCTAGAGATGTATTGTACGGAAGGTAGCCCCTTACCTTGTCATTGTATGTAAATCAATTCTCCAATAAGTAACTTCGGACTTGATTGTATGTCTATTATGCTGGAATTTAATTAACGTAACAATTTCAGTTATGATTCAATATTTAGTTTAAACCCTAAACATTATTATGATATCAGAAGATTTCCTATGAAATGTTTTGGTTATCGTAAGATAAAAACCGGTCCATGTTTATGTGCGGCGTGGTCTTACGAGATAAGTTTATTTTAAAGGATTTTTATAATATTAAAATTCAAATGAGGTGTGTTCCTCATGCTAGTTTATCAGACTGATCCGGAGGTTATTTTTCTTATAATGTTCGGGTTAGACCGAACATATTTTCATATCTAGTTTTGATGTCTTGGAGCTTCAGGAGACGAGCTAGATGTCCAAGACGTATCTCTCGTATATTCTTTATTTCTACTGCATGTGTTGTTTTATTTGTCAGCATTTGTGAGGATATGTTGTTATAACTGCCAAGGCTGGTGATTAGTGATTAAGTGTACTCTGATTGATATATGTATAATAAAGTTCAAATTTTCTTTTGTAAAGATCTGTTGTATATTATAATTTACTCATCACGATGTAAGACTCTGTTCCATCTTTTCTTTCTTTTTCCCTAATAGTCCGTCTTTCCGGCATTTGGAAGCCCGGCACGTGAATACCGTAGATGTATTTGTGTCAACTTTAAGGGTCGAAAAGATCTAGTTATTACAAAAATGATGTTTGCTAATTTTAAAGTCATATGAAAATGCGCATATTTTTTCAAATGAAGTGATGTCTAATACCACTTGTACTCCAGTTGCCCAAAAATGATATTACTAACTAAGCAAACCATGTTCTCCTCAACATCACTTGAATTGATTTTCAAAAAAATTCAACAAGGACATTTATATTTAAAAAAAGCAAAAACATTATATCAAGCAAAAATACATACTTCTCTCTAACTATCAATTTGTTAGTCATGAAAAAAGACAGTGAAAGTTAATCATTCTACAAAAACAATAGAAAATTCATGTTTTGAAAATTCAATCCATTTGAAACCACTATTTGAAAGCATTAAGTCCGTAACTTAATTTGGCACAAAACATGAAAGCTTTAGATATTTAAAATTTATACTCAAAAAAATTGGTTTCAATTCAAAATGATAAATTGCACAAAAGTTATATTTGATATGCTACAACTTGTTTGTATAAATCAGAGAAACTTTTCAAGTGATGTACTGAAATGATTGTTGTTTTTCAAGATTTTACAAAATAAATCAGAAAAAATCAAAACAGTAAAGTTATAGTGCTATCGGTTAACTTTGCAGAACTTTAAGAATATCAAAAATTGGAGTAAATATGTTCAAGCTATGATCGAAGTACTACAGTTATGTTAAGAAGTTTTGAAATAGTTTTCGAACAATATTCCGAATTACAATTTTTCAATGGTTCAAGTTTAAATTTAATTTGGAAAAACACTCAAAATAAAATTTATAGAATTTTCTATATATTTTTCTGATCATCTTGAATTTTGCAAATTGGAGTTAAGGAGCTCAAGATATGGAAATTATACTACAGTAGTGTCAATAAAAAAAATTAACAAAAAGAAAATTGGGTTTAGAGATCATACCTTCACTTACTTTCGATTTTGTCTTCTTATAGATCTCCATCTCATATTTCTGGGCTAAAGAACATTATAATGTTTGCTCATCAACCATATAGAACAACTCCAAATATGTCTCTATCGAAGTTTTTCCTTAGCCCGCTTTTGTATCTAAATTTTGGAGGAGACGAGTGGGCCTAACGAAGGATGTAAGACCACTTTAATTTTCAAATGAAATCTTTGGTACCCAAATTTTTTTATATAACAAACCGTTAATTTAAGAAATCATATCCTTAGGAACCCAAAATAGTTTAAATTCAGAAAAATTTATTTTTATACCTTTTGGAATCCATATTTATTTAATAGTTTTGTGTTTGTTTTTATTTTGACAATTATTATTGCTATGTCCTATATTACCACACTTTACGCATTTGGACATCACACTTCTCCCCCTAGAAGTGTTATCAGTCATTTGTTTGTATATTGATACCTTTTTAAATTTAAGTCCTTTTCTGTTATTTGCGAAGAGTTGATTTCCTAATAGCATATTAAACGATTTTTCTCCAGTGAATTTTTTTCGAATAATCAACTAAAGTTCACTAACTTTGGATTTTAAAGGATTATTCTCCTTTAGTAGCTTAGAATATTGACAATAGCATTCTCTCTCTTTTCAAAATCATTTCTTTTTAGGATCAAATTTTCATTTTTAAGCTCTTTTATATTGGCCTCAGAATCAAGCATTTCAGTTTCAAAGAGTTGGCATTGTTCGAATTCAAGTTTTCAAAATCCTTGATTTTCTCGGTCTCTTTTTCTAATTCGTGATTTATTCGAAGAACTTCAGTCTTGCTATTTTTCAAAATCACGTTTTCATTTTCAAGGGTTTTGAAATTTTCTTTGATCTCGTTTAATTCTCTTTCAAAATTTACACACTTGGAATTTTTGGACATCTTAAAACTTTCCATGCAAAATGTCGTTTTTGCAAATCTACTCAGTTTCGTTTTTTGCCAAAATTAGAATTTCTTTTTCTAGCTTTTGAAAATTTTCATGAAAATGAGCAAACCCTTTTTCATAATTCAAACAATTTTTGCAATTAGAATTTTTAATTTTTTTAATATTTTTAATCTCATTTTCCAAATCATTATTTTTCTGACACAATTTAGATTTTTCACTATTCAACTTTTATTTTTCATCCAAAGGTCATCAATACTTTAGTTAATTTTTGACACAAGAGAACTATATCTTTGAATGAAAAATCACTTATCTCACCAGCTGTTGCATCTTCGTCACTGCCTTCTTTATTATCATTGTCCAAACTATCTTTTGTAAATCCTGTCAAGCACAATTCTTTAACTAAGTTAATTTTAGGGAGTTTCTCATTGTTATTGTCTTTTTTGCCATATATTTGCATCGAGAGTGTTCCGGATTTCCTATGCAGTCAAATAAGGAGAGATATGGTTAACCTACCTACTGCCTATTGCTGCAACCAAGGTTTCTACTATAATTAAACAATCGATCGCATACAGACCCTGTAAACTCATGACATTACTAACCTGATTGTTCTAACCCTACGCTCAAAACCTTGCTACAATTCAAATCCCGAGTTGCGAATTCTCGAACTACGCATTGGAGTTGTACTTAGTTAAAAACTAGAGTTTTATAAAAAGGTAAGTTACAATAAAAATAAATGAAACCCTAAATACAATTAAATTATGCCCAAACAAAAGTAAATAGTGCGACCTAATAAAAAATAGAAAGATGTATAATTTTAGCCGGTATCCCTTTAATCGTTCAGGCGGCTTCCTCTTTTATCTTCGTCTTTGAATTAAGGTTTCCCGATTTGGAACCTGTTGCTTGCAATTGAGGTTTGAATCACAATGCTTCTTCTCTGCTGATCGCATTCCTCTATTTGTGGCGATTGATTATTGCGATTACTTCAATTGATTTGAAGCCGCCGATTCCTCTAGTCAATCAATTGAAGAAATATGTTTGCCTTGATTGCCTTGTCAACTGATCTCATTGCTTTGATTGCTCTGGCTTTGTCATCGAGTTGGTTGATACTAATTTGGTACACATATTAATTTTTCTCTTTTCAATTTTTTTTCGAACTCGAGTTATTGAAATCGCCAGTGATGACTGGGTTTTTATAGGGTTTGATTCCCAATATTGCGAATATATTTTTCACTTTCGAAATTTCAATCTTTGATTTTGATTTGGCCGTTGATTTCTGATTGCATGGTTATGTGATTAATGACTTGTTCATTGTTGATATATATTCGAATTCTCTAATATATATTAGAATATATTTTGACCCTTGTTGAATTTCTGATTTCCACCGTGACTTGTTCAATTCATGCTTCAAATGAATTTTTGTTTCTTGCTATCTTTATGTGTTGGTTCTCTGATGCATGTTCTCTGATGAACTAAGATGCACTAATTTCCATGTATATACATACATACATATGTATGTATGTATGTATATGTGAAATGTTTTGGGTTGTTTGCAGCCATGAACGAATGTCTTTGAAACTACCTTTCAACGTGTATGCCTATGAGTCCCTTACCGCCTTTCTTCTGCTTGTACTTGTAGGTTTCTGGTTATGCAGTCCCCTTTCCTGAACTTGAATTTGTGCACATGTGGTTACTTTGCTGACCTGATGCACATTGCCTTATTTCTGTTTGCACTTGTATAAATGCACATCCTCTTGAATAGTTATGGTTTCTGACATTGTTTGGTCTGCATTTGTCTTGTTGAAACTTTTGTTCTTTGTCTTTGTGTAGTTGTTGTTTCATTGTGTACTTGTCCTATCTGGCCTGTGTTCACTAGTTTTTGCTATGACCCGTGTATGTGCATGTTGAACTACTGTGTACTTAGACTTGGAAGTGTGATGCCTTGCTTCTGCTCTTACTACACCCGTTTTTGTATGTTATGCATTCTTGTTGATCTTGTTCTTAACTGCTACACTTGTGTGTAAGCACTTCTATTCAAATTGTACTTGTTCGTATGCACTTATATATTTCTTGCTTTTGTTTTGGTGCACATGACTTGCTGCTTTACTCATCGCCTTGAGTTGAGCCTGAAATTCATTGGGCTCAACCTCGTTCATTTTCATTATGTTGAGCTGTTTGGCTTGACCTTGCATTTGTCCTTGTAATTGAATCAATGCAAATAGGTTTTGCACATATGCACGGCTCTATTACATGTACAATGATACATTGTCATGTCGTATGTTACTCATGTACATTTATTTTTGATTCCTGTCTAAAATATGAAAATGAACAATCCCATAAACTGAGGCAATACCAATATTTAATTAATTTTTATTTTTGTAGCTTAGTTTGTTTCCTTTCCATTTTACTGCGTTGTGATTTGACAAGCTAAGCAAATGACTGAAGAGAAGACAGCTGAAGCAAGAAGATAGCAAATCAAATATGAGTGAATGAGTGAGTAAAATAATGTTCTATGTGAGAGTGTGAAATAGTGTTGTATTTGAAAATTTAAAACACAGTGGAAGCTGCGTTGTAAATATGTACTATTGAAATTGTAATAAAATTTTTGTTGAAATAAAATATTTGTTCAAATGAAATTCTAAATAAAATATTTGTTTAAATAAAATTATGATTTGTTTCATTCTATGATATTGCAATAGCACTACAACAAACACATTTAAAAAATACATATATGTTTATTATCATCAAACAAAAATCATAAATATTATATTCTATACTTACTATCGTCGATATCACTCTGAAAGCTAGTTTCAGTATACTCATTCACAAGGAGGACTCCTTTTTCATATATAAAGAATAAGTCCATGGTATTTCTTTAATATTTAAGCATACATTTTACAATAGTCTAATGCATTTCTCTGGGATCAGACTGGTATCGGCTTATGCATTTTAATATGTATGCCACATTTGGTTTAGTACAAAGCATGGCGTACATTATGAAACCCTGTACATTATGGAAACTTCGCATCCATAAATTCAATGAAAATCGTCCTTAATGCTTCAACCCTTCACATCGATTCAGGAGAGGATTGTTACGAAGGAGCATTCAAAAACGACCATCGAGTGTTGTTACAACGAATTTCACGTCGGTTTAGGAGTGAATCGATACAGAGTTCAATATAAGATAAACTGACAACGACTCGTGAACGTACAAACGTCAACGAGAGTCAGATTACCATATATGTGTGTAGCCAACCAAGCAATCTGACTAATCTCTCTGAATAGTTTGGATCGGTCCCCAATTAATATACTGGACTCTCCTCCCACTACGCACCAATTAATATACTACAACCAGTTTTCTAAGAGTAAGAATCTTTTAGAAACCATGGCCCTTGGTTCTAACTCACTTTAGTCACTCTTTCCCTCCGGCTTACTTCTTCGGACTAATATTCAGTATTCCAGATTTACAGGAATTGGAAACTCATTTGATAACAATTACAACAACAAATGGCTAACCACTAGCATACAGCAATTAGTTTCAACAATACAGGGTACAGCAGCTGACAGTCAACAGTTTACATTATCAAGAAAATCAGTCGAAGATTACAGCTTTCATCGAAAAGACAATAACTAGTCAAAATGAAGACTGCAGCACTTCAAAGCACATCATGTTTCCACAAGACGTACTTTGGGGGGGAAATGTTATCCCGCCTTTTGGCAAGGCCGTGACACCAAGGAATTGACTAGTAAACCAATGACGATCCATCCCAGGGATCGGTTATACACAGGCTCACTATGAATATCGACGAATTTTGTCCGAGTGCGGATCGAGCTAAAATTGGTATGACATGACAAGCTAAGCTATGAGAGTCAACGTTCCAAATCTCAAGTCAATCCGAGTTCGTGTGCTCAAGTTATGAACGATAAAAAATTGGATGAAAACCAACCCCCGATCGAATCACTCAGTTCGAATCCATCAGAGAAGCCAACTTCGACTCGCTCACTTCGACTCGCTTCGCAACCATCAGAAGTGACTACTTTGACTCGCTCCGCTTCGCCTCCATCAGATGCCTTCTTCGACTCGCTCAGCTTGCATCCCTCAGAAAAGTATTCTTCGACTCGCTCCGCTCGAACCACTGTTCGACTCCATCAAGTTCGACTCCATTGGCAAAGCCACTGTTCGAATCGATCGAACAATGACCACTTCGTGTCCATCACGGAGCCTTTGTTCGAATCCCTCAGGACGCTCCACTTCGACTCGCTCAATCAAAGCACAATTCGACTCGCTCAATCAGTGCACATTTCGACTCGCTCAAAACAGCATCACAGGCAGAGTGATCCGAAGATTCAAGCGCTACGTCACCGAGTCGAACGAAAGCGAGTCGAACAGAGCGAGTCGAACGAAACAGCCCACCGAGAATCCCAATTCGTATCGATCATATCTCCTAATCTACAAGTCCAAATGCTATGAAATTTTCACAAAAGACTACGTGCATGCTAAAGAATGTCCACGCCAAATTTCGACTCCATTGGATGAAATCTTGATCGATACGAAATCTGTTCGTATCGATCACGGATCGGAACGAAACTTCACGGGCTTGGGCACGCGGGCCTGATCACGTGCCAAAGAGGGTCTCCTGATATCTGAGCGAAATACCAGCCTCCTACACCTATAAATAGACCCCCAAAGCCAACAGAAAAGGGGTTCTTCTTCCTCTTTGAGATCTCCAACACCCAGACTCCGCCGGATCCAGATTTAAACTCCATTGCTGCTGCTACCAACGAATTTCACTGCTGCAAATCATTGTTATTCGTTGTAATTTGCTGAAATCAATTGTAAACATAAAAGAAAGATCAATAAAGCAGACTACTTCATAGTGGACGTAGGCAATACGCCGAACCACTCTAAATTCTTGTGTCTCCTTGCATGTTAATTATTCTCATATCTGAAATCTGGAGTTTTTGTTAGATAATTCCACTTTTTCCATTTAATTTCTTCATTTTATCTCTTCAAAAACTTCCGAAGAGTGTTGTGCCCAATTTTGGTACAAACAGAATCGATTGCCTGTGCATACAGTATCTTCTTCATATGCTATTTCTCCTCATTGGTTTGAGGAGCGTCCGTCTTGGAAAGGACAATTCCATATTGCGTCAGAATATTTATGCGCTTGGAAATCTCCATACTAAACCTTTTCAGTATGGTATATATGTACCATCTCTATAGATCTTTATACCTAATATACAGGCTACCTACCTCAAATCCTTCATGGCTAAGTTCTTGGAAAGCAAAGCTATCAATGATTGCAACAACGAAATGTCATTGTCAATTAATAGCATATCATCGACATATACAACTAAGAACACAATAACACTTCCTTGTTCCTTTCGCTATGTGCACACTTAATCTGCATTCTTATAGAAACTAAACTGTTTATTACCTTATCAAAACACTTATTCCAACTCCTTAAAGCTTGTTTAAGTCCATAAATCGACCTTAACAACTTGCAAGCTTTGCCCTCATTCCCACTGACCTTGAAACCCTCAAGCTACGAAATATAAACGACGATCTCGTCTAAATCACCATTTAGAAATATCAGTTTAACATCCATTTGCCACATTTCATAGTCGTTAAATGCAGCAATAGCTAGCATTATTCGAATAAACTAAGCATTGTTATAGGCGAAAACGTTTCATCATAGTTAACACCTTGAATTTGATAAAATCCTTTCGCAACTAGCTTTACTTTGTAAGTCTCCACTTGTCCGTCTACATTTAGCTTTTTCTTAAAAATCCATATGCAGCCGCCGAGATTCTTTCGGGTATATCAGCCAAAGTTCATACTTTGTTTTCATATATGGAATCCATTTCATATTTCATATCTCCAAGCCATAGTGCTAAGTCTTTACTCTACAGTGCTTGTTGGAATGAGAGAAGAGTGTCGTTATCTGAGATGCAGTCCTCCCTCTCGCCATCCACTAGAAGACTATAGTATCTCTCTAGTGGGCAAGATTACCTATTAGAACTTCTAATAGTTTGCATGTTTTCATTTACGTGTTAATTTGTTTCTTCCACTAATTCGGCTTCTGTGTTAATTTCTCGGATCTCATCCAAATCTACAACTTCTTTGTTAATTTCTTTTACCGAAAATTCATTTTCTGAAAAGATAGCATGCCGAGAACAATAACCTTTTATTTCTTGGTATCATAGAAAACATATCTTATTGAATTAGTATCCTATAAATATACACCATGTCGATCCTGCCTCGAGTTTATTGAGACCAATGTTCTTAACGTAGGCTGGACAACCCCACATCTTCAAATATTTGAATTAAGGATTCTTCCCACACTACATCTTATATGGTGTCTTAGGCACAGATTTAGTAGGTACTAAATTCAACATAAGTGATGCAGTTTCTAGTGAACCCCCAAAAGGGTAAAGGTAACTCGTCTTTACTCATCATGGAATGAACCATATCTAATATGGTTCGATTCCTTCAGTCCAAAACACCGTCGTTTTGCAAGGTATAGGGTGGAATAACCTGAGATATAATTATATTATCTTTTAAGTAGTATTGGAGCTCTTGTCCAACATACTCACCTCCTCAATCGGATCTAAGTATTTTAATCTTATGGTTTGTCTGATTTTCGACTTCATTTTTATATTCAATAAATTTCTTACAGACATCGGATTTGTTCTTCATAAGATACACATATCCTAGTTTTGAGAAATCATCTGTAATGGTCACAAAATAAGAAGAATTATCTTTGTTAACTATAGGCAGTGGGCCACATACATCATTATGTACAAAAACTAAGAGTTCATTAACTCTTTCATTGCTCCTACTAAAGGGGTGTTTGGTCATTTTTCCTTTGAGACATGACTCGCAAGTATTAAATAATTCAAAATCAACTGATGGCAGTAGACCTTTGGTTTTCAATGTATGTAGTCGTTTCTCACTTATATGACCTAGCCAACAATCCCAAAAATAGTTATTATTTACGTCAACATTAGAAGAATTATTCACAACACAAACATAATTAGTATTAATCACATAAATGCCATTATCTAAAACACCATTGCAGACTTTATTTCCATTCAATATGATGTTAATAACATTATTAAACAATGAAAAATATATCCAATCTTAGACAATCTAGAGACAAAAGGTATAATGCAAATAAAGTTTTGATATAATAGCAATTATTTAAAATTAAAACTAATCCAGTTGGCAGATCTAAATGATAATCTCCAATTGCAGTTGCATCTACTCGAGATCCATCACAAACATGAAGTCTCATTTATCCCTTTACCACATGACTTCTGTTCCTAAGTCCTTATAACGAATTACAGATGCAAGTTCTAGATCTAGTATTTGAAACCCAAGATAATTTATTGATTGCAAAATAATTTTGAATCGTAAATATACCTTTAGGAGTAGCAGAACGATTCTGTTTCTTAACTATGACTATCTTTAGGTACTCCGGACTGTTCTATTTCCAATAACCCTTCTTGTGTTTGTGCTAACATCCACCCTTATCAGTTGGAGCGGTCTTCTTATTCTTCTTATTAACCCTAACGTTTCTTCAAACCATTCATAGATGATGCCTTTCCCTTAATTGTGAGTACCGTGCTGTAAAAACCCCACCTCTAGACACATCAATCCAAAGCTCAAAAATGGCATTGGAACTTGCATCGTGCCAAGAAGTATGAATATTTAGGTTTTAAGGTTTGCATGATATAGAGATAGATATAATTATAATGTATTCTGCACTTTTAGATCTCACAACAGAAGAAAATAAAATATAAGTACTGAAAATAATCCAAACTAGCATAGTCTTGAAATAACCGTAGTCCATATAACTGTTGATAAAATAGGGTCCAAATGATAATACAACATAGTTAGGATAATAAATATAATATAAGGTATAGAGGAGAATAAATATATCATTAGAGCTCCAAGCGACCTTCTCTATGCACCATATCTTGATTACTCATCCACTGCTCTATCCTCCTTTAATAGATATAACAAAGAAGAAACAGAGGAGGTTAGACAAGGTCTAGCTAGTGAAATATATCATTGGTGGTATGGTATTGACAAGTAATTAAAGTTCAGTTATAACCTACACAACCTAGGGGTGTTCCTTAATGTGTGTACGTTATTCATATATAAGGAATTGATTATTTTCACAATGTAAGTTGACTATCCTTAGTGTGCCTAAATCCAATTATGGTTAATGGGAGTTTCCATTCATAGGTGGTACATACTGAAACTGAATGATTTTAGAAATATCTCTAATGTATGGTCCCAACAATGGGCCAACCACATATCTATACTTTAGGTTGACATTCCCAACCACAACTACTTTGTTATGCATTGAGTTAACATTCTCAATGACAGTCGTTTGAGTTACGCCTAATCGAGTATTAGTGTTAAGCCTATACATTTAGGTTAACAATCCTGATGTAATCCTTTTGGTCAACGATCCCAATAATAATTTGTCACCTGAGCATTGAATAATCTCCCCGTTAATGTCCATGTCCTATGCTCTATATCATTACATAAGTAGCAACAAGGAGTGAATTAACTGATCCAACTCCTCTATAGAACTAACCGATCCTACTATGGTGGATTTCTCCGCCTACTCTTTTCCGCTTTCACCAATAGGTGACTGGAACTTGGCTACGAAATATCAGAGCTTCTAATTGCAATGTAATCGCTCGTCCCATCGAGTGTCACATTTAACAGCATCGTGAAGTGAGAATCTAGGACGTCAGCATGTGTGATGCTATTCAAGCTTGTTGCGTGATTCCACTCAGCTACATGAACTCCTAAATGACAACGAAGTGGGAACAATTTTTTCCGAGCTATCCTACTTGGCCTGCACCAGGTCTAGGTTCAACTAGGGCTTGTCTCAGCCATTCAAATGTCTGATTTCCTATAATAAATTTGAACTGTAAGCATTCAGACCTCTGACACTAAATTAATTTAGAGATCTAAATCAGGTCAAATCTAATCTGATTCCTTTCTATTTCGTATTTTTTAAAATTTAGAAGTGTGAATCATATTTTAAGGTCGGTCATCTTCTTCATTTTATTCTCTTCTTTAGGGATTCAAGTATATGCGTATGGTTCATCGTTTTTTATAAGTGTTTTTGGTACAGTTTCTATTTCGTATATAACCAACTTCATGTAATTCATCTCACAATTGTAATAATATTTCGATAAATCATCCACATATATTTCAATCATCCACATATATTTCAATCATTATGTCAGTAAAACTTCTTTCAAAAATAATAAAATCAATTCGAATGAATTCCAAAGGGTGTGTTCGGTTGCTCTTTATTTATCAAAATCAAATTCAACTTATCATATAAAAACTAGATCTATAAATTAGAGTAGTTTTATTCTAATTTACACTTCCCTTCCAAGTTACAATAATTACTTTATTAATTCATTACCTAGGGTTTTCCAACTATTTCAATTCACCAATATTTTAAATAAAGAACATTGATTCAGATTAAAAATTATATTTTTAATTTTAAGAAGGTATATAATTGAAGTTTAACTACTTATCTACAACATAATCATTTCGTAGACGAATCCACTCACTTGGTAATACTTTTTGAAGAGATTCCCCTTTCTAAATTCAATTCGAATTATCGCTTCCTCCTTTACCTCACTTGTTGTTGTTGATTTTGTTTCCTCTTGCTTTCAATTTGGATCCTCTACCCATTGATTTGTTGGCTCCTCTCTCCCTCTCTTTTTAATTTTCTTTGCTTTGTTTTTAATTTAGAAATAAGAGAATGTGCGCTTTAGGAATATGATGTTTTAGTTAAGAAGTTTAGAGAAAGAAGAAGAAAAGAATGTACAGAATTAGAAAGCGGCAGCTAGGGTTAAAATGAAAGGAGTGAAGCTTGACTTTATATTTATAGGTGAAGTTTAGGTCTATGAAAAATTATTTTTTTATTCATATATCACTTATCCTTACATATACACACAATTCCTTTCTTTTTATTTCCTTAAAGGAAATAATGAATGTATTCTCCCACTAATATCATTAATTATAATTCAAATCAATACCACTTATTATAATTCCAATCAATACCACTTATTATAATTCAAATCAATACCGTTTATTGATCTTTTACATATATATTATTGACTATTATAGGGAATTATCGATTGGTATCCAAATGTATGTATGTATATATGTGTGTGTACATTGATACAAATTAGAAACCTTGCTCTTTATCGGTAATTGCTCAATCAATTTGCAATTAATTGATGTTAATTTTTCCAAATTCAAAAATTGGATTTACCCATGTTCTTTACAAATAAAAAGATAACACGCATTTATTCTTGTAATTAATTATTAAACTTAATTTCAAAGTAGATGCAAAACCAGAAATGCGCATTATGGTAAACTGTTTATATCTTTTTCATACAGTGTCCGTTTCTAACATTGTATATATGAATTCGAACTAGAAAAATCTACTTAACATAATGGAAAAAATCATATTTCCCAAATTTCTTCATTTTTAAAAATTAAATTTTTAGCCTTTTGTAAAATTGCCAAAATGTACTTTTAAATTTATTATTTATTTTTATTAAAAATATGGGGTATTACGCTCGTCTTGATCCTTAGATAATTACTTGGTTGACCTTAACATATTGAGTAGCTCTATGAAGCTTACATTGAACTGGTTTATATTATAGTTCAATATGAATAGCTAAAACCGTGGAGTAAGAGGCCCTAAGATCGGATCCACTTACAGCTCGTTGCCTATTGTAACGTGTGATTGAGAAAGTCCATCAATATAGCCGACCTAAACTTATTGAGCAGCTCCATGAAGCTTACATTCAACTAGTTCATATTATATTTTAATATGAATGGCTAAACTATGGAGTAAGAGGCCCAAGGATCAGATCCACTTGCACCTTGTTGCATATTGTAACGTTTGATTAAGAAAGTCCATCAATATGGCCTTTCATCATTAAAATGTAATCATCCGCTTTCACGCCCTTTGTCATTTTCATATTAAACAGTTTCTTTATTAATTTGTATCTTCTGGAACGAGAATATTTCCCAAACAAAACTTTAAGGCTTCAAAGATCCGATGGACATTCATATTTTCATGTTGTCTCTACAATGGTTTATCTAAAGTAGACAACACGTAAACTTGGACGATCTCTAGGTCTGCGACTAATTTATTATAGGCTAAAATTAGTTTGAAGTCCCATCATCAATGGGTTTTACCCTTGGCAGTTCAGTTATCAACGACCATAAACGTTCATATGTTAGTGCTATCTTAGTTACCCTTAACTAGTCTATGTAGTTAGGTCCGATGAGATTGTTATTTTCAAAAAACAACTTTGGTGTAAACACTTCTACAAATTTAATTCATTAGGCTAGGATATTAATTCATAGTAGATGTTCTTATATCAGTAAGCTTAGACATTATGCTTCATTATATTAATAAGCTCACATTAGACTTTTATGTTTCTCAAAACCCTAAGATGAAACATAGAATTCTTTCGACTTCTCTAGTGGGCGGACTCGTTTGTCTTGGATTCTGATCATGAGTTTGCTCAACAAATCATAGGCCCACAAACTATGGATAATACTTTATCAGTTATATCATGTACAACTCCTAATCAATGGTTTTTGTCCTAATCTCATTTCTACCTTGAGTTTGCTCAACAAATCGAAAGAGGTTATTCACTCATATACACCATTTCGTAACGGCCTAAATATAGTGTATATACCTTGAGTTTACTCAACAAATACATATAGCAATCTTATCTCCTCTAGTGTATATACTAATAATATTATACATAACATCTCTCTAGCTTAAGTTTGCTTAATAACCAGAGAGTATGCATCTATTTATTAATATATAAATAGTAGAGGACAACATTTATATTAAAGATTCAAAATCTTTAATGTATTTACTTGAGTAATATCAACTTATAGAATAATGTATTTCTTATGGAAATAACCTCGTGATTTAAGTATTGAACACATCTGAAATCACAGTTTATGTACTATACACATGTATTTATTTCTTAAATCTAATTAGGATTTCTTATTGTTCCGCCTTTTGTTATACATTCATATTATATAAGTTTTAATTATTATATAACATTTTTAAAATTAGTTAACTTATATAATAATCTTATATTAATTTTATAAATTAAATCTTATTTAGTTAACTGATTAATTAACATTTTAAATTGAATATGTACACTATAACATTTATAGTTATGCACATATATCTTAGTATGTATATATACATACATATATACATGCACGCAAACATATATATGTGTGTGTATTTTATTATTAATTAATAATTTATTTATTTATTTAATTAAACAATTCTAATTAATTATAATTTATGTTGAAAATTATATACATACATCAGCTTAAACGTTTTAAGATAATGTAATATATATCATTATATATGTCATACAATTTAATTGATTAAATTTTTAATTAATTATTTAATTCATCAATCTAATTAATTTTTAAATAAATTTCGAAAATAAATTTCAAATTTCCAAAAAAAATTGAAAATTATTTTATAACATTTATAAAATTTATCCTTTTGAATTTAAGATTCTATCTTAATTTCAAAAAAGATTTTAGAAATTAGCCGAAGGCCCAAATTTAAATTATGGTCTTTCATACTAAGGATAACCTTTGGACTTACTTCACCTTTCGGGTCAAGCCGGTAGCCAAATATGTCATAGTACTTGATTACCCCAGCATAGACAGTGCTTTTCTAGATACCATACTAAATGGGTAAGCTTAATTAATTAACCCTAATAATGCTAATTTGTACCACATAAGTTATTGGACTTATTGGGTCCCAATACCATTGTTGGATCTAGGCCAGCACGTAATGAGTTAAATTGATGAATTTCATTTTTTTGTAATTTCAGATCTTATTGGGCCTATGAAGACTAAATTAATTTAAATCTAATCTATACATTTTAAATAAAATCATTATTTTACTCAATTGATTAATATGAAGATTTTATTTGTTTGTATATAATGTGTATATGTACATCAAATACACATGTACATCTACGTGCATGTGCAACATACAATGTGTTATAGTTTAACATACCCGTATCCAAGTGCTAAGATATTTATTGTTTATTATTATATAATATTAACATAATATAAAATATACTTATATATACATACATACATATAAATATAAAAGTAACTATATATACATATGTTTACGTGGAAAAACAATTATATTTAGATTTAAATATAAAACAATTTAAAATTTAAATCTTTAAGAAAATTCAAATTTGAAATTAGATCTCAATTTAAAATATTACTTTAAAATTAAATTTAAAATTTAAATATTTTATAAATAATTTATAAAATATATTTATATATAAGTATATAAGAGAAAAAATATATACTTTTATTCGAAAATACATACATACATACATATATAATTTTTAACTTGTATAAATTCTAATAATTTATATATATATATAATATTGTATAATAAAATATAAAGTAATATGTATAAATATATTTGTTTTCAGCCATAAATTAATTTTGAGAAAATCAAATTTTTTATTAATTAATCTGTGTGGATTAAATGTTTTTTATTTAAATTTCTGCATGGAACAATTGTTTTTTTATACTATGAATGTCACACTAAATTAATTCTAAATAAATTTATATGTATGTATGTATCTATTTGTATTAACAAATTATAATTCAATAATTAACATTATTAAAATATTTACATTTCATTGTAAATAAAATATGTGTGAACAATTTTTTTAAATTCATATGGATATGAAATATCATATATAGAATTTATTAATATAATTAATATATACATATATATATATATATATTCAAATTCAATTTTAATTTATAATGCATTTAAAATAAAAAATTTAATTTGAAAAATATTTTTGTAAGATATAGCCGAAAGAGAATAGAAATATACACATAAATTTTCTTATATAAAAATTTCATATATAGATCGAGAAAAAACACATATATAAATTCGTGATATAATTCTAATATATTCAAGTATAATAAACAAATGATTACATGTTGAAAGTCGCTAAGGATCGGGTAATATGAATAATTCTACTAATTTAATACTTGTATAAAAAACAACAATGGAAATAAAGAATAAAATAAAGTGCACCAGGGATTTTTATACTGGTTTGAACTCCCATTCTACGTCCGATCTCATACTCCTTCTAGATTTAAACAACATCCCCACTTAACTCAGAGGAATAGGTATTACAGATCGCCTGAGCTGCCGAACTAGACTTCGTGCCTGAAGATCGACTTCGACTATTACAAATAGTTGAGTTTGTGACTTTTTTGCTATTTGAATAGCATGAATAAGCCAATATGTACACCATTCCTATAATATTCTTCTTAATTGTATAATGTGTGTTCATGAAGAAATGGGAGTATTTTTATCACAAGAAAAGTATTCTTGAAAGTGCAACAAAAAGTAAAAGCAATGTAAATCTTGAATGCTTTAAGAATTCAAATCAAAGATGTAGAAAAGAAAGAATGGAATTGTAACGAATTCAAGAATAGAGATTGCTTTATATAGAGGATGGGTAGATGCAACTATTAGTGAAGTATGATAACTTATCGAAGAGTTGAAGCCATTGTTGGAGGAAAATGTCTCTTCAAGGAGGTGAAGATCCTTTTAAAAATTTTAAATAAAAAATTACTGTTGCAGTGTTCAATCGACGGAATTACGGTCAAATTTGATAATTTTAAAATAGAAAGAGAACAGTGTAAAAAATATTATATTTAGTCTATTGAGAAATGTTGTTTAGTCGACTAAATGGGAATTTAGTCGACTGAATAGGTGTTAACCATAAAATTCACTTAAGAATAAAGGTATGAAAGAAAGCTCATAAAAAGTGCTGGGCTCCACAAGAGTTGAAGACATGGGTTTCGCCAAAGTTCAAAAGCAGTGTTTCGAAGGTATTGAGATAGCTTTCGAAGGAGTTAGGATGGAGTCGCAAGCGCCTGGTGCACTTACAAATGTCAAGCAAAACAAGAGCTTTCGAAAGGGTTACAAAGAAAGCAAAGTTACCCTTCCGCCTCATCTAGACCTTTCGACGCAGTTGAATCCACGTATATGAGAGAGTTTAGCATGGGTTCAAGACACCTTTCGAAGGTGTTGGACAACAGACTCATACGGAAGAACCAATTCCTTCAGGAAAGTGGGTTTCACTATTGTCAAACTACTACATGAAGACATATTTCCAGTGCGCGCCTTTTGAAAGCAAGAACAAGCCTTTCGAAATGGTTGGAACCTTTTGAAAGCATAATGGAAACTCCATAAGAAAGCCAAGTGACCTTTTCATCCTTTCGAATCTATGTGAAATCTCGCCTCTTCTCTTGCTTGCAACAACAAAGAAACACAAAGTAGAGAGCACACCTACCCCTTTCGATGAAGTCAAAAGTAATTAAGTTCTATTTAAAGGCAAAGTAGAAGCGAGCCTAAATTTAAGGGCAACGAAAGGTCGTCAGAGTAATCCTTTTGATTAGGTCGAAAGGGCTGATTCAAAAAGGGTGAAGACGAAAGAACGAAAAAGAAAGGATAGGAGAAAGGCTTTTCAACCACATTGAACGGATGCACGCGAAAGGTTGGAGGAAGACCTTTCGACCGCGTCGAAAGGATGAAGGCGGAAGGTGGCTGATCTACATCTATAAATACGACCCTAGGGGTCCAAGTTGTGGGACCGAATTTGGAAGACTGAATTCTCTTTCTAATTTCGTAGCAAAATCAAATATTTATAACCCTAAATCAATTTGGGGGAAAAACTCTCTTACTTGTAACTCAATTTGGATAGTTGCAAAAAGAGGAAGTGCATGGATTCAACATAGATTTGAAATATGAGAAAGATCATTTTGGTCATTAGCTTGACTAATGACAAATTGCACATGATGCTTACTTATTTTCTTAACTCTTATTTGACTATGCGATGCAATGGGATCAACTTAGACAATATGTATTCGAATCATATTATCATCATGTTTCATGATATCATATGTTAAATTAAGATGATGATGATGTTTCGATATTAATAAGTTCATGGAACTTATATTATCAAAGATGTCATTCCATTGCATATTAAATATAGAACTTGTATATTGTATGTTGAGTCCACTTTGAAAGAGTAAACACCCTTTCGACCTGATCGAAAGGCACATTTCGAAAGAGATTTGATGCATGAATACTGAGTTGTGTTTGCTGGTCGGATATCTTCGATAGAGGCTTAGATATTTCAACACATATAACCCTTTTGAAGGAATACTTTCCATGGTAGTAAAAACCATACTTATGAAAGTGAAACTGAATTCACCTTTAAAAGGCTGAGTGGTCCTTTCGACTCATTCGAAAGGGGATATGAATGACCCTTTCGACCTAATCGAAAGGGGTCATGAATAAGTTGTTCTCTTTTTAATTTTTGTTTGGATGGGTTGATAGATCTTCTTATCTATAATTAAGATTTCCATGAAGCTACCTTTTGGTGATGCTTGACCCAAATCAACTCATTCGAATGTGGTTTCGAAGAGATTGGTTACTTTTAACACTTTCCTTTGAGGTGTTAGCAACTTCTCTTGTCAACAACTTAACTTTGGGATGTTAGCAAGATTTCTTATTAAAATTTTTGGTGCTAGAAGGAGGGCTCGAACCTTCGGTTTTGTAGTTCCCTTATAAACTAATTATGGACTGTTTAACTTGATGTAGGAAAATGAAATTTAAAAGGCTTAGTCGAATGGACGAAGAAGCAGTACACACCGCAACTTTGGAGGAAAATGTTACTCCAACTTTTAACTTGGAAGGAGTTGTAGAAGGGCAGCCGTCAACCCCAGCACAACCAGACGATAATGCAATCAAGATAAAGCATCTGGAGCAACAGTTGCTAGAAATGCAAGAGTTTCTCAAAGCAGCACTATCTCAAAAGTCTTCCAAACTGCAAAACCAACAACTGGAGATAAGGTGATCTCCCCAAGAAGAAACTTAAAAGCTTATACCAATGATGGCAAAAGCAAAATAGATCTAACATCATCAAAGAAAAATGAACATCATCCGATAATAGTCGATCATTAATGAAGGATACTGGATAAATCTCTCGAACAATCTGGAAGCTCGACCTCAAACGAATATAGCCTGAACTGAAAAGGCTATCATGACACTGAAGCTTATTTGAAAGATGTAGCAGAAAAGGCAGTCAAAGATATGCTAAATGCAAAAGGGAAAAGAACTTTGGATGAGCGAGCAAATGACAATGAACTAGTAGCTCCATTCACAGACAAGATCATGTCAGTGGTTATCCAATCTTATGTCAAGATCCCAACCCTGAAATATCATGGTACTATTGGTCCTGATGATCACTTGATGGCATTTGATGGCCAAATGGATTTATATAATGCCTCTGGGGCAGTTCGGTACAGATTATTCCCTATAACACTTCAAGGAGTAGCCGCAAAGTGGTACCGTCAATATCGCAAGAAGACTATCTATTCATGGAAATGGTTTTCTTATGAATTCTCCGCCCAGTTTTGTATATGCAAGGATCCGACCATTGATTACATTGTTATGGCAAACATTAAGTAGAGATAGGGGAAGTAACTTGGCGATTACCTCAAAAGATTCAATACATAAGCACTGAAAGCCAAAGATATGAATGACAGGGATAAGCTCATAGTAGTGCATTCAAGGCTTATAGAGAATACACCATTCTGGAAGGAACTCTTTGTGCATGGATGTAAGGATTTACAAGATTTCCACTTCCAAGCTAATAAATTCATTCGAATGGATGAATTATATTATGCTGAAAAGAAAGCTAATACTAAGAAGGAGGGTGGAAGATTTAGGTCTGACTAGGGACAAAAGAACAAGGTGGGAGGAGTCCAATACTAATTCAATCGCTTTAAACAAGCCATTGTGTTATATATATATGCTACAACCAAGGAGAAGGTTAACTTCCTGACTTCGTTTAAGGCCAAAAATTACCCTGAACAGAGAAAGGGGGATGACTACTGCGTTTATCACAAAGCAAATGGTCATAAGACTGATGAATGTCGGGTGCTGGCTGGAATCATTCAGAAACTAATCCATGAAGGGCATTTCAAGGAATTCATCCAAGATAAGCAAAAGGCACCACGGACTGGTGATGGTTCGCAAAAATTTCCTAGTAATGCTGTTAACATCTTGGAAGAAGAAGATCCATTAAGCTTGAGTCTTCCATTGAATAGGATTGATGTAATCCATTGGGGGCCATACCCAGCAGGGACTAGCGAGGGAGCCAGAATCAGATACATTAAAGAAGCTAGAGAAGGAGTGTTCTCCATTCAAGAAGAGCCCCCGTTTAAAATTCCACGGCTCTACGTACCAATGCCAAATCTTATTGTTAGTCCCCAAGAGCCGAAGAAAGGGATCCATCACCCTCATAACGACCCTTTCATGATCACAGCCAAAATTGGACTGTCTATAGTATCCAAGATTCTTGTAGACACTGGCAGTCAATGTTATTTTCAAACATGCCTTTGATCAAATGGGCATTCCAGAAGACAAGCTAGAACCTATTCTTGAACCTATCTTTGGGTTCAACAACAAGGGATTGACTCCAATAGGACAAGTGAAGTTACTAGTGCGGATGGGAGTACCACTATGCTGTAGGACTTTTGAAGCTCTCTTTGTAATCATTAACCAACCATCATACTACAATGCTTTCTTTGGTCAACTCGCACTTGATGAGGTGGACGCCTTTGTCTCACCAAAGTATCTAATGGTAAAATTCTTAACTAAGAGGGGTTGGGGCACTATCTGCGGAGAACAATTCAGCTCCTGCACGATGTACTTTGCAACACTTGATCAATATAAAAGGGAGTATTTTGCTTACTTTGATTCTTCTATTATTTTTTTAACCTTTTGATGATGGACTTTTATATCCAACATTCGAAGCAAAAGTAAGATCTAATAAAACTAATAAACGTATGTTTGAAAGGTACATTTCCCCTGGAAGCAAGGGAAAGAGAACCGATGGTAATTCCGTAGAAGAAGGAGAAATTATCATAGAATTTGACTGCCATGGGGAAGTAGAAAGGATAAAACCTATAGAAGATCTTGAGGAAATGTGTGTAGACCCAAATGATTCAACCAAAATAGTCAAAGTGGGAAAGGAGTTGGAAAGCAGCCTGAAGACAGACTTAATTCAATTTCTTAAATACAATAGAGACGTGTTTGCATGGTCTCATTCAGATATGGTTGGGATTGATCCATCGGTTATGTACCATGCATTCAATATTAATCCAAAAGCGACCCCCATCAGACAGAAGAAGAGACAATTGGATAAAGTACGATCTGATGCCCTAAAAGAAGAAGTTAAAAGGCTACTCGAAAATGGATTCATTTGGGAAGTCTTCTACCCAAAGTGGATAGCAAAACTAGTATTGGTGAAGAAGTCGAATGGCAAGTGGAGAACTTGCGTTGATTATACTGACTTGAACAAAGCAGGTCTAAAAGATTGTTACCATTGCCCTTGATAAATCAATTGGTTGATGCAACTAGTGGACACAAATTGTTATCCCTCATGGATGCTTACTCAGGATATAATTAGATACCCATGTTTAAACCAGATAAAGAACATACAAGTTTCATTACTGATTGGGGAATTTTCTACTACAAAGTAATGCCTTTCGGAATAAAGAATGCAGGAGCCACCTATCAAAGATTAGTCAACGGAATGTTCAAAGAACAGATCGGTCGAAATATGGAAGTTTATGTTGACGATATGCTAGTAAAATCTTATGAAGCTAAGAGTCGCCTTGAAGACCTAAAATAAATGTTTGAAGTATTACGGAAATATCAAATGAAACCAAATCCCCGGAAATGCTCTTTCAGGGTTCATTCCGGGAAATTTTTAGGCTATATTGTGAGCGCTCAAGGAATTGAAGCCAGTGCAGACCAGATTAAAGCTATCAAGGACATGGCTGAGCCAAAAACTAGCAAAGATGTAATGAGTTTAAACGGTAGGGTAGCCGCCCCAAGCAGGTTTATCTCCAAAGCAACTAAGAAGTGCATTCCCTTTTTCAATGTGATTAAGAAGAAGAAAAACTTTGAATAGGGAGAAGACTATAAGACAGCTTTTCAAGAGTTGAAAAATCATTTGGAAAGACCACCAATACTATCCAACCCCGAGAATAGGGAAGTCTTGTACTTATACATGGCAGTTTTGGAACATGCGGTTAGTTTAGTTTTGGTCAGATAGGAAAATGGGACTCAACTTTATGTTTATTATGTGAGCAGACGGTTAAAAAATGCAGAGGTTCGATACCCGGTAATAGAAAAATTAGCTTACTGATTGATGGTTACAGCACGAAAACTTATAGCATATTTTCAAGCGCATCTAATCAGAGTATTGACTAACTTTCCACTCAAACAAGTCTTCAGTAAGCCTAAAACTTTGGGTAGGCTAGAAAAGTGGGGAATTGAGCTTAGTTAGTATGATATTGAATTTCAGCTACGGGTAGCTATCAAAGGGCAAGCATTAGAAGACTTTATTAATGAGTGTATAAATTTCATTAAAGAACAATCGAAGAAAGAAAAGGATCAAAAACTTGTATGGCAGTTATTTATGGATAGCGCATCAAATGAGCAAGGAACCGGAGCAGGATATGTCATAATAACACCAGATGGGCATCGCCTACACTACGCAATGAAGTTAGGGTTTCCCACAACAAATAATGTAGTCGAATATAAATCAATGGTGGAAGGATTAACTCTAGCCTTAGAGCTCAAAATCCCACAACTTCAAGTCTTTAGTGATTCTCAACTAATGGTAAATCAGATAAAGCAAGTATATCAGACTAAGGATTCCAAACTATCTTTATATGTAAAGAAAGTATTGAAAATACTTGCCTTATTTGATGATTTTTCTTTACATCAAGTTCCAAGGGGAGAAAACTCTCGGGCAGATTCGTTAGCAAAGTTGGCTAGTTCAAGAGAAGCCCCAGAAACTCGAATCATACCAGTAGGGTACCGAGCAAATTCAAGTGTTGAAGAAGAAATACCCTAACAAGGGAAGGAATTGTTAGTTCTAACTAGATCCCAAGCCATGGCACAAGAAGGAGAAGAAAGGGAAATTAATGAAGAAATCCCAAATGAGAGGATTAATCATCCTAGGACAAATGACTGTTATAATGACACTTGGATGTCGCCTATTGTCGAATATCTTTCTAAAGGGATATTACCATCTGACAAAGTAGAAGCTAGGAAAATCAGATGACATGCTCCGACTTTCACAACGATGGATGGAGTTCTTTACAAGAAAGGATATGTCTAACCTTACTTAAGATGTGTGAGTCTGGAAGATGGGATGAAATTGTTGGTGGAGACGCATAAAGGATTTTGCGAAGACCATTCCAACGGTGCAAAGTTGGCAAAGAAATTAATGAGACAAGGTTTTTATTGTCCTTGAATGACAAGTCAAGCTATTGAGTATGTAAAGAAATGTGAAAGATGCCAGAAATACTCAAAGATTCCTCGATTGCCACCAAGTCAATTAACTCCGATTTCAAATCCATGGCCCTTCGATATATAGGGAATTGACTTAATCGGGCCATTGCCAATTTCCAAAGGAGGAGCAAGATATGCTATAGTCGTCATAGACTACTTTACTAAGTGTGTAGAAGTAGAACCACTCCCCAAAATCACTTCTGGGAGAGTGCTTAGATTCATCATTAAAAACATTATTACAAGATTCAGGATCCCTTATAAGATTATATCTGATAATGGAACACAATTTCAAAGTGAAGAGTTTTCTCGATTTTGTCATAAGAACGGGATTATCAAAAGCTTCTCTTCCATGGCACATCTAAAGGCTAATGGAGCCGTTGAAGTGGAAAATAAGACTATTAAGACTATCTTGAAAAAGCGATTGAATAAAGCCAAAGGAAATTGGGTAGAAGAATTGCCACTTGTACTCTAGGCCCATCGAACATCCACTAGAACTGCAACGGGACATACCCCTTATTCTCTAACATAAGGGTGTGAAGCGATGTTGCCAATTGAAATTAAGATACCCTCACATCGAAGAATCATATATGCATTTGATCCAAACCAGGAATTGAAGAAAGAATCATTAGTCTAATACATGAACTAAGAGATGAAGCAACTATCTGAATTGCAGAATATCAGAGAAGAATCTCAAAATACTACAACTCAAAAGTGAAGACAAGATCATTTCAAGAAGGAGACTTAGTACTCCGAAGGATGATGGAAAACACAAGAAATTCTACGGATGGACCGCTAGGACAAAACTGGGAAGGTCCTCTAATTGTGTGCAAAGTAATTCCCCCTGGAGCTTAAAAGTTATGTCGACCAGATGGCAATATGGTTCCTAGAACGTGGAATGCGAAACACTTGCGACCATATTTTCTTACAATGAGTGAATAAAGAACTTCTTCCTTAAAGAAAAGTCACATGGTTGGGAGCAGAGTTCCTTGAATTTGGAAATTACCTTAAACGGTCAAAGCCTTTGTCCGCGCAGAGTTGGCCAGGTCAAAGCGCCTCCTGGAGGGAGGTTAGAGTAAGCCTTTACCCGCGCTACGCTATGGCCAGGATAAAGCATCGACAATCCCTTGGTCACGCCACGCTATGGCCAGATCAAGGCGCCTCCTAGAGGGAGGTTAGAGTAAGCCTTTATCCGCGCCATGCTATAGCCAAGATAAAGCATCGACTAGCCCTTGGTCACGCCATGCTATGGCCAGATCAAGGAGCCTCCTGGAGGAAGGACGTTAGAGTAAGCCTTTATCCATGCCACGCTATGGCCAGGTAAAAGCATCGACAAGCTCATGACCGCGCCACACTATGGCCAAGTCAAGGCACCTCCTGAAGGGAGGACAATGTAAGCCCTTGGTCCCGCCATGCTATGGCCTGGCCAAGGCACCAAACAAGCCTTTAGTCCCGCCTGTAAGGCCTAGCTGGAGCGCCTTATGGAGGGAGGTTGGGTAAGTCCTTGGGTCCTGCTTGTGGATAAGCTAACCAAGCGCACCAGACAACCATGGACTAAGACACCGAGCCCGAGAAGCAGCGTATCAAACAATGGACTAAGATGTCTGAGCTCGAGAAGCGGCGTATCAAACAACGGACTAAGATGTCCGAGCCCGAGAAGCTTCATATCAAACAATGAACTAAGACGTCCAAGCCCGAGAAGCGGCATATCAAACAATGGACTAAGATGTCCGAGCCCAAGAAGTGGCATGTCAAACAACGACAACATACAAGGCCTAAAGGGTGGCACATGACAAAAGATTCAAAACCCAAAGAGCGGTACAGAACATTGGGCTTAAATAAGAATCTACAGCCTCCGACTTATTCTCAAGAAGAGAATTTCAGAGCTTCACTTATTAAACTCGAATCTGGGTTTTGGGTCTTTTACTATTAATCTTTGGTCTTCACCATATCCGAATTTGGGTTTCGGGGCTATTATTATTAATTTCTGACTTCATTCATTACTGCCTAAATCTGGGCTCTAGACTTTTATTATGGAGATCATTATTATAGATTTCTGGTTATCGTCCACTAAAACCTGAATTTGGGTTTCGGGTCTCTTACTATTGACTTATGAACTTCACTTATTAATGGTTTTGGTTTTACTAACAATTTTTGGACTTCATTTATTAATGCCCGAATATGATTTTCGGGGTAGATAGAGTATTGAGATCTTAATGGAGATCTGGTCTACAATTAAAATTCTGAGTTTGTCTTATTAATACCCGGATTAGGGTCACTAGTTTACTACTACTAACTTTCGAACAACATTTATCAACATCTGAGTTATAGTTTTAGGATTATTATTACTTTCGATGGGGGTTTCTAAATACTTATTATTTATCCCTAAATAAAGATTCGTGATTTTCAGTGACCTATTTCTAGATGATAGTTCATGGCTTTTTATTACCAAATATTTGTTGTTACCAGCAGAAAACTCTTGGACTTCAATTATTAAAGTTAGATTTAGATTATATGACCAGTTATCTATTAATACAATGGGAGTTTAAATTATGAACTTCTTTTGTAATTACCAAAGTTGGATGGTGGGACTTCTATTATTGCCAGAAGGAGTTTTGGTTTTCAATCATTTACAACTGCAGATTTCTTATCACTTATTAACTTCAGATGATGGCCAACTAGTTTTTATTACTTTCGGATTTAGAGTTTAGGAACTCTACTATACTAACATCATATTCAATTATATAGCAAATAAATCACTAAGCATAATTTTATATAAGTATTGATCTAACAATAGAGAATGTTATTTACTTTGAACTTTGCAGGGAAATGAGGTCATTAAGAATGGAGTCGTTGTTAAATTTTTGTCATAAAGATCAAAAGCTTTTTTCATACAAGGAGGGCAAAATGTTAACCATAAAATTCACTTAAGAATAAAGGTATGAAAGAAAGCTCATAAAAAGTGCTGGGCTCCACAAGAGTTGAAGACATGGGTTTCGACAAAGTTAAAAAGCAGTGTTTTGAAGGTATTGAGATAGCTTTCGAAGGAGTTAGGATGGAGTCGCAAGCGCTTGGTGCACTTACAAATGTTAGGCAAAACAAGGGCTTTTGAAAGGGTAGAAAAGAAAGCAAAATTACCCTTATGCCTCATTTAGATCTTTCGACGCAATTGAATCCACATATATGAGAGAGTCTAGTATGGGTTCGAAACACCTTTCGAAGGTGTTGGACAACAAACTCATACACCAATTCCTTCAGGATAATAGGTTTCACTGTTGTCAAACTACTACTTGAAGACATATTTCCAGTGCACACCTTTCGAAAGCAAGAATAAGCCTTTTGAAATGGTTGGAACCTTTCGAAAGTATAATGAAAACTCCATAAGAAAGCCAAGTGCCTTTTCATCCTTTCGAATCTATGCGAAAGCTTACCTCTTCTCTTGCTTGCAACAGCAAAGCAACACAAAGTAGAGAGCACATCTATCCCTTTCGATGAAGTCGAAAGCAATCAAGTTCTATCTAAAGGCAAAGTAGAAGGGATCCCAAATTTAAGCAGCAACGAAAGGTCGTCAGAGTAATCCTTTCGACTAGGTCAAAAGGTCTGATTCAAAAAGGGTGAAGGCGAAAGAACAAATAAGAAAGGATAGGAGAAAGGCCTTTCAACCACATTGAAAGGATGAACGTAAAAGGTTGGAGGAAGACCTTTCGACCGGGTCAAAAGGATAAAGGCGGAAGGTGGTCGACCTACATCTATAAATACAACCATATGGGTCCGAGTTGGGGGACCGAATTTTGTAAGACTATATTCTCTTTCTCATTTCATAGCAAAATCAAATCTTTGTAACCCTAAATCAATTTGGGGGAAAAACTCTCTTACTTGTAACTCAATTTGGATAGATGCAAAAAGAGGAAGCGCATGGATTCAATATAGAATTGAATATAAGAAAGATCATTTCGGCCATTAGCTTGACTAATGACTAATTGCACATGATGCTTACTTATTTTCTTAACTCCTGCTTGACTTATGCGATGCAATGGGATCAACTTGGACAATATGTATCCGAATCATATTATCATCATGTTGCATGATATCATATGTTAAATTAAGATGATGATGATGTTTCAATATTAATAAGTTCATGGAACTTATATTGTCCAAGATGTCATTCCAATGCATATTAAATATAGAACTTGTATGTTGTACGTTGAGTCCACTTTGAAAGAATAAACACCCGTTTGGCCTGATCGAAAGGGACATTTCGAAAGAGACTCGATGCATGAATACTGAGTTATGTTTGCTGGCTGGATATCCTCGATAGGGGCTTAGATATTTCAACACATATAACCCTTTCGAAGGAATACTTTCCACGGCAGCAGAAACCATAAAGTGGAAGTGAATTCACCTTTAAAAGACAGAATGGTCCTTTCGACTCATTCGAAAGGGGATATGAATGACCCTTTCGACCCAATCGAAAGGGGTCACGAATAAGCCGTTCTCTTCTTAATTTTTGTTTGGATGAGTTGATAGATCTTATCTATAATTAAGATTTCCATGAAGCTACCTTTGGTGATGCTCTACCCAAATCAACTCATTCAAATGGGGTTTCGAAGAGATTGGTTACTTTTAACACTTTCCTTTGAGGTGCTAGCAACTTCTCTTGTCAACAACTTAACTTTGGGATGTTAGCAAGATTTCTTGTTAACAATAGGATTTAGTTAATTGAATATATAAGTTGACTGAATCCGTGTTTTCCTATTTTTCAAAATGAAAGTGCGATTTGATGATTTTTGTGTGTGCATACTACTTTGAAGAGATTTTAACATATATATACTCTAGACATGACACTCTATGACTAATAATACATTACGTGTCATTTTGTCTTGTCTTCGTCATGTTGATCTCTTCGGTAGTTAATATTATTTCTTGAAAAATTCGATTATATACACAATATAATCTTTTGTAGTTGTCACTATCAAAATATCAAATAACGAGGTTCTAGCATTCCCCCATTTTTTATAACGACAACTATACAAGTTAAAATAGAGCAATAGATAGTTCTCCCCCGAAGTTTATACTCCCCATATCGATATGGTTGTATAGTTTTCTTCTCCTTTGTCATTGACAAAAAGGAAATAGATATCAATAGGAGTAATATGAATATTTATCCAAGTAGCACTCTCTTGGTAAAAAAAATTGCTCATGAATACACACAAAATACTTGTTTGAACACATGGTACGATATCAAAACATCACATACCATACTCACATAGAAAATTTGGATATCACATTTGTAGCTCCATTTCCATTAGTATTAGAAAGTTTGGAATATATCTCCATCTCCATATGTGGTGTACTTGCAAAAAATAAGATATATATTCTGGCAACCACTTCCTACGTTAGGGTCCAGGGGTTAGGCCTTAGGAAGCCATATCCAAGAGAGTCTAGAGTTCCCTTTAAACGTGAAATTAGAATTTTATGAACAGTAGACATAAATGTATCTGTATACTTATTTCTTATCAAATGATTATTAGTCTTTGGAACCAAAATCTTAATAGATTTTATCGGTTTCTTTTAACTATCATCCTTCTTTTTGAAATTCGTATACATTAAGCTATATCTTTTAGGACTAGTTTTTACTTCTTTATTTGTTTTATGATATCCTAGGCCTTTTTTTATTAAAAGATGATTGAGAGTTGTCAATAATTTTGGAAAGGTTTTCTCTACCTTTATTAAAATTCAAAATATTTTTAGTAACATTTTCTAACTTGGTTTTAAGTCCTACTACTTTTAATTTTAATATTTTAACACTAGAATTTAAACTATGATTCTCTCTTTTTAATATATCATTCTTGTTTTTGAGTTTCTATTTCATAGCTTGGCATAGTAAGTTGAGATGTTATATTAATACATGAATCCTGTGATTTTACTAATTCCTCTTCTAGAATTTTATTTTCATCTTTTAACATATGGACTTCTAGTTCACTCTGTTCAACTTTCCTAATGCATCTTTGTATTTTCTTTTCAAATCTTTTAGCTTATCTAATAACTCAGAATTTTTTCAACAAGTTCGTTGAAAGAGAATTCACTTACATCGTCATTAGTAGCCATGAAACATACATTTGATTGCTCGGAGTTGCTATCACTATCTGATGAAGAAGATGAGTCTGAATCATTTCAAGTTACCACAAAGGCTTGCTTCTTCTTTTTATGAAATTTTTTGTTTTTGTTTTCGAAGATATTTTTCTCCTTCTTGAGTTCTAGACAATCTTTCTTCATGTGACCTATTTTGTCGCATTCATAGCACTTGAGTGAAGATATCGATGGATTGTTATTGCTATTTCTATTGTTGCCAAATTTCCTATTTTTTTGAACTTCAAAAATTTTCTAAATTTTTTGGCAAGAAATGCAATATCATCATTATTTTCATAGGAGTCTCCATTCTCTACTTGAAATGCAATAGTTTTCCTATTCGAGCTTGTACCCGTTTTGCATATAAATCTACTTAATGGGACATGAGATTTTCTATTAACTCTTCTGGTTTAATGGTTGAAATGTGTAACGACCCGCCTTTTCGACCATCGAAAGTCGACACCGTATACGGCTACTTTATTCAAATGTCGAACGTCCAATCGTCGAAAGGGCAGATTTTTAAGGTAAAATAAAAAGAAAAGAACAATGAATAGGAAAATAGAATCTCACAGTGAAATTGACAATATATAATATAATAAGAACAGTAAAAACCATCACTCCAAAAAAACTTGTGCAGTTAATGCCCCGCTATAACCCCGCTATAACCCTGCTATATCTCGTAGCGGATTTCTACCACTACGATTTTTCCATATAGCCCCAAATATAGCTTTTCCGCTTTAAGCCCCGCTATTTTCGCGATATCCCGTTATTCCCGCTATATTCTGTTATTTCCCCTATATCTTCTTTAAAAGAAATGAATTGAAAAATGACATTTATACATCATAAAAATTATGAAATTAATTTATTTTATTGAATTTTTAATATATTTTCAGAAATGAAAATACTCTAGTGTTCTACTAAATTCAATTATGTTATATAACAGTTTTACATTTATTTACAGTATGTAGACACATGTTATTATTTAAAATTATTTATATATTCATTATAATCCAATTGAATGTTAATTTTTCATTTAATTACCATTTATGTATTTGTAAAAACATTAAGTACGAGTTTTCTGTGCTATTTTAGAGTCATCCACTATATCCCTCTATATCCTCGCTGTATCCCCACTATGACTTTTTGCACCTCCACCGCATTGAATCTGCCGAGCGCTTTAACTGCACAGAAAAATACATAGTATATCAGAGTTAAAAACAAACCTTATCAGCTGGACAGTTATAAAATCCTGACCATACAATTACCGATATGAATGCTATATAATACAGTGGAAAATAAAACACTACGATAGGTGAACCTCCAGCTCCTCTCTAAGATCTCCATAACACCAAAGCCAACCTAGAAAAATACTCTGTCCGACCGAGCATTATAATAAAATAACATCTGGATCAGTCAAGAAATACCAACGTGAGAAAACTCATATAAGGGGGAATATATAAAAGTTCTGTAAGACTACGCCGCTAACGCGAAACGAGTTTTTACCTCACAAGAATAACATCTATACAGGAAAGATTAAAGATAAATAATAGGAAACAAATCCAAATAAGAATGGATATAAATAGTATTAAAAACCAGACTTGAAAGAATGAAAATAATCCAAGCAAAATCCAAACTGGACAAAATGGGTAAAACAAGATAAAAGTCCAAACTTGATAGAATGGACAAAACCAATAATTAACACCGAGAAGAGTGGTTGACTCTTCCCGTTGCAATTAAAGAAAAACGTATTCAAAAGTTCGAACCAAATAAGGAAAGAAGAATTTCCAACAAATGACTAGGAGGGTGCACCCCCTTGAAGTATACCTCTAGCAATATACTTCTGAGAAGCTCATTTACTCTGTGAAACTTCTTAGAACCCTTCAAGGCGGACCCCGCCAAACCTTACCAAGTATCCGAATATTTCACATCTAATAGCGCTATCAAATTAAATCTACATGAGATGTGAAACTATCCTAATAGAAGTAACTCCATATAGCTTAGCCTCCTCTCGCGCTTTGGATTTTATCATTTTTCGGCAAAGAGTATCAAAGCTCAAAGAGCAGCAGATCATTTTTAAAGTGACGATACACCATGGAGAAAGCTGGATCCGATAGTAAATAAACAAACTATCGAAGATAATTAAAAATGATCGTATATGGAAATCAAATATCATATATTTACCACTACTCGTCGATTCCAAACAAGTGCTATCTCTTGGTTGAAGATGAAGCCAGGCAAGTTGAGAACCTCTAGGCATCGCCTTGACGACATTTTTAACCTTCGAGATAGAAACGAGTCCAAGCCTCAACATTTAGCATTAAAAGTATGACTAGATCCTTTCCATATAAGCGATATCATTTACGAAATTACTTTTCCATAACCAAATCGAACTTTACTTTTTAAAACTGAACTTATGCTTGATTTTCATATTACAAATATTGGTGAAAACACTTTGGAAATACTCTTTAAAAATAATTTTTTAAAAGACAAACTTATAATACTAAGTGATGTGCACGTAAATGTGCATATTTTTACCACCATATTTAATCTATTTAAATTAAATAAATGATCATATTGGGTATTTTAACTTGTTTAAACCAAAATTCAAATTATTTGAAATTGTCACATATTCATCTTCATATAGGGGCAAAATGGTCATTTTTATGCATTTATTAAATTGTGAAAATTTACTTGGAATTTTCTATGTTGTTTTGTAGGAAATTTGGTGAATTTTACAAGTGGTTACATGATGATATATGCATGCATAAGAGTGAAGAGAACAAATGAAGATGGAAATAATTCAAAGTGAAGATAATGGAGGACCCCACCTACCCACCTACCTTAATGTACAAATTAGAGGCTAATGCACATGCTTATGGAATTAATGGCTTCTTGTACACTTAAATGAGGATTATTTGAAGCTAATGATTACTTGGCCTCCACACTTCCTAAGAGGGTATTTTGGGCATTCCCCAAAATTATGAATTAGGGTTTAACCCATGTATAAAATCCTCATATCTTCATGTAACTCTCTTCTCCCTTACTCTCTCTTACTTAGTTTTTAGCTTAGGAAATAAATCAAAGCTTTTCTCTCTTCTTTTTCCATGGCTACTTAGCCATTTTATTTCATGTAATTTTTCTTTCTTTTATACAATGTTAATTCTCTTTTATTTACATGCTTCTTCTATTTTTATGTTAGTAGTGTAGTTTACATTCATGCAAAGTAGATTAGTTTTAATTCTTGTTAATTAGCTTCTCTTTTCCATTAGCTTTCATTTTCCTTTTTTTTGCTTTCATGTTGCTAGCTACATTTGTTCATATGATAACAAAAATGAGAGCTTAACCCTTTCAATTTAGGGGTAATAAAGCCTCTAATCATGTAGCTTCAACATTTTGATAATTTTGATCTCTTTTGTGCTTAAAGGAATGTTGATGTGATTTATTGTTTCATGTTGAATTTGATAGTCTATGTTGTTCATAACAAATAGGCTATGCTTAAACAATCACAAGCAATAATTACCTCTTCATCTACATATGATGATGGTAATGAAGTTAATGTGAAATTAAAATTTGATGGCCTATATTTCTAAACAATAGTTAATAGGCTATGCTTAAAATAGATTTCATTTTCAACTTTGTTGTTGTTTTCATGAGAGATAGTAAGTGGTTTAAGGGGTGTGTTATAGTTTGATGGCTTATGTTGAGCTAATTAATAGCACAAATAAGCCATACTTATGATAAACACACCATTTAAACTCACTTATGACCAAAAAAGAGATCATAATTTCATTAATTGTTGAATTATATGATCTAAAGAGTGGATTTATCTCTAAATTGTCATTTAACTCTCATATTTTTATCGATTTTTCTTTTGCTAGTTTTTGTTAGTTTCTTACATTTTTAGCTAATCACACTTTCAACTTTGGTTAATTTGATTGAATAGAATTTTAAAATAATCAATTCCCTGCGGATCGACCCGTATTCGCTACGTACTACAAGTGTACGTCGTGCGCTTGCGGTAAATTTTAATTCGAAATTTTTCGACGGTTTTCTAATCCGATAGAAATTCCGTCGATTAAACAAGTTTTTGGCTCCGTTGCCAGGGAGTTGTTTTGATTTTAATTTTCTATTCTTCGAATTATTTTTGTTTGATTTTTGTGTGATTTTTGTTTGTGTGTTTGTTTGCATTAAAAAAACAAAAAGGAAAATATTGTTTTGTGTGTGTTTGTGTTTTCAATTTTGTGTGTGTGCTTGTCGTTGTTTATTTTCATTTTGCATTGCATTTCAAAAAAAAATCATATACAATTCAAAAGGAAAAAAATTCCATTTCAAATTGCATTTACAGATTTACAGCTGCATTTACATTTTTTTTTACTATTGCATTTTCCTTTTTCACATTTACAGAAGAAAAAAATGCTCTCTGTTCATTTCTACTTCTCTGTTCCTTCAATTCACTTCAATACTTTCTACCTGCCAATCACCCACATTAGTTACAACTGCTCCTCAAACCCCCTACAACCATCTCTTCATCATAACTTCACCAATTTCTGCCTTTACTAGCTACACTTACAACATCATCCCAAAACTTTCCATTTACCATTCCTTATTCTACCCTCCTCATAATCAACACCCCCTCATCACAGTGCCACATCTTCACTGACCACCTGCAAACAACTACATCATTTCCAAACCATTATCGTACAGATGCACATCCTTTACAGTAACAACTACATACATATTGCCTTTCCACTTCCATTTCTGACCTTCTGTCACCATTCCCCTTTCACTGCATTTGCCCACTCCACATCTCTGTTTACTGCTCCCCATCAAAACAGTGAAACCAATCACTGCTGTCCCCTCCCTACACCACCTTCGAACCTCCTTCTCACTTGCCCGATCACATCAAAGCCTTTACTACATTTGCGCCTCCACTTGCACTGACTACAATCAAACCTCTTACCAAACAACATTTGCCATACAACCAGTTTTCTGCTTCTGTCCATCCACTCAACACACAGTGATTGCCATTATACAGTATCATCTGCAAACTTACTTGCCTTTCATCATCAACTCAACATCCACAGTCCTCACCATTCCTTGCCTTCATCCATCCACGTTCATACAAACTACTGCCTGCATTCAATTTTCACATACATCCTACTTCCCACGAGCAGATTTCCATACAAACGCTCCACTTGCTTCAACTGCTACCATACAAACCACCCACACAGTCTTCCCCCTGCTATCAACCATCTAATTCTACCACCTCCATCAACAAACAATCATTGCCGAACTACCTGAACTGCTCCTACTACACATACAACTGATAGAAACGTCACCACAACAAGCCTTTGCCTCCTATACAGAAACCACCTCCAATCCCCAAATCATCCCGAAGAACCCACCGTGACCAACAAATCAACCACTAACCTCGCTCGAACAAAAGTCGCTTCATCCCTAAAAAGCTCCACAGAAAAACCCACGAAACCATAGCAAAACCACTACTCGCCAATCACTTCGCTCCACCGAACCCCACACTTCTCCTCCAAATCAACCGTGAACCCATCAGCAAGTCATCGCCTTCACCCAAAAGCCTGCACCCGCTCTCAATCACCTCGACGACACCAAACCATCAACAACTGCCTTTGACCATTTTCGAACTCCTGCCATCGACCAAGACCAAACCAACATCACCTGAAAACAAGCCTGGTAGCCGCCAGCAAATCGAACAGCCAACAACCCAAAATCAACGAACTCCACCTGCTCTGCAACCATCGACAGTTATTCGCAAACACCTAAAGAGCAACGCCTTCACCTCCAATCGTTGAACTTCAAACTGCCTATACGCTTAATCGACCAACCACCTTGAATCGAGAAAAAGCTATCAACCGAACTCACTCAAATCGTCACTCAAATTACCGTAACCCGAAACAATTCATCGCATTTTGGAAACTAAATTTTGAGTGGAACTCGAATGGAATTTTGTTTTGGAGTTTTTAAGAATTTGGTTGTGGAATTTCTTTTCTAAAATTTGTATCAGGCGAGTCGAATGAATAATATCTGGGAGCAATGTGTACGATGAAGTTTTGTAAGTGGGTCGGGTTTGTTTATTATTAATATTATAATTTTTGTTTACTATTTTATTTTATTTTAACCATCTTTATTTTTGTTCTGCCTTCCTTTTAAAACAAAATTTTTTTTTAAGTAAAACTTCACTTTTAAGTTTCCTTCCCAAAAAAAAACTTTGGAATTTGTTAAAAAAAAGGTGGGGTTGTTTTGAATTTGTTTGGGTTTAGTTTGTTCTATTTTTTTCATTTGTTTTAGTCTTTCTTTGATATAAAAAAATTGTATATATTTTGTTTTTATTTCAGGTTGACAAAGCAGAATTTCAGAAGAAGAGGAGCTGCTGCTATAAAACTGCTCCGCTTGCTTGTTTAAAAAAAAGTTTTTTGCTTTCATCTCTAGTTTGTATTTTCCTTGCATTGTTGTTTGCTTGCATTTAAAAAAAACAGAAAACAAAAACAGAAATTTCATTCGTAGTTGCATTGTTGATACACGTTTAATTTCTGCTTTGCATTTCATCCTAGAATTTGTTAATAATAATGGTTAGACATCGATAGCTCTTAATTGTATATTGACAAGTTGTCTTCTTTAAACAATTTACTTTCTTGGTATCTAGGCTACGGCAGAGTAATAACCATTTATAAATATTACAGTGATTCATAAATATTATAGTGGTTGTTCCTCTGAAGGTACTTAAACCTTCGGCTGCATTGCTACGGTGATTCATGGTGCACCGATAAATCCTATCCGTTACCTGGCTAAGAACTATCTTGTTGATTTAGGACAGATTGTGATTATACAATTTTGGGTTAACTTAGGATAAATCATTTGTAATTAACCATTGCATTCATTTAGTTGCATTAGTTCATGCATATTTTTAAAAAAAAAATTAAACTCCAAAACTAAAAAAAAAATCTTGTATATATTCCTTTTCCTTTGAAATTTTTAAATCCTTTTTCTTAGAAATTTTTTAAAAAAAAATCCAAAAAAAAATATAAACCCTTTTCAAAAAAACAAAACAAAAATCAATTTCCTTTTTGAAAAATGCATTTTAATTGTAAATATTTTTCCTTTATAAAAAAAAATTTCTTGAAAATGTCCGAGTTTCCTTTTCCTTACTCACTTAAATATAGTTGTGAAAATCAATATAATCCATATGATTTCACTCCAAATTCGTATGGATATTTTAATAACAACTATTGCTTAAATGATTCAAATTTTGAACCACAAAATTTTCAAAACGATGACCAACCCTCAAGTCTTGAAAAGAGCATTTTGTCTTTACTTGAAATCTTTACACAACAAAATAAAATGATAAATGATTTGTGTAATTCATATTTGGGCAATGATTCAAATCAAAATTTTCAAAATAATCAAAATTTGAATTCACTTCAAAATTCAAACGATTTCGATTACAACCCATGCAAATTCAATTTCGAACTCCAAAATGAATTTCAAACTCAAAATGAAAATGGAAACAACTTTTCAAACGAATTTGGCGATGGGAATAATCTTAACCACGTTACGATTGAAAATCTTTGTTCTCAACAATTTCAAAGTGAAAATCCTCATGTTAATAATTATAAATTGGATTTTGTTGAGCAAATGAAAGAAATTTACGACGATCACACGGATTCGTTGTTTGAAACATATATGAAACAACATGAGAAACGAAATCAAATCCCAATGTGTGACGAGTCAAGTGACAATCCATCTTTTACCCAAATCGACGATTTTCAAATAACAACTTTTGAAATTGAAAATAACAATCTTAATGAAGTTGTTGAAAACACGGTAATACAGTTGGATTTTAATTCTTTCGAGGGTATGGAACCAAATTTAAGATTCGACCTTCCTTTTCTCGATTTTGAAAATTTGAATACAACAACTTTGGATTTTGAACTTGAGATACGCAATGAAGTTGTTGATAATCCAACAAAGGAAGACGAATTTAATGAACACGAACTTTTTGGACTTTTGGATGACGAGTTGTTAAATTTCGACGGGGAAGATTTAAATCACCATTTTGATTTTGAAATCAATAATTTTGTAAAAGTTTTCAATGATAAGCTTGAATTTCAAATTGGTGAAAATAAACGTGAATTTCAATCGATTGTTTTATCGACCCCAAAAATCATCGAAAAGGAAACAACTCATAAGATTTTTAATAAAACGACATTCGTTTTCCCAAATCAACATTCAATTTTGAAATCTTTTACGGTTTGGTTTTCCGAGCTTAAGCTATGTCTCGCATATTTGACGAGACAAATGAATCGGTCTTTGGAAGACCGTTTCATTTACTTTTTGACGATATACTTTCTGATCTCGTGTAAATACCGTTAATTTTCATTTAAATAAAGGTCATGTTTTTGTTTTTGTTTTTCTCCTTTCACTTGGGTTGACTGTGGGGACACAGTCAAAATCAAGTATGGGGGGAGACTCATCTTCCTTTTTATTTTTCATGATTAATTTTTCATTTTTTTCTTCTTCCAAAACTCAAAAAAAAAATAGAAAAATTTTCAAAAACAAAATTTTTTTAAGCATTTTGATTTATTTTTAAAGAAACACTATAGGATAAATATATGGTTTTGGTTTATAAAATTGAAAATTCATTTGTCTTAACAAAAATAAAAATGAAGTTTGATTACAAATAACAATGGTTTAACTAGTATATAGGAAGATTCATACGTGTTAATTATGAAATACATCCTAAGTGAAAATCTTTGTTTTAAAAAGTGGTTAATTTAAAGTAAAGGATATAACTTTTTTTTGTCTTCTAAGTTAAATGGTGCTAAGATGATTTTGTAAAACTCTCTTCGGAAAAAAAAAATACAAAAGATATTTCTTGTATATATGTATAGTTTTTAATAAACACCTAGAGTCATGTGTTCACACTTATGTGTTCACTCGCCATGCTCTGTACCCTTCTCACGTAAGCCCGAAAGGCAGTGCACGAGCATCTGGCCTCAGTTTATCTGAGTTAGGTGTGTATATAAAAATTATTTTACTAATAACGCCTACAGTCAATAAGTGTTCACACTTGTGTGTTCACTCGCCACGCTCTATATTCCCCTCACATCAGTCTGCAAGGCAGTGCATGGGTAATATATCTGGCCTCAGTTTATCTGAGTTAGGCATATGTAAATATTGTAAATATCAATAAAATTTTCAAAAAAATGGAGAGAGTAAGCAATTGAAATCCAAGCACTATTTCAACTTATTTGATTTGACTTGTTATTGAAAAGAAATAAAATTACCACTTTGATAAACTTTGATAATCAACTAAGGATATGTTTTATAATTACACTTTGTTATCAACCGAAACAACGAGTTAAACTATAGTCTATTTGTTATAATAACTTCGTTTTTATTGGAAATTTTGACAAGTAAATGACTTAAATTTTCAAGATAATAACCAAACCTATATTTAACTTATTTGTGTTAATTTAAAAGTAAATCCTTCATTCGTAAATATTTCCAAAAACTTGCATTCACATCCTTGTAAATAAATCTTGCATTTTGTAAATATTTTCATTCTGCATTTGGATTTTGTGGGTAGTATCCGCTGAAAACCCTCACGAGACAACACTCGTTCTACTGGGGACAACCAGAGGTTTAACGGCTTGTTGCATACGCTCAATGCAATCGTGCTCCCTACGAAAATGGATTTATCTTAGTTTTTCCTTTATTCGAGGACGAATAAAAAGATAAGTGTGGGGGTATTTGATGTGCATGTAAATGTGCATATTTTTACCACCATATTTAATCTATTTAAATTAAATAAATGATCATATTGGGTATTTTAACTTGTTTAAACCAAAATTCAAATTATTTGAAATTGTCACATATTCATCTTCATGTAGGGGCAAAATGGTCATTTTTATGCATTTATTAAATTGTGAAAATTTACTTGGAATTTTCTATGTTGTTTTGTAGGAAATTTGGTGAATTTTACAAGTGGTTACATGATGATATATGCATGCATAAGAGTGAAGAGAACAAATGAAGATGGAAATAATTCAAAGTGAAGATAATGGAGGACCCCACCTACCCACCTACCTTAATGTACAAATTAGAGGCTAATGCACATGCTTATGGAATTAATGGCTTCATGTACACTTAAATGAGGATTATTTGAAGCTAATGATTACTTGGCCTCCACACTTCCTAAGAGGGTATTTTGGGCATTCCCCAAAATTATGAATTACGGTTTAACACATGTATAAAATCCCCATATCTTCATGTAACTCTCTTCTCCCTTACTCTCTCTTACTTAGTTTTTAGCTTAGGAAATAAATCAAAGCTTTTCTCTCTTCTTTTTCCATGGCTACTTAGCCATTTTATTTCATGTAATTTTTCTTTCTTTTATACAATGTTAATTCTCTTTTATTTACATGCTTCTTCTTTTCTTATGTTAGTAGTGTAGTTTACATTCATGCAAAGTAGATTAGTTTTAATTCTTGTTAATTAGCTTCTCTTTTCCATTAGCTTTCATTTTCCTTTCTTTTTGGTTTCATGTTGCTAGCTACATTTGTTCATATGATAACAAAAATGAGAGCTTAACCCTTTCAATTTAGGGGTAATGAAGCCTCTAATCATGTAGCTTCAACATTTTGATAATTTTGATCTCTTTTGTGCTTAAAGGAATGTTGATGTGATTTATTGTTTCATGTTGAATTTGATAGTCTATGTTGTTCATAACAAATAGGCTATGCTTAAACAATCACAAGCAATAATTACCTCTTCATCTACATATGATGATGGTAATGAAGTGAATGTGAAATTAAAATTTGATGGCCTATATTTCTAAACAATAGTTAACAGGCTATGCTTAAAATAGATTTCATTTTCAACTTTGTTGTTGTTTTCATGAGAGTTAGTAAGTGGTTTAAGGGGTGTGTTATAGTTTGATGGCTTATGTTGAGCTAATTAATAGCACAAATAAGCCATACTTATGATAAACACATCATTTAAACTCACTTATGACCAAAAAAGAGATCATAATTTCATTAATTGTTGAATTATATGATCTAGAGAGTGGATTAATCTCTAAATTGTCATTTAACTCTCATATTTTTATCGATTTTTCTTTTGCTAGTTTTTGTTAGTTTCTTACATTTTTAGCTAATCACACTTTCAACTTTGGTTAATTTGATTGAATAGAATTTTAAAATCATCAATTCCCTACGGATTGACCCGTATTTGCTACGTACTACAAGTGTACGTCGTGCGCTTGCGGTAAATTTTAATTCAAAATTTTTCGACGGTTTTCTAATCCGATAGAAATTCCGTCGATTAAACACTAAGTGTATTAAAACTAGGGTCAAAAACAAATTTCATTAAAACATTGTTTACTATAACCCAAACAAATTATACTTAGCTTTATTTATAAATAATTCCTTTTAAAGGATTTTCTCATTTAAAAACATCATTTGTAAATTTAAAATAACATTTATTATCCCAAAAGAAAATAAAACAATTTAAGTACCTTAATAAATTTAAAACAACTTGAAAGATAATTAATCACATTTATAATCTCTTTTAAATAAAAAAATCCGTTATCTTTAATAAAATAGTTAATTATTTGCAAATACTTTTATATCATCAGTAAATTAACTTTAAAACTTTACTAAATCAATTTATTAACTTTAAAATACTTCCAACAAATTAGTTAATTTACTTTAATCACTTTTATTAAATTAATTTACTTTAAACATCAATAATTAAAAAGATTTATTAAGTTTAAATAATCATTAATTCAAATGAATAATTAATCTCAAACATCATTAATTAAAATGATTAATAAATTTTAAATACCATTAGTTAAAAACAGTTAATTAAGTTCAAATAATTATAAATTAACTGGATTAATCAAATTTAAACATCATTAGTTAAAATGATAAATTAAAACATCATTTGTTAAAATGGTTAATTAACTATAAAACATCATTAATTAAAACGATTAACTAAATTTCAAATATCACTAGTTAAAACAATTAATTAAATTTAAAATAACCATTGATTAAACTGATTAATTAAAGTCTAAAATCGTTAATTAAAATGATTTAATTAAATTCAAATCTCATTAATCAAGTAGATTAATAAACTTCAAAACATCATTAACTAAAGTAAGTGATTAATTCCAAAATCATTAGTTAACATGATTAGTTAACTTTAAACACAGTTAGTTAAAACAGTTCATTAATTTAAGTAACCATTAATTAAAATGGTTAATTAATTTAAAATACCATTAATATGATTAATAAATTTTAAAATTCTACTTAATGAAAACACAAGCTCAAGTTCAAAACACACACGACTGGGTTTTGGGGATGAAAGTCAATAAATGACATCATAGTGAAAATCATTATAACGAAACTTAAACAATTTAAATGGAATATCAAGATTTATTTCAATTGAGTATCAATATAACAGCATAAGGATGTACATAAATAATTATTGGCGAGAAACCCCTCAAGGTCTCTCTACAAATTCTCCCACAAAACTATGGTTAAGGACATTATATATAATCACATGGGTTCATAAAAATCAAGTTAATATGTCATCCATTTTCCAAATGGAAATTCAATAAAACGATTTAACTAACATCCAAGCAATCGATAATAGTTTATAGCATCATAAATATGATATAGTAAATTTGAATGTGAGTTAAACTCACATTGATTCTAGTTTTCGCTGAAGCGTTCCGGTTTAAACTAAAATCGAATGGGCACTCGATTTTAACCAAAAATTCCACTAGCTCCAAATTCCTCCAAACCAACTCCATTGTGTAGATCTCAATGATATGAGTCCAACGCAAAAAATGGCATTTGAATCCAACCTCGTACACAAAAGTTATTCAATTTATAAGTTATTAAATTTAAATACTATAATTAAATATAGTTTATTACATCATTAACCAAACCAATTACCCCTAAAATCCTTTTTCCCCCATTCACTCCCACCTGCACAGTGATACGCACAAACAATCCATCACCGCAAATCTTTCAATGACCATAACTCCTTCGTTTCTCGACGGAATTGACTCCCGTTTTCGTCAACGCGTCCATCTTCACGAGCACTACGTCCACATCACCATTGCTCACCTACACATAGCCTAATAAAAATCCGACCTGACATGTCTCCTTGCTGCCTTATAATGTCACAATACTCAAATGGAGGCCGGACCCTCCGAAACTCTAGCCAAAGGTACTATTTTCCACCGTGAACGCGAATGCAAGCTCCGATTAGCCTCTCGCCCCCTTCAATCTCCAACCTACCCTAACCCTAACTCGCTTCCCCAAAACTGACCCTACCCCAGTCATGATCGAACCCCACAAAGCCTACCTAGAATTGAAGCTAACTTAGATACAAGTTCAACAAATCAAGAATCGCGATTTTAGTGGAATATACTATTTTATTTTGATTTTTGAAATGGTGAAAACTCTCATTTGGTTACAGGCTACATTTAAATAGAGGAGGGAAGTATGGACTTGAACACATAGGTATGGGCATGCGTATGGGATAGAATAATGGAGTATATGGGGTAGGGTATATAGGAGTATGGTGAATAAGATATGATATTTCTTATTTTATTTGATAATATTCGACAATACATACCTAAAAATTTCGAACTCCAATCGTGGTGTGCCGACTAACGTTCTATACTAAATACTCTTATTTCGGACTAAGTGGAACTATTTTCGAGACTCAATTCCAAAGTATACGGAAGTTAGCTTTTTAAATCAAATTATATTTAAAATTAATTGCTAAGTGTTTCGAGCTCGCACGACCATATAGCATGTATGATTGTTACGAAACTTGACAGCATACAATAATTTACTATTCCGGATCTAATAGCACTAGTTTCATCAAAATCCGAGATAATGCTCCAAAATGATAATTTCACATGTTTAAATACCGTTTTATATTTTCGAATAAATTATCGATGTTTATCCAATCTATTTATTTTTGAAAATAAATTTACAAATTGAATTCATCAATATTACTTATATTAATTAGAAGGAATTAAATATAATTATTAAATCCATTTAAATAATATTTAGTTTACAATTTAAATATTTAAAATGATCACTATATTTGAATTCAATTTATTAAATTTCAAAATCTAATTATTTAAATATTTAAAATTAATTAAACATTTAAAATGAAATGATCAAAATTCTGGGTTATTACATTATCCACCCCTTAAAAGAATTTCGTCCTTGAAATTCTGAAGGTAGGAAAAATGCTTCAAAACCCTTAAACTTATCAGAAATCAATTAGTTGAAATTTGTTATCAAATTTTCTAAGTCCTAAAATTTCGGAAAATTTTGACAGCTTCTCCTCCGCGCGGCTCGATTGGAACAACTACAAATTGCCTCTATGGGCTCTAAACTGACCAAAGAAAACGAATAGCTACCCATAATCGGGGCATAAGATAATCAACTAATTTAATTTTCTAAATTTATTATGTACCTTTTTGCGTTTGTTTTATATTTTTGGAAGTTGTTTATTATTTTGATGCAAATGTAGGTGCACAAGAAACCTAGTGGAGATCTCTTGCTTACTTGTACTTATCTAAATGCCCGGGTTTTATGTTCAAAAGTTTATTTTCGAATTCCTCAAAAGAGAAGTAAATCAAAAACCAAAATCAAAAATGCCAAGGAGGGGTTCCTCCTAACAAAACATGTTAAACTCTAGAATCAAAACAATACGGAGCTTCCAATGGTATTCTGATTCCTCCTAAAACAATAACTAAAGCAAACAATTTATTTATTTCCCAATTTTTTTTCCTAAAATCACTTTTTTAGTATCACCGGAATTTAAGTCCTAACAATAATTCAAAAACCTTGGTTTATAAGTTTTAACTTTATAAATTATGGTATATAAAATTACACAATTAATCAATCAAATTCAAGCAAATTCCCTAAAGGAATAAATTAACACTATCAATAAATCAATTTCCATTATGGCAAAATCTAACACTTAACATTACTTAAAATGCCAAATGATTTACAAAAAAATCTTAGCTTAGGTTCAAAACTTTCTTGAATGTCCGAAAATATAGATAATTCACTAAGCGTACCATTTTGCTCAATGACTTTTGGTTATTGCTTAGAATATTACCCAAATTCGTTCGGACATAATTAAAAGTTATACTCTAAATTTATTAGTTTCTTAACAACATCAATTTTTTTCTAAATAACTTATATTTCCACTTAGTATTTTATTCAATACTAAAATTATTTAAGAATTATTTCATAAAGTTTCACCTAAGTTTAAAAATATTTTATAAAGTCGTTTCTTTATAAAACATCAAATAATAACTTATTTCACTTTATTTTCTTGTATAATACTCTTCTATATCCTAAGAGTACATACAAATTTTATTTTACTTTTCATAATTTAGGTGAAGATAAAATCAAAATTTGGGCCTTTTAAAACTGAGTCAACTTCTAGACCTCTTTAACTTAGAGTGTTAAAATGGAAGACATTTATGGGTTGACTTAATCAACAATAGTTTACACCACTTAGATGTTTTAAACAATTATACGGTTTTAATAAAATAATGTTTATCAAAACCTTCCTATCCAATTTACCTTAAGTTATTATAATGAATGATGTTTATGGACTGGTCCAATAACACCAATTAGTTACACCACTTAGATATTTTAAATAAAATCTATGGTTTTTGATAAAACAATGTTATCAACTCCATATTCAATTTAACCCAATTTATCTGTTTTTAAATTATCCCCTACCTTATCTAACGGTAAAATCTCATTTATCAAAACAATCTCTTATCGAAAATACTTTTTATTTGGAAACTAATTCCCTTTTAGGGAACTTCAAAATTAAATACTCTGCTTTTATCTTCAAAAACTCATCTTTGAAATCATACTACATACATTTTTATATATAATAAATTAAAACGATTTATTTATTAAAACTCACTTTGGGTTCGTTCGAATTTGAACTCATTTCGATTGCACAATGATAAAGAGAATAATTTATGAAGTACTCGACAACGTTCGCCTAAGCAAACATCTGATCGTCACTTAGAAGATTTTTCAGATTACCAAAAAACTAATCAAAATGTTTTTCCTCCGAGTTATCCCAAAGAAAATGCATTCCATTAAAAATTTTGCTTCCCAAGATATTTTTACTTTTAAATAATCCCAAAAGTACTACTATTTCATTTCTCAAAATCTTTTTGAAATTATTTCAAAAACTCTGGGATTTAGATTTAAAAGTACTTTTTTGAGCACATTTTATAAACTAAGTTAACATTTCCTTTATATAAAATTCATTTCATATTATAAAAACTCTTCTTTATTATAATAGAATTTTCTTAAATATCTATTCTCTAAAGGTCTTACCCAACTATTTAGATTATATTAAACAATTTTTTATTAAAGTTTAATCCTTAACTCACCACTATTAAAAGGTGAATTTTAACTTAACATTTTCTCCGAACACCTTACAGTTAAATTGTGAAAATTAATTCACAAAGGGGTTCATTTATAAATTCAAACAACAAATGCTTATAAATAAGCTAAACATAAATAATCAACAATTAACAAATGGCAATTAATGCTTCTAATTTAATCGAGCATGACTGATCAAACAATAGTGATAATAAAGAGATATTATCACATTCAAACAAACACATTCTATAACTATATAAAGTTTTAAAAATTATTCCTTTATATATATAAAATATAATCATAGGCAAAATATTCCATTTGTAAAAATTTCAAAAATCAATATCATGTCCGTTGGCCTTGTTTGAGTGTTTAGAAACCCCTATTGACACCGTGGCATCCCACGTCTCAACCAGAATTCATAAACAATCCAATAGACCAATTAACACAATACGTTTTTATAGCAATAACAAATACGCTCTCGCATATAATACTCTCAAACTCATTCTAGGGTATTACTAACTCTATCTCTATTGAGCCATACCCTACCAAAGCCAAGGTTCTCGTTTAACCTTCAACTCTGATACCAAGCGGTAACGATCCGCCTTTTCGACCATCAAAAGTTGACACCGTATACGACTATTGTATTCAAATGTCGAACATCCAATCGTCAAAAAGGCAGATTGTTAGGGTAAAATAAAAGGAAAAGAATAGAGAACAGGAAAACAGAATCTCACAGCGGAATCGACAATATATAATATAACAAGAACAGTAAAAACTATCACTTCAAAAATACAGAGTATATCAGAGTTAAAAATAAACCTTATCAGCTGGACAGTTATAAAATCCCGACCTTACAATTGCTGATATGGATACTATATAATACAACGAAAAATAAAACACTACGATAGGTGAACCTCCAGCTCCTTTCCAATATCTCCATAACGCCAAAGCCAACCTGGGAAAATACTTGGTCTGATCCGAGCATTACAATAAAATAATATCCGGATTAGTATGGAAATACTTGCGTGAGAAAACTCAAATAATGGGAAACGTATAAAAGTTTTATGAGACCATGCTGCTAATGTGGAATGAGTATTTACCTTACAAGAATAACATCCATGCAGGAAAGAGTGAGATAAACAACAGTAAACAAATCCAAATAAGAATGGACATAAATAGTATTAATAACCAGACTTGAAAAAATGAAAATAATCCGAGCAAAATCCAAACTGGACAGAATGGATAAAACAAGATAACAGTCAAACTTGATAGAATGGACAAAACTAATAATTAAACACCGCGAAGAGTGGTTGACTCTTCCCGTTGCAATTAAAGAAAAATAGATTCAAAGGTTCGAATCAAATAAGGAAAGGAAAAATTGCAACAAATGACTAGGAGGGTGCACCCCCCCTGAAGTATACCTCTCGTAATATACTTCTAAGAAGCCCATTTACTATGTGAAACTTCTCGGAACCCTCCAAGTTGGAACCCGCCAAAACTTACCCAGTATCCGAATATTTTACATCTTATAGCGCTACCGAATCCAATGTAGATGAGATGTGAAAGTATCCTAATGGGAGCGACCCCACATAGCTTGGCCTCCTCTCGTGCTTTGGATTTAGTTATTTTACAGCAAAGGTTATCAAAGCTCAAAGAGCGACAAATCATTTTTAAGGTGACGGTATACCATGAAGAAAGCTGGATACGATAGTAAATAAATCAACCATCGAAGATAATTAATAATGATCGTATATGGAAATTAAATATCATATATTTACACTACTCGTCGATTCCAAACAAGTGTTATCTCTCGGTTGAAGATGAAGCCAGGTAAGTTGAGATAGTGTTACCTCTAGGCATTGCTTTGATGACATTTTTAACCTTCGAGATATAAACGAGTCCAAGGCTCAACATTTAGCGTTAAAAGTATGACATGATCCTTTCCACATAAGCGATATGTTTATGGAATTGCTTTTCCATAACCAAATCGAACTTTACCTTTTAAAATCGAACTTGTGTTTGATTTCCACATTACAAATATTGGTGAAAACACTTTGGAAACACTCTTTAAAAATATTCTTTTAAAAGATAAACTTATAATACTAAGTGTATTAAAACAAGGGTAAAAAACAAATGTCATCAAAACATTGTTTACTATAATCCAAACAATTTACACTTAGCTTTATTTATAACTAATTCCTTTTAAAGGATTTTCTCATTTAAAACCATCATTTGTAAATTCAAAACAATATTTGTTATTCCAAAAGAAAATAAAACAATTTAAATACCTTCGTACATTTAAAATAATATTAATTATCCTAAACGATAATTAATCAGATTTATAGTCTTTTTTAAATAAACAAATCCATTATCTTTAATAAAATAGTTAATTATTTCCAAACACTTTTATATCATCAGTAAATTAACTTTAAAATCTTTATTAAATAAGTTTATTAACTTCAAAATACTTTCATCAAATTAGTTGATTTACTTTAATCATTTTTATTAAATTAGTTTACTTTAAATATCATTAATTAAAAACATTTATTAAATTCAAGTAATCATTAATTAAAATGAATAATTAATCTTAAACATCAATTAAAATGATTAATAAATTTTAAATATCATTAATTAAAAACAATTAATTAAGTTCAAATAATCATAAATTAATTGGATTAATCAAATTTAAACATTATTAGTTAAAATGATAAATTAAAACATCATTTGTTAAAATGATTAATTAACTATAAAACATCATTAATTAAAATGATTAACTAAATTTCAAATATCACTAGTTAAAACAATTAATTAAATTTAAAACAATCATTAATTAAAATGATTAATAAAATTTTAAAATCATTAATTAAAATGATTTAATTAAATTCAAATCTCATTAATCAAATAGATTAATAAATTTCAAAACATCATTTAAAGTAAGTGATTAATTCCAAAATCATTAGTTAACATGATTAGTTAACTTTAAACACAGTTAGTTAAAACAGTTAATTAATTTAAATAACCATTAATTAAAACGGTTCATTAATTTGAAATACCATTAACTGATACGATTAATGAATTTTAAAATTATATTTAATGAAAACACAAGCTCAAGTTCAAAACACACACGATAGGGTTTTGGTGATGAAAGTCAATAAATGACGGTATAGCGAAAATCGCTATAATGACACTGAAACAATTTAAATGGAATATCAAGATTTATTTCAATAAAATATCAATATAGCAGCATAATGGTGTTTAAATAATTATTGGTGAAAAACCTCTTAAGGTCTCTCTACAAATTTTCGCTGCAAAACAATGGTTAAGGATATTATATATAATCATATGGGTTCATAACAATCAGGTTAATATGTCATCCATTTTCCAAACAGAAATTCAACTAAACAATCAACCAAATAATTTAACTAACATCCAAGTAATCAATAATAGTTTATAGCATCATAATATGATATAGTATATTTGAATGTGAGTTAAACTCACATTGATTCAAGTTTTTGCTGAAGCATTCCGGTTTGAACTAAAACCGAACGGGCGTTCCATTTTAGCTAAACATTCTGCTAGCTCCAAATTTCTCCAAACTAACTCCATTATGTAGATCCCAATGATACGAGTTCAACGCAAAAATCGGCATTCAAATCCGACCTCATATGCAATAGTTATTCGATTTATAAGTTATCGAATTTAAATAATATAATTAAATAGTTAATTACAGCATTAACCAAACTAATTACCCCTAAAATCCTTCTTCCCCTTTATCTAATTACTCTTCCCACCTGCACAATGATACGCACAAACAACCCATCATCGCAAATCTTCCAACGACCATAACTTCTTCATTTCTCGACGAAATTGACTCCCGTTTCCGCCAATGCGTCCGTCTTTGCGAGAGTTACCTCCTCATCACCATTGCTTCACCTCCACATAGCCCATTATCTGATTTAACATGCCTCCTTGCTGCCACATAATATCGCAACATCCAAATGGAGGCCGGACTCTTCGAAACTCTGGCCAAAGGTGCTATTTTCCACCACAAACGCGAATCCAAGCTTCGATTAGCCTCTTGCCCCTTCAATCTCCAATGTACCCTAAACCTAGCTCGCTCCTCCAAAACTGATCCAACCCCAAGCATGATCGAACCCCACAAAGTCTACATAGAATTGAATCTAACTTAGATACGAGTTCAACAAATCAAGAATAGCGATTTTTAGTGGAGTATACTGTGACGCCCCACCTCTATGGTCATGCTAGCCAAGGACACTACGGGGCAATGCTGTCGACTAGCATGAAGAATAAGGCTATTGAGGAGCGACCATCTGTGTAATTGCTTTGTGCGAGTACCGATATGTCAGATAATATAACTTACATTTCATTTCAAGAGGAAGTCCGACATATCAAATACAAACTCAAAGCTATCACACAGTGGCTATGAGGCCTTCGGAAACAAATATAGAAATAAACATAACACAAATCAGTCGCAGACATTCATATCGCAAAGGCGGAATCAGATATGAATATAGGTCATAGAAGTGTACATCAAGATAGTGGTCATATAAGATCCACTACATTACAAAAGAATAGATACAAGTGCTAGACAAAAGAATATGTATACATCAGGGAGTCTCTATCTCAATTGTATAACAACAAAAACTACCAATCTAATGTAGTTAGACAAAACTCAGAAGATGATCCCAGATAAGGAGTCAAGTAGAAGCACCTGTAACATCTCGGTCTGACCCGAGTATTATTTAAGAAGAAAATAATAAACGGATCAGTCTAGCTATAAATATCAGATAAAATGAGATAGGATAAGAGATATGACAGAAACGTATGATAACAATAATGCCATACTGACAAGTATACATCAAATAACAATAAAAATCATATAATATCTCAAATCATCTCAAAACACCAAAAAGAATCACATTCTTTAAATTATTCACCAAAACACAAATATTGACAAAACATATCAACGCCAATAACATAAATTGGTGAAACACAAATTCTAGAAATCACAACCAGAAATCCAGAAATCGCAAAAAGGGGGGAGGCCTATCACAAACGGGAGCATGAAAACTCACCAACACGTGTATCACAAACGGAACGCTATTCCATGGTCGCTAACCATCAATTTTGAGCCGAAGCTCCACAAACGGCCTGAAGACCACGGCTCGCTACCCCGCCAAATTTGAACCGAAGTTCCACAAACGGGGGTTTTAGTCCCCACACAAATAAATAGACATCGCACATCGCTAGTCTAAATCACAAAATGATCATCATCGATCAATAAAAAGTGTGAACCACACTAAGCTAGTAAATAAATGAGTTTAGCTTCATGTTCCATAACCACTAGCTTAACTTAAATATTTACGAACATATTGTAGATTTCCACTCGAAAATTGTCATAAGAGTTCAATCGAACAAGTCCAAGAATTAACCAACGAAGTAAACGCAAGCGTTTCATACCACTTGTTTTACTAAGCCGTTTAATTATATTTCTCATATGAATGAGGTAAAGGTTTGTATATACTAATAGATTGGAAAACGGTTTTGAAAGAGAGCTTTATATTTAAAATAGTGTCAAAATCATTTTGATGAAAAAGATTGAATATTTTCTTCTAGTATAGAAACCTTTGTATTTAGAAGTGACAAATCACAAAAATGATTGTAGAAACAATCAATCACAAAAATCCACATTCAAAGACGTCAATTAAATCAAAAGAAATCGATACCAAATCCATCAAAATGGATATTCCCAAAAATCCAAAGAAAGAAGTCATCAAAGTCGATAGTAAGTGATAACAACTATCCGGATCAACAACAATCGATTAAAAATAGGAAATCCACACAAATAGCCTAAATAGGCAAAAATAAACATTTCCAGACATTTGGTTTGGAATCCAGACGTCTGGATTTGTTTTTTGAAAAATAGTTCAGAAAGCCACACAGACGTTTGGAATATCAAAACAGACATCTGAGCCATGACCAGACGTCTGGTTTAGAATCCAGACGTCTGGTTTAGAATCCAAACATCTGGTTTGGTTCTTTGGAAATAATCCAGAGAACCCCTAGACATTTGGAACTTCAAGTCAGACGTTTGAGACTCATCCAGACGTCTGATCTTGAATTTCAAACGTCTGGAATTAGTCTCTGGCATTTTTTTATAATCTGCGTGCATACATTTTTCTCTCCAGGTCCAAACCAGACGTCTGGACTTGATCACCAGACGTCTGGTCACCTGGTTTGGGCAACAATTGGCCTAGGCCAAAGTGGCCAAAACGTATCGGAAGCGATCGGACGAGCAACGACGACTAAGGATTTACGCCAAGTGACAACCCAGCCTTAAAGGCTCTTCGATACACCCTAAACATCAATGTCCAAATATCCATAAAAGGATTTTTATAAAATTGGACCAAAACACCAAAATTTGGAAAATTCACCAAATCAATTCAAATCAAAAGCTAATGAATATGCACAAATGTTAGGAATTCATACCTAACAACAATGATAGCTATAGACGTAGATGTGAGTTAAAGAACTCACCTTTAAACTCAAAAACAATGAATGAGAAGTTTTTAAAACAAGGCAAGAACAATTCCTCTTCAACACACCTCTAGAATCTTCAATCTATTATCAAAGGTGAAGTTCTTCCTAAATTAGGGTTAGGAATTTCTGAGAATTGAAGAGAGATTGAGATGGAGAAGAAGAAGATGATGCTTACCTTAGCTTCACTTTGTTTTCTAGAGCTCGAATTTCAATTTCCTAGTAAACTAGGTTTAGGAATTTTAATTTCCTTTCTCTTCCACCATTTCTATTTTAGCTAGAGAGTGTTTAGGAAATAAAAGTGAATGAAGGAAGTTGAGTGGAGTTAGGGTATTCAGTTGGGTTAATGGCCTGAAACCCAATCCCAAAGCCCAAAATAGCAAAATTCACTCAACTCCAAACATATCGATGTTTATACTCAAAAAAGTTGTAAACGCCATTTTGGACTCAATGGAAGTGGTATCGAGTCCCAATTCGACTGTTTACAAAAAGTAGCTTTTCGGGCTTTAATCCGACTAACGATGCTATTTTTAAATAAAATATTTAAATATACAATCGTAAAATATGCGGGTTGTTACAGACTCCCCTCCTTAAAGAAATTGCGTCCTCGCAATACTTAAGGAAAAGAAATAAAAAGTAACAACCATACAAGCATATCAACACAAAAGGAATAAATTTTGAAATGAGAAGTTCACCTTTAAAGAGAACAAGGGAGTAGGTCCGGATGTGTTCGCTCGATGAATTCTCTGGATTCCCAAGAGCAATCCTTAGGATTTGAGGACCATTGAACTTTCACAAGAGGAACATCTTTATTTCGAAGGCATTTAACCTCCGAAACAATGGTTCGAATAGGATGTTGCTCATAAGTCAAATTAGGCAAAACTTCAATTTCTTCAATAACACCGGGCTCAAGAACAGAATCGGAATCTCGAAGGCATTTCCGTAATTGAGAGACGTGGAATACGTCATGAATAGCAGAAAACTGAGCCGGTAATAAAAGGCGATAAGCCACGGAACTAATGCGTTCGGTGATGGGAAATGGACCAATATATCGAGGTGCTAATTTTCCCGATCGACTGAAACGCACAACACCCTTCATAGGTGAAACACGAATAAACACCAAATCTCCCACAGAAAATTCCAATTTCCTTCTTCGATTATCGGCATAGGATTTTTGTCTACTTTGAGCTTCTTTCATCGTATGACGAATAAGGTCAATCTTTTCTGTGGCATCCCGAATAAAATTTGGATCTAAAACCAGCTTCTCACCGGCTTCAAGCCAACACGAAGGAGATCGGCATGGCCTTCCGTAGAGTGCCTCGAAAGGTGCCATACCAATACTTGATTGGAAGCTATTATTATAGGAAAACTCAACAAGAGAAATATGATCTTCCCAACTTCCACCAAAATCAAGAACACATGCACAAAGAAGATCTTCAAGAGTTTGATTCACACGCTCGGTTTGTCCATCGGACTGAGGATGATATGCGGTGCTAAAATTAAGCTTCGTTCCCAAAGCTTTTTGAAGCCTTTCCAAAACCCACTAGTAAATAATGGATCACGATCGCTAACAATAGAAGTAGGAACTCCATGCAATTTAACAATTTCCTTGACAAAGAGTTTAGCCAAAATAGGTACGGTCTGATTGGATCGAACGGGAAGAAAATGGGCGGATTTTGTAAGTCTATCTACTATCACCCATAGGCTATCATGACCCGAACGAGAACGGGGAAGACCGTCAATAAAGTCCATGGAAATTTGATCCCACTTCCATATTGGAATGTCCAAAGGTTGCAACAACCCACCGGGCCTTTGATGCTCGGCCTTAACGAGTTGGCAAGTCATGCAACGCTTAACGAAGTTAGCAATATCAGATTTCATTCCATCCCAATAATAAAGTCGCTTCATATCCGCGTACATTTTACTACTACCGGGATGAATGGTAAATTTAGAACGATGAGAATCTTCTAAAATGTCTTTACGAAGATAAATAATATTTGGCACAATAAGTCTACCAAATTTTCGAATACCGCCGCGAGCATCAATATCAAAGTCTTGCAAACCTTCAATATCAATTTTATCCCTACAACTTTGGCTAAGAAAAACCAATTCAGGATCATGTTTTTGAGCTTCAAGAATGCGGTCTAAAAGAGAAGGATGAGCCTCAAGGCTACATAAAACAAGAGATGAACATGAATTGGATTCACGATCTCGAATCTCACAAGTAGATAAAGTCTCAAGATCATTCCATTCGGATATCATCATGGAAACAACCGCTTGTTGCTTATGACTAAGGGCATCGGCAATAAGATTTCCTTTTCCGGGAGTATAAAGAATATCAAGATCATAAGATGCAAGGAACTCGAGCCAACGTTGTTGACGCAAATTAAGTTCCTTTTAAGAAAATAAATACTTCAATGATTTGTGATCGGTGTAGAGAACAAATTTCTCTTCCAAAAGATAATGACGCCAAATTCTAAGGGCGAAAAAAATAGCCGCAAGCTCTAAATCATGAGTGGCATATCTAGTCTCGGCAGGCTTTAATTGCCTAGAAGCATAAGCGATAACACGTTCCTTTTGCATGAGAACGGCTCCGAAACCAACATGACTAGCATCGGTATAAACAATAAAATCTTGGTTCCCATCGGGAATCACAAGAATAGGAGCATCGGAAAGGAGTTCTTTAAGTTTCTGAAAAGCAGCTTCACATTTGTTAGACCAAATGTATTTAACTCGCTTCTTTGTCAAATTAGTAAGAGGTACAGAAATTTTAGAAAAGTCTTTTATGAACCGACGGTAATAGCCCGCCAATCCGAGAAAGCTACGAATTTCCGTCACACTCTTCGGTCTCTTCCAATTTTGATTCGCTTCAATCTTTGAAGGATCCACGAAAATTCTGGATTCAGAAATAATATGTCCCAAAAATTTCACACAAGATTGCCAAAAGTGGCATTTAGAAATTTTTGCTTTCAATTGGTTGCTCCTAAGAGTTTCCAACACAATCCGAAGATGTTTTTCATGATCTTCCTCAATTTTAGAATAAATAAGAATATCATCTATAAAGATGAGAACAAATCGATCGAGGAAGTCTTTGAAAACTCGATTCATAAGGTCAACGAAATAAGCTGGAGCATTCGTCAAACCAAATGGCATAACAAGCCATTCAAAAGATCCATAACGAGTACGGAACGATGTCAAAGGAATACTTTCCTCTGCAATACGGAGCTGATGAACACCGGTTGCTAAGTCTAACTATGAAAAGACTGTAGCGCCACTAAGTTGGTCGAATAAATCATCAATCCGAGGTAAGGGATATTTATTCTTGATGGTGAGATCGTTAAGCTTGCGGTAGTCGACGCAAAGCCTAAGTGTACCATCAGATTTCTTCACAAAAATAGCTGAAGCTCTCTATGGAGAGGAACTAGATTGAATAAATTGCTTCGCTTCCAATTCGGATAATTGTTTACGCATCTCCTCATTCTCCTTATTGGACATACAATAAGGAGGATGAGTAATGGGTAGAGCTCCAGGGATTAGATTAATTCTGAACTCAATTGCTCGCTTAGGTGGTAATCCTAAAACGGGCTCAAATATATCGGGAAATTCACGAACAATGTGAATGAGAGAAATAACATCTTCCTCGTCATCATTATCGTCATCACGAGGATTTAGAGAATACAAGGATGCTTTCGAATTGGAATCTGAATCTTTAAGGACAAGAGAAATCTGCTTAACAGACTGAGGATGTTGAAGATATATAGTCCGCTCAGGACATAGGATATGGGCTTCATAACGGTTAAGCCAATCCATTCCCAAAATCATTCTGAAACCTAAGTAGCGCATAACATGCAAATCGGCTCGGAAAGAATAATCACACAAAATAATCTCGACATCTTTACAAAGTAAACTGAGTGTTGTGGACCCACCGACCGGATTCGCAATTCTCAATGAAGTCATCAAGCCAATAACATTTAAAAACAAAGCATCAACTAGTTCTTTTGATATAAAAGAGTGAGATGCACCCGTATCAAAAAGAACTCGAATAGGAAAATCACAAAATATAATAATGCCATCAAGGATAGAATGAGAAATACCTTGACCACAAGAAGTGTTAGTAGGGGCTTGCACAACGTTTAGCTTGCCTTCCTTTTTTCTTTGAAGTTTGGGACATGAAGATATAGCATGACCCAAACTCTTGCAATAGCGGCAAGTAATGGACTTCGGACACTTGTTCGCATAATGGTCCTTAGAACCACAATTGTAACATTCTCCACGACGAGAGGTAGGAGTATTTGCTACCGAAGTTGCTTGCTTCCCTTTCTTATTGGGATTAGGCTTGAATTTAAAAGGTCTCTTCTTATTGATGTTGTGTTTAACTTCAACATCACTTTCTTTATCGACCTCTTCGAGTCGAAGAGCGATATCAACAAGCTGGTCGAAAGAAACTTCTAATTTCAGAAGTAATGGCTTTTTGAGGTTCTTAATCAACCCATAAACAAATCTCTGATTTTTCTTCAATGGGGTATTAATATACTCGACCCCATATTTAGATAGAGATTCGAAAGATGCGACGTAATCCGTCACAGAAGATTCACCTTGAACAAGGTCGATAAAGCGTCGAGCTAAAGATACTTTTTCAGCTTCCGGCACAAACTTTAATTCGAACCTTTCCCGGAATTGCTCCCAAGTAAGATCCGCTTCGATAATTTCGGAGATCAGAAGCTCATACCAATCTAATGCTCTTTCTTGGAGCATGCTAGAAGCCACTTGGACTCGATGTAGATCAATAAGATTCATGCGGGAAAAGATGCGATCGCATGTTCTAAGCCAAGCTTGGACTTCTATAATGCTCTCGGAACCCTTGAAAGGCTTTCCACCCAAGTTGGTGTAATCACTGCACAAGCGTGCAAACCTAGATTTAGGATGAGTAGTCTCTGGAGTGGGTCCGATAGCTTGAGCATTTCTCACAAGATCCATAAGTTGTTGAGCAGACATAAATACTCCGTTCTGAGGAGTAGCACTGGATTGACCGGCGCTGGGACGGCCTGGTCTAACCATTTCTCTTCTTTAAGAAAGAAAGAAAGAAGAGGAAAAAGGTTATTCACAAAATGAATATCAAACAAACTTGATTGATAAAACAAGGCATCATAAAAAGAAATAGGATAGAACGGTACGAAGACTCGAATTAAATCCTATGGCACAATTCCTAAGAAAGACTTAGGACAATGATCCTTACTAGATTATTCTACATTGTTCCGAAGTTTGGCTCTGATACCAAGCTCTGACGCCCCACCTCTATGGTCACACTAGCCAAGGACACTACGGGGTAATGCCGTCGACTAGCACGAAGAATAAGGCTTTTGAGGAGCGACCATCTGTGTAATTGCTTTGTGCAAGTACCGATATGTCAGATAATATAACTTACATTTCATTTCAAGAGGAAGTCCGACATATCAAATACAAACTCAAAGCTACCACACAGTGGCTATGAGGCCTTCGGAAACAAATATAGAAATAAACATAACACAAATCAGTCACATACATTCATATCGCAAAGGCGGAATCAGATATGAATATAGGTCATAGAAGTGTACATCAGGATAGTGGTCATATAAGATCCACTACATTACAAAAGAATAGATACAAGTGCTAGATAAAAGAATATGTATACATCAGGGAGTCTCTATCTCAAATGTATAACAACAAAAACTACCAATCTAATGTAGTTAGACAAAAGTCAGAAGATGATCCCAGATAAGGAGTCAAGCAGAAGCACCTGTAACTTCTCGGTTTGACCCGAGTATTATTTAAGAAGAAAATAAAAAACGGATCAGTCTAGCTATAAATATCAGATAAAATGAGATAGGATAAGAGATATGACAGAAACGTATGATAACAATAATGCCATACTGACAAGTATACATCAAATAACAACAAAACTCATATAATATCTCAAAACACCAAAAGAATCACATTCTTTAAATTATTCACCAAAACACAAATATTGATAAAACATATCAATGCCAATAACACAAATTGGTGAAACACAAATTCCAGAAATCACAAAAAGGGGGGAGGCCTATCACAAACAGGAGCATGAAAACTCACCAACACGTGTATCACAAATGGAACGCTATTCCATGGTCGCTAACCATCAATTTTGAGTCGAAGCTCCACAAACGGCCCGAAGACCCGGGTCGCTACCCTGCCAAATTTGAATCGAAGTTCCACAAACGGGGTTTTTAGTCCCCACACAAACAAATAGACATCGCACATCGCTAGTCTAAATCACAAAATGATCATCATCGATCAATAAAAAGTGTGAACCACACTAAGCTAGTAAATAAATGAGTTTAGCTTCATGTCCCATAACCACTAGCTTAACTTAAATATTTACGAACAGATTATAGATTTCCACTCGAAAATTGTCACAAGAGTTCAATCGAACAAGTCCAAGAATTAACCGACGAAGTAAACGCAACTGTTTCATACCACTTGTTTTACTAAGCCGTTTAATTAGATTTCTCATACGAATGAGGTAAAGGTTTGTATATACTAATAGATTGGAAAATGGTTTTGAAAGAGAGCTTTATATTTAAAATAGTGTCGAAATCATTTTGATGAAAGAGATTGAATATTTTCTACTAGTATAGAAACCTTTGTATTTAGAAGTGACAAATCACAAAAATGATTGTAGAAACAATCAATCACAAAAATCCACATTCGAAGACGTGAATTAAATCCAAAGAAATCGATACCAAATCCATCAAAATAGATATTCCCAAAAATCCAAAGAAAGAAGTCATCAAAGTCGATAGTAAGTGATAACAACTATCCGGATCAACAACAATCGATTAAAAATAGGAAATCCACACAAACAGCCTAAATAGGCAAAAATAAACATTTCTATACGTCTAGTTTGGAATCCAGACGTTTGGATTTGTTTTCTGAAAATAGTTCAGAAAGCCACCCAGACGTCTGGAATATCAAAACAGACGTCTGAGCCATGACCAGACGTCTGGTTTAGAATCTAGAAGTTTGGTTTGGTTCTCTGGAAATAATCCAAAGAACCCCCAGACATATGAAACTTCAAGTTAGACGTCTGAGACTCATCCAGACGTCTGATCTTGAATTTCAAACATTTGGAATTAGTCTCTGACATTTTTTTATAATCTGTGTGCATACATTTTTCTCTCCAGGTCCAAACCAGACGTCTGGACTTTATCACCAGACGTCTGGTCACCTGGTCTGGGCAATAATTTGCCTAGGCCAAAGTGGCCAAAACGTATCGGAAGCGATCGGACGAGCAACGACGACTAAGGATTTACGCCAAGCGACAACCCAGCCTTAAAGGCTCTTCGATACACCCCAAACATCAATGTCCAAATATCCATAGAAGAATTTTTATAAAATTGGACCAAAATACCAAAATTTGGAAAATTCACCAAATCAATTCAAATCAAAAGCAAATGTATATGCACAAATGTTAGGAATTCATACCTGACAACAATGATAGCTATAGATGTAGATGTGAGTTAAAGAACTCACCTTTAAATTCAAAAACAATGAATGAGAAGCTTTTAAAACAAGGCAAGAACAATTCCTCTTCAACACACCTCTAGAATCTTTAATCTATTATCAAAGGTGAAGTTTTTCCTAAATTAGGGTTAGGAATTTCTGAGAATTGAAGAGAGATTGAGATGGAGAAGAAGAAGATGATGCTTACCTTAGCTTCACTTTGTTTTCTAGAGCTCGAATTTGAATTTCCTAGTAAACTAGGTTTAGGAATTTTAATTTCCTTTCTCTTCCACCATTTCTGTTTTAGCTAGAGAGTGTTTAGGAAATGAAAGTGAATGAAGGAAGTTGAGTGGAGTTAGGGTATTCAGTTGGGTTAATGGGCTGAAACCCAATCCCAAAGCCCAAAATAGAAAATAGCAAAATTCACTCAACTCCAAACATATCGATGTTTATACTCAAAAAAGTTGTAAACGCCATTTTGGACTCAATGGAAGTGGCCTCGAGTCCCAATTCGACTGTTTACAAAAAGTAGCTTTTCAGGCTTTAATCCGACTAACGATGCTATTTTTAAATAAAATATTTAAATATACAATCGTAAAATATGTGGGTTGTTACATATACGATTTAATTTTGATTTTTTAAATGGTGAAAACTCTCATTTAGTTACAGGCTACATTTAAATAGAGGAGTAAAGTATGAACTTGAACACACAGGTATGGGCATGCATATGGGGTAGAATGATGGAGTATGGAGTAGGTTATATAGGAGTATGGCGAATAAGATATGATATCTATTATTTTATTTGATAATATTCGATAATAAATACCCAAAAATTTCGAACTCCAATCAGGGCGTGACGATTGGCGTTCTATACTAAATTCCCCTATTATGGACTCAATAGAACTATTTTCGAGACCCAATTCCAAAGTAAATGAAATTTAGCTTTTTAAATTAAATTATATTTAAATTAATTGCTAAGCATTTCGAGCTCGCACGACCATACAGCATGTCTAATCGTTACGAAACTTGACGGCGTACAACAATTTATTATTTCGGATCTAATGGCACTAGTTTCGTTAAAATCCCAAACAGTGCCCCAGAATGATAATTTCACATATTTAACTACCATTTTATATTTTCGAACAAATTATCGATGTTTATCCAATCAATTTTTTTGATAAATAAATTTACAAATTGAATTCATTAATATTACTTATTAATTAAAAGGAGTTAAATACAATTATTAAATCTATTTAAATAATATTTAGTTAAAATTCAAATATTTAAAATAATCACTATATTTGAATTCAATTTATTAAATTCCAAAATCCAATTATTTAAATATTTAAAATTAATTAAACATTTAAAATTAATTAAACATTTAAAATTAAATGATCAAAATTTTGGGTTGTTACAAAGTGTCATTAGCTTCTTCAGTAGCTAAGACCTTTCATTCCCACTCATCCGTTAAAGAGTTTAGGATTTTTGAAACAATATCAAAATCATTGTATTTTTCTCCTAGAAGTGAGTGATGTATGCCTTGAAATCTAGAGTACATGTCATTTATAGTTTCATTTTGCTTCATTCTAAAGTTTTGAAATTGATTTTTAAATATGGAAATCTTGCTTTGTTTGACCTTGTTTATACCTTCATGAGTTATTATAAGAGTACGCCAAATTTCATATGTGGATTTACACATACTTACTCTATTAAACTCGTTCTTGTCTAAAGAACAAAATAACAAATTCATTGCCTTAGCATTACTAGTAGCATCAAGTTTTTGAGTACTTGACCATTGTGCATAGTCAGTGGTAGATACAGTATATTCTTATCGAGTGATATTCCAAGTGTCACAACCATTAGCTTGCATATATATATATATATATCCTCATCCTTGTTGACAAATAATTATAATTTAGTCCGTTAAATAGTTGTGGTCGTACAGTAGATTAACCTTCAACAAAACTTTAAGTAGCGTTATCCATATTACTTAAAATATCAAAAACTTTGTTACGGTTATTTGATGGTATTTCTTTGATACCAAATGAAAGTCGCTATGGATAGAGTAATATGAATAATTCTACTAATTTAATACTTGTATAAAAAAGCAGCAACATAAATAAAGAATAAAATAAAGTGAATCGGAGATTTTTATACTGGTTCGAACTTCCGTTCTACATCCAATCCCAAACTCTTTCTGGATTTAAAATAGACCCTCACTTAATCCTTAGGAATAGGTATTATAGACTGCCTGAACTGTTAAACAGGACTTCATGCCTAAAGATCTCCAATAGGACTTCGACTATTACAAATAGTTGAGGTTGTGACTTTTTGTGCTCTTTGAATAGCACAAATGAGCTAATACGTACACTCTTCCTTTAATCTTCTTCTTGATGGTATAATGTGTGTTCATGAAGAATGGAAGTATTTTGATCATAAGTGAAGTATTCTTGAAAGTGCAAGTGATCAAAAAGTAAAAGCAATGTAAATCTTGAATGTTTTTAGAATTCCAATCAAAGATGTAGAAAAGAAAGAATGGAATTGCAGTGAATTCAAGAATCGAGATTGCTTTATATAGAGAATGGGTAGATGCAACTATTAGCGAAGCATGATAACTTATCGAAGAGTTGCAACATTATTGGAGGGAAGTGTCTCTTCATAGAGGGGAAGATCCCTTTAAAAGTTTTAAATAAAAAATTATTGTTGCAGCGTTCAGTCGACTGAACTAACCGATTTAATCGACTGAATTATAGTCGAATTTGACAATTTTGAAACAGAAAGAAAACGGTGTAAAAAACACTATATCTAGTTGATTGAAAAATGTTGTTTAGTCGACTAAATGGGAATTTAGTTAGCTGAACATTTATGTTTAGTCGATTGAATAGGATTTAGTCAACCAAATATATAAATTTAGTGGACTGAATCTGTGTTTTCCTGTTTTTCAAAATGAAAGTGCTATTGTGATGATTTGTATGTGTATATTCCACTTTGAAGAGATTTTAACATATATATACTTAAGACATGACATTCTATGACTAATAATACATCATGTGTCATCTTTTCTTCGTCATGTAGTTCTCTTTGGTAGTTAATATTATTTCCTGCAAAAGTTGATTATATACACAATATATTCTTGTTTGGTTGTCACTATCAAAATATCAAATAATGAGGTTCCAACACATATATGAAATTTATATAAATAAAAAATTACCTTAGATGTGGTCTAATTATAATACTTCGAATGTTGAATCAAAAGAACTCTTGGAATTAGATTCGTTCCCTTCAAGAAAATGCTAGTAATCGAAGCGATCTACATATTCAATTCTATTTGATTTAAACTTGAGTTTGGTTTGAAAAATGGAATGGGAGATGGCTAGAATTAGGGTCGGAAGGAGAATAGGAGGCCAGATAAACTTAAAATAAGAAATGGAGAGGGTGGGGGATTTATATAAGAAAATAAAAGAGAGAGAAAAAGGGATCTGGATCTAATCCTATTACCCTTTCTTTCTCCACCAATTCAAACCCACGTATGAAAGCATTACCCTCTCCTAACCCCCTTATCATGATCAGCCATCACATTAGGCTAATGGGCCTGTAGGCATTTTCAAACCATATTAGTAAATTTGCATTTAAATCCAATTCAAATGCACATCGATATCGCATATCGATACATACATGTATAATTTTTATATACGCAATAATTTCAATACCGAGTCAAATAAATCAAATAAAATTTTATAATTAATATTTCACAAATATTGATTGATTTAATTAATTTATTACAACTATAATTTAATTACATCAGGTGGTATTCGGAGTATTCAACATTGTGGTTATGTGACTCATAGGTGTAATTCAGTCAGTGATTAATATCAAATAATTCAAATATTAACGTTCACATGTTACTTTAGCTAGCGATGTGAAAGTTTGGTTGAATTTATCGCTTAATGGTTTTGGTAAAATCTACTTTTACTATTTTAAGCGGTCCTCGGTTGACAATTATTTACAGTGATTCTCTCTATCAAAACTATATCACATTAGGACTTATGGAATTTGGCATTGGTCAAAATTCCAATATCATCCATGTTCAACTTATATAGTCCAAATACAATGGTTCAGTAATAACAATTATTGTTAACCCAACTGCTATGGCCAGAGACTTTGACTTTGAGTTGACTATAGTTGACCATGACACTAACCTTATATAACAAAGGCGACAAATTCTCTATTGAATAGTGCTTCACTTCAAATGTTTCAACTTAGACCACCTATAGTCGTTCGATGAATATCATGCCGCGATTTGACTATAACCAAAGTAGAGTGTCCGCATTGTAGTTCAACTGTATTCTCGAGCAGAGAGAACTATGTAATATTATCACTTCAATATTCTTTGTTTGACCCTAATTATATTAACCAACATAAAACTATCGAGTGAGTCATTCCATAGTTATCCAATAATTATCAGTTTGTAACGACCCGTATTTTTACGGATCGAAACATCGTTAAACAGATGATGTTTGGTCACATTGTTGATAAGTCGTCTAGAGTCTACATCTTAGGTCATAGGAAGATTTGGAGCGACCTAGGCATTGGAATAAGTCGTTGGGAAGTTAGGTCGTATGGGGTGGCTTAGGTCGAGTGACCGACTTAGGAAGTGTACGACCTAAGAGATAGATGATCTAAGGAACTGACCGACTTAAGGAGTGTTGGAGTTAGGATGTGAGCGACCTAAGTCTAGCAGTTAAGTCGTAACTCAGTTGAGTCGTGGCCAAGTTAAGGGAATAGTGTATTAAGCCTAGGTTGTGGGATAGGTTAGGTCGAGTGACCGACCTAAGTATTCGACCGACCTAAGGAACTGGTGAGTAGCGACCTATAGGAGTTAGCGTGGTTAGGTCGTAGACGACCTAAGAGTTAGGTCGTAAGAACTAGTAATTAGCGAGTTAGGATGTTAAGTCGTATCTCGTTGAGTCCTGGTTCGTTAAGTCGCGCGCATTGTTTTAGGTCGAAGGACTGTTAGGTCGTAGAAGCTTTGATTGTTAGGTCGGAGACCCTGTTAGGTCGGCAACAGTTAGGTCGCGCGCGCATGATAGGGCGTAGGTTGCGTGGGTGTTAGGTCGGAGATTGTATAGGTCATAGGTCGTGGCTCTATAGGTCGTGTACGACCTAATTCCGAGTGACGACTTAAGAGAGGATTTCAGCTATAAATACTCGTCCATTTCCTCACTTTTTGGGATCCGGATTTTGAAGCGACGAAGTGCTGTCATTTTGAGAGCTCGGCTTCTACACTTCTTCACTTCTTTTCTTCACTTTAATCTTGTGCTTCCTTCCATCCAAATCGAAGATCAAGTTGAAGATTCAAGAGCTTATCTTCATCCATCGAAGATAGATTTCATCGTTTGAAGCGGATTGGTGATAGATCAAGTTAGATCCTTCGCTGTCCAGATCTGAAGTGGGTTTCTTTTGAGGTGTTTAGGTGATTTGGTAAGTGGTGATTATCTCTCACACGGATCCAAAGGAGTATATCGGATCGTTGGCTTGATTTTGGTGTTAAGATAGTGATTTCCATGCATTTTCCTAATCATATGTGTAGATCCATATAGATCCATTATTCATGATGATTTGACATCCATTTTTCTACATGTTAACCTATGCAAGTTCATTCATCAAGATTATAGAGATATTGCTCATGTTTTCATGCTTGTTAGACTTTTGACTCTTTAATTACGAAATTGCCATTATTGTTATAATTGTCTATTTAGATCATATTTGAATGCTTGATTACTTGGATTAATGTTTGACTTGATTGATTGCTATGAATTAGATGATTGATGATTTGATTTAGGCAAGTTGGTCGAAGATGATTCAAAAGCTAAGGGAAAGGCTCTTGAATTGGAAAAGCTGCTCGTGGCATATGTAGCAGATGATGAAGCTCATATGGATAGATTTGATGATGATGTTGAGATGAAGCTTTGCTATAATGATGATGAGGCGAAGCATGAGATGAGATAATCTTGGTCTAATCCAGACGGGATCATTCCAAGCAAGTTGATAACTCGGTGATATGGTTCGAGTTGAGGATAATGGTTGGTTCGAGAGGCGCTTGAGCTAGTATGGGAATAGTTGTCGAGGAGGATAACTAGAAGGCTGAGGTATCAACGTTGTTGAAGGTTCTAGCATGCTCAAAGCAAGAGTACGTTGGGCAGATTCGATAGTCCCTGAAGGCTACTGATTGGGTAGTCAAGTACTCTGGGCAGATTCGATAGTCCTAGGCACGGGTCACGATGACGTGCAGAGTTATGTCTAGAACCGGGGTTTCCATTAGCCCTTGACGGACGGATGAAAGAATGAGCCGGTCATTCAATTAACGATGATATCGAGGCAATGATAACAGTGATAGCCAGAGTCATGGATGTTTGGTTGTATCGTCATTCGGTCTCAAGAGCGGTATTTTCTGGGTGCTTATCTGATCTTGGTTTAGGCCTTGGGGGTTTGTACTTGGAAAACATCGCCCTTGACTCGAGTGATAATTGCTTTACTTTAAATTGTATGCGTTGCTATGTTTGCTTCTACTTAGTGTGTGTCTGGGGGCTATCACTGTAGAAAGAGGTGGAGTGGGAGGGTTGTATTCCTATTCCTTTTCCTTTATGCTCTTTTGGTATGTTGTTAGTTAATTTACTGCTCACTAAGACTGTTGTCTGACTCGAGGCTTTATGTTTTTAACTCTTATTGCCTTGGGCTGTTTGTCCATTTTGGGACGGGCAGACTAGGTAGCAGGTGACAGGTGCTGTTCTTGCTTTCCACGGTGTTGATATCGAAGACGAGCTGGAGGGTTGCATATTATCTTCTTATTATATGTACTGGGTGTTCCGCTGTTTGTATTTTCTCTAAGTGTTGTAGTGAGGCTTGATGTATTGACTATTTAGATGTTTGTATTCAACTATTATGAAGTTTTATTGATGAGATTCTATTCTGTGAAGCTTCACTATGTATATGTTCTATTTTATTTTTTGTCCATGCGCTGTGAGTAATACGATAGATTCTGTTGTTTTTAATTTACCCTGACAATCGTCCATGACTGCCTGGCACACTTTACAGCGCACTTTCTCTAGGTTCAGTGCAGGGGTTATGGGCGGTCGTCACATTTGGTATCAGAGCATTGGTTAATCGATTTTACCCAACGTTCGCTGACGTAACTACGTATGAGAGACGTAATTGTATTTTGATGGATGATTACTATATATAATATAGTAGCTTAGTAGAGTTTGAGTCCTTTATGCAGTTGTTTCTCTCGGTGTGCTAATCATTCCTTTTTATAGATATTGAGAATGAGTCGAAGAGGGAGACCAGCTGCTAGGGAAGGCCGTGCTACTGAGGGGGCTGCTGATTATGCTGCTATGTTCGAAGCTATGATGACTTCGATCATGAGAAGGATGCCAGCTCCGGGGCCATCGGTGGATGTTGGAGTTCAAGTTCAAACTCCAAAACCGGTGGATTTTGCTAAGCTGTGTAAGGACTACACTGCTCTTGGAGGAAAGGTTTTCTTGGGAACAGAATCAACTATTGAGGTCCAGAGATGGATAGATGCTTGTAGAAGGATTTTTGGTGATTTGGGAATTGAGGATGCAACTAAGAGAAAGTTGGCATCAAGACAGCTTCAAGGGAGAGCCTCTGATTGGTGGAACTCTATTACCATCAATACTCCGGAGGAAGAGATTACTTGGAAGCAATTCCAAGTCAGATTTGAAGCTAAGTTCATTTCTACTGCTCAGAAGTCTGTTCTGTTCAAGAAGTTTGTGGAGCTCAAGCAAGGTGGAAGACTAGTTCTTGAGTATGTTTCTGAGTTTGAAGCTTTGTCCAAGTATGCCCGATCGTATATTGAATCTTCGTATCAGAAGAATGAGAAGTTTGTGACAGGCTTGGACAGTTATCTTGGGAGGCAGTTGGTGGATCATTTGGACGATTCATTTGAGAAGCTTGTGGAGAAAGCTCTCAGGCATGAGAGTCTGTTTCCTAAGGAAGGATCTGTTGTTGCTGTGACCGGGGGAGAGTCTAAACCGCAGCAGAGTGGAAACAAGAAGAGGAAGCAGCAGCAGCAGAAGGGTAAGGATGGCCAGAAGAAGCCGAAGGGCGAAGTGACCTGCTTCAATTGTCAGCAGAAGGGCCATTTCTCTAGGGATTGCAAGAATCCGAAGGTGCCGATGAAGTGTCACAACTGTGACAAGCCGGGGCATATCAAGAAGAATTGTCCGGAACCGAGGAAGGACAAGCAGATTGTGCAAGCTTATGCTTTAGGAGCTGTTCCATCGTCTTCGAAAGCTCCTACCATTGAAGAGAAAGGAAAGAGTGTGGTGGTTCAAGGTACTCTTTCCATATGTGGTGTTCCAGTTAGAGTTCTGTTTGATACTGGGGCGTCGCATTCGTTTGTTTGTAGTGAACTTGTAGGCCGGTTAGGTTTGGAACCGGATATCGTTGATAGGCCATTGATTGTGACTAATCCAGTTGGGGGTTCATCTTGTTTGTGTATGTTATGCCATGGTCTGATTGTATCGAGTCAATCTTGGTAGCTGATGAGAAGGCCCTGGGAGGTCTACTGGGGCCCTGAGAGGCGGAGGAGAGCGAGATCGGGGTCGGTACTGGTATCCCCGGTCTTTGTCAGAATAATCATAGCCAGAACGGCCACGCGAGTAATCTCTGTCTCTATCATAACGTTCTTGACTTGAATAGCTTCGCCCATGATCCCTATCTGTCTCTCTCCTGCTGGAATCGTAAAATGGAGAAGATTGGCGCACATTCCGAAGCCTATCCAGAGTAGAGCCACGTCCTGACATCTCATCTGCGATAAGAAAGAATTACGGATTAAGATCCCATAAAGCAATGCTTACTATGCAAAAGTCATGAAGTGCTGTGGAAGTGCGTGTAAATGTGTAAACCCCCAAACCGACCGGAAGTGTTGACCGCACTTAAAGGAAAGGGCTCGTTCATGTTTAGGACATCTTGAAATTCCTCCAACCCAGGATTATGAGAAATCGATATATAATCTGGGATGGGAATATCGTCAAGCCCTTTGAAAATGTCTCTCGAATGAGAAGGGGCGGCCTCAGAAATCATAACTCCGGAAATGGGAGGAGACACATCCACAGATTTCCACCCCTTAGACTTAAGTTTTTTGGAAACGGCGGCCTTGCCTTTCCGTCTTCCTCCCGACTCCGCCAAGTTTCCCGAGAGGTCAGCCATTGGCTCCGAATCCGTATGGGTTCTTTCTTCATCACTCGCCTCGATTATTCTGATTCCGAGTGACTTCTTCACCTTTCTCTTCTTGGTTTTCTTCTTATCTTCCTTCCTGGAGGCGGGCTTTGCCAATCCCTCGACGACTATACTTTGATTGATGTCGATCAAACCAAGAATTCTTAAGTTATAATCGTTTAGCACCGAGTCAATATGTCTCAACTCGCTTGGAACTTCTTGAAGACTTCGGACGATACCCTTGAAACGCCCTCCATCGGGTCTGGAGATAATGGCTGTAAAGGGAATGAAGTGTCAATTTTAATACCAAAGAGCTATTGGTCAAGAAAACAGGTTAAGGCGCTTACGTCTAGACAACCATCGCTTAGCGAAACCCGGAGGGCACCGAACATAGAACCACTCGTTCTTGAAATAACTCAGTCGGGTCCAAGCTCCAACTACAACTTGGCAATTCCTAACTGCCTCCAGAAATGTAAAAGACGGGCTATCACCCCTACTCTTGAAGTTAACTATGTGTCTGATCTCGGTGGGCCTTGGCGGGCGAAAGAGACAGTCCATAAATATGACAAAGGCACTGTTTAGCAATGCGTGCCCGTTGGGATGAAGTTGTGAAGGAGCGATTCCTAAATATGATAGCATCCCTCTGATATATTGATTGAAAGGAGGGAGAGTTCCGGCCGCGCAAGCATGGCGATAAAAAGCCGTATATCCATCAGGCGGATTGTGCGGTCTATCATCGGCATTAGGTAATAACACATCATCCAGAGATATATTATGCTTTAAGAATATTCGTCCCAATAAGGATTCGGAGATGTTAGATTGAACCGAATCAACAGGGTCCTCAATAAATATAGCCTCTGGCAATTCATTTGGAGCTGGATCGATTACATCGGCAGGAATATCGGGAATCTCAAGCACCGGAGGAGTCGAGCTCTGTACCTCTTGTTGTTGGGAGCTCGAAGATTCCATAATTAACTAACTCATCAGAAAGCAACGTTAAGTTCATAAACAGCCCGTGCATGCCCCAGTGTAGTGTGTATGAACGTGTCGTGCAGTGCAAGTGCTATGCGTTACTTAAGCAAATTCTACAGATCAAAGCAAAATGTCCGTACGACAAAAACTTGGGGGTTTGAGAGCGAAGATGACCGTCATCGCTGACCGTCACTTCCACACCATCCAGACGCTACTGACCACTTCAAGTATAAATCAGTTGTGTTATTGGTTAAGTCATAGTTCCATCGACGAGCCTCAAGGGAAATTCAAGTATAATCTTTCAGTCAAGTTCGATTATGCGAGGCCAAAGCTCGTCGGAGTCAAGTATGCTAAAATTCATTAAGTTCATCAGAGAATAACTTGAAACTGGTCGTAGTTCATATGATGGAGCAAGTCAAAAAGTAATGGTCTCATAAGACGAAGACGTTCGAATCCATCAGCACGAATCGATGCAGGTCGAATCGATGAAGTTCGGTTCCAGGTGCTTCGAATCCATATGGTTCGACTCGATGCAACATTGGGATAGAGGAACACTTCGAATCCATGATCTATACATGACTTCGAATCGATCAAAACTGAGATCCTTCGAATCGATCGGAGTATCGCTACCTCGAATCGATTGCCACGAGCCTTCCTTTTCTCTTAAAACCATCGATTCGAAGCTATGCATTCAAAATCGATTCGAATGACTCGTGCCTGGATCGATGCGAAGCAACGGAAGACGACACTCTGACCGATATCACTCGAAAGGTTTCATTCCTCGATTCCATCGAGTCGACTCACTTCGTTCAGATCTCGTCACTTCTCAGAATTTTCTAAAGGCGAAGATAGTTCTATTTTCCTCATCTCGAATCGATTCCTTGAATACCTGATTTGATTGCGAGTGGAAGCGTGGACGTGCTCGATCGATTCGTGGTAAGCACGTCAGTTATAGCTCTGGGAAGTCGATTCGAAGAAACAGCTGAAGCAATGGTAAATAGTAAAAAGTGAGAAGTGAATAGTACCCCAGTATATATAGGAGAAATAAGACGATTCGCCTCCCGGTACAACTGACCGGCTTTAACAGGTAAGGGCATCGACTCGATTCGTTACGGCGACTTCGAATCGATTATAACCCGCCACTTCGAATCCATCTCCTGCGAATCTTCTTGCACGATCGAATCCATCTCAACAACATCGATGCGAGACAACATCGACTCAAAGCACGAACCCCACGAACCATTGTTTCGAAAGGACATCGGTTCGAGCATTCACGACTTCGACTCCACCAACTCAGAGAACTTCGAATCCACACAGTATCGATTCGAAGAACCATCGATTCGAAGCAGTCGACAGAAGATGAACCTGGGTCACTATGCCCCATCGATTCGAAGTGTCTACTTCGAAACCATCAACTCAAAGCGGATCCAGAAACATTGCTTCGCATCCATCAAATACCATCGATCAAATGGACGAATTGTTTCAATATGAAAAATTGCTTGTCCACTCTTTATACCGATTCAGGAGAGGATCACTACAAGAGGATGATCATAGGCAATCATAAAAGCGATGTTTTAACCCGAGTCTCAAACCGGTCCAGGAGAGGACCGATGCAGATTTCGATAGCAAACCGAACTGACGACGACTTGCGATCACACAACGTTAACCAAAGTCAAGATAATACACGTATGCACGTATTTCTGACTAATGTTTGGTCTTTATCATTTACAGGGATCAAATGTTCATCTCGTCGTGAATCAAAAACCTAACAGCCAGTCACAATTATACGACGGTCGATTACTGCGATACAGAATGCGACTTTCGGTAAAGCATGTCGTAGCTGTCCAGTGAGAGATTGCAACTCTTCAAAGCACGTCATGTTTACACAAGACGTACTTTGGGGGGCAAATGTTATCCCGCCTTTTGGCAAGGCCGTGACACCAAGGACTTGACTAGAGACCGGTGACAGATCGTCTCGGAAATCAGTTAACACACAAGGATCGCTATGGATATCGATGAAATTTGTCCGAGTCCAGATCGGGCTGCAATCGATAAGGCGCGTCAAACAGAATAGTAGAAACCAACGTTCCAAGTTTCAGGACGATCCGAGTTCGTATGCTCAAGATATCGCCAAAAGGAAATGGATGAAATAGGCTAGGCTCGAATCCATGAGGAAAGGTTGGTTCGAATCGATCAGAAGAGCATTGCGTCGAATCCATCATGTTCGACTCCATCTACTTCGTATCCATAAGAGCTGCAGGTCTTCGACTCCATCGAAACAAATTCCTTCGAAATCACAGAGGCAAATCACTTCGAATCCATCCGGTGTCGCTGGTTCGAATCCATCCTTAAAAGGTAACTTCGTATCGATCGCCTATTGTTTTCCAACAATCGATACGAACGAAGCACACTGGAACCATCCTATGCCTGGCATTCGAATCCATACGGTTTGAACGACTTCGAATCGATCAACAAGTATGTGCCATTATCGATTCGAACGCACCTTGCCTCGAATCCATTCCCACCTTCGAATCCAAACATCTCGAATCCACCACAGCTAAAACCAAGGGTTCGACCCAGTAAAACTCGGAGAAAAAAGAGGAATTGACCCGAAGCACGCGCACCACGTCAGCGCCTTAACGTACAGAAGCCTGGATTCGACCGTATCGATTCGAACCAGTTCGATTCGAACGAATCCATGGGACGAAGGACACGAAAATCTTCAACTTGAATCGATCATAACTCGAGTTCTACAAGTCCAAATGCCATGAAATTTTCACAGAAGCTTAAACACATGATGAAGAATGTTCACGCCAAATTTCAGCTCGATTGGATGATTTCTTGATCGATTCGAACCAAGGGTCGAATCGATCCCAAAGTGGGCCCGGGTCTCCAGATTTCGGCCATGTGGGCCCCCTGACGTACCAGAATTGGTCTCCCCTCATTTTAGGCGGAATATCAGCCTCCTACACCTATAAATAGAGCCCCTGGTCATTCAGAAAAGGGGTCGGAGAATTCTAAGTACTGAAGAGCGCCCAGATTCTGCCAGATCTACTCCAGAACACCGCCGCTACTTTAGATTGAGACTTAACTTAGAAATTCAGTTGTATTACATTATAAACTACTGTAACCTTCAAGTATCGAGCAATAAAATCATCAAACTTCATAGTGGACGTAGGCAAAACGCCGAACCACTCTAAATCGCTTGTCTTTGCAATTTACTTTCTGTTATTTGGAGTTTTTGTTAGATAATCCACAGTTTTAATTTTCACTCTTCACTTTTATCTCTCCAAAAACTTCCGAAGAGTGTTGTGCCCCTTTTTGGTACAAACACTTTGGTGCTTTCACTGAGAAAAAACCAGCTTTTTTCTCCTGCTCCTTGGATCTACCATCGATACCGGATTGCACAAATCCAAGAGGAAGATCCAGATCTCTAATTCATAATCCTTCCATTCTATTCAGATTTGCGTAAAGTCTAGGAAAAGGATTCATCATTCAAAATGGTTAGCACAAGAACCACTTCTACAGCTGCTGGACAAGAAGGAAGGGATGGACAGAATCCTGCTCAACAGCAGCCATCCAACCAAGACAACACTGCCCATTCAGGTCCGTCTGGGCAGTCACTAGACAAGAATTCCATGTGTTGCTTCAAGAGTTAACTCAAAGTCGTCAACAATTGGCCGAACAGTTGCGTGCAAATATTGAGTTGACAAACCAACTGAACCGCCAGGGGCGTAGGAAGTCCAGAAGGGATGATGTTTCCCGCTCATCCACTGAAAGCTCTGCTTCATCTGATTATCATCATAGATCTACCCGTCCCCGATTGGACGGGAGCCATGCTCAAAATACTGGACATCAACCTGCCTTGACTGTCGGACAGTTGAGGGCAGGACCGTCAACCAGCTTCCAAGCTGGGCCCTCGACACGAGGTGGCCGTAGACAATCATGTCACAGCTGCCACAGTAGAAACAAGGGTTGATACCCGACATCTTCCAGATTCAAACAATCAACAGTAGGGACGTACTTCTGAACCATACGGCCCGGAAGATGCTGAGCCAAGGAGGCGAAACTTGGACCGTCGACAGCGCCCGGTCCAAACTCGCACTGTGGAACCCGACCACACCTTAGCTCAGCATGCTCAAAATGTAGCAATGCCAGACATCTCGACTATGATACGTCAAATGATCCGCGAAAGCCAAGGTCTTGCCAACGACGATTGGGGAATTTCTCGAAGCCATACTCCTTTCACGGACGAGATACTGTACGCTGAACCTCCTCGGCGATTCAGAATGCCAACTCTCCCTATGTACGAAGGAAATTCTGATCCCAATCAGCACATATTGAAATATGAATGGTCAATGAGTGCCGCAAGGGCCGACGATGCAGTGAAATGTCGAAGTTTCCCCATCTCACTGGGAGGAATTGCAACCATGTGGTTTACAAGATTACCTCCAAGATATATCTCTTCATTTGACCAATTGGCTAAGAAATTTGTTGAACAATTTCGCATGCATGTCGCTAGACCCAAAGATGTTAACACCCTGTCCAGTGTTACCCAAGCTCGTGGGGAAACACTAAGGTGTTACTTGGAGAGATTCCATGCGGCTTGTGTGGAGATTAGCAATCCCAACGATAACTCAATTTTAATGGCATTGACAAAGGGAATCGATCCCGATTCTGAGTTTGGAAACTGGTTAGCAGGAAAACCACCCGCATCGTTGGACCGTTTCTACTCCAAAGCCGCTCAATTCTTACGGCAAGAGGACGCGAAACAGTCTAGGAAGCAGGATGATGCGAAGCCCGGAAGTGAAGGAATACAAAGTAATGTAGCAGTTAAACAGTCCGGTGAAAATTCCGGAAAAGTTCAATTAAATATCCAGAATAAACAAACTCAGCCAAGGGGCAACAGTGGCCAAGATAAGAAAAGAGACTCAAATTGAGGCCCACGGCGTGAGGCTCCAATGTTCGATAATTACACACCGTTGAATACATCGTTGGAAAATGTGTACCTACAGACTTGCAATACTATGCAATACAAGAAGCCGGCTCCGAAGCAATCGTCGGAGAGGTAGATTCAAACGGGGAAGTTCTGTAGATTCCACGAAAGTTATGGCCCCAACACCAATGAATGTCGACACTTGCAGGACCTCATTGAGAAGTTGATCAGGGAGAGGAAGTTAGACCAGTTTGTGCGGACACCGCAGTCTGAGGGGGCGGGCCCCTCAAATCAAAATCACGTACAGAATCCAGAAAGACAGGAAGAACCAGGTCATGTCGGAGGAAGACTGGTAATTAATGTTGTAAGTGATAATCCTCGTCCAGCGAAGCGAAGCTGGGAAGAAATGAAATCATATAACAACTTAGCTAGACGAACAGACTTTGAGTATGATGATAACTTGGACAATAAACCTCCGACCAAACGAAAGAGAGCGATAGTTAATGACATCACTTTCCGAGACAACGATATTGATTATGTCGGAAGCCCGACTACTGACCCACTCGTGATATCGGCACAAGTAGGTCCAGCTTGGATGAAGAGGATACTGATTGACTGCGGGAGCTCTGTGAATATCCTTTTTATACATGTTTATAATCAAATGAGGATGAAAGCCAGGGATTTGGAACCTTGCCAAACTCACCTCCATGGATTCAACGGTAGCGCTACCATACCTATTGGGATGGTGAAGTTACCAGTTAAGTTGGGATCCGAGGAACATAGGAGAGTTCGGACATTACAGTTCGCTGTACTGAACATAGTCTCGCCATACAACGCTTTCTTAGGACGACCTGCCCTTGCTGAATTCAGAGCCGTAATTGCCCCGTGGTGCTTAACCTTAAAGTTCCCTACCGTCAACGGAGTTGGAGTCGTCCAGGGCGACCAGGTTGACTTGAGAACAATCATACGCCGAAATCGAGTCGCCCGATTACGCAATGCCGAGGACCGACTTAAAACTTTTGAAAACAATGAGATTGTCATTAAAAAAGAATACCCGGAATTCCCACACGTGAAACCAACATGGAAGGGGTCACACGAGATTAAGCAGGAGCTCGGGGATGGTATATATGAGTTAACGACCGCTGATGGTCTAGCTTCACCAAAGGCCTTGGATAGCGAAAGTCTTCGTCGCTATTGCACATAACAGGCTATGTTTATCTATTTAGTTTAAATTCTGTTTTAGAATTTGTTTCTGCATTTCGAAATTAGAATTTGTAATAAGGCAACTGACTTTGCCACGTTTTCTTATTTCAGCAATAAAATGCAATCTCTTCAAGCCAGAGCTGTGATTCATTAAATACAATGCACAACATCACGATGCACGAAGAGTTAAATTCCGTCACACTATGGAATTTATTCAAGTAGGGAGTGGATATGAAGCAATCAACCGCTCGCTAAATGAAACCCGAGCTCGGGGGCAAGCCATCACATCCGGTCAGAAACGGGTTGATACACGACAAACCTTTTACTTAACTCCGTACTCCCAGAGTGCGAGGCGGAGTATAAACATTTTCCTAAATCCCAGAGTACTCCGAGAGCGCGAGCTGGGTACAAGCTTTTTACTTAACTCCGTACTCCCAGAGTGCGAGGCGGAGTATAAACATTTTTCTAAATCCCAGAGTACTCCGAGAGCGCGAGCTGGGTACAAAACCTTTTTCCTAACTCCGTACTCCCAGAGCGCGAGGCGGAGTATAAACATTTACAAAATCCCAGAGTACTCCGAGAGCACGAGCTGGGTACAAACTTTTTACTTAACTCCGTACTCCCAGAGCGCGAGGCGGAGTATAAACATTTACAAAATCCCAGAGAACTCCGAGAGCGCGAGCTGGGTACAAACTTTTTACTTAACTCCGTACTCCCAGAGTGCGAGGCGAAGTATAAACATTTTCCTAAATCCCAGAGTACTCCGAGAGCGCGAGCTGGGTACAAACTTTTACTTAACTCCGTACTCCCAGAGTGCGAGGCAGAGTATAAACGTTTTCCTAAAACCCCAGAGTACTCCGAGAGCGCGAGCTGGGTATAAATATCGACAAACTCCAGACTCCGAGAGCGCGAGCTGGAGTATAAACATTACTCAACTCCGTACTCCCAAAGTGCGAGGCGGAGTATAAACATACGTCAACTCCACACTTATCCCCAATACTGGGGGCAGAACCATAACACATAACAAGTTGAAGACAAAAGGGAATACATTCTCATTTCCACTATCAACAAAAAGAATCTGATTACAAAATGGTTCAAAAAATTGCTACTAGTGGGAGCCGAATCCACATCTATACACGGCTACATAAAAGTCAACAAAATGTTACCCCATGCAACGGGAAATTAAAGAAAGAGTTCAATCTTTCTTCTTCCTTATTTTCTTCTTCGGGGTAGCTCCGCCAGATCCGCTGCCTGATTTTCCCCTCGCCCGCTTACTCTTTTCAGGCTTGCCCTCCGGCAGCGATATAATGTCAACGTCTTCCTCAGAACTGGAGGCGACAGAAATTCTTCTGGGAGGTCGAGCTGGAGGCATAGGAGTAGTAGCAGGAGGTGGGACAGGAGCAGATTCGATCATTACAGTACCGCCCGGTGAAATCACCATTAACGGGGCAGGCCCGGGCGGATTCATACCAGCATTCCCTACTGCCATCTCGGCATCAATCTCAGCAATAATGTCGTCCTCACGGGATACTTGGGCCGCATCGGATGTGCCAATAGCTGGCATAGATGAACTAACGGCCGGAGCAGCCCCACTCACAACATCGGACGGGTTGACAGAGGGATCGATGGGTTCATTGAGAAGCTCCTCGATCATTTGAGCGCTGAAAGAAAACATGTTTGCATCTCCCTCTTCGCCAACCAAGGTAGAAGTCGTGATGGCTTCAGTAACAACAGCCCCTTGCGTTTGATATGGAACTGATAGTGCAAGAGGCGCAGAAGCGACGACTTCAGTCACTGAAATGCGACAAAACGAAGATTGTTAGCCAAGTGCGTTGCTTAAGGTTCTTCACAACTAAAATACGGGAAGCGTTCAAATACCTTCCTTAGTCTGGACCGAAACGTGGGCAGAATCATCGGTAGAAGATAATAGCGGTTGGTCAGAATTATATGCAGGAACTGACTGGGGATCTACCGCACCAGTGGTTTCGGGCAATGTTGGAATTACAGCTCCAACACTTGCCTCGTGATGCGCGATCCCCGAGCCTTCGCCTGTCTCTAGAGATTGAACGCCAAGCTTTTCTTTCGCCATAGAGATCACCGCCTCATGAAGGATCTTCCTCTCATCCTCGGTGAGCAAACGCATCTCCAGCTCAAAGTCGTCAAGTGTTTCATCTGGATGCGCTGCTCTCTTCTCATCCACCAGCCGGGTCCAGGCATTGTACAAGATCATGGAGTCATCTCCCAGCCACGCTAAATTTCTGTGCTCCAGCACATTCGCGTTGTACGTGACCAAGAGATCGTCAAACTCAGCGTCCATCCTGGACCTCTCCTCCAAAATCTTTTCCTGGATTTCTGCTTCCGCAGACTTAGACTTGACCGCCACCGCAGCAAGTTCGGCCCTGAGAGATACTGCTTGATCGCAAGCTTCTTGTGCAGCGGCGTTTGCATCGTCCTTCTCTTTTACCATTTCAGCAAATTTGGCCTTGAGCTCGTTTAGCTCTTTGACGGCTAAGTCTCGCTCAGCTGCAATGGTGGTGTTGCGGTGGCCCATCTCCTCTACCGTGGCGCAATGTTCCTGTTGCATCCTCGCCAATTTGGCCACGACATCCTCATGTTTCTGAAGTGTTTCAAGTTCTGACTTCCGGGATGTCTCCACTTCGGATTGAAGAACCTGAATGATGCGTTTCTGTTTAACAATGTCAGCATCACGTTCAGCAATGATCTTCGCCCGGTCAAAAGCTACTCTAGAAGCCTTCACGGCTGCCTTGTACCACTCCTTATACTGAGCGTAGAAGTCGTGGATATAACTGTGAGCAGTGGTCTCAGCGTCCGAAGGAATTCTTTTAAAGTTAGGAGGGAAGACATAGCCATCCATGCAAATTTCAGGGTAGTCATTTTTCATTTGGGCGAGTTTAGCAGCTCCCTCGCTTGTCAACTCAACCGGAGCTTGTTCTATTATAGCGGCTGCTGTCGGTTCCATTCTTGGCCGCTGAGCATCAGGCCGAGAAGATTGAGAAGGCAGCTGCTGCTGATGAGAAGGCCCTGGGAGGTCTACTGGGGCCCTGAGAGGCGGAGGAGAGCGAGATCGGGGTCGGTACTGGTATCCCCGGTCTCTGTCAGAATAATCATAGCCAGAACGGCCACGCGAGTAATCTCTGTCTCTATCATAACGTTCTTGACTTGAATAGCTTCGCCCATGATCCCTATCTGTCTCTCTCCTGCGGGAATCGTAAAATGGAGAAGATTGGCGCACATTCCAAAGCTTATCCAGAGTAGAGCCACGTCCTGACATCTCACCTGCGATAAGAAAGAATTACGGATTAAGATCCCATAAAGCAATGTTTACTATGCAAAAGTCATGAAGTGCCGTGGAAGTGCGTGTAAATGTGTAAACCCCCAAACTGACCGGAAGTGTTGAATGCACTTGAAGAAAAGGGCTCGTTCATGTTTAGGACATCTTGAAATTCCTCCAACCCAGGATTATGAGAAATCGATATATAATCTGGGATGGGAATATCGTCAAGCCCTTTGAAAATGTCTCTCGAATGAGAAGGGGCGGCCTCAGAAATCATAACTCCGGAAATGGGAGGAGACACATCCACAGATTTCCACCCCTTAGACTTAAGTTTTTTGGAAACGGCGGCCTTGCCTTTCCGTCTTCCTCCCGACTCCTCCAAGTTTCCCGAGAGGTCAGCCATTGGCTCCGAATCCGTATGGGTTCTTTCTTCGTCACTCGCCTCGATTATTCTGATTCCGAGTGACTTCTTCACCTTTCTCTTCTTGGTTTTCTTCTTATCTTCCTTCCTGGAGGCGGGCTTTGCCAATCCCTCGACGACTATACTTTGATTGATGTCGATCAAACCAAGAATTCTTAAGTTATAATCGTTTAGCACCGAGTCAATATGTCTCAACTCGCTTGGAACTTCTTGAAGACTTCGGACGATACCCTTGAAACGCCCTCCATCGGGTCTGGAGATAATGGCTGTAAAGGGAATGAAGTGTCAATTTTAATACCAAAGAGCTATTGGTCAAGAAAACAGGTTAAGGCGCTTACGTCTAGACAACCATCACCTAGCGAAACCCGGAGGGCACCGAACATAGAACCACTCGTTCTTGAAATAACTCAGTCGGGTCCAAGCTCCAACTACAACTTGAAAATTCCTAACTGCCTCCAGAAATGTAAAAGACGGGCTATCACCCCTACTCTTGAAGTTAAATATGTGTCTGATCTCGGTGGGCCTTGGCGGGCGAAAGAGACAGTCCATAAATATGACAAAGGCACTGTTCAGCAATGCGTGCCCGTTGGGATGAAGTTGTGAAGGAGCGATTCCTAAATATGATAGCATCCCTCTGATATATTGATTGAAAGGAGGGAGAGTTCCGGCCGCGCAAGCATGGCGATAAAAAGCCGTATATCCATCAGGCGGATTGTGCGGTCTATCATCGGCATTAGGTAATAACACATCATCCAGAGATATATTATGCTTTAAGCATATTCGTCCCAATAAGGATTCAAAGATGTTAGATTGAACCGAATCAACAGGGTCCTCAATAAATATAGCCTCTGGCAATTCATCTGGAGCTGGATCGATTACATCGGCAGGAATATCGGGAATCTCAAGCACCGGAGGAGTCGAGCTCTGTACCTCTTGTTGTTGGGAGCTCGAAGATTCCATAATTAACTAACTCATCAGAAAGCAACGTTAAGTTCATAAACAGCCCGTGCATGCCCCAGTGTAGTGTGTATGAACGTGTCGTGCAGTGCAAGTGCTATGCGTTACTTAAGCAAATTCTACAGATCAAAGCAAAATGTCCGTACGACAAAAACTTGGGGGTTTGAGAGCGAAGATGACCGTCATCGCTGACCGTCACTTCCACACCATCCAGACGCTACTGACCACTTCAAGTATAAATCAGTTGTGTTATTGGTTAAGTCATAGTTCCATCGACGAGCCTCAAGGGAAATTCAAGTATAATCTTTCAGTCAAGTTCGATTATGCGAGGCCGAAGCTCGTTGGAGTCAAGTATGCTAAAATTCATTAAGTTCATCAGAGAATAACTTGAAACTGGTCGCAGTTCATATGATGGAGCAGGTCAAAAAGTAATGGTCTCATAAGACGAAGACGTTCGAATCCATCAGCACGAATCGATGCAGGTCGAATCGATGAAGTTCGGTTCCAGGTGCTTCGAATCCATATGGTTCGACTCGATGCAACATTGGGATAGAGGAACACTTCGAATCCATGATCTATACATGACTTCGAATCGATCAAAACTGAGATCCTTCGAATCGATCGGAGTATTGCTACCTCGAATCGATTGCCACGAACCTTCCTTTTCTCTTAAAACCATCGATTCGAAGCTATGCATTCAAAATCGATTCGAATGACTCGTGCCTGGATCGATGCGAAGCAACGGAAGACGACACTCTGACCGATATCACTCGAAAGGTTTCATTCCTCGATTCCATCGAGTCGACCCACTTCGTTCAGATCTCGTCACTTCTCAGAATTTTCTAAAGGCGAAGATAGTTCTATTTTCCTCATCTCGAATCGATTCCTTGAATACCTGATTTGATTGCGAGTGGAAGCGTGGACGTGTTCGATCGATTCGTGGTAAGCACGTCAGTTATAGCTCTGGGAAGTCGATTCGAAGAAACAGCTGAAGCAATGGTAAATAGTAAAAAGTGAGAAGTGAATAGTACCCCGGTATATATAGGAGAAATAAGACAATTCGCCTCCCGGTACAACTGACCGGCTTTAACAGGTAAGGGCATCGACTCGATTCGTTACAGCGACTTCGAATCGATTATAACCCGCCACTTCGAATCCATCTCCTGCGAATCTTCTTGCACGATCGAATCCATCTCAACAACATCGATGCGAGACAACATCGACTCAAAGCACGAACCCCACGAACCATTGTTTCGAAAGGACATCGGTTCGAGCATTCACGACTTCGACTCCACCAACTCAGAGAACTTCGAATCCACACAGTATCGATTCGAAGAACCATCGATTCGAAGCAGTCGACAGAAGATGAACCTGGGTCACTATGCCCCATCGATTCGAAGTGTCTACTTCGAAACCATCAACTCGAAGCGGATCCAGAAACATTGCTTCGCATCCATCAAATACCATCGATCAAATGGATGAATTGTTTCAATATGAAAAATTGCTTGTCCACTCTTTATACCGATTCAGGAGAGGATCAATACAAGAGATGATCATAGGCAATCATAAAAGCGATGTTTTAACCCGAGTCTCAAACCGGTCCAGGAGAGGACCGATGCAGATTTCGATAGCAAACCGAACTGACGACGACTTGCGATCACGCAACGTTAACCAAAGTCAAGATAATACACGTATGCACGTATTTCTGACTAATGTTTGGTCTTTATGATTTACAGGGATCAAATGTTCATCTCGTCATGAATCAAAAACCTAACAGCCAGTCACAATTATACGACGGTCGATTACTGCGATACAGAATGCGACTTTCGGTAAAGCATGTCGTAGCTGTCCAGTGAGAGATTGCAACTCTTCAAAGCACGTCATGTTTACACAAGACGTACTTTGGGGGGCAAATGTTATCCCGCCTTTTGGCAAGGCCGTGACACCAAGGAGTTGACTAGAGATCGGTGACAGATCGTCTCGGAAATCAGTTAACACACAAGGATCGCTATGGATATCGATGAAATTTGTCCGAGTCCAGATCGGGCTGCAATCGATAAGGCGCATCAAACAGAGTAGTAGAAACCAACGTTCCAAGTTTCAGGACGATCCGAGTTCGTATGCTCAAGATATCGCCAAAAGGAAATGGATGAAATAGGCTAGACTCGAATCCATGAGGAAAGGTTGGTTCGAATCGATCAGAAGAGCATTGCGTCGAATCCATCATGTTTGACTCCATCTACTTCGTATCCATAAGAGCTGCAGGTCTTCGACTCCATCGAAACAAATTCCTTCGAAATCACAGAGGCAAATCACTTCGAATCCATCCGGTGTCGCTGGTTCGAATCCATCCTTAAAAGGTAACTTCGTATCGATCGCCTATTGTTTTCCAACAATCGATACGAACGAAGCACACTGGAACCATCCTATGCCTGGCATTCGAATCCATATGGTTTGAACGACTTCGAATCGATCAACAAGTATGTGCCATTATCGATTCGAACGCACCTTGCCTCGAATCCATTCCCACCTTCGAATCCAAACATCTCGAATCCACCACAGCTAAAACCAAGGGTTCGACCCAGTAAAATTCGGAGAAAAAAGAGGAATTGACCCGAAGCACGCGCACCACGTCAGCGCCTTAACGTACAGAAGCCTGGATTCGACCGTATCGATTCGAACCAGTTCGATTCGAACGAATCCATAGGACGAAGGACACGAAAATCTTCAACTTGAATCGATCATAACTCGAGTTCTACAAGTCCAAATGCCATGAAATTTTCATAGAAGCTTAAACACATGATGAAGAATGTTCACGCCAAATTTGAGCTCGATTGGATGATTTCTTGATCGATTCGAACCAAGGGTCGAATCGATCCCAAAGTGGGCCCAGGTCTCCAGATTTCGGCCATGTGGGCCCCCTGACGTACCAGAATTGGTCTCCCCTCATTTTAGGCGGAATATCAGCCTCCTACACCTATAAATAGAGCCCCTGGTCATTCAGAAAAGGGGTCGGAGAATTCTAAGTACTGAAGAGCGCCCAGATTCTGCCAGATCTACTCCAGAACACCGCCGCTACTTTAGATTGAGACTTAACTTAGAAATTCAGTTGTATTACATTATAAACTACTGTAACCTTCAATTATCGAGCAATAAAATCATCAAACTTCATAGTGGACGTAGGCAAAACGCCGAACCACTCTAAATCGCTTGTCTTTGCAATTTACTTTCTGTTATTTGGAGTTTTTGTTAGATAATCCACAGTTTTAATTTTCACTCTTCACTTTTATCTCTCCAAAAACTTCCGAAGAGTGTTGTGCCCATTTTTGGTACAAACATGGATCTTATGAATAGAATGTTCAGAGATCAGTTGAACAAGTTCGTGCTTGTGTTCGTGAACGATATTCTAATTTATTCCAGAACTGAAGAAGAGCACAAGACGCACTTGCGCATTGTTTTGGAAATCTTACGGAAACTTCAGCTGAAGGCTAAGTTTTCGAAGTGTCACTTTTGGAAGAGTGAAGTGAGGTTCTTAGGCCATGTTATCTCTGGAAATGGAATAGCGGTTGATCCCGCTAAGGTGGCAGCAATCCAGGATTGGGTTAGACCTAAGAATGCATCTGATGTGAGAAGTTTTCTTGGATTGGCAGGATATTATCGACGGTTTATCAAAGACTTCTCCAAGGTGGCTGCACCGTTAACAGGATTGACGAAGAAGAACCAAGTGTTCAAGTGGGAAGATAAGTGTGAGCAAGCCTTCACAATCCTGAAAGAAAGATTGACGAGTGCTCATGTTTTGACTATTCCTAGTGGGAATGATGAGATGGTGGTTTACACCGACGCATGTGGTACTGGACTTGGAGCAGTGCTGATGCAGAAGGATAAAGTTGTTGCGTATGCAAGTTGACAACTGAAGCCGCATGAAAGGAATTACCCGACTCATGATTTGGAGTTAGCGGCGATTGTATTTGCTCTGAAGATGTGGAGACATTATTTATTGGGAGTTCGATTCGAGTTGTTTACGGATCATACGTCGTTGAAGTATCTTTTCTCCCAAAAGGATTTGAATCTTCGGCAGCAACGTTGGCTAGAGTTTTTAGCATCATATGATTTTGGTATAGCTTATACTCCGGGAAAAGGTAACGCAGTGGCAGATGCGTTAAGTCGAAGACATGCAGGATTGGGAGCCATGTTTTCAGAATGGAAGAATCTCGAGTATTTAGCTGGATTTGACTTCAGGCCCAGATGTGAATTGGAACCTGAGATGTTGGAAAACTTATCAATAAGACCGACTCTTGTGGAAAGAATCGGTGAGAGTCAAAGGCGAGATGATAAGCTTGTCAAGATTATCCATGATTTGGAATCTGGATTGGATCCAGAAAAGGATAAAGGATTCGAGGTCGATCGAGAGGGTTGGCTTCGGAAGCAAGGACGACTAGTTGTTCCCGATATCGATGAATTAAGGAATGAAGTCCTAAGGGAAAGTCATCACTCGAAGTTGACAATTCATCCAGGTGGAAATAAGATGTATCGGGATATGAAGAGAACCTATTACTGGGAAGGTATGAAGAAGGATGTTGGAAATTTTATTTCCAAGTGCATGAACTGCCAGTTGGTAAAAGCCGAACAGAAGAAGCCAAGTGGATTGCTTCAGCCATTAGAAGTTCCTACATGGAAGTGGGAGCAAGTATCGATGGATTTTATTGATGGACTACCTAGAACAAGAACGGGAAATGAAGGGATTTGGGTCATTGTAGATCGTTTGACTAAGAGTGCAAGATTCATTCCTGTTCGATCGACTAGGACTGCATCAAAGTTGGCAGAGTTGTATGTTAAGTGGATTGTTCGATTTCATGGTATTCCGAAGAGTATAGTGAGTGATCGAGATCCATTGTTCACTAGTGGATTTTGGAAAAGCTTCCAGGAAGTTTTGGGGACCGAGTTGTGTTTGAGTACAGCTTATCACCCTCAAACAAATGGTCAGACCGAGAGAGTCAACCGAGTTTTGGAAGATCTCCTTAGATCTTGTGTTTTGGATTTAGGAGGATCATGGGAAGATCACCTTCATTTGGTGGAATTTGCATACAATAACAGTTACCAGTCAAGCATTGGTATGGCACCGTATGAGGCATTATATGGAAGACCGTGTAACTCTCCGACATGTTGGTTAGAGACCGGGGAAAAGTTGATGCTTGGGCCAGAGATGATTCAACAGACTTCGGATTGCATAGAGATCATTCGGCAACGGATGAAGGCAGCCCAAGATCGACAGAAGAGTTATGCAGATAAGCGTCGTAAGGATTTGGAATTCGACGTAGGTGATATGGTTTTTGTGAAGATTTCTCCACTGAAGAATGTTATTCGATTCGGGAAGAAAGGAAAGTTGACTCCGAGATTTGTTGGACCATTCCCGATCATCGAGCGAATTGGAAAGCTCGCCTACATATTGGAGTTACCAGAGAAAATGTCGGGTGTGCACAATGTTTTTCACGTATCGTATCTACGGAGGTATGTGCACGACTCGAATTCAGTGGTTTCTACTGATAGCTGTGAAGATTTCGAAGTTGATCCAGTCGATAGAAGACCTCGTAAGCCGCTTCGTGTTGTGGAAATCGACACGAAACAGCTTAGGAGAAAGATAGTTAAGTTGCTCAAGATACAATGGAGTGACGATGATAACGACTGTACATGGGAGGTGGAAGAGAGGATGAAAGCAGCTCATCCTGAACTCTTCAAGGTATGGCCCTAAGGTGTCGTTTCATCTAACGACGTTGTAACTTGTTCTAATTTTAGAATTCTGCATGCTAAGCTAGAATTGGATGCATGGTTTGTTGATTGCTATGGATGGTAGGCATGCAGAATAGTCTTTGATTGCTCTGTTTGTTTGGAATTTCGGGGGCAAAATTCCTAAGGGGGAGAGAATGTAACGACCCGTATTTTTACGGATCGAAACATCGTTAAACAGATGATGTTTGGTCACATTGTTGATAAGTCGTCTAGAGTCTACGTCTTAGGTCATAGGAAGATTTAGAGCGACCTTGGCATTGGAATAAGTCGTTGGGAAGTTAGGTCGTATGGGGTGGCTTAGGTCGAGTGACCGACTTAGGAAGTGTACGACCTAAGAGATAGATGATCTAAGGAACTGACCGACTTAAGGAGTGTTGGAGTTAGGATGTGAGCGACCTAAGTCTAGCAGTTAAGTCGTAACTCAGTTGAGTCGTGGCTGAGTTAAGGGAATAGTGTGTTAAGCCTAGGTTGTGGGATAGGTTAGGTCGAGTGACCGACCTAAGTATTCGACCGACCTAAGGAACTGGTGAGTAGCGACCTATAGGAGTTAGCATGGTTAGGTCATAGACGACCTAAGAGTTAGGTCGTAAGAACCAGTAATTAGCGAGTTAGGATGTTAAGTCGTATCTCGTTGAGTCCTGGTTCGTTAAGTCGCGCGCATTGTTTTAGGTCGAAGGACTGTTAGGTCGTAGAAGCTTTGATTGTTAGGTCGGAGACCCTGTTAGGTCGGCAACAGTTAGGTCGCGCACGCATGATAGGGCGTAGGTCGCGTGGGTGTTAGGTCGGAGATTGTATAGGTCGTAGGTCGTGGCTCTATAGGTCGTGTACGACCTAATTCCGAGTGACGACTTAAGAGAGGATTTCAGCTATAAATACTCGTCCATTTCCTCACTTTTTGGGATCCGGATTTTGAAGCGACGAAGTGCTTCCATTTTGAGAGCTCGGCTTCTACACTTCTTCACTTCTTTTCTCCACTTTAATCTTGTGCTTCCTTCCATCCAAATCGAAGATCAAGTTGAAGATTCAAGAGCTTATCTTCATCCATTGAAGATAGATTTCATCGTTTGAAGCGGATTGGTGATAGATCAAGTTAGATCCTTCGCTGTCCAGATCTGAAGTGGGTTTCTTTTGAGGTGTTTAGGTGATTTGGTGAGTGGTGATTATCTCTCACACGGATCCAAAGGAGTATATCGGATCGTTGGCTTGATTTTGGTGTTAAGATAGTGATTTCCATGCATTTTCCTAATCATATGTGTAGATCCATATAGATCCATTATTCATGATGATTTGACATCCATTTTTCTACATGTTAACCTATGCAAGTTCATTCATCAAGATTATAGAGATATTGCTCATGTTTTCATGCTTGTTAGACTTTTGACTCTTTAATTACGAAATTGCCATTATTGTTATAATTGTCTATTTAGATCATATTAGAATGCTTGATTACTTGGATTAATGTTTGACTTGATTGATTGATATGAATTAGTTGATTGATGATTTGATTTAGGCAAGTTGGTCGAAGATGATTCAAAAGCTAAGGGAAAGGCTCTTGAATTGGAAAAGCTGCTCGTGGCATATATAGCAGATGATGAAGCTCATATGGATAGATTTGATGATGATGTTGAGATGAAGCTTTGCTATGATGATGATGAGGCGAAGCATGAGATGAGATAATCTTGGTCTAATCCAGACGGGATCATTCCAAGCAAGTTGATAACTCGGTGATATGGTTCGAGTTGAGGATAATGGTTGGTTCGAGAGGCACTTGAGCTAGTATGGGAATAGTTGTCGAGGAGGATAACTAGAAGGCTGAGGTATCATCGTTGTTGAAGGTTCTAGCATGCTCAAAGCAAGAGTACGTTGGGCAGATTCGAAAGTCCCTGAAGGCTACTGATTGGGTAGTCAAGTACTCTGGGCAGATTCGATAGTCCTAGGCACGGGTCACGATGACGTGCAAGTTATGTCTAGAACCGGGGTTTCCATTAGCCCTTGGCGGACGGATGAAAGAATGAGCCGGTCATTCAATTAACGATGATATCGAGGCAATGATAACAGTGATAGCCAGAGTCATGGATGTTTGGTTGTATCGTCATTCGGTCTCAAGAGCGGTATTTTCTGGGTGCTTATCTGATCTTGGTTTAGGCCTTGGGGGTTTGTACTTGGAAAACATCGCCCTTGACTCGAGTGATAATTGCTTTACTTTAAATTGTATGCGTTGCTATGTTTGCTTCTACTTAGTGTATGTCTGGGGGCTATCACTGTAGAAAGAGGTGGAGTGGGAGGGTTGTATTCCTATTCCTTTTCCTTTATGCTCTTTTGGTATGTTGTTAGTTAATTTACTGCTCACTAAGACTGTTGTCTGACTCGAGGCTTTATGTTTTTAACTCTTATTGCCTTGGGCTGTTCGTCCATTTTGGGACGGGCAGACTAGGTAGCAGGTGACAGGTGCTGTTCTTGCTTTCCACGGTGTTGATATCGAAGACGAGCTGGAGGGTTGCATATTATCTTCTTATTATATGTACTGGGTGTTCCGCTGTTTGTATTTTCTCTGAGTGTTGTAGTGAGGCTTGATGTATTGACTATTCAAATGTTTGTATTCAACTATTATGAAGTTTTATTGATGAGATTCTATTCTGTGAAGCTTCACTATGTATATGTTCTATTGTATTTTTTGTCCATGCGCTGTGAGTAATACGATAGATTCTGTTGTTTTTAATTTACCCTGACAATCGTCCATGACTGCCTGGCACACTTTACATCGCACTTTCTCTAGGTTCAGTGCAGGGGTTATGGGCGGTCGTCACACAGTTCGTAACCCTTGGTGCCCCCCAACAGCTATAAGTAATCCACCACTCAACATTTGAAGAGCGTTATGTATTATAGTCTCAACAGATGTATCGGTATCAGTCTCGATACATCTTGAATGGGAATATTTAATATGAAATGTTTATTATATTGTGATAAATCACTCATGATTAGAACACATTATAACTACTATCACAGAACATATCATTTATGGATTTTCTATTAAATATACTTAAATTAAATAATTAATTGATATAATAAATTATAATAAGTATATAATAGAAAGAAAAATACCTTTTCTTTTAAACGAGATTTTATTACAGAGTTAATAATCTATAATTAATTATACAATTGCTCCTAGGGCATACCCCTAACTTTATCAACTTTGACATTGTGCTGACTTTAGTTGACTGTGATACTAACCTTGTGTAGCCGAGGAGACGAATTCTGTATTGAATAATATTTAACTTTAATGCTTTACTTCAGACCCAACTATATTATTCGATGGACGTCATGCCACGATTTAACTATAATCAAAGTGGAGTGTCCGCATTGAAGTTCCAAGTAATCCTAAGTCGAGGGAACTGTGTAACATTGTCACTTCGAGATTGTCTATTTGACCTTAGTTATATTAACCAACAAAGAACTCTCGAGTGAGTTATTCCATAATTATCCAATAACTATCAGTATGCAACCCCTTGTTGCCTCCAGTAACCATCAGTAATACACTACCTAACGTCTGAAGAGCGTTACATACTATAGTCTTGACGGATGTATTGATATCCTATCTCGAAACATCTTGACTAGGAATATTTAAAATAATATGTCATTTTAATGCGATAAATATCTCATTACTACAACACATTGTACTACCACACAACATATCATTTAAGGATTTCAATTTAATATACTTTCAACTAATTATTTATATACTTATATTATAATATAACAAGTATACAATAGAAAGAAAACACTTTTTATTTTGAACAAAGTTGGTTATTGAGTTAGATATATTTAATAAATTATATATCCCTTATGGCATACCCTAACTCTATTAGTCCCTTCTTTCCACATGAGTTACATTCCATTTGGGTTTTAGATTATTGCTTCTTTTGGTCCTATTGTTTGGGCTGGAAAGGTCGCTTATTCTTTTGGAAATTTGCATTCTTCTTTAGGAAGAATGGCTTCTTCTTTTATTGTCGGAATTGCTGGGTAGGTTCACTTTCCAGAGCTGAATTTTGTTCTCAAACCTACTTATATCTAAATTCCATATCTATAGTTTCTTTAAATGGAAATCTAAGCCGAGTTAACATTTTATCTCTCAATTCATTATTTAGACTGAGAACAAACTTTTCATTTTTCTCTAAAGAAGCGCTGATAAGAGCTGGACCATGTTTTGATAACGCATTAAATTCATTTATATACTCGATATTGATGAGTAGTCTTGCCTCAGATCTATAAACTTCCGAAAGCAATGCTGCTTTTTCGACCGTTGGTAAGAAATGCGACTTGAAAGGTCTTTAAACCTTTGCAATGTAATTTATTCTTCGGGTATCTCAGCAGTTACCGTATTGTTCCAGTCCAAAGCACTTGACTGAAGTTGATGGGACATCGATCTCCTTTTATCTTGATCTATCAATTGCAGATCTTTAAATATTCTTTTATAAATTCTTAACCAAGAGTAAACTCCCATCGCTCTCTCGTTATCCAAAAATGACTTGCCTCCAAGGCTCATACAGTCACTAAAAAGTTTTGTGAATTTCAAACATTGATGCAGATTTGGATTTGGAGTTTCTACTACTGCTCCTATTCCTTGCACATGCCTCGTAACTTTCATCCATTGGTCTATAATCAATTGGGCTTGGGGATTCTTAGAACAACTAGTTTGACCAGTGGTTGGCTCTACTGATGTACACGTTCTTAGACGACCTGGCACTTCCATTTTATGTTAAACATTTATCACTTCATCGGGTAAACGTCGCATATTTTTTTTAGTGAAATTCCACTAACAAATACGTCTCAAATATAAGTAACTGGATATATCTATAGTATCCTAGTGTTTACCCCTTGGAACACTTATTGTAACTTATCATAATTTGGATTATACCGGTTATCCTAAACTCTTCCTTGGCTACCCTTAGGATGACAACTTCCTAAGTCCCTCTTTTCAAGGGCCAGTTATATTAGATTTACCCAAATTATGATAAGTCAATATACAACCTTACTTTGATACCACGCCGTGGCTCTACTGCACAAGTGACCGAATTATTGGAGGGGGTTTACCATGCGATAGCTTGGATCAAATGACTTGGAAGGAACAGTTCAGAGATTTGAGTAATTCACAATACAAATCTTAAATAAAATGACAAGTAAAGATACCATAGCAGAAAGCAAATATATACATATCAAATTGTAACATGCATTAGACGTCTCAAAACATCACAATATATACATCAGTAAAGCTATATAATCAAAATCTCTGTTTTCCAAAATGATGTCTAACTATCAAGTCATACATATACACAATAATACAAGCTTAACTACTTTACATCAATGGGCTCCAAGTACAGCTCTGCAATTTCTCCATTCTAAATGACCTTAATTGAACAACACAAATCGAACTCCACGGTACAGGGTAAATCTTCTAAAATAAGAGTGAGGGTAATAAAAGACACACTATGAGTGATCTCGTCAATAACGTGCTCCAAAATCGTAATAATAAAATGAGCTAGAGTAATCATCCTTTAAATAGTGACAATTCTTAGTCGGAATTGAGGAAAATGTTGCAAAACAAAACCTCGAGTAAGGCTAGAAACTAGTTGTGAGTATAATAGTGCATCAGAAGTATATAGTTTTGCAGTGTCGGGTTAGATATGTGATATATTAATAAAAAATATGTCACACAATCCATAATCTAAACCCGCCCACATCTCATCAACTCAAATCATATTAGTGAAAACACACATGCCATGATACTATTTGAAGTGACTCAAGCTGCAACTCTAATCAACTGAGATATCACATCCTATGCACATTTATAAATTGCAATCGTTATTCAACAAACTTTTCACTGCTTAGGTTATTCACATACAAGTCTATAGTTAATAGTGAATCCTACTCATTGTTCACTCTTACTAGACTTTGCCTTGAACTGACATCATGACCTTTTCATTCATATAACTTCTGATAAGACGCTATGGGTTCTTCAACACGATCTATTAGTTGCACTATCTCCTCTTGTTCACCGTTGGTGCTCACCTTGTTGTGTTGTAGTAATCATCTTCGTTCCATGAAATTACCCTTAACCGTTTCCCATTTCTCATTTGCACCGCGTCTATCATGTGATTGTGTTCGTACAACAGATCGTTTGGATAATAAGTGACGTGGCATCGCAATTCAAGATGTGACCTTAAATTTGTACCCTAGGATGGATTCTACATCTAATATTCTCACCTTGTCTTGTTTTCTTCATATATTAAATTTATTCAAATTCGCTTGTATTTGACCTCCCAATGTACCATTTAATCCCAAAATGCTATCGTGTCTCATTGTATATTACATATAGATGTCGTATTCGTGCATCACAGCATTAACTTGAAGTTTATAACATCATTTATAATAAAACATTTATAGGACATAGCAAAATTCATCAGATATTAATATACAGGACATTTTAAATTAAATAAATTACATTCATCAATGAAATTTAAATCCATACACAAACAATCTAGCATACTATCATAAACATATGCACATTTTAGCACACATCAAAATCATTCAAGCCATTATTCATTTGAATTATTTTTTTGATATAAAGGATGTATGATCCGAAGATCAAACAGTTGTACATGACACACACACACACACACACACGCATATATATATATATATATAAGATACAGAGGTCCTGGGCACTACGCCTGCATCACAAAATATAACTACCAACATGCATGGTCAGGTAGCAAATATCAACATCAAGCACAAAACAAATATGTCAGACCCAACTGTACCAAAAGGAAGCCATGACATATAATTCATCAATAACTAACAACATTCTGAAAAACCAAGAGGAAATCTAAACTATATCCCTGTGCATCTATAGAACCGGCCAATATGTTCGGGGCAATAACCAGGAGAGCGTGGGAAGAAAATATATCTTCGGTCCTAATCCACAACAGGCAAAATCTCCTTATTGTTGGCACTGTATTCGCTGTCATTGTGGAGGACTGGCTCATTATCCATAAGTCTGCAGTAGAGTTCTCACTCATCTTTCTCATCATCTGAGACCTACTTTGAGAATATCATCAATTTCGAATGGTAACACAAACCACTTTCCTTGTGAGACCATGTTCCAGCCTTTTTGCACTAGACCATTTAAATTATTTTTAAATAGGATTTAATTTTTAAACTTCATTTTAAATCCTAATATGTTGTAAAATTGTTCAGATTCACTTTAAAAACATATTTTTATTTTTATCTCCAAGTAATTTAAATATGTTTTTTCTAAAATTTTCAGATCACAGAATTTATATTTTTTTTTCAATATTTTACTTGAATTGAAATATTTAAATTTAAAATTTTCTTTTTAAATTTAAATCCATACTCCTTAGTTCCATTTAAAATTTTCACATTAAAAATTTCTAGAATATTATATAAATCTCAAATTTATGTTTAAAAATTTCAAAAAATTAAACTTTACCGTATTTGAATTTTTAAATAATTTAAAAAATATTTAAACTTTCAGTTTAATTCCCAATGCTTATCGCTCTAGGAAAACACATACTGGTCGACTGGTCTGTGCACATCGGTTGATCGGTCGTGTCGATCCTAGAGAAGTAAGCTCCAAGAATTAACACAATCAATCATCAAAATCCTACACACTTCTGACCTTCTTTGCCTGACTTCGCTTGAGATTCTCCACCCTTCACCGTTGCACTTTCCCTTGAACCCAAACATGTATACGCAATATCTGGTCATAACATACCTAGCGTTTTCACATACAGTAAACAACATATTCAGAACCAATCCCTAATTCAACTAGTAATTCAAATCACAAATTATACTCAGTGCCTTATCTTGATTTGATGAAGAACCATAATTCTTTTGCTTGAGTACGAAGAAAAGATGATGCATTGAAAGTGGTTTCAGTGTTTAGGAAGAAGAAATCAGTTTACAGAGGATGATTTGTATAGTAGCGGAGGAAGAAGACTTTGGCTTTAAGGTTAGGTATGAGTTAAAATAAAATGATCATTATGATAGCCTTTAAGTCTTTTGGTCCAATGAAATATTGGTTTAATTTTTAAATAAATTAATACCCCTGATCGCCTTTAAATCAACATTTTATTCACGTTTAGAAATATATCCAAGGCGTTTTATCAAAATTTTATTCCATTCTTATAGCGATTTTCTTTTGTTAAGATATCACTTTTCGATTTCGATAATTTTAAAATAGATATTTTATTTTTCAAAATAATTCCAAAATCTCACAAATATTATTTATTCGTCAAAGTAATTTTTCAAGCTTGGATTCTTAAAATATAATTCAAAATTTGAATTTTAAATCAGTGTTTTCTTTTATTATCAAATAAATTCCAAAAATTCAATTTATTGAATTAAACAATAAAAATTCTCAAAATTCCAATATAAAATTCAAAAAATCAATATTTACCCAAAATTCAGGATATTGCACGAGCCTTATCCCAGGTTATCTTCGAGCGCTACCTAAAGCATACTCGAGCGCGACTTGAAATTCTTTCGGTCGCTCCCCCTTCGATCCCATCCGCCCTTGCTAGGAGCCCTACCAAAGTTTTCTCCGATACTTACTTGAATGTTGCCTGGAGTTCATTAGAGCGCTACTGCTTCCATTTGAATCCTCCTCCTTCATGCGCTCCCTTTCGAGTGTTGAGCTATTCCAACATTGCCCCGAAGCTTGCTCGAGAGTTTACTCGAACGTTCCCCCGGAGCTTGCTCTAGAATTTACTCGAGCACTGCCCAAAGCTTACTTTAGGCACTACTCGAGCTTGCTTCAGCCGTTTGTTTTGAACGCTTATCTTGAGCCCAATTTTTTTTTTTCAAAGTTCACATTAAGCGCTCTCACCTTGTCCATTTGTTCGATTCCAAAGTTGCTATGGGTTTTGACCCGGAATATACTACGGGTTATTCCTGACATAATCCGAGGTTTGTTTCGAATCACGTCTCTAGTTGTATTTCTTTTTTCGTTTTAACGAGACTTTGATGATGTTCCCAAAGTTTATGTCAGGGTTCGATCTTAGTGACTTGGAGCTTGTTCTGAACATTGTTCAAACTATTTCCCCAGTCGTTTCTTGAATATATTTTCTTTCGCTAATTTCAAGTGTTTTGCTTTCTCTTTGTACACGTTCAGTATATTTTGTGATAAGTTCCTTGTGTACAAGAAATGGTAAATGAGTGGAAAAGATAAAAAAAAAGAACGCACAAGATATAGTAAATTAGCGAAGCAACTACTAAAAACTGATTTTTCTTTTTATAATGTTTATTTGTTTTTCATGTATAATGCATTTCTTCTATTGCACTTTTATTAGAACATCGCCCATATTATGTGGTAATTAATTGACAAGCATGAAATTCATCATCTCTGATATTCAGCATATCCGCTAATATTCGAGCATACAAACTAATTTTAGGCATACTCATAAATTATAGAAAATAAAACTAAAAACTATGAGTATTCTCTCAATGAATTCCTTCCTCCCAAACAAAACCCTAATATCCTCTTTTAATCCTAACTCCACAGCCTTCCAATTCGATTCCAAACTTTTCTCCTCCAAATCCATGTCTCAAAACCCTGCATTTTCACTCCCCGCTTCTCTCTCTACTCCAACCACACAACCGGTAATAACAGAAAAACCCAAATCACTTCCCGGTAAGTATACATCATCCCATTATAGTTCGATTTTTACAGTCACTCACTCAAACAAACACTATTCGAATTAGTCCAATTTTCAGGCTGGACCGAATTCGCCAACCGAGTTTCAGGCGAATGGGACGGCTTCTGCGCAGAATTCACTTCAAGTGGGGCCCCAATCGAACTTCCGGAAAACGTGGTTCCCGAAGCATACAGGGAGTGGGAGGTTCAAGTTCATGATTGGCAAACTCAATGCCCGACCCTAGCTTCGGAGTCAAATGAAACGGAGCCAACTTTAAAATACAGAATAATCAAGCTTTTACCCACAGTAGGCTGCGAGGCAGATGCAGCTACTAGATACAGTGTCGATGAAAAGTTTGTTGGTGGTGACAATAACGAAGTTTTGGGGTTTGCCTATGATAGAAATGGATGTTATGTGAGTGTTGGCGAAGTTAAAGAAGTGCTGGAAGTTGAACATTGTTTGGTTGATTGTAGGAATAAAGAAGTTAGAGTTAGAGTTGTTATGAATTTGAGGAAGAGAGATGGGGTTATGAAGTTGAATGGAGTTAGGGTTTTTTCAGAGCAATGGTACGGGCCATGGAGAAATGGAGAGTCTTTGGGTGGCTGTTCTATTAGGGAGAGTGGATTTGCATTGAGTGGAAGAGTCGATGTTGCAAATGTGGTTAAATCTTGGAATGGGAAGAATATTGGTGTTGCAAGATTTGATATTAACGGAAAGGTTAGTGTTTGAATTTCATGAGTTTTGCGTAAATGACTAGTATGCTTGTTCTTAAAACTTCAGTGTAGGGAATTTGATCTGAATATATCAGGAATATATTGGTTGATAACTCATTCAGAAGTTTCAGGCAAAAGCAAAAGTGTATGAAATCCCTTTCTTGGATGCATATTTACTGAAAGGGATTCCCGTTCCTGGATGAAACCCATCTCTTGGATGCATAATTCCAAAAGGGTTACCATAAGGGAAAAAGAAAATAGACAAGAAGAATTATCGGCTAAGGAGGAAAAATATATGTTAAAATGGATAAGCAAAGAACCACTTATTGGACCATTATTATAATATTAAGGACAAATTTTCAAAGTAGGCTAGTTTATAAAACTATTTCGCGATGGGAGCTGGTTTTGAAACTTATTATCAAACAAGGTTGGTTTCCGTCTAGTCAGCAGCCAACTCAGCCATCTTAAAACTGCCACGAGAAAGCGCAACTATGAGTTGCGCTTTTCTTATTTTGTTCTTGGCGCAACTTTGAGTTGCGCCATTTTTTATTTTTTATTTTTCCCGTATGCGCAACTCCAAGTTGCGCATACTTCTACCTTTAAGCATGCGCAACTCATAGTTGCGCCTGCTGTAATATAGCGTAGGCGCAACTATGAGTTGCGCCTGCAGGTAGCTGCTGTTAAAACAGAGACAGCAGCTACCCCCTCTCTTCATAACCCTAAAAACATTTCCAAACTTCAAAACCCCTCTCATGCCCGAACCCACCACCTCCAAACCCAAATTTTAGCCAAACTCTACCAATTTTTCACAAAATTTACAAATTTCTTCTTCATTCTTCGATTAAACCAAAGCTACAACAATCCCTTCACCCACACTTACAGTACCACTAATTTTTATGGATAATTGGGAGATTCCAGATGAAGTTTTGGTTCAATTTGTTGAACGGATGGAAGCTGAAAATGAATTTGTTCCTGAAACTCAGTTTGAAACAGTTCCTGAAGCTCAATTTGAGATAGTTCTGCCGGCTAATGGTGTTGTTGTTCAATCTGCTTTGGATAATCAAATCTGCTTAGGGGAAACGAATCAAAGACCGGTGAAACAAATTAGCGGCGAAGGACGAGTGAGACAAGATAGACATCCACTTTGCCACTGTGGAGATGTTTGTGAGGTAGTTGTATGCAAGACTCAAACAAATGCTGGACGTCGGTTTTACGGATGTGCCGGTTACCTTGATCATATAACTAACCCGAAAGGTGTTGAGTGCTATAATTTCTTCAAATGGCTAGATCGTCCGTTGACCCCTAGGGGAGTGGAGTATGCGCTAGAGATGCAAGCCGAAGTGAGACGTTTGGAAAAGGAAAAAAGCCAGCTTCGACATCAAGTAGAATATTTGCAGTCCGTAAATCCAATTTGGAAAGGGGTCTAGTAAACTGGGTAATGCAACTGTAATGTAATGGATGTGTATCAGACTTGTTCAATTGAGTTATGTATGCTTTAGTTTTAATGAATGCTGTATTACTTGGTTCTATTTTTGCTTGGTTGTTGTAATGGATATGCAATAGATGATGTATTATTGTTTGTCTGTTATGTTTAGTTGACGATAGATGTAAAACTGCGGAAAATTCATACAAAAGCTGGGTATAAATAAAATCTAAGTAACATAACATAGCAAGTAATGTAAATGTTTGACATAGGATAGTTTTTGATAACAAAGTTGCGTACAGAATAAAAATACAAGTTATACAGTTCAGGATTGACAGAAGTAGTAGAAACAAATAAATATTTATTGCTTCCCACACGTTCTTCTCTTATGACCCAAGTTACCGCATTGTCCACATCTGTCCTGTCTTCTGTCATCCATTTCGTCCATGACTCCCCTTATTCTTGTGGACCTCGGTCTTCCTGTATTCCTTCGCGTTGGCGGCGGGATTATAGTAGGTCCTTTATGTACATCCCAATATCTGCTGTCGGGTACTGGATGAAAGACCGGAGAATAACTATGTCTATAACTATCTGCCGTAAACCAGGAAGAAATAAGATCATGGTAAGCTCTGTTCGCTCCTCCTCTACATCGTGCGCATGCAGCTAAAACATGGGGACATGGAAAATGGGTTAGAATAGGAATATTGCATGAACAGCTGCAGCTGTCATTGGCAATATTTACTGTGTAGTTGCACGCGTTTGTGTCTGTTACTTGCCACTCCGTTAAGCTGAACCTGTTAATGCTCATAGTACGTGCTTCTGCTGAATATTTTTCCATCATTCTGTCATAATTAGGCGTTAGCGTAGATGCGTAATCCATTCCATCCGTACGTCTTCTGTAGAAGTAGCTATTAAGACGATGAAAGGTACGTGCCACTAACGCCTTTACCGGTAACGATCTTGCACCTTTAAGAACTCCATTGAAACTCTCCGAAGCATTGGTAGTCATCATACAAAAACATTCACCGTTGTCCTTGTAAAGAGTCCACTGTTCATCCTTATGTCGGAGACTTCTATCAATCCATCTGTCAGCAGCCGGACTCACATTTTTTAGTTGGTCTCTGAGTTCTTTGTATGTTAACTCATCTCTTGCTTCAGCAGAAGCATGAAATAAGTTTTGCAAAATCTTACTACCAAAACCAGCTTTTTTAAAGTTTGCTTTCAAATGGCGTAGGCAGAAGCGATGATGATGTGCTCTTCTCCACTTCTCTTGCAAGGCGGTTGGAATTCCTTTCATTCTATCGGAAATGAATGTAATGCATCTTGCATTTAAAGATGGAATTAAGTGTCTCATGCATGAAAAAAACCAACCCCAAGTTTCCGCCGACTCCGTCCTTACAATAGCGAATGCCAAAGGGAAAAGAGAGTTGTTTGCATCAACTCCTGCAGCTACAAGCAATGTACCTTGATATTTACCATACAGATGTGTTCCGTCAATAGAAAGAACCGGACGACAATGCTTGAAACCTGCAATGCTCGGTCCGAATGCCCAAAAAGCCCCCCAAAATTGTACTCCTTCTGTATGTACATGATAAACAGTACTTGGATTGCATTTCTGTATAGCACGAAGATACTGAGGCAAGTCATTGTACGAAGATTCCCAATCGCCAAATATTGTAGACATCGCTTTGCTAAGTCCTTTCCAGGCTCTCATGTAGCTTATTTGAATTTTGTAAGTGTTTGCCATAAGCTCTTGGACAGATTTCGCAGTGTAACTTGGGTTCGAACGAACATGTGGAAGGACTTTGGTGCAAATGAATTTGGCTGTTGCTTGTTTGTGGTTTGAGTTGATGATTGGATTTGAGCAAGTGTGATCACCACCGTATTTTTTTATCATCCACCACCCAACATGATCTCTTTTAGACACAATAGCGTGAAGCCGCCATGGACAATTAGCATCAATATCACATATAGCAGTGAACTCTCTAGCGCGGGACTTTATGTTTTTAAATGAAACTGAACACTTTATCGACCATTCGCTTATATGTTCAATTAAAGATTCCTTCGATTTAAAAATCATACCAACTCGAGGGCCCTTCTCCACACATTCCAGACCGAACATTTCGTCGGTAAATTGACATTCCTGCACAATAGATCTTTCCATTATTGTATCATTGCTTATATTGCACAAGTAGTCGTTTGAATTTGGGGTTGGAATTGACTGTGGAGGATACGATGGATAAGGAAGGAAACCATACCCGGGTGATTGCGATGGATATGCCATGCCACCGTACCTGTACACAAACAGTGGACTGTTAAGTACAAAAAACATGAGTAAAACATTAAGAAGCACATAAAAGCATACCCGACTGCTTGTGCGTAAACGTTCGGTGGCTGGTAAGAGTAGTGTGGGTAATACAGTTGACTTCGCTCAGCAGTATTACTAGGTCCGGGTTGACTTGCATAATCAAAGATTTGAGCTTGCTGTTCAGTTGTATGTACCACCTCCGTCTTCTTAACATACAGCTCAATTACTTTCATCCCTACACAAAACATAGAATCGACGTCGTCGTCGTCGTTTACCTCAATAGCAATTGGTCCGTCATCCGTTACACATTTACTTACCAACGAGATGTCGAACTCCGTAGAAGCAATCTTTGTAGCTTTGTAAATTGCAGTTTTCAGCTCAAGAAAATTGCAACCCCTCCTGACTTTCGATCCCTTATGTTTTCCGCCAACATAGGTTGGCTTGCTATTTTCATCGACGACTAAATCGCCGTCATAGTGACAAATAATCGGCACGGTAGTCATTGATCTATCGAAATTACAGAAAGTTAAATGTCAACACTAGATCTATCAAACATTATTGGAATAGGGTTTCAAATATTTACCTCAAGTGTAGATGAACGTGCAATCTTTTGTTAACCTTCGTACAATTAAATGAGTTTGAGTGGAATGTTGTGTTGCTGGTAGTAAAAATAATGGAAATGGAGGCTAGGGTTTCTGAAAGAAAATGGGTTTGTGGAGTTGTGATGTTTATATACTGCTGTTGGGCCAGGAGATAGCCCAAGTATACAGGCGCAACTCAAAGTTGCGCACGAACGAAATTGATAGGCGCAACTCATAGTTGCGCCTAGTATATTCTTGAATGCGCAACAACAAGTCGCGCCTGCAACTTTCCAGAGAGATATATGGGCTTTCCAGATTTCCATCAATTTTCGTATAACATCATTTCATTCTAATAACAACAACACCAACGTAAAGGTACACCATTTCATTCAAATAACAACATTTCATTCAAATAAGTGAAATATTTCATACGGAACATCATATTTCATATACCAACATGTTTTAAGTCAATAGTACAACATCGAAACACCTACATACCAGCAAGTTTCAAGCCATTACAACTTCAACACAAAGCAACCAAAATACAGACCAACACAACCCTATCTTCTTATGTTTCTGCGATCGCGTAGTGTCATTTGAGTTTGGGTCGGAGGCGGTTGAGATGGTCCGGCTTCAACTATTTCCTGCCCCGGCTGACTACCTTGTGAAGGACCCCCCGTGCCTCTAAAACGTCTTCTTTGGTAGGTACGACCAAAAGCCTGGGACGGACGAGGCACATACGGTGGTGGTCTTTCCAGCTTATGCCTACCAAGAAGCGACTTGATAATCTCCTTGATGTTGAAGCACTTTCCTTGTACTCTGTCCTCATCTGCAGGATCTGCCAGGACATCGTCAACTTCATTGGAAATCATATACAACCCTTGAACCTAAAACACAAAAATCAATGATGCAAGTAAGTAAAGCTTTATGCGGAAGTTCAAAGGTTTAAACTTATAAACACGTACCAAATCACGTTCCACCGGTCCCCGTGGAGCATATCTGGGCAGTCTGGTTGACGATTCTTTAAGAACAAATCGCCGTGTGATATGCCAGTACCAACTGTAGTATTGTTCGATTGAAATTCTTGGTACGCGTTCAGCCTGAACGTGATCCAACCTGTGATCCCACCTTGCGACGTACGTGTTGTACAAGTCTCTATTCCAACCGTGCGGAAAAATCTGTTCGGCGGGATCCGGTATATGCTGACGAAGGCCATATTGCCTCAGCACTCTGTCGGGGTAGTGCATGACTACACTTTGCAAGCAAATAATCGGGGTCCTTGCATACCAATTATGCTCCCCGTCCAAGCAAATAGGCGGCAGATCCTGTACGATCTCAGCCGTGTATGGCGTCCAGTCAACAACATGCTCGTCCATAACATCGAGCTCATTGCGATAGAATGTAGGATGACGTGCCGGATTATCTCGCCAACGTCTATCTCCGGTCCATCTACAGTCATTATAAAAAAAGTGTGTGAATATTGGTAGAAATCAAAAAAAAATTCACTGTAAGTTTCGGGTTGCTTTTACCTTGCCCCATAAGGTAATCCTGGAGCGACGTTGACACGAACATTTGGTCGTCCAATAGAAATACGCGTCCAAGACCATACCTGCATATTATCAGTGTTAAGAAACGTCTTTCAAAATATTTCATAAATTTGGTACACCAATAAGTCAAAACAAACATACCTGCAGAAGTGTTAGGCAACCAGCTAATCCGTTCGTTTTTTTTAGTGCCACATTATCCAACTCCTTGTACAATGCGTACAAAACCGCGCTACCCCATGAATAATCGGAAATGGTAGTAAAATCCTCCAGCAAGTACAACCATTTAACGCTAACTCTACCCTTCGAATGGTTCGCAAAAAGACGGGATGCTATAAGAAGCAATATGACAGCCCGTGTAAACTGTTCTATCTCCTCAATAGATGAATCGACCGAAATCTCCCTGCCGATTATAAGGTCATTTAGCCATTTGACCTTCAACTCTCTTCTATTGACAACCGCTTCAGGGGGTGGAATTTTGCCAAGCAAACGTTGGCATACCTCCTCGGCGTCCACGTTACCACCGTAATTCAACACGGCGCCTTCAATGGGAAGGCCAAGCAAAATAGATACATCTTGCAGTGTAATTGTCATTTCTCCCACCGAAAAATGAAAAGTGCAAGTCTCAGGTCTCCATCTATCGCTTAAAGCTGTGATTAATGACCTGTCGAATCTGATATATTTGATCTGCATGAAATACCAGAATCCGGCTTGATGTAGTAATTGTTGAACACGTTGATCTCCAACCATCTCCATCAAGTCTTCAAAACTTTGCGAATGATCCAGACAATCCACCGGTTTTACACTTTGCAAACAAAGGATTATAACATACATTTTATTCAAAATGCGAAATAGCTTGCAAAAATTTACTACAATTACAAAACAAATAATATTACCCTCATTAACTCTTCAACATTAGAGCGGTGATTATCCTGCATATAAAGCACGCTACCGTCTACCGGTCCGCTTTTCGGTTCTTCAAAGTTCATGCAAAAAAAACCATTTTTTACAAATCGTTTACAACCAATTAGTGATTTAACGGTTCACATTGGATTACTAAGATGTACAACATGCTATTTGAAAATATTTCTAGAAAATACAACCAAATTATAAGCAAATAACAAATAAATCAAAAAAACTAGGGTTTAGAAATTACCAAAATCTATTTGTGTTGAAGATGATCCCGCTTCCATTGTTGTAGCTTTGGTTTAATCGAAGAATGAAGAAATTTGTAAATTTTGTGAAAAATTGGTGGAGTTTGGCTAAAATTTGGGTTTGGAGGTGGTGGGTTCGGGCATGAGAGGGGTTTTGGAGTTTGGAAATGTTTTTGGGGTTATGAAGAGAGGGGGTAGCTGCTGTCTCTGTTTTAACAGCAGCTACCTGCAGGCGCAACTCATTGTTGCGCCTACGCTATATTACAGCAGGCGCAACTATGAGTTGCGCATGCTTAAAGGTAGAAGTATGCGCAACTTGGAGTTGCGCATACGGGAAAAAAAAAAATTGGCGCAACTCAAAGTTGCGCTTTCTCGTGGCAGTTATAAGATGGCTGAGTTGGCTGCTGACTAGACGGAAACCAGCCTTGTTTGATAATAAGATTCAAAACCAGCTCCCATTGCGAAATAGTTTTATAAACTAGCCTACTTTGAAAATTTGTCCTAATATTAACTATATGACCAAAATGCACAAACACGGTTTTTCTTATAATAAACTTAGGTTCTGAGAACACGAGTTCGAACCTTGTCTAGCATGATTCGAACCTTGAATATATATGGACTTGTAGTGTAGTATGTATATTCTACCTAAGACATGTGATATTAGTACCCGTGCAGTTAAAATACTTAGTGGTTCCATAGCGGTGAAGATGTAGAAAGTTATAGCGGGGATAAAGCAGGGATATAACGAAAAATAACGGAGGTGCAAAAAGCTTCATTAGATAAAAAAATCAAGTATTTAAAGTTAATTTATTTTCATTCTCTAATCATTTGTGTAGGAAAAGGAAATATTGTTTAATCTTATATAACAAAACCGAAGAATATCTTGATTTATGCGGATCACATTTGGTGACTACGATAGATTTCTAACTATATTAAACACTCATGCCTTAAAATTAGATCTTTACCCCAACATTGTTGATTTGGTTAATAAGAGAATTAGTCAAATCAACCATTTTATGTTAATGTTGCTAAAACAAATGCTAAAAAACCTTAATTTAGCATGTATAGCGGAAAATAGCGGGACTTGAAGCGGATCTACTGTATAATAGTGCTATATTGAAAAAACATAGCGGTTGAAGAACACCATAGGCTATAACGGATATTTTGCAGGGCTTCAGTTGAGCTTTAACTGCACAGATCAGTACACAAAAATGGCCTTTCTGAAGTTTTAAAAAATATAAACATCCTTTAAAACATCATTGGAATCTAATTGAAGCAAAATTATTATTCTGGTTGTCGAGTGATGATGGATAATGATATTTAGATGGTCCCTATTTATCATATGAAGGTTTAAATAATTCTTTTGTTTCAAATTAAATTATTAAAGTTGAATCTAGAATAAGGGTTTTGGAAGAGTAGTAGGTTTTTTTAGGGGATGAACTAACGAAGGAGAAATAAACTATGTTTAGTTAGAAGAAGAAAAGTAAAATTAGGCTGAAATAGTTAATTTGCACCATTTTTTAAAGAGTAGAATAGCTGTTTATTTGTTCCTAAAATAATTTAGTTTCTAATTTTTAATTTTTACAGTGGTCCTAATGTACCAGAACCATGAGCTATGAGTTTTATAAGTTTTGGATTATAGGACTAGGGAAAAGGAGTCTAAGACGTAGCGTTTAGTCTTTGATCAATATTACTATCAGCACCATTATTACTATTTGTACTATTATCATCATTTATTTATTTATTTATTTTGTATACATATATATGTATTTTTATCTTTATTTTTATTCTACTTAGTTACTATATTATTAATTTACTTATTTGACTTTATTTTATTATTATTGCTATTGCTATTGTTATTATTATAACCTTTAAATTAGCTTTGTCATTTAGTTTTGGGTTCTATCTCTTGCCAATTCCAACTTGTTTGGGAATAATGGCTTTGTTGTTGTTGTACAGTGGTCCCAATCATTTTTATTCTCCCTTTTGGTAATCCCCACCAAAAGGGTAACAAGTATTGTGAAGTGTTATGAGTCGTATCTATTCTTTTTCAATTTATCATTTTATTTTATTTTTCAGTACAAAAGTAATATCATTATATTTTTCTTGAACTTTCCTTGAGTTTTTCATACAATTCAACCGTTTATTCAATCAGGACCAGGTTAACCAATCATTCATCGAGATGTAAAAATGTAAACTTGTGATTTTATTATAACCTTTCCTTAATTATGTTATTTATCGAAAAATTTCTTTCCTAACATTGTAATTTGATAGAATTTCGATGAATGTTCTTTCTGTCTAATTTGATTTTTTTGAAATAAAAACAAAAATTTATTATAATGACATGATGTACAATTTTATTAAGAAACTATGTAAACTCCACTGTTGTAAAAATCGGACTAGGCGACCGCCTAGACGCTGGGCGGTGCCTACCAACTCGCCTAGGGATCTAGGCGGTTGTCCTAAATGGCCAGACCGCCTAAGCGGCGTCTGAGTTCGCCTAGGCATCGCCTAGACCCGCCTAGGTCTTCTTAGACCCTTCAAGTTCCGCCTAGGCCTTAAGAAGTTTGCCTAGGCCTACTTACATTAGCCTAATTCTTTTTAGAGTTGTTTAGGTTCATCTAATTTTGATGCTAATTTGTTTAAACATCTAATTTGATTTTTTTCACCAATTCTTTTAGGCTTATATATTGTATGTACTATTATTTGCATGAATATATAGAAATAGTTTATTATCGTATAATTCTAGTACATCTTTTCACCATTCATAGTAGTAAGGAATACATGCTAAACAATGTAAAATTTCGTTAGAAAATGGAATATCGAAAGTAACAATTTCAAATGTTAAACATAAGGGCATTAAATGAAATAAAAAATTTCAATTTTAATGTTTAATTCTTTTTAATCAAAATTTGCTAATTCTATACAAAACTCCTAATTTCGATTAATCCCTGCCTAAACAATTAATTTATGCCTATTGTCCATCCGCTTAGCAATTTTTACAACCTTGGTAAACCTACATCAGAAATAGAACTTAATGCTCAAGGTCTATAGGTAAAAGAGTAGGCTGATCACATTAGCTAACTGCAAAATTGTATACTTGCCATAAATTTGGATAGAAGTGGAAGCATGCACAGTTGCTCCTAGATTGCAGTTCAAGTTGCAATTTGTAAAATCTGGTGACTTCATTAGTATACCGAGTTAACTATTTTGTGGAGAAGTTATGGAAATGGACTAGCAAATAGTATTCTGAAAAGCCATCAATGTTTTTAGCAAACATATGTACTTTAAACTGCGCATATTTGCATCAGAAATGCAAATATTTGCAATTTACACTGCAAATATTTGTAGTTCTAACTGTATAGTTTTGTAAAATGAAAATTTACAGTCTACGCCGCAAGAATGCGCATTTTTTAATTTAGATATTTGCAGTCCACACTGCAAATATTTATTTTACAAATACATGCATTTTAAACTGCATATATTAGCATTTCTAACTGCAAATACGTGCAGTTTAAAATGTACATTTTTACTGAAATACTGGCATGATTGTTTCGTGAAACTTGTTTTTAAGAAGAGTTTTTCAGGTATTAAGTTTGTAAATGAGGGGCGGATCCTAATTCCACTATAAATAACTTTTAGTTTAATAACAAAAAAACATGTTATTATGTCATTTCATTAAAAAAAATGCTTATTTGACAGGATTTATACAAACAACGTAAGTATACCCTACCTTAAAACTGAATATGTGAATTTTGATAATTTTTGACATGCAATTGAAATTCAAATTGACAGCTATATCATATATACAATCATTTCTAACCTCGTTGATGAAGATACCTTATCTTTTGAAATGACATTATGTTTGTTAATGTATTGAAATTGAGTACCTTGAAGAATGAAGTGCTATCAAATATTGGTGAACCATTGATTTATACTCAAATATGTGGTGTTTATTGATTCATGAATTTTGCAAGTGAGAAAAGTCTTGATTGGTTTTCATAAAAATCAAAGTTTATCTCGATAATGAATTACTGACTTTCTTAGTCTTCAATTTCTATCATACAGAGTTTTAATTTGCACATGTCGGATCCTTCAACTATGTGAAGTTTCAAACCTAAATGAATTATTTCAAAGTGTGAACAATTCAACATGAAGAGCACAATGATGAATATCTTATCCTATTATAGTTTCTTACATATACTTTTATATGACAGACATGTAGGTTGGAATTTAATACATCTTTCCAAATTTTAAACCGCATGATATGATCGAAACCTTAATATTGATGTAAGCATAGGTTCCGGTGCATTAGAACGACGATATCTCTATAGTACACAAAAATTATTGGTATCACTATGCTTCACTAAATTGGTATCATACTGACATCACTAACCTTTTAGTGACGATCATTTTTCCATAAGACCTTTTGGCATTGCTAATTAGATTACCAACACCATAGCACTGCCAAAAGCCCGTTAGAAAAATGTAGGTTTGTAGCAGTGTAGCGGTGTATAGACCAAAATCGCATTAAACTTTTAATTCTAACGTACAACTTTTTAAAAAGTAAAACTTCTAATAGTTAATAGTTTTATTAATATAACCATGAACCAATTTCATACATTGATCCTAACTAAACATACATTGATAATTTAATGAAAGCCTCACGGTAGATTACCAATCTTCGACTTGTTTTTTAAAGGTGAAATTATAATAAGATAAATGGTATTTGTACATGTACTATATTGGTTATTTCTATGCTAAATATTCCCAATAGTTTTCTAATTTAATTATTAAAGAATTTGGTGGAACAAAACTATTTAAAATTGAAAATCGTAAGTAACAATTATTGCATCCAAATATGTTAGGAAGTAATGAATGCTAAAAATGAGAAAAGTTATGTAAATAAAAGAATGACACGTTACAAACTAAAGTCACGATTACATAATAATGGAGGGAAGTTTCTACAAAATGATATTTTGAATTTATGAAAGAATCATCATCAGACCTTTCCCCTTATTAACTTCATATGTGGATGAAATATAAAGAGGGTAATTTAATTATAAACATTATTATCATAAAGAAATTGATTAAAATATTTAAATCAAACTAACTGATGAAGCTAATTCAAAAAAAGACAAAACTAATAATATCTTAAGTCTCCTCATCAAAATAGCTAGATTGTAAAAACAATATTACTTATTAAAAATAAAATGGTATCATAAAGAGGTTGAATCTCTTGCTTTTAATTACTAATAAACGGTGCTAATCTGTAGCTGCTTGTAGATAAGTTTTTGTCTTTCTTGTTCTACTTGCTTTTTTTTGCTAGTGTGTGTTACTTATATAGTATCAGATATCATATTACTACGATATTGTAGTACATACATTATAATCGACAAAACGAACTTTTCATGTACTGTTGCACCCTCAATCAAAATTGTAAGCAGGACCATAGAACTCTGGATATAGTTGGATCCTTTGATTGGAAAGTATTGTGCCAACATAAAATGGAGCATTGGTATTAACACCCTCTTGACATCCACTATCATTTTGTCAAATAGTTTGTTACCTCGACTAAAATATAATCAATATGAGCATTGATTGTTCCACCCATAATATAAACTGTTATTGAAATCAAGCCATGGATAATTAACTCCAAAAAGAGTCAGGTTTCTTTTTCATTCTTTCTTTACATAATATTTATTAGAGAAGAGTAAGGTTGATATTATACGTTTTCTACCATTCGATGCATCTCTTTTTGGAGCTAACATTTATAGTTGGATTGCTTTGATGCTTTTGCTACCCATCATTGTATAAATAGCCCTAAACTATCGAAAAAACATAATGCTGAGAAGAAGATATTTTTGCAAATTCAAAAAAGATTGACAAATTTATAGTATTATGTATTACTAAATTTATCGAGCTAATTCACCAATTAATAAGCGTATGTCCATATCTAGTATTTCAAACGTTGTTCGCCTAAAATAATCCAGGCAAAAAGTATTCAAACCACTTGTAAATAACAAAAGTGAAAGAATAAGGAGTAACAATAAAAGCATCACTGTTTCAAAGCTTATACGTTTATAACACAGGTTCCAAAATATAATTCATGTAACTCGGTAATAGATTATGCTTTGAAGAATTCACATCGTTAATAAATTGTAAACATCATAATTAGAAATTATCGATCATGCTATATTATTTTGAAAGATGCATTCTAATTACATATAAAATCATCATTAATGAGTCAAATAACATCAGTTTAATTCATTTATGCAATGAATGAATACACAAGGTTGTAAAATTCGCTAGGTGCACGCTAGGCGATTAGTACGGACTAGGGATTAACCGCGTAGGTGAGGACTAATCGAGGATTAATCGGAGTTGGGAATTTTTAATAACTCGTGTATTTTGGATAAAAATTTATTGTTTTTTAATGTCGATTGATATAAATTAAAATTTTGGGATTTTGAATGTGCTTAGGGGTATCCAAGAAGACAAAATGGTGTAAAACTAGCACATTGATAATTATATATGGCATTGAACTTTAAATAATGCTTAATCAGTGCCTAAATACATGTTTTGATTTTTATATGAGACGGCAAACCCTGTCTAGGCGGGCGTATGTAAATCGTTACGCAGTAAGCCTCGCATAGCGCTTAGGATGGACCCTAGACGGAGGCCTAAAAGGACTTTTACAGCAGTGGATATACCTTATAAAATTTGAAGCTAACACTTCATATTTTTAAATTAAACACATAGTGTTACTTCAACAAATAGGTAAATTGCATTTACAACATAAAGAAGAAACATGAAAAAAAATTCCAAGAGACGTATGAATAGAAATCAAAAGAGTTGGAGGTGAAAATTTTCATATCTCTATCAACCACAAACAAACAAAAAAACCAATAAAGCTATCTGGTATATAATTCAACAGTTAGAGATCGTAAGCAGTAAAATTAAAACAATATTTAGGAGGAAAAAGCTACACAAACCTATTGGTAAAACCAACACTTCATCATCTAGATATAAAATTATGTGGATTAGATTCCGTCATCCAAATTTTCAATTAACTTTCAACTCACTTTGTTTAGTCTAGGAGATCAATTCTTGGGACTAAAAATAAAAATTTACAGAAGAATAACAATCAACAGTATAAAAAACTTTAGTTAAGGTATCTTATAAGAAAAAATATGTTTAACAATCAATTATAAAATCAGAACAAAAAAATATAAAATGAACGTATCATTACAAATCAAATGAGAAGGAAAAAAAATATTAGTTTAGATTTGTCCTTTGTAATCTAGAAGAAGGGGTAAGGTAGAAAACATCGGGTTCTTAAGATGTATAGGACATCATAATAAATAACGATTCGAAAATGGAGTTTTATGCCGACATTAAAATGGTCAATAGTAGCTGCTTTAGACTAAGTAGGTTAGAAAACATGGTGACAAACATGAAGGCCAAAAACTGCAGTGAAAGAATGAGAAGTGGAAAAAGAAGAATTAATAGGATTAGTGTAAGAAGAGTTCATTCAAATTTTAGGGCGACGGTTTTTGTTCTCCCAATCCACTAAACAAAAAACAAAAGTATAAAAATATTTGGGCTCTGACATGTGACATAAAACGAAGGAATGAGAAGTGGAAAATGCATGAAGCAATTAGAGAGCTTATAAAGGTACTCAATTTTAATAGTATAGATAGATGTTTTGTTGGAAATGCTTTGTCCATGATAGTAAACTGTTAACTCATGCTGCTGAAAAGGTTGCTACCTTCACACATCCGCCACTCGAGTATTGTCTGTAGATTCTGGATACAACAATACAAATCTTGATTATGAAGAAAGGATTAATGCAAAAGATCCACAGAAGGATTTCAAAATGGGATTCGCAAAATTTAATTTTTGAATGAAAATGGGATTTAAATCGTAAACTGTAGATTCAAACCATCCACATTTTAAGGTTTGTATGCACTTTGAAGTTGATTTTGATGTTTGAACTTCTACGGTTAAACTTAAAACTTAATTTTCTCTCTAGTTCCATTTTTATTTTGTTTTAAAAAACATTATAATGGAAATTATGAATCTAAATATGTAAATTAATATGTTAGTATGAGTTGGATGTGTTTTTTATTGTGGTTTTAACTAAGTTTGAATCGGAATGTAAATCGAATCGTAAAGGGAGGGATCTGATCTGAATTGGAATTTAAATTGTAAGATTTTAAGATTTTTGACAACAATGCCACAGAGTTATACTGAAAGCTGGTATGAACAGCGTCAACCCATGTATGGCGATACAAGTTTGACTCATGCACAACATATTATTGTAACACGTGATGAGAGCAGAGAGACGTTTTGATTATTGTAGGACGATGGTGATCTATATCTGTATTAGAATTTTTCGACTTTTCTATTTCAGTTGAAGTTCTGTTTACTGCTATATTTGAATTGAGTAGTACTTTTGACATTAAAATCAAATTGATTATTATTATTAATTTTAAATTTATTATTGATTATTAGTTATTGATTATTAATTAGTAATTATTACAAAATACACATCTTTTATTTCTGTACAACCTCTAATCAAACTACTGTCTGCAAACGTCATCAACCTCAAATTAACTTTTACCTCTAATCCAAAGTTGTCCACAAATGCACCCCAAATATACGACCAAAATATACAAGCTTAAATTTTCCTTGGATAAGTTATTTTTAAAACAATCCTCCAAAAACATCATTAATATCCTGAATTGAAGCAAAATTACGAACATTCTTGTTGTTTAGTAATGATGAAAATTGAGGTTTGAATGATTCTCATATATCAACCTTAAGGATGTTTTGTTTAAAATTGAAATTACGAATAATATGGAATCTAGAATAAGGGTTTTGGAAGAAAATTAAAGAGTTTCTTAGGGGACAAACCGAGGAAGAAGAAAGAAGACCACATGAGTAAGAATACGAAAAGTAAAGCTAGGCAAGGATAAAATAGAAATTTTGCACCATATTTTAAGGGGGAGAACGAGAAATTTTGCACCATATTTTAAGGGGGAGAACGACGGCTTAATTCGTGTTAAAAAAGTTTCTTTCGAAATTTTAATTTTATAATGACTTATCTGTTTTGATTGTTCCTTTAGCAACCTCCGTAATAAAAGGATGAAAACTTGTTTTTAATATAGAATTCGAATCGTAAATCGTGAAGTTTAAATTTTAAATCAAATACACGTTTAAATCACGAAACGTAGATTCAAAAATTTCACATTTTAATAAATTGACATGCTTGTATCCGTGTTATCACAATTCACACTTAACTTTCATGTTCCATTTTTGTACGTGCATTCTGAAACGCAATATACTAGCATTCCAAAGCACTATGCGCGCACAATTTGGTACAACAGTTTTGACGTTCCGAAACGTTGAATATAGCATTTCAAAATATTTAATTCAACGTTTCAAAATATTGATTTCGGTATTTCAATGTCTATTTTGATGATTTTATGTGTACTAGGTTATGTATGGAGCAATTATAATTTTCTATTGAAAGTATAAAACTTCAGGTAATAATGATTTTCTGTTGAAAATATAAACAATTAATGAACGATGATTTCAAGTCAACATCGAGAAGGAAAATCTTGTTTTCTACTTTATTTTAACTCTCAATTAACATAACAATTTAAAGTAACTTAAATATTTTTATGATCTCTCCATTTATACTCGTATATTACTCCTTTTTTGGCATGGTTCAAAATTCCGACGGAATTCCGGTTGTTCCGGTGATTCGGTTCCGGTTCCACTCATAACCGGAACAGAATCCGGTCAAAATTCCGGTTCCTGTCAAAATTCTGGATTTGCTTTTCAAATATTGAAAAAAACTTATAAAAAATTAAAAAAATACAACATATAATAATTAAAAACAGAAAACAAATTAATCGGGACAATAAATAAATAGATAAGAAATCATGTAGTTTCATAAAAAAGTTGTTATACTTTTTTAATTTACATCGAATCATAATAAAAAATTCAAAATTTTCAAAATTGATCAAAGTTTTAGAATCTCAAATGAACAATACAGAATCTTACACAATGGATTTTTAATTAAAGTATGTATTTTATATGTAATGTAAAAAATGTACTATAAATTTATGACAGTATTAGATATTTATTAGCGTATGTAGCAAATTAAAGCAAAAAAAATACCGGAATTAGAAAACCGAAATTAAAGCGGAACGTCTAGAATTTCCGGAACGGAACCGGAAATTTTAAAATTACCAATGACCGGAACGGAAACGGAAAACAGAATTTTGAACCTTGCTTTTTTTCACATAACCATCTTTCAAACGTTATCTTTCTACACGTACTTTTAAAAAAAATTAGTACATTATAACTATTGATGATAATGATAATATATTTGAAGAAGATAATGATAATATATTTGAAGAAGATAATGTTGTATCAATGCATGATAACTATTCTAACTTCAAGTTTCATGCAACGGGGAGGATCATCATTAAGAATTGACCAAGTAAATACATAATTTAACCTTGCTATAATATTCAACTACTTAAACTATAAAAGATTCTCTAGTAAAAAAAGATGGAAAAAACTAAGATATGATATTAGCACTTATGCAACAATATTTGAACATTTTGCGATTCTATTTAGCTTCAGATGATACAAGTTATAATTTATAACTAGTTGGAAATGAACGTTAATGATAATGTTTGTTTAGACAAGAATGATTTTACTTTGTGTCCTTGTAAAAAATTGTATGAAAAGTGAAGTTTTCAAAAATGTTTCACGTTCTGGCTAAGCGTTCTAGCTAAGCCTACCCTCAACATATTGCGTTTCGCAGTATGTAACGTTTTATGTTTCTGTTTCTGTTCCGCGCACCCGATAACATAGGTTTGTATTTTTTTGCTCTACATATATTATTGAATTGCATTTAGTTGTGTAATAACATTGATTTTTCTTTCCCTAGTAGTAATTTGTATTTTGAAATTGATTTTGAGCTTGAGGTTTTGCATCTAAACCTACAATTATTATCCTTATCTTGTTTTACCTTTATTTTGTTTAGAAAACGGTAAAATTTGAAATGTAGTCTCAATAAGTATCTCAATGTTTTTTATTCCAACACGAATTGATTCTTTTCCCTTCTCGATTTTAGTTTCGATTCAGTTTTGAATCGTAATTTGAGAATCAAGTTGTAATGAGTGAAAGAAATTCTATTCGAAGCGGAGTTTGAAACGTAAGATTCGAAGATTTTTGCTAACATAATGAAAAGTTTTGCAGTGTGTTATGGGTGATATCCATTCTTTTTTGTTTAAATTTTTTTTAGTACAAAAGTAAAGTATTATTATTATTTTTCTACTTTCAACCTTTTCATGCAATTCAACCATTTTTTCTATCAGTTTATTCGTCAAAATGTGAGTACATAAGGTAGTGTTTGGCTGTTTTGCATTTTAATATGCATTTTGTGTTTTGCATTTTAATATGCATGTCAAATGACGTTGGAGAAGATGAGGAATTGGAGAACTCTAGTCATTTCACGAAGGGGGAAATGGTAAGAGGGGAGATAGTTGATATTTCTAAAAAGCGAAAAAACAAGAAAAAATCATTTTCAATTTTACATATTAAAACCATTTTCTGAATCGATCGTTTTTCATTCCTTCCACCTTTTCCGTGTATTTTAAAGTAGACTGCTGAAAACGAAAAACATAAAACTCATTTTTAAACCAAACGTCACCTAAACTTGTAAACTTTTTTCGTAAATGCGCACATTAGTTTGCATTTATGTACATTGCATTTTTTGTTACACATGTGGTTTGCATTTTTAAATATTTTGAACGAAATCAATCTTATTTTATTTTTCATTGGATTTTGAAGATTGCTTTTGATATTATTTGATCCAAAACCTTTTTTAGAAACACAATTTAGTTTCATTTTTTCAGACCGGCTTCAAAATTTATTTGAGTTTTGTGTTTTGAGTTTTCAAACGGGCATGCAACAGAAAGAGGGAAGAAAAATCCTAATTTTGAAGTACATATTGAAAACGGAGAACACGAAACTCAAATTTTGAAGCCAAACAAGCACTAATTTTAATATATTGCATGTATTTTTAAAATTCAAATCAATTTACGATCTCCACAATCTTGTTTTTTAGCGAATAATTTCTTTTGCAACGTTGTACTTTTAGATAATTTTGATAAAAAAAAATCATCTAATTTTACTTTTTAGGAAAAAAAGTACATATTTTTAATTGATAGTAGGGAAATAATGTACAAGTTTATTAAGAGACAGTAAACCTACACAAAAATAGAACTTAACTCCCAGTTAACTTGGGTAGAAGTGGAAGGAACTATGCATTGTTGTTCGTAGATTGCAGTTGGGCTGCATTTTTTGTAAATCTGTTGAAATTGATCATTCGTTTACTGATTTATTTATTTTTTCTTTATTTTTATCTTTTGTAAATTTTTGTAAATCTGGTTGTAAATGCTTGAAGTGTATTGAGCATTTAATATTCTAAAGTACAACTAAGCTGCACTTACAGATCTAAAGTTGGTAAATATTTCATAATAGAGAAACTTATACGTGGAGTAGACAGTCTATGTGGTCACCACCATTCATTTTACCACAGTAGAGATTTGCAGGTTGTGTATTTTTTTGTTCATTTATTTTTAAGTGTAAAGGTGTAGCAATGTTCTTTAAGAGTTGAGTATTGTTAAAGTTTCCATACACCATACTTCACTTTCTTAAGACATATTCAAATTGGTGTTACAATTTCTCACAACACATCTTAGCATGTTTTTCTTTCTTCTTCTCATATTGATGAAAATCAAGGTTTAAACTTGATATTTTGAGCTCATATTGTTGACTATGCTACCAAACAAATAAGTTTGAAGCAGTTAATCAATATTTCCTTTGCATGAATCAGGCAGCAGCTATGATGCACAAAATAGGGTTGGCATTTTCATACACCTTTACAGTTTTATGTTTACCCAGTAGTACTTGCTATTCTTCTGAGTATAGAGTGTTTCCACTGATTTATTTTTTAAATTGGGTGCAAATGTTATGTTATTTTAGGAATGTTATCGAACCTAGCCCATAAATAGATGGATGGATATTTTAAACGTATTTAATATGGCTTGCTTCTAAGTTTTTGGTTTATATGCCAGGATGTATTCCGTGAACTTTGTGAAGACATGCCTCAAAAATCAGTCAGGGATGAAGCAGGATTCGTAGCTCTTCCAAAAAAATTATGGTGTTCCCTAAAAGAAAATGAAAATGGCGAAACTTATACTGAGGTCGGATGGTTGTTAGAAAGTGATTTTGCTATAACATCCAGATGTGTTTTCAACATAGATGGAACGCTAAAGGTATGTTTGAATTGCAAATAATTGACTTTATGCTGTGCATTTATCTTGAATTTTTGTAACTTCAATGTTGTCATATATTTCATCATAATATATCTTTTTAATGTGTCATTCCTATTTATGAATTTGTATGCAGGAGCTGTCAGTTGGACAAGAAACTTCAGCACTGGACGAGCTTGCCTAACTTCCTGTAACATAACTTATATTTGAAATGGCTTGTATATTTTTGATAGTTAAGGTGTATTATAGCTTTTGTACAAAATCATTAATGATTGTATAATCCTCTAAATTCACCAAATATCATATGTTTATCTTTCCTAGTTAAGGCTGTATAATAGATTTTGCTGATCCCTCTTATTTCTTTAACAACTTTGTATGCCTCCTGCTCTGTTCATTGACTTGAATTAGCTTTTTTGGCCAGAGATACGACTCCAGAAGTAGTTGTATAACCGAACATGTAGGCATATCCTATTTGATTTTGGTTTCAAGTTTTTTTCTCATTTATTACCTAGTTCTTTTGAACAATTTAAAAAAAAATCTGCAAAGAATAGTTCCCAACTTCTAACTAAAACTTAAAAACTGCAAAGGGTAAAAGTTACCTTCGGTTCTTTTGTAAATACTTTATTTGATCGCTATTCATATTTATTTTATTTTTCCAAGGTGTGTAAACATAGTAAAAACTTATTTATTAAGAAACTCTTTAGTTAAAGAACAATCCAAACAATGTTCTAAAAATCAAATATTACTAATAGATTCTAAACTCAGTAAAAAGCCACAATTTGTTTTTAATAATTTTCAATGAAAAAGGTAGCAGCAAATTTCTCCTGTATAATGGTCAGAACCTTACCATGTGATAATACATGTACCAACCAAATACTATACAAAGATCATGCAAAGAGCATAATTCATACATGCATGCGCCAACCAGACCACTGAGCACAACATTAATCACTGAAATTTCAGATGAAAAGTTACAACATACAAGCTTCGTAGTACAGTTACAATCAACATGAACATTGCAGATGTAAAGTAGCAAGTAACAGAGTAAATTCAATAATAAAACAAGAAAAAACACGTTAAAAGTTATCCCTCATACTTATATTCAAACTGTTCCTCATTGTTCTTCTTCCAACTCCCATATTTCCCTTCAGCATCATAGCAACAAATTCCCCATAGTCAATGCGTCCATCCTATATACATAATGAAAAAACACCGTCAACCAAACTCTATTTTATGCAAAATGAATGAAGGTGGAAAGTTTGTTATGTAAAATAAACTTGCATTATCTTGATCGACTTCACTGATAATATCCTCAAGAAGAACATCTTCCATGTTGTGCTCTTTACAAGCTTGCTGCAGCTCGTCCACAGTGATATAACCGCTACCATCTTTGTCGAAATATGCAAATGCTGCTGCCAAATGCTCCTCTCTATCCAATTTATTGAGATGTACAGTTGCAGTAATGAATTCCCCATAATCGATAGTACCGCTATTGTCCACATCAGCCTAGTTCAAGTTTCAGTTTATCAGTTGTGGTTTCTATATGTATTTATGTGTGTCACTGTGTGCGCACGTGTGTGCGTGTGCACATGTGTGTATTTTTATAATAATTTGATTCAATGTTGATTGGTAATTAGGATGGGCAAATGCGAACTTACTGCTGCCATGAGATCATGTATTTCAGTATCTTTCAATGTGGAACCATATTTTCTGAGACCTTCTTTGAGCTCATCAAATGTAATTGCACCACTGTTGTCTGCATCCATTGCTGTAAACATTTCTCTCAGTCCAGCAATCTCCTCCTCTGATAAGCTTTCTGCTATCACCTGAAAAAACAGCATATAAATTTATCATCGTCTGCTTAATCGCAAATCATCGGGGTAGGCCACATGAATTTTCTTTCACAACAAAGTTGTATCATAAAATCATATCTTTAGTTAAGCTTAATTTTCTATATCATTTCTAACACTTTCTTTCCATGTTAATTTGGGTTTTTCTTGTTGTCATTTCCCTTTTATGTAGATATTTCCTCTTCACATTTTCTCATCGGTCTGTCATTTTGTCTACATTGCATTTGTACTTATCCATACCATCTAAATGTATAACCATTTAAGTGATGTAGATTGCCCATGAAAAAAAAGGGGGAAAAGATAACGAACTTTATATCGTGTTTCCATTCAAAAATAACTGGGTTGGTTATCGAAATTTAAACTTTCTGATGTTTGCAATAATATTTACTTAAAACATAAAAGGATAGGAGATGCACTTACTCTTAAAGCCATCTTCTTCAACTTGTTCATTGCAGAGAACTGTTTGATGCGAGATAGTACTGCTGGATCCAATGGTCTGTCTGGAGCAACTCCATTTTCACAAATCCAAGGATGACCTATATCCACCAAGTTAAGTACTGAGTCAATAATGTTTTATCAAAAGATTTATTTATCTATATATAACGAAAATACATCCATTTTAAGCTTTCGATATTACAAAAATACCCATGTTAAATGAGTGCTTTACGCTGAAGTTCTAGAAGTTTGGATTCAAACCTCAGAGGCACCAAAATTATGTTGCAGCCAATTTCACCATTTTTTTATATACCAAAAACTTATTTTAAAAGAAAAATAAAATGAGATGGTTTTTTTTTTCTATGTACACATGCGTGCATCAGTACTGGTTTTTTGATGCACTGGTTTTTAAAAAGCACTTTATACGCTTGCCTAAGCGACAGCTAAAAAATTTATGAATAAACAAACATACATAATACTTCATGAGCAGTCAATCGTTGTGAAGGAGGAGAACAAAGCATTTTCTTGATGAGATCTTTCGCACTATCAGAAATCAAAGGCCATGGGTCAGAATCAAAGTCAATGACTCCCTTCAATACTGCATCAAATATCCCTTGTTGTGTTTCTGACATTGAAAAACAGTAAGTTTAAACATATGCCTGATTATACAGATAAACCTGCTTTGAAGTGCTAATTTAAGAAATGACTGATATAATCAGACCTGCCCAAAAAGGCGGTACGCCACTCAGCAGAATGTAGAGTATAACTCCTGCTGTCCAGACATCAGCTTCTGGTCCATAATGCTTACGTAGTACTTCAGGCGCTACGTAATATGGACTCCCAACTACGTCCTTGAAAACCTGACCTGAAATATCACAAGGAGTTGAGTATTTATTGGATTATTGCTAATTATTATGATATCATCATTTCACAATAAGCAACCAAATCTTATGCAGATGGGTGAAATGGCTGCAGTATTCGACATGCATGATATCATGTTGTCATCTGATACTATATGTCACTCAGAGACCAGGAAAAGCATATTCAGCAATCATATGTCTCATAGAGTGACCATTGTGCCTATAAACTTGGAGAACAGTAATCTATACACCATCTATTTGAAAACAACTATTTTATATGTTTCCAAATATAAACATTAAGCTCAAACAAACAACACATACAAAGAAAGAAGGGGGGCAAAAAAAAAGGAAGAAAGAAGAACAATTATCAGCACAGGAATGTACCTATTAAAGAAATAAACTTATTCACTAAAAAAAGGTAGTGCTGTAAACAGATTGAGTTTAAATGGTAGTTGACATTTGCATCCACAAGCCTTAGCTGTTGGCCAGTGCTGAATGTTTATACTTAGTTTTTTTTATATAATCGGTTAACTAGAAATAAGGCTTTTATTTTAATTAGGCATGTCAACGGGCCGGGTTTGGTTTGAGCATCTTAAAACCCGGACCCAGACCTAGTTACAATAATTAAAACCCGAGTCTGGATGAACCCGATGGGTTAAATCCAAGGGGGAATTAATTTAAAGGACAAAAATTTATATATTTTTAGCCTCAAGGACACGACCTCAATATTTTAACCACAAGGACATACATTTTTCTAAAAATTATTCATAAGGACAAGCATTCTTTTAAAATTATTCATAAGGACAAACATTTTTCTAAAACTGCTACCAAACAAAAAACTGATACCTAAAAACTGCTAACGATAACTACAAACTGATACCTAAAAACTTAAAAACTGATACCTAAAGAAAGTTGTCCTTCAGGTTAAAATACTGAAGGTCTGTCCTTGAGGCAAAAATGCTGAGAAATTTTGTCCTTGACAATAATTTCCTGTAAATCCAATACCCGAGCCCGACTATTCGGGCTTTTCAAGCCCGTTGTGTAATATCCAACTCGTAATATTCATGCTAAAACCATATTTTAAATTCATAATTTCGTAAAAATTATTCACAAACAATGTTAACATACAAGTGATGAAGCCAAGTTCATAATAGAAGGATGCAAAAACATCTACATGCATACAAACAAAATGATAAACAAATAACATTACACACTCATGTTTTGGTATATAAAAAACTAATAATCAGGTCAAGTCTAAACTGGGTCCGGTTGTGATCAAACCGTACCAAACCATAATGGTAATCGGGTCGGATCTGGGTAGTTGGAGCTAAACCCGTACCCGCATTAAAATGGCGGATTCAGATCAAAACTCGTACCATTGACAGACCTAATTTTAATGGGTAATTTTGAACTCATTGATCATCATGTAACCATTACCATAAATAAACACGTTGAATTTCTACCGAGTCTCGTTATATTTTTGAAGCTCATGTTGCCTATTATGGTTACACACACATAAACATAAGGGTGCGTTCCCAGTCCGGACGTGTCGGAAATTGAAATGGACTAGCAGAATCAAAATCACCGTTCAATTAAAGTGTTTCGTACCGGACAGTTTTGATGCATCATACATGTCGAGGCCCCAGGCTGTGATATGAAACGGATGTTTTTCCACCTATATAAATCCCCACCCCATTCTCTTCCTCCACCATCCCAAACCCAAAAAAAACAAACCCACTTTTAACATTTTTCAATCAAAGTCTAGGTGATTTCTTTTCTATGTTTATTTCACAAGTCTGTACAATGTATATTTTTTTAGAATTCTTTTGAATTTAGAATGTCGACCTCCTCCACCGACTCTTCAATCCAAACCATTGTCGATTAGAATTCTCAAAAAAGCTAGCTCTCATAAAAATCTGCTTAGCACGAATAGATACTCGTGCTGGACGAGTTAGCAATTGATCGAAAATATCGCAATTGAGTTCAACGAGCGCTTAGGCAATAATTTAACCATCATCCATATGGAAAACAAATGAAATAATATGAAACATGTTTGGATGTCATGGAATCAACTACTACAAACAGAGGAAGACACTTCGTCGGTTGAAATATATTGTGTTCAATGAGCTCAAGAATAGTGGCAGACAACTGCTACATGCTCTCTCCACTTCAAAACCATGCTCTCCCAAATTCAAACAGCTGAATGATATGTACGACGACGCAATAAAGAAATGCAAATGTGTTTACAACATTCCTCCAATACATCCAGCTCACTTCAATGTCCATCTATACTTCGATATTCTTTCATTATATAACGAATGAGTTGCTTTCTAATCTCACCGCCACTACTCCACGATGAATGTTTGATGCCGCTCCATCGTCTTGGGCAAATCAAGAGAGATCATGTACTTTGAGAGACGTCAATCTAAATTCCGACGTGTTCAAATAAACTAATGAACATTGTATCAGAATCCGATTGTCTCTCGATGACTACTGGAGTGGAAGCTTGTAGTAATATTTGCGCACGAGCCGAGAAATTATCAGCTATTTTGTTCTATATTGAACAAGGACAATGTACTTAAATGTATGTTGAATTATTTTGTTTAGCAATTTAGACCGAAATAGATGTGATGTACCATTATTTTTGAGTTTATCTTTTTATAATAAAACATACCGAAATTTATTTCATAGCATACACTTTTTTTCATTTTATACGTAATTTATAATTTAATATCAAATATTAACTTTTATTCAAAAATACTTAATTTAAAATAAATAAAAATACAAATTCATACAAACAATCGTTCCTCTTTCGCTGCACAAAATCACATTCTCTTTCATCGAACTTTCATTGTTCATGCTCCGTTCATAATACCCCTTTCGGCGACCACTTTCGCTTCGGAAAAAACGCACCCTTACCAATTTTCAGCCGAACGGTTCAGATCCATGAAAACTATAATGCAGTAAACTGTAAACCAAAATGATCGTAATATCTAGAGTATTCCTATTATGATTTTTCATCACATATGACCCAAATCCATATTTTAGCAGATATATTGCTACATATATGAATGACATAGTAGACCAACTTGCTATATCCATACCAACTGCTTGCGCTGCTAGATACAGCAACATAAATTTGTTTCCATTTCAAAGATTCATAAGCAGATTCATATATTCAAATTTATACCTAGTTAAAATTCAAACCTCTTACCAGGTTTAAAGAAAACAGACAATCCGAAATCGATAGCCTTGAGTGACAAATCATCGTCTCTATCAACCAACAAAAAATTCTCCGGCTTCAAATCCCTATGCATAACATTAAGCGAATGACAAGCTTCCACAACCCCAACAATAATCTTCGTAATCTCCGCCGCCTTCCTCTCACTATACTGCCCTCTCTCTATAATCCTATCAAACAACTCACCCCCACCGCACAACTCCATCACAATGTGCACATACAATGAATCCTCATATGCTCCTTTTATCTGAACCACATGCTTATGCCCAGACAAATGGTGCATTATCTGTATCTCTCTCCTTACATCATCTATATCCTCTTGTACAAGAAGCTTCCTTTTCGATATAGATTTGCAAGCATAATCTATATTGGTTGCAGTTTCAGTGCACAAGTAAGTAGTGCCGAACTGCCCTTGCCCTAATTTTCTGCCTAGAACGTAGTAATCTCGAATGTTGGGGGTCTGATGACCTAGAACTGAAATCGCGCCTGAATCGATCTGTCTTCTCATGATGGGTTTTGTCTTTGGCGGGCGTTCTGGAAATTGATCGGGATCTGATGAGTTTGAGGTTTTTGATGAGTTTGTTGTCGATGTGGGATTTGTGTTTGTGCTGTTTTTTGAAGCTGGTTGGGAAAGATTCAAGTATTTATCGGTTCCAGAACCTTGGCATGTGTTGCCCATGAAAGAAAAAAGGGGATTACTTTTTAGTGTGATTATTGCATTGTTGGAGGATGAAATTAGCTTGTTTTGAGCTTGAAGATTCGGATTTCAGTAAATAGAATGGATTACTGAGTAGATAGAAGATGAAAATCGTAGTTATTGAGCTCAAAGGAGTTGCTTTGGTGAGAAGAATATTCGAAAAAGGGATCCGTAGTGGACTTTGAATCTTTGATAACGAGCTTTGCTCGAAAAATCATGAGAAGGAAACGGAGAAGAAGAAAGAGAGCTAGATCTGCTGCAGGAATAATTGACTGATTCGAACAGATGTTTAGCAATAAAATAAAGGGAATTTTTGAAGACAGAGGAAGGATGGACCAAATTATTGACGATATGAGCTTGAGTTTTTGTCGTTCTGTTGTTAGTTGGAGTGGAGACATCATTAATAATCGGATAATGTTAAGGTACATTGTCATAATTAACATAATTTGTCAAGTACAAATCGTCTGGTTTCATTTTCATGGAAAATTTGCTAATCTTGACTCAGTTTTGAAAACAATAACCGGAATAACACACTTTTAAAAAAATTTGAAAATAATTACAAACGTAGATCTGTTTTTGCCAGATATACATCGCATTTTGAAAATTCGCCTTTGGACGAATTTTCAAAATACGCCAACAGGAGACTTTTGAAAATGCGCCCAAATGCGCATTTTAAAAACGCGCCTTCACAAAAACCCTGCACACATAAACCCGAGAGTCAGTAGACAGATACCCCCACCCTCATTCTCTTTCTTTCACAGCCGAATCCAACATTCCCTAATTTCCCAAAACCTTCCACCACTTTCATTTCTTCAATTTTTAATCAAATTCTTTCAAAAATTTGTCAATGGCAAACATGTTTGGCATAGAACAAGAAATAGGTATGAATCTATACCCATAACTTATCATTTCAAATTTAGGGCATGGATATTGTGCTTTGTTTCTTCATAAAAAAAAATTATGCTTGTAAAGTAAAGCGTTTTAATATTAATGTTGATAAAACATTTACAAAACTATCATTGCAAGTATTTGTACACATTTTGGTCTTAATTAAAAGCAATTTGAACTAGGTTAGAAGTAGTTTATAAAAGACATTAAAAAAGGTTCTTAAAAGCAACTTAAGATTATTTTTATAAGCAATCTATATGAACGACAAGGAGTTTACGTGCATTCATACTACTTTGTGGGTTAGGGGGGTTGTCAATTTTTGGTTAGTGTATAATTTTTATTGAAATGAATTGATTTTTAATATTTGTATTTTGTAGAGTATGTTGAGATGGAGCCCGGACCCGTTGATGGTAGGGTATTATTTCTTCAAGCCCAGCATCGTACTTCTAACGACATATAGATGCAGGTAGTTTTAAAAAAATTGTAATTTTTTGTCAGTTGGTATAATTCATGCTTTTTAGTTATGTATTTATCATTTGATCAGCGTGACGATTCAGATACCACTATAGATCACTCCACGTCGCTGAAGAAAGTGACTTTAAACCATCCAGGAGTATTGGCTGAGATTGAGAGGGCTGGTTTTTTTACACATAATGAAGTTAGGATACATCCATCTTGACCACTATCTTATCACTGCTTTGGTAGACAGATGGCGACCGGAGACCTCCACTTTTCATTTCCCTGTTGGTGAGATAACGATTACATTAGGAAATGTAGCAGTGTTGTTAGGTTTGCCTATTGAAGGCAATGCAGTGGCTTATGGAGGAGTGGCATATGACTATATGCAATTGTGTCGTGATTTGCTTGGTCTTGACCCACCCCCCGAACAAACAAGGGGCAATGAGTTTGTGGAAGTCATGTGGTATCGACGTCAATTGTCGCACGATATTCCTACTGATGCTACAGAGGCTCAGATTCAGCAGCGAGCACGTGCTATTATTTTGCACATCATTATTTCCCGATTGATGTGCGACCATACAAAGACTTGGGTAGATCTGAAATGGCTACCGTATATTGCTGATTTAGGGGACTGTGGTAAGTTTTTCTTGGGACAGTGTTGTGTTATCTTATACATATATGGAGTTATCCAGACTCTCTATTTTGGAGAATAAATCTATCGGTGGATGTCTGACACTAGTACATGTTTGAAACAAATTTCAATAGTTTACTGTTTTACATGATTTGTCTCATTTTTGGTCGTAATATTTTCTTTTAAATGCAGCTTTGGTCGTGGACTTATCTTCCGATTGGAAGATTGTTAGTAACAAACGTTGTTTTCGATCAGTCGATGCCGCTTGGGTCTCGGTATATTTTTTATCCTTTTAATTTAATTAAACAGTGAAATTTTCATGTGTAATATTCAATTGTTAACATCTTATAACAGGTGGATAGGACAAAAAAAATGCGCCAAACTCCAAGACGAAGTGTGAAGTTCTACCGCAACGGGTTAGATGTTCTGGAGGATGACAAGGTGACACGAACACCGTACACACAAGATGTGCTAGCACAGCTTCCAGCCATGTGTACAGCTGCTAGATACTTGTGGACTATGAGAGTACCACTCATATCTTACACCCAAACTGCATTTCACTTACCCGACAGGGTTATGAGACAGTTCGGTATGATGCAGCATATACCGGATGATGCGCCACCCTGCACGTCTACGTACAATGTAGAGGAGTATGGAACCCACATTCAGTTGTGGAATGAGCGCCATACAGCTACCCAGATTGAGAGGAGCCCACCATTACATTAGAGTTGTACAAAAGGTGGTACTGGAACATAACACGGCAATATGTTCTTACGGCGTCAGTAGAGGCAATGTATAGAAGTTCGTACGTTCCCAGAGCACCACTTGAGAGGAACGTGGTAAGTTGATGTTGTTAGTAGTATATCAATTAGTTATGATAGTTGTGTGTGATGCTAATTTTCATTCAACTTTACAGGCAGCTGGTATAAGCAGGGCTTGGGAAGAAGCAGAAAATCTTCGCAAACGACAAACCGACGAGGAGGGTAGGAGGATGTGCACTAACATCCAAAGGATTCTAGATGTTGTGTTGTGCAGGAATAAACTTGATAGGCCGAGACCTCCATCTCCACCTCCAGCGCTTGTGTACACACGACGTCGTCCTAGAGGAGGTGCAGGTTCATCATCACAAGGCACCTCGTCACAAGCTGCACCGGTACACGACGAATTTGTTCCTGGCTCATCTCAACCAACGGTCGCATTACCTTCGTCCTCCACTGCGTGTAGAGAACGGAGTAGCAGCAGCAGCAGTAGAAGTTTGAGACCACTGGTAATGCGTCGGCAAAGAAGAAGCCCGCGCGAATTTCATGAGCTTCACGACTAAATCGGTAATGTTGTTTGATGCGAATAGTTAGATGTGATGTGGAAAGTGATATGTAATGTACAAACTAATGTTGTTTGGATTTGTAAAATGATGTTGAATTTGTGTAGTTGTGTTTTGTTTGCGTGTGGTCCAAACTAATGTTGTTAGGATTGGTAATGTTGTATGACTTTGTGTAATATGATGTAGTCAGGGGTTTGTAATTGCTGCTCTGTTTGCAGCAGCAGGCTTCCTTTGGCGAAATTTTAAATTCGCCAATGGGCGAATTCTTAAATTGCACCCATAGGCGAATTTTGAAAATTCGCCCATAGAAACCTGCTATATTAAAACCAGTTAGCCCCTTCTTCCTTTTTCATTTTTGTTTGCTTTAAGGTCGAACCAAAAGCCCAAATTTGTGCAAAATCATTCGCAGAAGTCATTAAGGTTGGTATTTTGTCCAACTTTTTCCTCTATACTTACATTTGTAGATGTATAGTACGCCCTTCTTCAATTTTGTTCATATCGGAAAGTAAATCGACCCAACCCATGGTTGTAAGTTTGTGAAATTTTGGTATTTATTCAACTTTTCTTTTAGGCGAAAATGAATGATTGGGAGCTCGATGATCAAACAATGATGGAAATATATGATGATTACGAACGTAACAAGGGCACAAACGATGAGGTAGAATTTGTTCCGGAGACCCAAGTGGAAGATCTACCAAGAGTGGATGCTACAGAGACAAATGAAGAAGTGGAGACCGAACTTGTTTGTGCTACACAGGCAAATGTCGTAATCGAGAATCCCCAACCGGTTCAACAATCATTGCATTCCAGGCCGATGACTGTACTTTCTCATCAAAACTCTAATAGAACAAGTTCTAGCATCATGGGACGTTCGGTACTTTGCTATTACAGAGTTGAATGCAACGTTGTTGTTTCCAAAAGTCAGAGGAATGCAGGACGTCGCTTTTACGGCTGTAAGGCGTATATCGATGCACAGACGCGTCAGGGGGTGCATAGTTGTAAATTTTTTGAATGGATCGATCCTCCACTGACAGAAAGGGGGGTCCAATACACGCTTGAGATGCAAGCTAAGGTTAGTCTCTTGGAGAGGATGAATATATTGCAATTCGCAATGAAATGCTTGCAAGGTGCTACCGGTTACCACGTGATTGACCGTATGTTTTGCTGTATTGGTAGTTAAGTAGTACCAGGTGGTAGTTGTTTGTGTAAACTTGCTTTTTATCATGTGTCAGTCCTGTATTTTCTATTGAGAAGTATCCTGTAGTTGAACAGACTAATATTCTGTTTTATATCGTGTTGTAGGGTGTTTCTGAATTGGCGACTTTTGAAAAGTCGCCTTTGGGCGAATTCTCAAAATTTGCCTTGAGGCGAATTTTCTGAATTCGCTCAAGGGCGACTTTTGAAAAGTTACCAATTCAGAAACTACTTTATATCTAGTCAGCTTAAGCACTCACATCCTCATAACATACCCCTAGTTTTTTCAGATCCGAAGAACCCATTTTCTTTCAACTTACATCCCCAAACACCAAAACTCAATTTCTTTCGATAATCTGTTGGTTGTTGCCATAGAGTCCTTGCTGATCTACGCAAATGTCTTCACTATATCTCTGCATCGAAATTGGTAAGAAAATTACAAACCCTAGCTTTGTAACATCTATTCAAATATTTCCATATGAATGGCTAGAAATTGGTTGGTCAAATAAAACTATTTGTTTGTAGAATGGCTAGAAATCTCATTCCCACACTTTGCTACTACGATGGTGAACTGATCGTCGACGAACAAAAAAACGGAAGTATGTCGGTGGTTTTTGTAAACCAGGGAGAGTATGCAAAGGTCGCACACTATTTGAGTTGAAAGAATCTGTGTACAAAGCGAAAAAAATAAGCGCAATCGAATTTGATATTGAGTTGGTCGTTAACTGGCCTACGGATTTGGGTTCAAAAGCAATAACACTTTCAGACGATGAGGATGTTGAAGTTATGTTTTCTACGAGTACCAAATCCATTGAGTTGTATGTTGGGAAAGTTGCAAAAGAAAATCTGCAAGAACATGTACCATCTCCTATCGTTAGCACATGAATATGGTATTTTACAGATATGTTGGAAACCGATAATCCTTCAGCAAGCTTAGGTTCTCCTACTTACAGTAATCCATATGTACATGCTAGGGGTCATGGTCCTCCTCCCATAAACTATGGTTTCATGCCTTACATGATGTTGCAACCAACTCCAGAACAGTACTTTCAATACTACACACCACCTACGATGCTTCCAAGGTATCGTTGTTAACATTGATATTTTGCATGTACCTTTTTAAATTACAATTGCCTAATAGTTTCTTCTTACACATTCAGCTTCCAACAACAATTGCGTCTACAAAATGTCCATGCCGAACAACAAAATATTCATTTGTCGCAACCGGTATATCCTACTCCATCATAAATGTATGATATGAGTCAAAGATTTGTGTTGCAATTTATTTGGGTAATGTTTCCTATCTACTCTAGTTTCGTACTAAATTACTTTTGTAAATAGATTTACAAGTCTTGAGGATATAGCTGCAGAATGTGGTGCTGGACCGTCATAACACTCACATGATTCCAATATTGACATTGATATGGATGTTGATATAGATAGAGACACCGGACATGACCTCCAATTGATAGGATGGCTGTTGCGACGAGGACTAATAATGATGCATGTTGGGTAGAACGAATGTAGGTGAACAATGAATCGTTAAAATATGACTTTCCGAACGTAGATGATGTTGAAGGTGATGGTGAAGAAGCTCAAATGGAAGTACCGTTGGATGATGATCTATGTACTGCACAAATGATGGCAAGATCAGTTGTTGCTAATCTGCAATTTGCTAGGGAAAAATTTTCAACCGCGTGCATACAAAATGGATTTGCTGTTGGGATGGTATTTGAAAGTAAACAAAAGCTGCTACACCAATTAACCGAATGGTCAATTCTACATGGAATTTTGTACAAGCCAATCAAGTCGAATAAAACTATATACACTGCTATCTGTAATGTTGACACTAACTGTCCATGGAGAATACATGCAATAGTCTCAAAGAAATCGCAGTCTGGTTGGTGGGAAATCAGAAAGTTGCCTAGTGAACATACCTGTGTCAATCCTACAGTCAATTCCAACCACAAGCAAGCCACTTCTAATTTTCTTGTGTCAAAAATCATGTCGTTTGTCAAGGCCGATTTGGATATATCAGTAGGTACAGTCCAAGTGCTTGTCGACGACCAACTGTTCATCAAAATTAGTTACATGAAAGCTTGGCGAATATTAAACAAAAATAATAAAAAGAATTTATGGTGACTGGACCGAATCATATGCGACTTTGCCTCAATATTTCGAGGAAATAAAGAGAAGTAACACGGGGACTGTTGGACATGTGACCCACGATGAAGTTGGAGTATTTGATCATGCGTTTTGGGCATTTGGCCCTTGCATTATAGGTTTTCTACACTGCCGGCCATTGCTATGTATTGACGGGACACATTTGTATGGTAAATACAAAGGTACGTTGCTTGTTGCTACTGCTGTAGATACGGATGAATGTCTGTTTCCATTAGCTTATGCAGTTGTCGAATCTGAGTCATATGATAGTTAGGGTTGGTTTTTTTCTTGCATGTGTGAATTCATTCACAGTGTTTGCAATCGTCGTATTACTTTCATATCGGATCGAATGAAAGGAATTCCGAAGGCTTTACAGGAGAAATGGCGAGAACCACACAAACATAGGTTCTGTGCACGACATCTTAAAGCTAATTTTCAAACAGCAGGTTTTAGGGATAAACGACTTACAGCTTTGTTTTATTCAGCTGCATGTGCTTCAGAAGTAGTTGAGTACAACAAAATCAGAGAAGAAATTAAAGCTACAAATCCATGGGCTCATGAATGGATTGAAAGAAGTTTAGGGAATTTTGAAGAAAATTGGGCCCTATGCAAAGACGATGGATGACGCTTTCATGTTATGACCACCAATGCATTCGAAAGTTTTAATGGTGTACTGAAAGGTGCTCGATCATTACCTATAAAGGCGTTGGTTGCACGAACCTTCTGTCGATCGGTTGAATATTTCTATAAGAGACGAGAGATCGCGTATGCTATCACAACACGTTTGACTCCAAAATGGGAAGCTAAAATAGCAGATCGGGCTATTGAAGCACGTCATTGTAGACTAGTTCGATTTAGTCGAACAGAATGGCAAGTGATTTATTGCTATGGCGATGAATTTAAAGTGTTAATTGGTGGTCCTAATTGCTCATGTACATGCAACATCCCTCTATTGCAAAAATTACCCTGTGCCCATGTAATGGCGGCTTGTTCGGCACACGATTACGTGCTAACAGAGCACATCATGAGTTCGCATCAGAGTGGTACTCTGTTCAAAGTTACAAAGCTTCATATCAGCCAGAGTTTCATCCCATGCGTGATAAGAGATACTAGAGACCATACACCGGCCCACATATATTGCCTCCACCTACAATAAGACAACCCGGGCGACCTAAATCAACGAGGATAAAAAATGTTATGGACGAGCATCAAATGCCTAAAACAAACAGGTGCAGCAAATGTGGATCGCAGGGCCATAACAGAAAGCGATGTACTTCAACGACCTAAACTTCCATTATCAAATGTATGACTGCGTAATTGTAACAACCCGCATATTCTACGATTGAATATTTAAATATTTTATTTAAATATAGAATCGTTAATCGGATTGAAGTCCAAAAAGCTACTTTTTGCAAATAGTTGAATTAGGACTCGAGATCACTTCCATTGAGTTCAAAATGCCGTTTGCGACCTTTTTGAGTATAAGCTTCGATATGTTTGGAGTTAGTAGAATTTTGCTACTTTTTCACTTTGGGTTTGGGTTTGGGTTCAGCCCACTTGCCCAAATCTGGTTATATCTTTACTCCACCCCCTCTCCTCTTCATTACTTCACTTTCATTTCCTAAGTCTCAAGCTTCATCAAAAATGGGGGAAGAGAAAAAGAATTAGGAAATTCCTAAGCCCTAGTTCCATTGCAAATTCAAGTTCTTGCTCCAAATTCAAAGAGAAGCTATTGGTAAGCCTCCTCTTCATCTTCTCCAACCCATCCTCCTTTCAATTTCAGAAATTCCTAAACCTAACTTTGGGAACATTCTTCTTTTAAAAGCTTGGATTCAAGCTTCTTGTGTTGAGATTGAAGAGTGGTTGTTCTTCCCTTGTCTTCAAGCTCCTTCTTCATTGTCTTTGTAAAAAGGTGAGATTTTTATCTCACATATTAAACTATTTTTATCTTTGATTGTTAGGTATGAATTCCTAACAATTATTCATGTGCTATTGCTTTTGGTTTGGAAAGAATTAGTATTCATTGATAGGGCAAGAAGTGCAGGAAATCAGGCTCCGGCCGACCGAATGCAGGGTCCGGTCGACCGACCTGCTACTTGAGCACTTCCCTGCCTCTGTTTTGGAAGTGCAGGAATTTTGGCTCCGGCTGACCGACCAGGAAGTCCGGTCGACCGACCTGCTACCCGAGAATTTCTGTCTCTGGTCCGGTCAACCGACCTCAGAGTCCGGTTGACCGACCTGCTCCTATTTGCCAATTATGCCTATATTGTCTATTTTGTTGAATTTCCAACTTTAATCGATTCGTGTTGTCTCCCTTTTGTTGTTATCATTTATTATCGACTTTGATGACATTCTCTTTGGGAATTATTGGAAATATCCATTTTGATGGATTTGATATCGATTTCTTTGGATTTTATTCACGTCTTCGAATGTGAATTTTTATGATTGATTGTTTCTACAATCACTTCTATGATTTGTCACTTCAAAATATAAAGGTTTTCTATACTAGTAGTAAATATCAAAAACTCTTTCATCAAAACGATGTCAACTCTATTTTTATTACAAAGCTCGTTTCTTAAAACCGTTTTCCAATCTATTAGTATATACAAACCTTTACCTCATTCGTATGAGAAAATATAATTAAACGGCTTAGCAAAACAAGTGGTATGAAACGCTTGCGTTTACTTCGTCGGTTAAATTATGGACTTGTTCGATTGAAACTCTTGTGACAATTTTCTAGTGGAGATCTACAATCTGTTCGTAAATATTTGAGTTAAGCAAGTGGTTATGGGACATGAAGCTAAACTCTTATATTTACTAGCTTAGTGTAATCGACACTTCTTGATGATCGATGATGATCATTTTATGGTTTAGACTAGCAATGTGCGATGTCTCTTTGATACGGTCCATCGGACGTTACGCTGTACGACGTCGTTGTTCCGTTTTATCGTGATTTGGTTCATCGGACGTTACGCTGTACGACGTCGTTGTTCCATTTTCCTATGTGTTGGTCCATCGGACGTTACGCTGTACGACGTCGTTGTTCCGTTTTATCGTGATTTGGTTCATCGGACGTTACGCTGTACGACGTCGTTGTTCCATTTTACTACGTGTTGGTTCATCGGATGTTACGCTGTACGACATCGTTGTTCCTTTTTATCGTGATTTGGTTCATCGGACGTTACGCTGTACGACGTCGTTGTTCCATTTTACTACGTGTTGGTTCATCGGATGTTACGCTGTACGACATCGTTGTTCCTTTTTATCGTGTGTTGGTTCATCGGACGTTACGCTGTACGACGTCGTTGTTCCATTTTCTTATGTGTTGGTTCATCGGATGTTACGTTGTACGACATCGTTGTTCCTTTTTATTGTGCTTTGGTTCATCGGACGTTACGCTGTACGACGTCGTTGTTCCTATTTATTGTGTCTCTGGATCATCGGACGTTACGCTGTACGACGTCGTTGCTTCGGATTATTTGATTTCTGGATTTCTAATGGTTGATTTCTGGAATTTATGTTTCACCACCTTTTTCAGTTGGCATTGATATGTATGTCATTCATTATGGCTTGGTGAATTAAATTAAGAATATGATGTTCTTTTCTGTGTTTTGAGATTATTGAGATATTGTATGACTTTTGTGGGTTTTCTGATGTATACTTGACGTAGTATGACATTTTTGGTTATCATACGTCTTATTATTATATCTCTTCTTATATCTCATTTTATCTGATAATTATAGCTAGACTGATCCGTTTATTATTTTCTTCTTAAATAATACTCGGGTCAGACTGAGATTTTATAGGTGCTTCTGCTTGACTTCCTATCTGGAGCCATCTTCTGACTTTTGGCTAACTACTCTAGTTTAGTAGTTTTTGTTGTATACATTTGAGATTAAGACTCCTTGATGTATACATATTCTTTTGCCTTGCACTTGTATCTATTCTTTTGTGTTATTGTGGATCTTATTTGACCACTACTCTGATGTACACTTTCATGTGTTATATTCATATCTATTTCCGCCTTTGTGATATGAATTGTCTGTGACTGATTTGTGTTACGTTTATTTCTATATTTGTTTCCGAAGATTATATATAGCCACTGTGTGATAGCTTTGAGTTTGTATCGGTATGTCAGATTTCCTCTTGAGATGAAAAGTTATATTTTTATCTGGCATATCGGTACTCGCACAAAGCAATTATACAGATGGTCGCTCCTCAACAGCCTTATTCTCCGTGCTAGTTGACGGCATTACTCCGTAGTGTTCTTGGCTAGCGTGGGTATAGAGGTGGGGCGTCACAGTAACGAATTAAGATTTCTATGTATTCAACTTTAAAGGAATGTAATTTCTATGTATCAAACTAACTAGATATGTATCGGACTTAAATGAACTTCGCAATTGTTAGATTTGAAAGCTGATATCTATGAAAGTTGTTAGATTTGTAGGTATATATCTACGTAGTTGTTAGATTTGATAAACTCTCTGCCTACTGTCTTATTTATGTGCAGGGTTTTTGCAAAGGCGCATTAACGTCTACTTGGCAAAAATAGGTCTACGTTTGTAATTATTTTCAAAAGTGGGTTATTTCTGTTATTGTTTACAAAAACGAGCCTAGGTTAGCAAATATTCCCCATTTTCATTGGTTCCATGGATCAAATAAATCTATATCATTCATTCCTACCTTTTCATTTATTAAAAATTTAAAAATAAAAAGAATTGAGGGGTGGATTTCACAGGACTGGAGGGATTACTGAAAATGGACCTAGGTGATCTCAAACCTAATTTGTCCACAAATAGCATGATTAGCTCTTTCACTATTGTTCAATTTATTCTTCTCAACTGCAATTCAAAGCAATATACAGTCAATCACACATCAATTGAAAAACCGACCGTACGGATATATAATTTCAAAAATAAAAATATTTTGTTGAAATTTCCAATTAATTTCAATTATAAGTATAATGATAACACGTTGGTTAAAAAATTATTTGCATTATTAAAAGCATAAAATAATAAATAATAAAGAAAAATATAGGTGCCATTCGCAGATTTATTTTGGCATGTTCGAGTTTGCATCGTGTCATACGCGTCTAACGCGTCAAGTGGAGGGCTCACACCAAAGCACCGTTTGGCTGAACCATTGGGATTGAACGTTTAGCTTCTGAAGCGTCGGACGTCATCGTCTTTTCCCAAGGCCAGCTCTCCCCCTCTTTATATTCCTCTTTCCCCTCCATCATCTTCACCAAATCACCATACCCCCAATCCAAAAATTCACCTAATTTTTGCCGAATCTACATTAGTTTTTTAAGGTAACCTATTTCTATATTTGTGTTTTTCGTATTAATATCTACCTCCTCTATTTTTCTTTAATTTTTTTGAATTTTTTTTTCAGAATATCAACCTACAAATCTTCTAGTTTTACCCGCTACGTCGTAGGTTAGACCGGGAAACAAATATTGGCATTTATCGACATTTGCTACACACACTTTGGATCTTGAAAAGGCCGAGTTGGCTATTAATACGACGAAATCACCAACGCCTTCAACATACGGATGAGCATCGATTACAATGTTAGTCAGATGTAAAACAAGTTTGACAACTTTAAACGTGACTAGACCCCTTGAAACCGGCTGCTACAGATTGAAAATGGGTTCTAAAATGTGGAGAAGGACACCGTTGGAGAAGATAACGAGTGGTGGGACACGACAGTTAGGAAGTATAAGAAATTCAAAGTTTTCTCGTCTTTGAAATTCAGGGAGTTTAATGTGAAATATAGCGACCCGCTCTTTGTAACATCCTGAATCAACGTCGAATGACAACTTCTGACTCCTAAATACCACAAAAAACGGTCCATCAAGGTAAAATTAAAACAAAACACCATACCAAGGCACATCGATACAATCTCACAGTGGGATGATAATAATATACTGAATATACATGAACAAAACATGATAAACAATATACAAGAGACTGCACTAGCGGAAGCAACTGATAAATAAATAAAGTGTAACGACCCAGAACCTTATCGTTTTGATTTTGAATATTTAAATAATTGATTTTTAAAAACTTAAATAACTTATTTTTATTGTTTAATAGTGATAGTGAACTCATTTTGAAAATTTGTTTACATAATTAAATAGTTCGATGAAAAATTAAAAATGTGACCGAAAATCGTTTTTCGGATTTTCGACCTTTCGTCAAACAAAAGTTGTTGAACTCGTTGTGTACACTAATTTACATTTGTACACACACATATACAAATAAAAGAACACATTTTACTAATTAATGGATTAACTAAAATCACATTCTAAAAGGTGCTTAAGTAACTCAACAAAAGAAGACTTTTCTCCTTATTTTAAGGGATGAAGTACAAAGAAGTACCTAAGGAGTTGTGTTGTGATGTCCTTGTGGACTAAGGGTGTGAACACACATACTTGTGCACATGAGGGGAGGGGGGTTTGGGTGTCATTTTTGTCCATAATTTAAGGAGGGGTAGGGAAGTCTTTTTATTTAAGGGTAGTTAGTGCAAAAAGCCATATTTCCTTCCTTATAAAACATCACATACACACAACCGTTTCATTCTCCCACCTCCCTTCTTTTTGCTTCATTTTCTTTTTGCCCATTCTCAAATTGAAAACAAAGTTACCCAAAACCACTCCAAAACAGCCCCAAACTCAATATATAAGTCCCCATTTCCATAGCATTGCCTTTACCATTCGCAAAGTCACAAACTTTAGCACACAAAATTCCATTTTGCCTTAGGGTCGTGAGGTATTGGAGGTTCCTGGACTTGTGTGAGAGCTAGTGCAAGTTATTATGACGCGTTTTGGTAGGTGGTTAGTAGAAGCAAATAGTAGCAAGCTTTTCTCGAGGCTTAGATTGCAATTTTAAGTAAGGATCTCAACTTTAAGCATATATTGTTATTGTCGTAAAATGTTGTATTAATTATTGTGTTGATTGCTTATGATTATTGTATATATATATGTATGTATGTAAATGTATATGTGTTCGATTTAGAAATATATTTCCGCTCGATTAGCGGAGGCCTATAACACTTGTATTTGCATGAGTCTAGCAAAAAAAAATGGAAGTCGAAGTGTTTGTAGCGAATAGGTCGCGACGAAACACTTTGAAGTGCATATGACATGATTTATATGGAACTTTTGTTGTAGAGTAACTCTAAGGAGTTCATTACCATGTTGATTTTCATTTACATATAATCTTGCTTATGTAAATTCTTGTGTATATGGAAAGTGAATGTTGCATAGTTATAGTCGACCTATTTGTAGTTGGTTTTTATGCGACATTGAAATCCTATGTTCTCTTTAGTGGTTTGCCGCTTTGTTTACTAATAAGATTTTTTAAATGATTTTTCCGAACTCGACTCTTGTTTTCAAAACCTTTTTGCAAAGTGTTCCAAAGTGGATTGAAATTTATTTATTAAATAAGTTGTTTACTTTATATAAATAAATGATCTTTCCTTTTGAAATCAAACCATGTTTTAAATAAATGGTTTTCATCTTGAATATTTTTCTTCAACCTTGTGTTAAATCCTTTCTAATGAATAAAAGAAGTGTTTTAGAAAGGGGTTTGAGATTTAAATATATTTTAAAATGATTTATTGCGGTATATTAAAGTAAGAGGTTTAGTTTTTAAGAAACTCTTTTATTTCCAAAGTCAAACTTTCTTTTAAAAAGTAATGATATTTAAGAGATGTCGTAGTAGGTTTTAAAAAAAATGTTAATCAATATTATAAGCGTTTTAAATGATTTTGGAAAAATGTTTTTTTAAAACAGGTATATGGAACTCTTAGATCCTATTTTCTAGACTTCGAGGTATGAAAACTTGAGAAGTGAATGCCGAGTCAAGGTTTGAGAGGTAGTAATACCCCAACTTGAACGGCTTCATTTCTAATCGATGAATAGTACTAGTTTGAAATTGAAGACTAGTAATAAGTTTATGGAGTTGGTTTTCAGACTGTTTTAAAAAGACTTTGTTTTATGCAAGAGATTTCTTTATCATTGTCATTAAGTAACATAAAACAAATCTGATAGTAGTGCTAAAATGTTGACACATCTATGAAAAGTAAGTCATCTTATATTTAGTACTAAAACTCGATGAGTATACTTTCCTCTATCCGTGAGATCTAGAATCAGATTATTTTAACTAATGCAAGACCAGGTGCAACCAGTGCCTTGGCTTACCTGGCTTCATTTCTAGACGAGGAATAGAGAAGTCAAAAATGTCGGAAGCATGATAAGTATAAGAGGTTTATTTCTATAAATAGCTCATGATTAATTAAGTATACTAAAGGTACTTCGTCTATACTTGACATTAAATTTTATGGTATGGAAGCCCATTTCTAACTGTGAAAATTAAGAATGTCGTCGAGGCAAGGTTAGTTCTCTAACTTGTCCTACCTCATTATTATTCAAGAGATGGTACGAGTTTGAAATGAAAAAGTGGTGATAAGTTTATAATGTCGGATTTTGCATATGCAAACTACTTACTTACACTAGATAGTGGTTTATCCGCTATCGATAACTTGACCTATTTTGACTTAAGAAGTATATATAAGCTTCACGCATTCATCCAGTTTGGGATTCTTTCGGGAGAACTCATTCCGGTGAAATGTCTCTTGCTCTAAGGATGGATATTTGAGATTCCCCTTGGGACTCTTATATTGTCTTCTTATTTATGAAAGAGTCAAAATTGAGTCAATCAGGAACTATCGATTATTAGATCAGAGAGATCGAGATTGGATAAGCATGAATTATCTGAATACCACTTCGATTGGGTATAAGTGTTCGAATTGAAGACATACTGAAGATGATGAGAGTCGAAGATGGAGTTCTTTAAAGTGCAAGGGTTACTTGCTACTTACCTTGAGAGTGATTCCAAAAGGGATGTAGTAGAAGCAGTGCCTTTGGTTTGTTCATATCCTGAACAACTTGTATGGATGAATACTGACATTGCATAATTGCCTGGAGGGCTGTGTTTGCATTCCAAGTGGGATTTGCTAAAAAGGTAAACCGTAGCCTCAAGCCTCACACCTGATAATGACTAAAATAGGGGATATGCAACAGGGCTATGTGGTTCGCTACCATCAGAGTATGGTCATCACCCAATCTAGATCGATATTTATGGATTTATGTATGCCAATGTAACGACCGGGCGATTTTCGACCCCCGAAAATCGACACTAATACGTCCACTGTACAGAGTGTCAAGCAATCGAGTGCCGGAAATACCAGCTTGTTAGGGTTAAGAAGAAAAAGAGATAGAAGAAGAAACAGAAAATAGTAGCACAGAATCTCACAATCGCAGCGGAATAAACTATAATATACAATAACAACATTTTTACAAAGAAAGCTATAACTATTTATATATATACAAGTTATCAGAGTATAATCATCAACAATAAATCTGGACAGTTATAATAACCTGGCCCTAAATGCTGACTATACAGCCTATAATACACAGTGGAATATAACCAATACGTGCAATACGTCTCTGTCATCCAGCTCGTCTCCTGAGCTCCAAAGCGTCCTAACCTGAAAACTGTGATACTCGATCTGACCCGAGCATTACAATAAAGTAACACCCGAGTCAGGCTAGAAACTAGCGTGAGTAAACACACTTAATTTGAAATACTTAAGTTGCAAAATCCTTTGAAACCAAGGTAACTCGTACAACACGTCGAGTTTTTGTCCGATTATAACCAAATGCTTATAATAGAGATTCATCTATATCATAGTGATGTCTAAGTACAGTTACTTATTTAAAATAGTTGAATTTGTGAAATTAACCCAATTCCAGCCTATTTAACTTTATAATCAACCCGTAAAGATTTGCAGTGATTATTAAATTGAAATGGATCCGAATAACGCTGACATCCGAACCCGGTCTCTTCGAATCCAAATAATAAATTTAAAAGGGTAAATTGTTTAAAATAAACCATTTATTATTTGGGGTGACAAATTTTCAAATATGGGAATTTATTGCAGACGTTTACTTCAAATAAAACGTATCATCATTTTAATCTACTATTTAACTCGCCTGACCACTTGATGGCACATGCAAGGATAATTGAAATAAATGTCCAATAGAGTTAACCAAGATATAGATCGTTAACCGAATTAACGATCTATAACCATATCAAACAATTTCACATCAGGATTTATTAACTTTAATCAGCTGAAATCCATTTATGTCTTAATTCAAATTAATTACAATTTAAAGAAATTATATAACAATTTATTTCTAGTTAATTAAAAGTAAACACTCTATTTGATATCTAACATTGTTAATTTATATAAATTTTAAAAGTCAAATAATAATATAATTAGTTACCCATTTTAATTATAAAATACCATTAACTCAAATTTTACCGAAAATTCACAATACCGATTTATAATTATCGGGTACTAGGGTTTAGATGCAAAGATTTTCATATTGATTTGAATTTAATAGATTTTTGAGTTTTAAATATTTAAATTATCATATTAATGCATATATATATATATATATATATATTTATTCCATTTTTCTTTCTTTTCTCTCCTTTTATTTTTATTTTTCCCTTATCCTTTATATTTTCCTCTCTTTTCTTTTTTTTTCTTTTTTTTTCTCTCTCCTTAGCCTTTTTTTCTCTTTAGTTTCTTACTCAAACAAATGGGCCGAGCCCAACGTTCACCCAAAAAAAACGACCCACCTTCCTTTGCTTTTCCCCTCCCTCTTCTTCTTCCTCCTTTCTTAAACAATTTCCAACAAGAGAATATTGTGCACGCATTGCACGAAGCTTCGCCCACCCATTCGACTAACGAAGACCGCCAACGTACCTCTCTTCACCTCCTCAACATGGTTGTACCCTCATCCCCACTTCCGACCTCCTTTCCCAAGATCTGATCGACCCCCCCAATCAAACGTCCAAGCCCAAAAAAATGTGACAAAAATTATTGCACAAAAACTTTTCATTTCCTATCTCCTAAGTTATTGAATTAATGAGAGGGCATAAATTTATTTTGAGAAGGAAACTTTTCATTTCCTTCTCTTAACTTATTTAATTAATGAAGGGCAAATTATTTATACGGAGAGAGAAACCTTTCATTTATCTCGCTTTAATTAAATTGATTAATTATATGAATGTCATTAATTAGCAACATATATATATATATATATATATATATATATGGGGCATGCATGTGAGTATAAAAAAAATATTATAGTGTAAATTCTGTAAGAGCAACATATGATAGGTGATGTTAATTGATGACAATGTAGACATATAACTAGAAACAAATGGATAGTTAAACACATAAAGGAAATATGGAAAATAGATAAAGAGTAACAAAGATGATTGATTTAATTTCTCATTTGCTAAACTTAATTAATGCATCATATAAATGGTAATCAATTGGCATCATGATATAAGGATATAAATAGTCAACAACAAAAACATGTATGCATTATTAACTAATTGTGTGTGTGTGTATGTTTAAATATGTTTATATATGTATTGTTTAATGAATCCTCAAAATATAATAATTAATAGAGCCAAGTCAATTATTATCCATTCAAGGTTTATTACCAAACATGCAGTGATCGGATTTAGTAAATCAATTTGAAAATAGATCTTAATCAATAAATCCAAATGTAACCAATATGTATATGTTAATAATTTAATGTAGAATCAAACATAGATATTTATTATATATAAAAATTTGTCCAAAGTATATTTTGTATAATAATAATATTATGTTGATTCATGTTTATTTATACATAAATACAGTGTACTTATATGTATGTGTGTGCATGTATACATAAATAAATAAATATATATATATATATTTATATATGTATTGTAAATGAATCCTTTAAAATTAATAAATCAACTCAACCAAATCAATTATAATAAATTTAATATTTATTACTAAACATGTAGTAATCTAATTTAGTAAACAGTCTGAAACAGATCTTAATCAACAAATCTATATATAATTTATATGTATATGTTAATAAAAAACTTCTTAAAACCTTTTAAAATATTTCAAAATTATTTTAACATACACATACATATATATATATATATACACACACACACATACACATAAGCATTTATGTATATGTATGAATCTTAAAGTAGAAAAAAATTGGAATCAATATAAACTACTATTAACAATTAAATAAAATAAAGTTGATTAGAATAACAAGTTAATTACCGGATCTATATTTAGATCAAAATCAATAGAAATTAACATAGAAAACCATGAATAGAAGTTATCAATTTCAAATGAAAACTAATTCTAATGATAACAAGTTATACTACTTTAAGATCTATAATTGTATGCCTATAAGGGACAACAAATGCATATATAAAAAATTTCAAAATGATTTACTACTAGATCTATAAAATCATGGAATAAATAAATAACTAATAGAATTTACCTTGTTTGATGTTGCCTATGATTTACCTTGAATGATAAATGCTTCTAAATCCGGTTGAATCACCTCCAGAAATTGCAACAATCTGAAGCATCACTGTTGAATTTATTTTATTTTATTTGTTTTAATTTTTTTGGGAATTTTTGTGGCTTAGAAGCCATGAAATTTCGGCCAAAAAGGTAGAAAAATGAAGTTGGAGGATAGAGTTTAGAAAGAGAGTGATTTTGAGAGGCCAGTGAATGGAAGATAACAGATTTATAGAGGGATCCTTCCTTAACCTCTTTCCTTCATTTTCTAGATCCAACCATTGGATTTTAAGCCTCCTTTTCTTATGCCTTCTATGAATAAGGTTATATGGGCCTCAAAATATTCCCAAACCCATTTAGTAACTAATCTATTTAAATCCAATTTAAATATTTCATCAATATCATATATCGATACGTACATACATAGCTTTTATGTACGTACTTTATTAAATACTAATGGATTCAAACAAATAAAATAAATAAATAAATAAAAATTTAATAATTAATATTTCATAAATATTAATTAATTTATAATGGTTATCAATTAATTAAATCATGTGGTTTTCGAAGCATTCATCATTACGGTTGTGCGACTCAAAGGTGTCAATTCAGTCAGCGATTAATATCGAACTATTCGAATATTAACGTTCACACGTCACTTGGCATGTGGTGTGACATTTTGGCCGAATTTATCGCTTACACATCTTTTAGGTAAAATACAATTTTACTTATTATAAGCGGTACCTAATAGTGACAATTATTTACACCAATTCTCTTCGTCAATATTATATCACTTTGGATTTATGGAATTTGGTAATGGTCAAAATTCCAATGTCATCCACATTCAACTTTATAGTCCAAACACAAAGTCCTTGGTTTAATAATAACAATTATTATTAACCAAAATTCTTTGGTCAGAGACTTTGACTTGGAGTAGACCATGATATTAACCCTGTATAACTGAGGAGACGAATCCTCTCTTGAATAGTGCTTCACTTCCAATACTTCCGCTCGACCCAACTATAGTCACTTGATGGAACGCCATACCATGATTTGACTATAATCAAAGTGGAACTTTCATATTGAAGATACACAATATTCTCAAGTCGAGAGAACTGTGTAAATTAGTCACATCGATATTTTCTATTTGACCTTAGTTATATTAACCAATAGAAAACTATCGAGTGAGTCGTTCCATAGTTATCCAATAACTATCAATATGTAACCCCCAGGTGCCCCAGTAGTCATGAGTAATACACTGCCCAACATTTGGAGAGCGTTACATACTCTAGTCTCAATGGATACACTGATATCCAGCCTTGATGCATCTTGACTAGGAACATTGAAAATGGTATATTTGTTTTATTGTGATAAATTACTCACGGTTACAACACTTTGTAACTACTATCACAAAATACACCTTTTCTGAATTTTCTATTAAATACACTTTTAATTAAACTAATTAATTAATATAACCACATTATATCAATTATATAATAGAAAGAAACACCTTTATTGTGAACAAGATTGTTCAAGGAGTTAGATATATGTAACAAATTACATAATTTCCCCTAGGGCATACCCCTAACTCTATCAATCTCCTACTTGCACTTGGGGTCAATTATGGAATCTTATTCCAACATCTCCAATCGGTTTCTCAAGACCATCTGGGTTAGTCCCTTTGTGAATGGGCATGCTATTACGTTTCAATTATCTACTCTATCAATCAACTCTCTCCGACGGTGATATACTACTTTATCACGTAGAACAATTCGGAGTATGTCTCTCGACCTCTATTGAGCTCTAAGTTCTATTACAAACCATATCTTGACATTGTTATCATATAACAATGTTACGAGATTCTCAACATTTGGAATCAGCTCAGTTATAAATTTATGCACTTTTATTTTTGTATACTTTAATTTTATTGTGGCAATATTCAAGGCTATGTACATAGCCTTTTCATTGAATCATCCACGGTCTTTCATTTGGAACATTTCCAACTTAAAGATTCTTGAGTTGAATTTATTATTGACATGCTATACTCAATATCACTTATGAAGTTTGAGTTCGAATACTCCCTAATAAGGAGTTTTTGTAATTGTAAACAATTCTCTAGTATTTCATAAATACACGAGAACACTTCAAACAATCATTTATCAATTTGGATTTAGTATTTGCTTCATGTATCAAATACATAAACAAATCATGATATCGTAGACAACATAACATGTATGATAGTTCCTTTTACCAATGCAAAGGAATTAATCTTACATGTTCCATATTAAACATTTTAATAAGGTGTCCTTACATATCATTCAGGACATTCCCGACATCTTTTATACTTACTATAAAAGATATCATTTATTAATCCAATGTTGAGTATTAAAACAACTAAGGCTGATTTGAATACAAGTACATCGTTAAAATCAACAACGTGTTGTTTACTTATAGTTTAGAAATATCAATGTAACTTTTAACGTTCTTACTTATGAACACACGCTTACTCTGCACTTTGATTGAAAATCAAACTATTTGATATTTCTATCAAAATACTTATTCAATCCTGATGCTAATAAAATGTTACTGTTAATAAGAAATCTTGTCAACACCCCCAAAGTTGTGTTTTGGAATGATGTTTATCCTTTAAGTAGATGAAGAGGACTGGAAGGAGTTTACCCTTCTTGAATTTCCTTTTTATTAAGTTGCAGAAGTAAGAAGTTGTTCAATCAAACCTTTCGACTCAGTCAAAAGGTTCTGCTTCTTCCTTTATTAACCTTTTGATTCTGTTGGGATAGATTGGTTTCTGCTTTGAAAGCCCATCTTTCGAAATAGATAGAATATCCTGGATAAGGTTTTTCTCGGTTGGTTTTGACCTTGTCGAAGGCCTTGGTTACTGTTTAGCTGGGACTTTATCCAAGAATGTGAGACAGAGGTTTTGAATCTGTCGAAAGCAAGGTGGTTTAGGTATTAAAACTTGAACCAGGAATCTAGGATAGGAGTTTCGACTTCGTCGAAAGCTATAGGCTTACGTATCCTTGGTTTGGATTGGGAATCTCAAATTGGGAATGGTTTGGAACTAGGTTATGACCTTGTTGATATCTTGACCTCTTGGCACCTTATCTTAAGCAAAGGTTTTAGCAGACTAAGGCAAGGTTTCATCCTTGTCGAAAGCATAAACTTAAGGGAAAGTAGCTTAAAGTATATAGCTGAAGTTATTTAAATCTGCAGGGTTTCGACTGTGTCGGTAGTGACCTTTTGATGTAGGCGACACCTGAAACACAAGATTAAACCCAACAAAAGCTTATAAAATAGTAAAGTAGTCTAAAATATTTGAGACTTCCCTTTAACAAGCTAAAGAAGATTTTATTACTTCAAATCCCCAAATCAATTTAGTACCTAGGGTTACAACACTTTTTGATTAAGAAGATACAAGTTTGGAATGAGAAGAATCGGATCCCCAAAACGTGACCCCTTGGGTCTTATTTATAGATGTGGATCAGCACCTTTCGACCTTGATGCTTTCGACTTGTTCGTAAGGTGGCTGCCGAATGACTCAAGTATGCTTCGTCTTTGTCGGAAGGAAGGGTTGCACCTCTCTTCTTTGTGTTGCCTTGTAAGTGCTTCTGACTCTGTCGGTAGGCATTGTTTAATGGTTTCGATGATGTTGATTACGTCTGAGCTCTTGTTTCTGATTTGATGCGAAACCCTCCTGGATCAGATGGCTTTGATTGGTTTGAAAGGCATACCACAGCTTTTGAAGGGGTTGTTCAAGACAATGCTTGCCTTTGCATGGTTTAAATAAAGGTGAAACTTTTGGTGTCGAACGTTTTGGTGCATATGCAAATAGTTGTTCTCATTGTCTTCAAAAGGTGCTGCTTTAACTCAATCGAAAGGTCATCATGCATATGGAATGACCCAGTCGAACGGTGGCTACTAAAGGTGGAAGAGTGCTTTCGACTCCTTCGACTTCTTTAGAAGGTAAGAACCCAATGAATCTTGATTGCGAAAACCCTTCGACACCTTCGAAAGGTCCTGTAGCTTTGAAACCTAGGCGGTAGCATCCCTTCGACTCATTCGAAAGGTCTAGTTGGAGCTCTCTCTCTTGTTCTTCTTTGTTCTTTGCTCAAAATGGTTTCGACTTAGTCGAAAGGTAGATTTTAGGAATAACATTTGCCCCTCCCCTTGCGAAGGGATGCACTTAACTTTCCAAGTCAACTTTGTCGAAAACTAGAACCTTCCCACCTCTTGGCCTTTTCGCGTGAATCTGGGCCGTCCATTCGAATTTGATCTAGCGGCTGATGGTTCTTGGTGACTTTTCTTATAAAGTATGCTTTTCTTCTTCTTCCTCTTTTACTTTTCTGCAAACAAAAATTCAAGTACGAGTAAAAGAATTCCAAAAATTCTCAAATTTTCTTCTTTCTGAACCAAAGTCTAATCAAATCTAAACGTAAGTTTGCGATTTTTTCTGTTATTATAATTTCTCTTTTCTGTTTTTCACGTTTTAGATGAATTTTGATTTTCCAGATCTCAAAATTGAGATTTGATTTTGAAATGTTCAAATCCTAATTTCCTAAACGATGGTTTAATTTGATTTGCTGCGAATCATGTAAGTTTATGATTCGATTTTTCTAAGATAAGTTCATGATTAATTACATGAATCGACGAGATTTTCCCCTCATTTTAAACTTGATTCAACGTTTATGATTTCTACTATTTTGAAAGAACTTGAATTCTCATTTATAATTTCGAAATTGAAAGTTACTAGTTCATGTTGAAATCCATCTTCTTAATGGGTGTAATCCATTTGTTTTAAGAAATTTTGAAACCCTGGATTTGCAATCGGGTTTGGGAAAGACAGAAGCACCCGCTTTCTTCGCCCGGAAGTCACAAGTGTACGAATGAAAAATTAGCCCCACAAAATGACCTTTTTACCTCTTCGAAAGGGATTAAGACGGCAACATTGGTTTTGCTTCCTTAGCCCCTTTCGATGGGGTCGAAAGGTGTTGTAGCACGAATTTGATCAACCTTGTCGAAAGGTTATATAGTTAAGCAGAGTGTAGCCACCCTCTTGTAAACCAAATGTTTCGACTCAGTCGAAACCTTTTGTGCCGATTGCAATCCACTGTCTTTAGTTTTCCTACGAAACCATAATGCCCCTTCGTCCCTTTCGAAACCTTTTATAACAACACATTCAGAACCTTCTACAATCACCTTTCTTTAGTACCGTCGAAACATTCCAGGTTCATATAAATTTATCCTTGGACATTTTGACTTGATGGGTGTACAAGGTTTCGACAACATTTATAGAAGATTTAAGTCATAGGTTTCGACAGTGTTTAAGGGTTTTGTTATTTGGTTTGTAAAATGTTTGTAGTATATATTTTCGTTCAAGTTTTTAAGTTAACTTTAACTATTTCCTTTTAACAACTTGCTTTCTATGAAGCTTTCGACATTGTTGAAAAGTGCCACTATACATTCCCATCTTTCCTTTCAACCCTGTCGAAAGCTCAGTGATTGCTCATATTTACGCTTCCGACACCGTCGAAAGGTTGTGGCTAAATGTTACCTTTCTTTCCCTTTGGACTCTATCGAAAGCTCCATGAATACTCTTATTTAGGCTTTTGAAACTGCCGAGATGTTTTTGCTCAGTGTTGATGTCCTTTTCCTTTCGACTCTGTCGAAAGCCCAATATCTTTGACTTTTTAACTTAAAACATTTTTCAAAAATTCAAAGTTCCATGTTTGGTTTTTGTTTAAGTTATTTAAGTAGGTTTTTTTACTAACTCATGAAAGAATACTACATTCATAATAAACTTGAAAATTCTAACTGAAACGTTTTCACCTGGTAGAATCATGAGCTCTCCAAAGAAACTCAACGCCGTTTCAAAGCATTCCTTGATACCTTCACAAGACGAGGTTGATACCATCCTCAAAGACTTCAGAATTACTGGTGTGGAAGCTATTCCACCCAGGGAAACATATGTCATCATCCACTCTCTCGAAGGGTTCTTCGCTTACACTGCCGTCCACATATGGCACAGAGGATTTTTGCCTTTTCCTGAATTCCTATCCAGATTTCTTTCTTTCCTTGGGATTGCACCAATTCAGCTGTCCCCTAATGTCTACACGTATCTCTTATCTTTGGAGATAATGGCACTAGAATCTGGACTCCCTTCCTTAAATGCTGATGTTCTGAACCACTTGACCCGACTAGTCAAACTCAGCACTCTCAATCATCAAATCTTCAAAGCCAACCCTCCAAAGAAGCTGATATCAGATGGGGTTAACAAGTTTAAAGATTGGAAAACCAGTTTTTCTTTGTCAGATGTCTCTTTAACATTAGCGGGGATTTTTCTACTCCTCGTAAGTTCGAATTTTCATTGTTTTCCTTCTATCTTGTTACTTTTCATGTCTAATCTTTGTCTTATGTCAGGTGCTCCTACCAAAGAACTCAGTGCGTCTGATAACAAAATAGTGGAGTATTTAATTGCAGCTTCTGTTAAGATTGGAAACCGATTGAAGCTGCTAATCCCTTCGAACGTGAGGAAGCATTATCTTCTTCCCTCTAGTCAAAGGGTTTTGATGCTGCCCCTTTGATCCAGCATACATCCAAGGGAAAACGCATCTTGTCCTTAGGAGATTCTGAACATTTTTCTCCTATGTCGCCCATTTGCTCAAACCACTCTGGTAGGTCATAGGCACAGCGTTTATTTTCTATTCCTGTTGCTTTCCGAATTATTTCGGTGACTTTTAATCTATTTGGGTCCTTTACAGCTGCTTCTCAGGTTACAGTGCTTGTTAGTGGTGTTGCTTCCCTTCTTGCAGCTTTTGGTGCGCTATCTATTATCCAATCCTTCGCCAAAACCAAGAAGGCCATTAAAAGAAAGTTAATGTCATCGACTGAAGCGGAACCTCCACAGAAGGTCGCTAAAATTATTGATATTGAGGAGGAGAATCGTTCATCTTTTGATGTAGCTCCGGAGAGCCTGGTCGTAGAAGCTACTAAAGAAAAACCAAAGCAGACTCCTTCTGCCATTGATCATCTTTCTCGAATTTCCATTTCTAACTCTCCGGCTGCTTTCGCAAAAATGCAACTGGCTTTGAAGACGCCTCCATTCTGAAGCACACTCCTTCTAAGCCAACATCCTCTTCTCCTTCTATCAATTTCGAAGAGATAACATAGTCTATCCTAAACTCAGAGTCCTTCACCTCCATTCACCCGCCTTCCACTGTTCCTGATTTGGCGTGGCATTACTGCTCTTTGATAGAGCAACAATTTTTGGTGAGTTTCACTTCAATTAACTTTGTCATTACTGGTTTTATCTAAATATCTAACTTGCATTGCACTTTTTTTCTTTCAGATTTCTAAGAGTTGGTTCACTCTTCATGAGCATGCATCCAATTCTTCCATTGAATCCTCCAAGTTCCAGGAGGAAATCTCTGCTCTTAACACTATAACAAAATGTACCTATCATAGCGTTTCAAAAACACTATAAAAATTTTTAACATCGTTTTTAACTACGCTGTAGATTAACATGCCATTATAGGTCAGACATATACCATAGCAAGGCAGAAAATGCTGTAGAATCTACGTATTTATAGCGTTTTTTTGATATCATTAATACGTTTTACAACGTTTGTGTTGATGATTTTACAGTGTTTCTTTTATTGCTATGATGTTTATTTACATCGTTTTCTGGAATGCTTAGGTGCTATTTTATAGCGTTTCTATAGCGTTTTGAAAACACCGTTAAAACTTTCTATAGCGTTTCGAAAACGCTGTTAAATAGTTTCATGGCATTTTATAAACGGTGTCGTATTTTGCTCAGTTCCTAACCAATATATAGCAAGTTCCAATTCTATATGCAGCCGCAATTTATGTATAACACAGTTTATATAAACACATATATTTCGTAACAAACATATGTTATATTAATCACACATTTTATAATCAACATATTATATTAATCACACATCTTACAATTAACACGAAACATTACATAATAAACATACGCAATATTCTTACATCAAAATAGATAATAAGTTCATAATATTTCAATGTAGAATAAGCAACAACTAGTGACCAAAAGTAGTAATACATACAAGCGTGCAAACCAAAATGTAGATATGGCATCAAAAGTAACTTCGAATCCATAACTTGCTGCGGTAGGTTACTATTTTTTTCCATCAAATATATCTACCCACCTGCAAAGAAAAAGTTCTTTATTATATGTACTTGATTAGAATTAAAAGACGGAAACATTAAGTAGCTAGTTCTCAAGTTATTTTAAGCTTTATAAATTAAACAAACATGTGAAAGAATGAACTTGAAACTTTTCTTTATACTTGTTTTTTGCTATTATTAATGCAAGGTAAGTTACAATATAAACTTGTACCGTTTGTGTTTGATCAGTATATAATTCAATGTGTATTGTTTTATCAGTTATAAATTGTACCATTAATGTGATTTTACACAGACACATGCACATATATGTACAGATCCTCTTTTTTTTCAATATGAGATTATTCTCGACATGAACACATGCCATATATCTGAGACAAATACGTACACAATCATACTGGATGATGTGAAAAACATGTATAACGGTTAAGCTTAACACACAGATGTGTCTAGCATAACAATGTGAAGATTGGATTTTTCATATTTACACAATTTTCTTCGATATTGAATTCTTGATGCAGAATTATTCTTAGTATATATTTAAAAAGAGGTCCAAAATATGTTCTAACTAAAACATGCAATATTCTTACAAGTACATAGACAACAAGAAATGTGAACTTCCAGCAAAATGATTTCTTAGACCTTGAGCAAAATTGCTGATTGCTTGAATAGCCTCAACAGATACAGCAAGGTTAACATCCGTAACAAGCTGCAACCAAATGTGGTGAAACTAAAGAGTTAAAAATATGTTTCTCAGAAACACCCTAACATATAGAGAAAGTGAACATATGCAGACACATTTGCATTGACTGAAATTTTTACTAGTAAAAAGTCTACTGTTTTCCTGTTTTTTGGAGCATAGACGTTATACTGGTCTAAGACTCTAATTGTTAATGAGAAAAAAAGGTCGAACTACCTTTTTAAGTGTACGACGGATTTCAAAAAAATCACTAGGAGATTTTTTTGGTTGAAGCAAGCTTATTAAGCTATGCAACAACATCCCGTCTTTCCGACCACTTGGTAGCTTTCTACAAACACAAGATTCAAGTTTTACACCAATTATGATACCAACATAACTTAAAGTTAAATGTGGAAGTCGGTAAGATTGTTGAATGTGTAAATGGTGGAAAAGTATATGAAATGGTTAATGAGTCAATATGAACTAACCACTCCCTCCCAAAAGCTAGACTTCACCAGAGGAGTCAGAATATCAATAGGATCCACAAGTTCATACCCGTCAATTTCCTGGGGAACTGGAAATAAACTAGGTGTCAGCAAGTAATATACTACAAAGTGCAATTTCTATTACATTAATAATATATAATAAATAAGTCCGCAGGTGCGGCGCAGTGGAAATGAGGCTTGGGTTCTGGTAAAAAGACCCAGGTTCGACTCCTACCATGCGCTTCCCTATCCTATATAAATTTATCCGGGGGTATGGGGGCTTGGATCAGCGGACATCTTTACTATACCCTCCTCAGGAGTTTACCGGCCCGCCGGGTTCTCCTGGGTTTTCAATATATATATATATATATATATATATATATATATAATAAATATGCATATAGATATTGCATCAGTTAAAGATAATTTGCAACACTGCTCTACCATCAAGAACATATTCTTCCGAAGCAGTGCCACCTGCAGCTTCAGTAATAGCTTCTTGCTCAGGCTCCTTATCTTGCTCAGATCTGGTATAAAATTTGTCGATACATCAAGCATATCAAAATTTGAAAGCTAACTTGTGTGGCTTGTATGCTTATTTTGTATTTTCGTACAAAGTTGTAGGCTAACTTGTGTGGCTTGCAGCATTCCTATCAAAAACAAGCAATTTTCAAACGCGATTGAAAGTTTCACAGTAGAGACATTTAAACTATGTCTTGCAGCACAATTTGAATGGATTTTTTTCAAATATATTACATCTACTGAATATTTAATAAAACATATGTGTGTGTAGTGAAGAATAGATCTGCATTTCGTCCGGTAAAAAAAGATCCAGTGGAATTTTTTTTTTTCATTTTACAGCATACACTAAAATACCTAATTTTTCGGAATGGCTTAGCCGTCTTTGTGACATTGGCCAGCTCTGCTTTCAATTCATTTTTCTGCAAGCATCACTGAACAAGCCGTTAACTATACACCCATATGACAAGCGTATACATGTTATGGATATTGACATCTTACCATGGTATCTCTCATTTTCTCAAAAAGAATTGATTCGACTGGATCCTTGCCGAGTGTTAATCCTTTTGAACATGCTCGAACATACTGGTCTTGGTGATCAAAAATCTCAGGGAGCATTTTAAGAATTTTTTTGGGAGGAACTATCTTTGCGCCAAATTCACTGGATTTAAAGGGAGAAAATAAGATGGAATTTTTGTACTTTCCACATAAGTATTTTTAGTTTCGAAAGTATATTTATGAGAATTTATCCCAAGACCCTTATCTTCAGATCCAAAGGTCATCCTACTAGGCAACGAGCCTTCAACACTTTCACTTTATAAGCATGATCGTTGAAATAAATTAGATATACATAGATATTATGTGCAGATAAAGTCTAACCTAAGAGCTTGAAACATGACATCTATAACTAGACCAACGGCTTTTGAAACTTTATGTTTAATTGCTTTTTCCATGGAATCCTGATAAAAACGAAAGATGGTTGTTGTTAACTTCAAATGGAACATGGTAGAAGAGATGGACCAAAAAAGAATTAAGTCACTTGAAGAAACACAACATTGAATTATCAATTGTGTTGTTTATACCCTGTACAAGAACAAAACTGCAGCTAGTTGCTAAGACGTATACTAAAAAAATTCAACTAGCAATTGATTTAAAACTTCCGTGAGGGCCATACACCCAGGCTATTTGGTAGAAGAAATTAATAAGGAACAATGAAGTTCTAACTTTTTTTGTATTTCTATTCAAACTATGCATTTTTGAAATAGCAATCGATATTATTTTCTTCTCATGGCCTAACAAAATCAAAATGGCATGTACAATGCTATACTCTTCTAGGATAAAAATACTAAGAACTTTCAAGGCTTAGCAAAACAACGTGACCTTAAAGATAAATAGTTAAAATTAGAATTTTAGTTAATTAAATATTTAAATATTTATAAATCTTATTTAAATATGGTAAAGGTAATAGAGTTACTACAAACATGCATGCCTCTAGTTTAATTTCTGGAGCTGTCCCTTTTATGTCAGTTACAGTATGTCATGTCAGGTCAAAGATGTTAAACTGATAATATTATACTTTGATCATTAACTAATCAATGTGATGAATTTGATCTGGTTCCAGTCAATTCCCATACTTCCTGTTATTGGCAGAAAAGAAGGTCCTTCTTTCAGATGCAATAAATGACCAGAGAAGTCCTTTAATCATGCAAACAGTGAAGAGTGTACCACTTCTCATTTCTCAAAGCCCAACATATATTAATCTCGAATAAGTAATTTTTTTAGTGGTATCCCTAAACCAATGCTTTAGCATATGTGCCAATATTCAACGCAGTACAATGAACAACCAACTAAAAATTCAAGTATACGTGAGTGAAGATCTATGTATTTTTAATTCTAGACTCTATAATTTTGATATAGCAAAGAAAACGATTATCACTCATTAATAAGTATCCAGCAGTCTTGTATTGAATATATTTTAACGAGCTTAATGGGCTAATTATATAACAAGCCCACATCAACAAAATGAAAGCAGCTCATCTGAGCTAATGAAAGCAAAAGTTTCATCATATAATTCTCGTCATGAATCAACCAGCATCAACACTCAACAGGAAACATTCAAATCATCTGATTTCATGATTTCAACATTCCTATCCATACCCTCCTCAAACTTTCTAATTTTTACTAATTTTCTAATGAACAGTGAAGATTCAATTTGCACAATTAAATGCATGGGTTAAATAGAATAAATGGTGACAATTGGACATGCATTTCTTGGCGTATACGACAGACAGCAACACAAACATTAATAATTTATCAAGCAGGATAACAAATCATAGTTTAAACCAATTATGCCTGTACACATATATGCTCCGACTAACAAGAATATATAAGTCCCACATTAACTACACACAACATATTTTTTGAAGTAATTCGAGTAGCATAAACTTACAGATATTACACAACCGCTGTCAACTATTCATAATGCCACAGGTCCATCACCTGCAAATGACAAACCAAGTATAATGCTAAAGAAAACTATATTTTACGTTGATATAACCTAATATCTGTTGAAATAGTAGATAACCTAATGTCTGTCTCACTCTAATTTATTATTTGAGTGTACCTTAATAGCTAGATAATTACTTCTTTAAATATATTACTGTCGGTTTCAAATGTTTAAACTCAGTGTGAAATATGTAGGATACAAAGCATCTGTCATTAGTTTGTCAGATTTCCTTTAATAGTTATTTCATAGCCCCTGCACTTGTATACAAAAATCCATATTAGCATGGAAATTTTAATTCGAATTGCATATTAAATCATTCTGCATGAGAACACAACATATTAAGTACTCTTTTCTATCAAAACAAGTTAACTTTGTCGAGAAGCCCCAAAATATAATGTCTCCATGCTTTTACAATAAAAATCCTTCATGCCATCAACAAAAAAGCCTATAATAAACTAAATAATATATATTGTTTTTTAAAATTAGATTTTTTCATCAATAGAATCCAATTTCCAATTGGATTTACAAATAATTATTTTGTTTTACATTTTTGATTGATTTCAATTTTGGAATCTTCGAAGGAAAATAAACTGGTTAATAAATTCATTTGATAAATGGGATATATCTCTCAATTCAAAATTTTGATACAGGATACCACAAAAATTACCGACGTTTAGACTAAATGTTTGAGATGGACAATGTTTATTTCAGATGGCCTGTTTAGAGAGAAAAAATGAAATAATAATTTCTGAATTCAATTATGACTTGAGAACTGCTCTGACTATTAATTTGCCTAAGAATCTAAGATACTGTGTAATATTAAAAATCCAAATGCCCCTTCAAGTCAAGGCTATTAATAAATTTAATTAAATAAAGGAAACTTATCTCCCAATGCAAAGTTTGACACAAAAACTTATATATGGATCTAATGGATCAAGATTATTACAAGTAACCAAATTTAAAAAACGGAATAATGATGTCACAACTATATATTGACTTTAGACTACTTTGATTATTAGTTTGTATAACATAACATTCAAAATTTTACGAACGAAGGCCCTATTCCCTTTGAAGTTTAAATAGCTGAATCCATTCAAGTTTCACTCCGGGTTATTTTTCCCACCGATCGTATTGGGCAGTCCTTTTTCTTTAGATATTGAAAAAAATCAATTCTTTTCATTTTAATAAGTTTTACTACAATTGAGCATGTGTCAAACTTTTTTGTTAATGATTTTCATTTTTAAAATGTTTTCAGTTCATTTTTGGTTATATTAATTCTAGGGATATACAAGTAATTTAATTTTCATATTTAAACTTCTACAATTAGTGGGATATTAACTTAGAAACATATATTTACCTGTTGTATAAACACATCATAAAAACCTATCAAAATAGGTCTGCTCATTTATGGTCATAACTAGTACTTCAAAACCCTCACTAAAGCTACTACAAAACTCAGGAACGGAGCGTCATGAAAATCAGCCATTGTTGAATTTTGAAAAATAATTTCTATTTAAAATAAGGTATATTTTAAAAGTTTATATAACTAAACCATTCAAGAAAATCAAGCCTTTCTGAATAAATTAACTTCTAAAAAATAATTTCTATTCAAAATAAGGTTTAAAAGCGTGCTATTCAAAATTTAAAAATTGGTTAAACCATTTTCATTTTTAAAATTTTCTTTAAATGCAATAGAAGAATAAAATATTGGATATCATTTCCCTAACTTTTCTATATATTTGAATTTTAAAAGAAATGTTTTCAGAAGTATGCAATTCAAAATCTAAATTTCTTTAAAACGTTCGTTTCTATTTTCTGTAAATGTGATAAACGAATAAAATATTGGACGCTTATTAATTTTCCAAATGTCTTTATAAGTTTGAATTTTTCTTTAAACCAAAAAAATGTTTGTTATGTCTTTAAGCTAGGAGGTAACAGGTAGCAGATAATGGATTTGGATCATTTTGGTCATAAGAAGAAGAAAAAAAATTGCTTTCTCAAATCAATTATGTACCGATTTTTCAGTTCTCTTGGTTTAAATTCCAAACTATTTCTTTTTTAAAATCATCATTGCCCTGGGAATGTGAAATGTGAAAAAAATCACCATTCCCAACATGTTAAAAGATAAAAGTTTCAAAATGATAGGTTGGTTTATTCTCAATGAACAAAGGACAAATAATTGGTACAGTCTAGAATTCGTATAACTATGTGCCAAGGTAAAGATGAACATCAAAACAGGAAGGAAAAGCTTCAAGCAATCTCAATAAATATAAAAATTCAAAGAAGTCTTACGAGAAATCAGGCCCTTGATAATAGTCTTCATCGGAATTTTCTGAACTTTTCAATGACATGCTTCCAATTTTGAAATCATTTGGTGTGAGATTGCAGCAGAATTCTAAAGTAGGATCCACTTTTTTGTCTATGGTAACAACTAGAGATATGCTTGAGTTCTGTGTATCATTGTTATCTTCGCTGCCCGAATCATTTTCCCCGTTTTCATCATCGTTTTCACCCTCATCTTCATCAAAATTCATGTACACTGTAGCTTGGATCTGCCCACCGTCATATTCTCTCTTTAGTGTAATTGATCCATCTCCTGGATTATCAATAACCTCAAATTGAAAATCTGTTGGCAATGCATTTTCCTGCTATAATGCCAGAATAAAAATACATATTAATTATTTATAGTAATTATTATAATAATGGTAAAGCATAACATCATCAGTTAGTTTTGATTGTGTTCATCAGTTAGTTTTCATTGTGTTCATGTATCATTGAAAATGGGATAAATTATTGGTCATATAATGATAGACCAATCAAGCATCTTCATCGCTCATGCTAGAGGACATTGTGCTAAGTCCGCAAATTCAATTCAACAAGATATATTAATCATTTAGGCAACTGTAAAGAGAAACTCATGCTATGAAACAACAAAATAACAACCCTATTATTCTCGGTGTATAGAATTATAGTGCAATAAAGGAAAAAAATATTTCTGCTTCATTATATGCTAAGAATGTAAACTTGTAGCATGAAACTGTTCGCCAGATGGAGGACGAAGAAACATTACAAGCATACGCTGATAGAGAGAAATCATCCACAGAACACTTCAATTTTTTCTTTATGATAATCTAACTGTATGATATATGTCTACTACAGCATATGCTAAGAATGTAACATTGTAGCATGAAACCGTTCGTCCAGATAAAGGGGGAAGAAACATACAGGCATCCTGATAGAGACACATAACACTTCAATTTTTTCTTTTACAAACGACAATCTAACAGTATGATATATGTCTAAACAGACATAAAAAGTTCAATAAGAACATAAAATTCAGTTTACCATATACAGACTTAGGTGTATGACAAATGACGGATATCTACAACAAATTGAAGTTCATGACTTAGCTAATAGAAAAAACAGTAAAACCTTACGAATGTTGGTAATTACTATTTATATACATATGCATAATACATACATATTATGTACTCTTTTTCGCAAATTTCTTATTGTTAATTTTGAATTTTAACATGCCCAAACTTCCCTCAAATCAATGAACTATTTGCAATAGTTTAAGAAAACATTGTCGTTAGAAAGGTTCGTAATCTTTTTAGAAACCATAAGCACAATATATTATTTGAAATTTTAGCTTCGTAGTGGACTTACTTATAAACTGAAGGTCAGGAAAGCCTTATGCAAAAGATGTATTAGGAATACTTTGTGAACATCCCAGAAAATGAATAATACTTCAATTTGATTAGACCACTAAAAACTTTGGGCATAAATTACATTTTTAAAAAATACAGGTAAGGCTGCAACTTACGCCGAAACTTAGAGGAAGAAGGGTACTGGCTGCTGGCGATGATGGCTACCAATTTGCTTCCATTGACGAGCTTATCAACTATAGCTGGAACTAGGATTAATGGATCTGAAGGTTGTCGATTCTTCCACTAACTCGACTACAACGGAGACGATGGCAATGGGGACGACTATGATGGAGACGACTGCAAATGGTGACGAAGTCTACTGGGCGACGAAAATTTATTTGGAGGAGGAAGATTTGTAATCTAATTTGGATCAAGGATTTAAAATTTGGGGAAGTTTTTTTTATTAGGAGTACGCGAAAGGAAGTGGAAACGGAGGGAAGGAAAAGAAATTTAGCGCCTCATCTCTCACAACACACGGCTTCGTAATTTACCACTTAAATTTTGTTTCTAACGGCGAGAAATTAAAAACGCTATAGGCTAATAATACTAACTTTTCATGTAGTATAAGAATCAAATGCCTTCCTTGTTTGCGGCAAAAGATGAAGTGACTTCTGAATTGGAACGATTAAAAGCTTCTCTTGCCCCGACAAAATCTGATCTCCTAGAAGAAAGAAGGGCTCATTAACTCATTACGGATGAAAACTATGCCATGGATCTAACCTTAAAAGAATCCGACGAGGAGAAGACCCGCATAGTAGCGAAGAATGTTTCTTTGAAAGAGATGTTCAAGAAAAGCAGGGTCTCACTAAAGCTTGCTGTTGATACCATTTCTGACGCCAAGCAGCGAGTATCTCAATTTCTTACTACTACTCTTGGGAAGATAATGCTGAATTCTTATGAAGAAGCTCTAATGCTCGCCTACGCTGACAATTTTAAGAAGTGCCCTGACTTAAGCTTCCCCTCGCTTGACTCTGCCTTAGTTGATAGAGTAATGGGCAAGATCAATCAAATGAAGCAGGGGATTGAAGCTGCAACAGAGGATGAAATTGATGCATATAAAATTCTCCCTTTCGACGTCCCTTCTTTTGAAATTGAATTTTGACTCTGAGGACGAAGGGGACAAGGATGTTGCTACCAAGGAGGAGGGCGATGATGATGGTGATGACGATGATGGTAATAATAATGATGACGATGACGACAAACTTGATGGTGGCCAAGGTTCAGGTGGTGATCGAGGGGGCCATACCGGAACTTCTGAGAAGAATGGTGATGATAATGCTAAAGCTCCTAAAAAAGAACCATCTTCCCAAAAAGATGTTCCATCTGAATCCACCGGCCTTCCGCTCCTCAAGAAGAAGAGCCTACTCCCATTAATGTCGAAGAGCTGAAAGGGAAAGAGCAAGCTTCTCAGACTTCTATCCCGATATCATAGGTATGAGATTCTCTATTTAAATGTCTTTCCCTTCGAAGATAATAATAAGGCAAATCGTTTATTTTAGATAAGGAAGAAATTTGTCCTCTCCTATAAAACCAAACTTGAAAGAAAATAGGTAGAAATAAACAGGTTATATAAGGAGCTAGAGAAGCAAATAAAAGAGTATAATGTACTTTCAAAAAAATATCATAGCCTTGATAGAAGTGCATCGGTGCTAGCATCTTTTAAGCACTGAAAAGCTGCCCCTCTTCTAAAGAGAGCGCCCCTTCGCTACGACGCTCTCTTAAAAGAGAACCGGGAGTTGATCACCCTATTTGGATGCTGATTGGAGAAAGAGACATTATAATCAACTTTTTATATAAGGCTTATTGTAGACATTCGATTGTTGATTTTTCATATTTAGGCTAATTTAGTGGGGGTCTCCTTAGACATTTTCATAAGAGATACTTGGATGAATTCGGTTCTGACCCGCACCCTGGAGCTTGTTGGAACTTACCATGGGTCAAACCGATTCCCCAGGATCCCCTTGAAAAGCTTAAATATTATAAGAACAAATTTGTATCTGAGTTATTTTCTAAATCTGCTTTGTATGAACCGAATGAGTAATTGTAAACATGTAATAATGTATTGACTTTGTAAATATTTGCTTTAGTTTTGTTCTTTATGCTTAGATTCATTTTATTATATTATCATATAGTGACTGTTCACTAGGTCGACTTGTTTATAGAGACCACTTAAGCCAATAGTTAAACCGAGAAGGTTTTATCTTAAAAAGGCATCAATTTTAAAATCTTCGAAATTGTCAAGATATTGTTTTCTTAGAGATTTACAAAAAATCTACTTGTATTATCCTCGTCTCCACTTCAACTTCCTTGGTGATGAGAAGGAAACACTTCTTAAGGAGATCAGAACATCTCATACGAAATTAATTTGTGGTCGCGATAGCCTTCCAGTTGGGAAGTGGGACTACAGCAAATGCCCACCAGTTATCACTCCAGAAGGAGTCAATATCCCTTTTGATTCAACAGTTACCCTTTCCGCTAACTCATTAGATAAAGTTAGAAAGGTAGTTTCTCAGCTTTAGATGTAAACTAATAATTTATTGTATCTTTCAACTTCGTTGATGTTTGAGTTGTAATCTGTTATTATAATAATAAAGAGATTGTTTATCTTGATTTTAACTTTGTTTTATTTTCTTTTGCTGAAATAGGAGCTACAATTACCTACAGTTTCTCTTCCCCATGATTTATCATCACGCATCGCTACTCTTAGAGAGAAACTGTTAAAATCAAGCGAAAGGAGTGAACTCAACGATGACATTTTATTGGAACGTTTCGGTGGCAACGCTGAAGCCTTGAAATGGCACAAAAGATAATTTTTTCAAAAAACCATTGCTAGCAATCCGAAAGATCAAATTGCTTATCTTGAGGATGATATTAAAAGAAAAGATGAAATGATCTCATCACTAAAGTGACAAATAAAGTCTAACCCTTTAATCGATTTTGATCATAAGATGTCAGAGCTTATCCAACAGATCAGTGATTTAAAATTGAAATTGAAGGACAGTCAAGCTCAGTGCAAATCATTAGAATTCAACGTGGGAGACAAGATTTCAAGTATTGATTTGCCGGCTCCTCATGCTACTCCGTCGATCTCCAAACCCACGAGGTCGAATTCTCTTGCCGTTCAAAAATTTCCCTCAATGATTAACCCTTCCCTAGGCTTAGATGAGAATGCTATGGGTTACTAGTGCAGGAGGGTTAAGTTTGAAATTGCTAGATATTTTGATGAGCAACAAAAAGAGAAATATTCATAAAGTATCAATGAGTATGGTGCCAAGGTTCAAAAGCTCGAATGTGATAATTACTTCCTTCAAAAACGTGTTGCAGAGTTAGAAAGGGACAACAAGACCCTTATGGGCATAATAGAGCCTTCAACCGTGCTCTGAAGACAAATATTAATGCGATCGACGATGCAAACAACATAAGGAAGAAGGAAAATAAACTTAAAGAAGTTCTCAGTGCCACAATTCATCACATAGTTGATCCTTCGATCGCTGAGAATCTTAGCAAGGCTGCTCAAAGGCCTATGATATATTTGTATCTTTGAAACATATATACTTGCCTTGTACATATGTGAACAACTTCAAAGTTTTATAAATAATTTTATGACTTATGTAAATCATATAAACTTTGTAAATATCACCTGATTTGTAATCCTTTTCTGTAATGTCACTTATGAAATGCTTCCTGATAGCTCATTCATTATTTCTATATTTGATGAACCTTTCATTTCTCTTTGCTGTGCTGATTACCCTGAAAATTATGAGGCAAACAATATTTCTAATTGTTACTTTGAAATTGACATACCAGTCTATATATATAATTTGCTTAGATTAACAAATCATCTTGTTAATTGCATGAAAATTAGCTTAGGTTAAATGTCTAAATCCTATCTTTGACCATGATGAGAAATAATTAAGAATTCAACTTCAATCATTTGGCTGGAATATCTGAAAATTGTTGATAGGACATCCCACCCCATTACAAGAGAATAAATGTTGGACAGAGATTTTCAAGAGAGATTTAATAATAGGACTAAATCAGGAAATCATCATCTGAATATTTGTAGTAGAAACCCATTGATCCATTCTTGGGTATTAATAAAATTTAAGACCCGGATTCGGGCACTATCGGGAACTCATAATAATGATCTTCTTGAGAGTAAATATTTTGACCTAGATTTGGCATTTGTGATAAAAACCCAACATAGAAATTCATAATAGAAACTCCAAAGCCCATATTAGGGCATTCATAAGTAGTAGCCTCGCAACCCAGATTCAGGTATAATAAAGATAGTTAATGATCAATAAAGACCTGAATCCCAGATTCAGGTATTAGAAAATGAAGTTCTAAAATGAATATCCCAAAACCCAGATTCGGGTATTAATTGATGTAATTCATATATGAGAGACCTGAAAGCCAGATTCGGGTATTAATAGATGGTATTCAAATATGAGAGACCCGAAACCCAGATTCGGGTATTAATAAATGAAATTCCGATATGAGAGGCCTGAAACCCAGATTCGGGTATTAATAGATGGTGTTTCGAAATAAAAGCCCTGAAACCCAGATTCGGGTATTAATAAGTGGAGCTTTGTTCTACTCCTTTGATGTGTGAACCAATCGGGCCTTGTATAGAAATAATTTGATTAGATTCCTCTTGAGCTCGGATGTCTTAGTCCACAATTGGTTATGCCGTTTCTTGGGCTTGGACATCTTAGTCCATTACTGAATGAGCCTCCTCTTGGGCTTGGACGTCTTAACCCATTATTTGATGGGCCTTTTCTTGGGCCTGGACATCTTAGTCCATTGTTTGATGGGCCTCTTCTTGGGCCTGGACATCTTAGTCCATTATTGTTCGGTGCTCTTGGTTAGCTCATCTTAGAGGTTGGAACTAAGGAATTACCCGACCTCCCTCCAGGAGGCGCCCTGCCCTGGCCCTTGTGCGGTGCAGACATGGGCTTGTTCGGTGCTTTACCCTGGCCATCTTTTGGCATGGATAAAAGCTTACTCTGTCCTCCCTCCAGGAGGTGCCTTACCTTAGCCATAGCATGGCGCGGATAAGGGCTTTTTCGGTGCTTTACCCTGGCCATCTTATAGCGCGAATAAAGGCTTACTCCGTCCTCCCTTCAGGAGGTGCCTTGACCTGACCAAAGGCATGGTCAACGGCTTGTTCAGTGCTTTAACCTGGCCATCTTATGGCGTGGCTAAAGGCTTACCCGCCCTTCCTCCAGGAGGTGCTCTACCCTGGCCAACTCAGCGCAGACAAAGGCTTTTCTACCATCTTTGGTAGACTACCATCTTAGGTAGTTTCCAAATATAAGGAGTATTTCACTCCCAACTATGTAGATTTTTCTTTGAAAAGTAACTCTTTATTGATCTTCTCTCAAATTCTTTTTACAAATTCATGAATCTTTCCTTGTCGGAAGAAGTTTACGATCATCCCCTCTAAGGCTCTGCAATGATTGGTTTCATGACCATTCATCATACGGTAGTAACAGTAGGATCTTCCCAGATTCCTTTCATGTTTTGGTTTCTTTTTCTGTGATGGCCAATAGTTGAGTTCATCCTTAGTAAGTAAGTAGACATTCTCTATAAATGTTGTTAAGTTGCATTCTTTTGGAAGTCTAGATTTGACGCTTGATTCTTGAGGATGGCTTTTTGACTTTTTGTTCCTCGACCTTATAGATTCATGCTTTTCGATTGCTTTTCTTTTTGCCACCCTTTGTATTTCTTATGTAGGAAGTGTTCTTTTTGTAATTGGTTGTTGCCACTTATTTGCAAAGGCATTATAATTAGCCATTATCTCATTCTCAAAGATTGTGCCTTTGGAATATTGTTGGATAGTTTTCCTCATTTGATTGAATACATTATCACTTCCATTTTTCCTTTTTCCTAAGAAAAAAATAGGGGTGGGGCCAACATGAAAAGGGTTTAAAATCCATTTTTCAGGATCATAAGATTCTGCTTTTTTTCTGTTTTATAATTCTTAGAGCTTCTAATCTGAGCCTTTGCACTTCATTTTGATTGGAATCTTTGATGATTATTGGGGAGAATCCTATCAAATGCGGTTCAGAGGATTCTTGTTCTGATCTTATGATTCTTTTAGCCATGATAAACCAAAGTAGATGAACTTGAGATTGAGTTAAGTGGGGTTAGAGAATAGTAGTGTTGGGTGTTTAACCAAGACGGAGGTTCAATCCCTCCTTCTAGCGCCAAAATATTAACAAGAAATATTGTCAACACCCCAAAGTTGTGTTCTGGATTGAGGTTTATCATTTAAGTAGATGGAGAGGACTGGAAGGAGTTTATCCTTCTTGATTTCCTTTTTATTAAGTTGCAAAAGTAAGAAGTTGTTCAGTTAGACCTTTCGACTTAGTCGAAAGGGTCGGCTTCTTCCTTCATTAACCTTTCGATTCTGTTGGGATATATTGGTTTTTCCTTTGAAAGCCCACCTTTCGAAATAGATGGAATACCCTGGATAAGGTTTTTTTGGTTGGTTTTGACCTTGTTGAAGGCCTTGGTTATTGTTTAGCTGGGACTTTATCCAAGAATCTGATATAGAGGTTTCGACTCTGTCGAAAGCAAGGTGGTTTAGGTATTAAAACTTGAACTAGGAATCTAGGATAGGGGTTTTGACTTCGTCGAAAGCTATAGGCTTACGTATCCTTGGTTTAGATTGTGAATCTCAAATTGGGAATGGTTTGGAACTTGGTTACCACCTTGTCGATAGATTGACCTCTTGGCACCTTATCTTAATCAAAGGTTTTAGCAGATTGAGGCAAGGTTTCGTCCTTGTCGAAAGTATAAACTCAGGGGAAAGTAACTTGAAGTATGTAGCTAAAGTTATTTAAATCTGCAGGGTTTCGACTGTGTCGGTAGTGACCTTCCGAAGTAGGCGACACCTGAAACACAAGATTAAACCCAACAAAAGCTTATAAAATAGTAAAGTAATTTGAAATATTTGAGACTTCCCTTTAACAAGCTAAAGAAGATTTTATTACTTTAAATCCCCAAATTAAATTAATAATTAAGGCTACAACACTTCTTGATTAAGAAGATACGAGTTTGGAATGAGAAGAATCGGATCCCCGAAACGTGACCCTTTGGTCTTATTTATAGATGCGAGTCAGCACCTTTTGACCTTGATGCTTCCGACTTGGTCGAAAGGTGGCTGCTAAATGACTCGAGTATGCTTCATCTTTGTCGAAAGGAAGGGCTACGCCTCTCTTCTTTGTATTGCCTTGTAAGTGCTTTCGACTCTGTCGATAGGCATTGTTTAATGGTTTCGACGATGTTGGTTACGTCTGAGCTCTTGTTTCTGATTTGATGCGGAACCCTCCTAGATCACATTGGCTTCGACCGGTTCGAAAGGCTTACCATAGATTTTGAAGGGGTTGTTCAGGGAAATGCTTGCCTTTGAATGGTTTAAATAAAGGCGAAACCTTTGGTGTCGAAATGTTTGGCGCATATGCAAATAGCTATTCTCATTGTCTTCGAAAAGTGCTGCTTTGACTAAATCGAAAGGTCGTCATGCATATGGAATGACCCGGTCAAAAGGTGGATACTGAAGGCGGAAGAGTGCTTTCGACTCCTTTAGAAGGTAAGAACCCAATGAATCTTGATTGCGGAAACCCTTCGACACCTTCGAAAGGTCCTGTAGCTTTGAAACCTAGGCGGTAGCCTCCCTTCGACTCCTTCGAAAGGTCTAGTTGGAGTTCTTCTCTCTTGTTCTCCTTTGTTCTTTGCTCAAAATGGTTTCGACTTAGTCGAAAGGTAGATTTTAGGAATAACGGATACTTTCATATCATTTCTTGGATCATATCCTAAGACTCACAAACCCAATATCGCTCCCACTGACTTTGAAACATTTTTGATTAATATGTGTAAACAACTTACTCTAACTTGTTATTTAGAATTTTTTTGTTTCAATACATATGTACCAAAACACTAGGACTTATCAAGCGATAATTTTGTGGGTAAATCCGAATTGACTTGAACATATTGAATATCAAATCTATTATTCTAATTTCAATTTTCAACAATTGAAATTTTCGATATTATTCTTATCAACATTGCTCATTTAATTCCAACTGCACTAGTCTTACTCATAAAGACACAACCGTGGTCGATGGATCATATCCCTTCAGTTATGACCACCAAAATCTATATTTTGATAGTGTGCTTAGAATTCTTTCGAATTTGCGCATCATGCCATATAGAGTCAACACTCTCAATGGTTTAATTAAACAATTTAGGATTATATATTCTCGACATTAATAAGAAACTCATAGTTTCTCTTCGATGTGCGAGAATACTTATTAGACATTCTAATGCTATGTGTTCATTCGGTTAGTTAATTTCATTTCATCTCATATAATCAGTTCTATCTATGGATCGTATCCAATTCCATTTTACTATCAATAATTCCTCAAAAAAATTTCTTCACAATGAAGTTGGTATGTCTTGAAACAACAATTGTTTCTCAGTGCAATAGAATAAGTATTCATAAACGTTTTATGAATTTCTTTATTTATAAAACTGATTTGGTTTTAGTTTACAAAAATTTTGTTCGAAACATAAATATGTCATCCAATGACAGTCTTTTCAAAATCCATTTGGGGAGATTCATACAAGATCCCTCATGAACAATTATTATGTGCAATCTTTCGACTCGCACAACCTGCCAATTCCTTGGCTTAGGATAGTTGGAGTTTCTTATAAACCCTTATCTTATAAAATTTTATAAACTGTTATTCAAATGAAATAATATTAACCTTGTGTACTACCCCTAAGTACATTACCTTATAGAAAGAAACTAACTCAACTTCACTCATAATTAATTGTACATTGTCCAACAAACTTCGATTACTCAATATCGATGCATTATTATGTATCACATGGAGGAGTAATTTTGAGATTGAATCTTTATTCATTTTAGGTACGTTCGGAACATTTTCCAATATACTCACTCATTCGATCAAATCAAATCATTTCTATCGCCTATCATTTTATTTACTTCTGTTTTATATTCTATAAGTTTACCATAGACATACTACATGCGTATCAAATACACATGTCATGTCGACGATAACTCATCGATGAATATGACAAAGTACATGGAACTATTTCGGTATTTATAGAATTACGATTGCATACATCTATATGTATTAATCCAAAGAGTTCATCAACTCTTATGATACTCCCACTAAATAGGGGCATAGCACTTTATTGTTTGAGATATAATTAACAAGTATCATATGATTCAAAATCATACAATAAAATTATTTCTCAAAACTACGGCTTGGTCTATAATATCAAAAAAACCGTAAACAATATTAGATACTTTTGTATTTTCCAATGCACCACTTTTGTTATAATTTTTTTTACCACATTACAGTTTTATTTCATAATGAATATTCATAATATTCATATTGAAATATAGTTATGTCTATTTTTTTCAATCGATACCGAAAAATAATCATTATTACATAAATAATGTATGGTAAGTTTTACGGAAACAATTTTCATACTATGATGCAATTAATAAGTACTGTATGGCATGCTCCCACTATTTCCACCATTACTATAATAGCATACTAAATTCGGAGGTTTATCATTCACTTAATACAATTTGTTTATTTCATACACTGCAACTGTTTACAGTGGAGAGTTTGTTGATCAAATATCTTGAGCTCAAGGGAATAAATCTTATAGAAAACAATTTCCTATATGAAAATACATTTCAAAATAGAAATCATATTTCTTATTCCAATATTAAGTATCAATTATTATTACAATTCTCGTTTACAATGTTACTCTTTGAAGCAGAAGTGACTATTCATTCTCTTCATCCCAACTGTACCTTAAATTACATCTATTCTTATATATTCGTTTTCCTTTCAAATGGTAAAACTATTCAAAAGAAAAGCATACTACAATATCATAACAAACTCTTTACAAAAGTGCATTCGATTATCCTTAACATTTAAGGACATCAAATATGTTGCACTTTACGTAAACCGATCAAAATGACATTTCAACGATCGAGTTCTTATATCTATCTTATTGTTTTTGTTCTTGTGTTACATTAACACAATATGATCCCTTTTGTATGAATACTCGATCTCGCACTAAGGTTTATTTGGTTTTTTGGATGAACTAATTTCATCGAATATTGTACATTACAAACTTTGACCATTCACCATATAACATTTATATGTAATTGTATATGGATCAAATATCCATAGTCTTGTATTGCTTTAAGAGTTCGAAACTCATAGAATGCAATACATGGTCTTGACCAAATAAATGCATGAGTGACCACACCACGAATGTATTCAGTAGTTGTAAAATCAGGCACTTTCATGAGGCTTGAAACGTTAACATGCAATAGGAATTTAATAGTGGGCATTATATGTCCATTTGTCAACTTTCAATTCAGTTCGTTTGTATATGTTAATTGATAAACATTTTATCAATCATATTAAATGCACAAATTTATCATTGTAGATAATTATAACATTATTTAGCATATGTTCTTACAATATTAGAAAGGTTATATGTTACCATTTCATTTTTCTAATAAGGCTCCCACTAGTCCTTTATGTTTCTCCAAACCTAAGATGAAACATAGAAGTCTTTCGACTTCACTAGTGGGTGATAGGACTCGTCTGTCTTGGTATTCTAACCTTGAGTTTTCTCAACAAATCATATCCCCATAAATGATGTGTAACAATCCAAAAATTAAGCTATAATAATTAATTAACGAATTAATTAAATGATAAAATAACTTTATGAAATTATCAGATGATTGTTGCATTCGTGTGGGACGTGGATTGTGAGGATTCCTTCATGAAGCTTAAGAGAGCTCTTACTAATGCACCAGTGTTAGTTTTACCCGATGGAGCTAAGCCTTTTACAGTATACACTGATGCATGTGGGATGGGTCTAGGAGCGGTGTTGATGGAAGAAGGGAGGGTAATATGTTATGGAAGTAGGCAGTTGAGGACGCATGAGAAGAACTACCCTACCCATGATTTGGAGTTGGCTGCTATAGTTTTTGCGCTCAAGTCTTGGAGGCATTACTTGCTTGGAGAGAGGTTCGAGCTTTTCACCGACCATAAGCCATTGAAATACCTATTCTCACAAAAGGATTTGGACTTGAGGTAGCAGCAATGGATGGAGTTTTTGGCGGCGTACGACTTCGAGATAGCTTATACCCGGCAAGGGAAATGCGGTTGCAGATGCATTGAGTAGAAAGAAAGCAACCCTTAGTCCTTTGTTCGTAGAGTGGAGGAGCCTAGAGTTTATTTCCACTTTTGATTTTAAGCCCTCTACAGACACTACCCCTGGATTGTTAGCAGCGCTTGAGGTGAGGCCTACTCTTATAGATCAGATTGGCTCGAGGCAGCGAGAAGATTCGGAGCTTTTAGATATTATGGATAGGATTAGCCGAGGAGAGCTCTCTAGACATCTCCAACGTTATTCCATTGATGGAAAAGGGTGGCTTAGGAGAGATTGAAGGCTTTGTGTTCCCCGCACTAGTGATTTGTTGAGGGCGGTTCTAGAGGAAGCACACCATTCTCGTATGGATATTCATCCGGGTGGTGATAAGATGTACAGAGACATGAAGAGGATGTTTTATTGGAGTGGCATGAAGAAGGATGTAGCGGAGTTTGTAGCTAAGCGTCTTGTGTGACAAAGGGTTAAGGCGGAGCTGCAGAAGCCAAGTGGACTGCTTCAGCCATTAGATATACCCGAATGGAAGTGGGACAACATTTTGATGGACTTCATAGATGGTTTACCCCGATCTAGGAAGGGGAATACTAGCATTTGGGTGATTGTAGATCGTTTGACTAAGAGCGCCCACTTCATTCCAGTTAAGAGTAAGAGGACGGCATCTTATTTGGCATCCTTATATGTTCGCGAGGTATTCCGACTTCATGGAGTTCCCTCTAGCATAGTGAGCGATGGAGACCTTATTTTTACTAGCGAGTTTTGGAGAAGATTACAAGAGGCTTTAGGGACGCAGCTTAGATTGAGTACGGCCTATCACCCTCAGACGGATGGCCAAACGGAGAGAGTTAATAGAGTGCTTGAGGATTTGTTGCGGATGTGCATTCTAGACTTTGGAGGAACTTGGGAGGAGCATCTTTCTTTGGTGGAGTTCGCATATAATAACAGTTTCCAAGCTAGCATTGGGATGGCACCATTTGAAGCTCTATATGGGAGACCTTGCAAATCACCCTCGTGTTGGGTAGAGTCTATGGAGAAGTTGCTACTTGGTCCTGACATGGTCAGGGAAACCTCGGAGAAGGTGGATTTGATTCGAAGGAGGATGAAGACAACCCAGGATAGGCAGAAACCTTATGCGGACAAGTGGAGGAGAGACATTGAGTGTGAGGTTGGAGACTTAATTTTTATTAAGGTATCCCCGCTAAGGAAGGTGGTAAGGTTTGGATTGAGTGGGAAGTTAGCCCCTAGATTTGTAGGACCATTCCCTATCGTAGAGAGATTAGGGAAGAGGGCGTATCGAGTGAAGCTCCCAGAGAGGCTCGCTGGAGTGCACGACGTTTTCCATGTTTCGCACTTGAGAAAGTGCTTACATGACTCGGTGGAGGTTGTGGAGCCTAGTCAGTTGGAGGAAGTGGAAGTAGAAAAGGAAGCATCAATTCGTCATATTCCTACGAAGATCATTGGACGAGACACCAAGAGACTTAGGAATAAAGAAGTTCCGTTAGTAAAGGTGCAGTGGGGAGATGACATTGCAGACGCTACATGGGAGGCTGAAAAGAAGATTCATACTTCCTATCCTCATCTTTTTGATAGTAAGTTTTAGAATTTCCTATTTCCATCTTTAGTTTTGAATAGGTTCTTTCCTTTATTATCTTTTGGGAGGGTAGAACTTAATATTTAACCTATGGATGGTAGGATTTAATGTAAACATGTCATTAGAACATGTTATGTATAATGGATACTAGTGGTTGCAAGTGTTTGCTAGTGGATGCTAATGGACGCATATACTTACACTAAGCACTATTATCCTTTAGGGATCGGCCTGATTAGGACACTAGAGCATATGCATATGGATGTGTGCACATTTTCATTTTTATTTTATTTTTCATAGTTGCTATAAATGGATGATTATTACATGATTGTTGCATTTGGATGATGATTGTCGCATGCATATAGAACTATCAGTTCTTCTTAGGGAATTCGCATTCATTTGGATACATGGCACAGACATGATTGCATAAAAGGAGGTCGACTAAATCAGTGGACCACCTAATCTTTTGCATTAGTTAGGGACATTGACACTACACTAATTGCATAAGTATCATAAATCGCATTAAAAAGACTTAAGGACAATGGATGTAATGGATGATGGTTGAGTAGTTGGTTGTAGAACTTGGATGAAAACATTTATGTCATTCTTCTATCCTTCGAGATTTCGGGGACGAAATCCCTTAAAGAGGGGAGAATGTAACAACCCGAAAATTAAGCTATAATAATTAATTAACAAATCAATTAAATGATAAAATAACTTTGTGAAATTATCAGAATTGAGCCACGGGAGTTGCACCATTGTGTCTGTGGTAATTTTTTGGTCATTTTCCATATATAGAACGCCAGAATCGAAGCTTGAACGAAGAAGATACGAATTAAACAAGAAATTAGAAAAGAATATATATATATATATATATATATATGGCTAGGTTGACAACTAGGTCGACCTACCCACTGCCTAGGTCGACCGGCATGTCGACCTAGCAAGGGGGCGGCCGACACCTAGGTCTACCCACCATATTGAATGAACGAAGAATTTAATTCTTCGTTCCTGTAAGCTTCGAACACGTCATTTTGGGTTATTTCCTCTCATCCGGTGCGTCCGTGCTTCCATCAGACGGCTCCTATCCAGCCTATGATGTGATTGCACCAAATTCAATCTCTAAATCCAACAGTCTGAGATCCACAAGCGCCACTATAAATAAGACCCTAGGCCTAGCTATTTTTCTCATTCTAGATTTTCTCCATTTGGGTTCACCTTCTCGGGCAGGACCCTAAAAGAAATAATTTTCCAAGGAGAAGATCATTTTAATTAAAATATTTAATACCCTCAAGTGGATCCGGGAAGACCAAGGGAAGAGCTAAGGATCACATGTGAGTGATTAGTAATTATTTTAGATTTTTAAGTAATTTAAAATAATAGGGTTTCCAATAGTTGTAGTTTTTCTACGATTTTGGAATAACCTTTTTACCAGTTTATTTTCAGTTTTATATTTATTTTTCAGTCTATTTCCTTTTAGCTATTCTTTTCAGTTATTTGTAGTTAATTGCTGTTAATTATAGCTTTTCCATTTATTTACAGTATTTATAATTATTTACTGTTATTTACGTTTTATTTACATCTTTTCTACGTTGAGATTTTCTTCTGTAATTGTCAGTTTCTTTCTATTTTTCCTTTTTACACGAATAGAATAGATTAAAACGCGAATATGGACTAAATAATAAGAACACTGAAATTACAGAAAATAAGATGTAAAATGTGAAGACTGTAATAAATTGGACTTAGACTGAATTTAAGCCTAATTATGATGTATAATTATGATTAAGAAGAGTAAAAAGAGAAAGTGGCTTATTTTTATACTTAGACCTTGGGTTAAGTTAATAAGAAATATTATAACATAGGTTATAATTAGTAACAGAACAGAAAAAGGCTTATTTTGAGACTTAGAATAAATTAATAAGCAAAAATAGCAAGGATAACAGTAGAGGCTTATTTAAACAATTTATACTAAGTTAATAAGCAAAAGTAGGACCTGTACCAATAGCATTCCCTATTTTCTATGGACACAGGTGTCTCACAATAGCCTGAAGTGAGATGAGGGCACGCTTATGCTGTATAGGGTAGGTAAAAGGTCAATAATTAAAAGTCCAAATCATGGGGATTTGGACAATGGGCGCAACTAGATTTTGTTTGACATGGACCAGTACCAACAACATTCCCTATTTTCTATGGACACAGGTGTCTCACTATAGCCTGAAGTGAGATGAGGGCACGTTTATGCTGTCTAGGGTAAATAAAAGGTCAAAGGTGGGAGCAACAGATAGTGTGAACCCAATAGTGGTCGAGCGTGCGGCTTCGGTGCATGGCATATAATTCGCTATTGAGTTCCAAGCGCTTAGTAGGTGCCTTTCGTAGGCACTGGTGTCTAGCTCACAATAGACACATTAGTAGAAGGCCGATCAAAGGGTAGAATTAGGACTCCAGCCTAATTAAAGTAGGATTGGGAATTCAGCCTAATTAAAGCAGTTATCTAAGACAAGTGCAAATAATCGAAGTTATCCAATCGAATTAATCTAATAGTTAAATCGTATTTATTTCCAGTTTTACCTTTCCTCCTATTTCTTTATTTCCTTTTATACTAGAACTGTTGCAAAGTCTATTATCTTTACCTTGCTTAAGAATACTAGTAATTACTATCATTCACCATACTTTTAGTCTGGCTCACTCCTCTATTTTCCCTTTTTTCTCCTATAGGCCGGCAAGGGCAAGAACGGTAGATTACAGACACTTGGAGACTTCAGTGGTAGAGATTTTCGCATGTATTCCTTTTCTTCATTTTCAGTTTTAGCTTATTTGATGTACTGGTACTTTTTGGAGGGATAGTTTTGTACTCTAATTTTTATGAGATTGAGGTTATGATTTTTCATAAGACATGTATTGGCATTTTAAGATATCTTATGTATTTGGTTTTATAACTCTATCTTATAAAGTTTGATTTTTATTAAGTTATTGTTTTAATTGTTTTCGCTGTTTTTATCTATTTTGTCTTGTGAATCTTAGTCTCTGTAAGTTTTAGCTATATCTATAATGCACCACATCTTTTAGTGTGTCCTTTTGGGGTATACTAAGGGGTGTGGGGTGTTTCACGATGGATATCTCCTTATCGGTTGTATCACATATAACTCCTGACCCATTTTTCCTTGTCCTAATCTCATTTCGACCTTGAGTTTGCTCAACAAACCAAAAGAGATTATTCACTCGTACCAACCATATCGTGATGGCCTGAGTATAGTATATGTACCTTGAGTTTGCTCAACAAATACATATAGTTATCGTACTTCATCTGTTCAATATATTAATAATACTACACATAAAATTCCCCGCTTGAGTTTGCTCAACAACTAAGGAGTATGCAAGTAATTTATTAACATATATATGGTAGAGGACTATTTGGAATAATGTATTGAGTGATATCGACTTATGGAATAATGTATTTCTTATGAAATATTCTCGTGATTCAAGTGTCAGACACATCTGAAATCACAGTATACATACATTTACGTATGTATTTATTCCTTAAGTCTATTTGAGTTTCTTTAATGTTCCATCTTTAGTTTGTACATTCATATCATATAAGTTTTATCGTTATACAAATTTATATTTCATATTACTTATATGGCAGTCTTATGTACGATATTTTATTAATTAAATCTTATTTAATAATTTTAATTAATTTTAAATTGGTATTTTAATACAACTTTTATATTGGACATATCTATTATAACCTTTATAGTGTATACTACAACCTTTATAGTATAACACATATATTTTATATATGCATATTTTTATTTAATTAATTAAACTTTAATTAATTTATTTAATTAAACAATTTTAGTTAAATTATATCAATTTCAAAATTTATCTTACATACATGTATACTTATGTTATCTTAACACTTTAAAATAACATAACATATATCGACATATATAATAGATGCATATAAGTATTAATTAATTAACTCATTTAATTTATTTATTTTATTAATCTTATTAATAAATTTTAAATTGTGAAATTAACAGTTTCAAACATTTTGAAATTTTCATTACATTTTCAAACATTTTGAAAATTTATGTTATATTATAACCTTTTATAATAAACACGTTTTTATTTTAAATTTAACTTTTAAATTTAAAATCATGTCTTAATTTTCGAAACTATTTTGAAAATTAGCCCAAGGCCCAATTCAAATTGGGCATTTTCTATTAGGGGCAACCTTTGGGCTCACATCACCTTTCAGGCCAGGCAGGTAACTAGGTAGGACAAAGTACTTGATTACCCAATTCCAACCTAGACATCACCTTTCTAGACACCTTACTAAGTGCACAAGCTTAATTAGTTAGACCGCATAGACTATTGGGCTCTAGTACTATTGAAGGAATAGGGCCAGCCCGCAGCGGAAGAAATGGGTAAATTTTAAAAAAATTAGCCATTTTGGATCTTTAATGGGCCTATGAAGTCTAAACATACTTAGAAATTTTCTAATTTTTCTTTTAAATAAAATCTTTATTCTATTTTGTTTTAGAAACAAAGTTTAAAATTTAATTTAATATGTATGTAAATTAGAGTATATCAAATATACTCTTATGTATATATTTGTGTGTAAGGTAACTTATTAAATTTATTTAGAGAAGGAAACTTTTCATTTCCTATCTCTTAAGTTATTGAATTAATAAGGGGGCATAAATTTATTTAGAGAATGAAACTTTTCATTTTCTTCTCTTAACTTATTTAATTAATGAAGGGCAAATTATTTATATGGAGAGAGAAACCTTTCATTTATCTCTCTTTAATTAAATTGATTAATTATATGAATGTCATATATATGTGGCATGAATGTGAGTATAAACAAATATATATATATATATATATTATTGTAAATTCTGTAAGAGCAACATATGATAGGTGCTATTAATTAATGACAATGTTAGACATATAACTAGAAATAAATGGATAGTTAAACACATAAAGGAAATATGGGAAATAGATAAAGAGTAACAAAGATGATTGATTTAATTTCTCATTTGGTAAACTTAATTAAAACAACATATAAATGATAATCAATTGGCATCATGATATAAGGATATAAACAATCAAGAACAAAGGTATGTATGTATTATTAACTAATTGTGCGTGTGTGTGTGTATATGTTTATAAATGTATTGTTTAATGAATCCTCCAAATATAATAAACTAATACAGCCAAGTCAACTATTATTCATTCAAGATTTATTACCAAACATGTAGTGATCTGATTTAGTAAATCAATTTGAAAATAGATCTTAATTAATAAATCCAAATGTAACCAATATGTATATGTTAATAATTTAATGTAGAATCAAACAAAAATATTTATTATAATTTTTTTTGCCCAAAGTATGTTTTGTATAATAATAATATTATGTTAATTCATGTTTATTTATACACAAATACAGTGTACATATATGTATGTGTGTGCATGTATACATAAATATATATATATATATATATATGTATATGTATATAGATATATTTAAAAATATTTATATATGTACTGTTAATGAATTCTTTAAAATTAATAAATCAACTCAACCAAATCAATTATAATCAATTTAAGATTTATTACCAAACATGTAGTAATCTAATTTAGTAAAACAGTCTGATAACAAATCTTAATCAACAAATCTAAATATAATTTATATGTATATGTTAATAAGAAAAATTATTAAAACCTTTTAAAATATTTCAAAATTATTTTAACACACACACACACACACACACACAGATATATACGCATTTATGTAAATGTATGAATCTTAATGTAGAAAACAAAATTGGAATCAATGTAAACTATTGTTAACAATTAAATAAAATAACGTTAACTAGAATAACAAGTTAATTGCCAGATCCATATTTAGATCAAAATCAATAGAAATTAACATATAAAATCATGAATAGAAGTTATCAATTTCAAATGAAAACTAATTCTAACGATAACAAGTTATACTACTTTAAGATCTATAATTGTATGCTTATAAGAGACAACAAATGCATATATACAATTTTCAAAATAAATTAACTACTAGATCTATAATATCATGGAATAAATAAATAACTAATAGAATTTACCTTGTTTGGTGTTGCCTATGATTTGTACCTTGAATGATAAATGCTTCTAGATCCGACTGAATCACCTCCGAAAATTGCAACAATCTTAAGCACCACTTTTGAATTTATTTGATTTGATTTGTTTTGATTTTCTTTTTGGAAACTTTTGTGGCGTAGAAGCCATGAAATTTAGGCCAAGAAGGTAGAAAAATGAAGATGGAGGCTAGGGTTTAGAAGGAGAGTGATTTTGAGAAGCCACTGAATGGAAGATAACATATTTATAGAGGGATCTTTCCTTAACCTCCTCCCTTCATTTTCTAGATCCAACCATTGGATTTTAAGCCTCCTTTTCTTATGCCTTCTATGAATAAGGTTATATGGGCCTCAAAATATTCCAAAACCCATTTAGTAATTAATCTATTTAAATCCAATTTAAATATTTTATCAATATCATATATCGATACGTACGTACACAACTTTTATGTACGTACTTTATTAAATACTAATGGATTCAAACAAATCAAATAAATAAACAAAAATTTAATAATTAATATTTCATAAATATTTATTAATTTAATTAATTTATAACGGCTATCAATTAATTAAATCATATGGTTTTCAAAGCATTCATCATTACGGTTGTGCGACTCAAAGGTGTAAATTCAGTCAGTGATTAATATCGAACTATTCGAATATTAACGTTCACACGTCACTTAGCAGGTGGTGTTACATTTTGGCCGAATTTATCGCTTACACATCTTTTAGGTAAAATACAATTTTTACTTATTATAAGCGGTACCTAATAGTGACAATTATTTACACCAATTCTCTTCATCAAAACTATATCACTTTGGATTTATGGAATTTGGTAATGGTCAAAATTCCAATGTCATCCACATTCAACTTTATAGTCCAAACACAAAGTCCTTGGTTCAATAATAACAATTATTATTAACCAAAATGCTCTGGTCAGAGACTTTGACTTTGAGTTGACCATGATACTAACCCCATATAACTGGGGAGACGAATCCTCTCTTGAATAGTGCTTCACTTCCAATTCCACTCGATCCAACTATAGTCACTCGATGGAACGCCATGCCATGATTTGACTATTATCAAAGCAGAGCTTTCATATTGAAGATCCATAGTATTCTCAAGTCGACGGAACTGTGTAAATCAGTTACATCGATATTTTCTGTTTGACCTTAGTTATATTAACCAACAGAAAACTATCTAGTGAGTCATTCCATAGTTATCCAATAACTATCGGCACGTAACCCCTAGGTGCCCCTAGCAGTCATGAGTAATACATTGCCCGACATTTGGAGAGCGTTACATACTCTAGTCTCAATGGATACACCGATATCCAGTCTCGATGCATCTTGACTAGGAACATTTAAAATGATATATTTGTTTTATTGTGATAATTATTCACGGTTACAACACTTTGTAACTACTATCACAAAATATACCATTTATGGATTTTCTATTAAATATACTTTTAATTAAACTAATTAATTAATATAACCACATTATATTAAGTATATAATAGAAAGAAACACCTTTATTGTGAACAAGATTGTTCAACGAGTTAGATATATGTAACAAATTACATAATTGCCCCTAGGGCATGCCCCTAACTCTATCACCTAGTACGGTTGTAAGCTGCAACATGGTTTATGACATATTCGGTACTAATCAGGAAGGGGTAGACCGGTTCTGTATTGGTAGGGGGTCCACGTGAGGCCCTCGGTATATTTTCTCTAAAGGCGTACTATGAAAGGCGGTACCCTAGTATCTTTGTCATTGTGAAATCCATTCTCCAATATGTGCCTTACGGACTTAGTTGTGTCCAAATACTGGAATGTGAGACGCAAGCATTGCAGCAATGTTATATATTTATTTTCAACTGTAGACATTATATGATATCACTGGATTTTCTAATAAAAATGGTTTGGTTATCGTAAGGTAAAAACCCGTCCGTGTTTATTTGATGCGTGGTCTTACGAGATACCTTTATTTTTGAAGGGTTTTATGACATTAAATAATCCAAATGATTTGAGTTTCTCACGCTGGTTTACCAGACTAATCCGGGTGTTATTTTCTTGTAATACTTGGGCTAGACTCGAGTACTTTTCCAAATTTAGCTATGGACGCTTGGAGCTTCAGAAGACGAGATGGATGCCTCCAAAACCCGATGTATTTTATTTTCCGCTGTATTTCTTGTATTATATCTATCAGAAATTGCAAGGACAAGCTGGTATAATCGTCTAGGCTGATGATATGTTAGTTACTTTGATTTGTTGTGTGTATATTAAAGTTTCTTTTTGTAAAGATTTGTTGTATATTATATATTACTCGTCATGATGTGAGATTCTGTTCTATCTTTTCTTCTCTTTCACCCCAACAATCTATCTTTTCAACACTCGGATGCTCGGCATGAATAACGTGGATGTATTAATGTCGACTTTTGAAGGTCGAAAATGCAGGTAGTCGCATAAAGTTTGAATACATTAACTTCATTTATATGGAGTTTTGGATATAATATCTGATATCACAAGTCTCATATACAAAATTGTCTATTTGCCATGTACTACATCACCAACAAGTATACATATTTGATATATTGACTTCACACCTCCAGAATGCTCCGGCTGTTTTGTAAGCCTGTTTCCAAAAGCACCCAACTCTCAAACTACTCAATCGAATATCCGACGGTTGTTAAAATATAAACAGACAAAGACGAAACCCGGGTTAGACATAAAGCCTGGTGCGAGGAGAACTATCTCTAAGTATTGTATATACATGCAACATATATACATCTAATAAACGTGAACAAGGATCAATGGGTAATACTAATCATACATCATCCTACATTATCCATACACCAACAAGTCAGGATGATACGTAATAGAGGTTCTCTAATTAAAATAATATATACTATAACAAGCCATGCCATTGAATATGAAAAAAAAGAGTATAGAGGTAATACTACACTTCATAAGCAACGGTGCCGTGGATCTTTCAATCCCCGTCGAATCATTTGAAATGCAAAACAAATATAATGATATGACTATGCTACTAATATAGCATCTCCATACCCAAAATCGAAATACGAGTATCTATAACCAATACACGTGTCAAATTACCATTCTCTATCAAAGAGACCAATCGAGAGCCACAACTAACTTGTGGACTCTCCTGAAAACCAACACCTCAAAAGAAGTTGGCATGTAGGCCTTATCGCATCATCTAATCGTACTACGGAACAGTATATGACCTATTATGGACTAGCGTTACAATCTATGCATATATAATTATATATATATCACTTGAATCACATATTTATACATCTGTATAATGTATTTCATCCACTATTCGGTAACCTAAGTCGGGCAAATCGAACTATACATATGCTTAGATTGTGTATCGATAAATTGTGCTGAATTTCCATTAACTACCAATGAGACCTATTAGACACAACTAACTTTTGGACTCTCCTGAAAACCAACACCTCAAAAGAAGTTGGCCTGTAGGTTCTGTCGCAGCATCTAATCGTACTACAGAACATTATATGACCCACTATAGACTGGCGTCCCAATCTTTCTCCCCCCGCTCTAGGACCATGTTTGTAGACCGTGTGCCTCAATGGTACAATGGATTCCATGCACCAATCAGTAGCCCTAAGTCAGACATACCAAAACTATATATAAACGCTTTAAACCGCATATATATATATATATAATATCCCATGCACCTCCCAAGAGCCCCAAGTCGGACATACCAAAACTATATTTATACATATAGGCATATAAATTACATAAACTATATGTAGGTATATAAATTACATAAACTCTATACATGCATGTTTGTGTGTGTTCATACATATACACGCGCGCGCACGCGCGCGCGCGCACACACATATATATATATATAACCAATCCAAATATATGGAACTAATATACACATATCGTGCACCTTTACATACATTTATGCAATACACAACCAAAGTAACAAATCTATCATCTCAATATCAATAACAAATCACACATACAATCAAATAAAAAATTCAACAAAATTGTATCTTACTTAAGTAACCAAACTAACAATTATATTTTCTTCGCATTGTTTTATAGAAGTCTCGAACTTAGTTTATAAAATAATACTCTCGCTTATTAATCATATTTTAGTTTAATATCAGTTAATTCTTCTATTAAAATTAAGTTTAGCTATTGATAAGGCCTCAGAATATTATATAGCTCATGTATATAATACACACACGTAGCACAAACCATTTCTTAGTGTCCAAAGTTAATAAATCATTTTATACGTTAATCAAACCCTATTATATAATACAAAACATTTTTTTGTGAAAAATGATCGATCATCTATAATTAGAGGAGAGCGCTTATGTAATTTTATTCTACACTAAAAAATAAAGCGATTGTCCCAGTAGTTAAATGATTCGACTTTAGTGCGAGAGGTCACAAGTTCGAAACTTGCAATCAGTACGCGTACTTGCATCCGCTAAAAAACTAGACAAAAAAGAGTAGGCGATACATATATGTATATAAATATACATAATTATATATTTATATACCTATATATGCAGAATAAAATATACTACTCTAAAAATAAAAGCAATAGGACAACAACAATTATAAGTAATAGTATACAAGGAACAATAAAGAGTATAAATTGGATATATCATAAAAATATCCTAGTAAAAGAAAATGTCCTAATTAAGCGAAGCATTCAATTCTAAGTGACAATCAACTCTATGCAAACATAAATAGTGGAGGACCAATATACAACAAAAGCACCCCCATGTGAACAATCAAAGAAGTGAAATGTGCAGTATTGACCATTGCTAAAGAAGATGCAAGAATACGGTGGGAAGAGAATGAGAATGATGTACTAAAATGACAGTGAAGTACACCTACCATAAACTTATTGCACCGTAGCTAATATTATATACATTGATGTAGGACCGATAGGTTAATAATGACCTACTGCGTCAATTTCAAAACCCTGCACGTAATTAACAACACCCAGCAGATCAAATAGATTAACATAAAACCAAGTGGTCTAATTTCTTCTTCAATGACGGTATGATCAATAGTATCTACATCTCGATATTCATCTAAACTCAACACATCAAATTTGTTATAAACACTACATCAACACATATTGATTTTCTTCATCAGCCACAACTACAGGTACATCATATTTATCATCCATGGGAACATAAATAGATATATGGGCAGCTACAATTAGATCAAATAGCATTATATCTGTATTGAAACTATCATCGTTTTTAGTTTGTAAATAAATCTTCGAAACCAATTTGTTATCAACAATCCAGTTTGTAATGATAAAATTTTAATTAAAATATTAATGGTTAGCATAAAAACACCTTAAAATAAAATATCAACGTACCAGAATTATGCAATTGAAGCAAACTGTCCAGATTTTTAGTGATTAAAATACATCTTGTAAAGATTATGAACAAAAATGAAAATGATTTGAACTTTATTAATGAGCAAATGAAATGATACTGAATTGAATTATATCTTTGTACAAAAGCATTCTATTTAAATAGAATGATATCTGGTATTTGGGCTTTATACAACACAGTCCATACCCTCTAATATACAACCCGTATGTAATATCTAAACCAGTTGAGATATGTACTCGATCTCTTTTCATTTCCAATATTCCCCCTCAAACCCTATTACGGCTAGGGTTTGCTGCGACTTTCAAATTCTTCTTCTTGCTTGCGAATTTGATGAAATTTTGTTGTGAAAAACATGAAGTAAGATGAGATCTTTAAGGACAACAAGCTAAGATAAAAACTTTGGTTGATTGTTGTTCGAAATGACAATCAATCAGAGGATATAGAGCCGCCGCTTGCTTTAGCACTTCAAATAATTCTGAATTGATATTAAGTTGACAATATGGCTGTTCATATGCTTTCAAGTTTGTGAACAATCATCCGGACTTTTGATTTTGGATTGTATACATGGATCTGAGCTCCTTTGAAGAGAATTCAAGGCTTTTGAAGGAGTTATATAGTTTGTCGTTGCTGCTTTCTTACCATACTTGTTTCCGGAATCTTCAACTTTTAGATCTTGCCTTAGCCGAAGAAAATTTTTCTTCGACAAGGGTTTTGTGAGAATATCTGCCCTTTGGTAAGCTGCACGTACGTGATTAACATTAAGATTCCCTTTAATAACTTGCTATCCGACAAAGTATAAATCTAGTTCCATATGCTTTGTTCTTGAATGCAATACTGGATTTGCAGTGAGCGCTATTGTGCTCATGTTATCACACCAGACAGTAGCTTTATTATGAGTTTTGATCTTTAATTCGTGTAGCAATGATTCTATCCACATGATTTCAGTTGTAACACTTGCTACACTCCTGAATTCAGCTTCAGTGCTGGATCTAGATACAGTTGTTTGTTTTTTTGAACACCACGATACTGGATTATCACCCAAAAATACACAGTAGCCTGTAGTAGACTTTCTGTCATCAATATCTATTGCCCAGTCTGCATCTGCATATGCTATAATATTAATTGCATTGCTTGATTGTAAGGTTAAACCATGATCCAGAGTGCCATTTAGATATCTCAAAATTCGTTTAACAGCTTTCCAATGCTCATCTAAAGGATTTTGCATGAATTGACTGGCCTTGTTGACACTATATGAAATTTCTGGCCTAGTGATGGTAGCATATTGTAGAGCTCCTACTATACTTCTGTATTGTCTAACATTTGGTATAGGTTCTCCTTTAATCTTTGATAAATGTAAATTGCTCATCATAGGAGTTGGTAGGGCTTTGGCATTTTCCATATTGGCTTTCATAAGAATTTTGGTAATATATTTCTTTTGGCTCAACTGAATTTTTGTAGCTGAGATTTTGTTGACTTCTATTCCCAAGAAATAATTGACATTGCCAAAATCTTTAATGGAGAACTCTTTGTTCAGCTGGTTTGTAACATAATTGATCTCTTGTTCATTGTTTCCTGTAATTAAAACATCATCAACATATATCAGAATATAAGTAACATCATTATTATAAAATTTGGTAAATAAAGAATAGTATGATTTTGTGGGATTATATCCCAGTCTGGCCAAGGTTGACTTTAATTTGTCAAATCAAACCCTTGGTGCTTGCTTCAAACCATAAATAGCTTTGTTCAGTTTGCACACAAGTTTTTCTGTTCCTTCCTTTTTGAATTCAATTGGTTGCTCCATGTAAACTTCTTCCTACAATTCACCATTCAGAAAAGCATTATTTACATCAAGTTGCTTTATGGTCCAGTTTCTATGTAAGGCAATTGTAAATATAATTCTGATTGATGTAGGTTTCACAACAGGTGAAAATGTTTCATTAAAATCAAAACCATTCTGTTGTGAATACCCTTTTGCCACCAATCTTGCCTTATACTTAGAAATTGAACCATCAGAATTTTTCTTTAATCTATATATCCATTTGCATTCAATAATATTTTTGTCACATGGTAATGGGACAAGATCCCAAGTTCTGTTTCTTTGTAATGCTTCAAACTCTTCATTCATGGCAATTTTCCATTTGTCACATTGAATTGCCTGATGATAAGTGCATGGTTCTTCATTTTTAATTGTTTCATTGTATATTTTTGGCTTGAATATTCCCTTCTTTGCTCTTGTGATCATATGATGACCAGTATTTTCTGGAATTATCTGTTGAACAAATTCTGTAGCACTTTTTTGATCAGTATTGTGACTTGGAGGATCTTGTTGACCAATAGGTGATTCTAAATTGCCTATTGGTTGACAATGATCAGACTGTCTGCTAGTGTGGCTGCTACTCTGATGTAGGTCTTCAGAACTGCTTCTCTGATCATCATCTGCTCTTGAGTTTGGATAAGAGTTGTTGATGACTTACATCTTGATTACTTTCTGTTGCAACTTGCTCCACCAAGTCAGGTAATAAAGATACAACATTTTTTGTGTTGTATATTTTATGAGAAGTTTTCATATGTGTTTAACTAAAAGGAAAAATTTGTTCATTAAAAACAACATGTCTAGACACAAACACCTTACCATTGCTATCAATACATTTGTAACCCTTCATATTAGTAGCATAACCTAGAAAAGTACATGGAGAGGACCTGAAATTCAACTTATGTGAATTATATGGTCTTAAATAAGGAAAACATAGACATCCAAATACTTTAAGATCATGATAATTTGGTTTAACATCAGAAAGTACTTCTATAGGACTTTTAAACTACAGCGTTTTTGTTGGCAGTCTATTTATTAGATATACACTAGTAGCAAAAGCATCGGGCCAAAATTTATGTGGTAAAAAAGCCTGAGCAAGAAGTGTTAAACCAGTTTCAACAATATGTCTATGTTTTCTTTCTATTAAGCCATTTTGTTCAGAAGTATAAGGACAAGTAATTTTATGATTGATTCCTTTTTTGTGAAAAAATTGTTTTAAAGGATAAAATTCTGTTCCACCATCAGTTTGAAAATTCTTAACCTGATAGTTGGTTTGATTTTCTACTAAATTAATAAATTGAACTACAACATTGTAAGTTTCAGATTTAGATTTTAAGAAGTATATCCATACATGTCTAGAGAATGCATCTATAAAAGAGATATAATATTTGAAACCATAATATGAGTTTATAGATGTAGGACCCCATAAATCAGTTGCAATCAACTCTAATGGTTTAGTGTAAACAGTCTCAGAATCAGAAAAAACAAGTTTGTGACTTTTACCCATTTGACAGTGTGCATATATAAGGCATAGAAATGTTAGAAATGAAATATTATTATTCTTCAACACTTTCTTTATAATATTTGCATTGGCATGCCCCAGTCTGCTATGCCACATATCAAAAGTCTTACAATTACTTGCTTGAGTTATTTCTGAACTGTTACACCATTTATCTCTACATGCTTGACTTTCAGAATTGTCAATACTAAATTTGTATAGTCCTCTACACTCTTTACCCTGCAAAAGAATTTCATTAGTCTTAATGTCTTTGATTAGACAGTAAGTAGGAAAGAATTCAAAATATACTTGATTATCTTTAGCAAATTGTGACACACTAAGCAAGTTTTTTGTAATTAAAGGTACTCTCAAAAGATTGTTAAGATATAATTTTCTAGCACATTTAATACATTTACTGCCAGTGTGAGTAATGCTTAAGGGCTTACCATTTCCCATGTGAATACATTGTTTACCTTTATATTCTTGGTTTCCGAGATTCAGATTCCCAAGATTGTTTGTTACATGATTAGTTGCCCCAAAATCAGGAAACCATCTTTGATCTTGTGAATCATCTGTGCTGACAGTGTTTTCTTTCTGATTAGTTGAGTCGTGTTGAATGTTGATCATGTTTGAACTTTGATAATTCTTGTGATTACTGTTTTCTTGCTGAGATGTTCCTTGCTGAGATGATACATAGTTTGCATCAAATCTGAAATAGCATTTGTTAGCACTGTGTCCAAACTTCTTACATATCTGGCATCTCAGTCTATTATTATTGTTATTGTGAAATCTGCCACCTCTGCCTCTTGATCTGTTGGATGAACCACCTCTATTAGATGACCCACCTCTTTGATTTTTGCTGCTGTATGTCTTCTCTTGATTTTTTGAAACATAGTTAACAGAGAACTCTTGAACAGATTTCTTATGTTCTATTCTTCCTTCATGAGACAGTAGAATAGAACTAACATATTCAATTGATGGTGTTTTTTCTTGAGATGAAATTACTGCTATAACTGCTTCATATTCATCATCTAGACCACTTAAAATAGACAGTACCTGTTCTGCATCAGATATTTTATGACCTGCTGCAGCTAATTGATTGCACAGATTCTTGATCTTGGTCAGATATTCTCTCATATTTAACCCATCTTTTCTCAAGTTCTGCAGTTGTCTTTTATAATAAAGAACTCTTGCTGCAGACTGAGTGTTGAATGTATGTTCTATTGAATGCCATATTTCATGAGATCTTTTACAACCAATAAGTTGAGGTAGAATGGTAGGACCAATAGAAGATAATAGCCAAGAACTGATAAGACTGTCTTGCTTTTGATAATTTGAGTAATCTTTGTTGATTACAAGCTTTCCCTCACTATCTGTGATATATTTTGCTGGTGTAATGAGTGTTCCAAACACATATTCTTCAACATCATACCCCCTTATTGCTGTTTCAATTTGAAATTTCCACAACGTATAATTTGATTCATCAAGAATAGTTGATACTAACTGACTCTTTGGTTTGATTATTGACTTCAGCAGATCTTGTGAATCAGAATGATGAGAAGTAGCAGTTCTTGTAGTATGAAGAGATTCTTGAACATCATTAACATTGTCTCCTGCCATGTTAAAGATCTGAACACAGGGAAGAACTGATGATCAGATGAAGAATCTTGAGATTCTGAGATCAACAAATGGTGCAGCTAGAGAATTCTGATGATGAGATAGTCTCTGAAGATGACCTCTAGGCGAGGCACTACTGCTAATCAAACAGAAATACTAATCAGATATTAGAGAGGTTTACAGTTCTTGATCAAGAACTGTAAAAGGATTTGCTGATGGTTGAAAACTACAACTTCCTCGATGAAGACACTGGTCTGAGAGGAGTACTGCTTCCTATATGATGACACTGATCTGAGAGGAGCACTGGTGCAGCCACCGTTAGGTGATGAAAATTTTCTGATAATGGTAAGGCAAGACACTTTTAGATGATAACAACCGTTAGGTTGATTTCTTGCTCTGATACCATGTAAAGATTATGAACAAAGATGAAAATGATTTGAACTTTATTAATGAGCAAATGAAATGATACTGAATTGAATTATATCTCTGTACAAAAGCATTCTATTTAAATAGAATGATATCTGGTATTTGGGCTTTATACAACACAGCCCATACCCTCTAATATACAACCCGTATGTAATATCTAAACCAGTTGAGATATGTACTCGATCTCTTTTCATTTCCAATACATCTACTTATTTTGATAAAATTGATTTCATACACATTGCATATCAATTGAGGTTGATATTATCAACTGTTCAGTATGGACAAGTGCGAAAAATGTTGATGGGTAAGTTCTTGCCTTGCCCATATTCCCGACCTACAAATTGCAAATTTATACAGTTGCGTGTATATTTGTTTAGGCTTTTGTATACATGAAGCATTATACAAGTGAAGCCTGATACAAACAATCATATAAAAATTTGATTTTTTAAATATATAATATAATTAGGTATACATACAACAATAGTTTTATAGTTATCCTAAAAAAGCAACCCATTTTTTCTCAATAAACTTATTTTGACCAAGTAACAACAAACAGAGACCTATCTTTTAGTATTTTTCATTCAATTAACCACGTACATGAATTGTGGTTATTTAATAGAAAAAACAGTTTGCATTGCTTTCCATATAACTCTAAAGTTAAATAATAATAGCAGATAGGACGTCCTAGCAGATATGTAAAAGATGAAGATAGAAAAGAAAACACGGAATAACCATTCCGCATTTTGTATATTACAAATAACACAATAAATTATGACAATAGGCAGTTAGGCACACAAACTTTCATTCTGCATTTACAGTACTTATTAATGGAGAATAGGCATGTGAATATGCAGTCAAATAACCATCAGAGAAGTGCGTAAATTTCAATATCGACCATTCAGCAAACACGGAAGCACCAAAGCAAAAACTATGTATCAAAACTAAAACAAAATAGACAATGAAAAGGGGTAGAAAATAGTGATCACTTTGGTGAAAGATTACAGTAAATAAGGTTTGTGCATATGGGGTAAAAAAACATCTGTTAAAACATGGAAGCACTTGTCTTACGAAATACTGAACAGGTGAGAAGGGTGTATACTAAAAAGTCCTATATTAAATTGATTGACCAACAATACAAAACACTATTAAAACTATTTTGATAAAAGAAAAACAAATCATTTTGTCTCACAGATTTATCCTTCTTAATGATCATAATTTTTATACCACAGCTAACATATACATATGTGAACAGCTGAAAAGAACAAATATAGTAGAGCAAAAGGAAAAAAATCATATAGGAAAAAAACATGGACCAAAATCCAACAAGTATCACTTCCAGCGTATTAATTAATTGCATCCATATTAACTAGTTGCATTTGTGTTAAAGTTAGTGCTTCAAAGTAATTAGTGTTGGATAATTTGTTGCAAGTTTACTTAGTCTTTGTTTTATTTAAATAATTCCTAGTCTATAGGTTGAATGCATATTTAATGGATGACGTAAGCTACTTTGACGAATCTAGTTAGGTGCTTGTAAGGCTATATATGCCTTAGTTCTATTTCAAGTGATTAATGGAATGCAGTAGTTTTTTTTTGTTCCAATATTACTATCTTTCTCTCTCTCTTAATTTCCAATATGGTATCAGAGCCAAATGATCCTTAAGGCTTGTGAGGTTAACAAAAATTGTGAGTGTTCTTCCAATGTCTACTTTAAACAATTTTTCAATTTCCATTCCTCTATTCAAAGGAGAAAATTATCAATCATGGACTATCAAAATGAAATCATATCTTAAAGCTTTAAGTTTATGGGATGTCATTGAGAGTGATATTGATCCCACTCCTCTTCCACAAAATCCAACAGCCACCCAAGTCAAAAAATATGACGAAGAAATGGCGAGAAAGCCAAGGTCACTTTTGTGTTTACATGGGGCCGTGTCGGAAGAAATTTTCACAACTCTTATGGGTTGTGAATCTCCCAAAGAATCATGGGAGAAAATCAAAGAGGAGTATGAAGGAAATCACCAAACAAAATTAATGCAAATTTTGAATCTTAAGCGGGAGTTTGAAATAATGCGAATGAAAAGTAATGAAGGTGTTAAGGAGTATGGGAGTCGGTTGATGTCCGTTGTAAACCAAATCAAGCTACTTGGTTATCTATTTGTGATTTAGGTGACAAAGATTCGTTGATAAAACCTTCCGCAAAGCGCTACTATTTCCATAACAGTTTGGTATCAGAGCACAGATCATCGCAAAGCTTAGAGTAATTTTGGTTTGAAAAATTATTGATGTCGGATATGATTTCGTTTTCGAAGATGGCTATTTTGGATGGAAAAAATTGGGGTAGTTGGAAGCCTAAGATGGAGGATGTTCTATACCTCAATGATCTTCATGATCCGATTGATGGAGATGGAAAGAAGCCCTCTGATGTAGATGAGGGAAAATGGAAGAAGATGGATAAGAAGGCGATTGCTTTGATTCGCCAGTATCTTGATGATTAAGTTTTCCATCATGTGGCTAGTTGTGAATCCGCAAAGGCTTTGTGGGACAAGTTGGTATCTTTGTATGAGTTAAAGAGTGCTACTAGTAAGGCTTTTCTAGTTTGAAAGTTGGTACAACTGAGATTAGATGAAGAGAACTCTGTTGTAGAGCATTTGAATGAATTTCAAGATGTAATAAATCAATTGACAAATATGAAGGTCAATTTTGATGATGGGTTACAGGCTCTTTTATTGATGAGTTCGCTTTCAGAAAGTTGGAAAACTTTGGTTGTTTCATTGAGTAATTCTAATGCTAATGGAACTATCTCTCTGGAAACTGTTTGAAGCAGTCTTTCGAATGAGGAGCTTAGAAGAAAAGGGTCAGGAATGAAATCAGTTCAAAGTGAGGCTATGGTGGCAAGGGACTTGAAGAAAGATACAATTTGGAAGACGAAGGACGCTAATGGTAAAGGTGCTATCACTTGTCATTATTGTAATAAGAAAGGTCACATACGCAGCAAGTGTTATGCTTATAAAAGAGATCAGAAAAAGGCTGAGCATGGTGATAGTAGTGGTGATGCATAGGCAGGTTTTGCTGAAGGTACCGATAGTGATGCTTCTTGTGATGTCCTCTTTAGTGAAAATAAGCCTTGGAAGATGGATCGAGAGCCAATTTTCACATTTGTAGAGATGTGAATTGTTTTTCTTCTTATGAGAAGAGTGTCGGCATGATTAGGACAGCCAATGGAGAAGAGCTACCGATTTGTGGTATTGGACCTATCCGGTTTCGTATGCATAACGGTGTGGTTAGAGAAGTCTCTGCAGTCAGACATGTACCCACTTGTTTGCATAATCTTATTTCTCTCGGTCAGTTGGATCACCGTGATTGCACTTATGAGACTCAAGGTGGAGTTTTGAGAGTGAAGAAAGGTGGTCGTGTAAAGATGAGATGAGTATTGGAAGAAGGAAACCTTTATAGCTGGATTGGTTCTGTAATCGACAATGGAAAGCGAGTGACGGTTGAAGGACCTAGTCCACAGCAAGGTGGAGAGGTTAATGTGGTCATTGCTTATGATTATAGCATTGAGGATCATATTTTAGACAGGGGTCTTCATGTTGATGATGCTCGAGAGATCAATAGTGATCAGGTAATGAGCTCGGATCGAGTGATAGACGGGTGTCGAGTTGCAAAATCCACAAAGACAAGATGGAGATCTTTGTGGTATTACAAACGTTTTTGAGATTGGATTTGTGTGGTGCACCTCATGTGGGAGATGCATCACTTGCAGATGGTGGTTAAGTTTTGTAATTTAGTGTGGTTGAGATATGGGGATTTGTGAGAAATCTAGATATGGCATGTTTGTGGTGTTGGAGTGTTTTGATGTGATTTTGCATCAAGGTGGAGTGTTAAATTTTGGTGATACAAAATCACAAATAGAAGGAAATAAATATGCAAAAGAAAGAAATAGAAGATTTTGTTTCTCTTAATTAATAGGCATATTTGAGTATGTTTATTTCTCTCTCTAATTGGATAATCAATTTATCTTTTGCCATCTAATGTTAATTTGGGCATTAAGTAACTGATTATATAAATAGAGACTAGAAGAGAGTGTAAAAGTGGGTGGAAAATCTATTTGCTAATTCTCTCTTCTCCATCTTTGTTCTTCTTCTCCAACAATTTTAGCCATATAGATATTTGCTCCCTTTCTCAATTTGGTTATTGATTCAATGGTATTTTGTTTATTTTAGATTTGTTCTATTAATTGTAAACAAAACTTTGGTGAATCAATAAAGTAGATGGTTGGGTGGAATATCTTATGTTATTGCGTTTTGATTTCAATTCCATTTTGTTTTCAATCCAAGTTATCTCTTGTGATTTGGGTGACAAAGATCCGTTGATAAAACCTTCCGCAAAGTGCTACTATTTCCATAACAAAAATAACAGGAATTTATACTGATACAAATTCAAAGTTATAATTCCGCTCACCTGAGCCATAATTTCTTAATTGTCTAAATCTATTCCAACCCTATACCATGTCGAAGATAATCTCACTACGAGTACAATGACAAAGACTGCATCTTGATTGGACCTCGTATGCAAGAGATATATATTTTATAAGAATTCAAATTATAAACATTAATTACTTAACTTAATTGCTTAACCAATCATGCTTAAACACATAACATTTCTTCCCCAACCATGCACTCCTGTACACGTGCATACATAACCCAACACTGTGCCTTCATCGATCTCTCCCTTCTCGCTTTACAAAACAACGAACCAACGGGTCCAATGCACTCCACAATGCCCTCTCTTCGCTACAGACCTCCTGACTTGAAGCTCGTCTCCCCCTACCTCATTATAACCCGATGCCCCCTAACCGTTGGAACTGGGCCAGCCCGCATCAGAGTTAAAGGATAAATTTCAATTTTTTTATATTGAATCTTTAATGGGCATATGAAATCTAAATTCATTTATAACTCTTCTAAGAATCTTTTAAATAAAATCAATATTTAATTTAATTTCATAAGTAAAAGAAGTTTTAAATTTAGTTTGAGTTTAAATATATAATATTGAATTTATCGAGTACATTCATGTGTGTATAGTGCAAGTGCAACATATAAGTAGTGTATATAGTTAATGTGTACGTATTTAGATGTTGGGATTTACACCGCAACATATACATTCTCCCTTTATATATGTCTTTGTCATCCATGGTTTATTTTTAAATTATATAAAATAAAAATATATGTATTTACTTAAGTATAAAATGTTATAAAGTTAGTTTAACTAATCAAAAGTTTACATATATTCAAAATGACAATCAATTATGTTAAAATAAGTAATTAATAACGCGAGGAAAGGATGGAGGAGTTATTTCCTTTCATTTTCTTATCTTTAATGTTGTTCAAAATAATTTGAACGCTCAAACAAATATATGTATGCATATATGAATAATAACTATAAACTTTGTTTTAAATTAAAATAACATATATATATATAACTTGTAATCTGTTATATGTTTTAAAGTTAAAGTAACAAACTAACATCTTTTTTAACTTAAGAGGGATTCAAAGGGTTATTGATGTTTTGCACAAAAGTCCACTTATGTTTTTTGTAATTGAAACAACTTTTAAATAAATGTCAATAGCCAAAAATTATATTCAAAATAACAAATAAGGGAAACATGTATTCAACCTCTAGGTAATTTTAAATAATTTACATATATAGTTAATTTATATTTGTGTACATAACGAGGTACAAAATACATCAACTAATTAGCTTGCAATCCAAAATTGTTTGTTTGTTTGCCCTTTTTATATTATATAATAATTTCTAAAACAAAATTAGTTTGGACAACTTAGGCATATATAAATTCATTTTAAATTGAATTAGATCTAAACTATACATATAATGAAAATGTTGTAGAGAATGTAGGATCCAATTATATTATCATAACGAACATATAATCAATTAACATATATCAGATCTAAATTTTGGGTCAATATAATGAACAAATAACGAGATTAGATTTAGCATGTATAGGCTTTATACTTTATTAACATAGTGAATATATAATAAAATAAAATTAGAATTACCTAAAGATAAAGCCTAGGATTTGCATCTTGAAGGAAGAGTAAACCTCTGATTCGATTGAATCAACCTCTGAATTTTGCAAGGATCTACTAGAAAATATCACCTTGAATATTATTGATTTTTATTTAAATTTTTCTTGGGGAATTTTTTTATCATGGAGGCCAAACACACTTAAATTAACTAATTAATTATTTGAATCTATGATATAATACTCATGGTTACAATTATTCACAAGCACATCATTTATGGACTTTTTGACATATGTACTTAAATTAACTAATTAATTATTTATAACATTTTATAATAAGTATATAACAGAAAGAAAACACCTTTTATTTCGAACATGATCGATTATCGAGTTATATTTATGTAACAAATTACATAATTGCCCTTAGAACATACTCTAAGTCTACCAATCTCCCACTTGCACTTAGGGTTAATTGTGAAATCTTATTTTAATTTCTCCAATCGGTTTCCTCAAAACCAAACAGGTCAGTCCCTCAGTGATTGAGTATGCTATTTTGTTTCAATTACCTACTTTGTCAATCTACTCTCTCCAATGCTGATAAATCGCCTTTATCATATGGAATAATTCAGGGTATGTCTCTCGACCTCTAGCGAGTTCTAAATTCTATTACGAACTTTATCACGACATTGTTATCATATACCAATGTTATGAGATTCACAATATTTAGAATTACCTTCAGCTCAATTATAAATCTGTGCATTTATTATGTATATACATTGCTTTTAGTGTGGCGCTATTCAAGACGATGTACTTGGTTATTTGTCGAATCATCCACAATCTCTCATTAGGAACATTTTCAACTTAAAGCTTCTTAATGAAGCTTTGGACATGAATTTTATATTGACATACCATACTCAATATCACATATGAAGTCCGAGTTCGAATACTCCTTCATAAGGAGTTCGTTGTTTCTACAAACAATTCTTCTGTATTTCGTAAATATATGAGAACTCTAAACTGCCATTCAGTGACTTAATTTAGATTTGATATTTTCTTCATGTATTAAGTATATAAAAAAAAACACCATATTGTAGACAATGTAACATGTATGATGATTCCTATTGCCAATGCATAAGGAATCCATCTTACATGTTTCTTATTAAACATTTTAATAAGTTATTTCTGCATATCATCTTGGACATTCCCAATGTCTTTTATACCCACTATAAAAGATATCATTTGCAAATCCAATGTAGAGTATTAAAAACAACTAAAAGCTAATTTTAATACAAACACATCGTTAACAATCAGTATCGTGTTGTTTTCTTATGTTTAGAAATATCAATATACCTTCAACGTTTTTTCTTATGTGAAAGAGTTAGGGGTATGTCCTATGAGAAATTCTGAAATTTATTGTAAATTAATTACTCTGCAATCAATTATTGTTTGTAATAAATGTGTTGTTCTTTCTATTATATATTTGTTATAATGTGTTATAACTAATTAAATATTAATTAAAATATATTTAAAAGAAATTCCATAAATTGTGTGTTTGCGATAGTAATTACAAATAGTTATAATCATGATTATTGTATCACAATATTATAAAACATATCATTTTAAACATTCCTTGTCAAGATGCATCGGGACTGGATATTGATGTATCCGTTGAGACTGGAGTACGTCCAAATGTTAGGCAGTGAATTATTCGTGACTGTTGGGGGCATCCGTACCGACATTTATTACATAACTATGGAACAATTCACTCGATAGTTTTCTGTTGGTTAATATAACTAAGGTCAAACAAAAAGTATTGATGTGACTAATTTACATAGTTCTTACGACTTGAGAATACTGATGATCTGCAATATGAAAGCTCCGATTTGATTACAGTCAAATAATGGCATGATGTCCATCGTGTGACTATAGTTGGTTTGAGTGGAAGTATTGGAAGTGAAGCACTATTCAATAGAGGATTCATCTTCTCAATTATATGGAATTAGTATCATGGTCAACTCAAGGTCAAAATCTCTGCTCAGAGTAGTTCAGATAATAATATTTGTTATTATTGAACCAAGGACTTTGTGTTTGAACTATAAAGTTGAATATGGATAATATTGTAATTTTGACCATTACCAAATTCCATAAGTCTAAAGTGATATAGTTTTGACGAAGAGAATTGGTGTAAATAAAAGTCATAACTAGGTAACACTTAACAAAGTAAAATTGTATTTTACCGAAACCAACTAAGCGATAAATTTGGCAAAAATGTCAAAGCACCTTCTAACTGAAGTGTGAACGTTAATATTCGAATAGTTCGATATTAATCGCTGACCAAATTTATACTCGACGAGTCACACAACTGAAATGATGAATTCTCTTTCGATCAAACGATTTAATAATTTGTAATTGTTATAAATTAATTAATATCTATGAAATATTGTTTATAAATTTGATTTTGATTTGATAAACAAATATTAAATGTATTTATAAAAGTTATAAATATATTAATCGATATAAGATGTCGATAAGCGTTTTAAATTAGTTTTAAAATGCAAAATATTTGTTTAGATCTTAGATGGGTTCATGACCTATTAGAGGGGCTGGTTTGTGTGGCCATAATAGGGGGTATAGGTGGCTCAAATATGGGAGAGAATGACTTGATTTTGGATGGCTTAGGTGGAAAGAGATTAAGTAAAAGATGAGATCCTAAATTCTCTCATTCCTTTCCTCTATTTAAGCATCTCTACCCTCATTTTCTATTGACCTTTCGGAGCCTCCATCCCTACACATTGCTGGTCGAATGCTCCCTATCATCTCCCTATTTTCTAAAGCTTAACTCAAATCAGTGCAACTACTATTCGATAGTTGTTGGTCAACGGTTCAAGGATTAACACTATTTTGGATCGAAAATTGTTTTAAGGAGCATACTTCATTATTTCAAGGTGTACTTCAAGGCTTGGGAAGTAAGGTATATTTCTTACCAAAATATAATTACCCATGCTTAGATATAACGTTTTATTATATATATATATCTATATAAATTTTATACTGCTAGATAGGTGACGATTCTGATATGTAAATAATATCATCACAGTTGTTTTGGTTGTATATATGTATATACTTATAAAAAAATTATTTTGTTATGTACATACGAATAATGGCATGGCATAGAAATTTAAAAAAAACATTTTTTTGTTTATTTTGAATATATATATATATATTTTAAATATATGCATGTAACTATAGTTTATAATTAATTACTTCATCATACTTAATATATAAATGTCATACAAATTTTATATATAGTGTATTATACATATATTATATTCGATAGTAATAAAATATTTATATATACATATATATCTATTATTATTTTGAATAATAATTAAATCATTTAATTACATAAATTAAATATATACATATACATACATACATATATATATATATTATATAAAAAATATGTTTCTCATTTTATAAAATCAGTTATCACAAAATACATGTTCAACAGAAAAAAATAAAAAAACATTTTTTTATTATTAAAAAATGTTTTAAATATAAGCTAAAAATTAATAATTAATTATTGTAAAATTATTTTTAAAACATAAAATTATGAAATAAAATTTTCTAAGTGTAAAATATAAATTAGAATTTATGAGAAATTTAGGTTTTAGAATTATTTTATATCAATAATTTAAATTAAAACCGTATTAAATTAATTTAAATAATATTAAAAATTAATTAAAAAATTATTTTCGAGTCATGCGCAAGACCAGGTAAATATTTATTTAAAAAAAAAATAATTTTTGTGTATTTATAAATATTAATCTATATTTTTAATATATATTTATAAATAAGTAATTAATATACTCTATATATTAAATTTTATATTTTATATACATGTATGTATTGCTCGTGGATTTATATGAAAAGATTATTTTTATTATTTATTTTATTTAATGTATTTATAATTGATTTAAACAAATTGAAATAATTATAATTATATATATATATATTCATATGTTAATATTCCATAGTTATTATTTTTTTGAAAAAGGGAATATATATTTATATACATTTATATTTATATACAAAAGTAATTAAATTATATATATTTAAAATATTTTATAGATGTAAAAAATGTATATATATACATGCATTCAAATAATATATTTGCATATATATATATATATATATATATATATATATACGCACACATACGAGTTAACGTGTCCGTTGTGATATAAATCCTAGCATCTATACACCAACATATTATAACTTGTATGGATTGATATGTTACACTAGCGCACACATATGTATGTGTATATGATATACGTATATATATATTATAACATAAATTAAATAAAACTATATTAATTTATAAATTTAAATAAGAAATATTATAAATAAACTATACTTCATTGGCCCAATAAAGATCCAATAGGGTAAAAATATTTGAAATTTACTCATAACTTCCGCTACGGACTAGCCGAGTTCTAATAATGGTATCAGAGCCCTATAATATATGCGATCTAAATTAGTCATGTTAGGGTTAACTGTTAAGCTCACAGCCCAAAGATTGTCCCTAATAGAAAATGCTCAAATTTGAATTAGGCCTTGGGCTAATTAAAAAAAAAATTGAAATTTAAAAATATGAGATTTTAAATTTAAAAGTTAAATTTAAAGTAAGATATAAATATATTATAAAAGTTATAATATAATAAAAAAATTCAAAATGTTTGAAAATATATTAATCTTAAAAATTCTTCTTAATAAGATTAATAAAATAAATTAATCAAATAAGTTAATTAATTAATAAACGAATACATGAATTATATATTATGATATATGTTATGTTGTTATAAATGTTTAAAATAACATAAGTATACATGTATTCATATGATATGAATTTTGAAATTAATATAACTTAATTAAATAAATTAACTAAAAGTTTAATCAATTAAATAGCACACACATATATATGATATATTTGCAATACTTAAAGGTTATTGTATATTATAAATATTGAATATAAATGTTATATTAAAATAATATAAATTAATTAGAATGTTAATTAATTAAATAAGTTTTAATTAATATAATATTACACATAATACTTTATATAAGTAATATGAAATGTAAGAATTATATAATAATAAAACTTATATAATATGAGTGTATAAATCAGAGGTGGAACATTAGGAAACCCTATCTACACTTAAGGAATAAATACTTACGTAAATGCACGTATACTGTGATTTTCGATATGTCCGACACTTGATCACGAGTGTAATTCATAAGAATTACATTATTTTATAAGTCGATATCACTCAATATAATATATTGAAGATTATGAATCATTAATATGATGTTGTCCTCTAACATATATATATATATATATATATATATATTAATAAGTTACTTTCATACTCCTTAGTTGTTGAGCAAACTCAAGCTAGGGATGTTATGTGTAGTATTATTAATATATTGAATAGACGAGGTATGATAACTGTATGTTTTTATTGAGCAAACTCAAGGTACATATATTATACTTAGGCCGCCGTAATATGATAGGTACAAGTGAATAATTTCGTTTTGATTTGTTGAGCAAACTCAATGTTGAAGTGAAACTAAGACAAAGTACCAAGGGTTAGGAGTTTTATATGTCACAACTGAAAAGGAGTTATCCATCATCCATGGAGCTATGATTTGTTGAGCAAACTCAAGTTAAAATTCCTAGACGGGCGAGTGCTAAGACCTACTAGTGAAGTCGAAAGACTTCTATGTTTTATCTTGAAACATAAAAGACTAGTGGGAGCTTATTAGTAAAATAAAACGTAAAGTTTAACCTTACTAATATTATAAGAACATCTACTATGATTTGTCCTAATAATCTACCACTTAAAATTGCAGAAAATGTCAATTCCAAAACTGATTTCTAAAAGCGACAAGCTTATTGGATCAAACTATACCAACTGGCTAAGAGCAATTAAAATAGCATTAATTTATAAGCGCCTATAGTTAGCTATTACATGTGAACCCAAAGAATAACCCATCGATGCCCAAACCATGACTTGCTTATGAAAAATGGGTGTCAGACCTAGAGATCACCCAAGTTTTTGTATTACCTACGTTAGACAAGTCACTGTAGAGGCATCACAAAAATATGTATGTCCATGAGATATTTGGTAGTCTTAAGGCACTTTTTGGTGAACAGTCAGATTCCATAAGATACGAGCTTGCGAAGAAGCTGTTCAATACCAAGATGACCAAATGATAGAAAGTGGGCGATTATGTGCTAATGATGAAGCACTATATTGATAGGCTTTCACAATTGGACGTACAAATAGGCAACAAATTGCAAGTAGATTTGATCATTGGTTCACTTACTCCTCAGTACGAACCGTTCATACTGGATTATAACATGAACAAATTGAATGTGAATCTCATGTAGCTCCTCAATATGTTGAGGTCGGCCGAGTCTAAGGATCAAGGGCTATACTTGCTGTAAAGGGTAGCGCATCATATTTGAAGAGTTCGAAGAAGCGGAAAAGAGAAAGTAAGAAAAAGAAAAGTAAGAAGACCGATGGCAAGGATGGCCACTACCACAAAAAAGGTCACTGGAAAAGGAATTCTTCTAACTACTTGAAGATTGTTACAGAAAAGAAGCAGAATGATTCTACGGCTCCATTAGGTATATTTATGATTCAAAATTATTTTATAATCAATAAAATGTCTTTGGCCTTAGAACTTGAGCTGGTACTCATATATATAATTCGTTACATGGGCTTAGGTACTGGCATCGTGTGGAAAAAGGAGAGATGAAGCTCCAAGTTGTTGATGGATCTATTCTAGATGCAACGGTATGCATTATAGACTTTGGTGGAACATGGGATGATCATTTGCATTTGGTGGAGTTTGCATACAACAACAGTTATCAGCCGATTATTGGTAGGGCTGTTACGGTTGAATCGCTCAACCGCTCAACCGTACCAACCGTTCATACGGTTACCATCTATAACGGTAACGGTTGAAAATTTTGAAAACTGCGGTTAACCATACCAACCATACATGATTGTTTTATGTAATATTTAACATTAAAATATAAAAATTAGTAATTTAAGTTAAAGGATTAGCTTGTACATTAATAATATGTGCCTTAATGAACTAATAACACATGCATGCATATTGATCGTTTCATAAAAAATAAATAAATTTGCAAAAAATAGTTAAAGCTATATCAATTTATCATCAATAATGCATATAATTGAAAATATATGTACGACATTCTTCAATATTGAAAATACGACGGTTAACCATCATAGACGGTTGCGGTAACGGTTATAAAAATTTATAACCGTCAACAACGGTTACGGTTACGGTTGGTGGTAATAACGACGGTTGCCGCAACCGTAACACCCCTAATTATTGGTATGGCTCAGTATAAAGCATTGTACAGTCGACCATGTAACACTCCTTTATGTTTGTGGAAAGTGGGCGAGAAATTGATACTTGGGCCAGATATGATTTGAGAGACTTCAGAGAAGATTGAGGTTATTTGGCAATGAATGAAAGTTGCTCGTGATCGATAGAAAAGCTACGCGGATAAGAGACGAAGAGAGTTAGAGTTTTCTATTGGAGAAACGGTGTTTGTAAAGGTTTCTCCTTTAAAGAATGTAGTTCGATTTGGTAGAAAGGGAAAGCATGCACCAGGATTCATTGGTCCTTTTTCAATAGTAGAAAGAATCGAAAAGCTAGCATACAGGGTCGACTTACCTCAGAAGATGAAGGGCGTGCACAATGTTTTTCATGTCTCTTATCTATGAAATTTTGTGCATGACTTAGGCATGATGATCACACCAAATCAACTAGAAGATGTTGAGGTAGAATCAGAAGTTTCTAGACCTCGTAGGCCGCTTTGTATTATTGGGTACGATACGAAACAACTTCGAAGAAAGACGATGAAGCTAGTGAAGGTACAATGGAGCGGAAGAAATGACGATTGTACGTTGGAGAATGGAGGAGAGCACGAGGACTATGTTTCCAGAGCTCTTTGAATGGTAAGATCCACTGTTTATCGTATCTACTTTCACAATTGTATATTATATTTGATAGGTTAGTATTCCGCATGCTAGGATATGTCACTTATATTATTGATTGCATGACTGCTTGTTTGATATGTGTGATGGTTGCTTATGGTTGGTATGCATGCGGGATGATGATGGTTGCTTATACTTTGGCTTGTTTGGGGATTTCAAGGGCGAAATTCCTATAGGAGAGAGAATGTAACAACCCGAAATTTATGTATCGGAGGATCGTAAAATACTATTATTTTATTTGTATTATGTCATATGATTCTATAATTTAGGAATATGACTCTTAGGGACATTTTACGTACTTATGATTTTTCCCGAATTTCTATATGACCATTTTGACCTTGAAAACATTGTGTGGGCTATAAATTTTTATAGGAGTTGAATTAGGGTCTCAACCAGTTCCATTGCTTTAGGATGATGGTTTTCCATTTCGTAGAGTGGTTATAATTGAAAAACGGACTTACTTTTAGAGAGTTATGCCTGTTTTAAGTTTTGAAAAATTGCCGATCAGAATTAGTGTATAATTAGTGAAACCCATTAGTTGGCCCACTAGTCTATGTTATTCAGCCTTTTGACCAGGTAATATTCGGACAGATGCGACGAACCGAACTTGGAGTTATCGAGGCAGAAGGCCTAGAGAGATAGCCTAGGAGTCTAGAAACCAAGCACAGACAAAGTTGCAAGATCAAGACGAGACAAATCCAAGCCAAGTCAGCAATGGGATCACCAAAGTTAGGGATCGGTACCGACCCCTACCCATGGATCGGTACCGACTACTGATTCCACCTCAGGTGGACCCCCATCATCTGCATATGCCTCCTACATGATGCCTTGAGCCTATTTCCAATGTTGGTTTATTGATTCAATGCAATTCTCCATCGATCTCCACGAACACTTAGAGCTGCAACTCTGTTCTTCCACAACTCCATCATTTGGACTTGGAAACAAGCTAATACTGGTGCAACACCTATGGAATCGTGAAGCTAACCACAAGGCAAGCCAAGATGAAGAGATGAGGACAACCATTTTGGCCAAGTCGGGGATCGACACCGACTCCTACTTCCTGATTGTGTAGCATCTATTCTTGTGGAAGAATTGATCTAAATCATGTATAACGGCTTAGAGATATTTTATGCGAGATATTAGGCTCTCTACCCCTATAAATAGGAAGGTAGAGCTTATTTTTCAGGATCTTTTGGCTCTAGTTCTTTTCCTACTATATATTCTTATAATTTTGAAAATCTAAGTGTCGAAGTTGTACCGACCCCTAAGAACTTCAGCCTCCAAGTCAGATATAAGCAATAAAATCTTAAAGTGGACGTAGGCCTTGCTTTGTCGAACCACAATAAATGATTGTGTCTTGTTTATTTCTCATTTTCATTTATATTTCTTCATATTTATTCTCTACATAAACTTCTAGTAGTTTCGTCATTTTTGGTTCAAATATTTTGGTGCTTTCACTGAGAAAACCTTGATTGTAAGGCTATTTGGATCCATCATTACTATTGGATTTTCTATATCCAAGAGATAGATCCAATTTTTCAACCTTTTAACTCTACAAATCAGATTTGCAAAGATTTACTTTCTGCCATGGCCCCATCAAGAAAAGACCGTTCTACCAACTCCAGAGCTACCACTGGAGCTGAGAATCAGAATCGTCAACAAGGGGATGGAGTTGTCCAATCTACTCAAATGGAGATCCAGACTCCAACTGACGTCGTGACCAGAATGGAGATGGATACGATGATGAAACAGATGGAAGGTAAATTCCAAGCTAGTCAGAATGAGATGAATCTGACGATGTAGCAAAGTTTGAGACTGTTGAATGAGCTAACTCAAAATATCTGTATAAGGAGTAGAAGGAACTCCAGTTTTTCATTTGAAAGTTCCTCATCATCCGAGCAGAGACGGAGGGACAGGAAGTAGAAAAGGACTCGAAACGCTGTTGGAACATCATACAAGGAAGAGGATGAGCCCGAGGCTCGAGTTTGGGGATAGGAATCAACCTAAGGTTAGGGGTCGATATCCAATAGTGGGCCTAAAGCCCATCCTATGGATGGTGGCATGGTCTTTGCCTCAGGACACGCTGCTGGTGGTCAGAATATAGAGAATCATACTGTTGTTGATGATATTGTTCACGCAAATCGAACAGGGGGACTGCTAGATGAATGGATCTCCCAGAGGATGGAGAACCTAGGTATCCAGAGTCAAACGAAGAGCATTCACCGGGCCGAACACTCGGAACAGAGCCCGATTACTACTGTTCAGTCAATCCTGATGACCCGGACTACATGGAGAATATGGTCAGGAGACTTGTTAGCGAAAATCATTTCAGGAGTAACGACGAATGGAGTATCTCTCCTAGTCAGAATTTGTTTACAGAGAACACTTTGCATGGGAGATACCCTTAGAGATTCCCAACGCCAACTATGCCATAGTACGGAGGAACGACAAACACTAGACAACACTTAATGAGATACAAATGATATATGGATTCATCCAGAGCTTTCGATGCTATGAAGTGTCGTTATTTCCCAATTTTCTTAGAAGGAGTAGCTACGATGTAGTTCACTCAACTTCCACCGACGTCCATATCATCTTTTGCTGAGTTATCAAAGAAGTTTTTAGAGCAATTCTATTTTCATACTGCATGTCCAAAGAATGTGATGTCTTTGTGAAACCTCTTCCAACCTAAGGGAGAGTAGCTGAAAGATTTTCTGAACCGATTCCACACAGCCATGACCGAAGTTATAGATCCCAAGGACGATATAGCACTAATGGCATTGATTAGGGGGATTCAACCTGATATGGAGTTCGGGGAATGGTTAGAAAGGAAACCCTCATCAATGATGGACGCTTTCTATAGAAAGGCTAAAGAATACCTACACCTAGGGGAAGCGAAGAAACGTCCACGAAGGACTAGTGCTAGAATTCGAATGAAGTGATACAAAGTAATGTTGCCGTAAAGCAATCTAGAGGAAGTTCTAGGAATGTGAACGTGAATGTCGGTAATCAAAACAATAATCGAAAATGAAACGATGATGGGGCTAGAAGAAGAAGCCAGATAGCATGAATCATATTAGGACTCCTAAATACTATAACTATACTGAACTGAGTAACTCTATAGAAAATATCTATCTGGTAACCCAAAACACTAAGCAATACGGAAATCCGGCTCCAAGAGAGTCGACTGAGAACGAGAGAAAGTCAGGCAAGCTTTGCAGATTCCATGAAATACACAATCACAATACCAACGAGTGCAAACACTTGCAAGATATGATTGATTAGTTGATTTGCAAGAAAAAGTTACAACAAGATATGAAAGCCCCATAGGATGGCGAGCAGGGAAACACTAATGCCCCCAGACCGTCTTCCCAATTGGGGCAAGTTGAGCCTGGTGCTAATGCATTCAGGTGGCCATAAAAAGGATGGGTGATTAACATAATTATCGGTATGTCACACCCAACCGTTAGGAGTCTAGTGGAGATGGACAGAAATGCTGGTGCTATTGAATTGTAGATGTGAAAGTTGTTATGCTGTTAAGGATGGAACCTCAGCAAAACAATGCAGAATGATGACTAACGATATTATTTTCTGGAATAGAGATGCTGATGGAATGGAAGCTCCAACGATTGACCCACTCATGATCATAGCCATGATTGATCCTGATATTTTTCTGAAGGTTCTTGTTGAATGCAGGAGTTTAGTTAATATCATGTCCAAGAAAGCTTATGATCAAATGATGTTGGAGGAAAAGATTTGAAGCCTTGTAGGTCTCGAATATAGGGGTTCAATGGGATGGCTATTGAAGCTATAGGATTTGTTGAATTACTGATGGTACTCGGTGAGGGCGACCGCCAACGAGTGCGGGTGGTGCCTTTTTTGGTGTTGGATATTTATTTAGCATATAACGCCTTTTTAGGCCGACTGGCCTTAACTGAATTTAGAGCGGCCATCGCTTCCTGGTGTTAATTATGAAGTTCCTTACAGACAATGGAGTGGGAATTATCCATGGAGATCAAGTGGCTAGCCATGAATGCTACGTCGCCGAGCTAAAGGAGGTTGGCGGAAGGAGAAATGGAAGAATGTAGAGGGGGCCCTCTGCATAAAAGCTTTGGATGCATAGCAATTATAACCCTAGTCTTGGCTCGGGCAGACTAGTCGTCTTTGTGATTATATGGACCAAAGAAAAGAGCCAGGAGGTGGACGAGCAGCTCCCACTGAGTTGACGATGCTGTTCCAGTCAGTAGGGATGATTCGAGCAGAGTCCTGAAGGTTGGATCTCAGCTCGGTGCTAGCATGATTAAGGAATTTGTAGGATTTCTCCGGGCGAACTTGGATGTGTTTGCTTGGACACACTCAGATATGTGTGGGATCTCGCCTGGGGTAGAGAGCCATGCATTAAACATCATTCCAAATTGTGTTCTTGTTAAATAGAAACGCTGTAGCTTGGGTCCGAAGAGATCTGCTTCACTCAAAGAAGAAGTGGATAAGCTGAAGGACAATGGCTTCATCCGTGATGCCTTATACCCGGATTGGGTATCAAATCCTATCTTGGTGAAAAAAGCAAACGAGAAGTGGAGGACATGCATCGGCTATTCGGACTTGAATAAGGTGTGCCCGAAGGATAGCTTACCACTTCTGAGGATAGATCAGCTGGTGGATGACCACCGAACACAAGCTACTTTCATTTATGGACACGTACTCCGGATATAACCAAATCCCGATGTACGTCCCGGATCAAGAACACACCAGCTTCATTACCAACCTCGGACTCTATTGCTATCTGGTCATGCCTTTTGGATTAATGAATGCATAAGCGACTTACCATAGACTCGTGATCAGATGTTTAAAGACTAGATTGGACGATCGATAGAAGTTTACATAGATGACATGCTTTTGAAGTCACGACATTCAAGATACCAAGTAGATGATCCGGCAGAGATGTTTAGTGTCCTTTGACAATACGGGATGAAGCTCAATCCCTTAAAATGCTCTTTTGGCGTTGCATTAGAGAAATTCTTGGGCTTGATTGTCAATTCCAAGCCAATCCGAAAAAGATCAAGGCTTTGAGGGAGATCAAAGCCCTGAAGATGATCAAGGAGGTCCAAAGCTTAAATGGGAAGGTCATTGCCCTGAGTCAGTTCATCTACAAAGCCACCGACAAATGCATCCCCTTCTTCAAAGTAATCAAGAAAGGGAAGAGAAGCTTTGAGTGGAATCAAGACTGCAAAGACACATTTTAGGCTTTGGTGAATCATTTGGAGAGACCTTTCATTCTATCGAAACCGATGGACGATGAGGATTTTTTCTTATATCTGGTAGTTTCGGTACATGCCCTGAGCACCGCACTTATACGTGAAGAATCCCGCATCCAACGACTGGTCTACTATATCAGCAAGCGGTTGACAGGAGTAGAAATAAATTATTTGAGACTGGAAAAGCTCGCTTACTACCAGTTGATTGCTTTCAGAAAAATCTGCCCATATTTCCAGGCTCATCTGATCAATGTCCTTACTATCCAACCTTTACGACAAGTCTTACAACGATCTGAGACTTCTGGAAGGCTGTTTAAATCGATCATTGAATTGAGTCAATACGATATCACCTATCACCCTCGGACAGTAATACAGGGTCAGGTCCTTGCATATTTTATAGCTGAATTCACTGCATGAGATGATCCTCCGGAGAGCAGTGGAGAAAAAGAAATTGGATGGAAAATGTACACGGGTGGTGATCTAATGATTGGTGTTCCAGTGCTGGAGTCGTACTTGTCAGTCCCGAAGAACAACCGATCAGTTGCACCCTAAAAATTGACTTTCCGATGACGAACAACGAAGCTCAATACGAGGCCCTGATTGTAGGACTCAAAATCGCCAAGGAACTGGGAAATAAGACTTTGCACATTTTTTACGACTCCCAGCTAGTGGTATGCCTGGTTAGGAAAGAGTATCAGGCAAAGGGAGCAAGGTTTGTTCCTTATCTAAACTGGGTTCTCGCGCTGCTCGACGACTTTGAATACTATACGATAACATATTTCCAAAGACTAGAATGAAAAGGTCGATTCACTGGCTAAGCTAGCTAGTTCTAGAGATGCGCAGCTCATGACCATGGTTCCGATGGAAGTATTTTTAGCTTCAAGCATCGACCAGATGAATGTTGATTGGATCTTGGAGACCGAATCTAAAAGGGAGTCATGGATGACTCCGATTCAGAATTATTTGCAAATAGGGATCTTTTCGGAGAGAAGGAATGAACGACGAGAAATCTTTTGCCAAGCTTTGAGTTACATAATGCAAGAGGGATTACTATATAGGAAGGGTTTCTCTATCCCCATGCTTCGGTGTGTCACTCACGACGAGGCCAAACAAGTCTTAAGAGAAGTTCATAATGGGGCTTGTGGCGACCACACTAGAGGGCAAACCTTAGCGAAGAAGATTCTTCGATATAGATATTTCTGGCCAACCATCAATTGCGACGCAGCTAGTTATACCTGGAGGTGTGACAAGTGCTAGAGATTTGCTAAAATTCCAAGAGCCCCACTGACATAAATTACTCAAATGGCCAGTCCTTGCCCGTTTGCAGTTTGGGGCATTGATATCATTGGTATTCTATCGATATCTAAAGGTGGCATGAACTACGCCATCATGGCGGTTGATTACTTTACCAAATGGGCTGAGACAGAGCCATTAGCCACTATTACCACGAAGAAAGTAATCAACTTTGTAGTTCAGAATATTATCTATCGCTTTGGAGTTCCACAAGCTATTGTTACCAATAATGGGACCCAATTCGACAGCATATAATTTAAGGATTTCTACCGTCGACATCGCGTAAAGAAGAGATTTGCAGTGGTAGCACACCCTCATGCGAATGGATAGGTAGAAGCTGTAAACAAAATTATCAAGTCCATTCTTAAGAAGTGATTGAAGAAGGCCAAGGGCAAGTGGGTCGACGAATTTCAGTTAATAATTTGTGCTTATCGAACCACCCACAAGCCAGCGACTGGTCATTCTCCATTCGCCTTAGCATATGGATTGGAGGCTATGATTCTGGTCGAAAATGAAGCACCTTCTCATCGAGTGACGCATTACAATCCACAGACGAACGAGTAGCTCCTTCTGGGGTGCCTCGATATGATCGATGAGAAGCAGACATAAACTAAGTTGAAAACAGCTACACACAGACACAATGTCACTTGATATTACAATACCAATGTCAGGACTTGAACCTTTGAAATAAACGATTTCATCCTCAAACGAATCTTCCCTAGCCCTAAGAACTTGGGCTTGAGTTGGAGTGACGCCCCATCCCGAGACCCACATTAACAAAGGGTATTACTGGTTAATACCATTTGTTAGTATAGAAATAGTGCTGGTTAGGAGCGACCATCTGTAAAATTGCTTTGGACGAGTGTCAAATACGACAAATAATGTGATTATATTTTTTCTTTTCTTACAATTGTTAATTCGATATATCTGATCCAGGCGCAAAACAATAATACAATGGTTTAATCTAATTCAGAACAATACATAACATAATATACAACACAGAATCAAGTATTGCAACGGAAATGATACACATCAAATCTTCTTAAAAGTATGAGTCTATAAAAGAAACACTAGACTCATAATTATATACATATACATCTATAACATTGACAGGTCTCAATTATATACATAACCACAAAAGTCTACAACGTAAACAAGCATCTATATAAGACTCAAATGGTACATCAAAATAATAATAGCATCAAAGTAGACTTCTTAAGCTACCTCACATCAAAAGCCAAAAGTCCCTGTAAAGTCTCGGTCTGATCTGAGCATTAAAATAACACCTAGGTCAGGTTATCATTTAATTATCACAAAGGTGAGATACTAATAATAATAAACTTGCATGAATAACAAGAATAAATATCCAAAGGTTGTATTTCACTAACACACTTATACTTCATTTAATAATTCATGAGTTTTAACAAAGATTTTGCTCATTTACAACATTAATCAAAGTCAAGCAACCATGACAATAAGAGCATAGACAATCACATATGTGTATGCAAACTAATAGACATGTACTTCGTAAGTCAATACCTGTAACATGCACTTCGCATGCCAATACAAGAGGTTGCACTTTGCAATTATAACTCGCTTGAAACGCGTATCACAAGATGGACCTGAAACCCCATTTAATCCGCTTAAACGGATCACCCACGAACGAGTCGAAACCCATCAATAAGTGCTATCCACTTTCGATTAGTAATTATAAGAGTGTTGACTAATGTCTCCTTACCACTTGACGATGCTCGAATATTTATTAAAAGCTAGTAAATTCCATTCGTGCAAATAAATGTTCTTTTGAACAAGTCCTAGAATTAACCGGTGAAATAAATGCAAGCGTTTCATATCACTTGTTATGCTTCTCATTCAAGTGAGATAGTATGTTTGTATAATAAAATAATTTTATATAGAAAATAAATTATGTTGAAACATCGTTCAAATAATGATCTAACGACCGTAAAATCGCTTTATTCCAAATTGTTTAGATATTAGTCTAATAATTATAAAAGTTAAAAGATTTATTAACATTAAATTCTTATTTCGAAAATACTTTTATAATTATAGGTATATTTACTTGATAAAAGTAATTGAAACAATATACCTGTTGTATAACATATTTCCAATAATATCCCTTTACAAATAATCTTATATTCAATACAATAAATTGTAGATCTCAAAACGATAGCAAAGTGTTTGTAGACAAAGAATATTATTCATAGTGTTCTACATCTATTTCTAAAATATGCTACTAAATATATATATCATATTTGATAAATAGTCAGCCAAGAAAGTCATAAATATGGTGCAATTACACTTTGGAATCGCACCCAATCAAGCACAGGAAAACACACTCAAGAAGCAACATTCATGGAAGATTACCTGGAGCCAATTTTCTTCAGGTACCCCCACCAGTCGACCGGTAAATTGCCACCTGTCGATCGGTAGCGACAATTCCTGAAGCAATTCGGCTCCAGGATTCTCCTTCGATCGCCTTTCATCGATTTCGATGACCTTTCTTGATGATAAACTCATATTTTGTAGTGTAAACAAGCATGCAAGCATAAACTATCAACCAATAAAGCATGAACATAATGATTTCAAGCAATTAAATTATCCAATTAACACCGAGCAATGGTTTTCAACAAACGGTACCTAATCATTTATGCAAACACTAATTTTATTAATAGAAACACGATTCTATAGTATGAACATGCACTCCTAACTAGAGATAGTTGTGAGTTTTACTCACCTTATTTCTTATGATTTTCCTTAGCAATTCACTGAAATTGTCTTGCCTTCCTATGAACCGCAAACCCTAGACTTGATTTACTATGAATTTCTCTAATTTTATTTCCATTTTAAATGCTTGATTTTTTATGAAGAACTAGGTTTGAGAAATATGAAGAAGGAGATGGTTTCAATTTACTGTAAATGGAAAAAAAATGAATGTACAGTTCATATGCCAAGTACAGAAGAGAGGAAATCATTTCTCTTACACACGAATGGGCTGAAATATCATTTAAGCCCAAACCCAAACCTAATAAAAGAAACAAACCCCATTTCACTTATTATCTCACTTTTAAACCTATATTTTAAATTGATTTTATCTCCAAAATTTCATACATAAACTCTACAATGTATTTCAATCACTTGTAATTATTATTATTTTTCACTAAAAGGAAAGAACCATAAATTAAACAATTATTCAACCTCCATTTAATGTCAAACAAGTCAATGATTTTATTTTCAATAAAAGGCAAAATATAACTCTATTCTTGTTTGAACACAAATAAACTTATTTTTACTTGAATTTTTTTTATACAATATTCAGAAAATTCTAACTTATTCTCTAACAAATTTTAAAACAAGAAATTTATATCATTAAATTCCATATATTGCTTTTCCAATAAAATACACAATTTTAGAATTCTCATTTCCAATTCTAATTATGATTATTAAATAAAACATTTAAATTCCAAATTCTCTAATTTTAATAAATGGGAAATATTAAATTTTCAGTTCAAACAATACTGACAAATCTAGGTTGTTATAGACTTCCCCTTTAAAGAAATTACGTCCTCGCAATTTCTAATTCGGAACAAAGCCTATAATTAATAAAAATATATTATAGCAAAAATATTTCTTTTTTTCGAATACATATACTAACACATAAACAACCAAAAATCCAATCAACAATATAATCAAGCAATATACAAGATTTTTTTTTTATTTATACTCAATTATAAATCTTTTGACATCCCATCTTCAAAAGATTAAAACATCCAACTTATACACACACACCCCCCACCCACCCAAGTTATTTAAAAAAATTAGATTTCTTCAATCAATCTCCAATTTAATTACTTCTTTTTATGAAAACTCACTTCTGTTTAGTCAATAGTTAAATGATCTTTGCTTCATCTTTTCAAAAATGATTTCTCCAAAAATCAATTTCTTCCAAGAATTTGTACTTCACAAATTGTTCATTTTCCAAAAAAAGATTAATTTCTCCAAAAATTTATGAAACACAAATTACACTTTGCTAATTGCACTTCGAAAATTGTACTTCAATTAAAAAAAATTCTACTGGATTTATTGTATTTTAAAATCATACTATAACCACAATCATCATCCATCATATTCAAGCTAACAATCAACTCATATCATCACAGTAAACTTAGCATGAAAGCAATTTATAAATCCATCATATCAACAATGGCATTGCACTTCGCAAACCCATACAATAGACAGCGCTTCGCATGTCAGCAACTACATCATCTACATAAATGACCGCACCTCGCAAGTCTATGGCTAGGTTCTATCACAAATGACTGCTCTTCGCAAGTCTACATACACATCGCAAGTCTAACATTGATGGTTGCACATCGCAAGTCTAACATTGATGATTGCACTTCGCAAGTCTACCTGCAGGTCCCGCACTTCGCAAGTTTAACATCAATGACCGCACATCGCTAGTCATAACTAAAGCATGCACATCGCAAGCTAACACAAATGACTGCACATCGCAAGTCTAACTCAATTGACTACACATCACAAGTCTAACATAAATGAATGCACATCACAAGTCTAACATAAATGACTGCACATCGCAAGCCTAGAACCAAGAACTCTCACAATTGACTACTCATTGCAAGCCTAAGACATGCACTTCACACATCATCACAAAAAGTGTCAAATACCTTATAATAGTAATCATCGAAGTAATGCCCGTGCGTCCCATAACCACTCGGGTTTACTTAAACATTTACTACAAGTCGGTAAGCTCTACTTCAAAATTTTGCAACCAAACATCATCATAAGCATTCATCCATGACTCTTCTTTAATTTCATCCAATTCAAATTTCTTCATCTGAGATTTATAATTAGAAAACTAACTTCTAAAAAGAAGTTACATTTAATAGTCAACCAAAAGAATTTTCCTTGTATTGGAAAACCTGAACTATATTCTCTTAAGGATCTATTGTTCCGACCAAACACAGAAAGAGAACAAAACTCCAAAAGTGTTAAATACTTCCTAATAGAAATCACAAGAATTTAACTAAGGCAACCCATACTAGTCGACGAAATTTGAATATTCACTAACGGGCTAGTAAGTAACACTCAAACATTCTATTCAATGAGTTGTACAATATTCGATGAAGAGTTTCTCGTGAGCATTTAAACCAATCGGTAACACTACATCGAATATTAGTAGCCCCCCTATTATAGAACTAAGGCTCTAAACACATTTATTTCAAAAAGTTTATAATTTAAAACTCCAAACTTCCTTTCAAAAATTTAAATTATTTGATTTTGGATAAATCTCTTCTTCAAAATAATTTTCTAACTCTAAGTTCTTCAAATAATCTACTAACTTCTTATGGTATTTATATACCGATTCAAATAAAAGATTTACCCTTTTTAAATTCCAAATCATTAGTTATAAAAATTAAAACTTTGTTTTCCTATTAATTCTTTACTTTGAAATTCCAAAATAAATTTACACAATTTCCTACATCTTCTGTTTTAACTTCCTTTTAATTGAAGCTCAAAATTATCATTTGTTTAAATCTTGAAATGATATACACAACAAAGCACAAGTATCACAGTATATTTCACATATATCAAACATAATATAACGACGTTGTCATGTCATTTATTTATAGCAAATTGCTTTGTCAGATGGCTGTGATGTTGATAATAAAAATCAACACTACCGCACCATTGATCTTTACTATTGCTAATGCTCGATGGCTACAACCGTCGTCAATACTAATACACATAAAACATCTTTTAAGGTTTACAATAAAATTTTCTAAACCACTAAAATTTATTAAACACACACATATATGTGTGTGTGTGTATTCATGAATATAAATTTTCCTTCTTGATTTACTCTTCCAAGATGTTTTTCCTTTTTCAAAATAATATTTAACGCAATTAAAAATTTATCTCCTTTTTAAATATTATTTATAACCCTTGTAAAACATTTATAAAATATTAAAATTTAAAGCACCGTGTTTGACTGTCTCGTCGAAGTGTTTATGAATTCCTATTGACAACATTGATCAAGCGTGTCAATTAGAATTCTTAAAGCAATCAGCGGGCAATTAAACACAAAACTAATTTCTAATTATTTCTCCATCAATATATATATATATATATATATCTTCATATAATTAAAAATCTATTAATATCAATTTAAGAATTCATCTATTCATCCATGTACACATCATTCAATCAAATATAAACAAACATCTAACTATTGTGCTCAGTGGAAACAGCCTATCAACTTCCGTTGCGCAACTTTGATCTCTAAGAGATCAGGACTCCATTACACAACACTAACTTTTCAAACCATTTTATATAATAATAAATTATAAAGTAATTTAAAATTTTCACAAATACATCCCAATGATTATTCCATATAATCATTTATAATTATATTTCAAATAGAAAATAAACCCTAAACTCTACTCGACACACCCAAGGGACGGGACTCTAAGTCTGTCTAGACCACGATTTGTGTTTCTTATATCCTATATTGTTATGAACCTGTGCTCTGATACCAACTATAACGCCTAGCCTGAGACCCACCCTAACAAAGGGTATTACTGGGTAATACTGTGTATTAGTGCAGAGAATAGGACTGGTTAGGAGCGACTATTTGTAAAATTGCTTTGGGCAAGTATCAAATATGTCGCATAATGTGACTATATTTTTCTTTTCTTACAAGTGGTAATTCGACATATCCGATCTAGGCACAAAACAATAATACAATGGTTTAATCTAATTCAGAATAATACATAACATGATATACAACACATAATCAAGCATAGCAACGGAAATGATATACATCAATATCTTCTCAAAAGAATGGGGCCACAAAAGAAACAATAGACTCATAATTATATACGTATACATCTATAACACTGACAAGTCTCAATTATATACATAACCACAAAAGTCTACAATGCAAACAAGCATCAATATTAGACGCAAATGGTACATCAAAATAACAACAACATCAAAATAGACTTTTTAAGCTAGCTCACATCCAAAGCCAAAAGTCCTTGTAACCTGCCAAGTCTCGGTCTGACCCGAGCATTAAAATAACACCTGGGTCGGACCATCTTTAATTATCACAAAGGTGAGATACATATAATAAAAAACTTGCATGAATGACAAGAATAAATATCCAAAGGTTGTACTTCACTAACACAATTATACTTCATTTAATAATTCACGAGTTTTAACTAAGTTTATGCTCATTTACAACATTTATCAAAGCCAAGCTACCATGACAATAAGAGCATAGATAATCATATCTATATATGCAATCAAATAAACATGCACTTCGTGAGTCAATGCCAGTAACACGCACTTCGCGTGCCAATATAAGAGGTTGCACTTCACAATTATAACTCGCTTGCAACGAGTACCACAAGATAGGTCAAAATCCCATTTAATCCGCTTAAACGGATCACCCACGAACGAGTCAAAACCCATCAATCAGTGCTATCCACTTTCAATTAGTAATTATAAGAGTGTTGACTAATGTCTCCTTACCACTTGACGGCGCTCGAATATTTATTAAAAGCTAGTAAATTCCACTCGTGCAAATAAATGTTCTTTTGAACAAGTCCTAGAATTAACCGGTGAAATAAATGCAAGCGTTTCACATCACTTGTTATGCTTCTCATTCAAGTGAGATAGTATGTTTGTATAATAAAATAGTTTTATATAGAAAATAACTTCTCTTGAGACATCATTCAAATAATGACTAACGACAGTAAAATCACTTTATTCCAAATTGTTTAGATATTAGTCTAATAATTATAAAATTTAAAAGATTTATTAACATTAAATTCTTATTTCAAAAATACTTTTATAATTATAGGCTATATTTACTTTATAAAAGTAATTGAAACAATATACCAGTTGTATAAGATATTTCCAATAATATCCCTTTACAAATAACCTTATATTCAATATAATAAATTGTAGATCTCAAAAAGATAACTAAGTGTTTATAGACAAAAATATTATTCATAATGTTCTACATCTATTTCTAAAATACGCTACTATATATATATTTATATATCGTGTTTGATAAATAGTTAGCCAAGAAAGTCACAAATATGGTGCAATTACACTTAGAAATCACACCCAATCAAGCACAGGAAAAAACACTCAAGAAGCAGCATTCATGGAAGATTACCTGGTGCCAAATTTTCTCCAGTTACTCCTTACCAGTCGATCAGTAGCGACAAATTCTAGAGCAATTCTGCTCCAAGAATCTCCCCTGATCGTCGTTCTTTGATTCCAATGACCTTTCTTGATGAGAAACTCATATTGCAGTGTTAAACAAGCATGCAAGCACAAACTATCAACCAATAGAGCATGAACATAATGATTTCAAGCACCAAATTATCCAATATATCCAATATACACTGAGCAATGGTTTTTAACAAACGGTAACTAATCACTTCGACAAACACTAATTTTATTAATAGAAACTGTAGTTAGATTCAATAATATGAACATGCTCTCCTAAATGGAGATAGTTGTGAGTTTTACTTACCTTATTTCTTATGATTTTCCTTAGCAGTTCACTGAAATTGTCTTGCCTTCCTTTGAACAGCAAACCCTAGACTTGGTTTACTGTGAATTTCTCTAATTTTCTTTCCATTTTAAGTGCATGATTTTTTTGAAGAACTAGATTTGAGAAATATGAAGAAGGAGATGGTTTCAATTTATTGTAAATGGAAAAAATAAACATACAGTTCATATGCCAGGTACAGAAGAGAGGAAATCATTTCTCTTACATAAAAATGGGCTGAAATATCATTTAAGCCCAAATCCAATTCAAATAAAAGAAATAAACCCTATTTCACTTATTATCTCACTTTTAAACCTATATTTTAAATTTATTTTATCGCCAATATTTTATACATAAATTCTATAGTGTATTTCAATCACTTATAATCATTATTATTTTTCATTAAAAAGAAAGAACCATAAATTAAACAATTATTCAGCCTCCTTTTTAATGTCAAACAAGTCAATGATTTTATTTTCAAAAACTGCCAAATATAACTCTATTCTTCTTTGAACACAAATAAACTAATTTTTACTTGAAAATAAATTTATACAATATTTAGAAACTTCTAACGTATTCACTAACAAATTTTAAAACAAAAATTTATATCATTAAATTCCATATATTGCTTTTCTAATAAAATACACATTTTTGGAATTCTCATTTCCAATTCTAATTATTATTATGAAATAAAACATTTAAATTCAAATTTCTCTAATTTCAATAAATAAAAAATCAAATTTCTCATTTAAATTTCTGGTTTAAAGAGTACTGAAAAATCAGTATTGTTACAGCTGGGAAGGTCCGTTTAAGTTTCTCATTTAAATTTCTAATGCTTTTGAAAGATAAGTTTAAATGGTTTTGAAGGAGGATCTCTAAGGTTTTAATTAATGCTTTTGAAAGGATTGTTTTCAATGGTTTCGAAAGGTATTGTTTAAGGTTTTAAACAAGGGTTTTGAAGGTATTGCTTTGGCTTCATGTCCTAAAGTTTTCAAAGTTAAAAAGGGTTTTAACTTATGTTGAAGGAATAGAAAATCCCATTGATTTAGATTTTATCATCTTTGTTTTGTGTAAAGCATATATCATGGCATGAGAATTTTGAGTAAAGCAATGAGCATGTTTTCCTTGTTTAAATATGATTTAAAAAGGGTTAGATTATTTTGAAAGAAATGTTTTCAAGGAAAATTTGATGGGGGTAGTTAACCTTAAGTTTATGACTTAGATATTAGAAAACTAGATGAGACTGGTGTAGGGTCGCGCCCTATACTTTAGCTATTAGCCCCTAGCTAAAATAAGTCCAAAATTCCAGTATGTAGGGCTTTGTCACAAATGAGACTAAAATGATGTTACACACAGAAGGGAATATACAAAGTAAAGATAGGTTATTGGTGAGCCCGCAAAACCATTAGGATCAGTTGACCCTAGAAGAAGATAGTTAAGGATAGATGGCCCAATATAGTGTCTAATGGAAGTTAGATTATTGATTATGTCTGGTAGGCCTAGATAAAATTATAGTATGGATAGATCGTCCATTGATTACCTAATTTATATGGATATATGTTATTGCTCTTGTTGTTAGGATCAGTTTGATTGCATGATTTTGATCTGTAAAAGATATGCTTTTAAAAGGATAATAGTGGGGAGAAGCCTGTTCCGCTAAGCGGCATGGTCTCACTTAATATCAGTAAACCGGAATGTAATAATATTATTCACACCAGGCTTTATGTCTGACTCAAAGTTTATGTTTTCCCCTTAAACTCTTGGGTGCTCAAAATTTAATTTGAGTAGATTTAGAGTTAAGGTCTTTTCAGGTTTAGTAGGTTGGACGAATAAGTTTCCGTAGACGTGCACGAGGCAAAGCTAGCTATGTAGGAGTTATTTAGCTGTGATGTATTTATGGCTGATATGTTTATCTATTTAGTACTCAGATCATCCAAGGGGGCATCTTTATATGTCGCTCTTGGCATAATTTGTAATAATTGTATTTGATTGAAACCCGGGAATCATTTTGGGACTATGTAACTGAATATGAAATATTGATTTGAAATGTAATCAGAAAAGTTGTTTTTGAAATATGTGATTTTATTCCATATTCATGTGCTTTTGATATTATTGATACCATTAACACTACCGTATTTTTACACTGAAAGTTAAATACTATAGATGACTACATCATCTATAGCACTTAATTTTGGGCCTCAAGATATGGGGTATTACAACTTGATATCAGAGCATAGGTTTATGAAAACTTAAAAGAAATTTAAAATTTAAAATGATTTTTGAAACATAATCCTAAGGAATTGGAGAAAAGATTTGGGTATGGGATAACGTTATAGTAACATATATATTTGTATTTGCTATATATAAGTATACACTTTATCTCTATTCTCCCATCTTTCTTAGGCTATTCTTTCGTATCTTACAAAAGCTCGAATGCAGATTTTAAGGAAGTAAGATATGGATGCTAGAAACAGAAGAGTTAACCTTGGTTGAAGAAGCACCATAACTAAATGAAATGCCAAACAAAATACTAGAAGGAATCCAGGTTGGGCACAAGCTGTAATGTGGGTGCTGGAGCACCACAAGTTGATATGGGAGCTATGTATCAGTTCTTCGTTAGCCTGATGCAAGCTGGAGCTGCTGCAGGACTAGTTGGAGGAAATGCAGGAGAAGGAAATCTGGAAGCTCCGGTGGTTAATAACTATGTAGTACTAAGCAAAGACTATGCTAGGCTTGGAGGAAAGCCATTCATTGGGACTGAGGACGCAATAGAAGTAGAGAATTGGTTGCTTTATTGTGAAAGAATCATTGCTGATTTGGGACTTAACGATGACCAGAAAAGAAGATTGGCTTCCAGACAGCTGCAAGGTGCATCACTATACTGGTGGAACAGTGTTACTTTGGGAGTAAATGAGGAGACCATGACTTGGGCAGAATTCAGAAGGATATTTGAGGAACGATTCATGTCAGAGGTTGCCAAGTCAACTCTGCTTAGGAAGTTTGTTGAGTTGGAGGAGGGAGACATGACAGTGCTTGAGTATGCTATCAGATTTGAGGAGTTATCAAGGTACGGGTATGCTACTATAGATATAGTTATTAAAGGGAATGAGAAGTTCATCCGCGGATTAAAACAAGAGCTTGCTAAAGCAACTTTGCCACATATTAGGGATCTGTGTGATGTGGTTGTTGAGATGGCTTTGAGGCATGAGGAGATGCTCACTTTCCATGATAGTAACAAAGAAAGGGAAACTCAAAGTGGGCAGAATCAGAAGAGGAAGTTTTTCCATAAGAAAGGCGCTCAGAAAGGAGGAGTAGCCAAGAAAGGGAAGGCCAATGTAGTCTGCTACAAGTGCGACAAGAAGGGACATTTCGCTCACGAATGTTGGACAGGCAAAGCAAAGAAAGCTGTTGACAAGAAAGAAGTGAGGTACTTCAAATGTAATCAAATTGGACATTATAAGAACCAGTGCAAGGAACTGGCCAAGGATTGAGAAGGCAAAATGTTTGCATTGGAACCGGCTACCTCAAGGCCAACAGTAGAGGAGAAAGGAAAAGCTATTTTGGGAGGTACAATTTTGATTCATGGTGTATCAATTAGAGTTATATTTGATACTAGTGCATCACATTCTTTTATATCTCATAGTTTGGTAGAAAAGCTTAAACTAGAACCTTCATACCTAGTTACTTCCTTAAGGGTTGCGAATCCGATAGGAGGGTATGCGACTATTGGGATGAGATGTGACCACTTAGAGTTTGAGTTGTTAGGATATATATTTTCTTGCAGTTTGCATGTATTGATTTCATATGGTTCAAAATTAATTGGATGTGGATTGGTTATGTAAGTGATGCTAGGATATTTTGCCAAGATAGGAAAATATCACATAGACACCCTAGTTGTAGTGATCGGATTATATACTCCGTAGAAAACCCTAGTTTTGAGGTTAATGCTTCGTAGGGTGTAATGGAGGCAGAATGCAAGTTGAATCAAGTTTTCGTTGTTAGAGAATTCGCAGATGTCTTTGAGCCCATAGTAGGACTACCGTCGAAACGAGCTATTGAGTTTCGAATAGATTTAGTACTAGGAACTTAACCAATGAGTAGACCATCAAGTAGAATGACACCTCCCGAGATGAAGGAGATAAAGGTACATTTGGTGGATTTAGAAGGTAAGAACTTTATCATACCAAGTAGTTCGCCCTGGGGAGCAGCCGTAGTGTTTGCGAAAAAATCGAATGGATCGTTAAGGTTGTGTATCGATTATCGTAAGTTGAATGAGAAGACGATAAATAATCAGTATCCATTACCTAGAATTGACGATTTGTTCGACCAGTTGAGTGGAGCCAAAGTATTTTCTCAGTTGAATTTGGCAATAGGGTTCCATCAGCTTAGAGTAGCAGAGGATAGTATTCTTTTGACGACGTTTAAGACAAGATATAGATCGTACGAATGGTTAGTGATGTCGTTCGGACTAACTAATGCGCCAGCATTTTTCGTGGGCTTGATGAACAGAATCTTCCGAGAACATTTGGACAGATTCTTGTTAGTATTCATAGACGACATTTTGATATACTCTAAGGATGAAAGAGAGCATGAAGTTCATTTGAGAGTGGTGTTTGAAACACTGAATCAGCATTAACTAAAAGCGAAATTTTTGAAATGTCATTTCTGGAAGAAGGAAGTGAAGTTTCTTGGTCATGTAGTCTCAGAAAAAGGGTTGTTAGTAGATCTAGCTAAGATCGAGGCAATTAATAACTGGAAGAGACCCGAGACAATGATTGAGATAAAGAGTTTCCTTGGATTAGCTGGTTATTATCTGAGTTTCACCAAGGATTTTTCGTGGATAGAAACACCAATGACTAAGCTAACTCAGAAAGATGTGAAGTTAGTCTGGACTGATAAGTGCGAGGAGGTATTCCAGAAACTAAAATATTTATTGACTAATGCACTTGTATTAGTTATTCCAGAAGGGAATCAGGATTTAGTGGTGTATACAGATGCAGTGGAACAGGATTAGGATTGTGTTAATGCAAAGAGGTAAAGTGACTGCCTCTGCTTCTCGACAGCTCAGACCGCATGAAGTTAGGTACCCATCACATGATTTGGAATTAAAAGCGGCAATTTGCGCATTGAAGGTGTGGAGACATTAACTTTTGGGAGAAAGATTCGAGTTGTGTACGGATCATAATTCACTAAGGTATTTATTCTCTCAGAAGGAGCTGAATATGAGACAGCAGAGGTAGCTGGATTTTTTAGCCGCTTATGACTTTGGTATTGAGTACACACCGGGAAAAGGCAATAAGGTGGCAAATGCACTTAGCAGGAAACATTTGAATGCAATATTGGCAATGATAGCTGAGTGGAAAGATTTAGAAGCATTGACTACATGCAAAATACAATAGAGATCTAAGAGTAGTTCTAGTCAAGGAACTTCTATGCTGTCATGTTTAAAAGTTCGACGGAAGAAGATCGAAAGGATTGCTTGTAAGCAAGGAGAGGATCCATTATTAGCTGAACGGATTAGAAAGTTAAGGAATGGAACAGAGAGCGATGACTTAAAAGATTTCAGTCTTGACCAGAATGGATGGTTGAGATAGAAAGGGCGATTATGTGTTTCGAATGTGGGAGACATTAGAAAGGAAGTTCTTAGAGAATGCCATCATTCAAAGTTCACTATTCATCCAGGAGGAACTAAGATGTATCAGGATATGAAAAGGAGTTTCTTCTAGGAAGGTATGAAGAGAGATGTAGGCTTATGGGTGAGGCAGTGTTTAAACTATCAACAGGTAAAAGGCGAACATCAGAAACCAAGTAGGTTACTTCAGCCTTTAGATATTCAAGTCTGGAAATGAGATTCTATCTCAATGGATTTCATAAATGGTTTGCCAAGGTCTAATAGAGGAAATGAGAGTATATGGGTTATAGTGGATAGATTAACAAAGAGTGCACACTTTATACCCATTAAGTCGACCAGGGAAACATGAGATTTAGCTAAGTTATTCATGAAGAATATAGTTAGATTACATGGAATTTCTAGTAGTATAGTAAGTGACAGAGATTCCTTATTCACTATTGAGTTCTGGAAGAGTCTACAGAAGACTTTAGGTACCAAGCTCAAGATGAGCACCACTTACCATCCGTAGACAGATGGGCAAAAACAGAGAGAGTTAACAAAGTCGTAGAGGATTTGTAAAGAGCTTGTGTGCTAAATTTTAGAGGATCATGGGAAGACCAACTACACTTAGTCGAGTTTTCGTATAATAACAGTTATCCGACTAGTATAGGGATGACACCGTTTGATGCTTTGTATGGACGGCCATGCAAATATCCCATTTGTTGGTTAGAGACCAGGGATAGATTGATTCTTAATCCAGATTTGGTTAAAGAAGCTGCAGAAAAGGTTGAGTTAATTCTGGCTAGAATAAAGGAAGATCAGTGTAGGCAGAAGAGTTATGTTGATAAAAGGCAGAAAGACCTAGAGTTCTCAATTGGAGATCATGTTTTCGTCAAGGTATCACCGATGAAAAGTGTAATCAGATTTGGAAAATCAGGAAAATTGGCACTAAGATTCATTGGACCATTTCCTATTATAGAAAGGATAGGGAAACTCTTGTATAGAGTAGAGCTACCGAATAATTTGACAGGAGTCCACAACTTTTTTCTTATTTCTCATCTAAGGAAGTGTATTCAAGATCCAGAAACTACTATTACACCGACTATGTTAGAGGATCTAGTAGTGGAACCAGATATGACTATAGTTAGAAAACTAATTCGTATAGTTGCGAGAGATGAGAAGAGACTAAGGAATAAGACGGTCAGATTAGTCAAAGTCCAGTGGAGTGACGACAAGAGAGACTGTACTTGGGAAACCGAGAGCAGGATTAGAGAGACTTATCCTGACTTGTTTCATGGTATGTTTCACCTTTATGTTTGATTGTTGTGAGTACCTTATTGTAATTTCGAGGATGAAATTCTTTAAGGAGGGGAGTTTGTAATGACCCTAATTTTTTAGTAACATTATTTAAAACATTTAATCGGATAAATAAAATAAAATAATGTTAATAGTTAAGGGATTGATATTTTTAATTAATAAGGGGCCGTGCCTTAATGAATATATAAGCAAAAGAGAATTGAAAATAAGTAAGTAGAAGGAATAGGATAAGTGTAAAATAGGAACATCCTTCATTCTAATACCCTTCCATTCTCCATTCCATATTTATTCTAACATTCACAAACAAAATTAAAACCCTAAGAGCTCGGCCAGCCACCATTAAGAGGAATCAAAAAGAAGATGAGCTAGAAATCTAGTAGAAAGCTTGAAGAAATTAATCAAAGGGAAAATCTCAACCTTCTTAACACCAAGTCAAGGTGAATAATTTGATTTACATCTCATTTTTGATAATGATTTCGGTTTCATGTTTATGTCCGAATTATTGTGCAAGTAACATGCCATGTTATGGTTGTTTAAATAGATATATATGCTCGTTGATGATTTATGTGGTTTTCTATGGATCTTATGATATGTTTAGATTAGATGACATCCAAATGAGTTACGTTTTTTATATAGGACCAAAAACATTATTTTACAAGTGGTTTTCAAGTTTCATAATTTTCTAAGTAATTGTGGAATTATTATAAATTTTCTATGAGAGAAAATTTTTAAAATTGGGTTTAAATTATTTAAGACAATTATATAATGATTTAGGGTCTAAAATTTATATATGTCAGAAAACATATTAAAAGTGAATTGTTGTGATTTTTTGGGGAATTTTCCTAAGTATTTTACAATGGTTATAAAATTATTTAAGTTAAGGGGCTTAAATGTTTTATATGTTATATCAAGGAGAATGGCTTATTTGCTTAAAATGCTTTAAATAGTCAATTTTGAATTCGGCAGCCTTTTTAGAAAAGGATTTTGATAAAGAAATGGCAACTAATCATATTTTGATAAATTAGGCATGTTAGGTAAAAAGAATTATTTTAAAAGGAAACAAACTAATTTTTGTTTCGAATTACAACTTCGCCACTTCCCTAACTTACTTCCGTCACCATGCTCAGTAGGCCTTTCGAACCCATTCGAAACCAATGCACATGGTATCAAGCAATTGGTATGTAGTGCATTGGAGAAAGGCGGAATGGATTGTGTCGAAGGCATGCATTCGAAGGGGTTGAAGCCACTCTAATTAGCTTTCAGATCAATCAACTTACCTTTGTTTTAAAAGAAGCTTTTAAACAAGTTGCCACTTGCCTTTGTTTTTAGAAAGAAGCTTTCTAAAGAGCTACCACTTGTTTTTGTTTAAAAAAAGCTTTTGAAAGGATAACCGCTTTTAAACCTATTCATACCCATGCTGTCGCATGCATACCTTTCGTATTATTTAAGGCCGCTTTTATAACAATGTATTCAAAATGGGTGCTTTCGTTTTTTAATTTTAAAGCCGCCTTCCCAATGCTTTCGAAAGGATGATGTAGCTGCTTTTAAATGCTTTCGAAGCCAACGATTTCGAAAGGGTAGGTTTCGAAGCCATACACTTCCCCAACTCTTTTACTTGGATTAAAGCTTTCGAAAGGGATACTTTAAATTCTGTTTTCTTTGACCCAATGGTTATATTAAATGTTAAACCTAATGTTTTGAAAGGTATAATTTCAAATGGTTTCGAACCAATGTTTACACAACTCTTTACTTGAGCCCAATACTTTTGAAAGTTATATATTGTAAATGTTTCGAAAGATATGTTTTATGTATTTCGGAAGGAAGGTTCTAATGCTTTCGAAAGATAAGTTTAAATGGTTTTGAAGGAGGATGTCTATGGTTTTAAGTAATGCTTTCGAAAGGGTTGTTTTCAATGTTTCGAAAGGTACTGTTTAAGGTTTAAACAAGGGTTTCGAAGGTATTGCTTTGGCTTTATGGCCTAAAGTTTTCTAAGTTAAAAAGGGTTTTAACTTATTTTGAAGGGATAGAAAATCCCATTGATTTAGATTTCATCAACTTTGTTTTGTGTAAAGCATATATCATGGCATGAGAATTTGAGTAAAGCAATGAGCATGTTTTCCTTGTTTAAGTATGATTTAAAAAGGGTTAGATCATTTTGAAAGAAATGTTTTCAAGAAAAATTGGATGGGATAGTTAACCCAAAGTTTATAACTCAGATATTAGAAACCAGATAGGACTGGTGTAGGGTTGGGCCCTATACTTTAGCTATTAGTCCGTAGCTAAAATAAGTCCAAAATTCCAATGTGTAGGGCTTTGTCATAGATGGGACTAAAATGATGTTACACATAGAAGGGAATATACAGAGTAAAGATAGGTTATTGGAGAGCCTACAAATCCATTAGGATCAGTTGACCCTGGAAGAAGATAGTTAAGGGCAGATGGCCCAGTATAGTGTTTAATAGAAGTTAGATTATTGACTATGTCTAGTAGACCCGAGTCAGCCAATGGTTAAAAGTTAGCCAGATAAAACTATATTGTGGAAAGATTGTCCATTGATTACCTGATTTATATGCATATATGTTATTGCTCTTGATGTTATAATCAGTTTAATTGCAGGATTTTGATTTGTAAAAGATACACTTTTAAAAGGATATTAATAGGGCGAAACCTGTTCCGCTAAGCGGCATGGTCTCACTTAATATCAGTAAACCAGGATGTAATAATATTAGTCACACCAGGCTTTATATCTGACTCGAATTTTATGTTTTCCTTCTAAACTCTCGGGTGCTCAAAATTTAATTTGAGTAGATTGAAACTTAAGGTCCTTTCAGGTTTAGTAGGTTGGACGAATAAGCTTCCGAAGACGTGCAGGAGGCAAAGCTAGCTATGTAGGAGTTGTTTAGTAGTATTTCTACTGTGATGTATTTACTACTGATATGTCTATCTATTTAGTACTCTGATCATCCAAGGGGTCATCTTCATATGTCGCTCTTGCGTAATTTGTAATAATTGTATTTGATCGAAACCTGAGAATCATGTTGGGATTATATAACTGAATATGAAATATTGATTTGAAATGTAATCAAAAAAGTTGTTTTTGAAATCTGTGTATTTCATATTCATGTTCTTCTGATATTATTGATACCATTAACACTACCGTATTTTGTCACTGAAAGTTAAATACTATAAATGACTGAAGCATCTGTAGCACTTAGCCTTGGGCCTCAAGATAGGGAGTGTTACATAGGTGCTGATCAAACTTCTATAGCCCATGATCGGGCTTGTGAAGTCCCTTTTGCTGTCCAGAGATTGATGCAAACCAACTCTTGCCTTTGGATTGGAGGCAGGACTATAAACTCTAGCTAGTCATGACATGATTATTTGCGCATTAACTCTTGTCCCTGGACTGGAGGCGGGAGTATAAAAGAAAACAAATGTTATATGACTGTCCATATGTTAACTCTCGTCCTCGAATTAGGGGCGGGAGTATGAAATCAAACCTGATACGACATGACCATTCATACGCTAACTTTAATTCTCGGATTGAAGGTGGAAGTATAAATCAAAGCGAACGTGATACGGCCGTTCAATTACTCAGCTCCTGTTCCTGGACTGGGGGTAGGAGTATAAACTGAAGAGGTGGTGGTAAGACCATCCAACTCTTAACAACTTGCCCGGAGTTGGCAAAATAGAAGATACATGCTAGAGTAAGGCGGGATCCAACTTTCAAGCCTTCAATCGATGCTCTAGGTTAGGTGCGATTGAACGTAAACGTCCTTAGTGAGGATGTACAAGCTACAATCTTGAGTATTTAACCAAAACAAGCGCTCGGAGTTTGGCACTACCAGCAATCTAATCCTGGAAAAGGATGTTTAAGCATTGGACCTAAGTGACTAATCTCAACCGATGCCTGGAATTTGGCATTTTAATGGTTACCTTATGCTCTCCAGAGCGGAGAAAGGCTGATAAACTATGAAACAGGCTAAGGACTTAGTTCGAAAACAATCGTTGAAAGGAATTGACCACAAGTACATTGAATGAAAGCACATTTCTTAAGTAGTTAGAAAATCCAAACAAAGGGTTCACGAAACAAAAACCTTTGTTATTCACCTGGAATTCAAAAGGCTGGCAACATGTGTTATTACCACTAGAAATAAAACAAAAGCAAGGAACTAGAAGAGCCTAAGTACTGATATACAGTCAGAAGGCACAAAGAAGACAAGCAATCACTTCTTGAGCTTTTTCTTTCTTTCCTCTCTTTCTTCTCCGTAGAAGAAGGTGCGCTGTATAGAATACAATAGCCTATGATTTTTGTTTGATGATAATAAACATATATATTCGTTTAAATGTATTTGTTATTGTACTATTTTATTTTTCATATAATTAAATAAATATTTGTTGAATAAAATAAATAACACATAATTTAAATTCAAACAAATATTTTATTCAAACAAATATTTTATTACAATTTTGAGTAGTACAAATTTGAGCTCTCACTACATATATACACAATTCCAATTACATTACAATTTCGATTACATCTCAAATTTCACTGTACAATTTTAACCTCACTACATATCACTCAAACACTCGTATTTATCTTCAACTCTATTCCAGCTTGAATACAACATTTGAATTATCTGCAAAATAAACACTGACGCAGTAAAATTGAAAAAGAAATATTTTGCAGTGTAAAATAAAATGTGTGTTTTTGAAAATATTATTTATCTCAGTTATTTGGGTTGTTCGTCATCATATTTCTTTTGAATTCATCTACACGAACAACTTGTGACATGCACAGTGTATCACTGTACATGCCACAAGGCCATGCACACCGATATACACTTGATAAAACTACAGGGATAGGTGAGCACAAGGTCAAACTCGAGCCGAGGCTGGATTCAACTCAGGTGCAATACGAAAACAAATCACAAAGTTTCAAATACACTAGAGCCTGCATATACATATGTGTACACGTACACATATACACTGCCTCAGCATCTCGAATTTTAGCCAAGAGACATAAGTAGACATGAACTAATATGAACCAGACCATTCTAACTCGAGGCAGATCATTTCAAATGACAACAAGATAAAAGTTCAAAAGCAACATGATAGCTGCCTTTCAACAAGACTGCAATTAAAATGAAGAACACACAAGTTCAAATGCAAGTACTCAAAAAGGATAGAGGATATGCATGCATTCAGACATGTATACATATATATATGCAATGATAAGTGAAGCTTCAACCAAGACACAGTGCAGTGACGACAAGGGATGCAACATAGACCCGTTCGAATACAAGTGCAATGGACAGAACCAAACTTCAATACAAGAAACTATTAACAAAGACATGGTTAGAGCTATCACCAGACATGTATATGTCCAACCAAAAAGGCCCAAAATAATATACTTGTGAAGATCAAAACAAAATGTTCAAGCAACTCAACATGGCATGGTCAGGTGCAGGCACAAGTCAAGGCAGTAACACAACAGTTTAGAGGCAAGCAACTGGATTTCGACTCAAAGCAATATGAAAATTCTAGTGAAACTAGAAATATACAAACATAACATGTACAGTGGAGCATGCAGCCCAAAGAATTAATGCAACAAGACTTCATTCAAAAACCAATCTCGACCAAATCATCATAACCCAAAAACTAGACAAGTTCAAGTGTTAACACCTCTCTTATTCACGACTTAGCGACCTATTCGACTCAACAACCTAAGGGAATAAGCGACTTAACTATCCAAGGAATAAGCGACTTAGCGACTTAAGAAGCTACAACGACCTAACGACCTAAAGCACAGAGTGGCTCAATATGGCACACCTCAACGACTTAAGGAGCTCCAGTGACCTAACGACCTAAAGCCTCCTGCGATTCAACGGGTTAACGACCTAGCAACTCAATGAAGGCAACGACCTAACGAGTTAAGGAAAGAGCGACCTAACGACCTAGCAAGCTTCAGAGTTAAGCCGTATGCGCACTACCTCATCCATTAGGTCGCTTACGACCTAAACTAGCCGAGATAACTTCTGAGCTACACATGCTAAGTCGCTCACAGCATATATCTCGTCCATGATGGCCCCATTAAGTCGCTAACGACTTATGCTACCTCGGGAATGCTCTTAGGTCGCAACTCCCTAGGTCGCTCATGACCTATAGCATGACCGACCTAAGCCTAACTTCTCCTATAAATACCCCGCCTACTCCGCACTAAAAGGGGGAGGATTTTTCTGAAGCGTCAAGACTCTGCTATTTTCACTACTTCTACACTTGCTCCAACACTTCAAACGCAAAAGACACTTCAAAGAACCTTCAGAAAAGATCAAGTTTATTCAACATGAATTCAAAGAGCTTTTCTGCATCAAAATTCTAACTACCTGTCTTAATTGTATCGTAATTGAGGAATTATTGTAAAGTCTGTAATCAAATAAGTAATAAAAGAGATTAAGTGGACGTAGGCTTGACTTTGAGCCGAACCACTATAAAAATTGTTGTCTCTTTACTATTTTCTGCTTGCTTTTAGTTCCCGTACCAATGGGTGGTGCTTTCGCTATATCACAACTCACACCGGGGTGTTAGCGTACATTTTTAGCGTTAACATTTTTGGTGCTTTCACTGAGAAAAACTGAACTCAGGGGTGCTCTCATCATTGCTTCACAAAGATTTGTGGAAAGACTCTCCCTAAAAACCAGAAGTCTATCCGAAATTATGGATCCTGGAAGGAAAACTAAATCTACTAGATCTGGAAATGCTTATGACAACACCGCCACTTCTCCCGCGTCAAATCAAGCGGCTCCTAGTGTTGGAGTCACAAGGGAGAAATTGGATGCTATAGTGTCTGGGTTGTATCAACAAATGGAAACCCAGAACACTTTGATGTTGGACAAGTTAAATGCGTTGCTTGGAGTTAACCTGAAACCAGAAAATAATGAAGAAACCTTTGCTGAGGATGTTCATGATTCCCAAGAAAAAAGTATTCCTCAGAGGGCAGATGGCACCGCCGAAGGGGCACCTCCCCAAGCTGAAGGTTCAAGGCCGCAGCCAACTCTTCGTGAACGTTTGTCCAGGCAAACTTCCGAAAAAGTAGCTGATGTCTGTCCCGCGGGGCCTCTAAATGATGAGGAGTACCTCTCGGGAATGATTCGACAAATTATGAAAGAGAGCATGCAAAGGGAGGAAGACAAGAGTGACTGGGGGTTTGCTCCGAGCAGAACTCCTTTTGCTGAAAGAATTCCGAAGGCTGAATTTCCAAGAAGTTTGTTCCCCCCACTATTCCAGCTTATAGGGGGACAAGCGATCCTAGCCAGTTCTTATACAAGTATGACCGGCATATGACAGGTGCCAGAGCAACAGACGAGATCAAGTGCAGATACTTTCCTGTGTACTTGGAGGGAGTGGCCTTGCTTTGGTTCGCGAAGCTACCAATTCGATCCGTGGATCAGTTTTCCGACCTAACTCGGAAATTCAGAGATCAGTTCACGTTATATGCTTCGAAGGCCAAGGACATAATGTCACTATCCAGCCTCGAACAAAGCCCCGGAGAGCCTATCAAAACTTTCTTAAACCGCTTCAATATAGCCTTGGTCGAAGTTGATAATGCAGAGCCTCGGATGATTCTGACTTACTTGATGCGAGCTATTGACAAATCAAGTGAATTCGGAAAATGGCTAAAGATGAAAGAGCCAAATTCACTTGAGAAGTTCTACAAGAAGGCCGATGAATTCATGCGCTTAGAAAGCCTTCATGTGCCAGCAAAAGTAGTCATGGATGAAGTTAAGAATAACAATGTTGCTTCTAACAAAAAGGAATCTGGTGGCCAGAAGAGGGAGAATGACGGTAGAAAAGAGCAGAAAAATGTGAAGAAAACTCGCCACTTTAGACCTTCAATTTTTACTCCCTTAACTGATACTACAGAAAATATCTTTTTCGCAACCAAGGATGCTGTCAAATACCCCAAACCACCTGAGATGAAGCCTAGGAAAAATGTTGTGCATAATGGGAGATTCTGTCGGTTCCACAATCAACCTGGCCACGACACTAATGAATGTCTCCATTTAAAGAATTTGATTGAAGAGCTGTTGTGACAGAACAAACTACAACAATATGTGAAGAGAAACAGAAGTGACCCGACCTCATCTACTCAGGGGCAGCAAGTTCCTGCTCATCAATCCAACTCACGTGAAAGGACTGCGGCGTAGGAATATGAGAGGCCTGTCATTAATGTTATCACAGGGGGTCCTCACCTAGCGGGCAGAAGTTGGGGTGAGATGGAGAGGTATGCTCACGCTTTGAGATATTCCCCGACGAAAGAAAACGTTTTTGTCTTGGAAGATGCTGCACCTTTAAAACAGCAAAGAAATTTTAACGATGACATCATATTCCGGGCTAGAGATTCTGTTGGTGTTGAGGCTCCCACCATGGATCCCTTAGTGATATCAGCAGGCATCAGATCAACCACTGTAAGAAGGGTTCTTGTTGACTGTGGCGCCTCTTGCAATGTCCTCTTCAGAAAGACATTCGATCAGATGAAAATTCCCATGGCTGATGTCCAAGCTTCCTCACAGAAAATTGTTGGGTTCACTGGAGAACCAAAATAGCCTATTGAGACTATTGACTTATTTGTAGAGCTCGGAGAAGGGGAAAAGAAGGTGGTCCGAAAACAAACTTTTGTGATTGTTGATGAATTCTCCGCTTATAATGCCTTCTTGGATCGACCGACTCTTGCCGCATTTAAGGCCATTCTCGCCCCATGGTGCCTGACTATGAAGTTCCCCACTGATAATGGCGTCGGTGTTGTGAAGGGGGACCAAAATGCCGGACGAGAATGTTATTTCATAGAGTTACGGGAAGGAAAGAAAAGAGAAATGGGTAAAGGTGCGGCAGCTCCGCTCCGCATCAAAGAGCCCAGCTTGTAGCAATTACGGGGTGGACCCTGCACTGGTGAGCATAGTGGTGCACGAAAAGAGATTGATCCTAGAAAAACCAGTGCAGGGGAGAGTAGGGTGGTGCCTATGGAAGTGACGGTGCCAATACCTGTTGACCTGAATGATCCAAACAAGGTGCTGAACGTGGGTTCACAACTCGGTATGACGGTTCAGAATATGCTGATCTCATTCTTGAAAGCAAACCTGGATGTATTTGCTTGGAGTCATGCCGACATGTGTGGAATATCTCCAGAAATCGTAGTGCATGCTTTGAATATTGATCCAAAATTCACACCCGTAAAGCAGAAAAGAAGAACCCAGGGTCCTGAAAGGTCGACAACATTAAAAGAAGAAGTAGATCGGCTCATGGAAAATGGCTTCATCAGAGAATCCACTTATCCAGATTGGATTTCTAATCCGGTGTTGGTTAAAAAAGCAAATGGGAAGTGGAGAGTATGCATCGACTTTTCAGACTTGAACAAAGCATGCCCCAAAGACTGTTTCCCGTTGCCCAGGATTGATCAGTTGGTGGATGGAACAGTCGGGCATGAATTATTGTCTTTTATGGATGCTTACTCAGGATATAATCAAATCATGATGCATGAGCCAGATCAGGAGGACACGAGCTTCATCACTGATGTTGGTCTTTACTGCTATAAAGTCATGCCCTTTGGACTAAAGAACGCGGGGGCAACTTATCAAAGACTTGTTAATGCCATGTTCAAACCCCAGATTGGCAAGATTATGGAAGTATATGTTGATGATATGTTGGTAAAATCGAAGAAGGCAGTAGACCACATGGATCATTTGGCAGAAATGTTCGCGGTCCTCCGAAAGTATGGGATGAAGCTAAATCCTCTAAAATGTTCATTCGGGGTAGAGTCCGGAAAATTCTTGGGTTTCATTATGAGTGCTAGGGGCATCGAAGCTAATCCTGCTCAGATTACTGCTTTAAGAGAAGTCAAAGCCCCTAGAACAAAGAAGGAATTACAAAGCCTCAACGGGAAAGTCGCTGCTTTGAGTCGGTTTATTTCCAGGGTTACTGATAAATGCATTCTCTTCTTTGACGCTCTGAAGAAAGGAAAGAAAAACTTTGAATGGACTCCTGAATGTCAGAAAGCTTTTGATGAACTGATTCGTCACATGGAAACGCCTCCAGTACTTTCTCAGCCCAGCAATGGTGAAGATCTTTTCATATACTTAGCGGTTTCATCTCATGCTCTCAGTGCAGCACTGGTACGGGAAGACGCAAAAGTTCAGCACCCGGTTTATTACATCAGCAAAAGATTCACTGGGGCAGAGATGAATTATTCAAAGCTAGAAAAGCTCGCATATTGTCTATTGATCGCGTCCAGAAAGTTGAGGCCATATTTCCAGGCTCATCCTATTAAAGTCCTCACTGATCATCCTCTAAAGCAAGTCCTATTTCGCCCTGAAACTTCGGGTCGTCTTCTGAAGTGGAATATCGAACTCAGCCAATACGATATCACCTACCATCCCCGAAGAGCAATCAATGGACAAGCTTTAGCAGATTTCATTGCAGAATACACAGATAAAGGTGGCAGTGAGGACGAGGTAACTGATGACATCCCGATCCGATGGAAATTATATGTTGATGGCACAAGAAATGACTATTGTTCTGGAGCTGGGGTTGTGCTTGAAACCCCCGAAGGGTGGTCATTGTGCTATGCATTGAGATTAGAATTTCCTTCGACAAATAATGAAGCGGAATATGAAGCTCTGTTGCCGGCTTGAAGATTGCTAAAGAACTAAACATCAAAGTATTGCAGATCTTCAGTGATTCTCAGCTTATTGTATGCCAAGTCAAGAAAGAGTTTCAAACTAAAGGAGGAAATCTGCCTGCTTACTTGTCAAAGGCCTGGGAGCTTCTCGATTATTTTGATCATTATAAAATAAGCCATATACCCCGAGAAGAGAACATGAAGGTAGATTCTCTCACAAAATATTCAAGCTCTAGCGAAGCTCAATTATTGGGATTGGTCCCTGTTGAAGTCTTGTCAGCTCCAAGTACCGATGAGATGGATATTGAATGGATTATGGCCGTATCTCAAGAGAAGGAGTCATGGATGACCCCGATCAAGGAATATCTACTCAACAACTCCCTGCTAGAAAACTCAAAAGAGCGCCAGAAGCTGTTAAGAAAAGCCACGAGATATGTAATTCAAGACGGCCATCTGTACAGACGAGGATTATCGATACCATTACTCCGATGTGTGACCAAGGAAGAAGCTAAGACAATTTTAGCTGAGGTGCACGGAGGAGAGAGTGGGAATCATTCAGGAGGCCAAACTCTTGCAAAGAAAATTCTCCGCTATGGGTATTTTTGGCCAGATATTAATCGAGATGTTGCTAGCTACTCCCGAAAGTGTGACAGATGCCAGAGATTTGCAAAAATCCCAAGAGCACCTTCCACCGAGCTAACACAGATGGTCAGTCCATGGCCATTCGCCATTTGGGGGATAGATCTCATTGGGCCTTTGCCGATTGCCAAGTCCGGAATCAAATATGCTATTGTCGCTGTTGATTATTTCACTAAATGGGCTGAAGCTGAACCATTGGCTACTATTAACTCTAAAAAGATGATAAACTTTGTGACTAAAAATATCATTTGCAGGTATGGTTTGCCTCAGAAGATAATCACAAACAATGGTACCCAATTCGAAAGCGAAGAATTCCAAGACTTTTGCAGGAGATTCAAGATCCGAAAAAGCTTCTCAGCAGTGGCTCATCCACAGGCAAACGGGCTAGTGGAAGTAGTGAATAAAATTATCAAATCAACCATCAAAAAACAGCTGGAAAAAGAAAAAGGTGGTTGGGTCGATAAGCTTCCACTAGCACTTTGGGCATATAGAACTACCCACAAAACTGCAACTGGGCACACTCCATTCTCATTAGCACATGGATCAGAAGCAATGATTCCAGTGGAAATAGAGGTCCCCTCACACATGATAATTCATTTCAACCAAGCTGAAAATGAAAAGCTGCAACTTGAAGCACTTGACTTGCTTGATGAAAGAAGGAAAGAGGCTGAGCTCAGAGTTGCAGCTCATCAGCAAAGGATAGCCAGGCACTTCAATTCTAAAGTTTGCCAGCGCAGCTTTGAAATTGGGGATCTAATCTTGAAAAGGGTCATGACAGCAACAGGAGTGTTTGGGCCAAACTGGGAAGGGCCATATGTCATAGGCAAAAAACTTCTTGATGGCACTTTCAAGCTCACAACTGTCGAAGAAGATCCAATTCCGAGAGCCTGGAACAGCAATCACTTGTGTCCATATTTTACTTGAAAGCTATTCTTAAATTTGTAAAATGATTGTGGATGTATCATTCTTGTATTGTAAGCCATTGTAAAATCAGTGTGAATCAATAGTAAGAACTATAAAGTGGATGTAGGCCCAATTCTTGGCCGAACCACTATAAATCTTGTGTTCTCTACTACTATAAAATGTTTGTCTCATTTCGATGTGCAAATATCTTAAATATGTTGCTAAAATGTCGATTTAATATTGCAGGCTATCAAAGCAAAGCTCGCCTATTCAATACATCACAAGGCCAAGCGATTCCTACAAATCACTCAACAAACAAATGTCAAGCCACAAAAATCCCAGATTCAATTCCTACATAATAAGTGCTTCTCACAAACAGTTGGTGATTCCACCAAAGGGGCACCTTCCTAACGTAGAGGTTCCATGCCCTTGCTAACTGATTGCGATCGTTTGTGCAAACAGACATCCGGTTAAGTAGCTTGCGCCTGCCCCGTGGATTCACTTAACAATGAAGTACACTTCCCTGGAAAAATCAAACAACCTGCAAAAGAAAGGAACGTGTACTTAGAGGTGATAACGGGGAATCGCTGAGGGACAGATTGGGAAAAGACATGGGAAAGCAGACAAAAACAGCCAAAATGGAATTTTGTCTCTCAAAAAGTTGGTGGGACCACCGAAGGGGCTCCTTCCCAAAGTGAAGGTTCCAGGCCCTTGCTAGTTAATTGTGATCGTTTGTGCAAACAAACATCCAGTTAAGTAGTTTGTGTCTGCTCCGTGGATCCACTTAACTGTGAGATGCAACCTTCCTGGCAAACGAAACAAAACAAAAAAAACAAAGAAAGCCCTCTTCGGAGGCACACTTCTTCTCTCAAGGGAAGATAAATTTCTCCATAATAGGAACATTCTTCCCCAAAAAAAAGTTGAAGTGCCAAACAAAGAAAGCCCTCTTCGGAGGCACACTTCTTCTCTCAAGGGAAGATCAACTTCTCCATAATGAGAACATTCTTCTCCAAATAAGTTGAAGTGCCAAACAAAGAAAGCCCTCTTCGGAGGCACACTTCTTCTCTCAAGGGAAGATCAATTTCTCCATAATGAGAACATTCTTCCCCAAAAAAGTTGAAGTGCCAAACAAAGAAAGCCCTCTTCGGAGGCACACTTCTTCTCTCAAGGGAAAATCAATTTCTCCATAATGAGAACATTAAAAAAAAGTTGAAGTGCCAAACAAAGAAAGCCCTCTTCGGAGGCACACTTCTTCTCTCAAGAGAAGATCAATTTCTCCATAATGAGAACATTCTTCCCCAAAAAAGTTGAAGTGCCAAACAAAGAAAGCCCTCTTCGGAGGCACACTTCTTCTCTCAAGGGAAGATCAATTTCTCCATAATGAGAACATTCTTCCCCAAAAAAGTTGAAGTGCCAAACAAAGAAAGCCCTCTTCGGAGGCACACTTCTTATCTCAAGGGAAGATCAATTTCTCCATAATGAGAACATTCTTCCCCAAAAAAGTAGAAGTGCCAAACAAAGAAAGCCCTCTTCGGAGGCACACTTCTTCTCTCAAGGGAAGATCAATTTCTCCATAATGAGAACATTCTTCCCCAAAAAAGTTGAAGTGCCAAAGAAAGCCCTCTAACGAGGCACATCCAAAAATGAAATGTTGTCTCTTAAAAAAGTCGTTGGTGGAACCACCGAAGGGGCACCTTCTCAAAAAGAAGGTTCTAGGCCGCAGCTAATTGCTCGCGATCGTTTGTGCAAACAAATATCTGATAAAGCAGCTGATGCCTGTCCCGTGGGCCTACTTAGCGATGAGATATAACTTTCTATCAAACAAATCAAAGCCTTCTTCGGAAGCCCGCTTCACCGTGTAGGGGAATCCACTTCTCAAAAATAAAAGTGACCATCTCCGAAAGTTGAAATGTAAAAATTTTCTCTAAAAAAAAAGAAGAGAGAAAAACTTCTCCAATACAAGGCACACTCTACTAGAGCAGAATAATATTTCCTTAAAAATAGAAAAATTATTCTCCAGAGTAAGAGTACAAGTCTTTTCAAAATGGAGAAGATTGCAATAAGCCGTGGTATGGGGGCAATATAGCTACATTAATAAAAAGCAACGCTCAAGCAGCATACCACGAGCTCACTGCAGTATCATACAAAGAAAATAAAGAAACTTGCGCGAAAATAAGGAATAAATGCATTCACAAATACAGACAAAAGATTGTACAAGTAAAAAGAGTCATTCTATTCCATACTATAAAAGATTTCTGTACATGTGCAGGTTTCAAAAAGCGGGGGCCGGTACCCGCACAATATCCGGTCGACACAAGTCTTTAGATACAAGCAAAAAATCAGAACAAGAAGGATAAAACCACTCATTACTTCTTCTTTCCGTCGCCATTGTAGCCCTCGCCTGGCCTAATGGTTAACTTTTTTAGTCGGCCTAAACGAGTCTGGGAAGAAGGAGAAAGAGGTGCAATTGGGTCCTCTTCCGCTTTCTCATCGCTAGCAGAAGTGTCCTCCTTCTTTTTCTTCGAAATTCCATGCTTTCCTCTCTTCTTTGAAGAAGATTCGCTGCCCGGAGTAATAAGATCAATCAGCTTTGTATCATCGACAGTAAATTTCTCCGGGGTCCTCTCACCCTCCTCAAGTTCTTCAACTTTCTGCTCTTGTGAAGCGGCCGGGTCAACTAAGCCTTGAAGAGCTCCTATTTGTTCTTCTTGCGACCCCGGTTGAGAGGCAGAAGAAGGAGTAACTTGAAGTGGTGGAGGGGCAACAGTTGGAGGAGGCGAAGCCTGTACAACGCTTGTTGTTTTCACTACAGAAGAAGAAAAGTTAAACATCAGTATTCCTCGCAAAGAGAGGAGATAGTGGCACGTCGAGGCTTAAGTAATAAGCAAGAAGTTCATCAAGCTCATGTGAAGCAAACGAGTAGTCCACTTGAGCTGGATCAGTATTGAAGTTACCTGGAGAGATTGGCTTTATCACGTCAATTTCATAATCTTGGGCTTCGGTGTCTTCCTGGGCCTCTTCTTCGGCATGAGCAGCTATAGTTTCGGTTTCGGCTTTGGCAGGAGGCGGAGAATGGGAACTGGAGCCAATAATATCGATGTCGACCAAAGATGAAGGACGAGTTGGGTCGGCCAAAGGTGCCTTCTCTGGACGCTCTCCTTCCGCCGCTTCGGCGCGTTCCTTGGCAAGTTGTTCTTTCCCTCTGGCAAGGGCGGCATGACCCTCATCATCCAAGTAATAAGCCTCAAAACCCCCCTCAGCATAGCCAGCATCTCTAAGCACTTCAACTGCTGCCTCACACATTTCATCCAGGGTAACCTCATACTTTGGGCCCAAAAATGAAAGAATGCCACGCCCCAAGACGCCGAGAACATAAAACTCAAATAGAGTGGAGCTAATGTTAGCCTTAGTCGCCTCGTGTGAATGTTCAGCTGCTGCTTTTCCAGCGATGGCCTCGTCACGCTCCTTTTCAGCCTTAGAAAGCTGGGCCTTTAGCATTGTAATCTCCAAGTCTTGGGAGTTAGTCTTTTCCCGCAACTGAGCAGCATCTTTGCGTTAAATTTCCACGATTTTCTGCTCCGCCTCAAGTTTAGCCTCAGCATCTCGTTGAGTAGCGTGGGCGTCTCTTACTTGCTTTTGAAGAACCTCTTCCTTTTGAGTATAAGAAGTGGAAGAGGTGGCAAGATCATCTTTAAGCTTCTTAATTTCAGCCTCAAGTTCCTCGTTGTGGGCGGTGATGCTTTTCATCTCCGTATCATGCTGATCAAGAAATTTTTGCCATTCAGACTTATCGCTTTCCATGGTCAGCATAGCCTCGAGGTTTAAACGATTTGCTCTTTGAAGCTCATCAACTAGTTTTTGCCAGCCGGACATTCTTTCAATATCAAGCTTAACAACATCGAGATTTCTTAACATGGACTGTTTATCAATCGGAACCAAGTCCAGATCGAAACGCACTCCTTTCAAACACCAATGCGGAAATCGGCTTTGGAGTGCAGTCGGAGGCTTCTCAACTTGATAAGGAGGCCTATTAATGATTTTCTGAATTTCAGCTCTTTTAAGGGCAGGAGAGCTAGAAGGGATGTCTAGAGAGATAGAAGCAGCAGGCACTTTGGAAATTTCAGATGTAGACTTTTCGCCGAGCTTGGCTCGCTTGCTTGAATCTTCAGCTAGATGACTCTTACCCTTATCGTCATGAGACTTTCTCTTATGGGAGTCATCATCCCTCTGGTAAGAGTCATGTCGATCATCTCTTCTTCCATAACGCTCCTCATAAGCCTGCCTTTCGCGAGCTTTCCTAGCTGCTCTTTCCTCATTAGTCTCCCTAGGGGTAGGAAGATAGCGCCTGGGGTCATAAGAATCACGCCTCGCATAGCATTGAAAGTCATCGTAATATGAGCCGCTGCGTCCCATGGGAGAACCTGAAAGTAAAGGAGAGACATAATTTTGGAATCTTCGAAATAAAGAAGCTAAGTACGCATAATTGCCAAAAATCCTAAGTGTATGTGTGGCGTGCGAACTACGCGCGTCAAGCTACAAACCACTCTTTGGCTTAGGAGTGATGTCAGCTTTTGCAATAGGAGTCAACTCTTGGGTTGATGGAAATGATCGCAAGGCGGATGTTGCTTCGATTGCTGGAGAAACAAGCTTAGAAGTGGTGGTGTCATCTTTAAAGAGCTCATGGGAAGTCACCATAAGATTGCTCAGTCCTTCAAAGACATCATCACCATCATGCCCAACGGAATGGGTCATATCAGCAGTGCCCTCTTCAGCACGTTTTACACTCTTCGCAATAGAACTTTCTTTCTCAGCTCCCTCATCAGCTTCTCTAGTAGCCTTCCCAGAATGTTGAGAAAATTCCTCTTCTTCAATAATTGGGGGAAGTTTAGATTTGCCAGATAACCCCACACCGTCAACAGAACTGGAGCATTTCACTAATGAAGTCTCTACAATAGGTTCCTTCGGTGCGAATTCCTCTACGGAGGTTGGGGCATCTGACACTTCTGCTTGAGAACTGGAGGCATCACGGGACTGAATGGATCGAGAAGAGTGCAAGAGTCCGAATTGGTGTAGAAATTTGTTCTTCTATAGAAACTTAATACTTCTCTCATTGATATCTACGGCACTCAATCTTTCGAAAGTCGATTTGTGACTAGAATCTTTAAAGGGAGGAGGAAATGATGCAAAAGTAAAGAATGAAGTTAGCACTTGACAACTCGAATTTTGAAAGGCTCAGAAATGAAGTAAACGAAGATAGGTAGTCTTACTTCCTACTCTCTAGATACCATAGAATCCCGGGGGGCAACGGACGAAGAAGAACTGGTTTAAAAACCCGTGAGCGCTCTCGGACAGATCCGTAATCAGCTTGTGGTTTCTTGCGCTCCTTACAAGAGTAATAGAAGGGTGATCTTTGTTCCTCCCGAACGAACACAAATAGCAGATCTCCTTGAAGCTTGGGAGACGATTAAGCGTCCTCCCAAATAGTACGCACAACCCCATCAAAATGGCATAGCCATTAGGGTGCAACTGGAATGGAGAAATAGTTAGTCGAAGGAGGAGTGTTCTAAGAAAATCGTTGAAGGGGGGAATAGCTCCATTCAGACACATTTGACGATTGACTGCAACGAAGCCAGGTGGCGGCCTATCGGCAGTGTCATTTACCCTAAGAAGCAGAGCATCCGCTTCAGCAATGCCGAATTGAATACACAGCTGGCTGAAAGCCCGTTGGTTCAATGTAGTTGAAACTCTTTCCGAAGGATTCTCCAAAGGGTCAGCAATTGGGAAAACTTCATCGGTCCGATCTACTGTCTCTTCTTGCACTTGTTAAGAAGCCATTCTACACAAGAAACTGGAAATTCAAATATGAAGGTGCACGTTTCCTAAAAGCATGTGAAGTGTTGTGCAAAGCTACTAAAATAACAAGTAAATATAGTAAAACTTGAAATAATACTGGTTGGCGTACGTCAATTCAGAAAGATTCAAGGCTTGTTATTCGATCAAAATTAAGTGTAGAATCAATGCAGATTATATTCAGCGATTTGCAGTTATAACTGTATGAATTTTGCGTTGATGCTTCATTTAAGTCAGTTGATTCACAGCATTTCATTTTTTAGCTTCATATTATTTTACTTAAGTAGAATATTATCTCTTTGACCTAATCCATCACTCGATGTGGGCAGTCGATGATGAGTATATTCGTCCTAGTTTTCTGCAAATGTTGTATTTAACAGGTTGTTAGCTTAAGAGTTAATACAATATGTGAAAGAGTGCAACAAGTTCAAGCAGTTCATTCTGGCAGTTCAAGTTGGAACTCAATCAAGTTCTGTCAAATTCTACAAGTGTTCAAACGACTTAACATAGGTCGTCCAGATCATGTCCAAACAACCTAGCATAGGTTGGGCTTCCCTAAGTCGCTCTGCTCGAGTTATAGAGTTCATCAGTCATGTTCCTATGAGTTAAAGCTATGCTGCGGGTTAAATTAGGTCGTGCTAATTCTTTAAGTCATTCTGCTTTAAATCATGTGCTATTCTGGCAAGTTAAGTCGCAAGTCATATGAGTCGCAGTCCCTTATGTCGTTCAGAGTTTGGATGCTAAGTCGTTAAGTCGTTCACTAAGTTAAGTTGTGCGATTCATGTCCAAACTGCTAAGCCCTAGGTCGTTCGAAGCTCCTAAGTCGAGCACTTCCTAACTCTCCTTAACCCGCTAACTCCTCTTCATTCAAGAAACTCGCCTAACTCACTAACCCGTTAACTCGTAACCCGATAACCCGTTAGCATCTCCACAATAAAATCCACCATCTCTCCATGCCGCCAGATCATCCAAGACCGATTCAAATCGCCTCGGATCCATCATAAATCCGATGCACTGCTGTGCTCTCATGAATTACAATGACAACATGTCCAATAACGATCAAAAATCGATCGTAACATGACTCGTGGTGAAATGCGGCACGTGAAATCGGATTAGGGTCGGAAAATGGGGGATTCACGATTCGGTGATGGTCGTGGTTGGTTAATGATCGGATTCACTTACGTAGTGTGATGGTGAAGATGATCGACGACTGGTTAGTTTGAATTCTTCTTCAAGAGCTCGGAGATTCTTCAATGGCGGGTTAGAATGTTAGAGCAGGTGAAGAGAAGAAGGAGTGACCTAAGCGACTTATATACAGGGGCAGTGGAACTCGAATCGGCACGAACGACCTAGCTCTCTCATAAGTCGCTCATGACTTAACGACTCAGGATGACGCGTGTTAAGAGGCATCGAAGCACACGACCTAGCCCCTAGGCGTATACTTCGAGGGGCAAGTGTTAACACCTCTCTTATTCACGACTTAGTGACCTATTCGACTCAACAACCTAAGGGAATAAGCGACTTAACTTTCCAAGGAATAAGCGACTTAGCGACTTAAGAAGCTCCAGCGACCTAACGACCTAAAGCACAGAGTGGCTCAATATGGCACACCTCAACGACTTAAGGAGCTCCAGCAACCTAACGACCTAAAGACTCCTACGATTCAACGGGTTAACGACCTAGCAACTCAATGAAGGCAACGACCTAACGAGTTAAGGAAAGAGCGACCTAACGACCTAGCAAGCTTCAGAGTTAAGCCGTATGCGCACTACCTTATCCATTAGGTCACTTATGACCTAAACCAGCCGAGATAACTTCTGAGCTACACTTGCTAAGTCGCTCACAGCATATATCTCGTCCATGATGGCCCCATTAAGTCGCTAACGACTTATGCTACCTCGGGAACGCTCTTAGGTCGCAACTCCCTAGGTCGCTCACGACCTATAGCATGACCGACCTAAGCCCAACTTCTCCTATAAATACCCCGCCTACTCCGCACTAAAAGGGGGAGGATTTTTCTGGAGCGTCAAGACTCTGCTGTTTTCACTACTTCTACACTTGCTCCAACACTTCAAACGCAAAAGACACTTCAAAGAACCTTCAGAAAAGATCAAGTTCATTCAACATGAATTCAAAGAGCTTTTCTGCATCAAAATTCTAACTACCTGTCTTAATTGTATCGTAATTGAGGAATTATTGTAAAGTCTGTAATCAATTCAGTAATAAAAGAGATTAAGTGGACGTAGGCTTGACTTTGAGCCGAACCACTATAAAAATTGTTGCCTCTTTACTATTTTCTGCTTGCTTTTAGTTCCCGTACCAACGGGTGGTGCTTTCGCTATATCACAACTCACACCAGGGTGTTAGCGTACATTTTTAGCGTTAACATCAAGGAACTAGTCAGAGCGCACACATATATACATACATGTATGTATATATGTATATAGTTATGAAGACCAACAAAACTCAAATGCATATGACCAGTCTACATGAAAACACTAGAAGAAAATGCAGAAGTGACTCGAAGCAGATGAAGCAATGCAAAACTTTCAGCATGAACACACAAAAATGAATGCAACCATAAGTGCACAAGAAAACAATGAAGCATAAACCAGACTAGCATGGATGTGCAATCACTCAAGTACATATACAAGGCAGTGAATGAATTAACTCAACTGCATGAACATCAACACAACAATCAGACATAACATACATATGTATGTATATACATGGAAATACATAGTAAACACAGTTGCAAGTCACAGTTCGAAGAAAAGCAGTAGTTTGGTTTCTTAAAATTGATCAAGCCGAAAAAGCCTGTGAAATCAGGGAGTTGTTTCAACTACAAATTTAAATGCCAAGGTCAAAAATTCGAACCTAGCCAGACAATCAAAATTTTACCCAAAATATTATCACAAATTCAAAGAGCCGAAGTCAAGGCAAAAAGAACAAAACTGACTCAGAGAATTTCAAACAAAGTCAATGATCATGTCATGCCAGAATCAAAGCCGTGGCGACCAAGGTAATAGCAACAATATATCACAAGTACAATGAACAAGTCAAGGCCGAAATAAACGAAGCAAATTCAAAGTCATGGACCAACACGTATGAATGAACGAGTCAGAATAAATCACAAGCATTCAAGTAATAATCGTATGGCCGAGCAAATTCACTGAAGAATTCAAACAAAATTATACGAACGAAAATTAAGGGATTCGTTCTCTATATAACCCAAAATCATCATTGGCAGTAGTAAGCGTTCGAGTTAAAGCAAAAAAAATCACAGAGCCAAGTTTCAAATTAAATCCCAAATCAATAGCTCGAATCGAGTTCGAACCAAAGCAATCAACAGAGAAATTAAAGCTAAAATCACATACTAATTCTAGTCTAATTCGAACCCAACCTTGAAGCAGCTAGAAGCAAGCAAAGCGAATTGAAGAATGAAAGATAATAAATTTGGACTCCTAGTTGCGGCTTCAAGGGATTCAACAAAACCTTAAATTTCAGAACGAGAAACAAAAGGGAGCGGCTACGAAAATAAGAAACGGGAAGACCTTCTCTTCATTTAAGTATTGAGTGGGCCGGTTATATATTATATTGGGCTTAACTTATATAAAAAGGGTTTTGTTTTTGTTTAGTTTTATTTTGTAATTTTCTTTTAAACTTTTGTAAAATTCTAGTCGTGTGACTAGGGACGAACTACGGTGGTGTAGTTCGAGAATTCGCAACTCTGTGGCTGAGTTGTGGCAGGGTTTTAAGCGTAGAGTTAGGTTAGTCGATAGTGGGTGTCTCAAGTTTACGTGTGTAAGCGTCTGACTACTTAATTTCTAGTAGAAACCTTGGGGGAAACACGTAGGCTGGGTTTTGCCGAAGCTGGGTAAATCTGTGCTGTTCTATTTCTGATTTTATTATTCTGCTATTATCTGTGCTGCAATTATTATATATATATTTCCCCATTAATTTTTATTATTATTAGTATCACCCTATTCACCCCCCTTTCGGGTGAAATCGATCCTACACGCTGTATCCTTCCGGTTGTTTTCTTGTTCTTCCCAATTCCTTTGTCCTTGGGTGGAGTGCTCTGCAATGATCTAGCAGGCATGCTTTGAGCGCTACCAGGCTAGATAATATGAATCAGAGTGAAAATAGTTTGCCCGGTCAAGGCAATGGATAAAGGAGGAGGAATAACTTCAAGTTTCTCTTGCTTGACCTCTGTGGCAAGGAGGATGTCTTTCTCAAGTTCCTGCTTGATTTCATGCATAGAGGAACCTGATAGGGCCTAGAGACCCCCGAAATAACAACGTCTTCATTAATCTGGGTTTCTTGGTCCCACCAGCTCCTTCATCCAACAAATCATCGATCATCTGCTCGTCAAGGCTGGGAATATCTTTAGCCGGGATGGTTGGAATCGTTGTTGAAGTGGTAATTGTAATTGATTCTGTTATTGGCACTTGTAATCCTAGTTGAGAGTCTTTGTCGTGAAGCGAAGCAACATGAGGCTAACCTGAGGCTTCAGAAACAAAGAGAGAAAGATTAGATATGTTAATCAGTGACACATCTACAGGAGAAGTGCCACAAGAGTTCCCTTCAAGAATCGGAGAGAGAATGGTAGGACTGTGGATCTCAGGCCTCTCAAGATCATACCCAGGTATCGGAGTAACTTGGGACCCAAGCATTTGGTTGGTAGTAGCATCATATGGCATTGATCCAGAGCCTTTGCCCAAGTCTTTATGCGCTATTGAGGCAAGCTCTGGATGAAGGACAAGCTGGCCATCTTTCAAAATCTTGGGCTCATCTCCTACCAAGTCTTCTCTCTCCAACTGCTTCAAATCCGCCTCTCCACCTTTGAGGAAAGCATTTTCTTCTTCAACGATTCACTCCCAAGCAAGGGTGAGGATTCTGGGATAATCATCTTTGAACCACTCTAGATTTCTAAATTTGAGCACGCTAGCATTATATTGGTTCAGCAATGGTTCAAACTTTTCCATTGCACGCTCTTCTGCCCATTGTTCCACGGCCTCAACTTCTCTTTTGACGAGTGCATCAACATTTTTAACACACTCGAGCACTTTGTCTCTTTCCTCCTTGGCTTGGAGCAACTCCTCATAATAATTCTGAGCTGGTTGAAGCGCTTTGTCCTTTTCTTTTGTTTCATGCTCTAGTTTGGTTTTTAGATCAGCTGCATTTTTGTTTTCCATATCGCTCTCTATTACTAAAGCATGGTTTCAGTGGAAAGTATTCTCCATTTCATCGCGATGCTTAATCCACTCCTCTTCGAGTGCCTTGGTGCCTCCTCACCCTTCTTCTCGTCTTTAGCTTAGGATGTTCTCAGTTTCTCAACCTCAGCATCGAGATTAGCTATGATTCTCTTGTTGTTAGCTTCGATGAGTCTTTGGTTATCGATCTCTAGCTGCCTATCCTTGGAGACTTTGGAAATTTTTTCTCAGCTGAATTCAACCATTCGTTATACTGATTGTGAATGTCGATCGCATAATTAATGGCTATCTTTTGTATATCAGCCGGGATTCTTTGTAGGTTAGGCATAAACATAAGGCCATCAAAGCAAATGTTTGGAAATTCTTTTTTCAATTTCCATTCGTGCATTAGCTGCAAGCTGTTCCTTTGAAGAGATAGATGAGACTATAGTGATTTCTTTTCCTGGCTTGTGCTGGGAAGTTTCAGAGCCACTCTTGTGATGCCTACGGTCGGGGGACCGACTAGAGTGAGATGGTACCGGAGGTTACACATGGAGGGAAGCCGGAGGAGGGGCATGAGAAGCGTCACCAGGTGGGATGCCATCGTGATGATCGGGTTACCTGTCTAAACCTATAGGAGGAGGTGATTTAGACTAAGGGTGATGTTTGGAAGCAGAGTCATATGATGAGTGGTCTCTATTATAATTGCTTCTATCCCAGTCATCTTTGTCTCGGCTAGAACGATACCTGACTCGTGATCACGAACACTTCCCTGGCAATATGAACTCGACCGAGGCCTTTGTGCTTGGGATGCTTTCTTCTTCAAAGACCAATAATGTATTTCCTTTTCTCCCTGGATCCTGCAAGGGAAATAAGAACAAGTTAGATCCAAAAAGCAAGGACATAGGTCAAGTGCAAATGTTGTGAAGTGTACGTGCGCATGAGTGTCCTAGTGTGCCCGGATGGACCGTGAGCTGGAGCATTACTCATTGGAGTAAACTCTTCCATACTGGTAGGAATGAAGTCCTTACTGACATAGATAGGGTAGTCGATGCCCTCAATACAAATATTACCGACATCAAAAGAACTAGACTCGGCAGGAATTGGCCCTAAGCTAGCGAATGTGCCGGTCGAAGTAAAATATGGAGTTTTCTCTACATCTGTGCCGAGTGGAAGCTAGGTAGAAGTCCGTGCCTATGAGATTTTCATGATTAACCTCTTCTTAAGAGTAGACGGTTGGTCGTCCTTAGATTGTTCAGGCTGAAACTCATGACCCGCATTAGTGTTACCTTGGCCAGCCTCACCACTTTCACCAATAATTCCGCCTTCCTCGGCATCTTCTGGTACTTGTTCAATATTTTCATCAACTCCTTCCCCAGGACTTGGGACTGTGGGAAAATCTGGTTTAGCCTCGTCCCCTTTGAGCAGGTTGTTATCATCATCATCTTCGTCGTCTTCAACGGAGGCTATTTGAGCAATGCCAGTACTGGGGCCCTCTTCAAACAAGCCGTAAGCGAGAAGATTTTCATCTGACATGGGAGTTCTAATATCTCTGTCTCCTGCATGAATTATCATAAGAGTTTTGACGACATCTGAAAGCGTCAAGTTACTAGGTCTTGCTGGAACATCTGGATAGTAAAGCAAGGATTTAAGTTAAGTTTGTGTACTATTAAACAAATTCATATAATGGACAAGGAAAGGAACTTACGTCCGAGCAGCCATCTGCCTGTAAACCCAGGCGGATAGATGATATATAACCACTCGACTTTGAAGTAGCTCACCTTATTCCATGCCCCAGTAACCACTCTGCAACCCCTAATTGATTCTAGATAAATCAAAGATGAACTTTCCTTTCGGCTTTTAAAACTGTATATGTATCAAATCTCCTCGTATTTGGGCGCTCGGTGTAAGTGTTCAATGAAAACCATATATGTGTGGAGGTGAAGTCATAGCTATTCGGGTGCAACTGTAATGACCCAAATTTTGACTAACATTATTTAGAATGTTAAGTTGGGTAAATTAAATATAATAATGTAGATAGTTAAGGGATTGAGATTTGTTAATTAAAAAGGGGTCATGCCTTAATGAATGTATAAACAAAAGGAAATAGAAAATAAGTGAGTAAGAGGAATACGATAAGGGCAAAATAGGAATAGCCTTTATTCTTTTACCCTAAACCCTTCTACCCTTCATTTCCCATTCATTTCAATACTCATAAACAAAACTAAAAAACCCCCAAGATCTCCGTCGACCACCATTAAGAAGAATCAAAAGAAGATAAGCTAAGAATTAAGTAGAAAGCTTGAAGAATTTAATCAAGGAGCAAATCTCAATCATCTTAACACTAAGCTAAGGTAAATAATAGATTTACGTCTCATTTTGATAATGATTTCGGTTATAAGGTTTGATCTGAATTGTTTTGCAAATAAGATGCCATGTTATGCTTGTTTAAATGGGTATATATGATTGTTGATGATTTATGTTATTTTACATAGATTTTATGATAAGTTTAGGTTTGAAAATTTATTAATTGACATCCAAATGAATTGCGTTTTTGATATATGGTCGAAAACATTATTTATGAAGTGGGTTTCAAGTTTCATAATTTTCTAAGCTATTGTGGATTTATTAGGAATTTTCTATGAAAGAAAATAGATAAAAATGGTTTAAATTATTTAACGTAATTTTATATTGATTTCAGGTCTAAAATTTAAATATATTAGAAAACATATGAAAAGTGAATTATGGTGATTTTGGGGAATTTACCTAAGTATTTTACTATGATTATAAAATTATTTAAGTTAAGGGACTTAAATGTTTTATATGTTTTATCAAGGAGAAGGGCTTATTTGTTAAACATTTTTAATTAATAATTATGAATTCAGAATCACTTTTAGAAAAATATTTTGATAAAGAAATGTCAACCAATTACATTTCGACAAATAAGGAAATTAGGTGAAAAGAAATTTCTTTTAAAGGCCAAAAATCAGTTTTGCTTTGATTTACTACTTCGCCACTTCCATATACTAGCTTTCGACACCATACCTCCGCTAGAGAACCCATTCGAAACCAAAGCCCATGGTACCAAGCAATTGATACGTAGTGCATTGAAGAAAGGCGGAAGGAACAGTGTCAAAACCTTGCTTTCGAAGGGGTAGAGGCTACTTCTGTTTATAAATGATGCTTTCGAAGGGGTAGAGGATACTTCTGTTTATAAATAATACTTTCGAAGGGGTTGAAGCTAACTATATTAACTTTCGAATCAATCAACTTGCTTTCGTTTTAGAAAAGAGCTTTTGAAAGGGTTGCCGTCGTTTTGTTTTAAAAAGAAGATTTCGAAAGGATAGCCGCTTTAAACCTATTCGAAACCAATGTTGTCGCATTCTTAACTTTCGAACTAGTTAAGGCCACTTTTCTTTATAGCCTTTAAATAATATATTTGAAAGGGTGCTTTCGCCTTTGTACTTCGAAGCCACCTTCTCAATGTTTTCGAAAGGGTCATGTAGCTACTTCCAAAATGGTTATGGAGGCAATGATTTCGAAAGGGTAGGTTTTGAAACTATCCTCTTTCTTTTACTTGGGATAAATGCTTTCGAAAGTAATGCTTTTGAAAGTAATGCACGATACTTAGTTACATTAAAAGTTAAACTCAATGTTTTCGAAAGGAATAATTATTAAAGGTTTCGAAGCAATGCTTCCACAATTCTTTACTTAAACACAATGCTTTCGAAAGGTATAAAATATGAGTTTGAAGGGGAGATCCTCGATGTTTTTGAAGGTTTATTTTAAGTGTTTGAATGAAGGGTTTCCAATGCTTTCGAAAGACAAGGTCAATGGTTTTGAAAGAGGATGTCTAAGGTTTTAGTAAAGCTTTCAAAAGGGTTGTTCTTAATGATTTCGAAAGGCATTGTTTAAAGTTTTTAAACAAAGGTTTCGAAGGTTGTACCCTTGGCTTCATGGCCTAAAGTCTTTTAAGTTAAAAAGGGTTTTAACTTACTTTGAAGGGATGGATAATCCCATTGATTAGATTTCATCAATTTTTTTTGTGTAAAGTATATATCATGGCATAAGTGTTTTGAGTAAAGCAAAGTATATGATTTCCTTGTTTTGTAAAGATATGATTTCAAGGGTAAATCATTTGTAAAGATTATCTACAGGGAAATGAAATTTTAACAGAGTAGTTAACCCTAAGAATAAAATAGGAAATGAAACATGAATAGGGTAGTTAACCCAAATTTATGCTTAGATATTAGGAGACCAGATGTGACTGATGTAAGGTCGCGCCCTTATACTTTAGTTATTAGCCCCTAGCTAAAATAAGTCCAAATTCCAATGTGTAGGGCTTTATCACAGATGGGACTAAAATGAGGTTACATAAAGTAAAGATAGGTTATTGGTGAGCCAGCAAAACCATTAGGATCAGTTAACCCTAGAAGAAGATAGTTAAGGGCAGGTGGCCCAATATTGTGTCTAACAAAAGTTAGACTATTTATTATGTCTGGTAGGCCCGAGTCAGCCAATGGTTAATAGTTAGCCAGATAAAACTATAGTTTGGACAAATAGTCCATTGATTTCCTAATTTTATGCATATATGTATTTTCTATTATTATTATAATCAGTTTGATTGCAGGATTTTGATTTACAAAAGATACGCTTTTAAAAGGATATTAGTGAGGGGAAACCCGTCGGCGTGGTCTCACTTAATATCAGTAAATAATGATGTAATAGTATTATTCACACTAGGGTTTATGTCTGACTCGAAGTTTATGTTTTCCCCTTAAACTCTCGGATGCTCAAAATTAATTTGAGTAGATTGAAAGTAAGGTTATTTAGGTTTAGTAGGTTGGACGAATAAGCTTCCGAAGACGTGTAGGAGGCAAAGTTAGCAATGTAGGAGCTATTTAGTATTATTTCCATTGTGATGTATTTATGACTGATATGTCTATTTAGTACTCTGATCATCCAAGGGGGCATCTTCATATGTCGCTCTTGGTGTAATTTGTAACAATTATATTTGATAAAAACCTGAGAATCGTTTTGGGATTATGTAATTGAGTATGAAATATTGATTTGAAATGTAACAAAAAAACTATTTTTGGAATCTATGTTAATTTTATTTCATATTCACGTGATTTGATATTTTGGATACCATTAACATTACCATATCTTGTCATCGGAAGTTAATATTATTGATGACTAGAGCGTCCGTAGCGCTTAGCTTCGAGCCTCAAGATAGGGGATGTTACAACTTGGTATCAGAGCATAGGTCTACGAAAATCTTAAAAGAAATTTTGAACATAAAATGATTTTTGAAAACATAATCCTAAGGAATTAGGGAAAAGGCTGGGATATGGGATAACGATGCAGTAACATACTTGTATTTGCTATATATATATATATATAAGTATACGCTCTATCTCTATTCTCCCATCTCTCTTAGACTATTCTTCTGTATCTTACAAAGGCTCGAATTTAGATTTTAAGGACGTAAGATATGGATGTTAGGAGTGGAAGAGTTAACATTGGTGGAGAAAGCACCACAACTAATAGGAATGCCAGACCAAACACTAGAAGGAATCCAAGTCGGGCATAAGCTGCAAATGTGGGTACTAGAGTGCTGTAGGCTGATATGGGAGCTATGTATCAGTTCTTCCTCAACATGATGCAAGCTGGAGCTGCCGCGGGATTAGTTGGAGGAAATCAGGAAGCTCCAGCGGTTAATAACTATGCAGTACTAAGCAGAGATTATGCTAGGCTTGGAGGAAAACCATTTATCGGTACTAAGAATGCAATTGAAGTAGAGAATTGGTTACTTCATATTGAAAGGATCTTTGTTGATTTGGGGCTTAATGATGAGCAGAAGTGGAGACTTGCTTCTAGAAAGTTGCAAGGGGCAGCACTATATTGGTGGAATAGTGTTAACGTGGGAATTAATGAAGAGACCATGACTTGGGTGGAATTTAGAAGGAGGTTTGAGGAAAGATTCATGTCAGAGATTGCTAAGTCAACTCTACTCAGGAAGTTTATGGAGTTGGAGCAGGGAGACCTGATAGTGCTTGAGTATGCAACCAGATTTGAGGAGCTATCGAGATACGGATATGCTATGGTTGATATGGTTATCAAAAGAAATGAGAAGTTCATCCGCGGGCTGAAAAACGAACTTGCTAAAGCAACTTTGCCACATGTTAGAGATTCGTGTGATGTCGTTGTTAAGAGGGCTTTGAAGTAGGAGGAGATGATTGCTTTTCATGGTGGTAACAAAGCACGGGAAGCTCAAAGTGAGCAGAACCAGAAGAGAAAGTTTTTCTATAACAAGGGCACTCAGAAAGGAGGAGCAGCCAAGAAAAGGAAGGCCGATGTAGTTTTCTATAAGTGCGAGAAGAAGGGACACCTGCACACGAGTGTCAGACATGCAAATGGAAGAAGGCCGCTAATTAGAAAGAAGTGAGGTGCTTCAACTGTGATCAGATTGGATATTATAAGAACCAGTGCAAGGAACCAGCCAAGGATGGAAAAGGCAAGATGTTTGCATTGGAAACAGCTATCTCAAAACCAACAGCTGAGGAGAAAGGAAAAGTTGTGTTGGGATTTACCCTTCTGATTCATGGTGTATTAGTTAGAGTTCTACTTGATACTGGTGCATTCCATTCTTTTATATCTCATTGTTTGGTAGATAAGCTTAACCTAGAACCCTTATACCGAGTTACTTCCCTAAGGGTTGCGAATCCGATAAGAGGGTATGCGACTCTTGGAATGAGATGTGACCACTTAGATTTTGAATTGTTAGGTCATACTTTTTCTTGCAGTTTGAATGTATTTGATTTCGTAGGGCTCAGAATTATTTTGGGTATGGATTGGTTAAGTTAGTATGATGCTGGGATATTTTGTCATTATAGGAAAATATCACTTAGACACCCTAGTTGTAGAGATCAGATTATATACTTCGAAGAAAATCCTAGTTTTGAGGTAAATGCTCAGTTGGGTGTTATGGAGGCAGAAGACAGGTTAAACCGAGTTTTCATTGTTAGAGAATTAACATATGTCTTTGCGCCCGTAGTAGTGAGTTTCAGATAGATTTGGTACCTGTAGCAGAACTGGTGAGTAGACCGCCAAGTAGAGTGACACCTACCGAGATGAAGGAGCTAAATGTGTAGTTGGTGGATTAGAAGGCAAGGACTTTATCAGACCAAGCAGTCCGCCTTAGGAAGTAGCTGCAATGTTTGCAAAGAAACCAGACGGATCATTAAGATTGTGTATAGATTATCGTAAGTTGGATGAGAAGACGAAAAAAATCGATATTCATTACCTAGAATTGACGATTTGTTTGACCAGCTGAGTGGAAGTAGAGTATTTTCTCAGTTGGATTTGGCAACAGGGTTCCATTAGCTTAGAGTGGCAGAGGATAGTATTCCTTTGACATCATTTAGGACAAGATATGGATCGTACGAATGATAAATAATGCCGTTCGGACTAACTAATGTGCCAACATTTTTCGTAGACTTGATGAACAAAATCTCCCGGGAGCATCTAGATAGATTCATGTTAGTGTTCATTAATGAAATTTTGATATACTCTAAAGATGAAAGAGGGAATGAAGTTCATCTTAGAGTGTTGCTTGGGACGTTGAGGCGGCATCAACTTAAGGCGAAATTTTCGGAGTGTCATTTCTGGAAGAAGGAAGTAGAGTTTTTTGGTCATATAGTCTCAGTGAAAGGGTTTTCCGTAGATCCGGCTAAGATCAAGGCGGTGAATAATTGGAAGAGACCCGAGATAGTGACTGAGATAAATAGTTTTCTTGGATTAGCTAGTTGTTATCGGAGATTAATTAAGGATTTTTTGCGTATAGCACCAATAATGACTAAGCTAACCCGAAAAGATTTGAAGTTTGTCTAGACTAGTAAGTGTGAGGAGGCATTCCATAAACTAAAGTATTTATTGACGAATGCACATGTGTAAGTTTTTCCAGAAGGGAATCAGAACTTAGAGTATACACGGATGCATGTGGAACGAGATTAGGGGCTATGTTAATGCAAAGAGGTAAAGTGATTGTCTATGCTTCTCGACAGCTCAGACTATATGAAGTTAGATATCCAACTCATGATTTGGAATTAGCTGTAGTAATTTTTGCATTGAAGATGTGGAGAGACTACCTTTTAGGAGAAATATTCAAGTTATATATGGATCATAAATCACTAAGATATTTATTCTCTCAGAAGGAGTTTAATATGAGACAACAGAGATGGTTAGAGCTTTTAGCCGCTTATGACTTTGGAATTGAGTACACACCGGGAAAAGGCAATAAGGTTGCAGACGCACTTAGCAGGAAACGTCAGAATGCAGTACTAGTAATGATAGCTAAGTGGAAAGATTTAGAAGCATTGACTACATCTAGAATACAGTGGAGATCTGAAGCTAGTTCTAGTAAAGAAACTGTTATGTTGTCATGTTTTGCGGGTGATGATCGAAAAGATTTCTTCAAAGCAAAGGGAGGATCCATTACTAGCTAAATGGTTCAAAAAGTTAAGGAATGGAATGGAGAGCAATGCCTTGAAAGATTTCAATCTTAACCAAAATGGTTGGTTGAGGAAGAAAGGAAGACTGTGTGTTCCGAATGCGGGAAATTTTAGGAAGGAAGTTCTTGGAGAATGACATCGTTCAAAGTTCACCATTCATCTGGGAGTAACTAAGATGTATCAGGACATGTAAATGAGTTTCTTCTGGGAAGGTATGAAGAGAGATGTGGGCTTATGGGTGAGGCAATGTTTGAACTGTCAATAGATAAAAGCTGAACATCAGAAACCGAGTGGGTTATTTCAACCTTTAGATGTTCCAATCTGGAAATGGGGTTCTATCTCCATGGATTTCATAGATGGATTGCCAAGGTCAAATAGAGAAAATGAAATTATAGGAGTTATAGTGGACATATTAACCAAGAGTGCCCATTTCATTCCAGTTAAGTCAACCAGGACGGCACCTGTTTTAGCTAAATTGTTTATGAAGAACATAGTTAGACTGCATGGAATTCCTAGTAGTATAGTAAGTGATAGAGATTCCTAATCCACCAGCGAGTTCTGGAAGAGTCTAGAGGAGACTTTAGGTACCGGGCTCAAGATGAGTACTGTAACATCCCCTATCTTAAGGCCCGAAGCTAAGATCTACAGATGCTGCAGTCATCTATAGTATTAACTTCGGATGGAAAAATATGTTAATGTTAATGGTACCCATAATATCAAAAGCACATGAATATGAAACAAAATCACAGATTCCTAAAATAACTTTACTGATTACATTTCAAAATCATGTTTCATATTCCATTACACAATCCCCAAACGTTTCCCAGGTTTTGATCAAATATACTTATTACAAAATACATCAGGAGCGTCATATGAAGATGCCCCTTTGGATGATCAGATTACTCAAATAGACAAAACAGTCTTAATACATCATAGCGGAAGTAAAAATAACAACTCCTAAATAGCTATCCATGCCTCATGCACGTCTTCGGAAGCTTTATTCGCCCAGCTACTAAACCTGTAAACCCCGACTCTCAATCTACTCAAATTAATTTTGAGCACCCGAGAGTTTAAGGGGAAAACATAAACTTCGAGTCAGACATAAATCCTTGTGGAATAATACTATTACATCTTTGTTTACTGATATTAAGTGAGACCACTCTGCTTAGCGGAACGGGTTTCCACTCACTAATTTCCCTTTAAAACATATCATTTTACAAATCAGAATACTACAATCAAACTGATTAAAATAATAATTGCAATATCATATATGCTCATAAATCAGGTAATCAATGGACCATCTGTCCGAACAATATAGTTTTATTTTGCTAACTACTAACCATTGGCTGACTAAAGCCTGCCAGACAAATAAATAATCTAACATATGTTAGACAAACTTCCGGACGGTCTATCCTAACTTACTTCTCCTAGGGTCACCTGATCCTAATGGTTTTGCGGGCTAACCAATAACCTTTCCTCCTTCTCTGTATATATTCCTTTCTGTGTGTAACGTCATTTAAGTCTACCTGTGACTAAGCTTTGCACACTAGAATTTTGGACTAAATTAGCTATGGGCTATAGCTAATGTATAGGGTGCGACCCTATACCAGTCCCATCTGGTATTCAAATATCCGAGTCATTTACTTAGGGTTAACTCCCCTTCAAATTTTCCTTGAAAACATTTCTTTCAAATTCATTCAACCCTTTAAATATTTCTTGAAACAAGGAAAATATATCACTTGCTTTACTCAAATCTCTTTGCCATGATATATGCTTTACACAACACATTGTTAGTGAAAACCTTTCGAAACCCTTGTTTAAAAGCCTTAAACAACCTCTTTCGAAACCATTTAAAGTATCCCTTGCGAAACAAGTTAACTACTTAACTTTGAAACATTATGCCGAAATGCCAAAACATACCTTTCAAAACCATTTATAATAGAGCTTACGAAGCAATTGAAAGTGTCCTTTCGAAAGCTTTATAAAACCTTAGACATCCTTTTTTAAAATACTTCAAACTTGCCTTTCGAAAACGTTGGACACCTTCCATTCAATTACTAAAGGTAAACCTTTCGAAACATTAGGGAATCACCCCTTCGAAACCTTTATCATATACCTTTCGAAAGCATTAAAGTCCTTTACATATAATAAACCTTTCGAAAGTGTTAGGTTCAAGTAAAAGCTTGTGGAACATAGTTTCGAAATCATTTAAAACCTTCCTTTCGAAACCTTTTGGGTTTATCTTTCAATAGAACAAAGGGTCTTAAAACAACTAGGGCGAAAGCAACTCTTTCGCAAACAATTTCCTAAGTAAAAGAAAGTAGATGGCTTTGAAACCATCCCTTTCGAAAGCATGGAGAAGCGGCTTCAAGGTTTAAAACAGAAGAACCCTTTCGAAGGCATTGCTTCGAAAGGTAGAATGCGATAGCAGGGGTTTCGACCCCTTCGAAAGCTCTATTTAAAACAAAAGGCGACAATCTCTTTCGAAAGATCTTTTCTTTGAAACAATTGACCAAGTCGAAAGCTATCTCACTCGAAAGCCTCCTTTATAACCAAAATAGTTCTAAGTTTTCAAAAGCTACTTCAGCCCCTTCGAAAGCCTTATTTCAACTCCATACCTTTCGCCTAACTCCAGTCCACTACGTACCAAAGTTGATACCATGTGTATTGGTTTCGAACTAGTTGGAGGCGGAAGTATGATGTTGGAAGGTGGCTTCTATTAGTGGCGAAGTAGTAAATCTTTATAAAACTGAATTTTAACTTTTTAAAGCAATTTCTTTCCAACTAACTTGCCTTCTTTCTCAATGTATACTTGGTTGCCAATACTTTTACAAATCTTTTCCTAAAGTGCTACCGAATTTCAGAGATTAACAATTTAAAATATTTGCAAATAGCCCCTTCTCCTTTTATAAACATATAAAACATTTAAGTCTCATACCTTAAATAATTTTGTATACTTAATAAAATACTTAGAAAAATTCTTCAAAATTTCTTATAAATCACTTTTAATATGCTTTCTAACATATTTAAATATCTGATCCAAAGCTAACATATAATAGCCGTAATTAATTTTAAACCCAATTTAACAATTTTCTTCACTAAAAATTCATAATAAATCCACATTAATATAGAAAATTATGAAAGTTGAAACCTATCTCTAAAATATTATTTCTGACCATATATCAAAATCACAAGGCATTTGGATGTCATTTGTTAGGTTTTTCAAATCAAAACTTTTCATAAAATCTATATGAACAAACAAAATTCGTCAACTAGCATATATATCTATTTATCATTCAAAATATGGCATAATACATTGCAAAACATATTCTGATCTGATCAAGAATCCAAAAACATAAAAAATTTGATGTAATCTATTATTCACCTTTGCTTATTGTTAAGGAGTTGAGATTTTCTCTTGAATTAAATTGATTAAGCTTCTTCTCTTGATTTGAGCTTATCTTCCTCTTGCTTTCTCCTAATGGTGGCCGGCCTCTCTTGAATTTAGTTTTGTTTGTGAACATGGAAATGAAAGTGGCATGAGGGTTTAGGTATAAGAATATAACTTATTCCTATTTTGCCCTTATATATTACCCTTACTTATTCCATTTTAATTCCCTTTTGTTCATTGGTTTTTAGGCATGACTACCCTCTAATATTCAAATCTCAATTCCCTTAACCATTCACATTATTTCATTTAATTTATCTAATTAAATGTCCTAAATAATGTTAATCAAAATCAGGGTCATTAGAGACTCCCCTCCTTAAAGAATTTCGTCTCGAAATTATGATAAGGCACTCATCAAAATCAATCATAAAGGTAAAACATACCATGAAACAAGTCAAGATAAGTCTCTAATCCTACTCTCAGTTTCCCAAGTACAGTCTCTCTTGTCATCGCTCCACTGGACTTTGACTAATCTGACTATCTTGTTCCTTAGCCTCTTCTCATCTCTCGCGACTATACGAACTGGTTTCTAACTATAGTCAAATTCGGTTCCACTACTAAGTCATCTAACACAGTTGGTGCTATAATAGTCTTTGGATCTCGAATACACTTCCTTAGATAAGAAATGTGAAAAAAATTATAGACTCCTACCAACCTACTTGGTAACTCCACTCTATATGGGAGTTTCCCAATCTTTTCTATAATAGAAAATGGTCCTACCAATCTCGGCGCCAACTTTCCTGTATTTCGAAACCTGATTACACCTTTCATCGATGATATCTTGATGAAAACATGATCTCCAACTGAGGACTCTAAGTTTTTCTGTCTTCTATTAGCATATCTCTTCTGCCTAGACTGAGCTTCCTTCATTCTAACTTGAATGAACTCAATCCTTTTTGCAGCTTCTCTAACCAAATCCGGACCAAGGACCAACCTATCCCCTGTCTCTAACCAAAAAACAGGAGATTTGCATGGCCTTCCATACAAAGATTCAAATGGTGCCATCCCTATACTAGTCTGATAACTATTGTTATAGGAAAACTCGACTAAGTGTAGGTGGTCTTCTCATGATCCTCTAAAGTCTAGCACACAAGCACTGAACAAATCCTCTAAGACTTTGTTAACTCTTTCCGTTTGCCCATCTGTCTATTAATGGTAAGCGATACTCATCTTGAGCTTGGTACCTAAAGTCTCATGTTGACTCTTTCAAAACTCGCTAGTGAATAAGGAATCTCTATCACTTACTATATTACTAGGAATTCCATGCAGTCTAACTACATTTTTCATAAACAAATTAGCTAAAACAGGTGCCGTCCTGGTTGACGTAACTATAATGAAATGGGCACTCTTGGTCGACCTGTCCAATATGACCCATATACTTTCATTTCCTCTGTTTGACCTTGGCAACCCGTCTATAAAATCCATTGAGATAGAATCCCATTTCCATACATGAACATCTAAAGGCTGAAGTAATCCACTTGGTTTTCGATGTTTGGCTTTTAACTGTTGGTAGTTTAAACACTGTTTCACCCACAAGCCTACATATCTCTTCATACCTTCCCAGAAGAAACTTCTTTTCATATCCTGATATTTCTTAGTTCCTCGTGGATGAATAGTGAACTTCGAATGATGGCATTCTTCAAGAACTTAATTCCTAATGTTTCCCACATTCGGAACACATAGTCTTCCTTTCTTCCTTAACCATCCATTCTGGTCAAGACTGAAATCTTTCAAGTCATTGCTCTCTATACCAACCCTTAACCTTCTGATCCATTCAACTAATAACGGATCCTGCTTCTGCGTAGAAGCAATATTTTTGATCATCACCGGTCAAACTTCTAATAACGACAACATAGCAGTTTCCTTACTAGATCTAGCCTCAGATCTCCACTGTATTCTGCATGTAGTCAATGCTTCTAAATCTTTCCACTCAGCTACCATCGCCAATACCGCATTTTGATGTTTTTTGCTAAGTGCGTCTGCAACCTTGTTGCCATTTCCTGGTGTGTACTCAATACCAAAGTCATAAGCGGCTAAAAACTCTAATCACCTCTATTGTCTCACATTCAACTCCTTCTGAGAGAATAAATACTTCAGCGACTTATGGTCCATGCACAGCTCAACTCTCTGCCATAAGGTAATGTCTCCACACCTTCAATATAAAAATTACCGTAGCTAATTCAAAATCATGTGTTGGATATCTAACCTCATGCAGTCTAAGCTATCGAGAAACATAGGCAATCACTTTACCCCTTTGCATTAACTCAGTTCCTAATCCTGTTCCACATGCATCTGTATACACTACTAATTCCTAATGCCCTTCTTGAACAACTAACATAGGTGCATTAGTTAATAAGTATTTCAATCTCTGGAATGCTTCTTTACACTTATAGGTCCAAACGAACTTCACATTCTTTCACGTTAGCTTGGTCATCAGTGCCGCTATCCACGAAAAATCCTTAATGAATCTCCGATACTACCCAACTAATCCAAGAAAACTATTTATCTCAGTCACTGTCTCGGGTCTCTTCCAGTTATTCACCGCCTTGATCTTAGTCAGATATATAGACAACCATTTCTCTAAGACTACATGACCAAGAAACTCCACTTCTTTCTTCCAGAAATGACACTTCAAAAAATTTCGCCTTCAGTTGATGCTGCCTCAACGTCTCAAGCACCACTCTAAGATGAACCTCATGCTCTCGTTCATCTTTAGAGTATAATAAAATATCATCTATGAAAACCAATATGAACCTATTCAAGTGCTCTCGGAAAACTGGGTTCATTAAATCTACAATGAATGCTGGCGCATTAGTTAGTCCGAACGGTATTGCTAACCATTTGTACGATCGATATCTGGTTCTAAACACCGTCAATGGGATATTATCCTCTGCCGCTCTAAGCTGATGGAGCCCTGTTGCTAAATAAAACTGGGAAAATACTTTGGCTCCACTCAATTGGTCAAACAAATCGTCTATTCTAGGTAACGAATATCGATTCTTTATCGTCTTCTCATTCAACTTACGATAATCGATACACAACCTTAACGATCCGTCCTGCTTCTTTGTAAAAACTACGGCTGCCCCCCAAAGCGAACTGCTTGGTCTGATAAAATTATTACCTTCCAAATCCGCCAACTGCACCTTTAGCTCCCTCATCTCGGTAGGTGCATTCTGCTTGGTGGTTTACTCACTGGTTCTGCTCCTGGCACTAAACCTATCCAAAACTCAATAGCTCGTTTCGATGGCAATCCTATGATAGGTTTAAAGACATCTACGAATTTCTAACAACGAAAACTCGATTCAACTCGTCTTCTACCTCCACAACACCCAACAAAGTGTTAACCTCAAACGAGGGTTTTCTACGAAGTATATAATCCGATCACTACAGTTAGGGTGTCTAAGCGATATTTTCCTATCATGACAAAATATCCTAGCATCATATATTTACTTAACCAATCCATACCTAAAATAAATCCGAACCCTATGAAATCAAACACATGCAAACTGCAACCAAGTGTATGACCTAATAATTTAAACTCTAACTGGTCACACTTCATCCCAAGTGTCGCATACCTTCCTATCGAATTGGCAACCCTTAAGGACATAACTAGGTATGAGGGTTCTAGGTTAAGCTTATCTACCAAACAATGAGATATAAAAGAATGCGATGAACTAATATCAAATAGAACTCTAACTGATACACCATAAATAGAAAGCATACCTCCCAACACAGCTTTTCCTTTCTCCTCTGTGCTGGTCTCGAGGTAGTTGGTTCCAATATGAACATCATGCCCTTACCATCCTTGGCTGGCTCCTTGCACTGGTTCTTATAATGTCCAATCTGATTGCAATTAAAATATCTCACTCCTTTCTTCTCAACAGCTTTCTTTCTTTTGCCAGTCCGACATTCATGGGCATAGTGTCCTTTCTTTTTGCACTTATAACAGACAACCTCTACCTTTCCTTTCTTAGCAGCTTCACCCTTCTGAGCTCCTTTCTTCTGGAAAAACTTCCTTTTCTGGTTCTGCCCTCCTTGAGCTTCCTTTGCCTTATTTCCTTCAAGAAAAGCAAGCATCTCTTCCTGCCTTAAAGTCGTCTCAACAACCACATCGCATAGGTCTCTAATATGTGATAACATGGCCATAACAAGCTCAGGCTTCAACCCACAGATGAACATTTCATTCCTCTTAATAACAATATCAACCGTAGCATATCCATATCTTGCTAGCTCCTTAAATCTGGTTGCATACCCAAGCACTGTCATATTTCCCTGCTCCAATTCAGTAAACTTCCTGAGCAGAGTAGACTTAGCAATCTCCGGCATAAATCTTTCCTCGAACCTTCTCCTGAACTCAGCCCAAGTCATAGTCTCCTCATTGACTCCAACAGTAACACTATTCCACCAATACAGTGATGCTCCTTGTAGCTGTCTAGAGGCGAGTCTCCTTTTCTGCTCATCATTGAGCCCCAAATCATCGAAAATCCTTTTGCAATGAAGTAATAGGTTCTCCACTTCGATTGCATCTTCAGTACCAATAAACGGTTTTTCTCCCAACCAAGCATAAGCTCTACTCAATACAACATAGTTATTAACCATTGGAGCTCCTTGATTTCCTTCCTAAGCATTTCCTCCAACTAACCCCGCAGCAACTTCTGCTTGCATCACGTTTACAAAGAATTGATACATTGCTCCCATATCGACTTTCGGGACTCCAGCACCCACATTTGCAGCATGTGCTTGACCGGGGTTCCTTCTGGTATTTGGTCTGGCATTCCCATTAGTTATGGTGTCTCCCTCCCCAATGTTAACTCTTCCACTTCTAGCATCCATATCTTACGTCTGTAATATCTGCATTCGAGCCTTTGTAAGGTGCAAAAGAATAGCCTAATAGAGATAGGAGAATAGAGATAAAGCGCATACTATATATAGCAAATACAAGTATGTTGCTATAGCGTTATCCCATACCCCAATCCTTTCTCTAATTCTTTAGGATTATGTTTTCAAAATCATTTTAAGTTTGAAATTTCTTTAAGTTTTTCATAAACCTATGCTCTGATACCAAGTTGTAACATCCCCTATCTTGAGGCCTGAAGCTAAGCGCTACAGATGCTGCAGTCATCTATAGTATTAACTTCCAGTGACAAAATACGGTAATGTTAATGGTATCCATAATATTAGAAGCAGATGAATATGAAACAAAATCAAAAATTCCAAAAACAACTTTACTGATTACATTTCAAAATCACATTTTATATTCCATTACACAATCACCAAACATTTCCCAGGTTTTGATCAAATATAATTATTACAAAATATGCCAAGTGCGACATACGAAGATGCCCCGTTGGATGATCATAGTACTCAAATAGATAAAATTGTCTTAATATATCACATCAGAAATAAAAATAACAACTCCTAAATAGCTATCCATGCCTCCTCCACATCTTCGGAAGCTTTATTCATCCACCTATTAAACCTGTAAACCTTGACTCTCAATATACTCAAATTAATTTTGAGCACCCGAGAGTTTAAGAGGAAAACATAAACTTCGAGGCAGACATAAAGCCTGGTATGAATAATACTATTACATCTCGGTTTACTGATATTAAGTGAGACCAGGCCGCTCAGCGGAACGGGTTTCCCCTTACTAATATCCCTTTAAAACATATCTTTTAGCAAATCAAAATCCTATAATTAAACTGATTAAAATAACAATAGCAATATCATAAATGCTCATAAATCAGGTAATGAATGGCCATCTGTCCGAACAATATAGTTTTGTTTGGCTAAATACTAACCATTTGGGCCTACCAAACAAAATAAATAATCTAACATCCATTAGACAAACTTTTGGACGGTCTGTCCTTAACTTACTTCTCCCAAGGTCACCTGATCATAATGGTTTTGTAGGCTCACCAATAACCTATCCTCCTTCTCTGTATGTATTTCTTTATGTGTGTACCATCATTTAAGCCTTACCTGTGACTAAGCCCTACGCAATGGAATATTGGACTAAATTAGCTAGGTGCTATAACTAATGTATAGGGCGTGACCCTATACCAGTCCCATATGGTATTCAAATATCCGAGTCATTTACTTAGGATTAACTACCCTTTGAATTTTCCTTGAAAACATTTCTTTCAAATTGATTTAACCCTTTAAATCATTCTTTAAACAAGGAAAATATTCTACTTTCTTTACTCAAATCGCTTTGCCATGATATATGCTTTACACAAAACATTGTTGATGAAAACCTTTCAAAACCCTTATTTGAAAGCCTTAAACAACCTATTTCGAAACCATTGAAAGTACCCCTTTCGAAATCTTTATAAAACCTTAGACATCCTCTTTTAAAATACTTTAAACTTGACTTTAGAAAACATTGGAAACCTTCCATTCAATTACTAAAGGCAAAAATTTTGAAACATTGGGAAATCACCCCTTCGAAACCTTTATCATATACCTTTCGAAAGCATTAAAGTCCTTTACATATAACAAACCTTTCGAAAGCGTTGGGTTCAAGTAAAATCTTGTGAAACATAGTTTTGAAACCATTTAAAACCTTCCTTTCAAAACCTTTTGGGTTTATCTTTCAATAGAACAAAGGGTCTTAAAACAACCAGGGCGAAAGCAACTCTTTCGAAAACAATTTCTTAAGTAAAAGAAAGTAGATGGCTTCAAAACCATCCATTTCGAAAGCATGGAGAAGCGGCTTCAAGGTTTAAAACAAAAGAACCCTTTCGAAGGCATTGCTTCGAAAGGCAGAATGCAACAGCAGGGGTTTTGACCCCTTTGAAAGCTCTATTTAAAACAAAAGGCGGCAACCTCTTTCGAAAGCTCTTTTCTTTAAAACAAACAACCAAGTCGAAAGCTATCTCATTCGAAAGCCTCCTTTATAACCGAAATAGTTCTAAGTTTTTAGAAGCTACTTCAACCCATTCGAAATCCTTGTTTCGACTCCATACCTTCGCCTAACTCTAATCCACTACGTACCAAAGTTGATGTCATGTGCATTGGTTTCGAATTGGATGGAGGTGGAAGTATGATGTCGAAAGGTGGCTTCTATTAGTGGCGAAGCGGTAAATCTTTATAAAACCGAATTTTAACTTTTTAAAGCAATTTATTTCCAACTAACTTGCCTTATTTATCAACATATAATTGGTTGCCAATACTTTTCAAAATCCTTTCCTAAAGTGCTGCCGAATTTCAGAGATTAACAATTTAAAATATTTGCAAACAGCCCCTTCTCCTTTTATAAACATATATAACATTTAAGTCCCACACCTTAAATAATTTTGTATACTTAATAAAACACTTAGGAAAATTCTCCAAAAATTCTCATAAATCACTTTTAATATGCGTTCTAACATATTTAAATATCTGATCCAAAGCTAACATATAATAGCCGTAATTAATTTTAAATCCAATTTAACATTTTCTTCACTAAAAAATCATAATAAATCCACATTAATTCAGAAAATTATGAAACTTGAAACCCATCTCTAAAATATTATTTCTGACCATATATAAAAATCGCAAGGCATTGGACGTCATTTGTTATGTTTTTCAAATCAAAACTTATCATAAAATCTATATGAACAAACAAAATTCATCAACAAGCATATATATATATATATATTTATCATTCAAAACATGGCATAATACTTTGCGAAACATATTCAGATCTGATCTAGAAACTGAAAACATCAAAAATGAGATGTAATCTATTACTCACCTTAGCTTATTGTTAAGGAGTTGAGATTTTCTCTTGAATTAAATTTATTAAGCTTCTTCCTCTTGATTTTAGCTTATCTTCCTCTTACTTTCTTCTAATGGTAGCCGACCTCTCTTGAATTTAGTTTTGTTTCTGAACGTGGAAACAAAAGTGGCATAAGGGTTTAGGATATAAGAATATAACTTATTCCTATTTTGCCCTTATCTATTACCTTTACTTATTTCATTTTAATTCCCTTTTGTTCATTGGTTTATTAGGCACGGCTACCCTCTAATATTCAAATCTCAATTCCCTTAACCATTTACATTATTTCATTTAATTTATCAAATTAAATGTCCTAAATAATGTTAATCAAAATCAGGGTCATTAAAAGTACCGCCTACCATCCGCAAATAGATGGGCAAACAAAAAGAGTTAACAAAGTCTTAGAGGATTTGTTCAGTGCTTATGTGCTAGACTTTGGAGGATCATGAGAAGGTCACCTACACTTAGTCGATTTTTCCTATAACAACAGTTATCAGACTAGTATATGGATGGCACCGTTTGAAGCTTTGTATGAAAGGCCATGCAAATCTCCCATTTGTTGGTTAGAGACAGGGGATAGGTTAGTCCTTTGTCTAGATTAGGTTTTTGCAGGAAAGAGTGAGTTAATTTGAGCTAGAATGAAGGAAGCTCAGTCTAGGAAGAAGAGTTATACTGATATGAGATGGAAAGACTTAGAGTTCTCAGTTAGAGACCATGTCTTCGTTAAGATGTCATCGATGAAAGGTGTAATCAGATTTGGAAAATCAGGAAAACTGGCATCGAGATTCGTTGGACCATTTCCTATTATAGAAAGGATCAGGATACTCGCATATAGAGTAGAGTTACCAAATAGTTTACCAGGAGTCCACAATGTTTTTCATATTTCTCATCTAAGAAAGTGTATTCGAGATCCAAAAACTACTATTGCACCGACTGTGTTAGATGATCTTGTAGTAGACCTGAATATGACTATAGTTAGAACACCAGTTCGCATAGTTGTGAGAGATGAGAATAGACTAAGGAACAAGACAGTCAGGTTAGTTAATGTCCAGTAGAGTAACGAAGAAAGAGACTGTACTTGAGAAACTGAGAGCGGGATTGGAGATACTTATCCCGACTTGTTTCATGGTATGTTTTACCTTTATGTTTGATTTGTGAGTACCTTATCGTAATTTCGAGGATGAAATTCTTTAAGGAGGGAAGTCTGTAATGACCCTAATTTTGACTAACATTAGTTAGAATATTTAGTTGGGTAAATTAAATATAACAATGTAGATAGTTAAGGGATTGAGATTTGTTAATTAAAAAAGGGTCGTGCCTTAATGAACGTATAAACAAAAGGAAATAGAAATAAGTAAGTAAGAGGAATATGATAAGGAAAAAATAGGAATAGTCTTTATTCTTATACCATAAACCCTTCTACCCTTCATTTCCCATTCATTTCAATATTTAAACAAAACTAAAATCCCTGAGAGCTCGGCCGGCCACCATTAAGGAGAATCAAAAGAAGATAAGTTAGGAATCAAGTAGAAAGCATGAAGAAATTAATCAAGGATCAAATCTCAATCATCTTAACACCAAGAATAATATATTTACATCTCATTTTGATAATGATTTCGGCTATAAGGTTTGATCTGAATTATTTTGCAAATAAGATGCCATTCCATGCTTGTTTAAATGGATGATTGTTGGTGATTTATGTTATTTTACATATATTTTATGATAAGTTTAGGTTTAAAAATATATTAATTGACATCCAAATGACTTGTGTTTTTAATATATGGCCGGAAACATTATTTATGAAGTGGGTTTCAAGTTTCATAATTTTCTAAGCTACTGTGGATCTATTATGAATTTTCTATGAAAGAAAATAGTTAAAATTGGGTTTAAATTATTTAAGGTAATTATATATTGATTTCGGGTCTAAAATTTAAATATGCTAGAAAACATATTAAAAGTGAATTATGGTGATTTTTGGAGTTTCCTAAGTATTTTACTCAGATTATAAAATTATTTAAGCTAAGGGACTTAAATGTTATATATGTTTTATCAAGGAGAAGGGCTTATTTGTTAAACGTCTTTAATTAATAATTTTGAATTCAGCAGCACTTTTAGAAATAGATTTTGATAAAGAAATGGTAACCAATTACATTTTGACAAATAAGGCAAGTAGGTGAAAAGAAATTTCTTTTAAAGGCTAAAAATATGTTTTGCTTGGATTTACTTCTTCGCCACTTCCATATACTAGCTTTCGACACCATACCTCCGCTAGAGAACCCATTCGAAACCAAAGCACATGGTACCCAGAAATTGATATGTAGTGCATTGGGGAAAGGCGGAAGGGACAGTGTCGAAACCTTGCTTTCGAAGGGGTAGTGGCTACTCTTGTTTATAAATGATGCTTTCGAAGGTGTGGAAGCTACTTCTGTTTATAAATGATGCCTTCAAAGGGGTTGAAGCCAACTATATTAGCTTTTGAATCAATCAACTTGCTTTTGTTTTAGAAAAGAGCTTTCAAAGGGTTACTGCCTTTTTCTTTTAAAAAGAAACTTTCGAAAGGATAACTGCTTTGAACCTAATTGAAACCAATGTTGCCGCATACTTACCTTTCGAACTAGTTAAGGTTGTTTTTCTTTATAGCCTTTAAACAATGTATTAGAAAGGGTGCTTTCACCTTTGTACTTTGAAGCCGCCTTCTCAATGCTTTCGAAAGGGTCCTGTAGCTACTTTCAAAATGTTTTCGGAGGCAATGGTTTCGAAAGGGTAGGTTTCGAAACTATCCTCTTTCTTTTACTTGGGATAAATGCTTATAAAGGTAATGCTTTTGCCCAAGTTATTTATGACTTTTAGTTATATTAAAGTTAAACCCAATGGTTTCGAAAGGAATAATTACTAAAGGTTTCAAAGCAATGCTTCCACGATACTTTTTGAACCCAATGCTTTCGAAAGGCATAAAATATGAGTTTTGAAAGGGAGATCCCCAATGTGTTCGAAAGGTTTATTTTAAGTGTTTAAATGGAGGGTTTCCATTGCTTTCGCAAGACAAGTTTAAATGGTTTTGAAGGAGGATGTCTAAGGTTTTAGTGAAGCTTTCGAAATTGTCGTTCTCAATGATTTCGAAAGGCGTTGTTTAAATTTTTTAAACAAGGGCTTCGAAGGTTGTACCCTTGGCTTCATGGCCCGAAGTCTTTTAAGTTAAAAAGGGTTTTAACTTACTTTGAAGAGACAGATAATCCCATTGATTAGATTTCATCAACATTGTTTTGTGTAAAGTATATATCAAGGCATAAGTGTTTTGAGTAAAGCAAAGTATATGATTTCCTTCTTTTATAAAGATATGATTTCAGGGGTAAATCATTTGTAAAGATTATCTACAAGGAAATGAAATTTTAACAGGGTAGTTAACCCTAAGAATAAAATAGGAAATGAAACATGATTAGGGTAGTTAACCTTAAGTTTTTGACTCAGATATTAGGAGACTAGATGGGACTGGTGTAGGGTCGTACCTTATACTTTAGCTACCGACCCTGTCTAGAATAAGTCTAAAATTCTAGGGTGTAGGGCTTTGTCACAGAATGGGACTAACATGAGGTTACACATAGAAGGGAATATACAGAGTAAATATAGGTTATTGGTGAGCCAGTAAAACCATTAGGATCAGTTGACCCTAGAAGAAGATAGTTGAGGGCAGATAGCCAAATATTGTGTCTAACAGAAGTTAGATTATTGATCATGTCTGGTATACCCGAGTCAGCCAATGGTTAATAGTTATCCAGATAAAACTATAATGTGGACAAATAGTCCATTTATTTCCTGACTTTATGCATATATGTATTTGCTATTATTGTTATATTCAGTTTGATTGCAGGATTTGGATTTGCAAAAGATATGCTTTTAAAAGGATATTAGTGAGGGGAAACCGGTTCTGCTAAGCGGCGTGGTCTCACTTAATGTCAGTAAATCAAGATGTAATAGTATTATTCACACCAGGCTTTATGTTTGACTGGAAGTTTATGTTTTCCTCTTAAACTATCGGGTGCTCAAAATTAATTTGAGTATATTGAGAGTTAAGGTTTTTTAGGTTTAGTAGGTTGGACGAATAAACTTTTGAAGACGTGTAGGAGGCAAAGTTAGCTATGTAGGAGCTATTTAGTATTATCTCTGCTGTGATGTATTTATGACCGATATGTCTATCTAGTACTCTGATCATCCAAGAAGGCATTTTCATATGTTGTTCTTGGCGTAATTTGTAATTATAATTTATTTGATCAAAACCTATGAATCTTTTTGGGATTATGTAACTGAATATGAAATATTGATTTGAAATGTAATAAAAAAGCTGTTTTTGGAATTTGTGTTAATTTTATTTCATATTCATGCGCTTTGATATTTTGGATATCAGTAACATTACCGTATCTTGTTACCGGAAGTTAATACTATGGATGAATGCAACATCCGTAGCGCTTAGCTTCGGGCCTCAAGATAGGGGATGTTACAGCAACTGTGTTGAAGCAAGCCTGATAAAATTTAGAACTCGACGGACGAATCGTTTAAACGGTGGGACACATCTCGCCAGACACTTGTATCTACTGCAGGCAATATAACCCTCTAGGGGATTATGAGCTCTTTGATTGCGAGATGGGACCAAGACTCATTGGATGGAATTCCGTGCTTGTTGCATATTCTCCAAAGGGATCCTTCATTAATTTTAGAGGCGACAGAATTAACGGGATCATTTAATATTACCGCATCCTCTAGAGTGTCAGATATATGGTCTACATAAGGACCACCTATAGGTTCAACCAGATTTTCAAGAGCTTGTTGCTCGACTTTGGGATTCTCTATATTTTGTTGTTCAACTGGCAGGATCTCTTGCTCGTATTCTTGCCGAGTTAGAGTTTGCTTGTATGTAGAGTTGTAGCTGAGCTTGACTCTACATCAGATTTGATATATCTAAAAGGTGATGTACCTGTGATCTAAGCAACAAGACATTTGGTACGTCTTTGGTCTAATTCTATAAAAAACTTGATAGATAATCAATATTAGAGTGATTACAAGCTATACCCACATGCTAAAGTGAATTCTAGTGCGGTGTCGTGTAGTGTCGTGCAGTTCAAGTTTATGATATTATTCAATAGTTTCTAAATTTTGGATATTACTCGATGTGACCATCATCATTGATCGTCCCGACTAGTTTCACGTTATTGTCCATGCTTTGGGAAGGGACTCGGGTCCAAGAAGAGATCTCAGGTCATGTGAATGGAAAACACATAGAAAATTTTCTACGTGTTGGAGTCAAACAACTCCAAGACTTAAGCAAAATTCCTCCTTTTCTTCTACTTTCCCCTTGCCACTTCCCAAACCACGACCATCCATTATTATGACCATCCACATCCATTCACCCACAGTTCATGTCAATCCATGTTTCAATCTAAGTCCACAACCTACCTAAGTCAAGAAAAGGTAACTCGGATTTCTAGGGCTTGGATCGGTGAGGGGATGGGTCGGATATGTGGGTCGACCTGAATTTAATAGCAACGACAGCTTCGGGTGAAGGCAAACGGTAGCGGTAGATATGGGTGGTGGCACGAATTCGATTCGAAGTTGAAAGCTGTTTTAATGGCTGCTTGAATTAAGGTCAGTTGCAAATGATAAGTGATGAAATCGAAGTGAAGGGGAAGGGATTTATAGCATACTAGACTTGAAATATGGGCAATAAAACTTGGAAAATTCTCCAAGTTTGGAGTCTGTACCGACTCCTGAGTTTAGGGGTCGATACCAAGTCCTAATTAAAAACAAACAACACATACACACACACACAGATATAGATATATATAAACATATGTATTTTATATGCATACGTGTGTGGATGTGTATGCATGTACGAACATGTGATGGACCGTGTGTGTATCCAGCATCTGGCAATCAGAACCAAATGGAAATTCAGTTCAAACTCGAGAAATCCATGGATGGAATCGGTTTAAAATCATCAAACTTGGAATGATGAATCAAAAAGATACATTCCAGATTTATAATCCCAGATGCCAGTAGAGCGCTGTGACGGATGATAATGGACATAACTTTTCGCAGCAATGTTTCACAAGAAGGATAACGACCATTCGAAACACAGAGTGGAGTCCTTCATAACTATTCGAATTTGTCTCGATTCGAAGCACATCACGTTTGAAACGAGATGTATTTTGAGGGGCAAGTGTTATTTAGCCTTTTGACCAGGCAATATTTGGATAGATGGGACAAACTGAACTTGGAGTTATCAACGCAGGAGGCCCAGAGAGATAGCCTAGTAGTCCAGAAACCATGCATAGATAAAGTCGCAAGATCAATACAAGACAAACCCAAGCCAGGTCAACAATGGGATCACCAAAGTTAGGGCTCGGTACTGACCCCTTCCCATGGGTCACTACCAACTCTTGATTCCACCTCAGGTGGACCCCATCTTCTACCTATGCCTCGTACATGATGCTTTGAGCCTATTTCCAATGTTGGTTTGTTGATTTAATGCAATTCTCCATCGATCTCCACGAACACTTGGAGCTGCAGCTCTATTCTTCCACAACTCCATTATTTGACTTAGAAACAAGCTAATATTGGTGCAAACAACTATTAAATCATGAAGCTAACCACAAGACAAGCCAATATGAAGAGATGAGGAAAACCATTTTGGCTAAGTCGGGGATCGGTATCGACTCCTACTGGGGATCGATACCGACTCCTACTTTCTGATGATGTGGTATCTATTTTTGTGGAAGACTTGATCTAAATCATGTACAACAGCTTAGAGATATTTTGTGAAAGATATTAGGCTCTCTACCTTTATAAATAGGAAGGTAGAGCTCATTTTATGAAATCTTTTGGCTCAAGTTCTTCCCTACTCTATATTCTTGTAATTTTGAAAATCTAAGTGTCAACGTTGTACCGATGCCTAAGAACTTCTACCTCCAAGTCATATATAAGAAATAAAATCTTAAAGTGGATATAGGCCTTGCTTTGCCAAACTACTATAAACGATTGTGTCTTATTTATTTCTTATTTTCATTTATATTTCTTCATATTTATTCTCTACTTAAACTTATGGGTGTTTGCACCATTTTTGATTCAAACGGTCTAATTAAGAATCACTATGAATAGTGGCTAGAGGAGTTAAATGAAAACTTTCTCTCTCATTCCAAATTAGTTCTGAACCTTAATTAGCCCTTAATCCAGCCAAATTCATCCAAATCTCTCCTTAGATCAAACTAGATTGTTGATTGGTGACTGGAGCATTGGTTAGAAGATAGAGACCATTGAGTTGCTTGATTTAGAGCGCTTTTCTTCACTACCCGAATTAGATCATCACCGTCCGTATTAGATCTACAATAGGATTTGTTGAATTTGGTAAATGGTGAGTAGTTTATGCTTTCTCACTATACTATGCACGTTTATATGGTAGAATTATAGGACTTAACATGTTTTGAATTGATTTTTGGCCATAAAATCTTTTCTAACTTTAATTACATGTTAAACTGTGAATTTGGCCTAGATTGATTAGAAATCACCATTGCTTGTGCTCATATATTCATGCTATATATAGATCTATGTTAGAAATTGACTCGTTTATCTTATTTTGATTGATTGCAAGTTTGATTAGATGAAATTGCTTGTTGTTCTATGTTTGAATGATATGATTTGATATTGTTTGCCAGTGCCGTGTTTGCATGGAAAGTTAAGTCGAAGTATTAAGAAAATCGGGGGCAAAGTTGATCAGAATTGGATGAAACTTCACAGATAGGCTCTGGAGGATGGCAAGAGGCTATGGACTAAGCCGCACAACATTTGGAGCTAAGGATTAAACTCGACCCTGAGTTAAGGACCAAGTTGGTGAAGAGTGAAGGGTTAGGTCAATAACGAGTTATGGGAAAAGTGGTTATGACTTGGTCTTCGCTATGAGTGGATAGGGCTTGGTCAAAGGAGCTAGTTTATGGCTTGGTGTAGGAATTTGGCTAAGTGATTGATTAGGTAACAAGTTATCTCTAGAACTTGGAAGTGGAGCTATGGATTGGGATCATCAAAGAGGAATGAGTCGGGGGTCTAAGGCACCTAGGGAAGAGTACTAGAGACAAGGAAGAAGAAGATAACCAATTATTATCTAAGTGCTTAACTCGATATCGAGTTAAGCGTTTAGATCAGTACCAATTTATCACATTTAGTGGTATGGATGTGGAACTTTCAAGGCAGAAAGAGGATGCTCTATAGGTCGTGCTGGAGGTATTAGCTCACTTATATTAAGAGTGGATGGCGATATAACAGCATGACGAAAAGCTATGGTCTTCGGATGTTGGCCCATGCTGGGAGTATGTTCTGAAGATGGCAACTCGTAAAGGAGGGAGTCGTAGGATATGGGAATATGGGGGTTGTTCCTTGTGAATAATGGAAACTAGATGGAGCAAGAAGGCTCGGTGTCCAAATGGAGCAAAGGATGGTGCGGTTATATATGCTAAGGAATCATTGACACTCGGAGAGTTTTCAGTTGTACTCGAAGCATGGGTATTATAAGTGGGGACACCCACGGGTCAATGGAGGGACCTGTATACCATGGGCCTTAGCTTTGGATCTAGTGTCCAGTTTTGGGCCGCGAGATACATATATGGCTCTAGGCTACAAGGTATGATAGTACAACAGAGAATTGGGATTTCCATTAATGCCTGGCTTAGGGGTCATATGAGTTGTCATATATTCAGGGCATAGGGGTAGAGTGATAACTAGGATTGCTTGATGGATTCTATGGTTGCTATGATTGCTTTGTTTGCTTTCTTAGGTAGGCTATCACTCGAAGATATCATGGGAAGTAGGTATTGGGAATAGGAATACCTGGAAGACTGATACCCTTTATATGGTTAGTAGTATATCTTTATGATATTGTAAAGTAGCATATTATAGTGTTATGTGCTAACTCTTTGGTTGTAGGGACATGTTAGGCATGGTTCGTGTACTCTTGTTCCTTACCCTATTTACCTATATATTATTTTGAGACTCATTTACCGCTTACATCAAGCTGTTGTTTGACCTAAGGTTTTATGCTTTGCCTCTTATTATCTTGGACACTCTTAAATAAGTAGACTAGATTATAGGTCTAGGTGACGCATCAGATGTTCAAAGGATGAGTTGGTTGGAACTATCTTATATTATATACATATATGAAGTCTACGCTTATTCTACTGAGCAACGTCGTGGAGCCTTAGTGGTGACTGCATACCATTTGTATTTGAGACAGTTGTTGAGTTTGCTTTCCATTGTATAAACTCTACTACTGATGTATAACTCTATGGATATTATACTTTGATGATGATGATTTGTTCACATTGTTATTAATCTCTCTTGTTGTATATGTGAGATTATATTTTGTCCATGCACTGTGAGATATACAATAGGTTATATGCTATATTGATTTATTTCAACCTCGATAATTGTCCTTTATCGGTCGGGCATGACAGTAATGCACTATTTATATACTATTGGTGCCGGTGGTTTAGGGCGGTCGTCACAACACAAATATCAGTTTTGAAGTAGTTATGGTTTTGAGCCATCTCATATATATATAAAATCCCTCGCTCACCGGATGCCTAAAAACCAATCAATAGATTATCGATTAACATAACTCTGGTTCTTTCAGAAATAAACAGACAGCATGTAAGGGTGGATATTATTTATTATCCAAAAGGATTCCTTATCTCTCGTCCTATAAAAGCAAGATGAGTTTACACGTAGGGTATTGCATTACTGAGGATAACCGTACCATATAATTCTAGTGTATCTTCTAGATATTTCTTAAGTTAGCTTTAGTCAAATTCAATAATAATGAAAATGACCGCATATGAAAACCAAGTCTCATATACTTATCACGTTTCCGACCTTTTCAACTACACTATTCCTCGGTCAAGAGTGAATCCGGTATGTTAAAGCATTGTTTTCTTATAAGCCTTACTCGAACATCATTCTTAAATCTCATAAATAGAACAAGCCTACTTTGTCAGCTTTTAGTGCTAAGTACACGACTAAATACTTTTCATAGACAAGTAAACATACAAAGCATTATTAAGTTACACAAAACATGATTAAGTCACACAAAGCATGATTAAGTCACACAAGCGACTTCTAATCCTTTTTTATTAAATAATAATTTTTTATCATTTAAAACTTCTTTTATAAAATAATACTTCCTTTAGGAGTAAGCGGATGGTATATATGAGTCCTCCCGTAGGGATCTCGAATACATACTTTCTAAAAGAAAGAGACATTTTGTACGAATGAGTCCTTCGCAGAAGATTTCAAACCATATAAATCTGTGATGCTTTTATTCACTTCCTTTTCCTACCTGCATTTATATTTTAAAATACCTTTATAAATGATATATACATGTATACTACTATTTCGCTATTCATTTGTACTGATTTCAATACTTAAATATACATTTATATAGTTATCTCAAAGGTATAGGAATATTCACAAATCACTTAACAAGATTTTCCACTTTAAAAGTATAAATAAAAGGGTTAAAAAAATGTTACTAAAACATTGTCTGCTATATACCGAAACACTTTATACTTTGCATTATCTTTAAAACATTTTTTTTAAGATCTAATTACATTCATAAGTATATTTAAATGGGTTAAGGACAAATGTTACTTAAACATTGTCGCTGCAAACCTAAAACCATTTATACTTAACTTATCTTAAAAACATTCTTTTCAAAAATCCTCTTATATTCAAAAGTATATTCAAATTCAAAAGTATATTCAAATGGGTTAAAAACAAACGTTACTTAAACATTGTTACTATAAACCCAAAACCATTTATACTTGCCATTATCTTTAAAAAACACTTTATTTGAAGATCTAGGTATATCTACACTTATTTAAAAAAGTAATATAGTTTTAATTAACTTCTCAAAACCATTCTTTATAACCTAAGGTTATAACAAAACCACTTTTATCCTTTTATAAAACACTTAACTTGCATTTCCAATCTTATATATATAAATACTTTTAAATACTTATAAATATGTTTTAAATATCATATAAATATTACTTAAATATAACTAATTTAAAATTTAACAAAAGATATTAAAAAACATGTCTTATATATATATAACCCTTTACTTTAAAAATTCATAAATAATTATTAAAATTATATATAAACTTGAAACAACTTTTAAAATACTCTAATATATGTTATTAAACACCCTTAAAAAGATTTTAGAAAAAGATTTTATTAAATATAATTTTTAAACCTTTTAAATCTCAAACAATATATGGTGGAATTTAATAGAAGTGCTGTCAAAAGTTTAGGAACATCCAGAAAGTGTTGTAGTTGGAAATGTTGTAGTTTCATGTTTTTTCTACAGAACCAGTTTTAAAGGCCCAAATGTTTGACCAGTTAACAACCGATTTAAAGTCCAATTATTTTATAGTAAGTACTTTACTTATAATACTTAATAATCATCTAAAGAAATCTGTAAGGAAACGTGACGACCCGCCTCCACGACTCTCGAAAATCGACACTAATACATCCTTGGTATTCATGTACCGCAAATCCAAATGCCGGAGAGGCAGATTATCATGGAGTAAGAGAAAATAAAGACAGAACAGAATCTTACACGAATGGAATAACATATATTATTTCAATATATATATATATATATTTACAGCGGAAATTGTAAATACATTTATTAGAGTCTATCTTATAAATCAGCTTGGACAGTTATAAATCTCCATCCTTATAAATGCTAAATACAATCAGTAACTAATGCAGCGGAAATGGAAATGGAAATGGAGAACTATCTACAGGAACATCTTCAGCTTCAGACTTCATGCTCCATCACAATGCTCTAAGTTAAACCTGACTACTTAGCTGCCTGGAAAAATATGGCACCCAAAGTTTAAGGAAAAAGAAAATAAACTCTGGATCAGTCATGGGACTGGTGTAAGAAACTCAAAATACGGATATTTGAAAACAAAGCATATCTCATAAGACCACACTGCACATAAACGCGGAACATGTTTTTACCTTATGATAAACAAAACATTTGCTATGCAAAATCTGGGAATATTACTTTTAACGACATTCTTTTGAAAACACTTTTTAAGTAAACTTATATAATCTTTGCTGAAATTGTCTTGTTGATTAAATTCCAACATAATAGGTTCTACAACCAAGTCCGAAGGAACTTATTAAAGAAAAGATTTCCATACAATAGCAGGTAAGGAACTGCCTTTCGTACAGTACATCTCTAGAAGGATGTACCAAGTATCAACACCTTTGAAACTTCTGCACTTGGCAGGACCGACCTACCCGCAGACCCATCCGGTGGCGGTTAGGACCAAAAATGACATCACCTCGGTCCTACGCGACCTATCAGAGAGCTCTCTTAGCATAAAACATACCGATATATAGAGTGTAATCTAGAAAGGTGATGACCATACACTAATGGTTGCAAATCACATAGCCTTACGACATGCCCTATTTAAGCCATTTTCAGGTGATCAGGCCCGAGGTAACGATTACCTTTCACATAACACATTCCACTTTGAATGCCACATTGCCAATTCCATTACACACTATTAATTTTCACAAATGTACAACCTCTGAGCTAGTACATCTCAAAGAAGGGTGTTAAGTGTAAGAGATTAACTTCCTACACCACCTAACAAATGTATGTTTGTAAAAATCAATATGTATTTTAGAAATGCAATGTTAGACATTCGTCCATATAAGTTGTTCAAGAATAGGACAAACCAATGGAACTCTCCTACTACATCCTATCAGGAATCATCCTTAGGATTAGTAGTGAGCAACCCTTGCATCGAAGATCAAATGAAGATACTACTGCCATATACATATGATACGGGAAATTTTCCCCGAGGGTTAGTAACAAGCAGCTCTATATTCCATCTTCTAAATTATTATCATTCCATGTCTTCACCTTCGAACGCATAAATTGGTTCGAAATTGTTTTTAGATAAGAATCACCGAAATCCGACCTCGGTTCATTCGAACCAATCATCGATAAAATGATGTTAATTAAAAAGATGCTTATCATTTGATTAATTACTTTCTCTTTATCAAAAAATATCTTCTGGAGATATATATCTTATAAACATCTAATTCTGATATATACTGAATCATTAAACCTCTCTTTAACTTTGGAAATGCTAAACCAAAATCATTTCTCATAAATCACATTGCAAAATCTTATTGAGTAAAAAGGGTCGATAGAAATTATACTAGTTCTACTCAATATCAATTTCCGTATTCAACCTTTACAATCCGTCGAATAATGGTGAAATTATCTTTTAAATTCACACGGATAGTATGGGTTCCCTCCTCGGAATTTAATACCAAGTATAAGAAGGTTATTTATATACAATCCAATTTGTTTAAATTTGGAAAATTGAATCTTTTATACTTGCCTCATTTCCAACATTTTGACCTTATCTATTCCTCGCCCAGGAAAGACGCCAGGTGAGCTAGGGTACTAGTTGCTCCTAAACATCTCCTTAGTTTAAGCACCTCACATCCAGATCTCTCGAATAGAAAAATCCAGCATGCTCATCGGCTTTTAGAGCCAAGATTAAATCACTTAATTATAACAGCTTTTCTTTAATTATTTATTTAAACTCTTTAAAATAAATTATAAAATCTCCAAATCATCTTTAAAATACTTAATTATTTATTTGGAAACATTTATAAAAGACTTGGGAAAGAATACTTAAGTTTAGAGCCATATTTCAAGAAGTTATTAAAAGTGCTGCGAATAGTGCTACAAATAGTGCTTTCAAAGCTTATTTGATCAAAACAACTTTTCTATCATTTAGAAATCCATTTTTTTATAACTCAAATATGTTTTAAAACATTTCAAAATATTTATAGAATTTATTCCATATTTTTAAAGAATTAAAAATATTAGTTTTAAAGAATTTATCGCTTTGGTTTCCGAACTGCCAAACCGCGACTATTTTGAAAACTTGATTTGCTCATATTTCAAAATCTACTAAATGAAATTTTTATCATTTTCTTCTACATATAAATGTAAAAAAAATCGAAAAGCCGATTCCAGATCATATTTTCAATTTTAAACTGATTTATATATAAATGTAAAAAAAATTTGAAAACTAATTTCTCATCATTATTAGTTAAATAAAATGATCTTATTTGAATTATAAAACCATATATATTAATATTAAACAATTTTTTACCGAAAAAGCTACTATATCGATAAAGTGATATCAATTTTCCATATAATTTCAAGTCAAATATATACTTTGTAAACTATTATAAATGATTTATTATCACTTCATAACAAATTAAAATGAATTATTATCATTTAAAAACAATTATTTGAATAATTGTAATAATTAGTAAATCATTAAATCTCAATTTAAATTCATAAATCAATTATTAAATATGATTCCATTATTGATAATGTCATAAATATAATTTATTTTTCAAGAATAAAATAAATAATTTTATTTCATATTCATGTTTAAATGGATAAATAAGTGTATGTATCTAGCTCCATGCACGACTTTTGATAATTATAGAGCTATTTATTGATAAAGCAATTTTCGACCATTTTATCCATATTCCTTCAAAGTATATATTTTTTGTAAATACTTATTCAAAATAAGATTATCATCATTTTTGTTCAAAACATCATAATCTATGTTTTAAAAAGCTTATATTTGAATATTTAAAAAAATAAATATAATTTATCAAACTGATAAATTTGCGGGTCTAGACAGGATATCTTCCAAAATAATATTAAAATTCCTTAAAACAAGTTATTCAAAGTGCCCATATAGCAACATTTTTAGTACCAACTTTTGCCACTTTGTTCAACAGTCTTAAAATGATTTAAAATCTAATATTTTTACAACAAGTACTACACATATATTTAATAAAATAGAAAAGAAACCCTTAAGGATGTCTTTCAAAATAATATTAAATTTCCCTGGACACAAGGCGTTTACAAAGTGCTCACATAGCGACCTTTTCGCTATAACTTTTGCAATTTTGTTCCACAAGTTCTATAACCTTTCAAACCACTTCCACGTTGTACCATGCACTACTATAAGTGTAAAGCACAACTAAAATATATACTTTCACAATATATTCACATATGACCTAACATAAGTTTGACACAAGGGATTTTGAAGTGCACTTATAGTCCTAAGAATCTTACCTCTTCTTTCTAGAAATGGCATATTGAAAATTTTGCTTTCAGCACATTTCTTTTCAATATCTCCAACACAATCTCCAAATGCCTTTCGTGCTCTTCTTCAGTCTTCGAATATATGAGAATATCATCAATAATGACCAACACAAATTTGCTGAGTACATCTCTCAATACTTTATTCATAAGGTCCACAAAATAGGCGGGTGCATTGGTTAGCCCAAATGGCATAACCAACCATTCATAGAAACTATCTGGCCCTCGAAATGCAGTCAAGGGAATGTAATCATTTGCTATTCTCAATTGATGGAATCTGGGAGATAGATCTATTTTTGAGAATACTCGAGCACCATGTAATTGATCAAACAAGTCGACTATGCGGAGTAGAGGATACTTTTTTTCTCATTTGTTTATTTAGGTCTTGGTAGTCTAAACACAGTCTAAGGGAGCCATCGGACTTTGCCACAAAAACCACAATTGCACCCCAACTTGAGCGACTTAGTCTAATTAGTCATTTTTTTAATAATTCATCAGTTTTTTTTGCCAACTCAATCTTTTCTTTTGGAGCCATCCTACGAATAGGGTGAATAACGGGTCTGGCATTAGGGATTAAGTCAATATGGAATTCAATTTCCCGATGCGGGTGCAAACTTTTTTACTTCCATGAAAATGTCCTGAAATTCTTTAATAATTGATATTCTTTCAAGTTCATTTGAGACGAATCTAATGCATACATGTAGCTGCCCGTTACTGGACTAGATCCTTCATATATTATTTGGTCTAACACCCTTCCAATCACGGCTTTAATATAATCATTTGATTGTTGCAATCTAGAATAGCTCTATACTTGGATAGCCAATCAATTCTGAGTAAATATCAAACCCAATGAAATCAAGGACAAATAGGTCGCATAAGAATTTGTGGGTTTGGTAGCTAACTTGTACATTTACATAGATCATACAAAGATTGGTCGTACTGCCTATAGGATTAGATATGCGGATAGGGGTTTCTACTATTTCTGGAGTAAGGTTTAACTTATCAACCAATTTCTTAGCAATAAAACTATGGGAAGCCTCAATATCAAATAATATTCTAACTAAAATATCATTAACACATAAATTACCTTCTAGGACTCCCTTTGCCTTCACATCTTTAGAGGTTGAAGGCTCATTCTTAATAGCATAAACCTTGATCTGTTCTACCATCTTCATTAACGGGCACTTGTTTTTCCAGTGTCTCGGTTGATGTATATTGTAATAAATACTCTTCTGAACTATAGGAGAGACGGTTCCTTGCTGTGGCTCTACACCTTGGGACTCTTACAGTTTGTTGCAAAATGGCCTTTCTTCTGGCATATACTGCTCTTCAAATACTTCTTAAAATCTGGCAATGCAGTTCATGGGATTTATCCCATCACTTTATTTTTTCTAAACATACGGTTAAACACATCAAACACAAATGACTCAATGCAAAATGTATAAGTCATTCACTCAGTCCTTATACATTCCAAGCAACCACCGAATCCCATTAGGATACATAATCCAAGTCACACTTCATCGAACAACTCCACTCTATTCAAAAGCTCATGCACCAAGTTTAAATGACAGTACTCTCGACATTATACCTTAGCTTGATAGCTAAGGTTCCCCACACATGATTAATCAATACAAAAGAATTTACCTATAATATGGGGGTTCAAGAATGAGATATAACTGAGCAAGCTTCCTTTCATAGTTCAAAGGAGTAATAATCATCTCCACTCTCAGTGACGATCCACCTTTTCAACCCTCGAAGATCGACACTAATACATCCTCGGTATTCACGTGCCGCAAACTCAAGTGCCGAAGAGGCAGATGATCAGAGGATTCTAAAAGAAATAAAGATAGAAGATAGAATAACAAAAGAATCTCACATTCGCATTAATTATACATATGGAAAGTACATACATTCACTTCAAGTGATTCTTTAGAGTTACGATATGTACTAACCCAGCCAGGGATAGTTATAACTGCTTATCCTTACAGAGGCTGGTAGATACTAAATACATACTACATGATACATCAGAAATTTGAAATAGATCACTATTGACAAAAGGACCCTCCAGTCTTCATGCGCCATGCTCCTTCCAAAATGCTCCAAGCTACCTGACTACTTGGCTGCTCGAGAAAATAGGGCACCCAAAGTTTAAGGGAAAAGGAAAATAAACTCCGGTCAGTCATGGGACTGGTAGAGAAACTCAAAATACGAGTATTTGGAAAATAAAGGGTATCTCTTAAGATCACGCCGCACATAAACACAGAATAGGTTTTTACCTTATGATAACCAAAAAATTTCTATGTGAAATCCAGTGATATAAATTTTAATGGCATTCTTTTGAAAACCTTTCTAATAAACATATTCAAATAGCTGAAATCATTACATTATTAAATTCCAGCATAATAAGTTTACAACTACGTCCAAAAGCGCTTATTGGAGAGTTGGATTTCCAATGAATAGCGAGGTAAGGGACTACGTCCCGTACAATACATCTCTAGAGGAATGCACCGAGGATCGACATCTTCGAAACCTATACGAATTAAGATCGGCATACCCGAAGACCCATATGCTGGCGAATAGAACTGTATATGATATCACCCCGGTCGTTACTGACCTATCCAAGATCCCATAGCATACACCACATAATTTAAACCTGACATTATAGCAGATAGAAATAAATAAGTCTAGAAAGGTGATATCATACCCTAATGGTAGCGAACTACTTAGCCCTAAAGCAACCCCTATTTCACAATTCCTCAGGTGTGAGGCTCGAGGTAACATTTACCTTTCTTAGAACATTTCCACTTAAAATGTCATGTTGCCATTTCCAACAACACACTATTGATTTCCACAAAAGTAAAACCACTAAGCTCGTACGTCTCAGAGAAGGGTTTTAAGTATAAGAGGGGTTACCTCCTATACCACCAAACAGATGTACATTTGTAGAGATCAATGCATTGTGATCTTAGAAATGCAATGTCATACATCCATCCATACAAGTTGTGCAGGAACAGGACAAACCGAAGGCACTTTCCTACCACATCCTATTAGGTATTACCCTTAGGATTAGTAGTGAGTAATCCATGCACACGAAGATCCCAGAATGAAGGGACCACTGCTATTTATTTATCTCGGGAGCTAATCCGAAATTATCAACAAGAAGTCCTTCCGTTATGAAGATCCCTGCCTTCATCTTCATCGGGTTTAACATATCTTCACTTTCGAACTCATAAATTGGTTCGAAGTGGTTTTCGGATAAGATCGCTCAAATCCGATGTTAGTTCCTTCAAACCAATCATCGATAAAAAGATGCTAAATTAAATTGGTACTTATCATTCGATTTATTACTTTTCTCTTTATCAAAAAAATATATATTCTAGAGATACATATCTTTAAAACATTTCTTTCGGTATATACGGAATCATTAAACCTCACTTGAACTTTGGAAATATCAAATCATTTTCATAATTCATATTTGAAAACATTATTGAGTTAAAAAGGGTCGATAGGAATTATACTAATTCTACTAAACATCAATTTCTGTATTCAACCTTTACCATCCATCGAATAACGGTGATATCACCTTTTAAATTCATACAAACAGTAAAGGTTCCCTCCTTGGAAGTTCATACCAGGTATAAGAAGGTTATTTCTATATGATCCAAGTTGTATTAAATTTGAAAATATTAAATCTTTTATACTTGCCTCGCTTCCGACACTTCGACCTTATCTATTCCTCGCCCAGAAAAAAGGCCAGATGAGCCAGGGCAGTAGTTGCTCCTGAAAATCTCCTTAGTTTAAGAACCTCACATCTGGATCTCACAAATAGAAAATGCAGTCTACTCATCGACTTCTAGAGCCAAGATTAAATCACTTGATTATAACAACTATTCTTTAAATCATTTATTTAAAATTTTTAAAATAAATTATAAAACCTTTAAATCATATTTAAAATACTTAATTTTTTATTTGAAAACATTTGTAAAAGATCCGGGAAAGAATACTTAAGTTTAAAGCCATATTTCAAAAGTTAATAAATGTGCTGCAAAACGTGCTGCGAATAGTGCTTTTATGCTTATTTGATCAAAAAAAACTTTTCTATCGTTTAGAAATCCATTTTTATAACTCAAAACACTTTTAAAACATTTTAAAAGATTTATAGAATTTATCCCATATTTTTTAAGAATTAAAAATATTTATTTTAAAGATTTTATCGCTTTGGTTTCCGAATTGCCAAAGCGTGACTATTTTTGAAAACTTGTTTTGCTCATATTTCAAAATCTACTAATTGAATCTTGATATTTTTCTTTTGTTTGAAAACTATGATTTTAAGAGTTTGGAAAATTCTTATTACAAAGAATTCTAACTTCAAATCTATCGTATAAATGGACTTACTTTCCACGGTGCGAAATCACGAACTATTGTTACTTTACGCGCCTATTTTTGACTCAATTTTCATAACTTGTCAAAACTTCACCAAACTGGATTTTTGTGTTTATAAAACATTTATAAACCATTATAAATCATTTCAAAGGGGTTTAATGATCCCATACCACTTTTATAACTTGATTCGAAAAGTTTTCCTTGTGTAATATCGACGTGTAATTAACGTGACTTGTTTACACAATTAAACAACTACATTAAAACAAACAAACTTGATGATCAATGCATAGTAAACATCCATAGAAATCATATCACATCATATACATACATACATACATACATACAAATATAGAGTTTCTCACTTGATTTTCGATCTGGCTAATTTTATAACGTGTATAGCTCCGCTATCTTGAAATCGAAGCTCACGACTACTAGCTCAATTGCTCTTACGAGGTTCGGCCTTGGTCTGGGAGGCTTGGAAGGCTCAGCCTGACTTGGCAAATGGTGGTGGAGAGCTTGGTTGCACATGGCCTTAGTGGAGGAGAAAGAAGAGATCACTAGCTTGAACTTTGGTTTGAAGTGGTTTAGATTTCGATTGATTTTGGCATAATTTTGTTTTGATTTTGTAATATTTACTTTCTTAGGCTATGGAAGCCATTAACGTAGAGAAGAAGAAGAGGAAGTAGCTTAGGAATTTATGAAGAAAAGTGTGAATTGAATGAAGAGGGGTGGGTGCTATTTATAGACAAAAATGAGAATGGAAATATCATGATATTTATGCTCAAATTCATCACCATTTCATCACCACCACTTCCCCCCTCCTCTCATCATGTTCGGCCAAAAATGCCCCTCCCATATGCATGACGATATGCTTTTACTTGGTGTGTTGACTTTGTTTTTGCTTAAGGGTGAAGTGTATGGAAAATATCTTGATATTTTGTAATAGATTTATATATTTAAATGCATAAGTATATTTGTATATGTACATATGTTCATGTGCATGTGAATGTGTTCATTTATATATACATGTATATTTGCATATGTATATCTCAAATGATTCATAACGTTGCATAACTTTTCTACGTTGAATCGTTACGGATACCGATTTCCATTTTCGGCTATAATTTCTCTTCGTATTTAACACACACACACACACACATATTTGTAAACAAAGTTTTGAAAATAATATTTCTATCATTATATAATAACTAAAAGGGCTTATTTAATAATAAAAATAATTATTAAATCATTTAAACTCAATTTAAATTCAAAAATCATTTGTTCCAAAATAGCGATATCATTGATGATGTTATAAAGAGATTTTATTTTCAAAAATAAAATAAATAATTTTATTTCATATTCTCACTCATATATATAAATGAGTTTATGTACCCAGCTCCGTGTACGATGTCAGATGGTCTAAGAGCTATTTATTGATAAAATGGTTTTTGGTTATTTTATCGATATATTTTCCAAAGTATATATTTTTGCAAATATTATTCAAAATAAGATTACTAATATTATTTATTGTTCAAAATATTATCATTTATGTTAAAAATCTTATATTTTATATTTTATATTTTTTCTAAAGTGATGAAATTTTGGGTCTTTATAGACTTCCCTTCTTAAAAGAAATTCATCCTCGAAATTAAAGATGAGAAGAAGATAACTCAAAAGGAATATATCATATAGGATGAAATATACACAGAGCTATGATAAGTGACAACACCACAGGCGATGAGTACACTATCTCGATACAATATATACAATTCATACATCCATCCTAAACTTTGGATATGCCTTCTTTATTCTATCCTTTGTTTCCAATGTACAGTCATTAGCATCACCATTCCATTGAAGTTTAAATAATTGCACAACCTTTCTCCTTAATCGCTTCTCATCATGATCCTCGATTTTGTTAGGTTGCCTAATAACTATTAAATTGGGCTCCACTTCAAAATCCTCCTGGGCAGCCGTTTCTATGATTTGTTCTGGATCATACACATACTTACGTAAATGAGATACGTAAAACACATTGTGCATACCCGACAACCTCTCTGGTAGTTCTATCGATACGCTAATGGGCTAATTCGCTCTAGAATGGGAAAAGGTCCAATATATCGAAGAGTTAGCTTGCTAGTTCTTCCAAATCTCACGACTCCCCTCACTGGAGAGATCTTCAAAAATACCATGTCTCTAACTGAGAATTCAAAATTTCTACCCCTTTGATCGGCATAACTCTTTTGTCTACTTTATGCTTCCTTTTGTTTCTTTCTGATCATGTCCACTTTCTATGAAGCTTCTCAGATCATATTAGGACCAAGAACCAATCGATCTCCGGTTTTGATCCAACATGCTGGGGATTACATGGGCGACCATATAAGGCTTCATAAGGTGCCATATCAATACTGGACCAATAGCTGTTATTAATAACAAAACTCTACCAAATGAAGGTAGCTTTCCCACGAACCTCCAAAGTCTGTTACACATGCTCTAAGAAGATCCTCCAAATCCCTGTTTACTCTTTCAGTTTGCACATCAGTCTAGGGATGATATGCGGTGCTTATATCTAGCTTCGTTTGCAAAGCTGTCTATAAGGCTTTCCAGAACTAACTGGTAAAGATTGGGTCTGATCGCTTATAATGCTGGTTGGACCTCCATGTAGTCAAACAATCTCCCTCATATATATCTTAGCTAAGCTTGAGGCTGTTCGTGTGGGCTTTACTGGAATAAAGTGTGCGCTTTTAGTAAATCTATCAATGATAACCCATACCCCTTCATTCCCTTTCCTTGACTGAGGCAAGCCATCGACGAAATCCATGGATATTTGGTCCCATTTCCACTTTGGAATCTCAAGTGGTTGGAGTAGTCTGACAACCTTTTGTTGATCACTCTTGATCTGAAGACAATTTGCGCATCTACCCATATGGATGGAAATGCCTCTCTGTATACCATCCCACCAGAAAGTCTTTTTCATATCTCTATACATCTTGGTAACTCTGGGATGTATTTCAAGTGAATAATTGTTACATTCGATTAAGGATTCCTGCCTAATCCCATCAACATTGGGAACACAAACCCTTCCATTCATTCTTTGAATTCCTTTCTTATCCACTTTGAATCCTATCTATCTTCCTGGTATCACATTCTCCTCTACTTCCCTACTATCCTTCCAATAATTGGATCCTTGAGCTGATTCTCCTTTATACAACAAATCAGTACTCGATGCACCACTAAATGGGCTATAATAGCATGATTTCTGCTTAGTGCATCTGCCACAACATTGGCTTTTCCTGGGGTATATAGAATATCCAAATCATATGATGCGAGGAATTCTAGCCAACGTTGCTGCCTCATATTCAAGGACTTTTGAGTGAAAAGATTTTCAAAGATTTGTGGTCCGTGAAAAGATCAAACTTTTCACCCAGGAAAAAATGTCCAAATAATTTTAACGCAAACACCATGGCTAATAGCACCAAGTCGTGTGTTGCATAATTCCTTTCATGGACCTTCAGTTGTTTGCTCGCATATGCGATGACCTCTCCATGCTGCATTAGAACTGCACCTACTCCTTCCATATAAGCATCAGTATACACGGTTAAACCGCTGATTTCATCAGCAATAGCTAATACAAGAGCAGTATTTAACCTCTTCTTGAGTTCCTGAAATGTTTCTTCACATTTCTACGTCCAGTCAAACATAGCATCCTTCTTTGTCAACTTTGTTAAGTGAGAGGAAATTTTGGAGAAGTCTAGAATAAACCTCCGGTGATATCCGGCTAATCCAAGAAGCTATGGGTTTCCTTCGGAGTTGTGGTTATCTCTAATCTTGTATAGCTAAGATTTTTCCTGGGTCTATTGAAACTCCATCCCCCGACACAATATGTCCTAAGAATCTTACCTCTTCTTTCTAGAAATGGCATATTGAAATTTTGCTTTCAGCACATTTCTTTTCAATATCTCCAACACAATCTCCAAATGCCTTTCGTGCTCTTCTTCAGTCTTCGAATATATGAGAATATCATCAATAATGACCAACACAAATTTGCTGAGTACATCTCTCAATACTTTATTCATAAGGTCCACAAAATAGGCGGGTGCATTGGTTAGCCCAAATGGCATAACCAACCATTCATAGAAACTATCTGGCCCTCGAAATGCAGTCAAGGGAATGTAATCATTTGCTATTCTCAATTGATGGAATCTGGTAGCTAGATCTATTTTTGAGAATACTCGAGCACCATGTAATTGATCAAACAAGTCGACTATGCGGAGTAGAGGATACTTTTTTTTCTCATTTGTTTATTTAGGTCTTGGTAGTCTAAACACAGTCTAAGGGAGCCATCGGACTTTGCCACAAAAACCACAATTGCGCCCCAACTTGAGCGACTTAGTCTAATTAGTCATTTTTTTAATAATTCATCAGTTTTTTTTGCCAACTCAATCTTTTCTTTTGGAGCCATCCTACGAATAGGGTGAATAACGGGTCTGGCATTAGGGATTAAGTCAATATGGAATTCAATTTCCCGATGCGGGTGCAAACTTTTTACTTCCATGAAAACGTCCTGAAATTCTTTAATAATCGATATTCTTTCAAGTTCATTTGAGATGAATCTAATGCATACATGTAGCTGCCCGTTACTGAACTAGATCCTTCACATATTATTTGGTCTAACACCCTTCCAATCGCGGCTTTAATATAATCATTTGATTGTTGCAATCTAGAATAGCTCTATACTTGGATAGCCAATCAATTCTGAGTAAATATCAATCCCAATGAAATCAAGGACAAATAGGTCGCATAAGAATTTATGGGTTTGGTAGCTAACTTGTACATTTACATAGATCATACAAAGATTGGTCGTACTGCCTATAGAGTTAGATATGCGGATAGGGGTTTCTACTATTTCTGGAGTAAGGTTTAACTTATCAACCAATTTCTTAGCAATAAAACTATGGGAAGCCTCAGTATCAAATAATATTCTAACTAAAATATCATTAACACATAAATTACCTTCTAGGACTCCCTTTGCCTTCACATCTTTAGAGGTTGAAGGCTCATTCTTTATAACAAAAACCTTGATCTGTTCTACCATCTTCATTAACGGGCACTTGTTTTTCCAGTGTCTCGGTTGATGTATATTGTAATAAATACTCCTCTGAACCATAGGAGAGACGGTTCCTTGCTGTGGCTCTACACCTTGGGACTCTTACAGTTTGTTGCAAAATGGCCTTTCTTCTGGCATATACTGCTCTTCGAATACTTCTTAAAATCTGGTCCATAAGAAATTGGCTTTAGAATCATTCAAAGTGATGGATTCCCACCATGCTATAGCTCCTTTATGCAATTGCCAGGAAGCTAAGAACCTCTTTTGATCATCCTCTATGTTCAATCCTTTGAATATTCTTTCACACGAGCGGAGTCATGCTTGCACTTCAACAATGGCTTGATTGCTTGTAATGGTTTCCCTCCCAAGCTATTGTAATTCTTGCAAAGAGTTGCAAAGTTAATTTGAGGTTGCATAGGGATTGCGGCTTCCTCAATTACTGTAGTATTTGATCGACCATTGGTGGCCGTAGTGTTGCTACATCCCCTTCATCCTCTTCTATTACTCATCTCCTATTATCTGCATATAGCAAAGAAACATTTTTAGAATTATAGATGAAATTATCTTAGAGAATAGGTAGTAAGCATAAAATGACATGGATGGATTTATTTGGATGAAATTACGAATACGTTCTCTTATTGACTAAAATCATTCTACGGAATTACTAACCCTATCTCTAATGAGTCGACCCTATCAAGGCTCAGGTGTTCACTCAACCTAAGCTCCGATATGAACTGTGACGACTTGCCTTTTCGACCCTCGAAGATCGACACTAATACGTCATTGGTATTCACGTGCTACAAATCCAAGTGCCAGAGAGGCAGATAATTAGGGGTTGTTAAAAGAAATAAAGATAGAATATAGAATAACAATAGAATCTCACATTCACATTACTATACATATCGAAAGTACATACATTCACTTCAAGTGATTCATCAGAGTTACGATATGTACTAACCCGGCCAGGGATAGTTATAACTGCCTATCCTTACAGAGGCTAGTATATACTAAATACATACTACATGATACAACCGAAATTTGAAATAGATCACTATTGACAAAAGGACCCTCTAGTCTTCATGCTCCATGCTCCTTCCAAAATGCTGCAAGCTATCCGACTACTTGGCTGCCCGAGAAAATAGGGCACCCAGAGTTTAAGGGAAAAGGAAAATAAACTCCGGGTCAGTCATGGGACTGGTGTGAGAAACTCAACATACGAGTATTTGGAAAACAAAGGATATCTCATAAGACAATGCCTCACATAAACACGGAATAGATTTTTATCTTATGATAACCAAAACATTTCTACGTGAAATCCAGTGATATAATGTTTAATGACATTCTTTTGAAAACCTTTCAAATAAACATATTCAAATAACTGAAATTGTTACATTATTAAATTCCAGCATAATAGGTTTACAACTAAGTCTGAAGGCACTTATTTGAGAGTTGGATTCCAATGAATAGCGAGGTAAGGGACTACCTCCCATACAGTACATCTCCAGAGGAATCCACTGAGGATCGACATCTTCGAAACCTCTGCGAATTAAGAATGACCTACCCGTACACCCATCTAGTGGCGGATAGAACCGAATATGATATCAACCCAACCGTTACCGACCTATCCGGGTTCCCATAGAATACACCACATAATTTAAACCCAATGTCATTGCGGGTTGAAATAAATAAATCTAAAAAGGTGACATCATACCCTAATGGCAGCGAACCACCTAGCCTTAAAGCAACCTCTATTTCGCAATTCCTTGGGTGTGAGGCTCGAGGCAACGTTTACCTTTTTTAGAACATTTCCACTTAAAATGCCACATTGTCATTTCTAATAAGACACTATTGATTTCCACAAAAGTACAACCTCTAAGCTCATACGACTCAAAGAAAGGTGTTAAGTACAAGAGGCGTTACCTCCTGCACCACCAAACAGATGTACATTTGTAGAGGTCAATGCGCTGTGATCTTAGAAATGCAATGTCATACATCCATCCATACAAGTTGTCCAGGAATAGGGCAAACCGAAGGCACTTTCCTACCACATTCGGTCGAGTATTACTCCTAGGATTAGTAACGAGTAGTCCTTGCATACGTAGATCGCAGAACGAAGGGACCACTACTATTTATTTATCTCAGGAACTACTTTGAAATTATCAACAAGCACTCCTTCCGTTATGAAGATCCCTGCCTTTATCTTCATCATGTTTAACACGTCTTCACATTCGAACTTGTAAATTGGTTTGAAGTGGTTTTCGGATAAGAATCACTCAAATCCAACCCCAGTTCCTTCGAACCAATCATCAATAAAAAAAGATGTTAAAGTAAATAGGTGCTTATCATTTGATTTATTACTTTTCTCTTTATCAAAAAAATATCTTCTAAAGATACATATCCTTAAAACATTTCTTCTGGTATATGCGGAATCATCAAACCTCACTTTAACTTGGGAAATATCAAATCATTTTCATAATTCATATCTGAAAACATTATTGAGTTAAAAAGGGTCGATAGGAATTATACTAATTCTGCTCAACATTAATTTCTATATTCAACCTTGACTACCTGTCAAATAGCGGTGAAATCACCTTTTAAATTCACATAGATAGTACGGGTTTCCTCCTTGGAATTTAACACCAAGTATAAGAAGATTATTCCTATACGATCCAAGTTGTATTAAATTTGGAAAAATTAAATCTTTTATACTTGCCTCATTTCAAACATTTCGACCTTATCTATTCCTCGCCTAGGAAAAAGGCCAGGTGAGCGAGGGCAATGGTTGCTCATGAACATTTCTTTATTTTAAGCATCTCACATCTGGATCTCACGAATAGAAAAATCTAGTCTACTCAACGGCTTTTAGAGCCAAGGTTAAATCAGTTGATTATAACAGCTTTTCTTTAAATCATTTCTTCAAACTTTTTAAAATAAATTATAAAACCTTTAAATCATCTTTAAAATACTTAATTGTTTATTTGAAAACATTTATAAAAGATTAGGGAAAGGATACTTAAGTTTGAAGCGATATTTCAAAAGTTATTAAAAGTGCTGCAAAAAATGCTACGAATAGTGCTTTAAGCTTATTTTATCAAAACAACTTTTCTGTCATTTAGAAATCCATTTTTATAACTAAAATCTCTTTTAAAACTATAAAGGATTTATAAAATTTATCTCATATTTTTAAAGAATTAGAACTATTACTTTTAAATATTTTATCGCCTTGGTTTCCGATCTACCAAAGCGCGGCTATTTTTGAAAACCTGTTTTGCTCATATTTCAAAATCTACTAAACGAAATCTCGATATTTTTCTTTTTTTGAAAACTACGATTATAAAAGTTCAAAAAATTCTTATTACAAAGAATTTTGACTTCGAATCCATTGTGTAAATGGATTTAACTTTCCACGGTGCGGAATCGCGAACTACCGTTACGCGATACGCCTATTTTGACTCAATTTTCGTAACTTGTCGAAACTTCACCAAATTGGATTTTAGTGTTTATAAAACATTTATAAACCATTTTAAATCATTTCAAAGGGTTTTAATGATTCCATATCACTTTTATAACTTGATTAGGAAAGCGATTTCCTTATGTAATAACCTGGAGGCTTGGAAGGATCGGCCTTGCTTGGAAAATGGTGGTGGAGAGCTTGGTTGCACACGGCCTTGGTGGAGGAGAAAGAAGAGATCACTAGCTTAAACTTTGGTTTTAAGTGGTATAGATTTCGATTGATTTTGGCATAACTTTGTTTTGATTTTGTAATATTTTCTTTCTTAAGCTATGGAAGACATTAATGTAGAGAAGAAGAAGATGAAATAGCTTAAGAGTTTATGAAGAAACGTGTGAATGAAATAAAGAGAGGTGGGTGCGATTTATAGGCAAAACTGAGAATGGAAATATCATGATATTTACACATAAATGCATCACCATTTCATCGCCACCACTTCCCCCCTCCTCTCATCATGTTCGACCAAAAATGCCCCCCCATATTCTTGTACTTGGTGTCTAAGGTCTTGACTTTGGTTTTGCTTAAGGGTGAAGTATATGGAAAATATCCTGATATTTTGTAATATATATATATATATGTATATATTTAAATGCATAAGTATATTTGTATGTGTATATATGTTCATGTGCATATGAATGTGTTTATGTATATGTACATGTATGTATGCATATGTATATCTCAAATGATTCATAACGTTGCACAACTTTTCTATATTGAATTGATACGGATTTCGATTTTGATTTTCGGTCATATTTTCTCTTCTTCTTTAATATATATATATAAACAAACTTTTGAAAATAATATTTCTGTCACTATATAATAATTAAAAGGGCTTATTTAATGATAAAAGTAAATATTAAATCATTTAAACTCAATTTAAATTCAAAAATCATTTGTTTCAAAAAAGCGATATCATTAATGATGTCATAAAGAGATTTTATTTTTGAAAATAAAATAAATAATTTTATTTCATATTTGCACTTATATATGTAAATAAGTCTATGTATCCAACTCCGTGCACGATTTCAGATGGTCTAAGAGTTGTCTATTGATAAAACGGTTTTCGGTTATTTTACCGATATATTTTTCAAAGTATATATTTTTGTAAATATTTATTCAAAATAAGATTACCAATATAATTTATTATTCAAAACTTTATCATTTATGTTAAAAAAATCTTATATTTGAATATTTTAAAAAATTTCAGAAGTGATGAATTTGTTGGTCGTTACACTCCGCATTTAGCCAAAAGGTGAAATCGGCTAACGTACTCCATCACTGATAAGCTACCTTACTTTAAATGAGTGACGAGTTGAACGTCCCTTTCAATCTAAAAAATAAAGCGAGACTCATAAAGACGTTTAAAATTAATCCAAGTCATGGTCTGCTTGTAACACCTCACCTCTATACCCATATTACTTTAGAGTATTATTGAATAATATTGTCGAGTAACACAGAGAATGAGGCGATATGGGTGAAGCATGCGTGAAGATTCCCTTGGACTAACACTGAATACGTCTCACAATATAAAAATCACTCACCTCAACGTAAACAGTCTTAGTACAAAGCAATAAACACGTTTGGTGCCCGAGGATAAAACAATACACAATATAAAATAAATCACAGAGAACACAAAGTAATCAATGCAGCGATAAAAATAAAATACATTAGATAAGTCTGAGTGGGATACAAAAAGTCAAATTCCTACTAAAACTTAATTATATACAATTTAAATTTGATATTTTTAATCCAACTTCATAAACATACACGAGTCCATATTATAATGTACAATATAACTCATATTCTATCCTCCAACCAAGCCCAATAAGCCAATCTGATCTCATCGCCCCTGAATCTGAAATGTCTCGGACTGACCCGAGTATATAAATAATAAATGGGTTAGACTATGTCTAGGTTTAATGGTGAGAATATAAATGATATATCAAGGAATAATATACACAACATAATTAGCAATTGATCCAAAGGAATAATAAAACATCTATGACACATCAAGCAACATCCATCACCCATCAAACATCTAATAATCCATCAAACATCAAAACATCCATCGCACACGTCACACATTACATACATCACACATCACCCATCATACATTGCAAACAACACACCACAAACATCAATTATTCATATTTACTTAGCAGCATTAAATTTATTCATTTTGTTCTTCATTTTCAATTTTATTAATGTTACTGCTTTTTTATGTGCTATTATCATTGCTACTACTAAAAGCCGAGTCTACACTTAAGCCTCGATACTTCTCAGGTGCAAAGGGAGACCCGACTCATAATATTTTTGTAAACGTCCTCACCAGCTTTTAGTTGCATAATACATCGCAGGTCGCTTCCTCATTTCTTCCCCTCCTCTCTCCTCACTCCCATCGTCAACCTCCTCGCTCATTCTGAATTCATCATGTTATCCCATTATAACGACCCAAAATTTCAGTCATTCGAATTTGGAATATTTAATTGATTTTAAATATTCAAAAGTTAATTTTTTTTAAGTTAAATAACTTATATTTCAAATATAATGATTTATTTGATAATTTAATTGTTTAATTTAATAATTGAAATTATATAGGAAAGGGAAACGTGAATTTAAAATGAATGAAAATGATTTATAAAGTTGATATAAATCTATTTGAATTAAAATGAAGTTAGTGAATTTTTATATTTGATTTAAAAGTGATTTAAGTGAAAATGGAAATTTATTGATTTAATTAAGTGGAAATTAGCCACAAGAGCCTCTTTAGCAAGTGGAATTAGTTTTTAGGACACACAACTGAAATAATTACTTTCAAGGACAAAACGTAAAATAATTAGTTTCTAGGGCCTAAAAACCTATGAAATTATGTCCTTGAAAGTAATTGGACTGCTGACTTTGTCCTTGAAAGTAATTATTCTGCTGATTTTGGGCTTGAAAGTAATTTCTTTGAATGTGTGTCCTAGAAACTAATTGGACTGCAAAGTTTTTCATTCTGGTGAGATGCCCCTTTAATTAACGTGTATCTGTCTCGGATTTCGACGAAACCAGTTTTATTGGATCCATAATATGGGTTATTTTAGGATTTCAAATTTCATGTCGATTGGACTTACCCTTTGATCGTACGAGTTTGAAACGCGTAGAAATTTATTAAAAGATTTTAATTAAAATAATTCGATTTGAAAACCTATCTTCTGTATATGATGGAATTAGCCTCCGAAGTATATTCCATTGTGTTCGGAATAGGGGTAAAACATTAGAAACGCCCGGCGGCACGCCTTGATTGGAGTTTGGAATTATTTTGAGTGAATAGTAATTTATATCGCCATAAATAGAGGACCCTAACTTGCAAAACCCTAGCCTATGAAACCCTAGCCGCCACTAAGGCATACACGGCCAGAAAATCATCTCCTTTCCCTTTGATTTTCTCTCAATCCAAGCGACGATTCCTGAATGAATAAGGTAGAGCATAAAGAGATCTACGCATCCAACGGTTATGATCGGGTTTCGTTCATCGTGGAGGCCGTTATTTGGCTGCGTTTTTGGCCGCTTGGGGGCCATTTTTCTCGGTGTTCGTGTGATGGTGGAGGCTTGGATTCATGGCGGAGGTGAAGCTCGTGTAGGGCAGCGACGTGGTGGTGGTTGATCGATCTCTAGGCGAACGTGGAGGCTCAGGCACGTGGAAGAAGAGGCAACGCGTTGGGTTTGCACGATCTGGAGAGTATAAGCGTGAGGGAGAAGGATCGGGGGATAAGCACGGTGATTAGCCTTAATGACTGTATTTAGTTTAAATATCAATTATATTATAAATCGTGTAATCTTATAAAATGTACAACTTATTCATACGAGGTCGGATTTGCATGAAACGAATTGCGTTGGATTCGTATTATCGAGCACTACATTTAGAGCTGGTTTGGATGGATTTGGAGCTATTGAAAATTTTGGTTAAAATTAAACGCTCATTTAATTTTAATCGAAATAAAACGCCGCAATGGCGAATGCAACCAAGGTGATTAAAACTCACTCTCTCTGTCTCGCTTGTATTTTTATATCATTGAGAATAAATTTTATTTATGATGATTGATGATTGTTTGGATGATATATGATATATTAAATATTAGTTGGTTTGGATATATTCCCACATTTAGTGGATGAGATCCTATACGTTCCAGTGTATGAGCGAATGACCCTTTGTACGCGCGTCTGCCTCGAAGCAGACATTGTACATATTTTTCTCATATGTGTATTTGTTGCAGGTTATAGGTTGGAGGGATCCAACTGGATTCCTCACCATTGTTGATTTTTATTTACACATACTGTTATATATGTTGTACCATGTGATATTTGATGTGATGGATACCATGTTTGCTATTATTGATGTGAATCCCCTTATTTAGCGCTTTTGCAGCATTAGGCCATATTTTTGGAATTTTAAAATATTAAAATGATGGTTTTGACTTTAAAAAAAGGATTTCAAAGTGATTTTGAAAATATATATGTTTTAATAAATTTTCGAATGATTAAAGAAATGGATTTATTTTAAATAAATAAAAATTAATAATTTTTATGTTATAAAAATTAAGGTTTTGTGAAATATACTTAAATATGATTTTTGAAATATGGAGTTAACTATTTTGTAAAATAAGTTAAATTGAGAATTTTGAACTTATTATAAATTGTTTATATATGAGATTTATAAAATTGATATTTTATAAATAAAAGTAATGGAATTGTAAACGAGTTTTATAAGTGTTAAAATGAAGTTATAAATGAAATATTATAAGTAAATAAGATTTATAAAGTAAGGAAGTTATAAAAGGAATGTTATTAATAAAAAGATTTAATGAAATAAATTTTATAAATCGGTGTTTTATAAATATTAGAAATGGAGTTGTAATCAAATTTGTATATGGATTTGTAATTAAAATTTAGAAATGAATTTATAATGGACTTTATAAATAATAAAAAGAATGAATTTGTAAATAAAGAGATTTATAAGTAAATAAATTTATAATGGGGTTTTGACATGTAAATGAGATACAAATGGAAATTGTTAATAAAGAAATTTTATATATGGAAGTTTTTATAAACTATAAATGGAATTTATAAACATTTTTTTATAAATCCGAAATCAATTTAATTTGATAAGTTAAATATGAAAGTTTATAAAAGAAATATATTCACGTTTTTAAAGTGAAAAATCCTTAATATGAATGTTTTGGAAAGTGATACTTCAAAATGGAGTTTAAATGGTTTGAAAATACAATAAGTTGTGAATTCACTTATTATTAAAATAATTTTATGAAATGTTTTCCAAATATTGAAATTGAATGGTTTTGGAAATATATCTTTTAAAGATAATTTGAAATAAATAAATTGGAAAGTGAATTGATTTATAAACTAATAAATCACGCCTAGTGACTGCTTCAGTGCTAAATTATATTTTTTGGCCATTTTAGTTTCTCTACTTGATGTGGAAACTATTTAGTCGTACACTTAGTACGTAGCCATTTGTTTAGGCTTGATTATTGTTTGGTGTAAAGGATGTTGATTCGAGTAGTGCGGAGTGATTACTCTAATCTACCGACCTTCCTTCTTGGCCGAATGATAGCAAGTTGAAAGTTGGAAACGTGATAAGTCTATGAGACTTGGTTTCTGTATGAGGTTGAGTAACGCTTTTGCGTTGTTGGTGTGAAGAGACCGAGATCAGTTTATCCGAAAACCACTTCGGACCAACCTATATGCGACGATTGTGCAAGTTTGTTGATGATAATGATACTTAGGATTTTCATAGTGAAGAACTGCTTGTTAATCATTTGGGGTTAAACTCCCAATATACATATAGTAGTAGTCTCTTCGTTATGAAATATCCAATGCAAGGACTACTTGCTACTAATCCTAGGGATTTCCCGATAGGATGTGGTAGGAAAGTACCTTTGGTTTGTCTTATTCCTGGACAACTTGTATGGATGGCTGTTTGATAGTGCATTTTTTGAGAATACGTACATTGGTTTTTCAAACATGTAACATCCCGCCGTTTTGGACCATTCAAATCGACAATAAAACCACACATGCCAGACTTGAATAATTCAAAACAACAGATTGTTAATAAAATTTGGGGCAAATAAAATCAATCACAGAATCACAGACACGGAATATCAGAATAACTCGCAGCGGAATAAAATAAACATAGGAGTTCATGAAGCTCCTAGATACATAGTCTCAAACTAATACATAATACCCAAGTCTGAAAAAAAATACAATGGAAAGTTTAGATACATAAGTTCTCTACTACAAAAGCAAAAGTTGAGTGGAAATAACTGGAATGGAAATATCAGTTAGACAGCTAAATCTCCGGCGGATCTCTAGCTCCAAAAAGGATGAAACCAAAGCTGTGAAACTCAGGCTGACCCGAGCGTAAAGCAAAAACACAAAACACTCGAGTTAGTACATACATACTTATAAAATGTAAATCAACTCAAGTGAACTGTAAAAGAAATGCATCAGTAACCTAAAGGATGCTTGGGATCGCCCATCCTTTAAGGTACCGTTAAACTATCTACTATGTAGTAATATACGCTATTATAATAATGTCTAAAGTAAAGTAAACTATTAAAATAGCGTTAAGGCGTTACCCATTTCCCCCTTAACACATTTTATAATGCCAATAGTCTATACAGTACCGTAACTCCCCGTAAACTGGGGCCGCCAGAGGATACCCCATAGGTACGATATAAAACAAACTAGTAGAAGGCACGCTAGGGTAGGTGACACGGCACAACAAGGCAATGCCAGGGTAGATATACCAATTACACTTCCAGACTTTTGGTAACGCATAGCCGCAACTACTGCCCAACTCGATCCACACACCCGAATCAAAGGTGCGCACCAAATCAATCATAAAGTAATAGAATGGCTAACGATGAAGTGTGTCCGATCGGAGGAGCTACCTCACTTGGCCCGTCAATTGCTCCTGTTTTAGCCACCTTATGCTAACTCACGGGAGTTAGGTCCACATATGTATACCTTTAGGATCGTCGCCACCATCCTACTTCATTTTGGAATCTCCACCACGTACACAGTTGTTAAAGTGGTTTTCGGTATCGACAGAGAGTATGCCCATATCCAATCTCGGTCTCTTTAACAACCAAACATTATTAAAACTCGTGGTTATTCAATTTCAAATGGTTTATTTTTTCATATCAAACATATTCCTTTCAAAACCATATAAATTCCATATCATTATTCTGTAAAATATTATTCATTTTTCCAAAGTCGTACACTTCCAAATTCATTTAATTATAACCCCTTTGAAATGTAAAAATTTAGAGATCATAGCACTTTAAAAATGTAACCTTGAGAACCATAAAATTCGGAACTATAACCCTTTAGAAAAATTTGTAGCATTCTGGAAATGTCACTTTTAAGAAAATGCAGCAGTACAAAAATGTTACTGTAAGCATTCGTAGTGGTGCAGAATTGTTACTATAAGAATATGCAACGATGCAGAATTGTTACTCTAAGAATCCGCAGTAGTGCAGAATTGTTACAGTAGGAAATCGCAGCAGTTTTGAATTGTTACCGTAAGAAATCACAGCAGTTTTGAATTGTTACTGTAATACTTCCTATTACAATAGTTTATATAATCAAATAGTACATATATTTACAGTTTTTATCATAGTCATTATATCATTCTTATTATATTACTCTAATTTTAGCTATTTGGTCATTAAAGAAACCACACCTTTAGTTAAATAACTTTGTTACTATAATGTCAAATTTTAAAGCTGAAATCCTTATGCTAAGTTAAAAGTACGTTATTAACTTACACTTTATTTTCTTTTTAGTAAATAAAATTTATCATTTTTATTACCCAAGTTATACCACTTACAATTTTTTCCCATAAAAAAAACCATTTATCATTTTAATCACTATTACATGAATTAAAACTTACAATTTATAGGTTAGAATAAAATACCATTATTAAGTCAAATCGGATTATTAAATTTCAATTAACCTTCATTCTGTAAATTAGATTCCAAAATTTACATTTCCAACTATTTATTTCTTATAAAAATTTTAACTCATGTGAACAAATTCACAGAAATTATTACATTAAATTTTAGTTGAGATTCATATATAGAAATCCAAAATAGTTAATAATTTTTTTTAGAAAATCATTTTAAATCAACCACGGAGTCTGTATAACATTCTCTACCCAAGGGTCAAGTAAATACGGACATATATCATTTCAATCCGCAATTCATTAATTTTTCGGGTTTTATATCATTTCAAACCCACAATCCCAAGTCAAATAAAATTGCTCAGGCCTATCATTTCAGTCCATAACAATTTTCCTTAATCTAAAGATCATTCGGGTATGTATCATTTCAACCCATAGTGAAGGAACTTGCAATGTGAGAACATAATATTAAATAAACATAACAATATTCAATATATCATGGCATATGATCATAACAGGTAAAATATGATATGAAATAACATAATATAAACATAGGTGAAATTCTCAACTTGCATATACAAATCCATACAATTCCATTGTCATCAATTCACCAAAATATAAGTACGTTGTCAAGAGTGATTACTCACCTTTCTTTAGTTAGAGAAGTGATTCAAAACGCAACACAACGACTACGACAAGCACAACAAATTACGAACAAGCTTGAGTGAGAGGAGAATCCAAATCCGACGCTTTGAAAAATAAAATAAATTCCATACGTAAACAAATAATTCACATAGAAAAATAAAAGTAGAAAAATTATATATTTGTAAACATGTGAAGAGGGTTTGTCTAGGGAACACATAGGTTTGGTCTAGGGTTTATTTGGGTTCGGCCATAGGGTTTGGTTTGGGTTTGGGTTCGACCATAGGGGTTTGGACTAGGTTAGGGTTCGGCCATAGGGGTTTGGACTAGGTTAGGGTTGGGTTTTGATGGAGAAGGCTCGGCCTAGGGTTAGGGTTTTGGTAGTGGAGTCTTAGCCTAGTGTTTTGGTGGTGGAGGAGATGGTCACGGCCAAGGCAAAGCAAGGGGATGGGTTTGAGGAAGTTCGGCTATGGGGTTTGTGGCGGGAAGAAGAGGAGTGGAGGCCGAAATTTGTGAAGAGGGAAGGGAAAAGGAAAGAGGAGAAGTGGTTTATGGCTAGGGTTTGTGGTTGGAGGGAGAGGAGATAGGTGTGGCCGAAATTTTTGAGGGGAGGAGGAGGAAAATTTGTAGAGGAAAAGAGGAAGAAAGTCTAGGGTTTTGAGGAGGAAGATGAAGAAGAAAACTTACATTGATTTCTTTCTGCGGAGGCACAAATGAAAACTGAGGAGTCTAGAAAACCCTAGGATATTATATAGTCATCTCAACAGGTGGCTTCTCATCTAACTAAAGCATTTCCTATCCCACTAGTATAAGCCCAAACAAATCAAAATATAAAAAATAAAAGTTATAGGGAAAATAACTGCGTGTAATACGCCAAAATTTGTAAATTTTGAGAAGTAGAAATCAAAATTTTACAAAACGAAAAACAAAGAAAATGTTAGAATTAAATCTATCTTCTTAAAAAAAGTAAAAGTTCAAAATTCTAATTTTAAAATTTTCACAGAAAGTCAAACTTTGACCAAAGTTGACCAAAATTTGCATTTTAAGAAAAATCTTTATTTTATTAAATTTGGAAGAACATTTCACATCAAATCCCAAAATATTACATTAAATTTCCAAATTTATCAAATTTTAAAATAATTATATTCAAATGAATTTTCATTTAAAATATTTTCAAAATTTGCGGGTTGTTACACTCTCCCCCACTCAAAACTTTTCGTCCTCGAAAAGGAACGAGACCCAGAAAATAAAGAAGGATAAGGTAGGATAACGAATTGTACCTAGAACAAACAATTCCGGATTTGAAGCACGAATGTTCTCCTCCGTTTCCCAAGTACAATCCCGATCATCAGTGCTCCATTGCACTTTGACTAGGTTGACAAATTTTCTTCGTAGCTGCTTCGTACCTCTATCGATAATACGAAGTGGCTTCCTCTCGACAGTAAGGTTCGGCTCAACATTCAAACTCTCTAGAGCAGAAGGCTGGACAATCAAAGATGGATCATGAAGATACCGACGAAGATGCGAAACATGGAACACATTATGCACTCCAGAAAGCTTCTCAGGAAAATCCAAATGGTAAGCTAAGGAACCAACTCTCTCTAAGATGCGAAAAGGACCAATAAACCTAGGAGCGAGCTTCCCTCTCCGACCAAAACTAATCACATTTATTAATGGAGAGACCTTAAGGAAAACTTGATCACCAACAGAAAAATCTAAATTCCTCCTACGCCTGTCAGCATACTTCTTTTTTCTATCCTGAGCAATCCTCATCTTTATCCTAATCTCCTCAACCTTCTCAGATGCTTCTAGAATCATATTAGGACCAAGAACCAAACGATTACCGGATTCAATCCAGCAAGATGGAGATTTGCAAGGGCGTCCATAAAGAGCAGCAAATGGAGCCATTGCGATACTAGCCTGAATTCAAAAATGGGATAAGTAGATAAATGTTTAAGACAACCTTAAACAGATATTTGAGATTATACCTGATAACTATTGTTATAGGTGAATTCAACGAGATGGAGATGATCTTCCCAAATCAAGGACACAAGCACGAAGAAGATCTTCCAGAGTCTGATTCACTCTTTCCATTTGACCGTCGGTCTGCGGATGGTAAGCACTGCTCAGATTCAGACGAGTACCTAAAGATTCCTGAAAAGCTTTCCAAAACAGACTGGTAAAGATGTGATCTCTATCACAAACAATACTGACCGGAACACCATGAAGATGAACAATCTCTCTCATATAAATCTCAGCTAAACTCGAAGCAGAACGGTTGGACCTAACCGGAATGAAATGAGATGACTTGGTCAATCTATCCACAATTACCCAAATACTCTCATTACCTCTCCTAGTCCTCGGTAATCCATCAATAAAATCCATAGAAACTTGTTCCCATTTCCAATTGGGAACCTCAAGGGGTTGCAATAATCCAGCGGTCTTCTGATGATCAGCCTTAACCTGCTGACAAGTTGCACATCTACTAACAAAAAGGGAGATATCACGCTTCATACCACTCCACCAATACAACTTCTTTATATCATGGTACATCTTTGTCACGCCTGGATGAATAGAAAGCCTAGACCGATGATTTTCACGAAGTAACTCTTGCCTCAATCCATCGACATTCGGGACACAAATCTGATTATTAATCCTCAAAATCCCTTTATCATCGATCTGAGCTCCACTTCCATCTTGGCTATTACCACCAACCCTGCTACGAACATTTTTCTTGATAAGCCTAAGCATCTCATCCTCATCTTGCTTAGAAATAATACGATCCATAAGAGGAGAAGAAATAACAAGCTGATACAACATCGCCTTCTTTCGACTCAAAGCACCGGCTACAACATTAGCTTTCCCGGGGGTATAGTTGATGTCGAGGTCATAAGAAGCTAGAAATTCAAGCCACCTAACCTGCCTCAAATTCAAGTCCTTCTGGATAAAAATATATTTCAAAGACTTATGATCCGTAAAGAGCTCAAACTTAGTTCCCAATAGATGATGTCTCCAAAGCTTCAAAGCAAAAACTACGGCAAGCAATTCCAAATCATGGGCTGCATAATTGGCTTTATGAGTCTTCAACTGACGACTGGCATAAGCGATAACCTTCCCATCCTGCATCAGAACGGCTCCCAAACCTTCACGACTGGCATCAGTGTATACCTTTAATCCCTCATTTCCATTTGGAACGGTAAGAACTGGTGCGGAAGTAAGCTTGCGCTTCAACTCATTAAATGCAGCTTCACACTTATCATTCCATCTAAACTTAGCATTATTACGAGGTAGAGCGGTGAGAGGTGCAGCAATCCGAGAAAAATTCTCAATGAATCTCCGATAATAACCAGCAAGGCCCAGAAAACTACGGATATCAGATGGTGTCCTAGGAGTTTCCCAATTCTAAAATAGAATAGAGAGAATAAGAACCGAGAAAGAGATAGAATAATTAATGTACAAAGGAAGAAGAGAAGATAGACTTACATTGATCGCAGCGATCTTAACTGGATCAAGAGAAACTCCGTCACCAGAAACAATATGTCCAAGAAATCGGACTTCATCTTTCCAGAAATGGCATATTGAGAATTTGGCTTTCAACTGATGACTCCTAAGGGTCTTCAGAACAAAATTCAAATGTATTTCATGTTCCGCCTTAGACTTAGAGAAAACCAGAATATCATCGACGAAGACAAGAACAAACTTATTAAGAACATCACAGAAAACACGATTCATAACGTCAACAAAGAAAGCTGGGTTTTAGAAGAGATAACAACTTCATGCATCTTCATCCAATCTCCTCCAAGTAACATGTCAAAAGCATCGAAACCAAGAATATAGAAATCACCAGAAAAATGATGGTCGGAAAAGAAGAGTTTCACATTGTTACAAATCCTACTAAGGTTTGCGGGACCACCAATCGGATTAGTAACACACAAAGGTTCAGTTGCAAACTTAGGTGAAAGGATATGCTCAAACTTATCAAAAGGTCCATAGAAATGAAACTATGAGAAGCTCCCGTGTCAAATAGAACACGAACCGAAAAATTAAACAAAGTAAAAGTGCCCTCGAGGGTACCTTGGGTATCACTAGGAGTAGGTGTCGTGAATGAAGTAACTGCAAAGATACCAGATGGCTTGCCCTTCTTCCGAGTAGGACAATCCTGCTTGAAGTGGCTAGGCTGCAAACAGACTTGGCAGAGGTCTCCCCTAGCCACGTGAACTGGAGGAATAGCAGCTCCGGCTAAAGTGGGACAACTATTGGCATAGTGACCCTTCTGATCGCACTTGAAACAAGTGATGGAAGAAAGATCAACAGACTGCCTACGGGGAGAAGAAGATCCTAAACCTGGATTCTTAAGCCAATTCTACTTCTGTCGATGGAAATTAGATTTCCTCTTCTTAGAGTTGCCAGAAGAAGGCTGAGATGAAGGTACACGAGCAACAGATGATTCCTTAGAAGTGAGGTTCTCATATCTAATAGCCATATCCATCAATCTAGTAAAAGGGCTGTGCTCATGAGAAATCAGACGATCATAAAACTCTGGGCGGGCTCCAGCTATAAACTTCTTATTCTTCTTAAGAGAGGTATCAATCAAACTAGGACCAAACTTGGAAAGTTCGTTGAACTTCCGTTCATACTCAGAAAATGACATCTCCCCTTGCTTAAGATCCATAAACTCCCTGTACAGCTGAGACTTCCCAGCTTCTGGCATCCACTTCGCCACAAAAGCCTCCTTAAAACATGATATCCAAACTTAAGAAAGATTCCAAAGGGATAACCTAAATCAAATTCAAAAGGACTAACTCAAGACAATACCGAAACTGTTCCCAAGAAATATATGCCTCAATAGTGTTGCTGTAATAGACTCCCACCAATCCTAGGCTGCCTCCTGCAACTGCCATGCTGCTAGCTGATGCTTATGAGCGTCGATGACCTCCAAACCCGTAAAAATCCTTTCCAAACTTCTCAGCCACTGCTGAGCTTCAATGACGGTCTCTGATCCCGTAAACTTAGTACCACCTAGCTGAGTGAACTCCTTACATAGAATGGTAAACCTAATGGGTGCAACTGGTGTTGGAACTGGGGCAACACCACGACCCTGACCTCTAGCATTCCTACGATTCATCCTGGAAATTCAAGAATGAATTTTTTCTTTAGGACCAAGATAGAGGAGAAAAACAAAGACAAGATTCAACTAGAATGGAAATCCTAATCAAAGAATTCTATTAAACAAGGTGGGTTCGAAAAGAAGGAAATTCTAAGGAAAATTTGATTTTAAAACAAGAAATTTTTTCATATCCAAAATAATCTTTCAAAATCATTTGAAAATCATTTTATACTTGAAAATACGTTCTCTCGCAAAGAATGATTCTAAGATTGATTTTATTCATTCTAGGGTATTTCTACCCTATCTCTAATGAGTTTTTTTTTTGCCCCATAGGCTAAGGTTTGCCTAAAACCAAGCTCTGATACCAACTATAACATCCCGCCGTTTTGGACCATTCAAATCAACAATAAAACCACACATTTCAGACATGAATAATTCAAAACAACAGATTGTTAATAAAATTTGGGGCAAATAAAATCAATCATAGAATCACAGACATAGAATATCAAAATAACTCGCGGCGGAATAAAATAAACATAGGAGTTCATGAAGCTCCTAGATACATAGTCTCAACCTAATACATAATACCCAAGTCTGAAAACAAATACAATGGAAAGTTTAGATACATAAGTTCTCTACTACAAAAGCAAAAGCTGAGTGGAAATAACTGGAATGGAAATATCAAGTAGACAGCTAAATCTCCGGCGGATCTCTAGCTCCAAAAAGGATGAAACCAAAGCTGTGAAACTCAGGCTGACCCGAGCGTAAAGCAAAAACACAAAACACTCGAGTTAGTACATACATACTTATAAAATGTAAATCAACTCAAGTGAACTGTAAAAGAAATGCATCAGTAACCTAAAGGATGCTTGGGATCGCCCATCCTTTAAGGTACCGTTAAACTATCTACTATGTAGTAATATACGCTATTATAATAATGTCTAAAGTAAAGTAAACTATTAAAATAGCGTTAAGGCGTTACCCATTTCCCCCTTAACACATTTTATAATGCCAATAGTCTATACAGTACCGTAACTCCCCGTAAACTGGGGCCGCCAGAGGATACCCCATAGGTACGACATAAAACAAACTCATAGAAGGCGCGCTAGGGTAGGTGACACGGCACAACTAGGCAATGCCAGGGTAGATATACCAATTACACTTCTGGACTGTTGGTAACGCATAGCTGCAACTACCGCCCAACTCGATCCACACACCCGAATCAAAGGTGCGCACCAAATCAATCACAAAGTAATAGAATGGCTAACGATGAAGTGTGTCCGATCGGAGGAGTTACCTCACTTGGCCCGTCAATTGCTCCTATTTTAGCCACCTTATGCTAACTCACGGGAGTTAGGTCCACGTATGTATACCTTTAGGATCGCCGCCACCATCCTACTTCCTTTTGGAATCTCCACCGCATACACAGTTGTTAAAGTGGTTTTCGGTATCGACAGAGAGTATGCCCATATCCGATCACGGTCTCTTTAACAACCAAACGTTATTAGAACTCGTGGTTATTCAATTTCAAATGGTTTATTTTTTCATATCAAACATATTCCTTTCAAAACCATATAAATTCCATATCATTATTCTTTAAAATATTATTCATTTTTCCAAAGTCGTACACTTCCAAATTCATTTAATTATAACCCCTTTGAAACATAAAAATTTAGAGATCATAGCACTATAAAAATATAACCTTTAGAACCATAACATTCGGAACTATAACCCTTTAGAAAATTTTGTAGCATTCTGGAAATGTCACTTTTAAGAAAACGCAACAGTACAGAAATGTTACTGTAAGCATTCGCAGCGGTGCAGAATTGTTACTGTAAGAATAAGCAACGGTGCAGAATTGTTACTGTAAGAATCCGCAGCAGTGCAGAATTGTTACAGTAAGAAATCGCAGCAGTTTTGAATTGTTACCGTAAGAAATCGCAGCAGTTTTGAATTTTTACTGTAATACTTCCTACTACAATAGTTTATATAATCAAATAGTACATATATTTACATTTTTTATCATAGTCATTATATCATTCTTATTATATTACTCTAATTTTAGCTATTAGGTCATTAAAGAAACCACACCTTTAGTTAAATAACTTTGTTACTATAATGTCAAATTTTAAAGCTGAAATCCTTATGCTAAGTTAAAAGTACGTTATTAACTTACACTTTATTTTCTTTTTAGTAAATAACATTTATCATTTTTATTACCCAAGTTATACCACTTACATTTTTTTCCCACAAAAAAAACCATTTATCATTTTAATCACTATTACATGAATTAAAACTTACAATTTATAGGTTAGAATAAAATACCATTATTAAGTCAAATTGGATTATTAAATTTCAATTAACCTTCATTCTGTAAATTAGATTCCAAAATTTACATTTCCAACTATTTATTTCTTATAAATTTTTTAACTCATGTGAATAAATTCACAGAAATTATTACATTAAATTTTAGTTCAGATTCATATATAGAAATCCAAAATACTTAATAATTTTTTTAGAAAATTATTTTAAATCAACCACGGAGTCCGTATAAAATTCTCTACCCTAGGATCGAGTAAATACAGACATATATCATTTCAATCCGCAATTTATTAATTTTTCGGGTTTTATATCATTTCAAACCCGCAATCCCAAGTCAAATAAAATTGCTCAGGCCTATCATTTCAGTCCATAACAATTTTCCTTAATCTAAAGATCATTCGGGTATGTATCATTTCAACCCATAGTGAAGGAACTTGCAGTGTGAGAACAGAATATTAAATAAACATAACAATATTCAATATATCATGGCATATGATCATAACAGGTAAAATATGATGTGAAATAACATAATATAAACATAGGTGAAATTCTCAACTTGCATATACAAATCCATACAATTCCATTGTCATCAATTCACCAAAATATAAGTACGTTGTCAAGAGTGATTACTCACCTTTCTTTGATTAGAGAAGTGATTCAAAACGCAACACAACGACTACGACAAGCACAACAAATTACAGACAAGCTTGAGTGAGAGGAGAATCCAAATCCGACGCTTTGAAAAATAAAATAAATTCCATACGTAAACAAATAATTCACATAGAAAAATAAAAGTAGAAAAATATATATTTGTAAACATGTGAAGAGGGCTTGTCTAGGGAACACATAGGTTTGGTCTAGGGTTTATTTGGGTTCGGCCATAGGGTTTGGTTTGGGTTTGGGTTCGACCATAGGGGTTTGGACTAGGTTAGGGTTCAGCCATAGGGGTTTGGACTAGGTTAGGGTTGGGTTTTGATGGAGAAGGCTCAGCCTAGGGTTAGGGTTTTGGTAGTGGAGGCTCAGCCTAGGGTTTTGGTGGTGGAGGAGATGGTCACGGCCAAGGTAAAGCAAGGGGAAGGGTTTGAGGAAGTTTGGCTATGGGGTTTGTGGCGGGAAGAAGAGGAGTGGAGGCCGAAATTTGTGAAGAGGGAAGTGAAAAAGGAAAGAGGATAAGTGGTTTTTGGCTAGGGTTTGTGGTTGGAGCGAGAGGAGATAGGTGTGGCCGAAATTTTTGAGGGGAGGAGGAGGAAAATTTGTAGAGGAAAAGAGGAAGAAAGTTTAGGGTTTTGAGGAGAAGAAGAAGAAAACTTACATTGATTTCTTTCTGCGGAGGCACAAATGAAAAATGAGGAGTCTAGAAAACCCTAGGATATTATATAGTCATCTCAATAGGTGGCTTCTCATCTAACTAAAGCATTTCCTAGCCCACTAGTATAAGCCCAAACTAATCAAAATATAAATAAAATAAAAGTTATAGGGAAAATAACTACGTGTAATACGCCAAAATTTGTAAATTTTGAGAATTAAAATCAAAATTTTACAAAACGAAAAACAAAGAAAATGTTAGAATTAAATCCATCATCTTAAAAAAAGTAAAAGTTCAAAATTCAAATTTTAAAATTTTCACAGAAAGTCAAATTTTGACCAAAGTTGACCAAAATTTGCATTTTAAGAAAAATCTTTATTTTATTAAATTTGGAAGAACATTTCACATCAAATCCGAAAATATTACATTAAATTTCCAAATTTATCAAATTTTAAAATAATTATATTCAAAGTTTCAAATGAATTTTCATTTAAAATATTTTCAAAATTTGCGGGTTGTTAGAAACATACATCTGTGGTAGCGGAGAAGGCGACTTCTCTTAGTTTAACACCCTCCTTGAGACGTACGAGCTCAAGGGTTGTATTTTTATGGAAGGCAATTAGTATTCAACGGAAATGGCAATGTGGCATTCAAAGATGATGTGATATGTGAAAGATATTCGAAACCTCTTTTGGCCTCACACCCTAGGAAATGACTAAAACATGGTGGAAGCAGCAAGGCTAAGTGGGTCGACCCCATTAGGAGATGTCATCATCCTTCTAGATTTACTCTACATATGTCTAAGTATGTGGTGAATGTATGACCCGAGTACCCGTTAAAGGTCGGTAACGACCGGGGTGATGACATATTCGGTACTATCCAGGAAGGGGTAGGCCAGTCTAGTGTTGGTTTAGGTGCCGAGTATCTCAACCCTTGGTACATTCATCTAGAGGTGTACCGAGTTCGGAAAAGGTAGTTCCTTACCTTGTCATTTATATGGAATCCAATATCCAATACGCGCCTGCCATTTTGTTTGTAAACCTGTTATGCTGGAATTTAATAATGTAACAATTTCAGCTATGATTAATTATTATTTGTGTAATAGACACTATTATAATATAAGAGAATTTGATATGAAATGTTTTGGTTATCATAAGGGAAAAACCCATCTGTGTTTATGTGTAGACGTGGTCTTACGAGATACCTTTTGTTTTGATAAAGAAAGTTTTGTAATCTTAAAACTTTAAAATTCAGTTGAGATATGTTTTTCTCACGCTGGTTTACAAGACTGATCCGGGCGTTCTTCCCTTTCAATGCTTGGGTCAGACTGAGTATATTTACAAGTTCAAATTTGGTGCTTTTGGAACTTCAGCAGACGAGCTGGAGATCTTCATGTCGTATACATGTATCTGTTTATTTTCCGTTGCATTGTTGTTGTAATTTATCAGCATTTGTGAGGACAGGTTGTTAGAACTGTCCAGACCGATAATTATTTATTTGTGTACTCTGATTGATGTATGTATATTATAGTTTCTCTTTTGTAAAGATTATTCATCTATATTATATGTTATTTTGCTGCGATGTGAGATTCTGTATTGTTTGGTTCTGTTTCTCTCTTCGTTTTCTCTTCTCTTCTCTTCTTCTCTCTTCTTTCTTTCTTCTCACCCTCTCTCTTCTTTCTCATGACTTTCCATCATTATGTGCTTTTTGGGTCGGACATGTGTGGTTTATTGTCAATTCAAATGGTACGGATTTGCGGGTCGTCGCACCCATGCAGTAGATTGTGACCATGCGGCGAGGGGGCCATGTCGCCACAACCATCGGGGAGCGACCCCACGATCGGTCAAGCTAGAATGGGGCTAGCAAAATACTTCTGGTCGTCACATCTTTGTTGAGACTTCGTACTCCTCGTTCCACTCAAAAGCGGAGATAATCATATTCCCGCTTTAAACTAAAATATAGAATAATACAATTTACCTCACACGTCAAGTTAGAAATCCAATGACATCTGAATATTAAATACTTGGTCCTTAATGAATTACCCGACATTATACTTGTGTTGAATAAATAAACATACCACAGCCCCATAGCGCTCGGTGAAATATAATCATATACACAACACTCTCAATTAATAAATATAAAATAAATATTGGCTTTGCTTATTAATTCACTCTTGCTTAAATCGTTTTTTCTATTCATTATTATTTATTTTATTATTTTATAATTCAACACAACAGTATTTTTTCATATCACAGAAACAACAATCATCCACATACATCGATGTGGTTTTTTAATTGGCACTTAACAAGTTGAAGATTTTTATTTTCATAAATTTCACTTCATTTTTGCTTCCCTCTTATTATAAAAAAAATTCATTTAAATGTAATCTCAAATTATCTCTTTTATTAATTCCTTCTCTTTTTAAAATAAGAATTATTTACTCTCTCATTTAATCTCAAATTCATATCTCAAAATAATTTATTTAGTTTCAAAGAAACTTTTATTCAAACTCATTAATAAATTTTAAAACCTCAAAAATTACTTTCATCTCTAATTTCCACTTTAATATTATTAAAATACTTCAAATCAAAAGGGTATTCTCATTTCCTAAATATTTTCAAACTAAAATTTATAATTTCAAAATCATCATTTAAATTCCTCATTTATTTTCAAACCTCTTTAACCTAATATTATTGATAAATAATTCATCAAACTCTAATTCTACTTCATATAATTACTTAGATAGTTAAATTCAAATGTATATAATTTCTTCTAGAGTTCGTTTCTCACTATATATCGAATACAAATTCTCTCTCAATAAAAATAATAATTTCCATTCATTTGTAATATATATTGTTTTATTTAGATTCAAATTGCACGTCATTACAAAAATATAGATTTCAAATTTATTTCATAAAATCCTCTAATTACTTTTATAATCATCTGCAAATCAAATTCCAAAAGTTCATCATTTATCAAATAAATTTTAATTCACAAAATCTTCAAAATTATTCAACTTATTAATATTTTTTCAAAATGATTCTTCTTTCAAATTTTCTATTAATTCAATAATCTCAGCGTTAAAAATAAAAAATCGTTCTAGAATTCGTTGTTTATCACTAAAATAATTTTTTTGTCTCAAATTACATCTTTTACTTCATTTGCCTCTGTTAAATGTTATGTTGAATTAATATCATCATCAATATTAACCAATATACACACAACAAATCTCAACCCAAAACACACAATACTCGTCCAAACAATATCATCCAATAATTATCAATTTCGTCCAATCCAAACAACACCAAACGTCGATCATCAACAAACAACTAATTTCATTCAACAAATCAACCATCCATCCGACCAAGCAAATTAAACAATTATATGGGGGAATACACATCAAATAAAAAAGAAAAAGTCATAGTTATGAGTGAGATTAACTCACCGAAATCAAAGCCGAGCCAATATTTTCCAAAAATTACATCGCTGTCTAAATCCGCTTTGCAGTCGCCCACATCGCTTACAACTTGCCGTAGCTCCTCCTTAGTCATCGTCGATTGCCCGCGCCTCATGTCAGCACTCGTTGCTATGATTAGGTCCAACCGGATTACTCACACATTGACCGCACTCCTTTCTAGATTGCTTCCGACATCTCCACCGTTGCCTACATCCTGGTGAACTTCCTCGTTGATTTCCAACCGCACCTTCCTCAACCTGACATCCTGACCAGAAGCACATCACCAAGAACCGTCACCATTCATGTCCACATCTCCCATCGCTCGCCTCACTACCAACCCACTAAAACCTTAAATCGCATGACTTAACAGCACGTTGTCGTCCAACACGTTCCACCATCAGGTCGCGCTCCCTAAAAAATGATCACTCCAGTCACCTATGCTCCAACCGATTCGACATCGCCTAAACCTCCTCCCAATCGCCTGCCAAATCGCTCCCCCTCCTCGATCACGTGTGAGCCCAGATGGTCGCTGCTTCAATCGCCTGCTAGCATCTTATCCTTATTTTAATCTATGTTTGATTTTCTCATTTGGGAGAGAATAGAGCAAACATAAGAATAGGGGTTAAATGTGCTATAGGGGTTCAGGATTGTGTTAGAAGGGTCGAGCGTCCAGATATAAGGAGAAAAGGAGATGGCCTTGGTTTTTGGGCCTTAATTATCTTGGAACAGAGTTCAATTTAATTCGATTTTAGTTAATTCCCAATATATTTAAATTTTAATTTTAATCCATCAAATAAATTTTTGATCTAATATTAATTGATATACACGGCAGTCTACAAATTATTTTTGAACAATTGGACAATTTTATTCAATTTGACGCTCGCTTATTTTTATTCAATAATTCGTCGTTCTATTACAAAATAAATTTATTTTATTTTCAACTATTTCAATCGTATAAAAATTATTTACACCTCAAAATACTTTATTCAATTCAATAAATTATTCAAAAAGAAATTATTAATTTAATTCAATTTATTACAATAAAACCTTTTATTAACAGATTTTAATTAACTAAAACTTTATTTTTAAAAATATAATCATCATAGTTCAAATTCACACACTTTTTATTTTAATAAAATTTATTAATTTATACAACTTAGAATGTCGGGTTGTTATCGACTTCCCCCTTAAGAAAATCGCGTCCTTGCAATTTCCTATAGGGAAGTTGACATACATAACACATACCCTGACTTTCATCGTAAACAACGCTTTCCTATCTAACTCAATTACTTGATGCTCTATGTGGCTTTTAACACACCAACACATTTTATCGTATACTACGAATTAAATAGAATTATTTTAATATCTTTTATTTTTCACATGCAATATAATTCTACGAAATTTTCGAACTCTCGAAATTTCTGGAAAATTTCAACAGAGTCTGCTTTGTACGGAAAGACATTCTAACACTGACAATATGATTAATAAGATATACATTGACCAAAACATGGTCAGAAACAACATATATAATCAACTTTGACACACGACATACAATTCAAAATACACACACATCTTTTTAAATAAAAACATACATTTTTTTTAGCATTTAAAGCAAGCAATTTAGCCTTTTAGTGCGTGCAAGAGCAAGTATGCTGAAAGTTAACCCAATAAGTCATCATGTACCTAATTTCAACTCATATATACTAAATAAGATCACATATTATAAGTAAAAGAGCTTTTATGTTCACATATCACAAAACAAATTTGCATTTTCATTTTGCAAATTTACAACTAAGTTTCAAAGTGTGCAAAACTCAAAATTATTTAATGCTCCCAAAAAAATTATAGCATAGTCAAACTGCATTTTAGAACATCTTTCGAAGCTTAAAAATATTGTTCGCATCAAAAGTTATAACGGTTTTACTAAAGATGTCAACTCTGAAACGACTATATAAAATGTAGGTCCGTCTTTTAAAAACCCCATTTTGACATAGCAAACAACAAAATTTCCAAAATGAAACTTGTTCCGTACCATCTTAGATTTAAAACAAGTACAAGGTCATCGAAAATGAATAAGAGGGTCAAAAGTTATGGTCGATTTACATTACATTATTAATTTTGAAACGAACATAAAAATGCAGGCCTAAGATCTAAATTCACGTTTTTGGTCATGAAAACCTCAAAATTTCACAAGACACGTCAAATAAAAGTCATAGCCATGTTTTAAGCTTTCCTAAATAGGAAAAATCATCTAACTTGGACAAACCATTCAAAAGTTATGGTTAATTGAACTTAATTCAGTTTTGCGCAATTTGCTTTGCGGGACAGTGATCCTTATTCATTGAAATTTATATTGTTAACTCTCTTAAACTCAATATTTCGAAAAGTGATGAATAAAAAAATTGTTACCCATCTAATTCTCTAACTAATGGAAAAAAATCGATAAAATCGGATCACTCTATCTCAAGTTATAGTTGTATTAGTATGTACAATAATCTCTTCTTCCTTTTCTTTTTCAAAATAATTAATATTTCTAATTTACAAATTTCTTACAATAATAATCATATCACTTTTAATTATATATATCATCTTCATTTCAACATCTTCTAATACTTTAAAATCATATTTCACAACTTCCATTGAATCTCTTCGAATAGTATTATTTTATTTCATTTCAAAACAATTAGCATCAAAAATAAAAAAAAAATTCATTCATCTATTTTATTTTATTTTTCAGAACGGATCACATCCAAAACATTTTCACAACATTTATTCAAATCACAAGCATCGTACAATATAGCAGCCATTCAATCGCAAAACATCACAACCATACTAGCTTCAAATTCAAATATATTTATTTGTCTAGCGACAATGCCATGCCATAAATTTATAGTGGTTTACTTCACCAATTGGATGTAGTGCTGATCGTGTGATCAACATTGCCTCGCTATCGACTACAGTTGTCCACTAATGCTCTGAGGCTGCAATTATCATATCAATTATTTCAAATACAAAAAATAAATTTGATTACTTTTCAAAACAATTAGTTACCTCACTATGATAATACTTTCTATCATATACTCAAATCAAAATAATTTATAAAACTTCAAAACATTATAGAATTTTCATTCCAAACTTTACTAAATCACCCTCTCAAAATAATATCACTTATAATTTTTTTTTCAATTGTTAAATCTTCATCTATATATACTCAAGTCAAAACGATTTCTAATACCTCAAAATATCATATCATTTTTCAAATCTTGTCTTTCCGAGATCATCATTTCAAAAGAATATTTCTCTTATCAACGTATGTATATATATATACACGTTTCAAAACTCAACACTAATACCTCTATAGAATATCGATTTCTTTGCAAATGTTTTTTCCAACATATTAATTACACTTTCCCTCAAATTATATATTTGCTTCAAACAATAATAAGTCTTCATTTATTAAAACATTTTGCTCGCTTCAAAATATTCTCTAAATCCCTTTAGTCTTTTCAAAAAAATAAATAATTTAATATAGCTTTCTCTCAAATATTATTTCATATTCTGGTTTATAATATAACTGAAAACACATTCCTTTCTTCTATAATAACTTATTACTCTTCAAAATCTTTTATTATTCTTCAAATCTTGTGTCCATAAGTCTCGTTCTAGTGTTTAGGAATTCCTATCAATAACTTTTGCTAGGTGCATCGACCAGAATTCTTAAACACTCAACGGACAAATTAACACGAAGTCAGCTTCGTAAATTCTTTTAAATATTTACCTTCAGAACAACTTAATCTTTTATAAAACATTTACTAACTTCCGATAGAACAACTCTCCAAACATATATACTATAACCAAAAATATTTCTAATCAACATATGCTTGTTTATGTAAAAAGGTTTACAGATAATCTATAGAAATATAATTAAAAATACTCAACTTATAAAATCCTAAACACCATTAATCATTTGTTTTTAATAACAGACAAGCAAGCTTTCATCTTCATGTTCGTTTCAATCCCATTTTAATTTTTATATAAAAGCATACTGTTGTATTTTTTGAAAATTATTTCTATTATCACTTGCGGTAACTTCGCAACCGAAGACACCGCTGGGTTCAAAATCTTCCAAATTCATATAGGATATTAATTTGAGTGATAATACCAATCGGATACCACACTCAAGATGAATCCTTCAAATTAAACATCATAAATCGATACATTCATGCAAAGAAATCAAAACATCAATCATTCAATCAAAACAATCAAAATACTTAGCATAAAGAAATTTAGATACTTCTACTGCATTGCTCTAATCACTACTGGACTTCTCACTCACCTCTCCTCGTTATAATTTAAAATCGTGAAGTATTCAATACAAAATTCGAATTAGATTCTTTTACAGCTTCTCTAACCAACAACTTCATTCTCACTTCAGAGCTACACAAAATTCTAGCATTCACCTTCAATAACGACACTACTGGTCAGACCAACTAATTCTACCTCTTCTACCTCCATCTATTCCTCCACATCTCATTAGATATTCACACTCGGTAAAAGGTAGAAATATATTATTATATAATAATACGAAAAGTACAAATACATCCCCAGATGATTGCTCTGTAATCATCATATACTTCTACCATCAATTAAGCATAAACAATTATCTACCATACACCCGTGGGACAGGGACTCCAAGTCTCGTCTAAGGTCAAGACTCGTGTCTGTTATGCTCTGCATTGTTCTAAAACTACTCTGCTACCAATAATGTAATACCCTACCTCTATACCCATAGTATTAGAGAGTATTACTGAATAATACTATCAAGTAATATGGAGAATGAGGCAATTTGGTTGAAGCACACGTGAATATTCCCTTAGACAAACACTGAATACGTCTCATAATATAAAAATTGCTCACCTCGATGTAAACGGTCTCGGTAGAAAGAAATAAACATATGTGGTGCCCGAGGATAGAACAATGCACGATGTAAAATAAATCATAGAGAACATAGAGTCATCAATGCAGCGATAAAAATATAATACATCACATAAGTCTGAGTGAGATACAAAAAGTCAATTATATACAATATAAATTTGATATATTTAATACAACGTCATAAATATACACGAGTCCATATTATAATATACAATATAACTCATATTCTATCCTCCAACTAAGCCCAATAAGCCAATCCAGTCTCATTGTCCCAGAACCTGAAATGTCTCCTACTCACCCGAAAATTATCTAAATGATAAACGGGTGAGACTATGTCCAGGTTTAATGATGAGAAAATATAAACGGTATCTCAAGAAATAATATACACAACTTAATAAAAAAATTGATCCAAATGAATAATAAAACATCCACGACACATCAAACAACGTCCATCACCCAACAAACATATAATAATCCATTAAACATCAAAACATCCATCGCACACATCACACATCACACGTCACACGTCGCATATCGCACATCGCACATCGCACATAGCACACAACATACATCACAAATAGCACATCACAAACATCAATTATTCATATTTACTTAGCAGTATTAAATTTATTAATTTTGTTCTTCATTTTCAATTGTATCACTATTACTGCTATCTTATGTGCTGTTATTATTGTTATTGACAGAAGCCGAGTCTACACCTGAGCCATGATACTTCTTGGGTGCGAAGAGAGACCCAACTCATAATATTTTTGTGACCGTCCTTACCAGTCTTTAATGGCACAATACATCGCATGTTGCTTACTCGTGTCTCGCATCCTCGCTCCTCATTCCCATCATCAACCTCCTTGCTCGTTCTTAATTCGTCCCGTTGGCCCATGCTGCAGAATGTGACCATGCGACGAAGGGGCCATGTCACTGCAACCATCGAGGAGCAAGCTCACCGTCAATCAAGCTAGGATGGGGCTAGCAAAATACGTCTGGCCACCACATCCTCGTTGGGACTTCGTACTCCTCGTTCCACTCAAAAGCGGAGATAATCATATTCCCACTTAAATTAAAATATGGAATAATATAATTTACCTCACACACCAAGTCAAAAATCCAAATAATATATATTAATCTCTGTATATGATATAAAATAATTCATCGACATCCAAATACCAAATACTCGGTCCTTAATGACTTACCTGACATTATACTGGTGTTGAATAAATAAATATACCACACGGACATCCTATAGGGCCCCATGAAATATAATCATATACACAACACTCTCAATTAATCAATATCAAATAAATTTCTTCTTCGCCTATTAATTCATTCTCGCTTAAATCATTTTTTCTATTTATTATTCTTTCTTTTATTATCTTGTAATTCAACATGACGGTAATTTTACTTCATCTCATTCATATCACACAAATCAAGAATCATCCAATCACATCAATGCATTATTTATTTAATTGGTATTTAACGAGATGAATATTTTTATATCCAAAAAAATTTCTTCATATTTGTTTCCCCCTTATTATAAAAATACTTCATTTAAATTCAATCTCAAAATATCTCTTTCATTAGTTCCTTCACTTTTTAAAATAAGAATTATTGATTCTCTCATTTAATCTCAAATTCATGTTTCAATATAATTTATTTAGTTTCAAAGAAACTTTTATTCAAACTCGTTAATAAACTTTAAAACCTCAAAATTACTTTCATTTATAATTTCCACTTTAATATTATTAAAATACTTCAAATCAAAAGAGTATTCTCATTTCATAAATATTTTCAAACTCAAATTTATAATTTCAAAATCATCATTTAAATTCCTTATTTATTTTCAAACCTCTTTTGTAACAACCCACCCCATAACTTGCCTAAATTTTGACCTAGAGAAGACCCATCGAACCTTAGATCCATTCTAAGATATGATGTTGGTAGAACTAAGAAAATAATAGTATAGAGCCATAACTAAATTTTTAGAACTCACAGCGGATGAAACAAAATATAATAGCAAAGTGTACCTATTTATTTCAAAACCATAAAAATGTCATAGTACAAAATTCCATAAAAACCGTAACATAATATATGTTACAACAATTATCTAAATACATGGATACACATAAAAGCAAGTACTAATAACAAATACTGCAACAAGCCAAGCTTCTCCATCTCTAAGCATCGTCACCGCCATCACTCCGTCCTTAACACGTGTTGTAATGAGGAGGGAGCCAGAATAACAAGTGTCCGGTGAATAAAAACCTCGAGTTTTACCTTTTCAGTACTTGGGCAGTATATTTCAAAATAAGAATATGTTTACGAACATAAAACCATTAAAACCATTTAACACTTCTTTATAAGGAAGGAGGGGGGTCCAACCACTTAATACCTTCCATTTCCAGAAGCAGGTTTCTAAAATCCCATATCCCAATCATATGTCAGAAATAGCTAATAATGCGAGAGACGGTAACTAAGCCACTTAATACTTCCAAGTGGAAAATAGACAAACTCTGGTCATTTAAGACCTTAATTAAGGCAGACCCTATCATTTAAGACCTATTTCCAAAAGCGTACTCCTCAATGGTACTATCTAGCTGACATCACATGGAATCTTGTAGGCCATTTAATACTTCCAAGTGGAAAATAGGAAGATTTTGGTCATTTAAGACCTTCTCCAAGGAAGACCCCATCATTTAAGAAATATTTCCAAAAGTGGACCCCCTATAGAGATGTCACCTAACATATCCCCTTGGACATTTAATACTTCGTCTGGGGAGAAAAGGTGGGTCCAACCACATAATACCTCAAGATCCCGAAGCAGGCCCCTTGTCTTAATGCCCATATTCATAATGAAGTCTCACATTAATCCACTATTCGTAGGAACTGGTAGTCAGAATAGTGGGGTAGATTTCTCCAACATAATTTGGGATCAAATCGTGTCATTACAAATATTTATCGTAAGGATATCTCACATCAATAAAAGTTTACACAATTGCTAGTAGCCTCAAAGTGAAGGGCAAACTTCCGTCATGTGACTCTATTGACCTCGCATCCCTATGACCTAGCCACTGTTAACTGGGTTTTTAACCCAATAGAATTCAAAAGGAGTTAGAACATTCTGATTATGTCAGAACGACTTGAAACTTGACCTGAAGGCCTAAAAGTACAGGACAAAAAAATATAAGAAGTTTGGCCCAGAATTACGCTAACTCTTTTGATCAATAACCGATCCGATCCAATTGGATCGGTACCGACCGGAAATGTTAGCTCGCAGTTCCTTCTAACCACTTGCATTGCACTCCTATGCCTCTACTAAGCTCACCTATTAAGTTTGGTAACATTCCAAGCAACCTATTTAAAGAAGTGAAGACTCATTCAAATACCTACTCGCTTTTGGACCAAAGAACCTTAAAATGGACCTATAGAACTCATACTGGCTCGGATTGACTTGAAATTTGAAGGGGACACTTAGAAGACAAAAAAGAGAGATCACACCAAAAATGAAATCATTTGGCCAAGCTAATTTGGATTGGCACCGATCCAAACTTATAGGATCGTCCGATCCATTTAGGTTAGGTCCCACTACCTGTGATCCATAGTTTAGGTCCAACATATTCTCTAGAGGCAGCCTGCAATGTTTCGTTTGATTCTGATAAGTATTAAGTGAATTATGGATGGATCTCCTCCAAATTAAGCTAGTTTAACGGATCATATCCAACCCAACTAGGATGGGCCAACCCTTATGAGATTCGATTTTAAGGCTTTCCTACTCATGTACATTATATGTATGAAGTTTCACACCATTTGGTTAAGTATTGAGTGAGTTATGGCTGGATCTCCTACGACCCAAAAGAAGATTCAAAAATAAGCTAAGGGTTTGGATCATCGCCGATCTGAATCAATTGGATCATCATTGATCCAAATACTTAGCTCGAATCCTAATGAGATCTAATTTGGTGGCTCTCCTACACATGTACATTGCATGTATGAAGTTTCATATCATTTGGTTAAGTATTGAGTGAGTTATGGATGGATCTTCTACGAAGGGATGGATTGGATAACCTATGAAGATGGATGATCAAACTAACTCCAAACGACTTGATATTCGGCCAAGGCACTCAATTATGGGATAGGAAGACAACCAAATTAATAAGACACAAAAATTTCATAATGTTTCGGATTGGTACCGATCCGATCCAATCAGATCGGTACCGATCCGAAAAGTTAGCTCCGAACACCCCCAAACTTCTTGAACGACCTTTGCATGATGACTACAGGCTTTTGGTAATTTGGCTCTAGCCCAAATGCTCTCTAACTCTTATAAATACCATCCTATCTGCAACTGTAGAGGGGATCTGATCTCTACTAAAGCTCTTCCATTATTTCTTCACTCTTATTCTCTCACACAACAGCCATGAAGGAATTGAAATCCTCCTTTTGTCTCTAACAATGGTGCCTTGATATAATCTAGGAAAGGAGAATTATATTATAATATGAACTCCTTTGTAATAGCAGTTGATCAATAAAATAATCTATAAAGTGGACGTAGGCTTCATTAACAGCCATACCACTATAAAAATCTCTTATCTCTTTAACTTTTATTCTATTTACTATTACTTTTCTATTTTATTTTCCTTGATAAATAGGACTGGTGCTTTCATACTCAAACCAGGGTGTTGATCTATTTTTTGGGTTAAAATTTTGGTGCTTTCAGTGAGAACAAAGGTAGATCCAACAATTTGAAGCTTGAATCTGAGATAAGGGAAAATTGAAGAGGCCTAACACTAGATCTAGAATCGGAGCAAGTCAACTAGAGCCTGGGTGCAGTTAGGAAGTATCCTTAAATTTTCACCAATCCAACTTTGTAGCTAGAGATGAAATGGAAAGGCTGATGATGGAGATGCAGAATGGAACCTTAGCTAGGCAATAAGAGACGATTGAGGGATTCTTCCAAAGGATGGACAACACGGAACTGCAGGAGCTGTAGGAAATCAGACCCTGGGAAACAATACAGGAGCTACTAGAGTTGGATTAGAACGAGATGGAACATTGCCTCCAAGCCCAAGAAATCGATACTTGGGGCTACACAATAGTCAACCTGGAAATCAACACCGGTGATGGAATCAATATTGGAGTTGGCACCGAAAGGGCAAACAATGGAGTGATTGTTGAAAATCTAGGAACTAGTGGTATGGGAGCTAATCCGGATACTAGAGTGCAACCGGCAGAGGAACATGTACCAAGGCTATCCCGGAGGAGTGGAGGACAGAATGAGACTAGGAGAGTAGGGCATAACAGTAGTGTGCAACCAGTGAAGTATGCATCTAATTTCCCTTGTCAAGGCGAGGGGCAGAACATCACTTTTGGACGAAGACCTTCATTAGATAGTGAAATCGAATTGCTGAATTAGTAAGAAAGTTGGTAAGAGGAGGACCTATAGATCAGGATTTGGAAGATGTGAACATAAACCTGTTTACTGCTAATATCCGAAATGCGAGAAATCCTACCAATTTCATGCTTTTCGCATTAGAAATGTATGATGGAAAGACTGATCCAATGATTCATCTGATGAGATATATCTGACATATGGAAGTATTGTGTGTTTTGAGGAAGTATTGAAGTGGTGCTTCCCATTATATGTGATGGGTTTGGTAGCGATATGGTTTAGATAGCTGGAGAATGGGTCCATTAGCACGTGGACCGAGTTAGTTGGCAGATTTTAAGACAATTTCGAGTTCACATCTCACAACTGAAGAATGTGATGACATTGGCCAATGTGAAACAAACGCCCGAGGAGACATTGAGAGGTTATTTAACAAGATTTAATGCAGCAGCGGCTGCGGTTGATAGGCTGGACCCATCAGTAATTTTGATGGCGGCAGTGTTTAGCGTCACGAGCAAGACCGACTTCAGGGCTGCACTTAAGATGGATCCACCAATGGATCTTGTTGAGTTTTACTATGAAGCTGAGAGATACTTATCCCAGGAGGATGCTGACGCTGAATGTAACAACCCGAAATTTTGGTCGTTTGGTTTTTAATATTTAATTTATTTTTAAATGTTGAATATTGAAATATTAATTTTTATAAGTCGAATAAATTTCTTTGATATTGTAAATATTTGAATTTATGAATTTTAAAAGCTATGGTGTATTTTCAAATGTTGATTCTTGAATGTGATAATATATATATATATATACATATATTTATATATCTATGTATATATACTTCACCATTTCAAACTTATGATTAATATATATGCATAAATATATGTATAGAAGCTTTATGTTGGCAAATTTCAAAACTTATGATAATATAGGTATATATAAATGTATAGAAGCTTCATGATGGTAAAAATATGTATATGAAAATATATGTATCTATATGCATAGAACTACATAAAGACAAGTTTCAAAGTTATGATAAAATATATATATACACACACACAAACAAAACAAAACAAACTTCATCATGACAAAAATCAAATCAAACTCTTAATATCAAATCAGCCTACAAAAGTTGAACAAAAGAAAAAAAATCAAGCCTATAATTGTTGAACAGAAGAAAAGAAAAAAGAAGAAGTGAGGAGCCTATATGTGCAAGGTCAAGCCACCCAATATCTATACTTCAGCAACCCTATAACTTCTACTGCCTTCTTTCCATTCTTTATAAATATGGCCGAGCCTATTCAACCTTAAAAAAAATTCTACCATCAAAATAAAAGAAGAATTAAAGCTTGAAGAAGAAGATTTATAGGCAGCGATCATCTACTTTTCAAAACAGTGTCCATCTACTTCTTAAAACTGTGAGTAATACAACCTTGTTTGTTTATTGGTATTACATATACTTACATATAACTATGTTTTTTGTTGAATATTTGATCTATGACAAGTGAATATGGATTTGTATGTGAACCTGTGTATGTATGTATGTAAGATAGTTCACCCTGTAACTCAAAGAAACTCTGATCTCCTCTTCTGTTCTTTGTTTATGTCAAATGAGTTACAACCTTTAACTTCAAATTTAATATCTCGTCATCCAATAGTTTTAGATCATGGTTCAAAAAGGAAAGTTGTTTAATTTTGTGTATAGATCATTTTAAAATTTATCTCATTTGATTTCATGAAGCGTAGGCAGAGAAAAACAGTTATAATAGTAAGTGACTCCATATTGGTCGAGTTTCGACTTTAATAATTTAGTGATTGGATTAAATGATCGGGTTTGTTATTGAAAAACTTGATTTTTGGAGGTGGTTTTGTAATCTTTAATGGTGTGTGGTAGGGGATATAAGGAGATGAACAGAATTGAGGGAAATGCAAAATTACGGCGATTTGGTTGATTTCGTGGCGCGACGGTTGGCGTGGAGGTGGTTCAGGGAATGGGAAATCCATGAAAAATGGTACGATGATTTTTAGTAGCTTGAGTTGGCCAATCGAACTCGTTTTAGGGTGGTTTTTGCTTGGTTTCGGTTGCACGGCCATGGCGAAGTGGAGGGGAAGATTGAGCCATGTGCACCAGGGGGGAAAGGGAGAGGAGGTCGTGGCGAGGCTATGGACGGAATTGTGTGGTGGATGGTGATGGTAGGTGGCAATGCGAGGTGATTGGTGGCTTTGGTTTTGTTCTAGGTTGTGAGTGGAAGTTCGAAATTTCGAACGATGGTCTCGGTCGCGGTTTCAAGAGGTGGGATATGGTGTAGAGGTCGAGGGCGACACACGAGGTTGGTCGGTGGTAAGGAACGGTGACTAGTGAGTGTGTGTACGTGCACACGTACGTGCACGGTCTCGTGCACTGAAATGAAGAGAGGGAAAAGAAATTGGAGGGAGGAGGAAGAAAGGAATAAATAGTTTGGGCCGGGTTTTAATTTGTTGGGCTGGGTTGTTTTGGAAGAAAATTAAAATTAGTTTTATTTAAATAACCTATAAAATTTAAAACTCTTGTTTCTCCTTCGTTTTAAAACCAATCGACGAGTAGATTTCTACGTCAAGTTTTCATCATCGAATATTTTCATGTGAACCAAAATCAGTAAGAATTCTGCAATGTAAAATTTAATGATTTATAACAATTGAAGCGAATAAATAAGCAATTTCTTATTTTAAATAATTATATGATAATTAATCAATTAATTTTAAATGGATGAGTAAAAATAAATCAATTATTTAATTTCTTTGATTTACAGGTAATCTGAATTAAAAATATAACTTGACTCAATTAATTGGAACCATTCCAGTTCTGATTTGAAATTGATTTTGTATTAATTATTAATCGTGGATTGAAGATATTATCTATGCGTTGACTTTTATTTCTATTGAATATTAATTCCAATTTTCCTTTTTCTGTGCCAATAAGTAGCCAAATAGATAATGTGGAGTTAAATTGAATTGAATATGGTTAATTGGACATCGTTTAGCGGAAATAAATCACCGTTCCGCTAAGTAAATTAGTTGGACCCTGTTTTGTAGAATAAGTCATCATTCTGCTATTATTAATTGGATAGGTTAAATTTGAACATTTATTTAGCAGAAATAAACCCCGTTCTACTATTACATTTGTGTGGACACTTAATTATATTCCAATCGACAAATATTGGATAAGTGTGGTACTTACGATTAATTTTTAATTGTGAGTTTAATTTGCATATGTGATGCTATGTGAATGCTTGGATTATAACTTGGATAGTTATTGAAATTAATGGTGACTCGATTAATTACCATTAGAGTTACTAAGCCTATGTCCAAATTTAAAAGTTAATTCTGGAATCAAAGCTATTCGAGAATATTTATTAATGACATTTTAAAGATAATTTATAATTGTTTAAATAATGACTTAAAATTAATTATTTTATTAATGGATTCTTAAACATGTTTCTTAATGTTATTTAAGAATGTTTAATTACTATTTAACGAATAATTAGATATGGTTTAGAAATGTTTTAACTATATTTAATTAATTATTGAAAATGATTATCTATACTTTAATTTTTAATTAAAGTTATTTAATTATATTGATTTGAGTTATTTAGTTACGTTTAAAGGATAATTAATTTTTATATTAATATTGGTTTAGGGTTAATTAATTATGGTTTTAATAGCATTTAAAATTTATAAATTATTATATTGATATTGTTTGAAAATAACTTATTGGTTCAATAGTAGTATTGAAATTAAATTAATATGATTTGATAAAATGAAATAGAAGGATGTTTTAAATAGTGATTTGTTATTTAAAATTATTTTAAATGAGTTATATTTACTAAGAGGGCCTTTGATTTAAATGAGTTTTAAGGAATCTGAGAAGATGAAGTTTTATAAATGGAATTTGAGATTTCATTAAGGATGCTTATTTAAAGGATTGGTGTTCGAGTTTCTCCGTTTAAGATGACATTTGGTTTGATCATTTAAATATGATTTCGAAATAGAAAATCTTTCTAAGTGTTGTAGATATACTTGTACTATTGAATAAATATGTAGTAAGTATGTGGAAAATTTTCCAGGTTTTTGAAAAGTAAAATGGGTTGTAAATATACTTATATTATTGAAACAAGTATAAGAGTATGGATGAATATACCCAGGACAACTTGTATGGATAAATTCTTGTGTGTATGTATATATATATATATATATATACTTCACCATTTCAAACTTATGATTAATATATATATACATAAATATATGTATAGAAGCTTTATGTTGGCAAATTTCAAAACTTATGATAATATAGGTATATATAAATGTATAAAAGCTTCATGATGGTCAAAATATGTATATGAAAATATATGTATCTATATGAATAGAACTTCATGAAGAAAAGTTTCGAAGTTATGATAAAATATATATATATATATACAAACAAAACAAGCTTCATCATGACAAAAATTAAATCAAATTCTTAATATCAAATCAGCCTACAAAAGTTGAACAAAAGAGAAAAATCAAGCCTACAATTGTTGAACAAAAGAAAAGACAAAAGAAGAAGTGAGGAGCCTGTATATGCAAGGCCAAGCCACCCTATATCTATACTTCAGCAGCCCTATAAATTCTATTGCCTTATTTCAATTCTTTATAAATAAGGCCGAGCCTGTTCAATCATAAAAAATAAAAAATTTCTGCCATCAAAATAAAAGAAGAATTAAAGTTTGAAGAAGAAGATTTATAGGCAGTGATCATCTACATTTCAAAACAGTGTCCATCTACTTCTTAAAACTGTGAGTAAAACAACCTTGTTCTTTATTGGTATTACATATACTTATATATAACTATGTTTTTGGTTGAATCTTTGATTTATGACAAGTGAATATGGATTGGTATGTGAACCTGTGTATGTATGTATGTATGTATGTAAGATAGTTCACCCTGTAACTCAAAGAAACCCTGATCTCCTCTTCTATTTTTTGTTTATGTTAAAACAGTTACAACCTTTAACTTCAAAATTTAATATCTCGTCATCAAATTAGTTTTAGATCATGATTCAAAAAGGAAAGTTGTTTATTTTTGTGTATAGATCATTTTAAAATTTATCTCATTTGATTTCATAAAGCATAGGCAGAGAAAAATAGTTATAATAGTAAGTGACTCCATATTGGTCGAGTTTCGACTGTAGTAATTTAATGATTGGATTATACGATCGGGTTCGTTGTTGAAAAAGTTGATTTTTGGAGGTGGTTTGGTAATCTTTAATGGCATGTGGTAGGAGATATAAGGAGATGAACGGAATTAGGGGAAACGCAAAATTACGGCGATTTGGTTGATTTCATGGCGGGGTTGTTGGCATGGGGGTGGTTCAGGGAATGGGAAATCCACGAAAAATGGTACGATGATTTTTAGTAGCTTGAGTTGACCAGTCGAACTCATTTTAGGGTTTTAGGGTGGTTTTTGCTTGGTATCGGTTGCGCGGCCATAGCGAAGTGGAGGGGAAGATTGAGCCGTGCGCACCAAGGGGGAAAGGGAGAGGAGGTCGGGGAGAGGCTATGGGCGAAATTGGGTGGTGGATGGTGACGGTAGGTGGCGACGCGAGGTGATTGGTGGCTTTGGTTTTGTTCCAAGTTGTGAGTGGAAGTTCGAAATTTCGAATGATTGTCTCGGTCGTGGTTTCAAGTGGTGGGATATGGTGTAGAGGTCGAGGACGACTCGCAAGGTTGGTCGGTGGTAAGGAACAGTGACTAGTGGGTGTGTGTACATGCACACGCACAGTCTCGTGCACTGGAATGAAGAGAGGGAAAAGAAACTGAAGGGAGGAGGAAGAAAGGAATAAATAGTTTGGGCCGGGTTTTAAATTGTTAGGCTGGGTTGTTTTGGAAGAAAATTAAAATTAGTTTTATTTAAATAACCTAGGGCTGAATCGGTTCGAAATTACACCGCTTAACCGCATAAAAAACACCGTTATGAACCGCTTAAACTACAGTCAAACGGTTTCCGTATGATCAAAGGCGATGCGGTTCTTCTCACCGTGGTAGTCGACAACAGAAATGGTGACAATTCTTACAACCGACGGCCAACCGTACCGCTTCAGTTCCACCGTCGCCTAAAAATTAGGGCTTTTCCTTGCCTGATTTGGGACCATTGATGTAATGGAAATCAATCTCAGCCATTCAATCTACTTTATAAGTGTTATTTTGGAGAGAAGTAAATTCATTATCATATCTTTTACGTCTCCAGTCATTTTGCTAAATCCTTGCCGATCATGCTTAATCACTCATCATCTCACTCTAACCCATCTGAAGATCCTCTCACTCAAGTACAACCTGAAGTTAATGGTAAGTTTTTTAGTCTATTTGCTAGTTTCTCTTCAAAATACAACAATCTGACTTTGTACTAAGTTCTGAAGCAGCAATTTGTTTAATAAATTAAAGGGCCTTGTTGCTTCTTTTAATCCATAGTACCAATTTGGCAATTAATGAGTCATGGTTGCAATTTAATTCATGAATGTCATAATTTGACGAGTCTTGTTAATATTTATTCCCTTGAATACCAGTTCGTTGCAATTTTGGAAACATAATTGCTTTAATTGCTGCATTTATCTAGTAATTTGGTCAATTTTTTTTATTTTATTTGCGATGTTTCTTTGATTATAGAAAGAAATATTCATTAAGTACAAATTGTTCTTTCATTCATCAAAATATAATGCCATTCATAAACATTGGTTGCTTTAATCACCGCATTCAATAAATATTTATTCCCTCAAATACTAATTCTTATTGCAGTTGATAGCAACTTAGCATTACTGAATAATTACTGCATATTCAAAAATTGACGGTACTATATATTTAGCTATACCTTATACATTTGTAGTGTAATTCAACTACATTCACAAATATTTTTCACCACATAATTTTTTTGCAGGAATGGATATTATTCAAGAACAAAATTCATCTATTCCTAATATGGAAGCCCTACCAGTGGTAAATCAAATTTGTAATTCTTCTTCGCAGGTAATTCCTAAACTAAAGTCCGGTAAAAAACGCAAGTCTTGGGTGTGGGAACATGTCACTGAGTCTAAGGATGTCAATGGAAAACGAGTTGGCATTTGCCACACTTGTAAAACAATATTGCCAGCAGATAGTATGCATTATGGGACTACCACCATTGCCGAGCATCTTAAACGTAAATGTAAAGAATGTCCGGCTTATCAAGGCATTCTTAAAGGTTAGCCCATTATAACTCAAAAAAGTATAGGTGGTGCACTAATCCCTTATTCCTTTAGCCAAAAAAGATGTGAAGAAAAATTAATTCGGTTTATTATTCAAGATGAAATGTCTTTTAGAATGGTGGAAGGAGTTGGTTTTAGACAGCTTTTATTGGAATTATGCCCTAAACTAAAAATACCTAATAGGCAAAAAATTGCTTCTCTTGTATGAGAAATGTATTACATGGAAAAGGCTAAAATTATGAGTATAATAGGGAAATAAAGAGTCAGTATTACAACAGATACTTAGACATCTGTACAAAATATCAACTACATGGTTGTCACGGCTCATTTTATGGACAATGATTAGAAGTTACACAAAAGAGTAATTAATTTCAGTAAAATTACTAGTCATGTTGGTTTAGAGCTAGGTAAAAACATAGAGACTTGCTTGAGGGGTTAGGGAATAGAAAAGGTGTTATGTATTACAGTAGATAATGCTAGTTCAAATGAGCCGGCTATCGAGCATGTAAGGAAAAGACTAGATGACATGAATGGGGTTGTTCTCAATGGGAAATATTTTCATATGAGATGTGCTTGTCATATTATCAACTTAATTGTTAAAGATGGCCTAAAAGATCTTTATAGTTCTATTGAAGCAATTCGAAATTGTGTTAAATACATTCACTCTTCTCCTTCACGATTAGAAAAATTTAGAGTGTATGCACATTTTTTGAAGATGGATCAAATGTCCAATATACCAATGGATGTATGTACTAGGTGGAATTCCACGTATAAAATGTTAGATTGCGCAGAAAAATATCAAAAGGTGTTTGTTATGATGGAGGAAGATGATCTCCCTTTCATTAATTATTTTAATGAAAAAGAAAATAGGGAACGAAAGAGGGTTGGACCACCATGTGTTGATGATTGGGTGAAAGCTAAAGCCTTTGTGCACTTTTTAGAAAAGTTTTATGAAGCCACGTTGTTGCTTAGTGCATCAAAAACTAGTACATCTTATCTTATTTTAAAAGTTGTGGCTGAATTATCGTGGGAGATTGACTTGAAGATTGAGGAATGTTCTAATCCTGTTTTACAAAATGTGGCAATGTCTATGAAAGAGAAGTTTAATAAATATTGGGGAGATTTTGAATATTTCAATAAGATGATATACATTGCTCATGTTTTAAATCCTAGATGGAAGCTTGACATCATTGAAACATGCTTTGAGTGCATTGGTTATGATGAAGCCAATATCTCTCATATTGTAAGTGAAACCAAAAGAACTTTGCTCTCTTTGTTTAATGAATATAAAGGGGTGGATAATAATGTATCTTCTTCACCGACCATTCAAATCCCTACAAGTTCGGAGAATATATCGTTTGGACTCTCTCCATTTGAATTGCAAGTCAAACGAAGAAGGGAGGCAATGGAGGTGGCGGATCTCGCTAATGAAGTTGATAAGTATTTTTCCGATCCTTGTGAAAAACTCGATGGTGATTCTTTTGATCTATTGAATTGGTGGAATATTAACCAATCTTGGTATCTGATTCTTTCAAAAGTGGCTAAAGATGTACTATCAATCCCAAGCTCCACCGTAGCAAGTGAAAGTGCATTTAGCTTAGGGAGAAGAATAGTTGATCCTTTTAGAGCTTCACTTACTCCAAAAACAGTTGAAGCTCTAGTCTGTGCAAGTGATTGGATTAAAGCGGAAGATTTTAATTTTTACATAGAGTTAATGGATGATGAAATTCAATTATACAAAGAACTTGAGGCTCTTGAAATAAGTAAGAAATATCAATTTATATAATTATCTTAATATTGCTGATGATTATTAATGTGTTCTACTTGTGCAAATGTTATGCTCATGTCTATTTGATCTTGCATTAGGTACTTTGAAAGTGGCAGCTCCTACAAGTGTCGATCCAAATGCAAGTTAGTGCTTTGTGGGAGGTACTACTTTATAATTTGTTTTCTTCTTTAATAATTGTCATCTGATATTTATAAGTTATGATATATTAGACTTTTTTTGAAATGCTTCCATTTTTGCATCTCTCTGATATATTTGCTCATTACAATAAATTCCATTTAATCTCTATCTACTGCTTAAAGTTTGATGAATGTAGTGTTCCTGCTATTTAAAATGTTAAAATGAAGGATTATAAACTTTTTACTACCTTCTTATACATTTTCTTTTATAGTAAATGATATTTAACTTTTATCAGTGCCTAAATTTGATGAATGCGACAATCCTCTTATTTGCAGTTACAAAATTGAGAAAATTATTTACTACCTTCTGTTGTATTTGCTATATTAAATGTCATTTAATCATCAATAAATGTCACTTAATTTTAGTTAGTGCTTACAATCAATAGTCCTTTATTTAGAACGTTAAAATGAGTATAGTGGCCTGAATAATTAATTTAGTACAGACATTAAATCAGTTTTTCATGCATTCATTAGTACAATAAAGAAAATTATTCATTACCACAGAAGCCAGTCAGTTTTTACTTTCCAATGAAAAATTAACATAATGAACATTATTTCATCATTTAATAAAGTTACACAAATACTTCAATACATCACCACTTCATTACACTATACTAGAAATCTATTAACAATCTTGTTTTTGGCAGTATTTTGGATTTTTGTTGCAACATGCATTTAGACTTATAAAGTCATGTGATGATAATTGCAATTTGCTGCTCTGCTACGCCGTATGGAGTCGGGCTCCGTTACAAGATAGTGTGCTCATACTCTGTGCTGAGTGAAGTCTATGGACTGCACTTCAAGTCTGCTCATGCTGTGCTAAGTTGAAGTCTATGGATGCTGCATCCACAACTCTGCATAAAAAGAAAATGAATTACTGCCATGTATAATGAAATGAGTAGGATTGCTTGTAAAAGTTGAAGCATAAACTCTTTAGTATAAATTAGTTTTTTTTATGAAATATAGCCTATGCTTTTGTTAATGACTAATGAACCACTGAAATATTAAATGAATCACTTGCTGTAAGCTTTAATGCATTCATCATTTATTAGCATTTATTTATGTGCACATTAATTTTTTCTGAACCAATGTATTTTAGTTCCCTGCTAAAATTTGACTTGATTCTAAGCTAAGGTACATTTATTTTATTTCTAGTTTCAACAAAAAAATCTACATTGTGTCACAGCGGTTGAAACTCAACCATACTGCAATGAATGCAATGGCAACCGTATCATTTAAAAGTTAACCGTTACCGATGGTTGATGGCAACGGTTGGCAAAATAATCTAACCATCAAAGAGCGGTATGGTATTGGTTGGCTTTATTGGCAGCAGTTTCCGCACCGTATACACCCCTAAAATAACCTATAAAATTTAAAACTCTTGTTTCTCCTTCGTTTTAAAACCAATCGACGAGCAGATTTCTATGTCCAGTATCCATCGTCGAATATTTTCATGTGGACCAAAATCAGTAAGAATTCTGCAATGTAAAATTTAATGATTTATAACAATTGAAGCGAATAAACAAGAAATTTCTTATTTTAAATAATTATATGATAATTAGTCAATTAATTTTAAATGGACGATTAAGAATAAATCAATTATTTAATTTCTTTGGTTTACAAGTAATCTGAATTAAAAATATAACTTGACTTAGTTAATTGGAACCATTCCAGTTATGATTTGAAATTGATTTTGTATTAATCATTGATTGAAGTTATGATCTATGCGTTGACTTTTATTTCTATTGGATGTTGATTCCAATTATCCTTTGTCTGTGCCAATAAGTAGCCAAATAGATAATGTGGAGTTAATGTGAATTGAATATGGTTAATTAGACATCGTTTAGCAGAAATAAATCACCGTTCCGCTAAGTAAATTAGTTGGACCCTGTATAGCAGAATAAGTCATCGTTCTGCTATTATTAATTAGATAGGTTAAATTTGAACATTTATTTAGCAGAAATAAACCCCGTTCTGCTATTACATTTGTGTGGACACTTAATTATATTCCAATCGACAAATATTGGATAAGTGTGGTACTTACGATTAATTTTTAATTGTGAGTTTAATTTGCATATGTGATGCTATGTGAATGCTTGGATTATAACTTGGATAGTTATTGAAATTAATGGTGACTTGATTAAGTACCATTAGAGTTACTAAGCCCATGTCCAAATTTAAAAGTTAATTCTAGAATCAAAGCTATTCGAGAATATTTATTAATGACATTTTAAAGATAATTTATAATTATTTAAACAATGACTTAAAATTAATTATTTTATTAATGGATTCTTAAAAATGTTTCTTAATGTTATTTGAGAATGTTTAATTACTATTTAAAGGTTAATTAGATATTGTTTAGAAATGTTTTAACTGTTGGAATTCCTAAAACAAACAAAGTGAATGATAAAAATACATAAGTCCCACATCGCCTAATATAGTGAGAAAGCCAAGTATATTAATAGCTTTCTCAAGTGGAGGTTGGGGGCCTGGGGCTCCCAAATGTATGCTTTGTTGTGAGGAGGGAGATCATGCATCTTCACCACACACGCGCGCGCCGCCGCCGTCCGTCCGACCGAACCGGGCCGGGCCGGGTTTGGGTTTGGGTCTAATATGATCCTAATTTTACTGCAAAACTGGGCCGGGTTTTTTTAACAGTTGCAGGCTATGTGAACAGACACGACTGTTCATAAGCGGACGCGGCGAGCGGGTGCAACCTGACTGAAGAAGCATGGGCGAACAGAAGCGGGTGCGACCCGTTAGAGGCGAACAGGTGCGGCCCGACTGAAGAGACGCGGCCGAACATAGGCAGTAGCAAACGGGTGCGGCCCGTTAAACGAACAACAGCAATGAAAGGAAACGGGTGCAACCTTTCAGGCAGACGCGACTGTTCGAAGGGGTGCGGACGAAATTATAAATAGGAGAGAATACTGATCACATTCTCATCCCATTCCAATTCTAATTTCTTCTGCTTCTTCTTTCTCTACTGCTCTATACAATATATCACGGAGTTGACATACTCATTACAATTTCGAGCAGAATTCGTCTGTTGTATCTTGGGAGAATTTTGAAATAAAATTCTTAAGGAAATCGTTACGACGAGCCTCAGACATATTTCGGTTAGAATTCTACATTCTATCCTTTATTTTGGTTATACTATTTATTCAAAATAGTATAACGCTGTTGTTGTAATTTATTTACAACATTCATATTGTTATAAAATTAACACAGAATTCCAATGTAGTGGAAATCTGAGTTATAAACTTGTGCGACGAGTTTATAATTGATTATTCTCTGTTTTGGTATACTAGACGTATAACATCTTAAGAATTTTACTGTTTTCTTACTAAAACAGAGATGGCAACAGTAGAATTTTCAAAGACTACTACTCACAACAGACCTGAACCGTTCAAGGGAGATGGTGATGATTTTTTAACATGGCAGAATCAGATGTTATTTTACCTCACCACACTCAGTCTGCAACGGTATCTCGAGGAGGAGGAACCAATTTCTGCACCAGGCAAGGAAGTAGATGTTGCTACGTGGAAACATTCCGATTTCCTATGCAGAAACTATATTCTGAATTGTCTCGACAAGGTGCTATACAAAGTATACCAACCTCTAAAGACAGCAAAAGCACTCTGGAATGCACTTGCCACGAAGTATAAGACGCAGAATATCAGTCTTAAGAAATTCATTGTAGACAAATTCATGGACTACAAGATGGTCGACTCCAAACCGGTGACTGCTCAACTGCATGAACTACAAATCATTATTCATGAACTCGAAGCGGAAGGTCATAAGGTTGGAGAATCGTTTTTGGTTGAAGCCATCACGGGAAAACTACCGCCGTCATGGAGAGATTACCGCAATTATCTAAAGCATAAGAAGAAGGAAATCTCTTTACAGGATCTCATAGTCCGACTAAAAATTGAGGCAGATAACTGTGGAATTACAAAACAAAGCGAGGAGGCTTTTGTGACTGAAGGTTCATAGACCAAAAACAAAAAGAAGAATTTCCAGAAGAAAAGGAAAGCTCGAGACAACAAACCAAAAGACAACAAACAAACCAAAAAGTTTAATGGTGAGTGTTGGGTTTGTGGAAAGGTTGGACATGCCGCTAGAGATTGCAGACTCAAGAAAGACCGCAACAAAGAGGCAAATTTAGTAGACAACATGGAAGTGGATGAGTCCAACTTCTCGGCAGTCGTATCTGAATGCAATATGGTTCAGAATCCTAACCAATGGTGGGTGGACACAGGCGCTACTCGTTATGTCTGCTCTGACAAATCCATGTTCTCTACATACAAGAAATTCGATCATGAAGAGAAAATCTATATGGGTAATTCTGCAGTATCTATGATCGAAGGAAGTGGCACAGTAATCCTCAAGTTTACTTCAGGAAAAACTGTCAAGTTGAATGACGTGCTCCACGTTCCAGACATACGCAAGAATCTCATCTCTGGTGCAGTATTATCAAAGAAAGGATTCAGAATGGTGTTCGAGTCAGACAAGATGGTTCTGTCCAAAACTGGAATGTATATCGGAAGGGGATATTTATGTGATGGCCTATTTAAGGCAAATGTAGCCGTTATCGGCAATAAAACTATGTATTCTGATTGTGCTATTAATAAAATTGAAGTTTCTTACTTGCTTGAGCACGAAATTTTACTATGGCATGATAGATTAGGACACATAAATTTCCGAAAAATGAAAATATTATCAAACTTGGGATTAATTCCGAAATTCCAAGTAGATAGGAACTACAAATGTGAGACATGTGTAGAAGCAAAAATGGTTAAAAAACCATTTCAATCTGTTGATAGAAGCACCGAACCACTAGGTTTGGTTCATACAGATTTATGTGATTTTAAATCATTACCTACAAGAGGTGGGAAAAAGTACTTTATCACGTTTATTGATGATTATACTCAATATTGCTATGTATATCTTTTAAATAGTAAAGATGAAGCAATTACATCGTTTATAAAGTACAAGGCTGAGGTAGAAAATCAGTTAAATAAAAAGATCAAGATATTGAGATCTGATCGAGGTGGAGAATATGAATCACCATTTGAACAGTTCTGTGCCGAAAATGGTATAATTCATCAAACAACAGCTCCATATTCACCACAACAAAATGGTGTAGCCGAGAGGAAGAACAGAACGTTAAAAGACATGATTACCGCTATGCTTTTAACCTCTGGTCTACCGACGAACTTGTGGGGGGAAGCCTTAAATATGTCTAATCACATATTAAACAAAGTCCCTCATAATAAAACAGGAACAATTCCATATGAGATATGGAAAGGACACAAACCAAGTTTTAAATACCTCAAAGTGTGGGGGTGCTTGGCAAAAGTTCCAGTTCCGCCTCCCAAGAAAGTCAAACTTGGACCAAAAACAGTAGATTGTTACTATTTAGGGCCAGCCCAAAATAGTAGTGCCTATAGATTTTTGGTATTCAAGTCTGATATAGCTGATATTCATGTAAATACAATCATGGAATCTAGAGATGCCTCATTCTTTGAAGACGTGTTTCCGCACAAAAGGAATGAAGGGAATAATGTCCCTAAAAGGACAAGAGAAGAATCAAGCAATTCACATGAAGATGAACCTCATCATGAGATTGAGGAAGTTGAACCAAGAAGAAGCGTAAGGGCTAGAACTTCCAAGACATTTGGTTTGGATTTTTTCACATATGTGTTAGAACATGAACCTCAAACGTACAAGGAAGCAATGTCATCTTCTGAATCTTCACGTTGGAAAGAAGCAATCCAAAGTGAGATTGATTCAATTCTAAGTAATAAAACTTGGGAAATTGTTGATATTCCACCAGGAATAAAACCTATTGGCTGCAAATGGATTTTCAAGAAGAAAATGAAAGCGGATGGCTCTATCGACAAGTATAAAGCCAGATTAGTAGCCAAAGGATATCGTCAAAAAGAAGGAGTAGACTTCTTTGATACATATTCGCCAGTAACACGAATAACCTCTATAAGAATGCTAATAGCAATTGCATCAATTTATGGACTAGAAATTCATCAAATGGATGTAAAGACAGCATTCTTAAATGGAGATCTCGATGAGGAGATCTACATGGAGCAACCTGAAGGTTTTATTTCCAAAGGAAATGAAAACAAAGTCTGTAGATTAGTAAAATCATTATACGGACTAAAACAAGCTCCAAAACAATGGCACGCAAAATTTGATAGTGTCATGATGAGAAATGGTTTTCGTATAAATGAATGCGATAAATGTGTTTATTATAAACAAATTGGACAATCATATGTGATGATTTGTTTATATGTAGACGATATGTTAATATTTGGTCCAAATACTCAAGTAATAGAGACCATAAAGAAGATGTTAACTAACAATTTCGATATGAAAGATTTAGGAGTTGCAGACGTTATTTTGGGAATCAGAATAATAAGAACTCCTAATGGAATTGAATTGTCTCAGTCACACTATGTAGACAAAGTGATTGAAAAATTCCAAGACTATGGAATTAAAGGAGTGAGAACACCTTTTAATCCATCAGAAGTACTGCATAAAAACACTAATGAGAGTGTAATGCAACTGGAATACTCTCGTGTAATAGGATGTCTCATGTATCTCATGAATTGCACAAGACCAGATATAGCTTATGCAGTAAGTCGACTGAGCAGGTATACAAGCAATCCAGGAAAGGAACACTGGAAAGCACTAATGAGAGTGCTTGGATATTTAAAAAATACCGCTAACTATTCCTTACATTATGGAAAATATCCTGCCGTCTTAGAAGGATATAGTGATGCAAACTGGATTGCAGATTCAGAGGAATCAAAATCGACAAGTGGTTATGTATTTACCCTAGCAGGGGCAGCAGTGTCATGGAAATCTACCAAACAAACATGCATAGCTCGATCCACTATGGAATCAGAGTTCATCGCTTTAGATAAAGCAGGCGAAGAAGCAGAATGGCTTCGTCACTTTTTGGAAGATATTCCATTCTGGCCTAAACCTGTACCGGCCATATGCATACACTGCGATAACCAAGCAGCGCTAAGCAGAGCGCACAACTTTGTGTATAATGGAAAGTCACGACATATTCGACGACGCCATAACACAGTTAGGCAGTTACTCTCTAATGGAACTATTTCCATTGATTATGTGAGGACAAATGATAACCTAGCGGATCCGTTTACTAAAGGTTTATCCAGAGAGAAAATTGACTGCGCATCGAGGGGAATGGGTTTAAAAGCCTAAACCACCAAGAGTTATCTTATACGGAAACCTATCCTAGCGACTGGAGATCCCATGGACTAGGATCAATAGGCAAACCAGTTCTGAATAACTCAAGACGTAATGCATTTCCTTGGACATAGTCCAACTCCATTCCTATGGTGCACAATATAAATGCATGCCTACAGAAGAATTTAAAGGTTAAAACTATGTTTTTTAATGATGACCATATCTTGGAAATAACAAGTGGGGTATATGTAGGATACTCTTAATGGTTGCGATCACCTATGTAAGTGTGAGCTGGGTCGGCTCTATGAGAATATTAAAAGGCTTTTATTCTCTAAAACACTCGCAGAACCAACATATGTTCAGGACCAAAATGAACAAAACCAAGAGATTGGATGAGAAGGGAATCAATGCTTCGTAAAGCTTATTGTCTGGATATACAATAAAGGCCGACGGTTCAAGATGAAATAATTCACCGATTAGCCAAGTAGATCCGATAAGTTTTAACTAGGGAAAGTTCAAAGTGAAATATCTACTTATCCACGATAAAGCATTATTCCATATGTACTCTATGATATTTCGATTTGTGTGGGGGATATGTATATTATCATTCATGTGGGGGATTGTTGGAATTCCTAAAACAAACAAAGTGAATGATAAAACTACATAAGTCCCACATCGCCTAATATAGTGAGAAAGCCAAGTATATTAATAGCTTTCTCAAGTGGAGGTTGGGGGCCTGGGGCTCCCAAATGTATGCTTCGTTGTGAGGAGGGAGATCATGCATCTCCACCACACACGTGCGCGCGCCGCCGCCGTCCGTCCGACCGAACCGAACCGGGCCGGGTTTGAGTTTGGGTTTGGGTCAAATATACTGCAAAACTGGGCCGGGTTTTTTCAATAGTTGCAGGCTATATGAACAGACACGACTGTTCATAAGCGGACGCGGCGAGCGGGTGCAACCTGACTGAAGAAGCATGGGCGAACAGAAGTGGGTGCGACCCGTTAGAGGCGAACATGTGCGGCCCGACTGAAGAGACGCGGCCGAACATAGGCAGTAGCAAACGGGTGCGGCCCGTTAAACGAACAGCAGCAATGAAAGGAAATGGGTGCAACCTTTCAGGCAGACGCGACTGTTCGAAGGGGTGCGGACGAAATTATAAATAGGAGAGAATACTGATCACATTCTCATCCCATTCCAATTCTAATTTCTTCTGCTTCTTCTTTCTCTACTGCTCTATACAATATATCACAGAGTTGACATACTCATTACAATTTCGAGCAGAATTCGTCTGTTGTATCTTGGGAGAATTTTGAAATAAAATTCTTAAGGAAATCGTTACGACGAGCCTCAGACATATTTCGGTTAGAATTCTACATTCTATCCTTTATTTTGGTTATACTATTTATTCAAAATAGTATAACGCTGTTGTTGTAATTTATTTACAACATTCATATTGTTATAAAATTAACACAGAATTCCAGTGTAGTGGAAATCTGAGTTATAAACTTGTGCGACGAGTTTATAATTGATTATTCTCTGTTTTAATATACTAGACGTATAACATTAACTATATTTAATTAACTAGTGTGTGGCCCGTGCTACGCACACGGGCAGTCAAGCTATAAAGATAGTTTAAGTTTTGAAGTTACTGTTGGGTGATTGTGACTGTATATATTTTTAACTTTTTTTAGTGTTTGAATTGTGCTGCCTTTCATATGACTTTGTGAGTCTCGTAAGAACGGGTATATCATGATTTACGTATAATACCTCAAAATTATAGATGCTCATGACGATTTCATCCTTTTTTTTAAATGCACTTGGCATTAGTCTCAGTTGGGGAAACCAACCCATTATAAAATACTCTTGTTTAGGACATATAAATGCAAAATGTACGTTAAGTTTTTCCTATTACTCCTTTATTTTATTGACAGTGTGTATAGATTATAACTGTATATTTGTATCATTACAGTACTATAGCATTTTTTTGCTTATTCTGAGAATGGCGTCGAGATGTTTTGATAGTAGGATGATGTAGTACTAAAAAAAATTCTTCCATTTTTGATGCAAACCAATAAGTGTGGCTGAAGTTGTGTAATTTCCGTAAATGTTTAAATCTATTAATAGTGAATACTGCAATATTATCAAGTACAAAAGGCAAGAGATCGACCAATAATAATTACAAAACGTGACTTTAGAATCCTAATCGAATGAGACTTTTTACATAAACATAGCACAAATAAATTAAAATTTAAGCATGTACGTAAAAATGATTTTTAATCAACAAATTTCAGCACCATCAGTACTTTTAGTAGCATGGTAGATGCGCACTTCCAGTGCTGCTTCTATCTTGTTTCCAGCTAATATCAATTTGATTGATGAATCACTAATTTATAGAGTGTAGATAGAAAGTCCTTCTAGAAGTCATCTATGCGGCGGCTAGTCGGTAGATCATTTCCTTGTTCTTGCAATTCTACCATGCTTCAGCTGCTTACCTACACCTTTTCTGCTAGTGGTGTCCTTACCATTCATGACATTACTTGGTATAGTTATTATCGACAAATATGGAGCAACTTTGTCATTACGATCACCATCCACCTCCTGGCATAATACATATTATATATATTAGCATCCATCAGGGCAAAAAAATCCTCTAAGAACTGAAAAAATAGGTACACATGCAATAGCGTATGAAATACTGTAATGAACAAAAAATGTTTGATCTGAACAAACGTTTTATTGAAACATTATGCATGTGAAAATGGATTTCATTCAGTTCACAACTTAGACTGATACTTCATGATGATAGTGAATACATTAAAGTAGATTTGCATGTACTTACTGAATTATTTATTGCTTGGAGTATATGTATTTGATTCAAAATTAACAGTTACATAACGTGTATCACCATTAATAAAATATGAAGAAATTCAATAAAGTGAATGTTGATGTGTGACTATAGGCACCATCCATCTCAAGAATGATTGAACGCTAACCGATGGCAAAAGAATGTTAATTCAAGTTCCAAAAATTGAACATGAAACTTTTTTCATTCCCCTTTATCAAAGTGAAATTTTAGATTCTACTCAATTCTTTTCAAGTTATCAAAAATCTACCCTAAATAATAGCAAATTATACGAAAATTTAAGACGCAAAAGAAATGTTCTTGTGCTAAAGTTTGAGGGTGAAAATATAAGATTTTTTTTACAATTTTTAACTGTTGCGATGATGGACAGACAATGGAGGAGATGAATTGTTTTCCGTCATTTTGTTATGTCCCAAAATATGAAAAATCAATAAACTTGTTTTCTATTTTCTGTGTTAATTTCATTTTTCAAAATTGTTTGTTTTCCAACAATACATAAGAAGTGTGCATTTTGGTTCGGATGAAAACACAAAACTAAAAACAATAAACCAAACGGGCCTTTAACATATCACAAATTTTAAAGTCTGGTAATCATGATCATATCCCTCTAGTCCATCAATTCACACTGGTCACACGTACTCATCCCAACCATAACCTCTCGTCTAAGAACTTTGATTGCTTTTCCTTTTTCTACGAACTACTGGAACCACACAACATCATTTTGTTGATAAATCACCATCTACCTTTAAATTAGATTTTTTTTGTCAACTAAAATGGTTATTGAATAAAAAAGTATGCTTTGTAAATGAATTTTTCACCATGCATATTCTAAAGTCAATAGAATATGAGATTGAATATTAATCTCGAGTCCCAGTTTGTTGAATTGTAAAGCGGGTCTCTACCTCACTGATTATATAAATTGGGTCTCTGCCTCTTTAACGGGCTCTTTAACGTCACACCCGACAATTATTAGTATTCACCAACCCATTAATTTTCAATCTTTTAAATGTGATAATTTTTTGTCGATTGATTGAATTTAAGAATAGTTTTCACCATTAAATCTCAAATTTAATAAACTTTCAAACGACAATTATTAAATTGCGACAGTTGTGTTATGAGGGTTGGAGTCTATGATAAATACATACATTTAATTAGTACAAAGACTACAAAATTAATAAAGGGACATACAAATACACGATGTATTGATGTTTAGTGATGAGCATGCATCTGTAGTGCTTTAAATACTTGGAAGGTATATGAGAAAATCATCAATTACTAAAGATGGAGAATATTGGATTTTTTGCTCGATAGGTTTTGTGAATGGGCATGACATAATTATTACGGCCAGAATAAACAACTCAAAATCAGAAAATTAGTTTTCAACTTTAACAAACATTTATTCAAACATGATTGCCTTTTCTTTGGTGTTAAAATACAAAAATATGGTGGTAAATACTGCTAATTGAAAATAAAGGTAAGCCGGTGAAATGCATTAATTACTGTGAAAATAAGGGACAAATCCCTAAAATAAAACTTAATACACAAAACATCTTCAAAAAAAGATATAAATTGCATCCTATTTTTAAATAGTACAATTTTCTTTCCTAAAATACCTCTCCGCTTCATGGCTGCAACGTTGTTTTGTTCATCTGTGGATGTTATACTCACATTCATAATTAAAATTTGCACCCCATTAATTATCAATCATATTTTTTTTAGAAACGATAGATTAACAAACCGTTTCCACCATTAAATCACAATTTTTATTATCATTCTACTGAGTGGCATTATGCATATGTAAAAATAACGGCACGTCAAGCTATTAGCTTTTACCATTGACGTTTTACAAATTTTCTACAATTATTTGGTATAGCTGCAAACAATTCTACGACTATATGCAATAATTGCAGAAAAGTTTGCAATTATATGGTATATTTGCACTATTCTGCATTTATTGAAATAATTGCAGACTTTTCTGCAATTATTCGATATAATTGCAGAAAAGTACACAATTATAGGGAATAATTGCAGAAAAGTCTGCAATTATTCTACTTAATTGCATAAAAGTGCAAGTATACAATTCTATCTTAAATTGATGTTTTTCAAATTTTAATTATCTGCGATAAATAAATTATATAATTGATGCAATTATTCTGAATATTTATAGAATTAAATGCAATTATTTAGAATAATTGCTGATAACTATGCAATTATTGAGAATAATTGTTGATAACATTGCAGAGAAAGTCTGCAATTATATGGTATAGTTACACTTTTCTGCAATTGTATGGAGTAATTGATGTTTTTCTAAAATAGCAAAATTTTCTGCAGATATATGAAATAATTGCAGAATTACTGAAAATATGATTTTTTGGTATCAACAACAATGGATCTCATTTTAAAGATTGTAAAATTTTTGATTGTTTGATGAAAACTGTATGCTGAAGTGATGTTTTTATAGAAAGTTATACGCGTTTGAAATGTTAAAAACATAAATGGTATTTGGGTCTTTTGACGTAGACGGATTTGAAAATAGGAACCAGAATGTAAGTTTATTTTGAGAGGATGTTTTATCTATTTTGAAACTTATTAGGAATATCAGCAAACTTTCCCTTAATTAATCAACTAAAGAAATTGGTCAAATTAAATAAAATATAGAAAAATCAAATAGGGGAATTAGTTATCACCAATTAAATGAATATACTGACCTGATTTTCAGTTAATGCTGTAAATAAAGGTAAACCAATAAAGCATTTTCGTATAAAATGTGTGAAAACAAACAAATAGTGAGTTTAATTATTACAAAATAAAGGACGTAGGTGTTGGAATTTGGAATTTGATTACATGTGATGGGTAGCAAGTATCCATGTAAAAAGGGATTGGAATTGGCAGTAAAAGTTGTGTAATCTAAAAATACAACATTATCAGGGACATGATATTCGTTTTCCATGTCAGTACTGTTGAGTAAAATGAGTAACAGATAAAACATGCATTAATTTAGTTTGGTTCCAATTATGCAAAGCCCTGTTCAAAATTATTATCGCTCTTAGAAGAAACGAAATAAATGTATTCTATTGTTAAACTTGAGAATCACACGGTTCATAGCAAATAATAAGAATGAGTGAACATAATTTGCGAACAACAATATAACGTTAAAAAAATTGAGACATGATGAAGATTAATTGCACGTTTAAAATTGAAATCTTTTAGTCTGACACGGTGAGGTATCAATATCATACGCTAACCCATTGTATCTTCTGTCCCTTGGAAGCCATACTAATCTCTTTAACGGTACCTCAAATTCTAATCAAGAATTACCACCTGAAATCAAAACATGAGCTTTATTGGTAACCTCAAACCGACTCAAAGTTGCATATCTCTTCACTCTTATTTCCATCATCATCCTAACTTTTTTTCCGTCTATCCATTTTCTATGCATTTTATGCAAATTTCATAATTAGACTTGATGCATAATCTATAAGCATTCAAAAACTTGTTTTGAACTATAGTATTTCCTAACTCAAAATTTATGTGAAATCCACAATATATTAACATATTGATTTACATTAAGGGGATATGAATGCAATATACAAATAAAATCACCATTCAAATACTCTCCTAAATTAAATTATTTATTCCTACTCCAAGTAGGATGTCTTACCGGAGAAGGTGCAAGAATTGTGTCTTTGTAAACATACTGCATGGATAACATAAATATACACTCATCGATCATGTTATGATCATTCAATTAAGTACTCTCATAAACCATTTTAATAACTCTAGGTTCTGTAATTAAAATTTTAAGAAACAATTTACTACTCTTTTCTAAAACTATAAACATTTCATGATATCCTATATAATATATACCACTACAACAACAACAAAGATTATCACCACTAAATTGGGATATTCAACTAAAATCACTTGTGTGCACATATTTCTATGGTCTTAAGTTGATTAAATGTGTCTAATCTTGCATGACCAACCAACCATATATGTATACCTATATATGTATTATTTTATCTCCTTTATATTTTTTTGCATAATGGATAAACATACTATAACATATCAAAATGTAACTAACTAATCTAAATTTGTAGGACATATACCATCGTGGTTAGTTACAGACTTACAGTTGATAAAATCATGCTTCTTTTTTGCTGTAATCAACTTTATTTGACAATTGAAATATATATTGATTGGTCGCAACTCATAAAATCGAGTGTAACTAAACCATTTTGCATGACACATAGCTTGAACACAACCATAAGCGTGTAAATACGACTATTAACTAAATAGAATAAATCTCATGCATAATACATGAAATAAAAAGAAAGTTCAACAACACAATACTTAATGTCGATTAGATGTATTTGCTGTCACGATTAGTTTCATTTGAAGAATTGAAATGCATTTAATCATCGACCTCTTAAGAATCAATACTTTGTCAATACCTAGCGCTAGTATGTCATCGTTAATAAAATCAAACATATATTTTAAAATATAGCATACAGTACTTGAAAGCCTTTTCACTTCAGTATCTTGACACATAATTATCATTGTGTCTTCATTGATAGCACTGTAATTGGGTTGGGATGGGTAAACGGTAAACCTATCAGTTTTGTACAAACATAGTTCTTCGCACGTGTCTAAATATTTGTTCGGCATACCCTTTAGACACCAGGATGTGCTTTTTAATTACTTTATGAAAAGCAGTAGTCCAAACCAGTAGCATTTAGATTGAAATTTTACAAAAGTTTCAACTTATTCACCTCGATATCAAGTAGTTGAAGATTTATTGAGTACACCTCGTTTTTTGTTTTTTGTTGTTGAATTCAAAATTATAGAAATTCTAACTTGAATGCAATCCCAGTTAGGACCATTAGCTGATTCAGAAAGAAGTTGGCATTATGTGGCCATGCTAATATCTATGATAAAGTAATGGAGAACATGGTGGACGATGGTATATACCGTGGATGGTATTTAAAAAATGGTTGGAGTTTAAAGTCGTATAAAACACGGTAATTGTGTAAACTGTACTTCACACAGTGATAGATTTGTAAGACAAAGAGAGCAGCGATTTAAGCTAACCTTCGTAGAAGAATTTTTTTAGAGCATTAAACGTTTTGTTTGTGGTATGAAAGGATAGATCCAATGGCTGGGGTATTCAAATGTGTGTAAGTTCATTTTTGTAACTGTTGATGAGTACTACGTTATCTTTGAAAACCGACTGTGAGTTGGTTTGGTGTTAATCAGTGGAAGTGGGTACATTTTAATGAGATAGTGGTGTTGACCAACGGTAAAACATGACATCCTCATAAATTTCAGTTACTTTAATGTTTTAACTTTCAAGGCAGTTAGAAAAGGTTAGATTTTATGGAAAAATACATTATGCTCCGACATGCACCACTTGTTACATTGTACATTTATTTTCATGATAGAGTTGGTTATATAAGTTTGATGTACAGGATACAGTCACCAATTATACCGTGTACAATTACAGTAGCCAACCATATTTCAAAATCGATATACTCAACATATATGATTGTGTAAAACATATTAGAAGTTATGTAACATACCAGTATACGAGCATATGTAGATCTTGTATGAAAAGCTCGAATCACTGCAGTAGTTCTAACCATAAGAAAGTTCTTGACAAATAATAAAATGTAGAGCATAATAACATACAACCAATTGTTCATTTAAAAATATACAATTAATATAGCAATTCAAAATCCGATAGTTAGTAGAAAATAAACGTGTTAAGCATTCATCATAAAATTAGTAGTTTTCACCTATTTTGATTCTTTGACCACTTAAATCATTCAAGTAAATGAAATCAATTTTCTGCTTTATTGTTTAGGTATTACAGGGTCTTATATTAATCCCCCAAGATAGAATACCAGCGCATTTACATAATCTATATAATAAAGATTTTGAAATAACACATGTAATGTGTAATTTAATCTAAAATTTAAGATATATTTGCAAATTGAGGTTAACCCATATAAGTTTGAATCATTATTTCTTTAGCTACTTGTTTGTAATATGTTGACTTAAAGGCGATTTCCTCATCTAAAACCAAAAAAAAATACAGATGTTATAATATTGTAGGAGATGAAATATAGTATGAATGCACACAACACACATACTTTCTCTTTCTTTTTGGCAATAATCCTTGAATTTTTTTCTTCTTCAGATATTCATGTTCACATTGGATCTTAATATTCATTGTTTGACGTGGTTGATTCATTAGCTAACTGGATTTACATATGTTCTTCAATTCTTGTGGAATGATAAGGTACAGTTATATGTTTGTAAATGAATGTTAGCTGGGTAGTACAGTTCTTCCAATCAATTTTCTAAATTATGTTATTGATTGAATTAGCCAAGAATTAGAGTTTAAAAAACTTTTTCACTGTGTATAAGGATGAGTAGTTGTAGATAACACCTTTAAATGACTGAAATCAAAGTTGCTTAAAAGCCAAGTAACTAAGCACTTAAACAGTTTTTTTGTAGAATTTGTTTTCTAACCCCCTACATCCAAGACTTCTTGATTTGGAAACACATTACATTTTAACCATTTTAAACACTTAACTTTTAATAAATATATTCTTAGTATAGTCTTAGGTTCATTATTTGAGCATTTACTGAATGTAAACAATTAATTTGATGTTTTGTCCATTTATTGGCAAATAAAATTTAATTTGCAACCCAAACATTTTTTATATTGTAACTTTCCAAATTTGAATCATGATTCAAATCCTGTTAAAGATATTAAAATGATTTATATATTCTCCCTTCATGAAACCCGTCTTAAACTTTATAAGCCCACCTATTTTTTTGAATGCATATTCAAATTTATATTCTAAAATATAGAGTTAAAACCAAGTTAGATACGAATACATTTTGTGTGCATATGGAGAATGAATTTTGCATTGTCATTTACTTTTTGGGTTGGTGAACTTAAATTGGATTTGGGAAATTAAAATGAAAATTCCATTAGAATTTAAACAACGGGTACAATTTTTTAAAACGGTTATTAAAGGACTTCCAGTTGTATTGATTGATTCGTGCAAATAACAATGATTGCCTAAAGGTGGTTTTATGATTATAGTTGTTGTAAAATTAAATGGTTGATATATTTAGACAAAATCAACGGTTGCTGGAAGTTTAGGCAGTCTTATCCCATTTATCACTGCGCTATTACCTTAAGATGAATTCTATTCATTTGCTGAAAAATGATTTTCTACACCAAAGATTTTTTTTATAAACTTTGAATTGAACTAATTATAAAATTAGACTTTTTCAGTAATATAAAATGCAATCATCTATTATTAAGCTCAAAGATTTATTCAATTCAGGGGTAATGGTCCGTATTATATTTTGTACGTTTAGAGAAAGATTTCAATGTTAAGTAACCGCCATGCAGTCATCCAGCTATATGTGTAAGGACATTCCCCAAATGCATAAAAAATGAATAAAAAGTCCTAAATTTAAGGTTTTTATGAAGGGGTAAGTTAAGAAGATAACATAAATTAAACTTGCAGTGATATCTTCCAAATATATGCACAGACGGTATCATTGGTTAAATGGAAACCCCTCAATTCGGGATGATTTCCTCAAATTTGAGACTTTGCAATCAAAATCAACGTGTTGAAATCAGTTTTATTTTCTAAAAAAGAAAACACAAAAACGGTCAGACAGATGATGGGAAGATACCGTGTGCAAATAAAATTTAATTTGCAACCCAATTTTTTTTTATTGTAACTTTCCCAATTTGAATCATGATTCAAATCCTGTTGAAGATATTAAAATTATTTATACATTCTCCCTTCATGAAACCTGTCTTAAACTTTATTAGCCCACCTATTATTTTGAATGCATATTCAGATTTATGTTCTAAAATATGGAGTTAAAACCAAGTTAAAGATGAGTACATTTTGTGCACATATGGAGAATGTATTTTGCATCGTCATTTACTTTTTGGGTTGGTCAACTTAAATTGGATTTGGAAAATTAAAACGAAAATTCCATTAGAATTAATAATCTGATGATTGAAAAATTAGCACTTAGATTATTTTAAGTACAATACATTGCTGGCAATTGTCAATTTGAACTTTGAAAAGAGAAACTATAGCCAGGTAAGAATGAGACATATTAATATTCAATAAAATTATGGACACTTAAACAAACAAACATACAGCGGTTACTGAGACATGATACTCAATCTAAACTGGTTGTAGAAAATGTTCTAAGACTAAATCTAAAAGTATATGTTAGATTTGGAAAATAGTAATAATACGCCATTCTTACCTATCTTAATTGAAGTATAATAAGCAGATCCGAGAAGATATCATGTTGACAGCATAGTTTAACTTTTAGGTTTACCATTTTACAGTCAGCCACGATCATCAACCACATAAAAACTGTAAAAATATCACAGATGAGACTTCATAAATTACCGTAGGTAGAAGATTCCGATTTGTATTACCGTCCATTGTCGCACTAAGAGGTGAAAGGCACTTGCGATGAATAACTACTTCTTCCAGATCGCTGTCTAATTTTTCCGTTCTATTTGTTTGATTTGGGTATTTTATTTTAGAGCATCTCCAATCCAAAGGTATTTTTAATGTAAAGTGATTGACACATAGATACTAAACATTGTGTTTTAATTTTTAATCTTCAATGCTAAAGTAATTAAAATGTGCAATATGATGTGGCACATTTTTTGTTAGACATTGTGGAGCAAAATGTCTACTTCTAGACATTGTAATTCACAATGTTAAGTGGTAACTACCATTAACTTTTTGACATTTATGCAAATTTCAATATGTAAAGATGTTTGCATTGGAGAAAATAAAATTATTTTATTGTGATGTGGAATCACATTAACTTAACATTGTTTAACTATCTATGACACATAGATATTTCATGAAATAACATTGTTAAGGATTGGAGATGCTCTTAGAGTAGTTGAAGAAGAGGGTAGGCGATTGGAGTAGAAGAAATAGAGATAAAGGTAACCGTTGTTAAAGGTGCGAAGGAGTTGTCTAAAAATTATGTATTGCCACGTGTTGATTAAAGAGGTGGGTGGATTCTCCTTTCCTTTAGAGTAGTTGAAGAAGAGGGTAGGCGGTTGGAGTAGAAGAAACGGAGATAAAGGTAACCGTTGTTAAAGGTGCGAAGGATGTTTCTAAAAATTATGTATTGCCACTTGTTGATTAAAGAGGTGGGTGGATTCTCCTTTCCCTTTATAAGTAATAGATAGATAGATTATTGAAAATGATTATCTATACTTTAATTTTTAATTAAAGTTATTTAATATTTATATTGATTTGAGTTATTTAATTACAATCAAAGGATAATTAATTTTTATATTAATATTGGTTTAGGGTTAATTTATTATGGTATTAATAGCATTTAAAATTTATTGATTATTATACTGATATTGTTTGAAAATAACTTATTGGTTTAATAGTAGTATTGAAATTAAATTAATTGGATTTGATAAAATGAAATAGAAGGATGTTTTAAATAGTGATTTGTTATTTAAAATTATTTTAATTGAGTTATATTTATCAAGAGGGCCTTTTATTTAAATGAGTTTTAAGGATTCTGAGAAGATGATGTTTTATAAACAGAATTTGAGATTTCATTAAGGATGTTTATTTAAAGGATTAGTGTTCGAGTTTCTCCGTTTAAGATGACATTTGGTTTGATCATTTAAATATGATTTCAAAATAGAAAATCTTTCTAAGTGTTGTAGATATACTTGTACTATTGAATAAGTATGTGGTAAGTATGTGGAAAAATTTCTAGGTTTTTGGAAAGTAAAATGGGTTGTAAATATACTTATATTATTGAGACAAGTATATGAGTATACTTTCTAAGTATCGAAAATATAGTGGATTTATGAATACACTTGTTCTGTTGAAATAAGTATATGGTAGTGATTTCCAAGTATTGAAAAGTGATTTTAAAATAATGGAAGTTTAATTTGAACGAGGCTTGGTGATTTCTATGGGAAATGTAACCTTTGTTTGAAATGTTTGTTTATTTAATAATTAAATAACCGACTATCAATTTTGGCCAAATTCTTTGATCGTTTTGAAGAGACCGGGATCAAATTTAATTATCCAAAAACCACTTTGATCCGCTTTAAGTGTTACGAATTGTGATATTGTGAAGCTAATGAAGACGGTGATTTTTGAAGAGATTGGTTTGTCCAGACCCAGGACAACTTATATAGGTGAATACTATCATTGCATTGTTGCCTGGAAGGCAGTGTTAGCATTCCAAGAATGAATGCTATTTTAAAGGTAAAACGTAGCCTCAAGCCTCATCAACCGGGAATGACTAAAATAGGGGAGATGCAGCAGGGCTAAGTGGGTCGCACCCAAGTAGGGTATGTTATCACCTTTTTGGATACCCTCGGAAATATTATATTATAGATTATGGATATGGTTGTGCCTGGAAAAAAAAGAGCGCTCGATAAGGGTGGGAACACCCAAGGTGATAACATATTCGGTATTATCCAAGTTAGGGGTAGGCCGGTCCTGTGTTGGCAGGGATCGTTAGGTACGATCTCGGTACATTTTTTCTAGAGGTGTACTGTGACGGGCGGTACCCCAGTAGCCCAGTCATTGTATGGAATCCAATATCCACTACGAGCCTGTACGGTTTTGATGTGCCCAACTATGCTGAAACGTGAGATGCAAGCATTTCAGCTATTTTCTATTTACTTTCTATAGACATTATTATAATATCAGATGATTTTGATATAAAAATGTTTTGGTTATCTTAAGGTAAAAACCCATCGTGTTTATGTTTGGCATGGTCTTACGAGATACCTTTGATTTCAAAGGATTTTGATAACGTAATAATTCAACTTGAGTGTGTTTACTCACGCTGGTTTTCCAGACTGACTCGGGTGTTATTTTATTATAATGCTCGGGTCAGACCGAGTATTATAGATTCAGGTTAGGATGTTATGGAGCTCAAGGGACAAGCTGGACGACAGAGACGTATTTACGTACTTGGTTATATTCTGCCGAGTGTGTATGTTGTGAGGATAAGTTATTATAACTGCCCATATTGATATATTGACTGTTGTACTCTGATTAATAATCGTGTGTATATATATATACACAAATTATAGTTTTGTTTTTGTGTAAAGACTTGTGATATATTATTGATTATTCGTTCCGCTGTAAGATTCTGTATTGTTTAGTTTTCTTTTTATCTTCTATCGTTTTCTTCTTTACCCTAATGATCTGGTATTTCCGTTACTCGATTGCTCAGCATGCTATATAGTGAACGTATTGATGTCGATTTTCGAGGGTTGAAATCCCGGTTTATTACACTGAAGATGAAGCTAAAGACACCAAAATTTATTGTTATCCTTGTTTTTAACCCATCAGGATCCAATAGAGAACAGGACAATTTCATGACGACAGAATAGCTCGAAACTCAACCAAAAGGGGCTAAAAGAGTAAGTTAACGAGAGCCAAGTCCTATTACTAAAGCAACAAATGAATTTGACTAAACCAAGAAACCAGCATATGTCCAGTCCAATCAGCAGCTAAATACAACCAACTAGTAGATCATCATCAAAAAGGAGCAACGTGCAACAAGACTACATGGACAACGTCGATACAAGGCCATGAAAGCATTCCAAATTTCAAGCTCCAAAAATAATCCAAGTGCTTGGATTGCTAGCGATCCATGCTCTATGGATCGCCAGCGATCCATGCAGTGGTTCGTGGGGAGGAAAAGGAGCTAAGGAGCCTAGAAGTGAGAAATACAAAAATACTAAGTGGAGCGCTAGCAATCCATACCAAGCTACTAAACTCCCGCGACCTAGCATGGCTAAAAAATAGAGAAAGGCGCTGAGTCATTAGCTCGTGAGCGAGCTAATTCTATGGATCGCTAACGATCCATGGTTTTGGCTTGGGTCACGAGCTAGGCACCTATAGACCCTCCTGCATCCACCTGTGAACAATTGACGGATTGGCTTGGCATAGAAGCTCTCTGATCCCTATAAATGCCATTCTACCAGCAACATAAATGAGATCTTCTTCGGACTGGTTGTTGATGCTCTGCTGGAAACTTTCTTCACTCTTTATCTCCCTCACAACAATCTACAAAGGGATTCACCGTGATTCTCCAGTGGATTCCAACTCTGGGAATTCAATCTAGCTAAGGACAATCAAAGACCTTATAACCAAACACTACTTGTAACAGCAATCAGTCTACAATAAAACTATAAAGTGGACGTAGGCTTCACTAACAGCCAAACTACTATAAAATTTCCTTGTCTTCTTCCTTTTACTATCTTTTTCTATACCTATTATCTGTATTATTGCTCTGTGAGAACAGGGCTGGTGCTTTCACACTCAAACTGCGGTGTTGTTCCATTTTTTAGGTTAATATTTTGGTGCTTTCACTAAGAACTCTAACTCAGGGTTCAGATCTAGCTATCTACATTGGATCCCATAGGTCCAGAAGTTAGATCCTCAGTTTTTTCTTGAAAATCCACTGTTTGGAATCAATGGCTCCTAGAAGAAGAGGAACTGCCTCTGGAAGATCCTTAGGAGTGGTAATAGCTGGAGAAGATGTTAATCCCTAATAACTGAAGTAAATGGTGCTAATTTAGGAAATCAGGTGCTAACATCCTCCAGTCAGCACAAAGTTATCACCCGGGATGAGTTGAATAAGATGGTTTGCATAAACAGTGCCTGAACCCACGGCTGCTATAGAACAAGAGAATTCCTCTGTTTCTGGTCAACATAGAAGAAACGAAAAACAGCCACAAAAAGGGTGACAACGGGACTTAAGTGGATGGAAATGCAAGTACTCCGTTCGCCATGAGGCAACCTATTCTGAACTTGAATTAAGGGGCAAAGACCCCATTGGAAGATATAGCTATGCACCTCTCCGACTCAGAGGACGAAGAGCAATATGACAAATTGAAAGAAAATGCCAATGCATTCGATAATGCTAGGGATACTCAAACTTCTCCAGTGAGGCCAACTGTAAGCCAATGAGACCCTGCAGGAGTGTCTCTCCCGAAGGCAGGAGAGCCTAGGTTTTAGCCCACTCACAAAGACCGTTTGCAAAGCCAAACACTTGGTGTAGTGACTGATTGCCATCCTGAGGACTACCGAACATCAGAGGCATACATAGCGGATATAGTCAAACGATTAATGGACAAGAATAAAAATAGAAGAGATGATGAATAGGGATCTGCACCAAGTCGGACTCCCTTCACCAATGAAATCTTGAATGAGAAATATCCAGAAAAATTCACAATGCCAACTATTCCGTCCTATAACGAGACCAAAGATCCAAAACCCCACTTGTATAAGTACAGTTGGTATATGGATGGAGCTAATGCCTCCGAAGCAGTTCGATGCAGATGTTTTCCTATCTTTCTCGAAGGAGTTGCGTCAATGTGGTTCACTAGACTTTCGCCAAGATCCATCTACTTTTGACCAATGGGCGACAAGGTTCCTTGATCAGTTCAGACTCCATACCGTGCAACTGAAAGATGTCATGTCCCTATCCGGATTATTCCAAGGACGCAACGAATCTTTGAAATCGTTCATGAATAGGTTTAACACCATAGTGATGGAAGTAAGCAACCCCAACGAAGACATGGTTTTCATGACATTAGTCCGTGCCACTCACCCGAAAACTGAATTCGAAAAGTGGATCAAGTTGAAGCAACCTACCACATGGAAAGACTTCAATCGTAAAGAAAGTCAGTAGTTAAGGTTGGAAGAAGCGTAGGAACCGGAAAGGAAGTCTACTAGTGTGCAACCAATGAACATCGAGCAGAGTGATGTAGCAATAAATCAAAACGCGCATGCTTCTGGGACTGCTGAAGGAATTGCTGGGAAAGGGGGAAATTCAAAGAGGAAAAGTCAGAACTCCAATAAGAAGAATGGTAATGGAAACAATAAAAGGCTCAAAGGGTTTAGGCCCGAAGGCTACACTCCCCTAAACGATACACCGGAAAACATTTTTGTCGCGACTCAAGGGACTAAGGAATACAAAAAGCCATCCAGGAAGGAAGCAATCGAGTAGCAAAAGCGCATAGGGAAATTCTGCCACTTCCATGAGACACACGGCCATAATACAAACGAATGCCGCACCTAAAGAATCTCATTGAGGAGTTGATCTAGGACAATAAACTCCAGCAGTACGTAAGAAAGCCACAAAACCTCGATCAATTTGTGGCTCCTCAGCCTCCTAGAGAATGAAGGAATGAAGCTGGAACTAGGGAAGAAGGGTCAAAACGAACCGACAAAAAGCTTATTATTGGAACAATATCTGGGGGACCATACTCCGCGCAAAGAAGTTGGGGTGAAATGGAGCGATATGCAAGTTCGTTGAAGCACGCTCCAAAGGAATCGTGTTTAACTATTATAGATGAAACTCCGGCCAAACTGCAAAGGTTTTGAATGACGATATAGTGTTCCGGAATCGAGACACCGACGGGATTGAAGCTCCAACTCTCGACCCGATGGGGGTGACGGTAGGAATCGGACCTACTGTGGTTCGACGGGTGTTGGTTGATAGTGACAGTTCTGTTAATATACTTTTCAAATGTACTTTCGATCAAATGAAGATTGGCATGAAAAGTGTATCCACGTGCCAAACAAAGATTCAGGAGTTTACCAGCGAGCCCAAACAACCGGTGAGAACAATTGACCTACATATGGAGTTTGGAGAGGGTGAGTGAAGGTTCACCCTCATTCAGACTTTTGTGATCGTGGATGAAATATCAGCATACAACGCCTTCTGGGATGGTGTAACAACCCTGTTGTTAACTACTTAATTAATTAAATTTAATCAGGAAAAATTAATGCTAAATGATGATTTGTGAAATTAAATTTAGCTTTCGGGAATAATTGTTTTGATTTAATTAAGAAATGAGTTTCATTTTAAAAAAAATCTTAATTTAAATTTGAAATATTTTTTTTTTGCAGAGTAAGCGGGGTTGAAAACTGGGCCCCTACCAGATTTATTAATAAACAAGAAAAGAGAAAACAACCAAAGAAAAAAAAAATAGACCAAAAGAAGGAGAAAAGGTGCTAAGGAGTCCATGGTTCAATCTGATGGTCTAAAAATTCATGCTTACTAGATCTCATTCCACTTAATATTTCTTGCTTAAGGACGGCCCAAAGCACAAGCACACTCCTGCATTTTCCTTCAAAAACCCTTTTATTCCTTTCACTCCACACAAGTTTCATCAGTTTTTTTATTATGAAGAAAAAATATGATCTTCTCGCCTTGTTCCACTTGGTTGCAGTCTTAATCAGAGTCCACTGCTGTGAGAAGACAACAGGAACAGCAACAATCCCAAACTTGATCATCATATCAGTCCACAGCTCGAGAATAATAGGACATTCAAAGTATAAGTGTTGAGCAGTTTCATTACAGGCATTGCATAAGGTACAGAAAGCTGGCACCGCCATTCCATAGTCAACAAGTTTCATCCTAGTTAGCAGGGCATTATTCACAACCTTCCAGAAGTGCATATTATCACTGCTTAGAGAAATTTCATTGCAAGTTGCTCTGTACCAAAAGCAACCAGGCATGTTGTCAATACCATGAAGAGAATTATACACACTGCATATAGAGTGAGGTCTGTCATTCCAAAGCATAGTGTCCTGCTCCTGAAAGTCTAAACTATTACAAGCAAGATGGTTCCAATAGCTCCTGACTGTTTGATTGCTGCAATAAGGAAGGCACAACTTACCATCCACAATATGATCAATGGCTTTGGCATTTAGGCAAACTCCAGATTGGAATTTTTCCTGAGGACTGAATATGCAATCAAGAATGACACCCTTGCAAATCCAAGGATCGTGCCAGAAACTACAAACGCTCAAGGCAGAGAGTTTAATTTGGACAAGAGGCTTAAATTTATCTCTCAATTTCAAAATGTTCCACCAAGTCCAGCTGCACGACTGGGGAACATCCATTTGCCAAAAAATTTTGGAACCAATATTATGCACAAGACACCAACAAACCCAAAGTGAGTCCTTCCTATGCAAGAGAGCATTAAAGTGAGTACTGTAAGCAGCCCTATTCCATATAGATATATTGATGATGCCAAGGCCTCCTTTACTATAAGGTTTTTCAAAAGCTTTGAATGAGCATGGAAATAACTTCCTAGCATGAATAGAACCAAACCAGAAGAATCTGTACATTGCAGTTTTGACCATTTTCAGAAGTTTAGTTGGGAGAATGAAGGCCCTTGCCCAGTAGATCATCATTGATTGACATATAGATTTAATGAGAATGAGCCTGCCATCTTGTGACAGAAATCTAGTGAACCAACTCCCCATGGATGAAGTGATTTTAAGAAATAAGGGTTGGCAGTCAGAAATGGTCACCCTAGAAGAACATAGAGGCAAACCAAGGTACGTCATGCCATGATGCATGATTTGCAACCCAGCAGCTGCTGATAGAACATGTCTTTGGAGAGGAGAAACTCCAGCAAATAATATGCTCGACTTTTGCGCATTTAACTCAAGACCAGTCATTAAATAGAAACTATGAAGAGCACGTCTAATGGTTTCAAGAGACTGTTGGTTGGGCTTGGTGAATAACATGATGTCATCAGCGAATAGAAGTGAGGTTAACTGGGAGTCTTTGTATTTGGAATGGAAATGGATTTTCTTGGACAAGTACAGAGGCCTAATGAAGCAAGTAAAAACTTCCATAACCAAAATGAACACATAGGAAAATAGTGGGTCACCCTGTCTAATCCCTTGCTTGGAGATGAAATGACCAGAGTTTGCTCCATTCAAAATCAGAGTGAAAGATGGGGTGGAGATGCATTCATAGATCCAAGCGACAAACACTTTAGGAAAACCCATAAGTGAGATTGCTCTCACCACAGAGGTCCACTGCAGGCTATCATACGCTTTCTTGAGATCAAGCTTGAGCATGCTCCATGAGTTGCATTAGCATTGCCATATCCTTTTAAAAGTTCATGAGCAAGCATGACATTATCCAGGATGTTCCTATTAGGCAGAAAGGCAACCTGATTCTTAGAGATGATTCTCACAAGCACAGCAACAAGGCGCGTGGCAATGATCTTAGAAATACACTTGTAAATCACGTTACAGCAGGAAATCGGTCTGAAGGATGACACTTTAGTAGGGTGCAAGCATTTGGGAATTAAAACAAGATTCGTAGCATTGACACACTTAAGAAGCGCGAATTTGTCAAAAAAGTTGTGAACAGCCTTGCAGAAATTCCCACTTACAATGTCCCAAGAAGATATGAAGAATTGAACGTTGAAACCATCAGGTCCACCACACGAGTTCTTATTCATTGAAAAGAGAGTATTCTTTATTTCAAGATCAGTAACTTTTTCCACAAGCCTTGCAGCTTCAACCACGCTCACTTGAGGCAAGGCAATAGATGAAAGATCATCCAAATTAGGAAAAAAGTTTTTATCATTTCCCAAAAGGCCTGAAAAATGCTTATGAAAGGCTCTGTTCACAGTCTCAGGAGTGGTTTGCAGATTCCCCTCATCATCATGTATCGAGAAAATATTGTTATTAGATTGCTTGGCTTTGAGGGAAGCATGGAAAAAACTAGTGTTCCTATCACCATCCGTAGCCCATTTAATTCTTGACTGTTGCTTTTTCATTTCACTCTCAATATCCAAAGCATGACTAAGTTTGTGAAAGAGATCAGCTTCCTTGGTTGCATACTCAGCAGTATCAGGATGTGCCATCATCATTTCTTGAGCTTCCCTGTGTTGTTCCTTGAGAGAGGCAGATCTGAGTTTGCCATCACCAAACTTAAGCTTAGCCCATGGTCTTAAGGCATCTTTAGTTGCCCTAAGCTTCCTACAATAAATATACATGGGGTTTCCAAAAAAATGATTAGCCCACACAGTTTTAATTATAGTATTAAATTCAGGATCACTGATCCATCAGTTATAAAATTTAAATCCTCTCTTTACATCATGAAGTTTCCTACCAGAGGATATGATCAAAGGGGAGTGGTCTGAAAGAATAGAAGGTGGAAGAAATGTGGTTAGCTCAGGCCAGGCAGATAAGGCTTTGTAATTTGAGAAAGAGTGATCAATGTTAGAAAAAGTTCTAACACCACTTCTGGAACGATTGTTCCAAGAAAAAATGGCACCTTCCCTATGTATAGGAATGAGAGAAGAATCATAAATAGCAGAGTTTAATGGATAAATGTCTTTTAGCATGAGAGGACGACCTCCTTGCTTGTCAGACAAGGCAAGACAGCAGTTGAAATCGCCAAGAATTATCCAAGGATGCGATTCCTGCCTTAAAGCAGGTATGAAGCCGAGGAGAGATTGTCTTGTGGCTAGAGAGTTCGAGGCATACACAAAGGAAATGTAAAAGGAGGCTGGGGGAGAAAGATACTTGGCATGAAAGTGCATAATCTGAGCAGTGGAATGAATAAGGTCAAGAGATAAGACAGAAGGGTTGTGAAGAATCATGATGCGTCCATAGCTAGCTTCAAGAAGATTATGTGTCAAGGTCCAGGTTGGGTTGACATAATTAGCAGCTGAAATCGTAAGGGGGAGATTAAGTTTAGTTTCAAGAATAGCAAAAATAGACAAATGATGCTCAGAGATTAAATGTTTCACATGGTCCAACTTGACAAAGTTGTGACAGCCTCTAATGTTCCATGTACCAATGTTGTGCAGCATAATTAAACTAGATTTTGGTGAGAAAGTTCTCTCATGCTCCTTGTTACAGGAGGTTCTGATCTGGATGAGACGCGATTTTGTTTCAATAGATTTCTTTTGTTCTTATAGCTGGCATTTGAAAGAGTAGCACAATCAATTTCTACGTCTTCACAAGGAATCAAGGGCGGAGATTTCCATCCAGGAATTGATCCAGTGAAAACATATGGTGGACCCGATGTTGTTAGTTTTGAATTCAAAGCAGGAGAAAGTTGTGGGTTTGGTAGAGGTTGAGTTGATGATTTCATTGATATTACCATTTCAGTTATCTGTCTTTGCAGGGACAGACAGAAGAGAACATCCTGATCATTATCAGTGTGGGGAAGAAAATTATCTTGAGATGAGGGTTTGGAGTTATTCAATGAAACATCAGTTCCATGGTGGTTCATGCTAATTTCGGGTTGTTTGGTTGACATAAAGGGACCGGGATCAGCAGGCAAAGTGTATGTATCATGCACACCTGATATACAGCATATATCAGTGGTATCTTTGTGAACAGAGCCTAATGGTAATTCAGTTCCATCATTCTTATTTCGTTTAGCTGAACTCTGAACCCGCTCATTGTTGTCCACCTCCTCAATATGAGAATCCATATCTTCCATGTGTTCCTTCTCACAATTAACTTCATTCACTTCACATGCATCATCATTTAACTCAATCAGCACATCAAATCTATTAGTGGAAGGTTGACCAAAATGTTCCTTACTTGCCACACAAGGTTGTGATTTCCTTGTAATGATCTCACGTTCAACTGGGAAATCCAATCCTTTTTGCTTTTGTTCAGCGCTGGAAACAAAATGTTCAGCAACTGGATGCTTGATTGCATTCAAATCAGTGATTTCACTATGGGAAAGTTCTTTAGTATTACTCTTTCTTTTTGCTACTTTCTGCCATACTTGTTTATTTCTCTTTTGTACTGTGACTATTCCAATGTCTGGTTTTACTACTTCCTGATTTATACTCATAATTCCAGCACCATCATTTGATTTAACAATAACTGTACCAACTTTCAGGCATGAACTGCCTAGATGACCAAACTCCTTACATTCATTACATATGTCAGGCCTCCACAAATAATTAACTTTGACAACTTGAGAAGATCCATCCAATAATTTGACTGGGAACTCATCGACTAAATTTCGATCAGGTGATACATCGACAAGACATTTTGCATATCCGATCCTCTCAAGCTTCTCAGTGGACGTGTCCATGCATAAAAGCTTTCCAATTCTTGAAGCCAACCAATTGATACCAATATGTGACCAAGCATAGATAGGGATGTTGGAGAGTTTTAGCCATACAGGAACAGATCGTATAGTACTGCAACTATTACCTATTGTTGGATCCCAAGCTTTAACAATGAAGATCTTGTTCCTAAGGAAGATAGGACCAGCTTCCAGAATTCTCCTTCTGTCCTCCGCACAAGACAGATTGAAAAGGAACAAACTTCCATCAGATTTAACTACAATCTCTCCCTTCAACTTCCACAGTTTTTTCAAATGATTGATAATAGTGAGATATGATAGAGGTTTATCAAGAAAAAATCCCACCAACCACTCACTCCAAATTTCAGATCCAGCCTTAACTACAACATTAGGTGGAATGAGAGCTTGTCCATCAAAAACAAGGGGAAAATCAACTGGCGAATAATGACCAGCGTTGCGGGGTTTGGTTTTGAAAAGAGAGGACCAAGAATTGACCGAAGGCTGAGGGATGGCTGGGTTAAGCAGCGGGGGAACAGGGGGAGGTAAGGCTGGTGGAGAAGAAGGTAAGGGACAGGGACGGGACGATGGTGATTGATTAGGAGATGGTAAGGTAGGAGCAGGAAGAAGGACAGATTGAAAAGATGGGGAGAGGGGCGGGTCAAAGGCGGGAGCAACTATGATGCAAAAAGCTATTTTACTAATTAATCGAATTAATGAAACTTTAGGGCCATGGATACTTTGTATTCCATTGCCTTCGGTTAGCCGGTTTTATAAGTGGCCGTGCACTATGTCTCATTATTGTGGCCGCTGGGTATCGAACCGGTGCTACTACAACACAATGTAGCAACTCCACTATGTCTTAACCACTGGACCACTAGAACTTGACAAAAAAACTTTGGGGCCATGGATACTTTGTATTCCATAGCCTTTGGTTAAGCCGGTTTTATAAGTGGCCGTGCACTATGTCTCATTATTGTGGCCGCTGGGTATCGAACCGGTGCCACTACAACACAATGTAGCAACTCCACTATGTCTTAACCACTGGACCACTAGAACTTGACTAAATTTGAAATATTAGTAAATCAATTGATTAGTTTTGATAATTTGGGTTAGAGGTTAATATTGTGATTTATTGTTTTAAAATTAGAGTTTTTAATTTGACATTTGATTTTGATAAAATTTAGAATTCAATGTTTATTTTGTTTAGTGTTAATGAGTATGTTTAAGTAACAAAACAAAGCCAAAACAAATTGTAACACTTCTTTTATAGAATTTGCAACACTTGTTATTGGGTTTTGAACCATACCCACTTGGCCCATGAAAATTGGAATAAGTTGAGAAATACTATACATACATTCTCATTCTCCTTCTCAAATCAGAAAATAAAATTTCAACTTCTCCAAAACCCTAGAATCTAAATCAACCCAAATCAAGAACAAAACAAAGGGTTTTTGATTAATCCAAATAGAGTAAGTGTTTTAAACTTCATCTCTACCTTCTAGATTCATAAAAGGGAGATTTTGATCTCATTTTAATCTTGTTACTTGCTGGTTGGTTTTCATTTTTTGGATTTTTAGGTAATTTTTGTGAGGCTAAGGATTTAGTAAGGCTTGGATGAACATCTAGCAAGCTATAGAAGGATAAAGGTGAGTTGAACACTTACCCTACTATCTCTAATACATTTATATAATTGTTATTTGATGTTAGGATTTATTTAGATAGTTTGTTGATTGAATTGAATAATTAGTTGATTGAACTGCTTGCAATATGGTTGTAAACTTGAGTGATTGTTCGAATTGTTGTTTGCTGAAAATTATTTATGAGATATTTTTGTGTAAAATGATTCGAATTAGTTCAATCTTTTTGTGGTAGAAATATATTTCAATAAGCTACAAGTTTTCTGTTGATCATTTTTCGAAATACTGGGTTTAACTGGGTCTAAATTAAATGTAAAACAGAGGTTATAACACATCCATATCAAATTTTCTAAGTTGATAGCTGATAGTAAAATAGACATAACTTTTGATCTATTAATCCAATTATGTTGAATCTTTTTGCAGTAGAAAGATAATTTTCTACGAAAGAACTTTTGTTCTAATCACTTTCTCATATTTTGAATATTTCTGGGTCAAAATTGGATTTTTAACAGAGTCATAGTCTCTGCCCTGTCAAATTATCTGAGCTAAAACATTGTTAGTAATTTAAGCATAACTTTCTCATTTGTTATCGGATTTTGATAATATTTAAAGTTCTGGAAAGCTTAAACTTTTTGCTACAACTTTCATCTTGTAAGATTTCTAAAATTATGTGATTTAAAGGGTCGAAATTGCATTTTAAAACTGAAACTTGTGACTGAGTTGTAATTGGTGAAGCGGTTGAAATGACCGGTGCATTCCCGACCCATTGCTAGAACCCGTTTGAGTATTGTTGTGTATGTAATGTTGTGCCCAGATGTTGGAGTGATTATTTTGGTAGTTGGTTATATATAAATATATATTTACAATAATAAATTTATATTATAAGTTTGATTTGGTATATAGTTAAGAGTTAGAATTCTACGGAGTTGGTTCATGACCAAAATCTTGTGATAATCAAATATTTAGTCATAATGAATTCGAATGTGTTTGTGGATTTTGAATCATTTGATTCAAAGCTTTGGAATTAAATAAAGATATATCTATTTATTTCTATAAATAAATATTTAGTTATAAACACCAATAATTTGGTAAGGAGAGTTTATTAAAGTTATAAATATTAAACTTGTTTTATAAATTGGCCTATCTTTTATAACTGTTTTATCAAATATTTATATTATGTTAAGTATTACTGGTATAATTAGTTATGGATTAAAAATATGTTTTGTGAAATATAAATTTAATTTATTAAAATGTTATGAGATTTAGAAACATGGTTTTGAAGTATAAACATAAGTTGTTTTATACTAGTGTACGAATACTAATTTGGACATTTCTAAGAGTAATAAATAGGGTTTTAGAGAATAAGTGATTACTTATATATATATATATGGTTTTAAAATATGATTCGTGAATAATACAACTTTATGGAAATTTAAGTATCATTATGGTTTCGGAAAATGGTAAATCTTAGTTCACAAAATAAATACAATTGGAACAATTTGGAATAATGGAAAATTTTAATAAGTGACAAATTAAATAGATGTTTTGAGAATCTTAATTCTATAATTTGGGAAGTACTAATAATCGATATAGTGTTATCGATTGGTTTAAATGCTTTCGAATAACACTTGTTGATTATGGTATAACTCATTGAATAGAATTGTTTGAGTGGAATTTACTAACTCATTAGCGAATACATGAATTTCACCGGGTAGTATGGGATGCTTGAGTTAAGTTCTTGTTATCGAATTGAAGAAAGTACTTAACACTTTAGAGTTGTATTCTCTTCTGGTGTGCGACAAGTTATTGCTAGATCCTTAAGAGAATATGGTTCAGATTTTCCAGTGGTATCCATAATAAGTGATATTTAATAGCTTTTAGTAAATACTTGAATTTCACCATACGGTATGGGACGTATTGGTTAAATTCTAGTGATTACTGAAGGTGGTAGTATTTGGCACTTTAGAGTTTACTCTCTTTTGGTGTGCGACAATTGGCTGCTAGATCCTTAAGAAGTTTGTTCCTGGATTTCTTTTCGAACATAATAATTTAATAGTATTAAATAAATGTGGATTTATCGAGTCATGGTTTCTATGATCACCTTGATCGGTATGGACTATCCTTGAGATTATTCTGTGATTCTGTGATTCTGTGTTCCCGGTCCGAGTACGATCCTTGGTATCAGATCGGTTCGAGTAATACCAATTTGTTTGTTTGTTTGCCACGGGTTTTGAGTACAATAATTGCGATTGTTTTGGACGATCATTACGATCGGTTTGGATTAAGATATCTTGGATTCTGGATATTTGGATTCTATGACTGTCGTGTGTTCGTGAAATAAATATATGTTCTTGTGTCTTGTGATGGATGTTAAGTTAATTATGTTATTTTGTGTTTAGTGACTAGTTCGTGTTTGTGATGTAAACTTATAACCCTGTACTGAGTTAATCATTGATATTTGCGTGCTTAGAGATATTGTGTTTTGTTCTGTGAATTCAATCCTGGACATTTGTATTTACTTATATGTTGTTTAATCTGGTGTTATATTCTGTTCTCACCCTATTTGATATTTTGAGATAGTCTGACCCGGGTGTTATTTTGCTCGGGTCAGGCTGAGACTTTTCAGGTTACAGGACAAGTTGACCTTTGAATATTTGGGCTAGCAAGGAGATAAACATTTATTTTAGTTTATCTCATTTAGGAAATTATGATTATGTTTATAAAATGTATAACTGAGATTAGAGAATTGTAAAACTTGTATATTATGTGAGTTTAAAATTTTATTTGGTAGACTCACAATTTGTATATGTATAAGTTGTATTTCATTCCGCTGTGATCTGTGGCTGTTATTTATATGATATATTGTTCTGATTCTGAGAAATCGATGTGTCTATTACTTTGTATTAATACTGTATACGTCATATTCAGTTCAGATATTAAGTGAAAAGGTATAAATGATGTGTCAGTGTTAGTAGAAAGATATATTCACACTCCATCGCCCTTAACAAGCCGTATTCTCTGGAATAGCAGATGATATTACTTGTAATATTCTTTGCTAAACTGGGTATAACAGTGGGGTCATTACAGACGGCTTGCACTAGCCGACTTCAGAATAACATTGGCCCAGTGGGTCTTACAATGAAATTCCCTACAGAGCACGGAGTCGGAATTATGAAAGGAGACCAATGTGCCGCTCGGGAATGCTATATCACATAATTGCATGAGCCAAGAAGAAAGGAAAAAGGAAAGGATGTGAGGAAAACTCTCCACATTCGTGAGCCCACTGAATTGAAATTACAGAGCCACCCCTGGCACGGGGACCATAGCTGATTCGACAAGGCTTTGAACCCTAGAAAGAAGGGTTCAGGGAAGGATCGGGCAGCACTGGCAGAATTGATGGCGTCTGTCCCAGTCAGTGTGGACCACCCAACGCGGGTCTTAAAAATCGGATCGCACCTTGGAAACAAGATGCGGTCAAAACTTACTAAATTCCTCCATGCCAATTTGGACGTATTTGCTTGGACTCACTCCGATATGTGTGGGGGTATCACTCGAAATTGCCTACCACGCGCTCAATATTGACCCCAAATTCACACCAGTAAAGCAAAAAAGGCGCAGCTTGGGCCCTGAATGGTCCAAGGCACAGAGAGAGGAGGTAGATAGACTGATGGCCAACGGCTTCATCCGAGACACAACTTACCCTAAATGGGTATCAAACCCAGTCTTAGTCAAGAAGTCTAATGGAAAATGGTGAACTTATATTGACTTCTCGGACCTAAACAAAGCTTGCCCGAAAGATAGCTTCCCACTCCCCAGTATCGATCAGCTTGTGGATAGGATGACAGGACATGAAATGCTGTCATTTATGGATGCATACTCGGGCTACAACCAGATCCTGATGCATGAGCCTGATCAAGAGAATACCAGCTTCATCATCGATTTGGGAATGTATTTGTATAGGATAATGCCATTCGGTTTTAAAAAACCGCAGGGGCAACGTACCAAAGACTAGTGAATACTATGTTCAAACGCCAAATCGGAAAGACTATGGAAGTTTACGTGGATGACATGTTGGTCAAATCTTGAGTAGTTGCTAACCATCTAGAAAATCTCGCTGAAATGTTCGAAATACTCTGAAAGTATGGAATGAAACTCAACCCACTCAAATGTCACTTCAAAGTAGCCTCTGGGAAATTCTTGGGGTTCATAGTAAGTGCCCGAGGTATCGAAGTGAATCCAGAACAAATAACAGCACTACGAGAAGTCCAAGCCCCGAGAAATAAGAAGGAACTTCAGAGCTTGAATGGAAAGGTTGCAACATTGAGCCGATTTATCTCTAAAGCTACAGACAAGTGCATACCATTCTTCGATGCACTAAAGAAGGAAAAAAAACTTCGAATGGAGTGAGGCTTGTCAAACAGCATTTGAAGAATTGCTATGGCACATGGAAGTTCTACCAGTCCTATCTAAGCCGCTTGATGGAGAAGACTTATTCGTTTACTTAGCAGTCTCGCCACATGCACTGAGCGCCGCTCTCGTGCGAGAGGAAGCAAGAATCCAAAGACCTTTGCATTGCCTCATGTGGGAAAAGAATTACCCAAAACTGGAAAAGCTAGTGTATTGCCTCTTGATCGCATCCCGAAAGTTACGACCATACTTTCAGGCACATCCAATCAAAGTGTTAACCGACCAGCCCTTAGAACAAGTGTTGTACCGACCCGAAACCTCCAAGTGACTTCTCAAATGGAACATAGAGCTAAGTCAATATGATATCACGTGCCATCCAAGGAAAGCCATCAATGGGCAAGAGTTAGCAGACTTCATCGCCGAGTTTACCATACGGGACGACGAAGAAGAAGCGCTGCTGGAGATGGAGACTCAATGGAAACTCTTTGTAGATGGTGCGTCTAATAATCTTTATTCAGGTGCAGGAGCAGTGCTCGAAACCCCTGAAGGGAGAGCCATTTGCTATGCCTTGCGCTTGGAATTCCCTACGACGGATAACGAAGTGGAATACGAGGCGCTTATAGTAGGACTAAAGATGGTAAAAGAGCTTAAGATAAAATCCATTCACATCTACAGCGACTCCCAGGTGGTCATCTATCAAGTAAAGGGGGAATACCAGGCTCGAGGAGAGAATCTTGCTCCATACCTGTCTAAAGTACAAGAACTACAAAGCGACATCGAACATTATACCATAGCCCACATTCCACAGGAACAAAACACCAAGGTGGACTATTTGGCTAAACTAGCAAGCTCTGGGGAAGCTCAATCATTGGGGCTCGTCCCAGTCGAAACTTTAACCATCCCGAGCATAGATGAGATGGACGTCGACTGGATCCTCGAGACAACCGTCGAGCCGGAAACATGGATGACATCGATAAAGGACTATCTACTTGCGGGAACCCTTCCAACTGACTGGAATCAAAGGAAAAATCTTCTCCGAAAGGCACCATGGTTCATGATGTAGGATGGAATACTCTATCGAAGGGGATTCTCGACCCCCCTTCTTAGGTGTGTGACCGATAATGAAGCACGACGAATCCTAAAGAAGATACATGAAGGCGAATGCGGAGACCACACTGGGGGGGCAGACCCTTTCGAAGAAAGTCCTTCGATACAGATACTTCTGGCCAACAATAAACTACGACGATGCAGACTACGCCAGAAGATGCAATCGCTGCTAAAGATTCAGCAAAATTAAGAGAACTCCTTCAACGGAGCTAACACAGATGGTCAGCTCGTGGCCGTTTGCAATATGGGGAATCGACTTGATTGGCGTCCTTCCAATAGTAAAAGGAGGGGCCAAATATGCTATAGCTATCATAGATTATTTCACAAAATGGGCCGAAGCGGAACAGCTGGCCACCATAACCACAAAGAAAGTCATTAATTTTGTTACTTAAAACATTATTTGCAGGTTTGGTGTGCCACAAAAAGTCATTACTGATAATGGAACTCAATTCGAAAGTGCCGAGTTTAAAGACTTCTGCAAGCGCTTCCGAATTGAAAAGAGCTTTTCCACGGTGGCTCATCTGCAAGCAAACAGGCAGGTGGAAGCGATAAACAAGATCATCAAGTCCACTATCAAAAAGCGACTAACAAAAGCAAAAGGAAACTTGGTCGATATACTTCCACTCATACTATGGGCTTACAGAACTACCCTCAAAGCGGCAACTGGCCACACTCCGTTCGCCTTGGCGTATTTTTCAGAAGCAATGATTCCTTTTGAATTGGAAGTCCCCTCGCACCGAAGGCAAAATTTCAATCAAAAGCAAAACGAGCAGCTCCTACTCAAATCGCTAGATATGGTTGACAAAAGAAGAGAATAAGCAGAGTTGAGAACCGCTGCCCACCAAAAAAGGGTCGCACGATACTTTAACTCCAAGTTCACAATCAAACCTTCGAAGTGGGAGATCTTATGCTCAAGCGAGTTTACCCCATTCCGGTGGCCTTCTGGACAAACTGGGAAGGACTATATATCATCAACAAAAAGCTAAGAGACAGGACTTTTAAGCTAACAACTGTCGACATAACTCATGTTCCTAGGGCATGGAATAGCGAATCGCTCCACCGTTACTTCGTCTGAAAACTACCTTATGTACTTTCTTATTTTCAGCAAATAAGCCATTCCGAGATGTTGGGGGCATTGTACATAGGCAAAAAACTGCCCTATTTTCCTTAATTAAGTTTGACTCGCTTCTTGAATCAACAAAACCGTGCTCATAATAACTACCCGTCGGGTCGACATAAGCAAATCGACTCAAATCGTTATATCGACGGAACCCGATCTCGGCCTTCTAAAAGACGGTGTTGCTCCAGCAACATCCGAAAAGCTAAAACTTACACTCCTCACGTTGCTCGAAGATAGGCATCACCGAGGAGTACCAAAAGCCATGCATTTCATAAGCTGCGCACTAACTTCCAAAACATACGCTTCTCACGTTGCCCGAAGATAGGCAACACCGAGGACACGAAAAGCCGCACACTTCGTAAGCCATGCACTAACTCATAAAAAACTTACGCTCCTTACGTTGCTTGAAGATAGGCAACACCGAGAAGCACGAAAAACCGCGCACTTCATAAGCCGCGCACCAATTTTCAAAATACCAACTTCTCACGTTGCTCAAAGATAGGCAACATCGAGGGGGACTAAAAGCCACGCATCCAATAAGCCGCGCACTAACTTTCCTAACACAAACCCATCATGTTGCCCGAAGATTGGCAATACTAAGAAATATCAAAAGACGCGCACCAACTCCTCAACGTTGCCTAAAGAGAGGCAGCACCGAGGAACGTCGCCGTAAATTCATGCTCCTAAAACGTATACTCCTCACATTGCCCGAAGATAGGCAACACTAAGGAGGAGTTCAGAACCGTTCCAGAACGATGGGTCATATCCATCTTAAAAATCTACTCCTACTACTGAAAGAATGAGGCATGACTCCAATAAAGTTGGAGTACTGCAGACAATCGGAAAATTCCAAATGACACTTAATGACTAGTGATAAAATTTAACATAGACAATGTGTAACTGCCTTCAGTTAACCCATACAGTGTGTATACCATAAATACACATATATTGCATACTTACCAGAATATCACAGGGAACTTGGAATACATGCTAAAGTTGCAAAACTTCTAAAAAGGAAAATCAAATCGTGACTTTGCCAAATTTCAAGTTTAATATGAAAATTATCTTAGCTATAAGTTATCGGTCATTTGAAGTAAACAGCCCTGTGAACTAGGGGGCATACACCGGCACTTAAATAAAACAATCGCAAACAATAAGTTCACAAGTTCTGTTACTTCAAACAAAGAATTTTTAATCAAATAATTTTTAAGTTCTGTTAATTTTTAAGTTATGTTACTTCAAATAAAGAATTTTAGCAGTAATCATAGAACTAGATAAGTGTAAATAAAACAAGCACAAGGGCATAGAACATATATGAACATACAGATGAGAGTATAGTCAAAATATCAATGTATTACTTATAATTTTCTTTACACAGGGTCAAAACATGGGGGCCGTACCCACACAATACCGGCCGACAAAAAGAAAATACAGACTCCACGGCAAAAACACGAAGTACAGACTCTGCACTTGAACAAAATGACCCAAAAAGAACCAAAATCAAATCGGTCTTCACACATGCTTCTCAATGCTTCCTTCCACCACTCCCCTTTCCACCCTTTATCGACAGCTTCTGCTTTGTCTCGGGAGTGGTGTCGCTGCCGGTAATATCAACAAACTCCTCAATGGCGATGTCCTCCTCCTTTTATGCAGCCTTCTCAGAAGATTCTCCCTTCGCTTTGCACTTTCGTGATTTGTGGGATCTCTTCAAGGCTTTGATCGCTTCGACCTTCTCCTTTTTGATAGCAATTAATTCATGTTGAGTCTTGCAAGGCTGCTCTGTTTGAACTTCCTGCTCCTTAACTTCTGCAATTGTTACGTCACCATCCAAAGACACAAAAGGGTCATCCAAGCCATGAAGTGCGACTATCTTTTCAGACTCCGGCATCGGCTGCGAGCCAGACATGGATATGGAAATAGGAACAGGAACAGAAACGAGCATGGAGGCTGTGGAAATGGCAGCAGGTCCAGTCGTTAAGGAAGTCGGCACATCAACAAGAAAGGTAGACAAACCTATAAGATCAAAAAACGAAAGCATTAAATTCTTCCTACTCTTGCGGTGTAAGTTGGAAGCTCTCGAACTCGGAGGAAGCAAGAACATTACCTGCACCGGAGGAATGGTCAAGAATGTCAACTTTATGCTCACCACCTTCGCCTTCTTTCGATGGTTCCACTACCTGAGGAAAAGTCTCAAGCCCTGAACTGGTTGGCGGGTCATGGGGCCACTTTGAGGATCCATCGGCGCTAGAAATAAAAGACTTAGTGAGTGCTTCGGCGGTAGCCGTCAGGGCAGCATCAGTGGCTTCTTTGTCCTTTTCAACTCGAAGAATTTCTCGACCCTCGAGCAACGCCTTCTTTGATTCGTCGTTAAGGTAGGCGTCCTGCAACTCCCGCTCGGTATAGACATCACCGCTATCAGAAAAGCAGGACAAGATTTTTTCCCAAACCAAAGCGAGAGTGCGCGGGAACTTCGGACCCAAGTAGCCGAGACTTCCCTGGTGCAACAGGGAGTTAACATAGAAATTCAGGATGGTCACATCTAGCTTTTCCATCTTTCTTTCAAAAGCATTTTGAAGCTCCAGGTAATCTACTCTAACGGCGGCCTTTTCAACTTCAACATCAAACTTATCGGGGCTGAGCTGCACAACCTGAGACTGTAGCTTGGCAATTGTCTTGGCTTGGTCAGAAATAGTCTTATGGTGCCCCTCGACGATAAGGTCGTGATTGGCAATGGTTTTCCTTTGGGCCTCAATGGTCGCATTATAAGCAGCCACCTCCTCCTTTAACTTGGCCTCTTCTGCGTGAGTTTTCTTGATTTCATCCCTGCAGACGATCTTGATTCTCGCTTGCGTCTCTTTCACTTCCTTTAGCAGGCTGGCATTTTTCTTACTCTCGTGAAGCGTCGCTTCCTTGTCCTCCAACTATTTGATTTTGGCATCACGATCTGCCAATGCCCTCTCAAAGTCATCCTTCTTGGCCTCAAAAGAGAGAATCTCCTGATAGTTATTACGATTTGTATCTGCTAGTTGTTTGCACAGTCTCTCCCACCCTTCGGCCAACTCTAAATCACTTTGAATAGCCTGAAGGTGTGACATATATGAATCTTTGCGGATCGGGTGCAGATCGCGATCAAACTTAACCCCCTTCAAGAACCATCTGGAAAGCGCTGCCTTAAGCTTGGGGGGGGGGCGAAGGAAGAATATATGTAGGTCTCTGGTGAAGACGTGAAGCACCGGGGGCAGTAACAATAGAAGATGGTGGGAAGTAAGTCGAAGGCAGAATAGGGGCAGAAGTAACGAGAATTTCTTGGCCGTTGAAGAGTGTATTGGAGTAAAAGCTTGCAGCTCTGAAGAATGGGGGTAGTGATCAATCTTTTACTTTTTCGATGGCTCCTCCCTCTCCTCAAAAGTTCTCATCTTCTCGTACCCACCTTTGTATGATAGGCCCCGCTTTTTTCGTCTTGGCGGCGGGCTTCGGCCTCTAGTTCTTTCCTCCTTCTATACTCCTCCTCTATTTCTCGGGGTTGGTGACGACCAGAGGAATGCTTGGACCAGCGTTGGGAGTCGGTGAATTCCTCGAAGTCATCATAGAGGCTACATCCTCTCGTCATACCTGGCACAAAGCATAAATAAAAGGTTTTAGAAGCATAAAATAGACACAACAAAAAATGAAGGAATAACTGAAAGTGAGCGTAATCCTAGTGAGATGTGCCGTGTGTTTGGGGGAAGCTTTAAAGCGCCATCACGAACCGGATCAGGCGGCCGTTGTAGGTGGAATCAGACTAACTTTAGCCGTCATAGGTAAAATCGAGCTAACTTCGGATGCATCACTGTTCGAGCGGGGAGGCACCTCCTCAAATTTAAAATCTTCTCTCATAAGCGCATTGAAATCGACGTAAATGTCACTCAAATCCCCTAACTCTGCTTTGACATCTTTACTTGGAGAATATTGATGCTCTCCAATCTCTGGGGCTTTGTCTTTATCGCTCGTATCTGGAAGAGGTGAACTCAGAAGGATGGGACTCATTCTCGGAGTCTCATCGCACGATTCTGAGTCTCCATCATTGGATTCTGCATAGAAGTCGTCACTATAAGTGGACTCATCGCTACTACTCTCGAGTTACCCTTCCTTCTTTTCTAAGTCCAATGTGGCCTTGCCTTCCCTCTACTTGAACTCCTCTTCTCCTTCTTCTGAGATCAGAGGCATTCTGACTGGGCCACTGAACCAGTCACAGTAACATCCCCTTCTTCGCGGGCCTCTTCGATCGATTCTCCAAACAAGCCCTCTCTCTCTTGAGAAGCACCTTCTTCGAAACCGTGGGAAGAAGAAGTGGATCGTGTTCGAACCCTGGATCGAGCGGGAGAAGGGACCTCAACTTGAACAGTGGATCTACCCGAATGCAGTAATCCATATCAGTGCAAGTTTTCATCGGTCATCAAAACTTTAACACATCTTTCCTTGGCATCAATAGCCTTTAGAGTATGAAAAACCTCATCAAGAGACACATCTCTATTTGGCCTTAGAATAACTGCAAGAGGTATACGGCTTGTTAAAAACTCCATTGCAACACGTTAGAACTCGATAAGTAGGGAAAGGAACTTACCTCCTGTCGTTCAAAGATGGTTGAACCCCTCGGGGTGTCTAACGTAGAAATATTGCGTCTTGAACTGCGACAAGTTGCTCTTCAGATGCAAAATGATTTTTCAGTTCCTTTGGGATTTAATTACAATCAAGGATGGACATTCTTCTCTCATCTAGAATGACAGAAAGTACCGCAACTCATCAAAGCTTGGAGCACGGTTGAACGTCCGCATGAAAGAACATGTAAGCAAGTCAAGATGGCATAGCTATTGGGATGAATCTGGAATGGGGCAATGCCTAAGTTCGAAAGAGTATCGCGTAGAAAGTCATTAAAGGGAGGCACGGCAGACACATGTATCGATGGCAAGCGGTATACACTGGAGGAGGCATGTGAGTGAACTCGTTCTTCTCCGGCAGGCATACGTCCTCCTCTGGTATACCGTGCTGCGCGCAGATGTTGTGTAGAACTTTAGCAGAGACCACCGAAGAAGCTCTCTCTGGTGGGTTGAGTAGAACCCTAAAATTAGGATGCGTTTGGTCCAAGACCGGACCAACCAGGACTAACTGGCTGTATTCAGCTTGTGAAGTGGAAGGAGAAAGGGCGACGGATGATGACTCGGCTTCCTCAGCTTGACTTATGGTGTAAAAATGGTTGCTTCATTCTAAACAATAGAATTCACGTCCAAAATGGTCAGGTAATTTTATCCTAAACTAATAGTTTCCCCTATCACACTTGAATTCCGAAGAGACGTTAATTCATGTTGGCACATCGAATTTCAAGCGTAAACTAGGGCAAGTGCAGTGTGCTGTCTATATGGGATAAACCCGATGCCCGAAACACTACAAACGCTCTATCTCTTGTAGATAGTTCGCTTGCAGAGGAAGAGGAAAAGAACTTCCTGTATCATTTTATTTTTTGTTTTACTTCCTTTACACTTACCCATTATCGATCAATGATCGATAACGGATCCGTTGTTCGAAGCGACGCGGAAGATTCTTTTCATTATAGGGACACCGAGCGTGCAAAAAGCAAGCAAGATATGTCTAAGTTCTCTGGAAAAGCCAGGACCAATTCGCAATGTGTCGTGCAGTGTCAGCAACGGAACATGACATAAGTCAATTATGGCTTAATGGATGAAGATAGCAAAACATGTCAAGCATGGGGCCAAGGCTCGAATGTCGTTCTGGGAGAAACTCAAGACTCGATTTACTTTCTACCTCCATTAAACCGCAATCCACTCAAACTTCTCACGACCAACAATGCAAAAGCAAACTTGCCATCAAATTGTTAAACGAACACTACGATTAGCAAACCCACCTCAGATTGAACTCTAAAACACGAGAATGGTCGAAGACTTAGAATCAGCAAGCTATGATTGGATCAGTGGCAAGCTAAGTGGATAGGTCGACAATGATTCAACGCAAAGACAAAGCTAGAGTTTCGGCTAGAGATGATTTTAGAAGGCGGCGGTGACACTTTGGTGGTGGTGATGCAGAGGGATTCACGGTTAAGTGGAAGGATCGGATCGCTGGGAGCAAGGATCGCCCAGGGCTTGGATTGCCCGAAGATGGAGAAGCTCGGGTCGCGTGAAGGAAATAAACTGGCTTGGCTCGAATAAGTGAACAGGTTGGCTCGATTAGGCATATATAGGCAACTGAAAGCCAAAGAGGCAAAAATTTCTAAGTGATCGGGTCGCCAGCGATCCATCAGTTATGGATCACTGGCGATCCATAGAATCGCCTATCGTCGACTCCAAATTTTCACCCTGACATCCTCATATCACTTCAAGGAATGCTGAGAGACTGTGAAGAGAAGTTTGATCCGTTATGACAAGCAGTAGTAGTAGAGACCAAAAATAAGTAATCAGCAGTGTAACCTGCTACGTATCCGCAGAATTCTAATACGATTACATGGAATTCGACGAAGAGATATTAAAAGCGATAACTTTCATAGCACGCCTTGTTTCCAACGAAGACGTACTCTGGGGGGCAAATGTTATCCTGGTTTTTAACCTATCAGGATCCAATAGAGAACGGGACAATTTCATGACGACATAATAGCTCAGAACTCAACCAAAAGGGGCTAAAACAGTAAGTTAACGAGAGCCAAGTCCTATTACTAAAGAAACGAATGAATTTGACTAGACCAAGAAACCAGCGTTCGTTCAGTCTAATCAGTAGCTAAGTACAACCAGCTAGTAGATCATCATCAAAACAGAGCAACATGCAACGAGACTATACGAACAACGTTGTTACAAGGCCATGAAAGCATTTCATATTTCAAGCTCCAAAAATAATCCAAGTGCTTGGATCGCTAGTGATCCATACTACATGGATTGCCAACAATCCATGCAGTATAATGGTTCATGGGGAGAAAAAGGAGCTAAGGAGCTTAGAATAGAGAAATACAAAAATACTAAGTTTATTCCAAGCTACTAAACTCTCGCGACCTGGCATGGCTAAAAATAGAGAAAGGAGCTAAGTCATTAGCTCGCGAGCAAGCTAAATCTATGGATTTCTAGCAATTCATAGACCATGGATCGCTAGCGATCCATGGTTTTGGCTCAGGTCACGAGCTAGGCACCTATCGACCTTCCTACAGTCATCTGTGAACAATTGATGAACTGGCCTAGCCCAAAAGCTCTATGATCCCTATAAATATCATCCTACCTACAACATAAATGGGATCTTTTCTAGACTGGTTACTGAAGCTCTGCTGGAAAGTTTCCTCACTCTCTATCTCCCTCATAACAATCTCCAAAGGGATTCATTGTGATTCTCCAGTGGATTCCAACTCTGAGGATTCAATCTAGCTAAGGACAATCAAAAGCCATATAACTAAACACTACTTGTAACAGCAATCAATCTATAATAAAACTATAAAGTGGACGTAGTCTTTATTAGGAGCCGAACCATTATAAAAATTCCTTGTCTTCTTTTTTTACTGTCTTTTTCTATACCTATTATCTGTATTATTGCTCTGTGAGAACGGGGATGGTGCTTTCACACTCAAATCGGGGTGTTGATCCATTTTTTGGGTTAACATTTATGATGTGGATGGCAAGGGATCCTCTGGAGCAGGATTTGGAAAAGAAAACGAGAAAAGAGAAGCCGATGATGATTCTAGGGAGCTGGAACGACAAAGAAGGGAGCCCAAATTCTCTTCCTACTCTAAGCTGACTAAAACCCTGGAAAGAATATACCTGGATACTAGCGGGCAAATTTCCTATCAGAAGCCTTCGAGAAGAGAGCCCATTGATCGAGAGAAAGAATCTAGAAATATTTGCATCTTCAATGAGCTGGGCGGACATGAAACGAATGAGTGCCAACACCTTTGTGATTTGATAGAAGAACTGGTTTGGAACTACTAGGTGCCAAAGTACGTGAGGAACAGAGTTGCGATAGCACAGCCGGAGCAGCCACCACCCGTAGTAGATGCTTCAAGGAAATCCAAGGATCTTGGCCAAGACAAATAATTCCATAACCGGGATGGACGGGAAGTTAGATCCGACTAATAGTCTTTTCTTTGATTTCTTTTTTGCACTTTTCTTTTCGTATATTAGTGGTAAAAACAATAATGACCCCAGACCGCTTAAACGTGTGCTAAACCTAGATTGGTTCCTAGTCGCACTCTAAATCGGATATCTGGGATGATTGCTTAGGATAATAATCTCAGACCGCTTGGACGTGCACAAAACCTAGATTGGTCCCTTGCCACGCCCTGAGTTGGATATCTAGGATAAACACTCATGATTTCTGCTTATTTAATTTTTTCTTGTTTGCTTTGATTTGAAATTTGAAATTTGAATTTTGTAAAATCCATATTTAATGTGATGACTGATTTTGAACGCCATAGAGTCCCAACAGGAGAGATGGGACAAGAGTGCAAGGTGCATGTCCCCTTTCCGGAGAGCGAGCGGATGGACTTGTACGATATTAGACGCCATAGTGTCCCGAATGGAGAGACGGGACCGGAGTCCAAGAAGTAAGTCTCCACACCGGAGAGTGAGCAGATGGGCTTACTTAATCCCCCTTAACTTAATAAGTAAATGATTCGGAGAGATCATCCCCCTGAACTGAACCGACAAATGATCTAGAGAGATCGTCCCCTAAAATAAACATCAAACAATGCAGAGAGATCGTGCATTAAACTTCAACGATCCGGAGAGATCGAACCTTAAAACATACTTTATTTTTCGAAAAGGATTCGAATGCCATATAAATAGAATAAAATGGATAAATCTTGGATAGACACAGGATGATTATGATATATGATGTGATATAATGTGATTTTGATATATGATGTGATATGATTTCGATATATGATGTGATTTTAATATATGATATGATAACTCTGAATCAATCTGAGTGGTAATGATGTAAATCCTGGATGAAAATGGGACGACTAGAGATGTGTAATGTAATTTGAGACATGTGATGTAATAACTCCAAATGAAACCAGAATGACTGTGCTTTATAGATTACAGTTAGGTAGGGTCAAGAGTCTTAGGCTATAATAGGTTTGGAACGACTTGTGATTGATGAAAGAATCCAAAGGAATGGGACGGTTTGTGAAGGCTAAAAGCCGCTGGAAAGCTCAGAAATCGAAGATTCATTACTAGAAATTGTTCTGGAGCAAAGTACACCTTTCATTCAAAAGGCGTACTTTGGGCAGCAAGTTTTAACTAGGTTTTTAACCCAATAGAATTCAAAAGGAGTTAGAACATTCTGATTAAGTCAGAACGACTCAAAACTTGACCCAAAGGCCTAAAAGTACAAGACAAAGAAACATTAGAAGTTTGGCCTTGAATTATGCCAACTATTTGGATCGATACCATTCTGATCCAATTAGATCGGTACCGATCCGAAATGTTGGCTTTCGGTTCCTTCTAACCACTTACATTGCAGTTCTACGCCTTTACTAAGCTCACCTATCTAGTTTGGTAACATTCCAAGCAACCTAGTTCAAAAGATGAAGACTCTTTCAAATACCTACCCAATTTTGGACCGAAGCAACTTAAATTGGACTTACAGAACTCACATAGACTCGGATTGACTTGATTTTTGGAGAGGTCACTAAGAAGACAGAAAAGAGGGCTCACACAAAAAATGAAGTCATTTGTCCAAGCCAATTTGGAATGGCACCGATCCAAATTCATCAGGTCCGACCCATTTAGGGTGGGCCCACTAACTACGATCCATAATGTATGTCCAACACATCCTCTAGAAGCTACTTGCAAAGTTTTGTCTAATTCCGATAACTATTGAGCGAGTTATGGATGGATCTCCTCCAAATTGAGCTAGTTTGACGGATCAGATCCGACCCACCTAGGATAGGCCCTACCTCATGAGATCAGATTTAGAGGCTCTCCTACTCATGTACATTGCATGTATGAAGTTTCGTATCATTTGGTTAAGTATTGAGCGAGTTATCGCTGGATCTCCTACGACCCCGAAAAAGATTCAAAAGCTAAGGTTTGGATCACCACCGATCCGACTCAACTGGATCATCGTTGATCCAAATAGTTAGCTCGGATCCTCATGAGATCCTATGTTGAGGCTCTCCTACTCATGTACATTGCATGTGTGAAGTTTCGTATCATTTGGTTAAGTATTGTGTGAGTTATGGATGGATTGTTTGATCTATAAAGATGGATGATCAAACTAACTCCAAACGACTTGATATTCGGCCGAGGCACTCAATTATAGGATAGGAAGACAACAAAATTGAGAAGACTCAAAAATTGCACAACTTTTCAAATCGGTACCGATCCGAAAAGTTAGCTCCAAACACCCCTAAACTTCTTGAGCAACCTCTCCATGATGACTACTGGCTTTTGGTAAAGTGGCTCTGGCCCAAATGCTCTCTAACCCTTATAAATACCATCCTATCTACAATAGTAGAGGGGATCTGATCTATGTTAAAGCTCTGCCATTTTTTCTTCACTCTTCTTCTCCCACACAACATCCATGAAGGGACCATTGGGATCCTCCTTTTGTCTCTAACAATGGTAGCTTGATCTAATCTTGGGAAAGAGAATTATATTATAATCAAAACTCCTTTGTAATAGCAGTTGATCAACAAAGGAACCTATAAAGTGGACGTAGGCTTCTTTAGCAGCCGAACCAATATAAAAATCTCTTGCCTCTTTACCATTTCTACTATTACTTTTTTTATTTTATTTTCCTTGATAAATAGGGCTAGTGCTTTCACACTCAAACTAGGGTGTTGATCCTTTTTTGGATTAACATTTTTACCGATCCAAAAAGTTAGCTCTAAACACCCCCCAAACTTCTTGGGCGACCTCTACATGATGACTACAGGCTTTTGTAAAGTAGCTTTAGACCAAATGCTCTGTAACCCTATAAATACCATCCTATCTGCAACAGTAGAGGGGATCTGATTGCTTCTAAAGCTCTGCCATTATTTCTTTACTCTTCTTCTCCTACACAATAGCCATGAAGCGATAATTGAGATCCTCCTTTGTCTCTAACAATGATGGCTTGATCTAATCTAGAAAAGGAGAATTATATTGTAATCTAAACTCCTTTGTAATAGCAGTTGATCAACAAAATAATCTATAAAGTGGACGTATGCTTCATTAAAAGCCAAACCACTCTAAAAATCTCTTGTCTCTTTACTTTCTCTGCCATTTACTATTATCTTTTCTATTTTATTTGCCTTGATAAATATGGTTGGTGCTTTCACACTCAAACTAGGGTGCTGATCCTTTTTTTGGGTTAACATTTTGGTGCTTTCACCGAGAACAAAGGTAGATCTAGAAATTTGAAGCTTGAAGTTGAGATAAGGGAAAAATGAAGAGGCCTAACACTAGATCTAGAACTAGGGAAAGTCAACCATAGCCTGGGGGCAGTTAGGAAGTATCATCAAATTCTCACCAATCCAACTATGTAGCTAGAGAGGAAATGGAAAGGCCGATGAAGGAGATGTAGGATGGAATCTTGGCTAGCTAACAAGAGATGATGGAGGGATTCTTCCAAAGGATGGGATAACAAGGAACTGCAGGAGCTGTAGGAATTCAGACAGTAGGAAACAATACAGGGGCTGCTAGAGTTGGATTAGAACGAGATGGAACACTACCTCCACGCCCAAAGTGTAACATCCCGTATCTAAAGACCAAAAGTTAAGCGCTATAGATGCTGCAGTCATCTATAGTATTAACTTCTGGTGATAAAATACGGTAATGTTAATGGTACCCATAATAGTAGAAGCACTTGAATATGAACAAAATCACATATTTCCAAAAAACAACATTTTAGTGATTACATTTCAAACCAAATCATATCCAAGTTACATAATCCCATAACCGTTCCCAAGTAATGATCAAATATAATTTACAATAATAAGGCAGGAGCGACATATAACGATGCCCTCTTGGTTGATCAAAGCAATACAGTCATATCTTACTTAATACACAGCGGAATAAAAAAAATGTAGTTCCAAAATTAGCTATCCGTCAGCCACCTGCTCGTCTCCGGAAGCTTTATTTGCCAAAACTACGAAACTTGAAAACTTCAACCATCAGCCTACTCAAATCAATTTTGAGCACCTGAGAGTTTAAGGGGAAACAAAAACTTCGAGTCAGACATAAAGCTTGGTGTGAATAATTCTGTTACATCTCGGTTTACTGATATTGAGTGAGACCACGCCGCTTAGCGAAATGGGTTTCCCCTCAATAAAGCCTTTTCAAGACATATATTTTGCAAATCTTTTCCTCCAACCAAACTGGTTAATCAAACTGATTATATCAAAATAGCAATATCCTTTGTGCTAATAAATGGACTATATGTCCATAAAACAAGTAATAAGTGGACTCTCTGTCCGTAACATAATAGCAAAGTCCGTTATGCTAACAAATGGACTATCTGTCCATAACTGGGCCGACTGCCCTTAACTGGACTAACTGTCCGCAATCTGGACTAATTGTCCGAGAACTCTAGGCCGACTGCCCTCAAACTGGACTAACTGTTCGAATCAAAAAGGACTAACTGTCCGAATCATTTTTTTTAGGGTTAACTGCCCTTTAATTTTCCTTGAAAACCTTTTCAAAATTATTTAGTCCTTCAAATCATACATATACAAGGAAAATATATCTTTAGCTTTACTCTAAGCTATTTTTCCATGTTATATATACTTTACACAAAATAATGTTGATGATATTTAATAAGGGTTGCCCATCCTTCCAAAATAAGTTAAAGTCCTTTTTAACTTGAAAACACTTAGGCTATTCTGCCTATTCATTATATTCGAAACCTTTGTTTAAAGCCTTTAAACAACCCATTCCAAACCCCTGAAAGTAACGCTTTTGAAACCAATGAAAGTACCCCTTTCGAAACCATTGAAAGTAACTCTTTCGAAACCAATAAAAGTCTTTCTTTTGAAAGCTTTAAAACATTAGACATCCTTCTTAAAAACCTTTAAACCTTGCCTTTCGAAAACATAGAAAACTCTTCCTTTTCAACTCTGTCGAAACCCTGGGGAACCATCCCTTTTGAAACCATTCATAAAACCTTTCGAAAGCATCAAAACTCAACTCTTTCAAAGCACTTGGGTTCAATTTAAAACATGTGGAAAACACCTTTCGAAACCATAAAACTTATCCCTTTCGAAACAATATGGGTTATACTTCAAATAAGGAATAAGGGTCTTTAAATCATTTAAGTCGAAAGCACCTGTTTCAAAACCATTTCCTACGTAATGAAGTAATGGTGTCGAAACCATCCCTTTGAAAGCATTGGAGAGGTGGCCAAATTTTAGAAAACAAAAGAACCCTTTCAAAACCATCTGGATCGAAAGGTAGGAAGGGACAACTAAAGGTTTTGACTCAGTCGAAAGCAATCATTTAAAAAAAGTGCAACCCAATCGTAACCATAACTTTTAAACCATTTAACTTAGTCGAAACCCAACCAAGTCGATAGCATCTTGGTCGAAAGCAAGCAGGCGCATTTTCCTTTAAAACCAAAACAATGCTTCAACTCCTTTAGAACCCCCTGGCTTCGACCCTATACCTTTCGCCCTCTTCCAATTCACTATGTACCAGTTACCTAATACTATGTGCATTAGTTTCGACCGTGTCGGAAGGGAAGGGATGGAGGCGGAACCTGGTGCTGAAAGCTTCGAAACAGTGAAAAACCTGTTTATTTGTACTTTAAAACTATTCCTTTTGTACCTAACCTGCCTTGTTTGTCTAAATCTGATTGGTCGCAAGATTTTTCTTTTCAAAAGTGATGCCGACTTTCCATATTTAGCAATTTAAACATTTTTACAAAAAGCCCCTTCTCCTCCTTAATTATATAAAACATTTAATTCTCATACCTTAAATAATTTTATATAACCATTAAAACACTTAGCAAAAATCTGTAAAAATTCCAAAAAATCACATTATATATGTTTTCTAACATAGACCCAAATAATTAATTATTTACCCGTAAATAATTTATAACCCAAAATACTATTTTCTTTACTAGAAAATTCATAATAAATCCACGAAAATTCAGAAAAATCTGAAAATTGAAACCCATCTCTAAAATATAATTTTAGATCTTCGTAAAAATTCACAAGCCATTTGGATGTCATTTAATAGGGTTTTCATATCAAAACATGTCATAAAGTCTATATGAACATACATAAATCATCAACAAGTATATATAATCATTCCATCATTCAAAAACATGGCAAATCAGTGCAAAATATTCGAATTTCATCTTAAAACCAAAAGCAATAAAACATTTGAGATGTAAACATTATTCACCTTAGCTTTAGAAATTAAAGGAGCTTGAGATTTGAATGGATTTGATTTGAATTAGCCTTTCCTTTTGCTTTTCTTAATCTTCTTCCTCTTTACCTTGTTAATGGTGGTCGTCCTCTTATTTTAAAATTTCAAAATGAAAATGAACATGTGAATAATACACGGCTATGGGTAATAGATATAGGAATGGCCTCTTTCCCATTTTACCCCTCCTCTAATTCATTTTAAACCCCTTTTTAGTTCATTGGTTTTAAATGTCACGGCTACCCTTAATTAAAATCAAATCTCAATCCCCTAATCAACACATTATTTTATTCAATTTAACTAATTAAATATCATAAATAATGTTACCATAAATCTGGGGTGTTACCGACACCCCTCCTTAAAGAATTTCGTCCTCGAAATTAAGATAAGGCATAATAAATCAAACAAGAAGGTAAAACATACCATCAAACAAATCAGGATAAGTATGTCTAATCCTGTTTTTAACCTCCCAAGTACAGTCCCGGTCATCGTTACTCCACTGGACTTTTACTAATCTGATCATCTTGGTTCTAAGTCTCTTCTCATCTCTCGCAACAATGCGAACTGGCTTCCTTACTACGGTCAAGTCCGGTTCTACACCTAAATCATCTAGCACAATCGGTGCAATAGTAGTCCCTGGGTCTCTAAAATACTTTCTGAGATGAGAAACATGAAAAACATCGTGGATACCTGCCAAACTGCTCGGTAACTCAATTCTATATGCGAGTTTCCCGATCCTCTCAAGAATAGGAAAAGGTCCAACGAATCTCGGTGATAACTTTTTCGATCTCCCAAATCTAATCACACCTTTCATCGGTGATACCTTGACGAAAACCCGATCTCCAATTGAGAACTCTAAGTCTTTCCGTCTCTTATCTGCATAACTTTTCTACCTAGACCGAGCCTCCTTCATTCTAGCACGAATGACCTCTATCTTTTCTGCTGCTTCTCTAACCAGATCTGGACCAAGAATCAACCTATCCCTGGTCTCCAACCAACAAATGGGAGATTTGCATGGCCTTCTATAAAAAGCTTCAAACGGTGTCATCCCAATACTAGTGTGATAACTGTTGTTATACGAAAACTCGACTAAATGCAGATGGTCTTCCCATGATCCCCCAAAATCTAAAACACAAGCTCTTAACAAATCTTCCAAGATTTTGTTAACTCTCTCTATTTTTCCATCTGTCTGTGGATGGTAAGCGGTACTCATCTCGAGCTTGGTTCCTAAAACTACCTGCAGGCTCTTCCAAATCTTGCTAGTGAATAAGGAATCTCTATCACTAACTATACTGCTAGGAACTCCATGTAATCTAACCACATTCTTCATGAACAACTTCGCTAAAACAGGTATCGTCCTGGTTGACCTAACTGGAATGAAATGGGCACTCTTGGTCAATCTGTCCACTATGACCCATATACTTTCATTTCTTCTGTTCGACCTTGGAAAACCCGTCAATGAAATTTATAGATATAGAATCCCACTTCCATACTAGAATATCTAATGGTTGAAGCAACCCACTTGGCTTTTGGTGTTTGGCCTTTGCCTGCTGGCAATTCAAGCACTACTTTACACATAAGCCAATATCCCACTTCATACCTTCCCGGAAAAGTTCCTGTTCATATCGTGATACATCTTAGTACCTCCTGGATGAATAGAGAACTTCGAACGATGACATTCCTCCAAGACTTCCTTTCTAATGTTTCCTACACTCGGAACACATAATCTTCCTTTCCTTCTCAACCACCCATTCTGGTCAAGAATGAAATCTTTCAAGTCATCGCTCTCAGTTCCTTCCCTTAGCTTCCTGATCCGTTCAACTAACACTGGATCTTCCATCTGTTTAGAAGTGATCCTCTCGATCAACACTGGTCGAACTTCCTAACAAGATAATACAACTGTATCCCCACTAGACCCAGCCTCGGATCCCCACTGCACTCTGCAACCTGCCAGTGCTTCCAAATATGTCCAGTCAGCTAACATTGCTAACACTGCATTTTGATGTTTCCTGCTAAGTGCATCTACAACCTTGTTGCCTTTCCCCGGTGTGTACTCAATTCCAAAATCATAAGCGGCTATAAACTCTAACCACCTTTGTTGTCTCATGTTCAGCTCCTTCTGAGAGAACAAATACTTTAACGACTTATGATCTGTATATAACTCAAACCTCTCTCCCAAAAGGTAATGTCTCCACATCCTTAAAGCAAAAATCACTGCAACCAATTCCAAGTCATGCGTCAGATATCTGACCTCATGCGGTCTAAGCTGTCTAGAAGCATAGGCAATCACTTTACCTCTCTACATCAACATAGCTCCTAATCTTGTTCCACACGCATCTGTATAAACCACTAAATCTTGATTCCCTTCTGGAACAACCAACACAGGTGCATGGGTCAATAACTGTTTCAAACTCTGAAATACTTCCTCACACTTATCGGTCCACAAAAACTTCACATCCCTTCTTGTCAGCTTGGTCATCGGTGCTGCTATCCGCAAAAAATCCTTAATGAATCTTCGAAAATAACCAGCAAACCCAAGGAAACTTTTTATACCGGTAACTGTCTCGGGACTCTTCCAACTATTCACTACCTCAATCTTAGTCGGATCTACTAACAACCCTCTCTCTAAGACTAGATGACCAAGAAAATTCCTTCATCCAGAAGTGACACTTCGAAAACTTCGCTTTCAACTGACGCTGCCTCAGCGCCCCAAGCACCACTCTAAGATGAACTTCATGCTCCCTTTCATCCTTAGACTAAATCAAGATATCATCTATGAAAACCAATACGAACCTATCCAAGTGCTCTTGGAAAATCTGGTTCATCAAATCCACAAAGAAAGTTGGCGCTTTCTTCAGTCCGAATGGCATAACTAACCATTCGTACGACCCATATCTGGTCCTAAACGCTGTCAAAGGTATACTATCCTCTGCTACCCTGAGCTGATGGAAACTTCTTGCCAAATCTAACTGAGAAAATAACTTGGGTCCACTCAAATGATCGAACACATCGTTAATCCTGGGCAATGGATATCGATTCCTTATCTTCCTTTCATTTAACTTATGATAATCGATGCATAGCCTCAATGATCCGTCCGGCTTCTTAGTAAACACTGCTGCTGCACCCCAAGGTGAACTACTTGGCCTGAAAAAACTCTTGCCTTCTAAATCCACAAAGTGCACTTTCAACTTCCTCACCTTTGTAGGGGTCACCCTGCTCGTTAGCCTACTCACTGGTTCTGCTCCCGGAACCAAATCTGTCTGAAACTCAATGGCTCGTTTCGGTGGGAATCCAACTACAGGCTCGAAAACATCTGCGAATTCTCTAACTATGAAAACTCGACTCAACTCATCATCTGATTCCATAACACCCAACAAAACAAACACTTCACAGCTAGAACCTTATGTGGTATAAACAATCCTGTCACTACAATCAGGGTGTCTAAGAGATATTTTCCTATCCTGGCAAAATATCCTAGCATCGTACTCACTTAACCAATCCATCCCAAGAATAATTCTAAACCTCAAAAAATCAAACACATGCAAACTACAAACAAAAGCATGACCTAACAGGTCAAACTCTAACTGGTCACATCTCAACCCTAGAGTTACATACCCTCCAATTGGATTCGTAACCTGTAAGGAAGTAACTAAATATGTGGGTTCAAGGTTAAGCTTATCTATCAAACATGTAGATATAAAAGAATGCAATGCATCAGTATCAAATAAAATGCCAACGGACATACCATAAATCTAAAGCGTACCTCCCAAAACTGCCTTTCCCTTCTCTTGAGTTGTTGGCTTTGAAGTAGTAGGCTCCAATGCATACACCTTGCCCTTTCCATCCTTAGCGGGCTCCTTGCACTGGTTCCTATAGTGGCCGGTCTGGTCACAATTGAAGCACCTGACATTCTTCCTCCCAGTCACATACTTAGCCTTACCAGCACGACACTCATTAGCAAAGTGCCCCTTCTTGTCGCACTTATAACAGATAATCTTAGTCTTCCCTTCCTTAGCTACGCCACCCTTCTGAGCACTTTTCTTAGGAATGAACTTCCTCTTCAGGCCCTACCCAACCTAGACCTCATGAGCCTTGCTCTTCTCTAGAGAATCAGGAATCTCCTCATGCCTCATGGCCATCTCTACAACAACATCAGAAGGATCTCTAATATGAGACAAAGTAGCCCTGGCCAACTCAGGCTTAAATCATCTGATGAACTTCTCATTCCTCTTTATTACTATATCCACTGAAGCATACCCATACCTGGCCAACTCCTCGAACCTTCTGGCTTACTCCGAAACAGACATCTCTCCCCGCTCTAACTCAATAAACTTTCTGATTAGAGTTGACTGTGCCATAAAAGACATGAACCTCTCCTAGAACCTCCTCTTGAAATCTTCCCAGGTCATTGCCTCCTCATCCATCATCACAGTCACACTATTCCACCAGAACAATGCGGCTCCCTGAAGCTATCTAGATGCCAACCTCCTCTTCTGCTAATCATTGAGCCTCAAATCTGCAAACATCCTTTCGTAGTGCAACAACCAATTATCCACCTTAATGACATCCTCCGTTCCAACAAACGGTTTCCCTCCTAGCTTAGTATAATCTCTACTCAGTTTAGCAAAATGGTTAACTACCGGAACTTCCGAAACCCCTGCTCCTGCAGCGATTCCTCCTAACACTCCGGCTGCAACTCCCACCTGCATTATATTCCTGAAAAACTGATACATAGCTTCCATTCCAACCTGCAGGACTTCCGCACCCACATTCTCTACTTGTTCCTAACCTTGACCTCTCCTTGCATTAAGTCTGGCATTCCCTTCGGTGCCTTCCCCTCCTGGGTTAACTCTTCCGCTTCTACCATCCATATCTATATTCAAACCTCATGAGATACAGAAAGATAACCTAACAAAGATAGGAGACTAGAGATTAAGCGTATACTTATATATAGAAATACAAGTACGTTACTATAGCGTTATTCCACACCCCAATCTTACTCTAATTCTTTAGAATTATTTTTTCAAAACCATTTTTAATTTAAAATTTTCCATAAACCTATGCTCTGATACCAAGTTGTAACATCCCGTATTTAGAGGCCAAAAGCTAAGCGCTACAAATACTGCAGTTATATATTGTATTAACTTCTAGTGATAAAATACGGTAATGTTAATGGTATCCATAATACCAGAAGCACTTGAATATGAACAAAATCACACATTTCCAAAAGACAACATTTTAGTGATTACATTTCAAACAAAATCATATCCAAGTACATAATCCCATAACCGTTCCCAAGTAATAATCAAATATAATTTACAATAATACGCCAAGAGCGACATATGATGATGCCCCCTTGGTTGATAAAAGAAATACAGTCACATCTAACTTAATACACAGTGGAATCAAAACAAAATAATATGTAGTTCCTAAATTAACTATCCGTCAGCCACCTACTCGTCTCAGGAAGCTTTATTCGCCAAAACTACGAAACCTGAAAACCTCAACACTCAGCCTACTCAAATCAATTTTGAGCACCCGAGAGTTTAAGGGGAAACAAAAACTTCGAGTCAGACATAAAGCCTTGTGTGAATAATTCTGTTACATCTCGGTTTACTGATATTGAGTGAGACCACGCCGCTTAGCGAAATGGGTTTCCCCTCAATAAAGCCTTTTCAAAACATATATTTTGCAAATCTTTTTCTCCAACCAAACTGGTTAATCAAACTGATTATATCAAAATAGCAATATCCTTTGTGCTAATAAATGGACTATATGTCCATAAAATAAGTAATAAGTGGACTCTCTGTCCATAACATAATAGCAAAGTCCGTTATGCTAACAAATGGACTATCCATCCATAAAACTAGGCTGACTGCCCTCAGACTGAACTTACTGTCCGAATTAAAATGGACTAACTGTCCGAATCATTTTCCTAGGGTCAACTACCCTTTAATTTTCCTTGAAACCTTTTCAAAATTATTTAGTCCTTCAAATCATACATATACAAGGAAAATATATCTTTAGCTTTACTCACTACGCCATAAATGACCTTCTGCAACATTTTTGCAAGGTGTTGCCAGCTAAAATGTTGCGATAGATATAAAATTTTGGTCCTACTGCAACGTTGTATTTATGGTGTTACCTTAGCCATAAAAATGTGTTGCTCTAGCTAAAAAAGTGTAACACGATGCAACATTTTTATATAGTGTTGCTATAGATGTATTCAGATTAAAAAATTAATAAAATTATCAATCCGCGTGAATACGATCCAACGGTCTACATTTAATCCGATTGTTAAACTGGATCACCGCTACAATTTGCCCCAAATTTTCGTTTTCCCGCTTTACTTTTCATACCATTTTCGTTCTCATCCCCAATTTCCAAATCCCTAATTTCGTTTTCCATTACATTTCTATTCAATCTCTAACGGCACCGAAGCCTTTCCCGGCCTGATTCCCGTCTTCCCTTCCCTCACCTTCCCCAATCACTATTCCATCGCCACCGGCCTCTACCCCCCTCACCACGGCATCGCCAATAATAAGTTCACTGATCCCGATACGTCCAAAACCTTCGACAAAAGCGACCACGACCCCAAATGATGGCTCGGCGAACCCATCTGGGAGACCGTCGCGAACCACGGACTTCCTGCGGCCGTCTACTTTTGGGCAGGTGGCGAAGTTGAAAAATGGCAACTGGACTTGTCCAGATCTGTTTTGCCCTGTGTACAATAAGTCTGTAGCATTTGAGGATAGGGTCTATGCTGTGTTAGGGTATTTCGATTTACCAGCTGACGAGGTTCCGGTTTTTACCGCAGTTTACTTTTCAGACCCGGATAGTCAAGGACATGTGTTTGGACCGGATCATGCGGCCATAACTGAAGCGGTTGCACATTTGGATGATGTTTTGGCCAGGTTGATTGAAGGGTTGGAGAAGAGAGGGGTGTTTCAGGAAGTTCATATTGTTGTAGTTGGCGACCATGGAATGGCTGCTGTTTGTGATGAGAAGTTTGTGTATTTGGAGGATTTGAAGCCATGGATTGATATACCAGAAAATTGGGTGCAGTCAAAGTATCAGGTGTTGTCTATTAGACCAGATTAGGATAATGTGAACTTGGAAGAAGTTGTGCTTAGAATGAATAAAGGTTTGAGTTTTGGCAAAGTTGAAAATGGGCAGAGGTTGAGGGTTTATTTAAAGGAGGACTTGCCTAAGAGGACACAACTTCGTTTTCTCTTCGCTCTTATGAGTTTAGATTTGGATGCGGTGAGAAGATAGGCAGTGGCGATGTGTCTGGATGCGGTCGGTGAAGTGATGTAGCGGGCTATGGTTGTTCCAGTTAATGGTATGATGTAGAGCCAATGCTATCATTGGGTGAATGAAGTAGATCTGAAGCTTGAAATCACCATTGTATGATGGGTATGAATTGTAATTGAATTGAATTGAATTTATATGAATTGTAATGCTTGAGTAAACGAGTTTGGTTTTTCTTTTGTAGGCTAATGATGGTCCCAATCTGATGAAAGGCGAAGCAGTCTGCTTAGAGTTTGAAGATGTTTGGGTTGTCGGAATGGGTAATCAGCGATTGTGATTAGGTGATTAGACGATTTGGCAACTGAAATAGTTTGTTGGTGAGGCAATTAGAGGATGGAGGCTGGTGGTTTAGAAGTATGTGTGGTGCATCATTTTACGTCGTTTCAAAGAAGGCTCGATCTTCCGAAATCGGATGAATCGGGCGGTGCCCACTTGTTCGACCTGCCGGGACTGTGGTGCCCCGGACCCCCGCCGGCGCTGCTCCCGGACCCGCTTCTCGGCTCGCCTTCGGCTCGTCATATATTTGTTAGTGTCGGTGTCTGTATAAATTGAAACTGCATATGTAATGAGTGAACTGAGTGATGTAGTGAGGAATATCTGTATATGTGAATATCAGTGTTATATATCATTGAATTGTAAAATAGTGGAGTCAGGAATTTGTACTATTTCAAATGTTGAAATGAAATATTTATTTAAATAAATTACTTTTTGAATATCAAATTCTGTGCAATAGCATTTTATTAAATAAAAATTTATTTTTATTAAAAAATCAAATATGCTCTACATTGTGGGCCCCACAAATTCAGAAAGTTAATATCTATAGCAACATTTTGGAATGTTGCTACAGATACCTATGGGTGTTGCCATAGACCCAAATAGGGTTCTATTGCAACAATATTACTTATGTTGCCTTAGATAGTCAAAATGTTGCCTTTGAGGTCTAAGGCAACGGCAAAAATTGCATCACCCAAAAAGTGTTGCCATAGACCTATGGCAACATTTTTCGGGCCTGAGCCAACATTTTTTTTGTGTTGCAGTAGGCCATTTATGGCGTAGTGACTCTAAGCTATTTTTCCATGTTATATATACTTTACACAAAGTAATATTGATGATATTTAATAAGGATTACCCATCCTTCCAAAATAAGTTAAATTCTTTTTAACTTGAAAACACTTAGGCTATTCTGCATATTCATTATATTCGAAACCTTTGTTTAAAGCCTTTAAACAACCCATTCCAAACCACTGAAAGTAACCCTTTCGAAACCATTGAAAGTACCCCTTTCGAAACCATTGAAAGTAACTCTTTCAAAACCAATAAAAGTCTTTCTTTCGAAAGATTTAAAACATTAGACATCCTTCTTTAAAACCTTTAAACCTTGCCTTTCAAAAACATAGGAAAAACCTTCCATTTCAACTCTATCGAAACCCTAGGGACCCACCCCTTTTGAAACCATTCATAAAACCTTTCGAAAGCATCAAAACTCAACTTTTCTAAAAGCACTTGGGTTCAGTTTAAAACATATGGAAAACACCTTTCGAAACTATAAAACTTATCTCTTTTGAAACCATTTGGGTTATACTTCAAATAAGGAATAAGGGTTTTTAAATCATTTAAGTCGAAAGCACCTGTTTCGAAACCATTTCCTAAGTAATGAAGTGATGGTGTCAAAACCATCCCTTTGAAAGCATTGGAGAGGTGGCCAAATTTTAGAAAACAAAAGAACCCCTTCGAAACCATCTGGATCGAAAGGTAGGAAACGGCAGCTAAAGGTTTCGACTCAGTCGAACGCAATCATTTAAAACAAAAGTGCAACCCAATCGAAACCATATCTTTTAAACCATTTAAATTAGTCGAAACCCAACCAATTTGAAAGCATCTTAGTCGAAAGCAAGCAGGTGTATTTTCCTTTAAAACCAAAACAATGCTTCAACCGCTTCGGAACCCCCTGGCTTCGACCCTATACCTTTCGCCCTCTTCCAATTCACTACGTACCAGTTGCCTGATACCATGTGCATTAGTTTCGACCATGTCGAAAGGGAAGGGTGGATTATATTATGCCGTCAAATTTCATAGCGATCAGACGTATCGTTTGGTCATGCGAGATCGAAACGCGTTGAAATTAATATCAAAAATTTAATATTATAACTGGGTCAAAAAACCTATCTTATGCATACAATCGAATTAGGTCTTGAAACAAGTTCCATTGCATTCAGAATAGGGGTATAACATATAAAACGCCAGGCGGCATGACTCATTTGGAGTTCGAAATATTCGGGTATGTTTTATTGAATATTTTAAAAATTAAAATAATATGTAGATATACATATGCTCCATTCTCAAGCCCATACCCTTGCTTTTCAGTCGTGCCTACCCCATACCATCCACATTCTCACCTCCATACTCCTTCTATCTATTTATATCTGCCTGTAACAAGAAAATAGAGTTTCCCTTTTGCAATTCAAACTTCTAAAATCAAAAACTACAACTATATTCAACGAAAAATTCCAATACAAGCTTTAAAATCTCAATTCGAGGGGATCTTCGAGTTGGTGTACTTTTGGAGATGTTCATCCTTGGGTAGGTTAATTCGACAGTGAAGACGTATGGGTTGTATGAGCTAGAGTTGAGATTTTTGGTTGATTTAGTCATCGATTTGGGTTTAGGATGTTGGATTCGAGTTCGTCTTGGATTTTTGCATCTTGTCGCCGAGTTTCGTCAGGTCTGACGAAGTGTTGCAAATCGCGTCACAAGGGAGGTCCTGGGCTGTCTTCAGGTCGGATCTTAGGGGGAGGACTCGGGCTTTGATTCATGGGGTGGTTCGGGAAGAGCTCGCGTAGAGAGGATCAACGGACTTGTCAGATCGAAGTTTCATCGAGAAACGAGGGTGCTAGGAGGAGAGAGAATGTGCGTGTACATGGGTTTGCTCTATGCACATGTATCTGTTCATGTAAAGTGGTGATGAATTGGGGAAGAACGATAGAGGGGTAAACTTGTAAATATATATAAGTTATTTAATTTTAATTTTAATTTTAAATTTGTCGATAACTTCTAAAATTCATATCTCGCTCATATGAGGTCGGATTCGAACGCTGTTTTTTGCTTTAGACTCGTGTCGTCGAGATCTTTGCGATGGAGTTTGTTTGGTTGGATTTGGAGCAAGTGAAAATTTTAGCTAAAATTGGACATTGTTTGGTTTTAGTTCCAAACCAGGATGCCTCGGCGACAACAGGAAATTTCGGTGAGTTGAACTCACCATTTTGGTCAACTATTATGATATATAGTTGATAAAAATTATTGGATGATTGTTTGGATGATTTACTATGTTTAAATTAGTTGGATTGAATATTCCCACCTATTGGAGTGGATGAGACCCTATTACGTTCCCGTGTAAGAACGGATGACCCTTGTATACGAATCCTACCTTGAAGCGGTTGATTTATATTTTCATGATTATATACTGTATGTGATGTAGGGGGATAGGTTTGAGGGATCCAACAGGATTCCTCACAATGTTGATTTTACTTTCATATATATATATGGTGATATATGACTGGTTGAATGCCATATTGATGACATGGATATGATTTTGCTTAATTAGTGCTTTAATAGCACTGGGCCTTTAATTTGGTATTTTAAAATACTAAAAATTATTTTTTGATTTAAAAAGGATTTCGAAGTGATTTTTGAAAGTATATATGTTTAATGATTTTTAAATTATTAAAAGGAATGGATTTTCTTTTAAACAATAAAAAGTTACGATATTTGATGTTATAAAAGTATAGTTTTGAGAAACACTTTGATTTAGGATTTTTGAATAAGTTTATAAAAAGGATTTATAGAAGCAATATTTTATAAATAAAGAAATAGATTTATAATCGGAATTTATAAACATTTTGTAAATGGATTTGAAATTTGCTAGGTAATGGATTTATAAATGGATTTTTATAAATGAATTTGATTAATAAAGAAATGGATTTATAAGTGGATTTTGATAGTCAAATTAGTTTATAAAAGAATGGATTTGTAAATAGAACTTTGTAAATAAAGGAATTTTATAAATTACAAGTTTTATAAAATCGAAAGGAGATTTATAAAAATAGTTTTATAAATATGGGAATGATTGGGTTGAAGATTTATTTTACAAGGAAAAGAGGTTTATAAATATATGGATATTTATAACGAATTTTAGAAATGGGTCTATAGATTGATAAAAAGGAATTTATAAATAATTGCATGGTTTTATAAGAGTTTATAAATGACTAGAGAAATAATTTATAAATGGTTGTTAAAAGTTTTTAGAAATTTATAATGGAGTTTATAAATGATTTTAGAATTTGGTAACAAGGAGATCTTTCTCATAGTTTGGTAAATATACTTATACCAATTAGATAAGTATATGAATATATTCTAAGTATTGAAAATAGAGGGGTTTGTGAATATATCTTTGTAAAAGTATTTCTATACAAGCATTTACAAGATAGTTTTAATTAATGAAAAGATTAATTAAGTAGGCTTAGTGTTTCTTAGCGCTTAACCAAATGTTGGTTTTCCTATGGAATTAAATCCTTGATTGAATGTTTGTTATTCGATAGTAAAATAATCGACTATCGAATTTGGACCCAAATGTAACTTTGGAAATATCTAGGAGAAACACCTGACTTATATGGCACAGTCATCTCCGATGATACTGTACTATGCGTGTAAATCTCGTTTCGTTCTTCTATGACAATGATAAGGAAATCCGTCCACTAACAGTTAGGAGGCGATCTTCGATCTTATCTTTGACTGTTTATTTCTTAAAATACTGGGGTTGAGTTTACCGGAAATTGTCGAATGCTGTTTCGAAGAGACCGGGATCGGATATGTTATCCGAAAACCACTTCGATCCAACTTAAGTGATCGAAGTAAAGACATCTTGAAGATGATGGAATTGAGGATAGAGCTCTCAATCGTTTCCTTCAGTCCCAGAATGAACTTATATGAATGAATGTTGATATTGCATTGTTGCCTGGAGGGCAGTGTTAGCATTCCAAGTGGGAAGTGCTATATAAATGGTAAGAGTATGGCCTCTTTGAGCCTCACATCCGGGAAATGAATAAAGCAAGGACCTGCGGCAGGGCTAAGTGGGTCGCAGCCATGTAGGGTATGGTTGTCCCAAGTCTAGAGCGGTAGTCATGTATGCTTCGGGATCCCATTATGTGGTTGTTGATTGCAACCAAGGGGTGATCATATTTGGTGCTACTCGAGAAGGGGGTAGTGCCAGTCCTAAGTAGCATAGGTGCAATGTGTTGTAGCCTCCTGTACACTTTATCTAGAGGTGTACGGATTCGGTAGGTAGACCCTTACCCTTTCATAGTTGGAATCCATTCTCCAATATGAACCTTCGGTTTTGGTTGTAGAACCTAGTATGCTTGAATTTAATTAATGTAACAATTTCGGCTATGATTAATAAGTATTTGTATATTAGACACTATTGTAATAATAGAGGATTTCATATGAAATGTTTTGTTATCATAAGGTAAAAACCTGTCCGTGTTTATGTGCGGCATGGTCTTACGAGATACCTTTGTTCGAAAGGTTTCTATAACTTTAAAGAAACTAGTTGGATGTGTTTTCTCACGCTGGTTTTCCAGACTGACACGGGTGTTATTTTATTATAATGCTCGGGTCAAACCGTGCATATTTACAGATTGCGTTGGATGCATTGGAGCTCAGGAGATGAGTTGGAGGTCTTCTAGGCGTATACACGTATATGTTTATTTTCCGCTGCTTTGTTATTGAAATTATCAGCAATTGCAAGGACAGATTGTTATAACTGTCCAGGCTGATAATTGTGATTGTTGTCATACTCTGATGGATGTATGTATTAAATAGTTTCTCTTTTGTAAAGATCATCGATATTATATTATATGTTGTTCCACTGCGATTGTGAGATTCTGTGTTGTTATTTATTTCTTTTCTCTTTTTCTTCTCTTCTCTACTTCTTTCTTTCTTTCCCTTAATTATCTGTCTTTCCGTTTGATTTGGGTTGGATATGTATGGTATTGTCAACTTGAATTATACGGAATAGCGGGTCATTACAACGTGGTATCAGAGCTTAAGTTGAGCGAACACCTAGGCTTTGGTGGGAATTCACTCATTTGAGATATGGTAAGCGAGACCCAGTTTGAGTGTATTTATATATAAGCGCGTATTTGTTAGTGATTATAAAAATATTTTATATTGTGTTAACTTATCTGTTGAGTGATTTATGAATTCTGGTTGGTACGTGGGATGCCATGATATCGATAGGGGTTTCTAAACACTTAAACGAGGCAAACCGACACAATATTGGTTTAAAAGTGGGTAAATGAAGTAATTTTACCTAAATTATATTTTATATATAAAGAAATATTTTTTCGGAAAATATTATAAGCTATATATGGTGTGTTTTGATTTGGATGTTAGTGAATGATAATATTGGATTATTATCTTTTGTTGTTAGTTGTTATTGTTATAATATAACAAATACAAACATTTGGAAAATAGGTTATATAAGAGACAAAATTTATAAGTATATACTATAGAATATTGATTATACTTAAAATAACCAACATTTGTGGAATAATATTACATAGGAAGTGATATTTATAAATATGATTTATAAACATGATTTATAAATGGAAAGGAAATGAAATTTTTTTTAAGTATATTTATAAATATGATTTGTTAATGAAAATTGGATTTAAAACAAGAAGTTGGAGAATTTAAAAGCCATTGATTTTGAAAATTGTTTTCAAAGGTTTGGAAAAATAATAATAGTATTATTTTGAGAATATTTTGGGTTAGGAATATTTTAAATGGAATTTAAAAGAAATAAAAAGCACTGAACTCACCTCAGTCGCTGGAAAATAATTCTAGTGATGACTGCAGCATCATCGGCGTTCATTTTCGAGTTTCTAAGTGGAGAATTGCTACCATTGAAGATTTTTTTTGATAAAACAAATTTGTTTTAGATTCCAAAGGTGTAATTTAATATACAAAGGAGTTATGTAAATATATGATTTCAAAATGATTTTAAATAAAAACAGGTGTTTAAAATCTTGAATATTTCTATCTACATGTTTTGAGAAACATAAGATAATAAGTTTTTGAATTTATAATTTGAAAATACTACAGATATGGAAAGAAATTTGGAATCGAGGTATGAAAATAAAAATTTAACGTAGGTTAAGTTAAATAAATTGAATAAAGGGTTAAATGAAATTAAAATGTGATTTGAATTGAATTGGATAAAATAATGAAATGAATATACACTTAAATCGTAAAGTGATCATGTAACCCTGAATTGTAGATATAATATGTGAATAAACTTGAGCCAAATAAATTTCATGGAATTTTAAGTAAATAAGTTTGTATAACTTATAGATTTGAGGAATATTAAGCTAAAAACAAATTTTAAGTTTTTTAAATGTGAATGTTAAGGAATGAAAATCATAAACAGAGATAGGCAACTAAATATAACTTAAGTTAAATTAGATAAGATGATTTTTGAAATGATTTTTGGAAATGGAATTGATTGTGATTTGAAACGAATTTATGAATGAACTAATGAAATAAATTAGTAAATTGAATATGGTTTAGATTGTTATTGATAGAATGGAATATTGGAATTAAACAATGAATTGAGACAAATGAGTTTGCATTTGATTTATAATGAATTAATAAAATTGATATGAATTTAGGTATAAAATAAAATTCAACTTAAGTTTTAAATTAAATTGAAAATGTTTGAAAGGTTGTGTCTAGAATTGAATATGAACTTAAGTTATAAAGTGAAATAAACATGAGAAGTGTTGTACAAGAATGTTATAATAAGCTTAAGTAAATAATTTTATGGGATGGTTATTAAGTGTTGTTAATATTAAGGGAAATATACTAAGTAAATTGAATATGAAATGAAATGTTGTTAAACATAAATTAAATTTAAAGTGAATATTAATAAATGGAATGTAAGTAGAAATTAATGTGAATAATTGGATGTGAACTAATGAATGTAAATGGATCACGTATAAATAAATTGAATGAGAATGAAGTGAATGTAAATCAATTGAATGGAAGTAAAATTAAATAAATACATAAGTTGTACGTATATTGTTTTATTCGCATAACTGTTGATCCAGATTCGAATATACAATTTCGAGCTGATTTACACCGGTCCGAGTTAGGATTTTTCACTCGAGTTCTTGACGGCGAACCCTGGATATAGTTTTTTATTAATCCGGATATTCTCTATCATAGTATATGGCTATGCAAGGAGAGTGACGGTTTCTAATCAAGGAACCGAATCTGAGTCCGCACTAGAGTGGTCGTGTGAACGATACTAGTTCGGAAGTGAAATTATGTGATCGAGCGAGCGATCAGGTATGGTTTTGCATACAGATTATATATGTACATTGTACGGGTTTTAATAAATTAAATGTTGACATTGGAAGATGTAAACTGATATGACTTTTAATTTGTTGGATGATAATTGTTTGAAGGTTTCTCTTGTTGCATTTGCTACATTTGCATATTTTCTCTATATCTTGTCGCCAAGTTTCGTCAGGTCTGAGGAAGTGTTGCAAATTGCGTCGCAAGAAGGGGCCTAAGCTGTCATCAGGTCGGATCTTAGATGGAGGACCCATGCTTTAATTCGTGGAGTGGTTCGGGAAGAGCTCGCATAGAGTGGAGCAACAGACTTGTCGGGTCGAAGTTTCCTCGAGAAACGAGGGTGCTAGGAGGAGAGAGAATGTGCGTGTACATGTGTTTTCTCTGTGCACATGTATCTGTTCGTGTACAGTGGTGATGAATTGGGGAAGAAGGATAGAGGGGTAAACTTGTACATATATATAAGTTATTTAATTTTAAATTTAAATTTGTCCATAACTTCTAAAATTCATATCTCGCTCTTACGAGTTGGATTCGAACACCATTTTTTGCAATGGACTCTTGTCATCGAGAACTTCGCGATGGATTTTATTTGGTTGGACTTGAAGCAAGTGAAAATTTGTGCTAAACTCGGACGTCGTTCGGTTTAGTTCCATACCGAGACGCCTCGGCGACAACAGGAAATTTCGGTGAGTTGAACTCACCTTTTTAGTCAACTAGTATGATATATAGTTGATAAAAATTGTTGGATGATTATTTGGAAGATTTACTATATTTATATAAGTTGGATTGAATATTCCGGCCTATTGGAGCGGATGAGACCCTATTACGTTCCCATATAAGAGCGAATGACCCTTGTATACAAATCCCGCCTCGAAGCGGTTGATTTATATTTCTATGATTATATACTGTATGTGATGCAGGGGGACGGGTTGGAGGGATCCAGCAGGATTCCTTACAATGTTGATTTTATTTCATATATATATATATAGTGATATATGATTGGTTGAATGCCATATTGATGACATGGATATGATTTTGCTTAATTGGTGCTTTAATAGCACTGGGCCTTAATTTTGGTATTTTGAAATACTGAAAATTATGATTTTGATTTAAAAAGGATTTCGAAGTGATTTTTGAAAGTATATATGTTTAATGATTTTTAAATTATTAAAAGGAATGGATTTGTTTTTAAACAAATAAAAAGTTATGATTTTTGATGTTATAAAGTATAGTTTTGAGAAACACTTTGATTTGGATTTTTGAATAAGTTTATAAAAAGGATTTATAGAGGCAATATTTTATAAATAAAGATACAGATTTGTACTCGAAATTTATAAATATTTTGTAAATGGATTTGAAGTTCGTTGGGTAATGGTTTTTTATAAATGAATTTGATTAATAAAGAAATGGATTTATAAGTGGATTTTGATAGTCAAATTAGTTTATAAAAGAATGGATTTGTAAATAGAACTTTGTAAATAAAGGAATTTTATAAAATACAAGTTTTATAAAATCGAAAGGAGATTTATAAAAATAGTTTTATAAATATGGAAATGATTGGGTTGAAGATTTAAAGGATTACAAGGAAAAGAGATTTATAAATGTATGGATATTTATAATGAATTTTAGAAATGGGTTTATAGATTGATAAAAAGGAATTTATAAATAATTGCATGGTTTTATAAGAGTTTATAAATGACTGGAGAAATAATTTATAAATGGTTGTTAAAAGGTTTTAGAAATTTATAATGGAGTTTATAAATGATTTTAGAATTTGGGAACAAGGAGATCTTTCTCGGAGTTTGGTAAATATACTTATACCGATGAAATAAGTATATGGATATTTTCTAAGTGTTAAAAATAGAGGGGTTTGTAAATATATCTTTGTAAAAGTATTTCTATACAAGCATTTACAAGATAGTTTTAATTAATGAAAAGATTAATTAAGGAGGCTTAGTGTTGCTTAGCGCTTCACCAAATGTTGGTTTTCCTATGGAATTAAATCCCTGATTGAATGTTTGTTATTCGATAGTTAAATAACCGACTATCGAATTTGGACCTAAATGTAACTTTGGAAATATCCAGGAGAAACACGTGAGTTATATGGCACAGTCATCTCCGATGATGTTGTACTGTGCGTGTAAATCTCGTTTCGTTCTTCTAGGACAATGATAAGGAAATCCATCCACTAACAGTTAGGAGGCGATCTTCAATCTTATCTTTGACTGTTTATTTCTTAAAATACTGGGGTTGAGTTTACCGGAAATTGTCGAATGTTGTTTCGAAGAGACCGGGATCAGATATGTTATCCTAAAACCACTTCAATCCAACTTAAGTGTTCAAAGTGAAGACATCTTGAAGATGATGGAATTGGGGACGGAGCTCTTAATCGTTTCATTTAGTCCCAGAACGAACTTGTACGGATGAATGCTGATATTGCACTGTGGCCTGAAGGGAAGTGTTAGAATTCCAAGTGCGAAGTGCTATATAAATGTAAGAGCATGGTCTCTTCGAGCCTCACACTTGGGAAATGAATAAAGCAGGGATATGCGGAGAGGCTAAGTAGATCGTACCCAAGTAGGGTATGATCATCCCAAGTCTAGAGCGATATTCATGTATGCTTTAGGATCCTATTGTGTGGTTGTTGATTGCAACCCAAGGGTGATCATATTCAGTGCTACTCGAGAAGGAGGTAGTGTCGGTCCTGAGTAGCAGAGGTGCAACATGTTGTAGCCTCCCGTACACTTTATCTAGAGGTGTACGGATTCGATGGGTAGACCCTTACCCTTTCATAGTTGGAATCCATTCTCCAATACGAACCTTCAATTTTGGTTGTAGAACCTAGTATGCTGGAATTTAATTAATGTAACAATTTCGGCTATGATTAATAAGTATTTGTATATTAGACATTATTATAATACCAGATGATTTCATATGAAATGTTTTGGTTATCGTAAGGTGAAAACCCGTCCGGGTTTATGTGCGGTGTGGTCTTATGATATACCTTTGTTCGAAAGGTTTCTATAACTTTATAAAAACTAGTTGGGTGTGTTTTCTCACACTGGTTTTCCAGACTGACTTGGGTGTTATTTTATTATAATTCTCGGGTCAGACCGGGCATATTTATAGATTGCTTTAGATGCATTGGAGCTCAGGAAACGAGTCGGAGGTCTTCAAGATGTATACACGTATATGTTTATTTTCTGCTGCTTTGTTATTGAAATTATCAGCAATTTGGAGGATAGATTGTTATAACTGTCCAGGTTGATAATTGTGATTGTTGTTATACTCTGATGGATGTATGTATTAAACAGTTTCTCTTTTGTAAAGAACAATGATATTATATTATATGTTGTTCCGCTGTAATTGTGAGATTCCATGTTGTTATTTGTTTCTTTTCTCTGCTTCTTCTCTTCTCTTCTTCTTTCTTTCTTTATTTTCCTTAACTATCCGTCTTTTCGTTTGATTTGGGTTAAATATGTATGGTATTGTCAACTTGAATTGTGCGGAAAAGAGGGTCGTTACAGCTGGTGCTTTCACACTCAAATCAGGCTGTTGATCCATTTTTGGGTTAACATTTTGGTGCATTCACTGAGAACAATGGTAGATCCGGAAACTTGAAGCTTGAATATGAGACTTGGGAAAAATGAAGAGGCCTAACACTAGATCTAGAACTAGAGCAAGTCAACTAGAGCCTGGGGCCAGCCAAAAAGCATCCTTAAATTCTCATCAATCCAACTATGTAGCTAGAGAAGAAATGGAAAAGGTGATGAAGGAGATGCATGATGGAATCTTGGCTAGGCAGCAAGAGATGATGGAGGGATTCTTCCAAAGGATGAGACAATAAGGAACTGCAGGAGCTAAGGGAATTCAGACCCTAGGAAATAATACAGGAGCTGCTAGAGTTGGATTAGAACAAGATGGAACATTGCCTCCATGCCCAAAGCAACTGATACTTTGGGGCAACACGGGAGTAACCTGGAAATCAACGTCGATGATGGGATTAATATTGGAGTTGGCACCGAAAGGGCCAACAATGGAGTGACTGTTGAAACTCCAGGAACTGTTGGTACAGGAGCTAATCCGAATATTAGAGTGCCACCGACAAAGCAATATGTGCTAAGGCTACCCCGGAGGAGCGGAGGACAGAATGACACTAGGAGAGTAGGGCAGAAAATTAGTGTGCAACCAGTGGATTATGAGCTGGATTTCTTTTGCCAAGGCGGGTGGTAGAACATCGCTTTCTGATGAAGACCTGCATTGGATGGTGAAAATCGAATTGTTGTATTAGTAAGAAGGCTGGTTAGAGGAGGACCCACAGATCAGAGTTTGGAAGATGTGAATAGAAACCCGTTTACTACTAATATCAAGAACATGAGAAATGCTCCCGATTTCAAGCTTCCCGCGTTGGAGAAGTATGATGGAAAGACCAATCCAAAGATTCATCTGATGAGATATATCGACATATGGAGGTGTTGGGTGCTTTTGAGGAAGTAATGGGGTGGTGCTTCCCATTATACTTGACGGGTTTGGCGGTGATATGGTTTAGACATCTGGAGAATAGGTCCATTAGCATGTGGACCGAGTTAGTGGGCAGATTTTTAAGACAATTCCGAGTTCACGTCTCACAACCAAAGAATTTGATGACATTGGAAAATGTGAAACAAAGACCCGGGGAGACCTTGATAGGTTATTTAACAAGATTCAATGCAGCAACGGCTGCGGTTGATAAGCCGGACCCATCAGTGATTTTGATGGCGGCTGTGTTTGGAGTCGCGGGAAAGACCGACTTTAGGGATATACTTAAGTGGGATCCACCAATTGATCTTGCGGAGTTTTACTATAAAGCTAAGAGATATTTACATCAGGAGGATGCTGACGCTAACTCGATAAAGCTGAAGACACCAAAATTTATGCTATGGATGGCAAAGGATCCTTTGGACCAGGATTTGGAAAAGACAAAGGGAAAAGAGAAGCCGATGATGATTCTAAGGAACCGAACCGACAAAGGAGGGAGCCCTAATTCTCTTCCTACTCTGAGCCGAATAAAACTTTGGAAAGGATATACCTAGATACTAAGGGACAAATTCCCTATCGAAAGCCTCTGAGAAGAGAGCCCAATGATTGAGAGAAAGAATCTAGAAAGATTTGCATCTTCCATGAGCTGGGCGGAAATGAAACGAATGAGTGTCAACACCTTCGTGAGCTGATAGAAGAACTGGTTTGAAACAACCAGCTACCGCAGAACGTGAGGAACAAAGCTGCAGTAGCACAGCCAGAGCAACCACCACCCGCATCAGATGCTTCAAAGAAAGCCTAAGGATCTTGGCTAAGATAGATAATTCCATAACTGGGATATATGAGAAGTTAGATCCGGCTGCTACTCTTTGCTTTGGTTTCTTTCTTGCACTTTTCTTTTCATATATTAGCGATTAAAACAATAATGACCCCAGACTGCTTAGACGTGTGATAAACCTGGATTGGTTCTTAGTCGCGCTCTGAGTCGGATATCTAGGATGCTTGCTTAGGATAATAATCTATGACCGCTTGGACGTGCAAAAATCCTAGATTGGTCCCTTGCCATGCTCTGAGTCGGATGTCTGGGATAAACATTCAGGATTTTTGCTTGTGTGCTTTGATTTGAAATTTGAATTTTTTAAAATCCATATATAATGTGATGATTGATTTTGAATGCCATAGAGTCCCGAAGGACCGGAGTGCAAGGTGCAAGTCCCCTTGCCAGAGAGCGAGTGGATGGACTTGTATAATATCAAAGGCCATAGAGTCCTGACCGGAGAGATGGGACCGGAGTGCAAGAAGTAAGTCTCATCACCGGAGAGTAAGCGGATGGGCTAACTTAATCCCCCTTAACTTAATAAGCAAATGATCCGAAGAGATCATCCCTATGAACTAAACCAATAAACGATACGAAGAGATCATTTCATAAACTAAACATCAAACGATCCAGAGAGATCGCGCATTAAGCTTAAACGGTCCGAAGAGATCGAACCTTAAAACATATTTGATTTTTCGAAAAGGATTTGAATGCCATATAAATTAAAAAGGGATAAATCCTAGATAGACATAGGATGATTATGATATATGAAGAGATATAATGTGATTTTGACATATGATGTGATATAATTTCGATATATGATGTGATTTTAATATATAATATTACAACTCTGAATTAAATCCGAGTGGTAATGATGTAAATCCCGGATGAATATGAGACGATTAGGGATGTGTAATTTAATTAAAGACATGTGATGTAATAACCCAGAATGAAACCGGAATGACTGTTATGTATATATTACAGTTAGGTAAAGTCTAGGGTCATATTTTAGATCGCACAGCCCATTGGGCTCCGATACTATTGTTGGAACTGGGCCATTTAGTAGTGGAAGATATGGGTGAATTTCAAAAAATTTACCCTATAGGATCTTTATTGGGCCCATGAAGTCTAATTTATTTAGAACATATCTAAATTTAAATTAAATAAAATCCTATATTTCATTTCAATTTATAAATTGTTGATAGAAATTTATTTAATTTTGTTTTTAATTTATTTGTATATATACATATGTATCATATACATATGTGTATGTGTGTTCATGTGTAACATGATATTCCATAAAGAGTATAATATGCCTGTATATAGATGCTGGGATTTACATTGCAACAGACATGTTAGCTCATGCTATATGTGTTGTATGTTGTCCAAATATGTATATATATTTATGCTTATATCTATAAAACCAAGAGAGTGTGTGTGTATGTATATAAGTATATTATAAGACAATATTACAGATATATTTATACGTTAATTAGTGTTAAATAACATATAAATAAATACACACACACAAAAGGTACAAGTTCAAATTATATATATATATATATATATATTTGTGTGTGTACTAAGGTAACATAATTATATGTATGTAATATATATATATAATTTAAATGTAAATATGATTTAGAATGGTTTATGTGTGTGTGTGTGTGTATAAATCACGAAATTAGAAAATAGTACTTTTTTAATGTTCTAGATTGAATACATAGTAGGTACAGTTTTAATTACAATTTTATTATATAAATATATAAATATTATGAATTAATTAGTTAAACAAAAATAAATAAATGATACAAAATATATAATATATATTGAATTTTAAATTTCCAAAAAATCTAGAATCACATTTAAATTTGAGATTTTTCTATGTTAACATATTATTTTTTATTAATTAATTACTTTCGGCCTAGTTAAAAATGATTTTTCAAAAAAATATTAAAAACGGTTGAAAAATCTATTTTTTGACCGAAAGCTTTATGATAACAAATTAATTTTAGAAAGTTTAAGAACTAATTTTCAAAATGTAATTTATTTTATATAAATTTTTAAATTCGTATAATGATTAAATAGTACTGAAAATAATTACTGAAAAATAATTTGCAATTACTAAAAATTATAATTGATACAAATATACATTTAAAAACATTAGTTCAATTTTTATATGATATAGTTATATATAGATTAGTATTAGTCATATAAATAAATAAATTAATAATAAATGAAATAAAATAACTTTGACTATGATTATCAAATCTATTACTAAAAAACGTTTTTTACACACATAACCAATCAATACATGTTACAATAACAATATCTATAGGAATCTCACCTAACCAACAATTCAATAATAACACACACACACACACATACGAACAATATTGAGATATACAGAGATTATTTATCATATATAAAATTAAGTACTTATCTAATATAATGTCCTTAAGTACACCTTGTAATGATGAGTTCCCTTCTCTTATAACCTTCTTTATTCGTCAGATTGCAAGTCTTTGAATCACATACTCTTTGCTATTAAATAACTATTGATTTGAATTGATTTTATTTGGGTTGTGTTAGAGCACTTGGAGGCATAATTCGGCTAGTAAAAATGAAGAGATGAGGCAGCTAAAAAGTCCATCTAAATTTAGGATTATAGTCTCTTGTATAATAGTTGAACCAGTGAGAAAAGTGGATCACATCACTTACATTTTCTCACCTAATCTTAACCATCCATTTCAAACCCTTTTTCCCTCTTTTGGCCCCCCTTATAGCATATACTTGCTGCTAAATGTTTTCTTTAATATCATAGGCTAATAGCCCACTTAAGCCCATATAAATATATATAATTAAATCCAATCTAATTCCTTATCGATATCTCATACAGATCGATATACTTATAACTATTATAAATATATACGATAATATTTTTATCTCAAATTGTATTTAAATTTTATAATTAATATTTCATGAATATTTATTAATTTAATTCATTTATAACAATTATAAACTAATGAAATCGTTTGGTCTAAAAAGAATTCATCATTTCGGTTATGTGACTTGCGGGTGTAAATTTGATCAGCGACTAGAATTAAACTATTTGAATGTTAACGTTCACACATCACTTAGCAGGTGGAGTGACATTTTGGTCAAATTTATCACTTACTTAGTTTTGGTAAAATCTAATTTCACTTTATTAAGCGTTACCCGGTTGTGACTTTTATTTTGCACTAATTCTCTTCATCAAAACTATATCACCTTGGACTTATGGAATTTGGTAATGGTCAAAATTCCAATATCATCCATATTTAACTCTATAGTCCAAACATAAAGTCCTTAGTTCAATAATAACAATTATTATTAACTGAAATGCTTAGGCCAGAGCCTTTGACTTTGAGTTGACCGTGATACTAACCCCATATAAATGAGAAGACGAATCCTCTCTTGAGTAGTGCTTCATTTCTAATACTTCCACTTGACCCAACTATAGTCACTCGATGGAACATCATGCTATGATTGACTATAATCAAAGTAGAGCTTTCATATTGAAGATCCACATTATTCTTAAGCCGAGATAATTGTGTAAACATTTACATCAATATTTTTTTACCTTAGTTATATTAACCAATAGAAAAATATCGAGTGAGTCGTTTCGTAGTTATCCAATAACCATCAGAATGTAAACCATTGGTGCCCCCAACAGCCATGAGTAATACACTGTCTAATATTTTGAGAGTGTTACGTACTCTAGTCTCAAGGGATACATCGATATCCAGCCTCGATGCATCTTGACTAGGAACATTTAAATTGGTATATTTGTTTTCATTGTGATAAATAACTAATAGTTACAACAGTTTGTAACTACTATCACAAAACATACCATTTATATATTTTCTGTTAAATATATATTAAATTAAATTAATTAATTAATATAACTACGTTATATCAATAGAAAGAAAATACCTTCTTTGGATTTTCTATTTTTCCCTACCACTGGATGATAAGTTAGCAGGGAACTTCACATTGGAGTTCACATATTCTTTGTTGTTCATTAGGTAGTTACTTAATGTACTAAAATCTGTGAAACATATGTTGTACTTTGAAACAGTTTATATGGAAAATAAAGTATTTTTGAGACCGTGTTCTGAAATGTCTATTTTTTCAGTACTTATATTTTAATTTCTTCCACTGTGAGATCTGAAAGTGTAGATGTCTTAGAAATTACCCTTATAATTATGCTCTATTATGTTTTAATAACCTAATAGCTTGTATTTCTTAGCATGATGCGAGTCTGAAAGTCACACTAGGCTTTGGATCGGTGTGCCCGAAAGCGCAGGTTGCTACAAATTCCAGGTAATATAGTTAGCAACCGAGACCCTTTGCTTTCTAATGAGTTTCAGGTTTGCCTACAAAGTGAGTTGGACTCGAAAACGTTATTGCTTACCATCCGTAGACAGATGGTCAGACAAAAGAAGTCAACTACATAATTAAAGATTTGCTACGAGCTTGTATGTTGAACTTTGGTGGATCTAAGATCACCTACACTCAATAGAGTTTTCATGCAACTATATTTACCAATCCGGTATTGGGATGACACATTCGTGAGGCATTATATGAAAGACCCTTTAAATCACCAGCAAGTTGGTGTGAGACGAGAGATAGACTTGTTCTTAGATCAGCTCTCATAAGAGAATCTTCAGAGGAGGTTGTGTTGATTCAACAAGAGATGAAAGATGCTCAATCAAGATAGAAGTACTATGCTGATAAGAAGCAGAAGGATTTAGGATTCTAAGGGATCATGTGTTTGTTAATTATCATTGACGAAAGGCACTATAAGGTTTGGGAAGGCTGAAAAGTTGGCACCGAGATATGTTTGCCCATTTCCGATATTAGAAAAAATCGATGAAGTAGCTTATAGATTTGAATTGCCGATTGCATTTGTTAGGGTCCATAATGTGTTCTGTGTGTCACGTCTAAGGAAGTGGGTCCAAGACCTAGGGATGTTCTGATGCCGAGAGCTACGAATGATTTGGTGGTCGAACCAAATATGACCTGCGTAAGAGTTTTAGAACTAGATGTAAAGAAACTTTGGGATAAAGAAGTGAAGATTGTACGGATCCAGTAGAGTGAGAAGCGGGAAAATAATACTTGGAAACTAAAGTTAAAGTCAGGAAGACTTATCCTAAGTTTTTAATTCAGACTTAACATATATGTTTGTTATGTTTTGTTATAGACCATATATATGTTTTGATATTTATGGTTGATTTTGTTATGTATTTATAGATGCACTAGTGCATTTTTGTTGTAACACATGGGTAGGGAACTTATGTTTTTATGCTAGAGTAAGTATACCTTATTTGAATTTCGAGGACGAAATTCCTATAAGGGGAAAGCCTGTAACACCCCATAATTTAATAAATTAATAATTAAAGAATTCATTATGAGAATAAAGATTTAAGTGGTTAAGTTATGTGATTAGCCAATACAATATGATAAATAGTTGGGTGTACATCTATTTATTAGGATATAGTTTAATAAAGTTTAGTTAAGAAGAATTAAATGAATAAAGTGTGATGCGGGAGTGGTGGGTCAGCGGTCAATAAATGTGGAATAATACATTTCCAAATCCTTTCATTAGTTCTTCACTTAAAATTATAAATAAAAACTTGAGCTCTATAATGGTATTTGCGGCCTAAGAAGAAAGAGAAAGAAAGAAGAATGTAACATCCCCTACTTTGAGACCTGAAGTTAAGCGCAACAGATGTTGCAGTCATCTATAGTATTAAATTCCGGTGATAAAATACAGTAATGTTAATGGTATCTATAATATCATAAGCACATAATATGAAATAAAATCAACACAGATTTCAAAAACAGCTTTTCTGATTACATTTCAAATCAATATTTCATATTCAACTACATAATCCCAAAACGATTCCAACGTTTTGATTAAATATAATTATTACAAATTACGCCAAGAGCGACATATGAAGATATCCCTTTGGATGATTGGAGTACTAGATAGATAGACATATCAGTCATAAATACATCACAGCGAAATAACATTAAATAGCTCCTACATAGCTAACTTTGCCTCCTGCACGTCTTCAGAAGCTTATTCATCCAACCTACTAAACTTGAAAAGTCCTTAACTCTCAATCTACTCAAATTAATTTTGAGCACCCGAGAGTTTAAGGGGAAAACATAAACTTCGAGTCAGACATAAAGCTTGGTGTGAATAATTATATTACATCTCGGTTTACTGATATTAAGTGAGACTACGCCAATTAGCGGAACGGGTTTCCCCTCACTAATATCCTTTTAAAATCATATATTTTGCAAATCAAAAACCTGCAATCCTAACAATAATAGAAATAAGATATATGCATAATAATTAGGTAATCAATGGACCATCTATCCACACTAGTTTTTATCTGGTTAACTATTAACCATTGGCTGACTCGGGCCTACCAGACAAAATAAATAATCTAACTTTTGTTAGACATAATACTGGGCTATTTGCCCTTAAAATCTTCTTCCAGGGTCAACTGATCCTAATGGTTTTACGGGATTGCCAATAACCTATCTTTACTCCGTATATTCCCTTTTGTGTGTAACATTATTTTAGTCCCACCTGTGACAAAGCTCTACATATTGGAATTTAAGACTTGCATTAGAGGGGCTATCAGCTAAAGTATAGGGCATGACCTCATACCAGTCTTATCCGGTCTTCTAATATCTTAGTCATAAACTTAGGGTTAACTACCCTATTCAAATTTCATTTCCTTGTAAGCAATCTTTACAAATGATTTACCCTAGAAATCATATGTTTATAAAACAAGGAAATCTTACTCTTTGCTTTACTCAAAATAGTTATACGATGATATATGCTTTACACAAAACAATGTTGATGAAATCCAATCAATGGGATTATCTATCCCTTTAAATAAGTTAAAGCTTCTTTTTAACTTAGAAAACTTTAGGCTATAAGACCAAATAATACCTTCGAAACATTTGTTTAAAAACTTAAAAAATCCCTTTCAAAATAATTGAAAGCTTCCCTTTCGAAACCTTTGTATAAAACCTTAGACATTACCTTTCAAAACTATTTAAGCTTATCTTTCGAAAGCATTGGAAACCTTCCTTTCAAAACACTTAAAACAAACCTTTCAGAACAATTAAAATATACCTTTCGAAAGGATTTGGGACTTCCCCTTCGAAACACTTATAACAAACCTTTCGAAAGCATTGGGTTCAAGTAAGGGTTTGTGGAAACTTTGCTTAGAAACCATTTAAAATTATTCCTTTCGACACCAAGTTTAACCTTTAATATAACTAAAGGGTCATAAGGAACAAAGGCGAAAGCATTACTTTCGAAAGCACTGATCCAAAGTAAAAAAAGAGGATAGTTTCAAAACCCACCCTTTCGAAACCATTGCCTCCGAAACCATTTGAAAGCGGCTATACAACCCTTTCGAATGAATTGAGAAGGCGACATCAAAGTTAAAAGGCAAAAGCACCCCTTTCGAATACATGGTTTTAAGGATTTAACTATTTCGAAAGGTATGGATCCAGCAGCAAGGGTATCGAATAGGTTCAAAAGTGGCTATCCATTCGAAATCTTCTTTCAAAACAAAAGTAGGCGGTAACTCTTTCGAAAGCTCCTTTCTAAAAACAAAGGCAAGCGGCAACTTGTTTGAAAGCCGCTTTTTAAACAAAGGTAAGTTGATTGATTTGAAAGCTAATTAGAGTGGTTTCAACCCCTTCGAAAGCATGCTTTCGACACCATCATTTCTTCCCCTTTTCTCTGATACACTACATAACAATTACTTTGTATCATATGCATTGGTTTTTCTAATAGGTGCGAATGGTTTAACTGAGCATGGTGGCAGAATCAAGCTAAGGAAGCGGTAAAGTTGTAACTTGAAACAAAACAAGTTTATTGCCTTACAAAATAATTCTTTTTTACCTAACTTGCCCAATTTGTCAGAATATGATTGGCTATCCACTCTTTATCAAAATTCTTTTCTAAAAAGGCTGCTGAATTCACAATTAACAGTTTAAAACATTTTAAGCAAATAAGCCCTTCTCCTTGATAAAACATATAGAACATTTAAGTCTCTTAACTAAAATAGTTTTATAACCACAGTAAAATACTTAGGAAAATTCCCCAAAATTACAATAATTCACTTTTAATATGTTTTCTAACATATAAAAATTTCAAACCCGAAATCATTATATAATTTCCTTAAATAATTTGAACCAACATTAACTATTTTCTCTCATAGAAAATTCATAATAAATCAAGAATTACTAAAAAATATGAAACTTGAAATCCACTTCTGAAATAATGTTTTTGACCATATATCAAAAACGAAAATCATATGGATGTCATTTAATAGGTTTCCAATCTAAACTTATCATAAATCCATATGAAACAATATAAATCATCAACAAACATATATATCCATTTAAACAATCACAACATAGCACGTAACTTGCTAAATTAATTCGGATCTATCGAATTCAATATTGAAAATGAAATGTAAGTTAATTATTCACCTTCGCTTGGTGTTAAGAAGGTTGAGATTTTCCCTTTGATTGATTCGCTTAAGCTTTCTACTTGAATCCTAACTTTTATTCTTCTTGAATCTCCTTAATGGTGGCCGATGGAGCTCCCTTAGGTCTTTAATTTTTGTTTGTAAATGTTAAAATGAACCAGGAATGAAGAATAGAAGGGTTTAGGGTACTAGACTAAAGGACGCTCCCATTTTACCCTTATCAATTTCCTCCTACTTACTTATTTTCTATTCTCTTTTGCTTATACATTCATTAAGGAACAGCCCCTTATTAATTAACAAATCTCACTCCCTTAACTATTAACATTATTTTATTTTATTTATCCAATTAAATGTTCTAAATAATGTTACTCAAAATTATGGTCGTTACAAAGAAGATTCAAAGCTAAGAGAACTAGAGGCATTATTAACTAAGAAATTTAGATGAGTAATGTATTCTCTAATCCTGTTTTCTTCTTATTTTGCTTTTGGCTAGATTAATATTAAACGTTTCTCATGCTTTTGATAATCTATCCAAAAAATTAATATGATAGTAGGAACACATTTTTAGAGTTGGGTTCTGGTTTATGAAATCTTCCCATAAGTAAATAAATTGATACGAATTTTTGAGAACCATATATAATGGAAAATGGTTAAAATATGGAGTTTCGGAAACTGTATGGTATAAAACACATATTCATATTTTCTTTGAATTTTTGGAAATAAAGTAAGCTATTTTCGAAAGAAATAACGCTTGGTTGAAGGGATAATTTGGGTGCCGAAAGGATAATAATTGGAGTTGAGAGGTTATTTAATTAAATAAAGTATTTAATGATTAGTCAAGAGATCAGATCCATATTTTGTGCTAAACGTGTCAGGAAATTACATTGTAACAATAACGTAGGACTTACTCAAACAAATCAAAAGTCAACACATGTAAAGGTAGTGTCGGACGTGTAGAAAACAATTCCCGACATATACCAAGAGAAAGTGTCGAGTGTCGAACTAGAAGCAAAATAAATGGGAATCTTAAGTATAAAGTCTTTAGTTAGAAGGTTAAGTAATGTTAAGTATGAGGCTATGTTTAGTTAGACCGAAGGTATTAACTGAAGCCAAAGCGAGACATGACAAAAGGAAGGAACTATAGGTAGAGGAGGTGATTTTTGAAATCTATGGTTTAGAATCCTCATGTTAACCAAATAAAACAATGCTAAGATGGGCTTCCCCGAACGAGATCAAGGGTAATGATTATTGAGGGTAATTTAGGTTTCGGTAGGACGCCGAAACCGGAAATAATTTGACTTTCGAAAGAGAATGTATGTTAAGCTTAAGACGATCGAAACTAGTATTATGGACATTGGCGATAATGTAGTATAATAGCTCAATGAATAGCTAAAAGAAAGCCTAATGTTTGACTGATTCGGTAGGTAAGTGTTCGGTAGATGATGTAAGGCTTGAAGTGGCGGCATAAAAACCGAAGGCACATGAGTAAGGCTTCGCGGTGTTTGGAAATACGAAAGCGTAGATGTAAGCCTTTGGTGGCAACCAAAACTATGACTAAATGCGTAGGTCCAAATGTGGCAACCACAACCAAAAGCATTGGTATAAGGCCTAAAATGGCATCTATAGTCGAAAATGTGGAGTAGGACTTAAAATGACATCCAAGGCACGAAAGAAATTAGTGTAAGGCATGTAGTCATACCAAAGATTCACTAGAAGACGTAAGGCCTGATGTGGTAATCAAGTATTGAAAGCAAGATAGGTGTAAGGTCTTAGTGGCAACCAAATTACGAAGCGCGGGTGTAAGCCCGGGGGTGGAAACCAAAACACTTAAGCAAGGTTGGCATAAAGCCTGAAGTGGCAGTCGAAATCGATAGTGTATATAGTAGAATCAAGAGTAGGCATAAGGCCTTAGTGGAAACCTCGGATGAAACGTTTTAGATTTTGGTTAGAAAAGAGAATGATTACTGTGTGGCATGTCGAAAGAAATGGCTATTTATCTTCTCATGGTAAATTTGTAATGATAGGACCCTTAAGAAAGAATCATTGACTTATGCTTATGTCAAAAGTTGTTGAAGTGAATACCATGTTATAGTGAGGGGAAACTTTGCATTAGTGGCATGGTCTCGCTATGTTTTATATTTAGGGTAATATATTGCTTATACCAGATTTTATGTGAGACCTATATTTTTATTCTTGTTTTCTCTATGAACTCATGGGTACTCATTCAAGTAGGTTGAGTTGATGGATTTAGACATGTTACTTTTAAGCGGACAAATAAAGGAGCCAAAGATGAAGCACACGGCTTTGGGGTATTATATGTTATTTTGATTCTGTTTTACTAAGTGTTTATGCCAGCATGTTCATATGTTGAGCATGTTCATATGTTGAGCATGTTCATATGTTGGGCATAAACTATTATTTGTGTAGTATTATATTTTTGACCTTTGAGTGGGCATGGATTTAGGAGTAGTATTATTGATTTTTGATTGTAATGATGAGATTCTTACTTAAGTTAGCATTTGCTCTGTTTACTTGACTATTTAATACAACTGATATTATCTCTGTCGTCGAAAGATAATTCTAAGGCAACTACAGCACATTAGAGTTCCATCTTCGGATTTTATGAGAGATGTTACATATAGCATAACTTATAAGGTGATCAACTGAGATGTGATAGGATTTGTATAGTAATAAATATCAGAATGGTGTATAGTTATTAACTTATCAGACATTGTTAACCCGCCTTTTGGCAAGGCCATGGACCGGCGGTTTTAACTAAATTGAATACTCGTTTGTCGAGACTGGAATACGACAGGTTTAAGTCAACTGGACGGATAGATGATGTAGTGCGCTTGGAAGATGGATATTGGATTGGATGAAGTGGATCTACATAGGCTAGTGGCTCGATGTTGGAGTCTCAAGTGAGTCGGAATGTTGGAGTCTCGAGGGAGTCGGGATGTTGGGGTCTCGAGGGAGTCGGGATGTTGGAGTCTCGAGGGAGTCTCAAGTGAGTCGGGATGTTGGAGTCTCGACGGAGTCGGGATGTCGGAGTCTCGAGGGAGTCGGGATGTCGGAGTCTCGAGGGAGTCGGGATGTTGGAGTCTCGAGGGAGTCTCGAGTTAGTCGGGATGTTGGAGTCTCGAGGGAGTCGGGATGTTGGAGTCTCGAGGGAGTCGGGATGTCAGAGTCTCGAGGGAGTCTCGAGGGAGTCGGGATGTTGGAGTCTCGAGGGAGTCTCGAGTGAGTCGGGATGTTGTTTCGGGTCGATGAAACAATGGAAGGGAGAGTCGCTCAGGGATTTCTTAACCAGATTCAACGCAGCGGTAGCTTCAGTGGATCGACCTGATCCGTCGATGGTTTTGATGGCAGCAGTTTCAGGAATTGCAGATAATTCGGATTTCAAGATATCGTTGGAATGGGACCCACCGAGGGATCTTGGAGAGTTCTACCATGAGGCGGAAAGGTTCCTAAGGCAGGAAGATGCGCAGGCTGAGAGAGTAGGGAGAGAGGATGAAGCTTATGCAGTGAGGGGTGGAGGTCCACCCAGGGAGGATCCACGTAAAGACGATAAAGGAAAAAGGAAAACATATGGCAACAGTGGCACTTCGAAGAGGCCTCGAAGGGAGTCAAAGTTTTCTTCTTACACAGATTTAACTGAGACTCTAGAAAGGATTTACTTGGATACTCGAGGGCGCCTCCAATATCGAAGGCCGGCAAAGAGAGAGCCTTCTGAATACGAGCGGGCATCGGGAAAGCATTGCCTATTCCATGAGCTAGATGGGCACAACACAAACGACTGTAGGCATCTGAAAGATATCATTGAGGAGCATGTAAGGAATGGTCATCTACAGCAGTATGTAAGGAATCGAGCCGTGGCAATGGGACAGGAGCGACCACCGCCTACCTCGAACAAAGATGGCACTAGGCCTAGGCAACGTCAGCCCATTATTAACTAAACAGATTTATGGTTTTGAATAAGTAATAGAACTCAAAGAAATACGGCTAGGTCACTTACACACGTACGGGATCGAGGACGGTCCGTAGGCGTGCTCTGAGATGACAAAAAACCGTACTACTTGAGTCCATGAAATCCTATTTTCTTTATATTTTTCTGCAAACTCTGGTTTCTTCTGTGGCACTTTGGACATTTAATTCCTTCTGTTGTACAAACTTCTGCTTTGATAACTGAATTCTGTAACAATTGGATTTGGATCAGTGTAATAAATAATAAAGGTCTCGCGATCACGGTCCCGGCCGGTGAGACGGGGCAGTGATCGCAAGTTATGAGTCCCTTCGCCGGAGAGCGATGGAATGGAATCGGAGAGAATATCAAAGTCCTTGGCCGGAGAGCCGAGGCCAGAGAGCCGAGGCCGGAGAATATGAAAGTCCTTGGCCGGAGAGCCGAGGCCGGTGAATATGAAAGTCCTTGGCCGGAGAGCCGAGGCCGGAGAATATGAAAGTCCTTGGCCGGAGAGCCGAGGCCGGTGAATATAAAAGTCCTTGGCTGGAGAGCCGAGGCCGGAGAATATAAAAGTCCTTGGCCGGAGTGTCGAGGCCGGTAAATATCAAAGTCCTAGGCCGGAGAGCCGAGGCCGGAGAATATGAAAGTCCTTGGCCGGAGAGGCGAGGCCGGAGAATATAGAAGTCCTTGGCCGGAGAGCCGAGACCGGTGAATATCAAAGTCCTTGGCCGGAGAGCCGAGGCCAAAGAATATAAAAGTCCTTGGCCGGAGAGCCGAGGCCGGTGAATATGAAAGTCCTTGGCCGGAGAGCCGAGGCCGGTGAATATAAAAGTCCTTGGCCGGAGAGCCGAGGCCGGAGAATATAAAAGTCCTTGGCCGGAGAGCCGAGGCCAGAGAATGTAAAAGTCCTTGGCTGGAGAATATAAAAAGTACTTGGCCGGATAGCCGAGGTCAAAGAATCTAAAAGTCCTTGGCCGGAGAGCCAAGGTCGGAGAACATAAAAGCCCTTGACCGGGGAGTTGGGGTCGGAACAGGATATCAGCCCGGAGTGGTCATGGATTTGGTTATTGGTTATTGGATTTGAATTGATTAAAACTTGGTTGGCATGTTCAGATGGCTAAGGAATAGGCTCAGGGTTTGGTTATTGGATTCGGAATCGGATATCAACTCGGAGTAGTTGCGGATTCGAATAAGGATACGGCAATGGCACTAGGATAAAACGGATTGGATTGCGGATCGGATTGTATGGCTATGGATGGAATGTGGACGATGGATTGAAGGCTATTCAAAACACGCCTTCCTATCGGAAGGCATGTTTTGGGGGGCAAGTGTTAACCCGCCTTTTGGCAAGGCCGCGGACCAGCGGTTTTAACTAAATCGAATACTCGTTTATCGAGACTGGAATACGATAGGTTTAAGTCGACTGGACGGATAGATGATGTAGTGCGCTTGGAAGATGGATATTGGATTGGATGAAGTGGATCTACATAGGCTAGTGGCTCGATGTTGGAGTTTCGAGTGAGTCGGGATGTTGGAGTCTCGAGGGAGTCGGGATGTTGGAGTCTCCAGGGAGTCGGGATGTTAGAGTCTCGAGGGAGTCTCGAGTGAGTCGGGTGTTGGAGTCTCGAGGGAGTCGGGATGTCGGAGTCTCGAGGGAGTCGGGATGTCGGAGTCTCGAGGGAGTCTCGAGGGAGTCGGGATGTTGGACTCTCGAGGGAGTCGGGATGTTGGAGTCTCGAGGGAGTCGGGATGTCGGAGTCTCCAGGGAGTCGGGATGTCGGAGTCTCGAGGCAGTCGGGATGTTGGAGTCTCGAGGGAGTCGGGATGTTGGAGTCTCGAGGGAGTCTCGAGTTAGTCGGGATGTTGGAGTCTCGAGGGAGTCGATATGTTGGAGTCTTGAGGGAGTCGGGATGTCGGAGTCTCAAGGGAGTTGGGATGTTGGAGTCTCGAGTGAGTCGGGATGTTGGAGTCTCGAGTGAGTCGGGATATCGGAGTCTCGAGGGAGTCTCGAGAGAGTCGGGATGTTGGAGTCTCGAGGGAGTCGGGATGTTGGAGTCTCGAGGGAGTCGGGATGTCGGAGTCTCGAGGGAGTCTCGAGTGAGTCGGGATGCTGGAGTCTCGAGGGAGTCGGGATGTTGGAGTCTCGAGGGAGGAATGGGTCGTTTGGCATTGGTAGTCGTTCGGTCTGGGAGGAATAAGTCGCTCGGCATGGAAGTCGTTCGGCATGGAAGTCGCTCGGCATGGAAGTTGTTCGACACAGGAAGTCGCTCGGCACAGGAAGTCGGCTCGGTACAGGAAGTCGTTCGGCACAGGAAGTCGCTACAGGAAGTCGCTCAGCACAGGAAGTCGCTCGGCATAGGAAGTCGCTCGGCACAGGAAGTCGCTACAAGAAGTCGCTCGTACCATGGTGAAGGATGTTGGCTCGGCTATGGTCCTAATGGGCCCGGACTGCTAAGGAAGCCCAGTAACTTGGGATTTGCCTATAAATACAGCATGAGGGGGTTCAAAAAGGGGATCTTCCTTCTGTTTCCCTTCTTCTTCCTCATTAAGGCTACTTTACCATAATTGTTTTTAAAACTCCGGATTGTAACCATAATTGATTCTCATATCAATAAAAAGAAAACTTCTAGAGTGGACATAGGCCGGAGTTAGCCGAACCACTATACAATCTGTTGTTCTTTACTGCTTTCATTTTAATTTTGACTGTTCTTCATATTATTACTCTCTACATACATTCTATCTGTTATCGGTGATTGTTAGTTGGTGCTTTCCTTTACATTTGGGTGTTAGTGACCAATTTTGGCGCTAACAGACATATTACAAATATCTCATAATAATAAATCATAAGAAATAATCATAGTGGTTTTTCTTGCTCTTTATCGAAATAGAAATCAAGATGAGCTTATCATGCAATCTCATTACACAAATATTTATGCACAAAAGTAGGATATATACAAAGTATAATTGGATGGTCTGTTTCACGGTACCATTATGACTGCTTACGTACCGATTACAAGATTAAACCAATGTAGTTTTTTTACTACTAATTAGTAGAGCCCAATTGAAGGTAATTATATATAAGTGTTATCTGCAATCACAAAGTTAGTGTCCATAATGTATGTGGTTATAATGGAGCATAGCATAACATATAGGCAAATAATAACCAAATGAGCTATAAAGTTTATTATGATATGATTTCCTGTTCTTCTCCTACATCATAGAATTAGCGCATATACATTATAACAATATCATATATCTTCAGCATAATGTAGATAATCACTACACCTAAACAGTGGATTTCCAACTAGTATAATCGTTGTTAGTAATTTCAGTAACACTTATCGTGTTGCTATAAAGGCATGGATATTTATTTGTAACACTTATACCCATTATAAAATCATATCCGCCAATAGTTATAAGCGTTGGAAAATATATTTTTCCAATGGTTATAGACATTGGTAATATTTTATTTACAACACTCATATCTTATACTGAATTTTATCTTCAAACGGAAGTACATGTTAGTAATATTAATTTTATAACATGTATATTTGTTGCAAAATCCATGATACTAATAGGTATGGGTGTGAGCAATAACAAAATGTTAATGTAAATAGATGTTGATTTCTATTTCCTAACATCAATAACTATTGCAATAATTAATATGGTATGCATGTTGATAGCATAGGCTATATTTAATATGCATTCAGAAATAATATTATCTCAAGTTAGCAAAATATAACCAAATTAATATCAAGAAATAACATCCATAATCATTGTAACAAAATAGAGTATCAATTGACAAAAGACAAGTTCACTATGTATGCTACCAAATTCAACATATAGGTTACCAATTCTATGCTAATATCAATTTGAAATAACAAAAGGCAAGACATTATTCATAGTTAAATTCAATAAATAGGTTACCAATAGAGTAGAACTAATTGCTCGACGATAACTTCTCTTTCTATTGGAATCAAAAACTTCCCATCATTTTCAAGATCTTCTACTCCACCATTACAACCAGAACTACCATCCAATTTTCTTTTTTCCTTCGCTTCTTGTATTAGTGCTTGCGTGCATATAATATAACATTAAGTTGAAATATACTAAATAGAATGAATGACCATTAGTAATATAGGTAATCAAACATAATTTAGCAACAAAAGCAGATAAAAGGTAAAATTTACAAAATTAAAATCCATTGCGGCAAATGTATCTGTTGTAAACTGTAGTTTGTTGTCCTGAAGCTGCTATTTGCAACCGTAGTTTGAAACAAACTGCAGTGTTTGAAACTGCAATTGCAAAACTATAGTTTCAACTTGATGTTCCAAGATATATATAGAGTAGCCGTGTCCAGTCTTCTCAGCCTGCAAAAATGTTGATAAAAGAAAACATTAAATGAACTTGGTTAACCAATGGGCGTGTGTATTCCAAATGCAACATATTTTAGTATTATTATAAATATTCCAAATGATGAAAAACCAGGGCAAGTGCAGCCTTTGCTTAAAACCTTATAATATATTCAGTGGTTAAGACAAATTTTAAGTTGCATCACATTTTGTTGTTTAAATCCACAACTAAAGCCATGGTAGTATATGATATTAAATGCCAGATGTCTTGGGGAGAAATCTTAATTAATTCAATTTCAATAATCTTGAACTTGCAACCAAAAGCTCATTATTTCTATCTAGTAGAAAAAAGGAACTTAGATGCTAGCTGCACAACTGCAAATTGCTAAATACCCTATATTTTACCCGTATCCACGGTGTACGGACGGTGGCTAATTAAACTATTTTAATTTGAACATCTAAGGGGAACACATGTAACAAACACTTGGTCTGTATGCATACATCATGATCACAAAATACTTAGTCTGTAAGCATATATTATGATCAACAATAATTTATGATGCATCACTAGTTTCATCACAATTCAACCTTGAAGATTGAACTTAAACAAGGGCAATTATTATTTACACATATGGGTACGCATTATTACTATATTTTATACTGATTTCATCATGATATCCACAAAAGTATTGGACACCAAAAAATCTACGATTTAGGGTTTCTTTTCTTCTCATTTCATCGTCTCTTTCAATATCTATTGCTTATCCAAATATCTAGTGTCTGCTCTTGAAGGCATCGTTTATCCAATCGCCACATCAATTTTTGTCTGACGATAAAAGGTCTTCTCGAAGAAAGTGGTGTTCTTAAAGCTAACGTCACAACTTGTGCTCTGATCCGACCTTCCCCAATTGGGTCGCTATGAAATCTTTTGAGGGTGAGGGAGGGTTCGTACTTAAGGGGTCCTTCCTCCGGCCTTGTCCTCCTTTCGCCTTGATAGCTGCCGCTCTAAGAGCGGTGGTCTTTGGCCCTATTTCTGTAGTTATTTCTGGTAGCTCTTCTGTGGAGATTCGAGTTTATTCGCTGGATGCATTTATTCAGCTATCTAGATTTCGATTTCTGCTAATTGATAACAGCTTCATGGAACTATACCCCAGCTCCGAGCTAGGGTTAATGTTGCGTCCCTTATTTTGCACGAGATCTATTATAACTTCGGCACCGGAATCTTGGGCGGAGGTCCCTTGTGCGGTTGATCTTTGGCCGAAACAGGATTTGACCACCTGTTTTGTGCCTAGGCTGCATTTTAGCGATTCTTGCTCCTCCCCATTGTCGGAGGACCTGAGCTTTTTGTTCGGTTCAATTTCTTGTGGCATTGAAGTGGGCCCAGGGCTGGTCAGCAGTGCTAGCTCACCAGGTGATGGGGATTTGATCACCCCGCTCACCGATGGTTATTCTGCCTTACCTGGTTTGGTTCGTACCCCAGTGGAAAAACATCGTCGGCGGAGGTCGCGGCGGTCCTCTCGAGCTTGTACTCATGTCCCCTTTTCGGCTGTGGATCTGGTTGGTGGATCTCGGCTCAAGCTTGATATGCCTGCTGTTTCTTCAGTCAGCGGTGCTCTGCCTGCTGTGGGCAAGATGTCTGGTAGCGATGATCTGTTGGTTTCTCCGTGGTCTTTGGTTAGTGCGGGATTGCAGACTGAGTCCGTCCTCATTGGTAAGTTTGACTCACAACCTTTATTGGTCTGTGATGCTGGTCCTCAGGTATGTAGATCTCCTGATTTTTTGCTTAGTATTGTTATAGATTGTTTCACTCCTGTTTGCTCGTTTTTAGTTAACGGTTTAGAGTTTTTATGCATGAGCCTTGACACATCTCGATATATGCTCCCTGACACTGTTTCCCCCTCTTTGGGTGGTAGCGTGTCAGGTCCCCCTTGTTGTACTTTGACCGTGCGGTCTAGCTTTGATCGTTTGCATCTTTTTCATTGCCTCTTGCCCTTGGGGCTTTGTTTTACATTAGCCCCGCAGGGTTTCTCTTGCTCCACTGGTGGTGGCCGGTTCAGGCTGCTCTTTCAGGGCGCTCTGATTGGGCAATATTTCTGGTTTTTTGAGTTGAGTCATTGCGAGGCCGCCTCTGTGTCATCATTGACTCTCGTGTGTTTCTCTTGGCTTCCCGGCGCTCGATGGTCCTTTTGGAGTCTACAAAGGGCCTGGAGCGCTAGGTTCGGGCGGGTTCCCAGTTTGGACCGCAGAGTGGTTCTAGTTTCGGACCACTATACGTACAGTCTGGGTTCTTGCCGACCTACTTTGTTCCGCCCTCGTGTACCCTCTGAAAGGGCTGACCCATGAATCTTGCCTGTCACGCGGGGCTATCTCTTCTATGACAGTCCGGCTTTGGCAAGGTTCTTACAGCAACGTGGGATGCGTTTTATCGGATCCCCTACATCCCTCCGCTGTCATTCGGAACATCCGGATTCACCGGATCGCCCGTGTTCATCCTCCTATATCTGTTCGTCTTTGTGTTCTCTTCCTTCTTCTTCCTATTCTCTGTTCATCTCCATTCCTCTGCTTAGCAAGGCTGAAATAGCGATCATCAATGATCGACTAGCCTGCCTTACTAAGAACTCGGCCCATGCCCAACGGAGAGAGTCGAGGTCTGATTCTTCGGCGTTTGATTCTGGGGTATCTGATGAGTCACGGTACTTGGTTCCCCCTCTTTGTTACTCTCGCCGCAGGCCGCGTGGCCCCCCTTCTGCTCATCGCATCATTCGCACACGCTCTGTAGCGGCGTCCGAGAAGATCAACAGATCTTCTCGATCTTCGTGGTATCTTATCTAAGTTGGTCTTGTTCTTCCGTAGCCTCTCGGCTTGTTCTATTCTGCTTGTTTTAATTTCCTTCCTCCATGTCGAACTTTATTTTTTGGAATGTTCGTGGTATTGGCAATGAGGAGTCTTCAGCTAGGTTGAAGCGCATTGTCAGGAAGCATTCGATCTGCTTGGTCGCTCTTTTGGAACCTCTAGTAGGTCCAGAGGAAGTAACCAAGTCCGTTCTATCCCTTGGTTTTGGCGGTGCCGTAACCAATGTCTCTGGCAAGATTTGGATCCTGTGGTCCAAAGCCCTTGTGGTTCGTCCTATTTTCGATTCCACCCAGCTAATGTCTGTGGCTTGCTCTTCCCCTGCTTTTGCTTCCTCCTTTTTATTCTCGGTGGTCTACGCCAAATGTGATCGTTTGGAGAGGTTGAATCTCTGGGCTGATATTCTTTCGCTTTCCAATTTGGGATTACGTCTTCGGTTTTAGGCGGTGACTTCAACGTCGTCGCTTGTCAAGCTGAAAAGCGTGGAGGTGTCGCCTCCATCCGTTATGCGGTGGCGTATTTCAACTCTTTCATTGTTAGCTCAGGCCTATCCGAGATTCCCTTTGTTGGGTCTGCTTTTACCTGGTCTAACAACCAAGGGGGACTAAACCATATTCTCTCTAGATTAGATCGTGTTTTTGGTTCTGAGGATTGGTTCCTCCTGCCCTTCTCCTTCTCCATCTCTTAACTCCATAGGACCTTTTCTGACCATGCTCCTATGATTTTACGATGTTCCCCTCTCTCTATCGGGTCCATCCTCCTTCAGATTCCAGAGTATGTGGAGATCTCATCACTCCTTTCACCAAGTGGTGGAGGAATCTTGGAGTTCTCCAATCGTTGGCTCCCCCTCTGTTGTCTTCTCACGAAAGCTTAAACGTCTCAAGGCTTGCCTTAAGGTTTGGAACGTCCAAGTTTTCAAGAACATCTTCGATCGAGTGCGGACGGCCGAAGAATCTCTTATCTTAGCCGAATCTTTGTTGGATGAGGATCCGTCCGCTGCCAACAAGGAGGCGTGGGACTTAGCCCAGATGGCCTTCTCGTCTGAGTTGCGTATCGAAAATGACTACCTTCGTCAGAAGGCTAGGGTCAAGTGGGTGGTCGAAGGTGATACGAACTCCAAGTTTTTCCATTCCTCTATTCGTAAGAAGAACTCCCTTCTTACCATTCGTGAGATTCTGCGTCCTGATCTCTCTGTTGCTTCTTCGCCAGAAGAAGTCAAAGAGACCATCCTGTCTCACTTCCAATCCTTTCTGAGCGCTCCCTCTGCTTCGATTTCCGATCCGACCTTATTAGCCTTCATTCCCAGATTGGTCCTTCCTTCGGAAAGTACGGACTTGTCGGTACCTCCCTCTCTGGAAGAGATCCATGCCTGTGTCTTTTCTCTTTCCAAGGATAGTGCCAGTGGGCCGGATGGTTTCAACGGAGTCTTTTTCAGGAGTGCTTGGCCTATTATTCAGTCAGACTTTTGTCTGGCTTTTCAATACTTCTTCTCGGGCGGTTCTCTGCCGCTAGGTTGGACGTCCACCAACCTGATTCTTATCCCGAAGTGCGATAACCCGCGGTCTTGCGCGGATTTTCGTCCTATCATCTTGTGCAACTTCTCTAACAAAGTTATCTCGAAGGTTCTAGCCAATCACTTGGCCCCGTTCCTTGATCGCCTCATATCCCCTTCTCAATCGGGGTTTGTTAAAGGCCGTTTAATTACTGATAACGTCCTGCTTGCTCAGGAATTGATTTCTCAGCTTGATCAGAAGGTCAGAGGTTCGAATGTGGTCTTCAAGCTGGATATGGCTAAGGCTTATGACCGCATGTCCTGGTTTTTCATCATCAAGATTTTACGAGCCTTGGGCTTTCCCAAGTCCCTTATCGACTTGGTGTGGAGGCTTATTTCCAACTGTTGGTTCTCCGTTCTTGTTAACGGTTCGGCCAATGGGTTTTTCCAGGCGGGTAGGGGCTTACGTCAAGGAGACCCACTTTCGCCTTCACTGTTCGTGATCGCGGCAGAGGCTTTCATTCGAGGTCTTCAAACCCTGACGGTTTATGGTCAGATTCAGAGGTTTGGCATTCCTAGGGGATGTCCGCTTGTTTCCTCCTTATCCTTTGCTGATGACATTGTCATCTTCTCTAACGGGGGCCGTTCTTCTGTTCGCCGACTCCTTCGTCTCATCCAGCAATACGAGAGGAGTTCGGGCCAGCTCGTTAACTATTCCAAAAGCTGTTTCGTCCATGCGAAAGACTTGTCTCCCTTAAGAGCTTCTTGGATTGAGAACTTTTCTGGGATCGAGAAGACTTCCCTTCCATTGCCTTATCTTGGTGTTGTCCTTTACAGAGGTCGGAAACTAGATGCTATTTTCGATCCCTTGACCGACAAGGTTAGGGGCAAGATCATCCGTTGGAACGCGACTTTCCTTTCTCAGGCAGGTAGACTAGTTCTCATCAAGTCTGTCTTGGACTCGATGGGTACTCATGTCTTCGCTGCGATGACTCCTACTTCGTCCTTCGTCCGCTCGTATCAGGCTTTAACTTCGTTCTTCTTTTGGGGTAAGAAGGATAGCGTCTGTCGGCACCACTGGGTTTCCTGGGCCTCCATTTGCCGTCCCAAATGCGAGGGGGGCTTAGGCTTGCGCAACCCAAAGGACCTCTGTGCGGCTTTTGCTTGCAAGTTGTGGTACAGGTTTGGGGCAAACAACTCCTTGTGGGCGTCGTTCCTTCACGCAAAGTACCATAGGCTTGCGGGTGCGGGTTTTACTGGCTCCCCCTCCTACGCTAGTGAGACTTGGAAGCACATGCAGTCGGTGAAAGGGTTGGTTGACTCTCATGGCGGCTTATCCGGTTGGGATGGCGGCTCGTTCTCCGTTTCGAAAGCTTGGAACTCGGTTCGTATCCCAACTTCGATTCGACCTTTGTTTTCTTTCATCTGGAATTCTCGCATCCCCCCCAAAGTCTCTCTGTTTATGTGGCGCTTGCTACATGATGGGCTTCCATTAGACGAGAATCTCCAGAGGATTGGCATCCCTTCCGTTTCCCGCTGCAGGTGCTGCTGTTCTGGGGATACGGAGTCCTTGAGTCATTTATTTTTTGTCGGTTTTTCAGCCAGGGCAGTCTGGAATTACTTCGGGAACCTTGTTGGTATCCGGGGAAATGCCCTGTCTCCCTCTGATTTACAGTGTAGCTGGTGGTCCGGGACCTCCGGTAAATCGCTTCGTTCGATTCTTTTTCGCCTGATTCCATGCCTGATCTGCTGGCACATCTGGTGCGCGCGGAATAAGGCAACTTTTGAGGATTCTCCTATGGATCACCCGTCCATTATCCGTCATTTTAGGAAAGATGTCTTCCTTGCGTTTCGCGGTAGACCATTTAGGGGCACTATTGGTCTCCGCTCTAGGCGACTACAGGGTTTGTTTTCCATCGCTTCTGTTCGGTCTGCCGCTAGAGCAGGTATTGGCTGAGGCCGTGTGGGGGACGGAGAGTTTCGACGCTCTAACCCCCTTCCCGATCCCCTCCTTTTTTCTATCTCATTCCTGCTTGCTAGTTGCTCAGGTGCTGTAGTTTCAGGTTATCTTCTAGACTGCATGATCTTCGCCAGATTGGTTGTAGCTTTGGAGGAGGTCCCTTTCTTGTCTCGGGTGTTGGCTCCTTGTGATGTTGGCTTTTCTGCGAGAGCAAAACTGATCTCACTTCTCTGGTCTTTTCAGCGCTTAGCCTCGGTGCTCAGTTCAGGATTCTACTAACGTCATCATTGGGCGGTGGCCTTACCGGAGCTCGATGGTGATGTTAGATAGGCGGTGGTTTCTCTGGAGCTCATCCTGGATTCTCTGAGCGGGCATTTCTTTTATGATGGCTTAGTTTTATGGGTCTTTTTCTTTAGCTGATTTCTTGATGTATTGGTGGTTTGTATCCGTTACTGCTATTGTTTTCGTCTGGTCTGTTTCGATTTGCTTTAGCTATTCCTGGTTACCTGTCAGGCATGTTGGCAGCTTTTGGTCTTCATTTATATATATATATATATATTTGAAAAAAAAAGACAAAAGTATTGGACACGGGAAAAAGGGACTTGCTAACCTCGTACTGAAAATATGCCGTTTATCTTTTCTTCTTCTGCAAGCATATCACTTCTACAAAACCTATTTGGAAAGAGGAAAAAACTGAGATTATTAGTCAAGTTTTCTGAAAGAAATCAAAATTGAAGTCATGTAAGTAGGTATATTAGTTCAACTGTTCAACTTATAATTAAGAATGTAGCAAAGTAATATATTTATATATAAAAAAAAAGAATGTAGCAAAGTACTGTACTTTTGGAGTAAACCATTCATATGAAATTACAACTCACCTCTTGTTTGTATCTAGTATGAAATACAACTCACCTTGCATTAAATTGTAAAACTAGTTTAGCTTAAATTCATCATGTTTGTTAAAATAAGAAAAGATGCAACATGCTGACCATAGCAATTCAAATGTAATATAAAATAGTTCAAGTTAGTGTACATTTAGGTGCAATTTAAATTTAAATTTAAGTGCCACGGAGTTCATGTAATAATAATTAAAATGTAATGAAAACAGTGTGTATCTAGTTTAAATTGTCTACGTGTAGACAATGGTAACTTTAGTGCAGTTTATACTGCTTTCAGAATGTTTAAATTGCTTTCATATGTGGATGTTTGGCCTCAAAAAGCTGTTTATTATGTTCTCAAATAATTTTAAAAATTATATTTTATAATTATTTTAAATGGTTTATAAGCACTATAAATTGTTCACTTAAACTGCTTTCAGTTTATAAGCATAATAAATTGTTTATATTAGCAGTTTACATGCACTGATTTCTTGCTGTATGAGCAGCTACATGCAACCATAATGTAATAATATATATTTCTAAACTAGGTAAATACCTGTGAAAATACTAATTGGAACTGATGAAAATACTAGTTGCTATTACTATAATATCGTATTAAATTCGGAGGTTCATCGTTCACTTAATATAGATTATTTATTTCATATACTGCAACTAGTTTACGGTGGAGAGTTTTTTGATCTAATATCATGAACTAAATGAAATAAATCTTACAGAAAACAATTTTTTATATGAAAATACATTTTGGAATAAAAATCATATTTCTTATTCTAACGTTAAGCATCAATTATTATTATTACAAATCTCGTTTTCGGTGTTTCTTTATGAAGTAGAAGTGATTATTCACTCTCTTCATCTCAACTATACCCTAAATTACATTTATTCTTTTTAAATGGTCGAACCATTTGAAAGAATGCCCTTACTACAACATCATAACGAACTTTTACAAAAATGCATTTGATTATCATTTAAGGACATCAAATATGATGCACCTTAAGTAAACTGATAAAACTGACATTTTAGTGATCGAGTTCTTAGATCTATATTATAGTTTTGGTCTTATATTACATTTAATACAATAAGATCTTTTATTGTAATCAATCAAATTGATTACTCGATCTCGCACTATTGTTTATTTGCTCATTTTGGATGAACCAATTTCATCGGAATATTGTGCATTACAAACTGTTACTGTTCACCATATAACATTTATATGCGATTGTATATGGATCAAATATAAATAGTATTGTATTACTTTTGATTTTGGAACTTATAGAATGTAATACATGGTCTCATCCAAATAAACACGTAAGCGGCCATATTATGAATGTATTTAGTAGTTGTAGATCAAGCACTTGCATGGGTGTTGAAACATCAACATGCAATAAGCAATTACTAGTAAGTATATGTTACATTCCTACTTGTCAATCTTCAATTCAGTTCATTTGTGTATCTTAATTGATAAACGTTTTTTCAATAATGATTGAATGCCATAATCTATCAATGTAGATTGTAACGTTATATTAGGGGTGGGCATAAACCGCACCGCTATACGGAAACCGTCCGCACCGAACCGCAAAAACGGTGCGGAAACCCGCACCGAATCTTCTAACCAAAGAAAATACCTAAAACCGGACCGACCCGCATCGATACGGTTCGGTTGCGGGTTGGATGATTGAACCAACCATATTAAACCAGACCGAACCGAATATTTACACTAGTAATCTTATGATAAAAATATAAGCAACTCCTATCTTATTTTAGATTCTAACGATGTATATTCAATTTTTAGCGTATGTTATTATATTAATAATATTCGCTGTCATAAAGGAAGAAGTTATAGTTTTGGTATAATATTTTTCATCTCATTTTTTTGGATAAATGCTAATTATAATCTTATTCTAGTCATTTTCTTTGATGATTATGCATTGATTAATGTTGATGTTTGGTTAATCTACCAAAAAATCTCCCTTGTAGCTAAATGTCAAATTGAAATATCCGTACAGTTAAGAACTAATCTTTCATTTCAGTATAACATTGTGTGTTTTAACCTTTAAGTGTAAAAGCTTCACACAGTTGCCTTCGTAAATTGATTGTTGGTGGAAATAATTCTCTTATTTCATATTTAATATGGGTTCAAACCAGACCGGACCCAAACCGAACCGTATTACATTCAAACCGAACCATTTAAAAGATTAGTATAATGGTTTGTATTTTTGATTAACTGTTTGATACGGTGCAGAAGCGGTTTGGACTTCAAACCGCACCAAACCGACCCGTGCCCACCCCTACGTTATATAGCATATATTCTTACAATATTAGAACTATTAAATGTTATCATTTCATTTATCTAATAAATCTCCCAGTAGTCTTTTATGTTTCACCAAACGCTAAGTCGAAATATAAAAGTCTTTCGACTTCACTAGTGAGTGTTAGGACTTGTTCGTCTTGGAATTCCGATCTTGAGTTTGCTCAACAAGTCGTAGCTCTACGAATGATGGATAACTCATTAATGGTTGTATCTCATACAACTCCTAACCCTTGGCACATTATCCTAATTTCACTTCGACCTTGAGTTTGCTCAGAAAATCAAAACAAAATTATTCACTCGTACCTACCATATCGCGAAGACCTAAGTATATGATATGTAACTTGGGTTTGCTCAACAAATACATATAGTTGTCTTACCTCGTCTATTCAGTATATTAATAATACTACACATAACATCCCTAGCTTGAGTTTGCTCGACAACTAAGGAGTATGTAAGTAATTTATTAATATATATATGGTAGAGGACAACATTATATTCAAGATTCATAATCTTCAATATATTATATTGAGTGATATCGACTTATGGAATAATGCATTTCTTATGAAATACCATCGTGATTCAAGTGTCTAACACATCAGAAATCACTGTATACATACATTTACGTATGTGTTTTTTCCTTAAGTTTGTTTAGGGTTTCTTAATGTTCCACTTGTAATTTATACATTCATATTATATAAGTTTTATTATTATAACTTTTTTTTGGCAAAGCCAGCGGGATTAAATGGCCCCTACCATATATTTATATCAATAAGCAGGCACTTACAATATAAAAGAGATACAAGAAAGTATTAGAGACAGAAAATAGAAGGGAATGAAGAAAATGAAAAAAGAAAGATAGGACAAAAGAAAAACAAGCAGACAAGTTAGGCCCATTTAGCTAAAGTGGCAGCATCAAAGGGGAAAGGAGACATTGCTATCATAATATGTATATTTCTGCATATCTGATAATATAGCTGCATTCGATTCTTGTTCAAATGTAGGAAAATTTGTTGATTCCTTTCAAGCTAGATTGTCGAAACAAAGACCTTCAAAAGTATTAATATTTCATAGCTTGATGATTTCTTCCATCTTGTAGCATTATATAGATTCATCCATTCCAGTTTACTATCTACCTGAGACGATCCATAACTACCTCTATTTTTAATCTTGGATCATAAGAATTGAGAGAAAGGACATCTAAAGTATAAGTGATGAATATCTTCAATTGCAGTAGAACAAAAAATGCACATTTTCGAAATAGTTATACCTTTCATTGCCAAATTAGTCAAAGTATGAAGAGCATTACGAAGAACCTTCCATAACATAAAATTAAGCTTCTCATCAGCATATAGGTTCCATATTCTTTTGTACCATGGGAAAGAAGGCAGATTATTTTCTCCTATTATGGCAGTGTAGACAACATGAGTAGAGTGGTCCTGATGGGTATCAGACCATTTATATTCTTTGTTAAGGCTGCAGACATATGGTTTATCATTATATAGTACCCATACTGCATTTATAGAGGATTTACTTGTATGAGGAAGGGAAATCCTTCCATTGGAGATATAGGAAGAGGCCCTAGCATGTAATGATATGCCGGTCTGAGTAATGTTATCATATGAAAGCTTTCTGTGTAGTATCAATCCATTTTCAATCCGTGGAGTAGTCCAAAATTTGGAACTGCTCACTGATGAAAGGTGAAGCTTTGTATAGGGAAGAAAAATACCTCTTATTTTTAACATTGTCTTCCACACCCAGCTTTGAGCTTGATTTGGGAAGGCAATCCATTTCTTCTTGTTTTAAGTTATTTTTTATGCTCCATTGTACCAATGGAGACTCTGTTCGAGATACAAGATTATGGAAATGCTGAGATAAAGTTGCTATATTCCAATTCTTCATGTCTTTTATGCCCAATCCTCCCTTTCTTTTAGGCATTTCAAGTTTATTGAAAGCAATAGGAGAAAGTTTATTTGATTGTATTGATCCAGACCATAAGAATTTTATGATAGCTGATCTTATCATAGCTATTAGCTTGGATGGCAACAAAAATGTTCTGCTCCAATATACTGTCATAGAAAGTATGACAAGATTTATTATAACAAGCCTCCCTGGTTGTGATATATACCTATTTTCCCATCTATTAAATACTGCTGTTATCTTTTCATACAAAGGTACACACTGAGATAGAGAAATTCTGTTTGTAGCCAAAGGTATACCAAGGTAGGTCATGTTAGATTCAAGAGGTAGCATATTTGTGATTTGCAAACATTCAGTAACTAGGCTATTAATATATGAGATTTTTCTGAATTTGTTTGTTGGCCCGAAAACTTCTGAAAGGAGGATACAGTATTCATAATTGATTGTAAGGACTTGGCACTAGGTTTGGTGAATATCAGTAAGTCATCAGCAAAGGAAAGAGTTGTCACCATGGGTTTACAGCACTTAGGATGAAGATCAAAATTATGCAGAGCAACTTTCTTTTCAAAAGCTAGCGAGGGAGTTTCCATGACAATGATGAATAGATAAGTAGATATGGGATCTCCTTGCCTCAACCCATTGTTACCTTTAAAATACCCAATAGTGTGAGCATTAAACACAAGAGAATATCTCATAGTCGATATACACTGATATATATAATTGCAAAAAGGAGTAGGAAAGTTCATCCTATTTAGTATGGTCATGATGGCAGACTAGTTGACTGTATCAAAAGATTTTTTGATGTCAACCTTAAGCATGGCTCTTGGTGATTTATATGGTGAGGAGTATCCATTCAGCAATGCATGTGTCAGGAGGACATTATCTAGGATGCTTCTATGCGGAAGGAAAGCAGCTTGATTTGGAGAGATGATAGTTTGTAGGACCAGTTTCAGTCTGGATGCTAATACTCTAGAAATGGACTTGTATATGACATTACAACATGCTATAGGTCTGTAGTGTGTGACAACAGAGGGGTTAGTAGTTTTAGGAACAAGAGCAAGGTTGGTGGAATTAATTGAGGTGAGCATTATACTCTTGTCGAAAAAATTATGAACATCTTTGTATACATCTGAGGAGATTATAGACCAGCAATGAATGTAGAAAGAAATAGTGAAACCATCAGGTCTTGGAGATGCAGATTTCCTCATAGAAAAAATGGAGTGCTTTATGTCTTCATATGTGATAGGTTGAGTAAGAGCAGCTTGTATAGCTACAGGGAGTTTGGGTATTATTAGGTTATCGAGGAATGAGATGTCGGATGGGGGGATGACCTCCAAGAAGAGAAGAGTAATAGCTAAGAAATGCAGTATCTATCGGGGGAGGAGATGTTTGAGTATCTCCATGCATGTTAGTTATCTGATGTATATATGTTTTGGCTTGTCTGATTTTTAGAGAGGCATGGAAATATTTGGAATTCCTATCACCAAAAGTAGACCGGTTATGTTTGTATTTTTGCAGAACCATTTTTGCTTCAGTGTTCAATGCTAATTCAAGCTCGGTAATGAGGTCAGCTTCTTTCTTGTTTAGAAGGGGATTAGAGCAGAAGTTGAGAATCATATTTTGTACTTGTTCAAGTTGATGGGTTACATCAGTAGACAATTTTTTACCTTCTCCATAGATACTTCTTGCCCAAGATTTTAGAGCTTCCTTTGTGTTCTTTAATTTCTTCTACAAGTTGAGCATAGGGTTTCCATAGGTTTTTATTTTCCATGCTTCATTGACAACCTGCAACATACTAGAGTTTTGAGTCCATTCATCATAAAATTTAAAATTGACCTGCTTATTTATGGCAGATGATCCAAAAGATAGGATTAGTGGGCAATGATTTGGAAGGAGGGGCATTGGGATATGTATGTGTATAGATGGCCATTTGGAAAGGGTAGGAAAGTTCATGAAGCCATGACCTATCCTCGAGAGGGTACGTGGACTATTTTGTTTTTTATTATTCCATGTGTAATAGGAGCCAGAGGTAGGAATTTCAATTAATGAAGTATCTTGTATGGTGTTATTTAATGGGGATAGATCAGATAAGGATAATGGGTTGCCACCACTTCTATGCATTGAGAGATAAGAACAATTGAAATCTCCAATCAATATCCATGGATGAGAAGATTGATTGAAGTGAGGAATGTAGTCATGCATTTTTTTCTTATATGGGGATAGTTTGCAGCATATATGAATGTGAAATACATAGAAGTTGCAGTAGGCAAGTGTGTTGCATGAGTATGGATAAACTAGCTGTCATAAATGATAGGAGAGAAGGTTAATATAGAGGGATCATATAGGACAAGCAGTCTACCATATGGGGCATGAGAATGGTTTGTGAGGGAATTCCAGTTTGAGTTAATGTATTTAGCTGCTCTAAGGACTGAATTGGATCAAGTTTTGTTTCAGAGATTGAAATGAGGGAAAGATTGAAATTTTGGATCAGAGTCCTTATTTAATCAAGCTTTGCATATTTGTGAGCCCCCCTTATATTCCATGCTGCAATTTTGCACATCATATTTTATACTTTGTGGGGTTTTTGTTCAAGCTTCTAGTTCTTCTGCCAATAGCAGATGAGATGGATTCTGGGAAATGTTGCATCGTTGTATTGGTTTCTCTATCAATATTAGAATCTAGGGGAGAATGGAGAGGGGAAGATAGGGAAGAAGGAGATAGAGGTTTGATTTTCTTTGTATTGTCCAGATTTTTTAACTTCTTTTTATCCCTAGAAGAACTTAATATGAAAGAGGGTTTCTTTTTATTTGAGTTATGCTTGCTTTTGGAATTTTTGGAGGAGGAAGAACGTAATGAGATTGGAAATGGTTGAATGTCAGATGAGGAACAAGGCAGAGAAGGTTTATTTAGAATGGAATCTGTTGGTAAATTTATATCAGGAGAAGAGAAAAAATAATTGCTTCCAATTTGCAGCATATCATTAGGAAGGGATGATACAGAGGATATGTCAGAAGAACTGTGCATGGGTACACGTACAGGGGAAGTGCACACAGATTGACTGAGTATGGGAGGAGAAGGCAATAAGGGAGGCAGTTTGAAGTAGATGCATGATTATGAGGGTGAGGATGAATATATACTACAACAGGAGGAGGAGCTGAGTTTGAAAGATGAGGTGATAGGATGGAAATGGGATGACATGGTGGCAGTATATTTGTAGAGGAAATAGGCAGAGCAATGTTTGTTTTAGGCCGAATTGTTTCTACATACATTACTACAGGAATAAAGTGCTTTTCTCTATTTTGTATGTTATGATCACTTGCATTTGTGCTGTCTGAAGCACACACTTGCAATTTCGATATAGGCACATTGCTGCCAGCAATTTTTTGTCCTTTAGTTGTTTCATTTATCTTATTGCCCAATATTGCATACTCTTCAAATCTGTTGCCAGAAGCATCATTTTCCTCTCTTTCTTTTTCTAATTCAGTCATCACACATTCATCATCCACAATAATTTCACCTTCCTCTATCATTTCTAGAACAGAGAATTCATTTCTTGTTTGCCTATCCTTGACTTTATTTCTTACATCCACAGCTTATTCTGCATTCAGACTGTTGCCTATGTTATTTTCCTTCCCTCTTTTTTGCTTATCAATTTGAAATCCATCAAGACTGTCATATTTCATGATATCATCATCAGAGCTTATATTTTTTGAACATTTTCCTTTCTTCTTCCTGTAGTCACTTTTTGCCATTCTCTACGTTGATCATCATTTTTATATGGTCTATTTCCTTTAGGCCTGATCTCCACATCTGAAATTTCACTAATCTTCTTTTCATTTTCTTCTTCTTTATCACCAAGCTTTTCAATATTAGTCATATATTGGCAGTTCAATGTTCTTTGTCCAAATACTTTACAGTAAGTACATATATCTAGTTTCCATAGATAATTAACATATATCAACTGAGTAGTACCATCAGTGTTCAGGATAGGGAATGATGAGACAAGATCATGATTTGGTGATATTTCAATAAAACATTTAGCATGTTGTATGCGCTAAATAGATTCAATGGCTTCATCTAAACACACAGGTTTTCCCAACTATTTGCTAGCCGGTTAATTCCCAGAGTCGATTATAGATATATAGGAATGTTCGAAAGTTGTATCCAAATAGGTACAGTTCAAATGGATCCACATACATTACTAGTTGTAGGATCCCACTGCTTAATTATAAATAGCTTGTTCTTCATTACAATAGGGTCACTACGTATTATCATATCTTTGTTAGTTGCATCCGAAAGGAGAAAGAGATAAATTGATCCATCTGGCTTAACTTTAATGTTCCCCTTTAACTTCCATCTTCGTTTCAAGTATTCAATCACATAAGAATATGACAGTGGCTTATCAAGGAAGAAACCTACCATATAGTCTTTCCATATAGCTTCACCAACAGCTATAACAGATGGAGGAGGAACCATAGCTTCACCATCAAAAGTCAGATCCATATGAATAGGAACGTACTTACCAGCATTTAGGGGAAGGTGCTTAAAAAGAGAAGTCCATACTTGTTCAGATGAGGAGAAAGAAACAGAAGGAGGAACATCAGAATGATGGGGATCAATACAGAGAGGGGAAAAAGTGTGTGGGTTTGGAGATAGATTGAAAGAGGGAAGGACAGGCTTAGTTTGGAGAAAAGGTGAAGGTACGGTTGGGTCCGACGGACGAGAAGGAGGGGATGGAGGAGGTATTGTAAAAGGAGGGATGCAGGATGGTGAGGGAGGGGGTACGGAGATAGAAAGGACAGGGCGGGAAGGGGAACATCTGCCATTAAAATTAAAAAGAGGAAACTTTATGATGCTTGAATTGATTAAGTTATAAGGATGAGGTAGTATGAGCCTATAAAAGAGGAAACTTTTATATTTCATATTACTTATATAATAGACTTTAGTATATTAGTATATTAATTAAATCTTACTTAATTAATTTTAATCAGTTAACATTTTACTTAATTTTATATTATCTTAATATAACTTTAATACCAAATATTTATTGTATATTATAACATTTTATAGTATAACACCTATATCTCATATATGTGTATTATTTAATCAATTCATCTTTAATTTATTTATTTAATTAATTAACCTATAATTTATTTATTTAATTAAATTATATTAATTTCGAAAATCATACTATATACATACATGTATACTTATGATATCTTAAACATTTTAAAATACCATAACATATATCAAACATATATAATACATGTATATAATTTTTCATTAATTAACTTATTTAATTAATTTATTTATTTTATTAATCCTAATAATAAATTTAATTTTTTTGAAATTAATATTTAATATTTCAAACATTTTGAAAATTTTATTATATTATAACTTTTATAATATATATGTATGTATATATATATATATCTTATTTTAAATTTAAATTTAAAATTTAAAATCTTATATTTTAATTTTTAAACAATTTCGAAAATTAGCCTGTAACAACCCGTATTTTTAGGGTGTTCAAAAAATTTAAATTTTGGATATTTAATTAGTTTATTTTATCGATGAGCTGGAAAACTTGATTTTCGCAGATGGAATTTTTAGGACTCCAAATTATTTCCATTTGGGTCTAGATAGTCCAAGCGAGCCATAATGAGTATAAGCATCCATATATTTTGACTGTTTGGTTTCGAGTTAGAAGATCGAGTTCGGTTTGTAAATCGAGCGACTCGGAATGTTAACTTCTGTATATGTTGTAACTAGGTCCCTGAAATAGTTCCATTGAGTTTCGAATAAGGGTATTTAGCTAGGAACGCTAGTAAGCACGTCTCGATTGGAGTTCGTAAAATTTTAGGGTGAATAGTGTTAGAGCTTTTTCTATATAAGGACATCATTTTCTCTTCTTATTCTCAAACCAGAAGTGAAAACCCTAGCCGTTGCTGTTAAAGCCCCACATACAACGGCGCAAGTTCAATAGAGCCATCAGAGGTCGAAGCAGGCCTCAACCCTAACTACAAATATGTGTGGCTACAGGAGATGAGTACGTTGGACGGTGCAATGGCCTGGTTCGTAGCACGGCAATCGAAAACTCGGTTTGAGCAGTGTCAGTGTTTTTGGATTCATAGGGAGGCTTTAGGTGACGTCAGGTGCTTGGACCACTAGGGATGGGGTCATCGTTGTCTGCGCTATCTTCGGTGAGGTTGCGGCAGTGGATGGAGGCCCAAGGCGGGGATGTAGGGTCGAGACTTGGGTTTGTATTCGATGCGACCTGGGTTGGTTAGTGAAGAGAGAATTAGGGTTAATTAGGTGATTAGTTTATTAAGTGGTGTAATTAGAAAATAATTATATTATTTAATTTTCAAATCTTACAAACCCAATATTTGTCTCTTACGAGGTCAGATTCAGACGCGGTCAGTCGCGTTGGACTCGTATCGGCGATATCTTTGCAATGGAGTTGGATTCGTGGAAATTAGAGCTTGTTGAATTCCGAGCTAAAATCGAACGTCGTCCGATTTTAGACGGAACTTGAACGCAAAAGCGAAAACCAGAATTTTGATGAGTTAAACTCGCCTCTTTGCATAAATCAGTATATATATTATATAATAGATTTTACTATTCATGTTTGGTTGAAATTATTGGTTGATTGGTTAAAATATTCGCTTTGAAAAACAGTTAGTATCTAAAATTGAAATACAGGAAAATTTGTTGAGAAATCCGGATTTCTTAAAATTGTGATTATTAATTTCCAGTTATATCACTATTGTTTTATTTCAGTTATATTCCTATTAAATAGATTGTTAAATGCAAAAATTTGACTGTGTGGCCATATTGGAGGTGACACTGACACTAGTGAAAAGTTAAAACTTTTTTAGTGAAAAAGAAAGTAATAGCATTTGTTAAGTGCTATAGTAACTGTTGGCCTCGATGTGGTATTTTGGAAATAATGTTAATTAATGTTTGATTTTGGAAATGGTTTCTGATTTTGAAAATGATTTAAAATTGGTCTTGGAGTTACTATGACATTTGATTTAAAAAAATGAGGTTTGGAACTTTTCTATTTTAATTCAACTTATTTAGTTATTCTTTTAAATTCATATATATATATATATATGTATGTATGTATGTATGTATGTATGTATGTATGTAAGGGTTTTAATAATTATTTTGGAAATATCTGCCTTTATAGGAAACTACTTTTATAATAAGTGTTATTTTAAAAAGGGGAATTAAAAGAGTTATCTTTTATTTTAAAAAGGGAGATCTTATGTTTAAATGAAGGTGGAGATATTTTATAAATGGATATTTGTGAAACTAGATTATATAAAATGTTAAAAATAAAAGAACAGATTTATAAATGGTATGGTATAGATTTAAAGGAGGTTTATAAGCGGTATCTTATAAATATAAAGGATATCAATATCATTTGATGAATTGGAATAAATAATTCCATTTGTGAACTTTTGGAAATATATGGAATGACCCAGTTATGGTATAGGAGTTTTATAATTATATATTGGAGTTGTGGTTATATTTAGAGTTTTTGTTTTATAAAAAAGGAGTTTGTAATTCCATTTAGAAATTTATAGAAGAAGTGATAAATGAATTTGGAATTTGTAAAGAGCTGCAATAAGTTTGGAAATTTATAAAAGGAGGTTGTAATTATGTTATTTATATTTATAAAGGAATTTATAGTTTATAGATAATATTTTATAAAAGGAGTTTGTAAATATAAGTAGCCTTATAGGTATATCTGGAGATTTATAAATGGAGGTTATAATTTTGTTCTGAGATTTATAAAAAGGAACTTATAAAATAGAGTTGAGTTTTATGAAAGTAATTCTAGAAATTAATTTAGAGCTTATACTTATAAAAGGGATTTTATAAAGGTGTTTATATATAAAAGAGATTTGATTTTCCAAAATGACCTTCTTAATTATGGTGGTATAGAACATTCTTTTTCCATACTTAACACCAAATGAATAATTTTTGGGTTATTGTTATCGCTGTTTTTAAAATGACACAAAGTGTTGAAAAGTGTAAAGAAGGGTTTGTGAAATATATCTTTGTAAAAGTATTATAAATATGAGAATTACAAAGTAGTTTAAATTAATGAAAATATTAATTTAAGAGGCTTAGGGTTGCTTTGTGCTTAACCAGTGTTATTTTTCTTATAGAATTAAATCTCCGGTTGAGTTGTTTATTTATTTGATAGTTAAATAACCGACTATCAAACCTTGGCCAGTTTTTAAACTATCGTTGTCGGTTCGTAGAGACCGGGATCAGATATATTATCCGAAACCCACTTCAAACTGGCATAAACGTTTTGAACTGGAGATATCTTACAGATAATCAAAGATGGAAATTTTAAAGTGCAAGGGCTACATACTACTAACCCTTAGGGTGATTCCAAAATTGGATGTAATAAAATTAGTGCCTTCGGTTTGTTCATATCTTGAACAACTTGTATGGATGAATGCTGGCACTACATTGTTTCCTGAATGGTAGTGTTAGCATTCCAAGTGGGATTGATATATAAAATGCAAAACATAGCCTCTAGCCTCACCAACCAGGAATGACTAAAACATGGGATATGCTTTAGGGCTATGTGGGTCGCTTCCATTAGGGTATTGTTATCACCCGATCTAGATCGATATTTATTGATGGATTATGTATGCTAGTAGCTCGGGAAGGTTGTTGGCCAGCAACTGGGGTAATGAAATATTCGGCGATATCCAATAAGGTGTAGGTCGGTCCTAATTCAAAGGGCATCCATGTGAGGTCCTTGGTATATTTTATCTAGAGGTGTGCTGTGGCAAGCAGTACCCCGGTAACCTAATCATTATATGGAAGTTCATGCTCCAATAAGCGTCGTGCGGACTTAATCATATACCTATTATGTTGGAGTTTAATTAATATAACAATTTCGGCTATATTCATTATTTATTTTAAACCCTAGACACCATTACAATGTCAGAAGATTTCCTATGAAATGTTTTGGTTATCGTAAGGTAAAACTTGTCTGTATTTATATACGACGTAGTCTTTCATGATACCTTTATTTTTAAAAGTTTTTATAACATTAAAATTAAATTAAGGTGTGTTTTTCACGCTGGTTTACCAAACTGATCCAGATGTTATTTTTCTTAATGCTCGAGTAAGGCCGAGCATGTTTTCAGATCTAGTTTGGATGTCTTGTGCTTCAGGAGACGAGCTGGATGTCCTAGACGTATCTCTCGTACATTCTTTGTTTCCATTGCATGTGTTGTTTATTTGTTAGCATTGTGAGGACAGGTTGTTATAACTATCTAGGCTGATGATTAATGATTAAGTGTACTTTGATTTTGATGTATGTATATTACAGTTTTATTTTGTAAAGATCTGTTGTATATTATATACTACTTGGCACGATGCGAAATTTTGTTCTGTCTTTTCTTTCTTTTTCCATAACAATCTTTCCGACACTTAGATGCTCGACATATTAATACCATAGATGTATTAGTGTTGACTTCCGATGATCGAAAAGGCGGGTCATTATACGTGGTATCAAAGCTTAGGTTGAGCGAACACCTAGGCTTTGGTGGAGTAGACTCAATAGAGATAGGGTTAGTAATACCCTAGAATGAGTTTGAGTGTGTGTATATAAGAGTGCGTATTTGTTAGTGCTATGAAAATTGTTATCCATAAAATATTCTCAGGAATAATAGTATGAAAGAAGGAACACAAGAGCATTGATAAAGATCAAAAAGCACCAAGTGGGTCTGGTTAAACATAGCTTCCGACAAGAGGAAAACGGCGCCAATAGCACCTTTCGAGTAGGTCAGAAAGCACGTCTCGACTATGTCAACAGGGAGCTTTCAACAAGGGCGGAGCTTTCGACAAAGTTAGAGGTTACCATTCAAAGGCGACAGCAAACATGTTAGCAGCATCCAAAGTACTCAGAAAGACACCTCTCAAAGGCAATGAATAGAAGACACTCCACTTTTTGCGCCAAACCATTTGAAACATCATGGTTTTGCCTTCATCACTTCTGCCAGAGAAGTATACAACCCATTCAACCTTTTCGAAAGCATATACAGCCTTTCGAAATGGTTAGGGTAACTTTCACCTAAGAAAGAAGAGCTACACGTCCATTACCATAAAGGCATGAGGTTCCAAATTAGTTGGGGCAGTGGCTTTCGATAGAGACCATTCATAGCAAAGCCATTTTGGATGTTTTGACTCATTCGAAGCCAAAAGAATACATGTTTTGACAGAATCGAAGGTTAGCATCCGAGTCAGCCTGTGCGGCACACCAACATTCGAGACAGAAGCACATCAATAGTCCTTTCAACGAAGTCGAAAGACATCCAGCAACACCTTTCAACGAAGTCGAAAGACATCCAGCAACACCTTTCAACGAAGTCTAAGGGAAACAAAGAAAAAGTGAAACCCACCTTCAAGCGACAACAGAAGAATAACTAAAATCCTTTCGACCAAGTCGAAAGGTATGGCTCAGTAGACATTCAAGAAAGCAGAAAGACTAACCTTTCGACCACGTCGAAAGCTTGGAGTCAAAAGGTCCCCAAGCTGCATCTATAAATATGACCCCAGGGGTCAGTTATTGGGGATCCAATTTCTTCCACTTCTTGCTTGTATTCTTCTTAAACTTGAAAACCCTAATTCTCAAATCAAATTGGGGATTCGGACAATTTGTACAATTGAGTTCAATAAAGAGAAGATTATGATAATAGTTTTTGCTTAGTAGCCTAGATTTTCTTATTCTTCATAAATATGACTATCTGCAGTAAGGCTGAACGAAAGGTACCTTTTCAACTGCGTCAAAACCTTTAGTTCTTATATTCCCTAGAAGCCTTAGCTCATATTTATTAGAATATAAGCGTCACACCTTTCGACAGTGTCGAAACCATTCCACAATTTCCAGAAACTACTAAGATCCTAACCCGAACTCCTTGATCTGTGTCGAAAGGTGGTTTCAACAAAGTCATCAGCCGTCTCATTTGAATTTATCAGAAAAAGTCTTTTCTTTCGACTGTGTCGAAAGGCCTTAAAGCCAGGATTTTAATCATTCTTACTCATCTGAAAAGTTCAAACAAACTTCACTCATCCAAAAGGAGGTTTCGAAAGTACTATTCCTACCTCGACTTCAAATTTGGGGGCGTTGACAAGTTTTCTTGTCAACATTTTTGGCGCTAGAAGGAGGGCTCGAACCTTCGATCCCTAATCACTTTCATCACAGATTAATAATATTGAGAGCTTCATCCAAAAGAGAAAATGGAGGATGCAGGGAATAATACTAATATCTCACATGAAGGAGTTATGCCACAATCAACTTTGGAAAACAACATAGTCCCAAACTTCAACTTGGAGAATTTGGAAATTGGGCAACCATTGACCTTAATAAAATTGGAAAACAATGAGATTGAAGTTCCGAATCTGCAACAACAAATGGTGGCGATACAAGAATTTTTTGAAAGAACCCCACCTCAAGAATCATTAAAGATTATGGAAGTAGAGGATGAAACACAACCTCCAGAAGAGGTAAAGGACCATGAGTAAACACAGAGTTTCAAGCAAAAAGGTCCTTCGAGCAATCAAATAGCCCAATACAAAGAAACAGCGAAAGTTGCCACAGAAATGAAGCCGACCAAGAAGATCTCCTACACCAAATAATGATGGATACGCTTAAGAGAAAGGGAATTTCTAACCCGGATAAATGTGTTATCCTGCAAAGAACTCCTTTCTTAGAAGAGATAATGGCAATTAGCATCTCGTCTCACATTCAAATCACCTCATTAAAGTATGATGGAACATCTGACCCAGAAGATCATCTAACAGCTTTTGAAATACGAATGGGCTTATATAATGCTCCAGGGACAATTCGCTGCAAGCTTTTCCCGATCACTTTTCAAGAAATAGCTATCAAATGGTTCAAGAATCGCCAAGAAAAATCCATCCGTTCCTGGGAACAATTTTCTTATGAATTCGTGACACAATTTTGTGCATTCAAAGTTCCAACTATGGACTTTAGCTTGTTGGCTACTATCCAACAGAGACTGGGAGAATCAATCGATGAATATTTAAAAAGGATTGATGCAGAGGCCTTAAAGGCAGGAAGTATAACCAATAGAGAAAAGCTTATGGTAGTTCGATCAGGGTTGATCGAACAAACCCCATTCTGGGAGGACCTTTATATCAATGGGTGCAAAGATTTGCAGTAATTCTATACCCAAGCAGGAAAATTTATCCGTTTAGAAGAGATGAGCCACGACAAGAAGAGATCGAGACAAGACATAGAAGGAGAAAGATCTAGTCCCAGGATTCCGACCAAGGGTCAGATAACGGAGGAAGAATTTGGAAGAGAATTCCGAAATCCAACTATTTAGCCTTAGGGCAACCTCTCTCCCACATTTACACCTCGGTAAAGGATGAAGGAAGTTTCTCAAATACTCATAGAATAAGAGGCCAGTCCGAGTCTAGGAAAGAGGAAAATTATTGCGATTATCATAAAGCATATAGACACAAGATCGATGAGTGTCGTGCATTAGCTTGAATAATTCAGAATATGGTCATGTCAGGAACTTTAAAGGAATTTACTAAAGAAGCATAAAGAAAACTCCTGAAGAAAACAACTTAGCGACTTCAAACAATGCGAATTCTTATCAAATCATGAAGCTCTACAACATTAGTTCAACTATGAATTCTCTCTTTCCTTAACTTTTTAACTTGATATGTACTTTGATTCATACTTAGATTTGTATTGAAATCTAACCATGTACTGATTCAAAATTCGAGTGTTATTATAGGTAAAACAAAATCAATCCATAGCATTCAACACACTCTTGAAGCACAACAAATTTCTAGCTACCTGGGGAAGGCAGCTCGGATGTCTAAAACAAGATGATTATCAATGTTTTAACCAACACAATACAAAGGCCCACTCAGACATGGTAATGAAATAAAAAAACTACTTATCCCAACTCTATTTTTGGTAAATAGTTTAGAAAAGAATTCCACAAACATATCTTTACAAGAAAACTATTTCCAATTACCCCGCAAGCAAAGGGGGAACAAATGTCTATATTTCAAAAAACTAACCTTTCAAAGATATTTCTTAACATTCTTACCACTTATGCAACCACAAAGTCCACCCTCTTATGCATAAGTACATGCATCATGAAAGCACATGGAGGGAGTGGTCAATTCGGCTATGTGGGTGATGGGGATAGAGCATGTGAAGGTGATAAAGATGATGATGTATATGTAGATATTTTTCCTCCTTCTTTCCTTATAAATACCACACCTTATCCATCTCATTTCCTCACTTCTCCTCCTTCATTTCTAAGCTTCTTCCTCTCTACTTTCATGTCTTCCAATCTTAGGAAAAATATGTCAGAATATTTCTCAAAAAGAAATTAAATTATATTGTGTGTGTGTGTAGATATATATTAAAACCCTTCAAAACCACCACAATTCTCCTTCTTTCCACCCTCTTTACCTATGACCACCCTCACCTAAGCCAAAGGTTGAGCCCTTTCTCCTCCCTTAGCAAGGCCGTGAGCTTCTTCTTGCATCCAAAGTCTAGGCCGAGCCATTTAAAGGCAATAATGCTAGTGACTGTGAGCTTGAATTTCGGTTAGCAAAGCCATAGCCAATTTTTAATTAATCGTTTAAACCAAGGCAAGAAAACTCCACTTATATTTATATATATACTTTGGATGATGATATGATATGCTATTTAGTTGCTATGTTTGATCATCAAGTTTGGATGTTGATTATATGTTTATTTAATGAAAAATCACTTTCCTTTATTTAATAAAATGGTGAATATGGAATGTTAAACCTCTTCGAAAATGATTTAAAATGAGTTAATAATGTTTTATAAATATTTAAAAGGGTTTCAACAAAGTTTAATGAAGATATGGAAACTTGGTTATAACGGTGGTTCGCGATTTCGCATCGTAATAGTTTAATCCATTTGTACGATGGATTCGGAATCGGGTTTCTTTGAAATAAGAATTTACCGAACTCTTATAATCATATTTTTCAAAACAAAATAAAAAGATTGAGATTTGGTTTAGTAAATTTTGAAATATAAGCAAAATAAGTTTTCGAAATAAACGCGGTTTTGCAGTTCGATATCCAAAAAGGAATTCTTTAAAATTAATATTTTTAAATTCTTTAAAAAATGTGGAAAAATCATTATAAATATATTAAAATATTTTAAAAGAGATTTGAGTTATAAATATGGACTTCCAAATGATAGAAAAGTTGTTTTAACTAAATAAGCTTTTAAAACACTATTCGCAGCACTTCTTAATAACTTTTGTAAACAATTTTTAACTAAATTATTCTTTCTCGAAACTTTTGTGAACCTTTTCAAATAAATAATTAGGTAATTTGAAGATGATTAAGATGTTTAAAAATGAGTATGCGGAAACGACTCATACGTTAGTTCCATTTGTGAGTGTCACAGAAAATCCGACCGAGGAATGGAACAAATCAAAGGGAAAGCTCGGATGCTCTAAAATAATTAAAAGTAAACTGAGTATGTTAATAGATTTAGAGTCAATCAAATAAATTGACCACTTATGGGTGACAAAGAGGTAGTCTCTAGGCTTGGTTGGGAAACCATTTGCCTGCACTCCCTAGCTACCCGGACTGGCACGACGGAGGGGATAGTAAACTTGATTTACTTGGATCAAAATTTCCTAAAGTATAAAGGATATAATTTTCCAAATTCAAACAACTTGGATTGCATAGAAATAATCTTCTTATACTTGGTTTTAAATTCGGAGGAGGGAATCTGTACTATCCATGAAAATTTAAAAGGTTATCTCACCGTTATTCGACGGGTAGTAAAGATTGAATACGAAAATTGATATTGAGTAGAATCAGTTTAATTTCCATGATCCTATTTACTCAATAATGTTTTCTAAAATGATTTATAACAATTATTTGGTAATTCCAAATTTAAAGAGATGTTTAATAATTCTATATATACCGGAAAGAATGTTTTTAAAATATATCTCTAGAAGATATTTTGATTAATCAATCAAAGAATAATTCTCTATTCACTTAACAAATTTTTATCTATGATTGGTTCAAAGGAACCTAGATCAGATTTGGGTGATTCCTATCCAAAGACAACTTCAAACCAATTTACGTATTTGAAAAGAAAAGATATGGGATGATATGATTTGGAAGATGGAATGTAGGGCTTCTTGTCACTGACCCTCGGGGGAAATTTGCCCATATTATATACATATATGTGGTAGTAGTTCTTCATTTGATATCTTTGATACAAGGACTTCTCGCTACTAATCCTAGGTTAATTCCCGATTGGATATGGTAGGAGAGTACCTTTGGTTTATCCTGTTCCTGAAAGAGTTGTATTGATGAATGTTTGACATTGCATTTCTAAAATGCACATACATTCATTTTTACAAACGTACATCTGTTTGGTGGCAGAGAAGGCAACTTCTCTTAGCTTAACACCCTTCTCTGAGACGTACGAGCTCAGAGGTTGTACATTTATGGAAATCATTAGTGTTTGATGGAATTGGCAATGTGGCATTCAAAGTGGAATGTGCTAGGTGAAAGGTAATCATTATCTCAGGCCTCATCTCCCGGTAATGGCATAAACAGGGTATGCCATAAGGCTATGTGGTTCGCAACCATTAGGGTATAATCATCACCTTCTAGATTACTCTCTATATGTCGAGTATGTGGTGTAGGGATCCCAGATAGATTGGTTACGACCGGGGTGATGACATATTCGATTTCTATCTAGGCTATGTTTGAGTGCCAAAAAAGGATAGACCGATCTTGCCAGATGCGGATGATAGTTTGTGTATCCTCGGTACATCTCTCTAGAGATGTACTTTATGGAAGGTTGACCCTTACCTTGCCATTGTATGGATTCCTTTCCCCAATAAGTGCCTTCAGTCTTGTTTGTAGAGCCTAACATATCCGAAATTTAATGATGGTAACAATTTCGGCTAAGATTAATAAGTTTAATTGCAAAGTGTTTTCAAAAGAATGTCATTAAAAATAATATCCCCATATTTTGTGTAGCAAATGTTTTGGTTATCATAAGGTAAAAACTCATTCCGTGTTTATGTGCGGCGTGGTCTTATGAGATACCTTTTGTTTTCAAATATCTGTATTTCGATTTTCTCAAACCAATCCCAATACTGACCCGGAATTTATTTTATTTTCCCTTTAAACTTTAGGTGTCCTATTTTCCTGAGCAGCCAAGTAGTTAGGTATGCTTGGAGCATTTTGAGAAGGAGCATGGACCATGGAGCATGTTGGGCCATTTGTAGAAGCCGCCTATATATTCCGCTGTATTATGTATTTATATCTACCAGCACTTGTAAGGATAGGTCGTTATAACTATCTCGGCTGGATTAGTACCTACTAGAACTCTGATGGAAAAATTTGGAGTAATTGCATGTATTTCTCGTATGTATAATTATGTATTGAACACAATGTGAAATTCTATTGTCTTGCCTTCTATCTTTATTTTCTTTATCCCATGATAATCTAGCTCTTTGGCACTTGGAATTATGGAACGTGAATACCGAGGATGTATTTGTGTCGATTTCTAGAGTCGAGGAGGTGGGTTGTCACATTTGGTATCGAAGCTTATTGTTTAGCGAATATCGAAGTCTTGATGGGATTGACTCATTGGAGATAAGGCTAGTAATACCCTAGAATGAGTTTAGTCAGAGAGAGCGTGTATCTAAAAAAATTTATCCGAATAAGTATATTTGAATTTTATGCCAATTCTCTAAGATATCTTGTCTATGAATTCTAAAGATATTTCCTCACTATATGCAAATAGTAGGAGATGAGTGAAAGAAGAGGACAAGGTAGGGGAAGGGGAGGTAGCACAGACACAAATGGTCGAACTCCAGCCGCAACAGTAATCGAAGAAGTAATAATTCCAGTGCAATCCCAAATCAACTTTGCAACTTTATGCAAGAACTTTACCAGTCTGGATGGTAAACCATTCAAAGGAACGGAGTCCATCATCGAAGTACAAGATTGGATCCGTTCTTGTGGGAGAATTTTTAAAGGACTAAATATTGGAGATGAGCAAAAACGATTCTTAGCTTCTTGGAAACTATAGGATGGTGCTCTCGCATGGTGGGAAACTATTACTATGAATGAGTCAGAGGACAATTTCTCATGGGAACGATTCAAAGAAGTTATGAAAGGGCAATATATGCCAACTGCTGGAAAATTCCGCCTTTACTAGAATTTTATGGATTGGGAATAGTTGGAAATGTCGTTTGAGGAGTATTCCAGCAAATTTAATGAACTATTTTGCTTCGGCCTTGGTTTGATCGACACACCCCTCAAGAAGAACGAGTTGTTTATCGTAGGTATGTAAAAGCATTCCCACGGTAAAATGACTGGGCGTGTGAAAGAACTCTTTGTAGATTTAGTAGACATGGGTTTCTAATATGAAACCCTGGACAAGATGGATTCACCCACAACCCAAAGCAACAACAATAACTGGAAAAAGAGGAAATTCAATCATCCGAGAAAGAAGCCATGGAAGAACAAGCCAAAAGGATGATCCCAGGTAAATAGTTTGAAAGATGTGATCTACTATAATTGCCAGCAGAAGGGCCACCTTTCCACCACCTGTAAAAATCCTAAGGTGCAGAAGGGAACCTACTACAATTGCCACAAACCAGGGCACATGATAATGGAATGCCCACTGATAAAGAAAGGAGAGCAAGCTAGAGTTTTTGCCATCAAAGACGAGCCCCCAACTTCGACCGATGTAATGGGAAAGGGAGTTCTCGAAGGTAAAATTGACGTTAATGAAATATTAGTTAGAGTATTATTTGATGCTGGGGCTTCCCGTAGCTTTATTTCTAAGAAATTAGTTGATAAGCAAAAACTTAAAATGAAAATATTATATATTCCCATATGTATTTCTAATCCGATAGGCGGTACGATTAATCTCGTTATGATTTGTAAAAGAGTCCAAGTTACCTACCTATCCCAAATTTTTCCATGTGATCTAATAGTCCCAACTTTAATGAATTTGAAATTTTACTCGGCATGGATTGGTTGTCTAAATATAAAGCTATTCTTGATTGTAATGAAAGGACGGTGCTATTGCAAAATAGAAGAGGTAAACATTTTAAGATAGAGTGTGAAAACCCTTGTCTGGTAAAGGAAAGTTATATATATGCGTTCAATTTGTTCCAAAAATATCTAGAAGAAATACCAATTGTTAAGGAATTTTCAGACATTTTTGAAGAAGTGAAAAATCTACCACCCCATCGAGAAATTGAGTTCCGCATAGATTTATTCCCTAATACAAGGCCAGTTATTCACTCGATTTGGAAAATGGCTCCGAATGAGAAGGAAGAGTTAGGAAATAAAACCGATAAGTTATTAAAGAAAGGACTGATAAGACCAAGTCGCTCAAGTTGGGGAGCAGCAGTGTTTTTTGTTGCAAAGTCTAATGGCTCTCTAAGGTTGTGTATGGACTATAGAGATCTAAATAAACAAATGATAAAAAACTAATATCCTCTACCCCGCATAGATTCATATTAGATTCTCAAAAATGGACCTAGCTACAAGATTCCATCAGCTAAGGATAGCAGAAGATTACATTCCTTTAACCGCATTCAGAAGCTCGAATGAATTCTACGAATGGTTTGTTATGCCTTTTGGGCTAACCAATGCTCCTGCCTATTTTGTAGACCTTATGAATATGGTATTTAGAGAAGTACTCGACAAATTTGTATTAGTCTTTGTCAATGACATTCTGATATATTCAAAGACTGAGGAAGAACATGAAGGGCATCTTGAAATTATGTTAGAAATTTAAGGAGAAATGTGCTGAAAGCTAAATTCTCAAAATTCCACTTCTGGGAAAAAGAGGTAAGATTCCTTGGACATGTTGTGTCAGGGGAAGGAATTGCAGCTGATCTCAAAGATTGCAGCTGTTCTAGACTAGAAGCAACCACATACTCCCAAGGAAATTCGCAGTTTCTTAGGATTGGTAGGATATTACCGATGATTTAATCAAGACTTCTCCAAGATTTTCTATCCCTTGACAAATTTGACTATGAAGGATGTTTAATTCGAGTGGACACCAAAGTGTAAAGAAGCATTCCAGGAACTCAAGAAAAGGTTAACTACTGCTCTAGTATTAGCTATTATTAATGAAAGCGGCAGTTTGACTATGTATACTGATGCTTATGGGGATGGAGTAGGTGCAGTTTTGATGCAACATAGAAGGGTTATTGCTTATGTGAGTAGACAACTAAAATCCCATAAAATAAACTATGCGACACATGACTTAGAGCTATTAGCCATTGTGTTCGCATTGAAAATGTAGAGGCATTATTTACTAGGTGAAAAGTTCGAGCTCTTCACGGATCACAAATCTTTGAAGTATCTTTTCACCCAGAAGGACTTGAACATGAGGCAGCAGCGTTGGCTAGAATTTATCGCATATTATGATCTTGATATCTTACATACAGCCGGGAAGGCCAACATGGTAGCGGATGCGTTGAGTAGAAAGCATGCCATTATAGCTTATCTGGTAGTAACTCTAACTCTTCTAGAAAGAATCGGCAGCAAACAAAAAGAAGACTGGTGTCTCAAGAGGATTTATAAAGATACACGCAGAAGGCAGAATTCAAGCTTTGAAATTGATGACCGTGGGATATTACGATTAAAGGGAAGAGTTTGTGTTCCTAATATTGACAACTTAAGACAAGAAGTGTTGAGTGAATGTCATCAATCCAAGCTAAACATTCACCCTGGAGACAACAAAATGTAAAAAGATGTAAAGTGAACATTTTGGTGGAAAAGCATAAAGAGGGTCATCTCTATACATGTTAGCAGATGTGCAAATTATCAACAAATCAAGAGTGATCAACAAAAAGTTGCATGACTACTCCAGCCTCTTGAAATTCCGACTTGGAAATGGGAATAAATACCGATGGATTTCATCGATAGCTTACCTCGATCGAGAAAGGGAAATGAAGGCATTTGGGTTATCATAGATCAGTTAACCAAAAGCGCACACTTTATCCTAGTAAAGCCAACAAGAACTGCTGCAAGTCTTGCAGAAATATACATGAGGGAAATTATTTGATTGCATGGTATCCCAAGCAGCATAGTTAGTGATCGAGACCCTATCTTTACCAGTAAGTTATGGGAGGCATTGCAAACAACTTTGGGAACAAAGCTGAGTATTAGCACCGTATATCATCCCTAGACTGATGGACAGACTGAAAGAGTAAATCGAGTATTAAAAGATCTTCTAAAGCTTGCATCTTAGATTTTGGAGATCTTGGGAAAATTATCTTCATCTTGTGGAGTTCCCCTATAATAATAGTTATCAGACAAGTATTGGCATGGCACCATATGAAGCTTTGTATGGTTGTCCATGTAGATCCCCAGCATGTTGGATCGACACTGGAGATCGGTTGGTACTGATATGATTCAAGAAGCTTCAGAAAAAGTAGACGGGATTAGAAAAAAGATGAAAGAATCCCAGAGCAGGCAAAAGAGTTACGTGGATAGGTGGCGTAGATATTTGGAATTCTCGGTTGGAGATTATGTATTCTTGAAAGTTTCTCCAATGAGAGGAGTGGTAAGATTTGGTAGGGCAGGGAAGTTAGCACCTCGATTTATTGGACCTTTTCCCATTCTGGAGCGGATCGGCCCATTAGCTTATTGTTTGGAATTGCTCGAAAGGCTGTTTGGTGTGCACAATGTCTTTCACATATCTCACCTACGAAAATATGTGCATGATCCAGAGCAAATTATAGAAACACCTGCCCAAGAAGATTTAGAAGTTGAACCTAATTTGGCAATTATCAGATGACTAGTGCGAATCGTAGATCACGATAAGAAGCGATTAAGAAGGAAGGTTGTAAGGTTGGTTAAAGTCCAATGGAATGGTGATGTAGTAGACTGCACATAGGAAATAGAAGATAGAATGCGGAAAGCATATCCTGAGTTTAGGATTTATACATTGTTATGTGTTGATCGATGTAATGTACTCACCGACCTGTAGTGTAGTCACTTGTCATACTTATATATATTTGTTTTCGAGTTATCTTCTTCTTATCCTTAATTTCAAGGACGAAATTCTTTTAAGGGGGGAGTATGTAACGACCCATAAATTCATTACTTCAGAATTTTTTTTAAATATTCAAAAATAAGATTTAAACATAAATGATGATGTTTTAAATAATAAATAATATTGGTAATCTTATTTTGAAGAAATATTTATAAAATAAATATATACACTTTGGTAAATATCGATAAAATGACCGAAAATCGTCTTATCGATAAACAGCTCTTCGGCCATCCGACATCGCGTGCCAAGCTGGATATATACACTCGTTTGTGTATATGAATGCAAATATGAAATAAAATAATTTATTTTATTTTGTAAAATTAATTGTATTTATGACATCATTAATGATGTCATCAATTCCAAATAATCGATTTTTGAATTTAAATTGAGTTTAAATGATTTAATAATTATTTTTATTATTAAATAAGCCCTTTTAATTATCATATAATAATAGAAATATTATTATTAAACTTTGTTTACAAATATATATATATATGTATATATATATATATATTATCTAAAAAATAAAATATGATTGAAATCGGAATCGGAATCGGAATTTGTAACGATTCGACATGTAGACGTTGGGCAACGTTATGGATATATATGACATACATTGCACATATACATGTACATATATGAAGACATATCCACATGCACATGAATATACATATATGCACACACACATACATACATACATACATACATACATACATACATACATATATATATATATATATTCTCAAAATATCCAAGATTTTACTTAACATTCTTACCACTTAAGCAACCACAAAGTCCACCTTCTTATACATAAGTACATGCACTATGAAAGCACATGGAGGGAGGAGTCAATTCGGCCATGTAGGTGATGGGGATGGAGCATGTGAAGGTGATGAAGATGATTAAGTATATGTAGATATTTTTCCTCCTTCTTTCCCTTTAAATACCACACCATATCCATCTCATTTCCTCACTTATCCTCCTTTATTTCTAAGCTTCTTCGTCTCTACTATCATGTCTTCCAAACTTAGGAAAAATATGTTAGAATATTTCTCAAATAGAAATTAAATTGTATAGAGAGAGAGTGTGTGTGTGTGTGTATTAAAACCCTTCAAAACCACCACAATTCTCCTTCTTTCCACCCTCTTTGCCCATGACCACCCTCACCTAAGCCAAAGGCCAAGCCCTTTCTCCTCCCCTAGAAAGGCTGTGAGCTCCTCCTTGCATCCAAAGTCTAGGCCGAGCCATTTAAAGGCAATAATGCTAGTGATCGTGAGCTTAGATTTCGAGTTAGCAAAACCATAGCCAATTTTTAATTAATCGTTTAAACCAAGGTGAGAAAACTCCACTTATATTTATATATGATGGTATGATATGTTGTTTGGTTGCTATGTATGATCATCAAGTTTGGATGTTGATTATATGTTTATTTAATGTTGAAATGATTCGTGTTAAATACACGTTGAAAATCACAAAGGAAATCACTTTCCTTTATTTAATAAAATGGTGAACATGGAATGTTAAACCTCTTTGAAAATGAATTAAAATGAGTTAATAATATTTTATAAACATTTAAAAGTGTTTCGAAAATGTCTAATGAAGATATGGAAATTTGGTTCACATAGGCGCGTCGCGTAACAGTAGTTCGCGATTTCGCGCCGTAATAATTAAATCCATTTATACGATGAATTCGGAGTCGGATTTCTTTGAAATAAGAATTTTCCAAACTCTTATAATCATAGTTTTAAAAAAAAGATCGATATTTGGTATAGTAAATTTGAAATAAAAACAGAACAAGTTTTTTGTTTGTACCAAAAATGGGCACAACACTTTTCGGAAGTTTTTGAAGAGATGAAAGTGAAGAAAGAAAATTAAAACTAAGGATTATCTAATAAAAACTCCAAATAACAGAAATGTAAAATGCAAAGACAAGCGATTTAGAGTGGTTCGGCGTTTCGCCTACGTCCACTATGAAGTTTGATGATTTTATTGCTTGATACTTGAAGATTACAATTTCTTATAATGTATTACAACTGATTTTATGAGCTAAGTCTGAATCTAAGGCAGCGGTGGTGATTTGGAGTAAATCTGGCAGAATCTGGGCGCTCTTTAGCTCTCAAAATTGTCCGACCTCTTTTCTGAATGACCAGGGGCTTTATTTATAGGTGTAGGAGGCTGATATTTCGCCTAAATTTCGGGAGACTACTTCTGGCACGTGAGGGGGCCCACATGCCCGCTTTTAGGAAAACCGGGCCCACTTTGGGATCGATTCGAAATCCATTCGAATCGATCAAGAAATTGTCCAATCGAGCTGAAATTGGTGTGGATGTTCATCAACATGTGCACAAGCTTCTGTGAAAATTTCATAGCATTTGGATTTATAGATCTCGAGTTATGATCGATTCGAATTGGTGTTTCTCGGTAGGCTGGTTCGTTCGAATCGATACGATCGAATCGATCACTTCGAATCGATCATGGCATATGACTTCGTGATGACGTGGAGCGAAACTTTAGCGTTGATCCGCTTTATTCGCCTATTTGATCGAGTCATCCCAGAGACTTCGCCGCTTTGACTCGATGGATTCGAGAGAACTCCGAGCTAGATGGATCGAACAAGGGAATGCCTGATGGATTCGAATAGGGGTTATCTCCTTCATTTTGCATCGATCATATCTTGAGTATACGAACTCGGATTGCTTGAAACTTGGAACGTTGGCTTCCCTGGCCTTGCTTGTTATGTCTTGCTAATCGTGGCTCGATCCGGACTCGGACAAAATTCATCGATATTCATGACGAGTGATTCCTGGTTTTTAGTCGGTCCCTTGGTATCTCGACCTTGCCAAAAGGCGGGATAACATTTGCCCCCCAAAGTACGTCCTGTGTAAACATGGCGTGCTTTGAAAAGTTGCAGTCTTTCATGCTGAATATTTCTATTCTATTGGTTACTTGACAGTCGTCTTTTAGTCATTTTGTTGTAATCTTCTTTTAAACAAACGTTCAACCATCGAGCTTTGCTTTGATAGATACGAAAAATCTTTGACGGATACGAAATCCTGGTTCGTATCGATGAATTTAGTGCACACGGGATGGATTCGAATCGATGGATACGAATAGTGGCTTCAACCTGGTGGGCGCAAGCGTTGGTTTCGTCTTGGTTAAATGTTCAAGATGATGGATTCGAATTGGGCAATTCGAATCGATGTAGTTGAATGATCTCTGGATCTATTTAACATTGTTCTTCGCATTGCTTTTTGGTAGAGTTGAAGAGATGGATTCGAAATGCGGCTCTTATGCAGGCATCTGCCTCCATTCGAATCGACTATGGCTCTCTAGTCTATGGATCTGAATCGAGCGCTTCGAATCGATTACTAGTTCCACCGGCTACTACCGGTTTCGCCTACTGGGATACGAATCGTCCTAGAGTTCCTATAAATACTGGGACGCCATTCACTTTTCACTTTTTTACTTTTGCCTTCGTCTTCGCCTTCGTATCGCTCCAGAGACCAAGAAGAAAACTTCTCTTCGCCTTCGTATCGACCCAGTGTCTAACTCCTTCGATTCGATTACACCTTTAGGTAGATAACCCAACTATGTAATCGAAGTCCTAAGATCTGAAATTCTCCCTATTTCCATTCGTGTTCGTATCGATCTTGATGGAGTCGAAATCAGGGATAACACCAAGAAAAACTGAATAGAGGAGAAGTATGGGAGAGAAAGTCGGAGCCTTCCCTTCGTGTCGACCTTAGAATGACGGCAATCGAATCGATCTGGGAGATGAGATTTTTCAATGGCTACCGTATCGATCTGGATGAAGGAAGTGGAGGTTTTATGTTCGAATCGATCACAGATGGCGCGTCCTCGTATCGATCCATAACGATCGATACGTGAAGTTGCCCCCAGAAAATCGATTCGAAGGTTTTGTGTATAGGATCGATACGGAGTTTTATCCACTTAGATATTTCGAAGTTTTATTTCCGGAGATCGATTCGAAGGCCAGACTTCTAATGGATACGAAGTTTGAGGGTTCTTGATCGATTCGAATTGTATTGATTCGACTAAGATCGATTCGAAACAATGCCCCTCAAATCGACTCGAAATTTTTGATTCCAACCTTGATCGATACGAACAATTCTTCATGGATACGAAAACTTCACATAATTAATGGCATGATCCCGACGAGCTTTATCTCTGCATATTTGACTCGAACTTACATACTGCACACATGACTGCCCTTCGAAGCTCGTCGACGGAACTGTACCTTGACAAATAAAACTGTAACATGAATTAACCTTCGTGGGGTTGAATGATACGGTTATGACGGTCAGCAATGACGGTCACTCCGAACAGATTTTGATATTCTCGTTGTTTGCACATTTTCTTCAATTCTGCTGAATTTCCTAAGTATTAGCTGCACTTTACTGCACAACACTTTCACGCACTTCACACTGGGAAATGAACGGGTTTATCATATGCTTAACACTGATTTCTGATAAGTAGTCAGTTATGGAGTCTTCGAGTTCTCAGCAGCAGGAGATTCAAAGTTCTCCCCCTCCGATCCTCGTAATTCCAGATATCCCAGCGGAGATAGTAGATCCAGCTCCTGACGAGCTACAAGATGCTATATTTATTGAGGACCCTATAGACTCCGTTCAATCCAATATTTCCGAAAAATTACTGGGCAGGATATGCACGAGACATAATATTTCTTTGGAGGATGCGTTGTTGCCGGGACCTAGTGACAGACCTCACTATCCACCCAAAGGGTATACCGCTTTCTATCGACATGCTTGTGTGGCCGGAACACTCCCTCCATTTAATCAATACATTAGGGAGATGCTATCATTTCTTGGAATCGCTCCCTCTCAATTACATCCCAATGGGCACGCGCTATTGAACAGTGCGTTTATTGTATTTATGGAACACCTCTTCCGCCCTCCAAGGCCGACGGAAATCAGATATCTATTTAACTTCAAGAGCAGAGGCGATAGTCCGTCTTTTACATTTTTGGAGGCAGTGAGAAACTGTCAAGTTATTACCGGAGCCTGGACCAGACTTAGTTACTTCAATAATGAATGGTTTTTTGTCCGGTGTCCTCCTGGTTTTGCTAGGCGATGGTTGTCTAGACGTAAGTGTCGTAACCTGTTGACGATTTCTTTGACTAATAGCTTTTTGGCATTGGTATTAACATCCTGTTTTTCTCATAGCCATTATCTCCAGACCCGACGGCGGGTATTACAAGGGCATGATTCGGAGCCTTCAAGAGATCCCGAGCGATGCGAGACACATCGACTTGGTGTTGATTGATTATAACTTAAGGACTCTTGGCTTGATCGAAATGAATCAGAGCATAGTCACCGAAGGGATGCTAAAGCCCGTCTCAAAGAAGAAGAAAAAGAAGAAAATGGTGAAGAAAACGCTCGGGGTCATGATAACTGAAGTGAGCAACGAGGAAAGGACTCACACAGACGTAGAGCCGATGGCGGATCTTTCGGGAAATTTTGAAGAATTGGGAGAAAGACGAAAAAGCAAGACCGTCATTTCTAAAAAACTTAAATCTAAGGGGTGGAAGTCTGTAGATGTGTCTCCTCCCACTTCCGGAGCTATAATCTCTGAGGCCGCCCCTTCTCATTCGAGAGATACTTTCAAAGGGCTTGATGATATTCCCATCCCGGATTATATATCGATTCATCACAATTCCGGGTTGGAGGAATTTCAAGATGTTTTAAATATGAGCGAGCCCTTCCCTTTGAGCGCGGTCAACACTTCCGGTTGGTCTGGGGGTTTACACATTTACACACACTTCCACAGCACTTCATGATTTCCGCATATTGAACATCGCTTTTGTAGGATTCTAAACTGCAGTTTCTTCTTATTGCAGGTGAGATGTCAGGCCGCGGATCCACTCTGGATAGGCTCCGCAATGTACGCCAATCTTCCTCCTATTATGAGTCTCGCTGGAGGGAATCGGATAGGGATCATGGACGAGGCTATACTAGCCAGGAGCGCTATGATAGAGATCGAGATTATTGGCGTGGCCATTCTGGTCACGACCGTACCGATAGAGATAGAGGACATCAGTACCGATCGCGATCTCGTTCTCCTCCGCTTCCTAGGGCCTCTATAGATCCTCCTGAGTCTTCGCAGCAACAACAACCTTCTCAATCTTCCAGGCCCGAAACTCAGCGGCAAAGAGTTGAACCGCAGACAGCTGCCATTGTTGAACAGGCTCCGGCTGAATTGACAAGTGAAGGAGCCATCAAGCTTGCTCAAATGAAAAAGGACTTCCCAGAAATCTGTCTGGATGCATATGTCTTCCCTCCCCATCTCAAGAGGATTCCTCCGGATGCCGAGAATATCGATCATGATTATATCCGTGGCTTTTATGCTCAATATAAGGAGTGGTACAAAGCTGCTGTAAAAGCTTCAAAGGTGGCTTTGGACCGGGCAAGATTATTGAGCAGCGTGATGCTGACATTGTCAAGAAAGACCACATCATTCAGGTTCTCCAAACAGAGATCGAGTCGTCTCGAAGTGTAGAACTTCAAGCACTTAAAAAGCATGACGAGGCCATGGCAAAAATGGCAAGGATGCAGCAGGCACATTGTGCCTTAGTAGAAGGGATGGGCCACCATTATACCACCGTTGTAGCTGAACAGGACACCGCCGTTAAAGAGCTGAACGAGCTTAAGGCCAAGTTTGCTGAAATGGTGAAAGAGAAAGATGACGCAAACACCGCCGCTCAAGATGCATGCGATCAAGCTGTAGTACTTCGAGCCGAACTTACTGCGGCGGTGGAAAAGACTAAGTCTGTGAAGGAAGAAGTTGAGGAAAAGATTACGGCGGAGCAGTCCAGGATGGAAGCTGATTTCGATGATCTCCTGGTCACATATAACGCCAACGTGCTGGAGCACAGAAATTTATTTTGGCTTGGAGATGACTCTATGATTCTGTACAATGCCTGGACTAGGCCGGTGAAGGAGAAGAAAGCAGCGCATCCGGACGAAGCACTGGATGATTTCGAGCTTGAGTTGCGCTTGCTTACTGAGGAAGAGAGGAAGGTTCTCCACGAGACGATGATTTCCGTGGAGAAAGAGAGGCTTGGTGCTCGGCAGATAGAGACCGGAGAGGGCTCGGGGATCGAGCATCATGAAGCAAGTGTTGGAGCTGTAATTCCGACATTGCCCGAAGCCACTGGCGCGGTCGATCCCCAGTCTATCCCTGCTTATAACCCCGATCAGCCGCAACTGTCTCCTGTTGATCCCTCTGCCTCTGTTTCTGCCCATGCTTCGGGCCAGGCCAAGGAAGGTATTTGAAATCCTCTTGTATACACTTAGGGTGGTGAATCTAAAGCAATACATTTAGCTAACAATCTTCGCTTTTTCACATTTCAATGACCGAACGCCGTTATCTCTGCGCCTCCTGCCTCTCAAGTTTCTTATCAAGTGCGAGGGGCTATTGTCACCGAGGCTATTATGACATCTACTGTGGTCGGCGAAGAGGGAGAAACGAGCATGCTATCTTTTGATGCTCAGATGATTGAGGAACACCTTAGTCAACCTAACGATCCCTTTGTAGACCCATCCTTTGCCATGAGTGGAGTTACTCCAGCTACTAGCTCCTTCATGCCAGCCATCAGTACTTCCAGCACGGCCCAAGTATCTCGTGCGGATGAAATTCTTGCCGAGATCAGTGCTGAGATGAAATCAGTGACAGTAGGCATGAATTCGTCTGAACCTGCCCTACTAATGATGATATCGCCGGGCGACACTGTGGTCATTGCAAGCGCTCCTGCCCTACTTCCTGTCACAGCTCCTATGCCTCCAGTTCCATCCTCCAAGAGAATATCTGTTGCCTCAAGCTCCGAGGAGGATGTTGACATTATGTCGCAATCGGAGGGCAAACTGGAGAAGAGCAAAAGATTAAGGAAGAAGTTGGGTAGCGGATCTAGTGGGACTACTCCGAAAAAGAAACCGAGGAAGAAGAAAGATTGAGCGCTTCCTTTAGTTCGCTGTCATGTTCGGGGGTAGTGTTTTGCTTTGTCTTTTTGATTTTTCATAGCCGTGTATAGATGCGGGCTCGGCCCTTGCTAGTAGGAATTTTTTGAATTAGCTTGTAATTGGATTCCTTTTGTTGATAATTGAAATGAAAACATATTCTCTTTAGTCTTCAATTCAATATTTGTTTTGGTTCTGTCCCCAGCCCCGGGGATAAGTACGGAGTTGATGTATGTTTATACTCCGTCTCGTATTCTGGGAGTACGGAGTTGTTTAATGTTTATACTCCGTTTCGCACTCTGGGAGTACGGAGTTTAAGTTAATGTTTATACTCCGTCTCGCACTCTGGGAGTACGGAGTTGTTTAATGTTTATACTCCGTCTCGCACTCTGGGAGTACGGAGTTGATTTATGTTTATACTTCGTCTTGCACTCTGGGAGTACGGAGTTGATTAATGTTTATACTCCATCTCGCACTCTGGGAGTACGGAGTTAAGTAATGTTTATACTCCGTCTCGCACTCTGGGAGTACAGAGTTAAGTAATGTTTATACTCCGTCTCGCACTCTGGGAGTACGGAGTTGAGTAAGGGATTGCAGTGTATCAGCCCATTTTTTGCCTTGATGTGATGGCTTTCCCCCGAGCTCGGGTTTCACTTAGAGAGTGGCCGGTCGTATCACAGCCACTCCCTACTTGAATAAATTCCACTGCGTGATGGAATTTAGCTCTCCGTGCATCGTGATGTTGTGCATTGTATTCAATGAATCACAGCTCTGGCTCGAAGAAATGACAGTTTATTGCTGAAATAAAAAAATATGGCACAGTCAGTTGCCTTATTACAAATTCTAATTTCGAAATGCAAAAATAAACTGCTAAATGGAAAAACATAATGAAATAAATAAAGCCTGTCATGTGTAGTAGCGACGGAGACTCTCGTTGTTCCAGGCCCTTGGCAAATCAAGACTGTCAACGGTCGATAGTTTGAATATGCCATCTCCGAGTCTTTGTGTAATCACGTAGGGTCCTTCCCAATTTGGTTTCATGTGTGAAGGAATCAGATAGATTCTCTTGAGAACGAGATCGCCGAGTTCAAAAGTTCGAGGTCGAACTTTGGCATTGTACAATCGGGCGACTCGACTCTGATATGCAGCAGTTCTCAAATCAGCCTCTTCCCGCTTCTCATCCAGTAGATCTAAAGATTCAACAAGCAATATAGCATTTGTTTTCAGATCATAATAAGTCACGCGATGGGAAAACACTTCCGTCTCGACTGGAATAACGGCTTTTGTGCCATAAGATAAGGAAAAGGAAAACGGGGTATGTCCGGTTGCGGTCTTGAGGGTCGTTCGATAAGCCCATAATGCCATAGGGAGTTCATCAACCCATTTTCCTCCAGCCTTTTCCAGTCGTTTCTTTAGGATGGATTTTATAACTTTATTGACAGCTTCGACCTGACCGTTTGCCTGAGGATGTGCAACCACCGAGAATTTTTTATGTATATGAAACCGTTGACAGAAATTCTTGAATTCTGCACTTTCGAATTGGACTCCATTATCGGTGATGATGGTATGCGGGAGTCCAAATCGACAGATGATGTTGCGAACTACGAAATTTATTACTTTCTTTGTCGTAATCGTTGCGAGAGCTTCGGCTTCAGCCCACTTTGTAAAGTAGTCAACGGCGACGATGGCGTACTTCACACCACCTCTTGCCAGTGGTAGAGCGCCGATGATATCGATTCCCCACATTGCGAATAGCCAGGGACTGACCATTTGAGTTATCTCGGTAGGTGGGGCTCTTGGAATTCGGGCGTGTTTCTGGCACCTATCGCACTTTCTGGCATAGTTAGCTGCATCTCGATTTACTGTCGGCCAGTAGTATCCATATCGAAGTATTTTCTTGGCGAGAGCTTGCCCACCGGTGTGATCGCCACACTCTCCCTCGTGTACGTCATGTAACACTCGTTTGATTTCATCGTGCGCGATACACCGAAGGAGAGGAACAGAATAACCCCTTCTATACATGACTCCGTCCTGAATGACGAACCGTGAAGCTTTTCGTAGAATTTGTCTCTTCTCATTTCTGTGCTCAGGCAATGTCCCATTCTCAATGTAATTTCGATACGGAGTCATCCACGATTCTCTACTGGGAGCGGTTTCAAACACAAAATTCGTCTCTATTTGATCGATGCTTGGGGAGGACAAAGTTTCGACGGGGACAAGTCCCATTTGTTGTGCTTCACCTGTGCTGGCTAACTTTGCCAATGAATCGGCTTTTTGATTGCGCTCTCGAGGTATATAATAAATGGCATAATAATCAAACTGATTCAGTACTTCCTAAACTTGAGCTAAGTAAGCAGCCAGCCTTCGATCTCTCGCTTGATACTCTCCCCGTACTTGACACATGACTAATTGTGAATCACAATAGATTTCCACAGCGATAATTCTCAAATCTCTGGCAAATTTTAGTCCAGCTAAGAGGGCTTCATATTCAGCTTCATTATTGGTTGCACGAAAACCAAACTTCAAAGCATAACATATAGATCGGCCTTCGGGAGTTTCAAGTACAACACCAACGCCCGAACACCGATCGTTTGATGCACCATCAGTATATAGTTTCCAGACGTATTCGGGGGATTCACTGGTTTCGGGCAAGTCTTCTGGAATGGTAAATTCAGCTATGAAATCGGCTAGGACTTGTCCTTGAATAGCTCGTTTTGGAGAGTAAGTAATATCAAACTGGCTCAGTTCGATGTTCCACTTGAGTAACCTACCAGGCGTCTCAGGCCGCGTAAGGACCTGTCGTAACGGCTGCTCGATGTAAACAATAATAGGATGTGCCTGGAAATATGGTCGGAGTTTTCTTGATGCGATGACAAGGCAATATGCTAACTTCTCTAGTTTCGGATAATTTCTCTCAGCTCCAGTCAATCGTTTGCTGACGTAGTAGACTGGTTTCTGCACTCGGTCTTCTTCCCTAACTAAAGCAGCGCTGATTGCATGCTCTGATACTGCCAGATAAAGGTACAATTGCTCGTGGTCAACTGGTTTTGATAAAATCGGTGGTGTGGAAAGATGTTGAACCAGCGATCGGAATGCGTCTTCACACTCCATGGTCCATTCAAAGTTTCATTTTCCTTTCCGGATCAGATTGAAGAAAGGAATGCATTTATCGGTGGATTTTGAAATGAACCTGCTCAATGCTGCTACCTTCCCGTTGAGACTCTGGACTTGTTTTATGGTTCTTGGAGTTTGTAAGTTCCTTATCGCCCAGATCTTTTCAGGATTTGCTTCTATCCCTCGAGCGTTAACGATGAACCCGAGGAACTTTCCAGATGCGACGCCGAAATGACACTTCAATGGATTGAGCTTCATTCCATATTCTCGAAGGATGCAGAACATCGAATCTAAATCTCTGACGTGATCTGTGGAGAATCGAGACTTTACTAGCATGTCATCCACATAAACCTCCATGGTCTTCCCGATCTGGTCGGCGAACATCCGGTTGACCAAGCGTTGGTACGTTGCTCCGGCATTTTTTAGACCAAAAGGCATGACTCTGTAGCAGTAGAGTCCCAGATCGGTCACGAAACTGGTATGTTCTTGATCAGGAAAATGCATAGGTATTTGATTGTAGCCAGAATAAGCATCCATGAAAGATAATAACTCATGTCCAGCCGTTGAATCTACGAGCTGGTCAATTCGAGGAAGTGGAAAACTATCCTTTGGACAAGCCTTGTTTAAGTCTGAGTAGTCGATGCAAGTTCTCCATTTTCCATTCGGTTTTCGAACCAATACTGGATTTGACACCCATTCTGGATACAAAGCATCTCGGATGAACCCATTTGATTGTAACTTATCAACCTCCTCTTTAAGGGCGGCAGATCTCTCTGGATCCATACCACGCCTTTTCTGTTTGACCAGGACATACCGCGGATCAATATTCAGGGAGTGACTTGTGATGTCTGGCGAGATCCCGCACATATCAGAGTGTGTCCAGGCAAAAATGTCGAGATTCGCCCGGAGAAATTCAACCAATTCCTATTGTGTCTGTTTTCCTAGTTGAGATCCAACTTTTAGTACTTTCGAATCATCATCCTCACTGATTGGGACGTCCACAGTCAGTTCGGCTGGGGATGCTTGATTCTCTTTAGATTCATCTTTATCTTCGTTGTCTCTAGGATCAAGATCTTTAAGGAATTGGTCGTGGTGCCCGGGCCGGGGCCCAGGCACTAATTGTCAATCATCAGCAAAACGGATGCAGAGAGATTCCTCTACGCCCTTTCCTTTCTCCTTTCTCCGCGCCTCGCGCTGTTCAGCAACATAACAGGCTCTTCCTGCTGCCTGATCTCCTTGAATGACTCCAATTCCGTGATCAGTGGGGAATTTCAGAGTTAAACACCATGGGGCAATGGCTGCCCTGAACTCAGCTAGGGCCGGTCGGCCCAAAAACGCATTATAAGGTGAATCAATATTTAAAACGACAAACTGCAACATCCGGACTCTCCGGCGTTCTCCAACTCCCAACTCCACTGGCAGTTCCACCACTCCAGTGGGTATTGTAGCACTTCCGTTGAAGCCGTGAACTCGAGATTGGCAAGGTTTTAAGTCCTTTGCTTTCATTTTCATTAAATCATAGGCTCGTTTAAGCAAGATGTTTACGGAGCTCCCACTATCAACCAGGATCCTCTTCATCCAAGCAGGACCTACCTAGGCAGATATGACCAGTGGGTCGATTGTTGGGGCTTCAATCTTATCAGCATCTCTGCTTCTAAATATGATATCATCAGATATTGTTTTCTGTTGTTTAGCCGGAGTTCCATCTTCACAATTACTGCAGCATTCGAAGTCCGCATGCCTGATAGAGCTGGCATACGACTCCATTTCCCTCCAGCTTCTGTCTGCTGGATGGGGACCACCACTTATTGTATTTATAACTAGCCTTCCGCCCGTACGAGCGGGTTCCTCTTGTCTTTCCTGATTTTGTGCACGATTCTAATTCGGCGGGCCCGCACCACCAGGCTGCGGTGCCCGCACAAACTAATCTAACTTTCTCTCCCTGATCAACTTCTCAATGAGGTCCTGCAAATGTCTACATTCATTGGTATTGTGGCCATAACTCTCGTGGAATCTACAGAACTTCCCTGTTTGAATCTGCATTTCCGACGATTGCTTTGGTGCAGGCTTCTTATATTGCAAGGTGTTGCAAGTTTGTAGATATACATTTTCCAATGATGTATTCAATGGCGTGTAATTATCAAACATTGGAGCCCTACGTCGTGCGCCTCGGTTCTGATCTCTCTTTTTATCCTCACCATTGTTGCCTCGCGGCTGGGTCTATTTGTTCTGTATATTCAACTGAACTTTTCCGGAACTCTCACCGGACTGCTTAGCTGCTACATTACTTTGTATTCCATCAGTTCTGGGCATCGCATCGTCCTGCTTCCTAGACTGTTTCGCGTCCTCTTGCCGTAAGAATTGAGCGGCTTTGGAGTAGAAATGGTCCAACGATGCGGGTGGTTTTCCAGCCAACCAATTTCCAAACTCAGAATCGGGATCGATCCCTTTAGTTAATGCCATCAAAATCGAGTTATCGTTAGGATTACTGATCTCTACACATGCCGCGTGGAATCTTTCTAAATAACGTCTGAGTGTTTCTCCCTTGGGTGACGCTAGATAGGGTGTTAACGTCTTTAGGTCTAGCAACATGCATACAGAACTGTTCAAAAAATTTCTTAGCCAGTTGATCGAACGAAGAGATAGATCTAGGTGGCAACCTTGTGAACCACATTATTGCGATTCCTCCCAAAGAGATGGGGAAACTTCGGCATTTTACTGCATCATCAGCCCTTGCGGCGCTCATTGACCACTCATATTTTAAAATATGTTGATTGGGATCGGAATTTCCTTCATACATAGGGAGAGTTGGCATTCTGAATCGCCGAGGGGGTTCAGCGTATAATATTTCATCTGTGAAAGGAGTATGACTGCGGGAAATTCCCCAATCGTCATTGGTAAGGCCCTGGCTTTCGCGAATCATCTGATGTACCATGGCGGAAATATCGGGCATCGTCGCATTCTGTGCATGCTGAGTTAGGGTGTGGTCGGGTTCCACATTGCGAGTTTGAATCGGACGCTGTCGACGGTCCAAATCTTGCCTCCTTGGCTCGGCATCTTCCGGGACGTATGGTTCAGGAGTACGCCCACGTTGCCGATTATTCGGATCTGACAGATTTCGGGTATCAACCCTTGTTTCTACCGCGGCAGTTGTAGTGCGATTATCCGTAGTATACTGTGGAACAGTACCTCTTCGTGATGAGGGCCCGGTCTGGAGGCTAGTTGACGGTCCAACCCTCAATTGTCCTACGGTCAAGGCAGGTTGATATCCGGTAGCTTGTGTGTGACTTACGTCTAATCGGGGATGTGTAGTTCTACCGTGATAGTCAGATGAAGTAGAACTTTCAGTGGACGAGTGGGAAACATCATCTCTCCTGGTCCTCCTGCGCCTTTGGCGATTTAATTGGTTTGTCAATTCAGCGTTAGTGCGAAGCTGTTCAGTTAATTGTTGCCGACTTTGAGTCAGTTCTAGGAGCAACACTTGAAACTCTTGCCTGGTGACTGGTCCTGACGGATCTGAGTGAGCAGTGTTGTCTTGGTTGGATGGCTGCTGTGTAGGATTTTGTCTATCCCGACCTTCCTGATCAACAGTTGTAGAAACAGTTCTTGTGCTAACCATCTTGAGTGGTGGATTCCTTTCCTAGACTTTGTGCAAATCTGAATAGAATGGAAGGATTCTGGATTAGAGATCTGGATCTTCCTCTTGGATTTATGCAATCCGATATCGATGGTAGATCCAAGGAGCAGGAGAAAAAGCTGGTTTTCTCAGTGAAAGCACCAAAGTGTTTGTACCAAAAATGGGCACAACACTCTTCGAAAGTTTTTGAAGAGATGAAAGTGAAGAAAGAAAATTAAAACTGAGGATTATCTAACAAAAACTCCAAATAACAGAAATGTAAAATGCAAAGACAAGCGATTTAGAGTGGTTCGGCGTTTCGCCTACGTCCACTATGAAGTTTGATGATTTTATTGCTCGATACTTGAAGATTACAATTTCTTATAATGTATTACAACTGATTTTATGAGCTAAGTCTGAATCTAAGGCAGCGGCGGTGATTTGGAGTAAATCTGGCAGAATCTGGGCGCTCTTTAGCTCTCAAAATTGTCCGACCTCTTTTCTGAATGACCAAGGGCTCTATTTATAGGTGTAGTAGGCTGATATTTCGCCTAAATTTCGGGAGACTGCTTCTGGCACGTGAGGGGCCTACATGCCCGCTTTCAGGAAAACCGGGCCCACTTTGGGATCGATTCGAAATCCATTCGAATCGATCAAGAAATTGTCCAATCGAGCTGAAATTTGGTGTGGATGTTCATCAACATGTGCACAAGCTTCTGTGAAAATTTCATAGCATTTGGATTTATAGATCTCGAGTTATAATCGATTCGAATTGGTGTTTCTCGGTAGGCTGGTTCGTTCGAATCGATACGATCAAATCGATCACTTCGAATCGATCATGGCATATGACTTCGTGATGACGTGGAGCGAAACTTTAGCTTTGATCCGCTTTATTCGCCTATTTGATCGAGTCGTCCCGGAGACTTCGTCGCTTTGACTTGATGGATTCGAGAGAACTCCGAGCTGGGTGGATACGAACAAGGGAATGCCTGATGGATTCGAATAGGGGTTATCTCCTTTATTTTGCATCGATCATATCTTGAGTATACGAACTCGGATTGACTTGAAACTTGGAACGTTGGCTTCCCTGGCCTTGCTTGTTATGTCTTGCTAATCGTGGCTCGATCCAGACTCGGACAAAATTCATCGATATTCATGACGAGTGATTCCGGGTTTTTCGTCGGTCCCTTGGTATCTCGGCCTTGCCAAAAGGCGGGATAACATTTTTGAAATAATCGCGGTTTTGCAATTTGAAATCCAAATGAATATTCTTTAAAATTTATATTTTTAAATTTTTTTAAAAATGTGGAAAAATCCTTATAAATATATAAAATGTTTTAAAAGAGATTTGATTTATAAATATGGACTTCTAAATGATATAAAAGTTGTTTTAACCAAATAAGCTTTTAAAACACTATTTGCAGCACTTTTTAATAACTTTTGCAAACAATGGTTTTAACTTAATTATCCTTTCCCTAATCTTTTATGAACCTTTTCAAATAAATATTTAAGTAATTTAAAGATGTTTAAGAGGTTTAAAAATGAGTACGCAAAAACGACTAGTACATTTGTTCCATTTGTGAGTGTCATAGAAAATTCGACCAAGGAATGGAACAGATCGAAGTGAAAGCCCGGATGCTCTAAAAAAATTAAAAGTAAATTGAGTATGTTAAAAGATTTAGAGTCGATCAAATAACTTGACCACCTTATGGGTGATAGAGAGGTAGTCTCTAGGCTTGGGTTTGAGAAACCAGTTGTCTGCCCTCCCTAGCTACCCGGATTGGCCCGACGGAGGGGATAGTAAATTTGATTTACTTGGATCAAAATTTCCCGAAGTATAAAAGATATAATTTTCCAAATTCAAACAATTTGGATTGCGTAGAAATAATCTTCTTATACTTTGTATTAAATTCCAAGGAGGGAATCCGTACTATAGATGAGAATTTGAAAGGTGATCTCACCGTTATTCGATGGATAGTGAAGGTTGAATACGGAAATTGATATTGAGTAGAGTTAGTATAATTTCGATGATCATATTTACTCAATAATGTTTTCTAAAATGATTTATGAAAATGATTTGGTGATTCCAAAGTTAAAGAGAGGTTCAATGATTCTGTATATACCAGAAAGAATGTTTTAAAGATATATATCTCTAGAAGATATTTTGACTAATCAATCAAAGAATAATTCCCTATTCACTTAACATCTTTTTATCGATGATTGGTTTGAAGGAACCGGGGTCGAATTTGTGTGATTTCTATCTGAAGACCACTTCGAACCAATTTACGTGTTCGAAAATAAAAGACATGGGATGATATGATTGGAAGATGGAATGTAGGGCTACTTGTTACTGACCCTCGGGGGAAATTTTCCCATATTATATATATATATATATCTGTGTATGGCAGTAGTTTTTCATTTGATATCTTTGATACAAGGACTTCTCACTACTAATCCTAGGGGTAATTGCCGATAGGATGTGGTAGGAGAGTGCCTTCGATTTACCTTGCTCCTGGATGACTTGAATGGACGAATTTCTGACATTGCATTTCTAAAACACACGTACATTGATTTTTACAAACGTACATCTATTTGGTGGCGGAGAAAGCAACTTCTCTTAGCTTAACACCCTTCTCTGAGACGTATGAGCTCGGAGGTTGTACATTTGTGGAAATCAATAGTGTGTGATGGAATTGGCAAAGTGGCATTCAACGTGGAATGTGCTAGATGAAAGGTAATCGTTACCTCAGGCCTCATCACCTGGTAATGGCCTAAGCAAGGTACGTCGTAAGGCTATATGGGTCGCAACCATTAGGGTATGATCATCACCTTTCTGGATTACTCTCTATATGTTGAGTATGTGGTGTATGCTATGGGATCCCGGATAGGTCGGTTACGACCGGAGTGATGACATATCTGGTTTTTATCCAGGCCACGTTTGAGTGCCAAAAAGGGATAGACCGTTCTTGCTAGATGCGGAGGATTATTTGTGTATCCTCGGTACATCCCTCTAGAGATGTATTATACGGAAGGTAGTCTCTTACCTTGCTATTGTATGGAATCCCTTCTTCAATAAGTGCCTTCGGACTTGGTTGTAGAGCCTAACATATCCAAAATTTAATAATGGTAACAATTTCAGCATAGATTAATAAGTTTAATTGCAAATGTTTTCAAAAGAATGTCATTAAAAATAATATCCTCATGTTTTGCGTAACAAATGTATTGGTTATCATAAGGTAAAAACTCGTTCCGTGTTTATGTGCGACGTGGTCTTATGAGATACCTTTTGTTTTCAAATATCATATTTTAAGTTTCTCACACCAGTCCCATGACTGACCTGGAGTTTATTTTCTTTTCCCCTAAAACTTTAGGTGTCCTATTTTTCCGAGCAGCCAAGTAGTTAGGTAAGCTTGGAGCATTTTGAGAAGGAGCATGGACCATGGAGCATGTTGGGCCATTTGTAGAAGCCACCTATATATTCCGCTGTATTATGTATTTATATCTACCAGCACTTGTAAGGATAGGTCGTTATAACTATCCCGGCTGGATTGGTACCTACTAGAACTCTGATGGAGCAATTTGGAGTAATTGCATGTACTTCGCGTATGTATAACTATGTGTTGAATACGATGTGAGATTCTATTATTGTCTTGCCTCCTATCTTTATTTTCTTTACCCCATGATAATATGCCTCTCCAGTACTTGGAATTGTGACACGTGAATACTGAAGATATATTAGTGTTGATTTCTGAGAGTCGAGGATGTAGGTTGTCGCATTATCTATTTTATACGAGATCGGATTTAGATGTAGATAGTCGCGGTGGAGTCGTATTGGCTATATCTTCGCAATTAAGTTGGATTTGTGGAAATTGGAGCTTATTGAATTTCGAGCTAAAGACGGAACTAGAACATGGAAGCGGTAACTGGAATTTTAGGGAGTTAAACTCACCTCTTTGGATAAATCAGTATGTTATATAATAGATAAAAATTTACTGTTTGTGTTTGGTTGAAATTATTGCCTGTTTGGTTGAAATATTCGCTTTGAAAAGCCATTAGTATCAAGATTTGAAATACTGGAAAATTTGTAAAGAAATCTGAATTTCTCGAAATTGTGATTATTAATTTTCAATTATATTCCTGTTGTTTTATTTCAGTTATACTCCTGTTAACAGATTGTTAAATGCTGAAATTTGACTGTATGGCCATATTGGAGGAGACACTAACACTTATAAAAAGTTAAACCTTTTTAGTGAAAAAGGAAAGTAATAGCATTTGTTAAGTGCTATAGCAACTATTGGTCGTGATATGGTATTTTAGAAATACAGTTAAGTACGTTTGATTTTGGAAATTGTTTTCGATTTGGAAAATGATTTAAAATTGATCTTAGGGTTTCTGTGATATTTTATTTTTAAAAATTATTTTTGGAACTTTTCTATATATATATATATATATATTAGTAAGGGTTTTAATAATTATTTTGGAAGTATTTGTCTTTATAGGAAACTATTTTAATAATAAGTGTTATTTTAAAAAGGGAAATTAAAAGAATTATCTTTTATTTTAAAAAGGGAGATCTTATGTTTAAAGGAAAGTGGAGATATTTTAGAAATGGATATTTGTGAAACAAGATTATAGAAAATGTTGAAAATAAAGAACAGATTTATAAATGGTATGGTATAGATTTGAAGAAGGTTTATAAGCGGTATCCTATAAATAAAAAGGAAATCAATATCATTTTAATAAATTGGAATAAATAATTCCATTTGTGAATTATTGGAAATATATGAAATGAACCAGTTATGTGAAGTACAGGAGTTTTATAATTATATATTGGAGTTGTGGTTATATTTAGAGTTTTTGTTTTATAAAAAGGGAGTTTGTAATTCCATTTAGAAATTTATAGAAGAAGTTATAAATGAATTTGGAATTTGTAAAGAGTTGCAATAAGTTTAGAAATTTATAAAAGGAGGCTGTAATTATGTTATATATATTTATAGAAAAATTTATAGTTTATAGATAGTATTTTATAAAAGGTGTTTGTAAATATAGGTAGCCTTATAGGTATATTTGGAGATTTATAAATGGAGGTTATAATTTTATTTTGAGATTTATAAAAAGGAACTTATAAAATAGAGTTGAGTTTTATGAAAGAAATTCTAGAAATTAATTTAGAGCTTATACTTATAAAAGGAATTTTATAAAGGAGTTCATTTATAAAAGTGATTTGATTTCCCAAAATGACCTTCTTAATTATGGTGGTATTGGAACATTCTTTTTCCGTACTCTATACCGGAGGAATAGTGTTTGGGTTATTGTTATCTATGTTTTTAAAATGACATTGGTTTTGACCCAAATAAGTGCGGGTTTTCGAAAATGAAATCTTTCATGATTGTTTTGTGAATATACTTATGCCGATGAGATAAGTATATGAAATTTTTCGAAGTATTGAAAAGTGTAAAGAAGGGTTTGTGAAATATATCTTTGTAAAAGTATTTTAAGTACGAGAATTTACAAAGTAGTTTTAATTAATTAAAAGATTAATTTAAGAGGCTTAGGGTTGCTTTGTGCTTAATCAGTGTTATTTTCCTTATAGAATTAAATCTCTGGTTGAGTTGTTTGTTTATTTGATAGTGAAATAACCGATTATCAAACATTGGCCGGTTTTTAAACTATCGTCGTCAGTTTGTAGAGACCGGGATCAGATATATTATTCGAAAACCACTTTGAACCGGCATAAACGTTTCAAACTGGAGATATCTTGAAGATAATTGATAACGGAGCTTTTTGAAGTGCAAGGGCTACTTGCTACTAATCCTGAGGGTGATTCCAAAATAGATGTAGTAGAAGTAGTGCCTTCGGTTTGTTCATATCATGAACAACTTGTATAGATGAATATTGGCACTGCATTGCTACCTGAATAGCAATGTTAGCATTCCAAGTGGGATTGTTATATAAAAGGTAAAACATAGCTGTTTGTACACAAATTGGGCACAACACTCTTCGGGCGTGTTTGAAGGGATTAAAGTTAAGAATATAAATGGAAAATGAAGTAGATCTAAAGAACACACCAAAAACGAACAAATAGAAGTATGAAAACACAGAGATTTAGAGTGGTTCGACGTTGTTAGCTACGTCTACTATAGAAAGTTTGCTGTTTATTGATAACTCACGCTGATTACATATGTTTACAACGGTACAATCGAGATACAACAATGATTTCGGCAGAGTATCGGTGTTCCAAAGTCCAAAAGTCCATTTTCTGAAGCCTTTGGGCTACTATTTATAGGTGTAGGCTGCAAATATCTCACCCCAAACTGGAAGACTCCTTCTCTCACATGGGTGTCCCACATGATCAATCCCTGGTCATTTCGACTCGATCCATGATCGATACGTATCCAATTCGTATCGATCAAGAAATGATCTTTTTGGGCCGAGATCGATCAGGTACATTCTTGAGGTAGTACACAAGCTCTTATGAAAATTTAGTGGCATTTGGACTTGTAGATTTTGAGTTATGCTCGATGCAAGTTTGGTTTTTTGGTATGCTGCTGAGCTCGTAACGATACGCTCATATTGATCTCGTTCGTATCCATGTTGTGCACGTGACTGCTAGATGACGTGGCGCTATATTCCTGGATCGATCCACTTTCCATGTCGAGTGACCGAGTCTTTTTCTTGAACGTGCCTTGTTCGTATCTATCCAGAAAATGTTCCTCGTATCGATGAGTGTAGGGACAATTCGTATCGATATAGGCTAAGGCTTTTCGTATCGGTTGACGAGCGATACGAAATGCTATCAAGTGATGTGTACGGAGTAGAGTTCTTCCATGGATTCGAACCATAGTTTGCTTGAAGGATTCGAAACGCTGTCGGCCGTGATGGATACGAAGCATGGCAAATTCAATGGATATGAACCAATGGTCTCTTAGTGGATACGAAGGAGGTCTATTGAGGGGATGGATATGAACGCGGTGTCCTCTCCATGTATACGAATTGGCTGTGATTCCCTTGACTTTGATCGACCAATATCTTGCACGTATGAACTTCGATTGACTTGAAATTCGGAACATTGGCACTTATAGCTTTGCTTATCATATTACATCGATTGTAGCTCGATCCGAACCCGGGAAAAATCTACCAGTATCCATAGTGAGCATGTGTGTAACTGATCTTCGGGACAGACTGTCCTTGGTTTCTAGTCAAGTTCTTGGTGGCATGGCATTACCAAAAGGTGGGTTAACATTTGCCCCCCAAAGTACGTCTTGTATGAACATGACGTGCTTTGAAAAGCTGCAACCTTCTGTCTGAAAAGTTCTATTTGATTTGCTGTGTCGTTGTCTTTTCGCCAAAAGATGTAACTTTTGATTGTTTCTCGGTAATATATAAATACTGAATTGTCAACTGCCAACGATTGTACTGTGCATTGTTGTAACTGAGTGTTGTATGCCAGAAATCTGTTGCTCATCGTTGCAATTGTCACTAGGTGAGCATTCAATTCCTGTGAATTTTGAAAATTGAATGTTAATTCATCACACACAAAATGTATGTTAACTTGACTCTCGTTAACATCTATACGTTCACGAGTCGTTGTCAGTTTTCTTGTGTTGAAATCCATGTGAAATTCGAGTTGTAACAACGCTTGATGGTTGTTTTGGTGTATTCCTTCGTATCGATCCTCTCCTGGATCGATGTGAAAAGTTGAAAAATTGTTTTCATATCGATGGTGATCGACATGGATTGGTTGGTTTTTCAAAATAGCTCGTATCGATGGATGTGAATCCTAGTGGTCTTCAAAATGATGGATACGAAATAGCCCAATTGGTTCTCAGGGTATCATTCGTATCGACTAGCAGATGGACACGAATAGAAGTTGCTTTGAGTTGACGTGGAATGGATACGAAAGGACCTTTGCTCGTATCGATGTAGGAGAAATTGCCTTGATGGATACGAACTGAGTTTACTAAATGTTGGATACGAACTATTTTTTTGGTATCGGTTGTGTTGTTGACTGTTCCAACCGGTCAGGACCACCGAGATACAAAGAGCCTTTTCCCTTTGGTTTTCCACCCATATAAATACTTTCCATACTTAACCAAATTTCCATTTGCTTTCACATTTGCTCCTGCCTTCGTATCGATATAGAAACCGAGAAATAAAAACTGCCTTCATCCCCAAATTGATACTACTCTCTAACCCCTCGAGTTTATACGTTGATTTAGGTAATTAATTGAATAATCCCGTATTAGCACGATGAGATTTGAGACTCAAAGCCAATCCCTTTATGGCCGCGACCAGCTCTAGTGGTGACGCGGTCGGAGTTAGACCGGAGCATGATTGGTGGAGGATGGAATGGTACTTGCGCTCTTTGGAGAAGAAGGAGCATAGAGGGATATGAAGAAAGGAGCCGGTATCGATAATGGATGAAGGACGAACACGTATCGATCTGGATTGAGAGGGAGCTCGTGTCGATCCAGGCAATGAAACTTCATATCAATGGTGTAGGGAGCTTCGCATCGATCAATAATGGGGGGTTCGTATCGATTGGTTGCGGTCGATACGAAGACTTGAATCTAGCGGTCGATATGAAGACGTTGTAAGTGATCGATACAAAGTTTAGCGCTCTGGATGGATACGAATTGACCTTTTGGCGATCGATACGAACTATCGACTTCCTTGATCGATACGAATTGCACTTCTGATGATCGATCTGAACGTGCATTTTGATGGATACAAAATCTTTTGCACACTCGAACATTTGACTCCGACGAGCTTCTTCCTTGCACAATTGGACCTAACCGCTTTACTTCATATTTGACTGCCTTACGAAGCTCGTCGATGAAACTGTAACTTGACAATATTTGATGAATCTTAACTCGAGTCGATCTCTGAAGTGAGGATGGCGCGGTTGTGATGGTCAGCGATGATGGTCATTCCGATTGAATTTTGAAATCTCGCTGTTCAAACACTTTTCAATCTTTGTAAAATTTCTTAAATAATATACAGCATTGCACTGCACGACACATTCATGCATTTCACACTAGGTGAAACACGGGTTTATTGTCATCTAACGATGATTTTTGATGAGTTGACTAGTTATGGAACGCGGTAGTTCGCAACAACAGGAGGCTCAGAGTCCGCCTCTTCCCATAATAGAGATGCCGACTAGCGCAGCCGAAGTTATAAATCCAACTCCGGATGAGCTACCAGAAGCAGCCTTCATCGGGAATCCACAAGACTTTGTTCCATCCAATATCTCTGAGGAAATGCTAGGTAGGATTTGCACAAAACATGGATTGTCGAGGGATGACGTCCTACTACCAGGGGCAGAAGACAGACCCCACTCTCCCTCGGAAGGGTATACCGCTTTTAACAGATTCTCATGCACAGCTGGGACACTCCCTCCATTCAATCAATACATCCGGGAAGTGTTATCCTACTTAAGGATTGCTCCATCACAGATGCACCTGAACGGGTATGCCTTGCTGAACGGCTTATTTATCGTCTTCATGGAGCATCTTTTTCGACCCCCGACTCCAGAGGATGTCCTGTACCTGTTCAATATAAAGAGCCGAGGGGATAATCCATCTTTCACCTTCTTAGAGGCAGATAGGAACTGTCAGGTCATGATTGGAGCATGGACAAAGCTAAGTTACTTCAAGACTGAATGGTTCTATGTCTGATGCCCACCAGGTATCGCCAGACGGTGGCTATTCAGGCGTAAGTACTTCAACTTTTATGCCGCTTGACTGGATAATCTTATTTGATGTCGAATCTAATACTTTGTTTCTTTCACAGCTTCGATTCCGTGACCCGAAGGCGACCGATTTAAAGAGATTGTAAAGGTTCTTCAAAGAGTGCCCGTTGAGGACAGAGAAATTAACGAAGTTCTAACAGATGAATATTTGAGAGCCGTCGGGCTAATTGGCAGGAGTCAAAGCATCGGGCTCGAAGGATCTCTTAGGGCAGTTCCAGCAAGGCAAGTTAGGAGGAGAATTCCTGGGATAGTGATCACCGAGCAAGGTGACGATAAGGATACGCCCGCTGGAGATGAACCCGCACCCGGGTCTTCCCAAAGTCATCGACACTCAGAGAGGATAAAGAAAGGCAAGGTCGCTGCCCACAAAGCTCCGAGATGCAAATCTATTATAATGTCTCTACTAGCAGCGGCTGTTGTAATCTCATAGGCTCCCTCTTCACAAATAAAGAGTACTTTCGAGGGACTTGCAGATCTCCTCATTCCGGATGATGTATGTTATCCCGCCTTTTGGCAAGGCCAGGACACCAAGGAATTGATTGGATTCCAAATATCGCTTGTCATGGATATCGATGAATTTTGTCCGAGTTCAAATCAAGCTGCAATTGATGAGACGTGACTAGTAGAACGAAGGGAGCCAACGTTTCAAGTTTCAAGCCAATCCGGGTTCACACACCCAAGATATGAATGATTCAAATTGAAGGGAAAAACGATGATTTCGTATCCATCACTCTAGATGATTTCGTATCCATCACTCTGGGCAGTTTCGTATCCATCACTGAAGCCCTAGTTCGAATCGATCAAGGTTCGCACCAATAAGCTTCGAATCCATCGAGGTACCCAAGTTCGACTCGATTTCCTTCGTATCCATCGATCTCGTATCGATAGACTCCGTACACATCAGCAGTTGAAGCGCTTCGTATCCTTCAGCCAACGTTTGCTTCGTGTCCATCGAGGCACTACGCTTCGTATCCATCAGAGGACCTAACTTCGAACCCGTGACCAATGACTTGTTCATATCCAACAAGTCAACCAACTAAGATGACGTGTCGTCCATCGAAGCAAAAAAGGCGAGATGCATGGAGTCAAAGCAGTCAATACGGCGCAAAGACCGGATCGAGACGAAGCGCGCGCGCCACATCACTTCAAGAGCACGTGCAGCCAGCAAGGCGAACGGATGGAGTCGAATTCATGGAGACGAACCGGACAGCCTACGAGAATTCACATTTCGTATCGACGATATCTTCCAATCCACTGATCCGAATCCAATGATATTTTCAGGGAAGCTTGCACACGTACTGAGGATCGTGTCCACCAAATTTGAGCTCCATTGGAGATCATCTTGATCGATACGAAATGATTTCGTATCGATCACAGATCGACTCGAAACTTTCTGAGGTTGGTCACATGGGCCCACTCACGTGCCTGGAAAAGTTTCCCAAGATTTGGGCGCGATCTGAACCTCCTACGCCTATAAATAGAGCCCCAGAACCAACAGAAAAAGGATTTTTTTTCTCTGAAGCGTCCAGACTCTGCCGGATTGAGATTTGCATCCTACTTTTGCTGTCAAATTCGAATTCTAATCTGTAATCCGCTGTTCATTGCTGTAACTACTTGTAATCATTGAAAGAGAATCAATAAAATCATCAAAACTTCATAGTGGACGTAGGCAATACGCCGAACCACTCTAAATTGCTTGTCTGTGCATTTTACATTCCTGTTTGTTGGAGTTTTTGTTAGATAACCTCTGTTTTACATTTACAATCTTCACTTTATCTCTTCAAATAACTCCCGAAGAGTGTTGTGCCCATTTTTGGTACAAACACTTTGGTGCTTTCACTGAGAGAACCAGTTTTTTTCTCCTGCTCTTTGGATCTGCCATCGATACCGGATTGCACAAATCCAAGAGGAAGATCCAGATATCCAGTCCGGAATCCTCCCATTCTATTCAGATTTGCTCAAAGTCTAGGAGAGGACTCCGCCACCGAGAATGGTTAGCACAAGAACTGGCGCTACCGCTGCAGAGCAAGAGGGCCGGGAAAGACAGAACCCTACTCAACAGCCTTCTTCCAATCAGGATAACACTGCTCACTCGGATCCATCCGGACCGGTCACCAGACAAGAGTTCCAAGTGTTGCTCCAAGAGCTGACCCAAAGCCGTCAGCAGTTAGCTGAACAGTTGCGCGCCAATATCGAGCTGACCAACCAGTTAAACCGCCGGGGCCACAGAAGGTCCAGAAGAGATGATGCCTCCAGGGCATCTACCGAAAGCTCGGCCTCCTCTGACTATCACCACAGGCCTACCCGTCCCCGGTTAGAGGGGAGTCGTGCTCAAACTGCTGGATACCAACCCACCTTGACTGTTGGGCAATTGAGGGTAGGACCGTCGACCAGCTTCCAAATGGGACCCTCGACACGCGGAGGCACTGCCCCACAGTACACCACGGATAACCGCGCTACAACCGCCGCGATAGAAACAAGGGTTGATACCCGAAATCAGTCAGAGCCGATTAATCAACAGCATGGACATACTCCTGAACCATATGTCCCAGAAGACGCTGAGCTAAGGAGGCGAGATACGGACCGTCGACAGCGCCCGGTCCAGACTCGCACTGTGGAACCAGACCACACCTTAGCTCAGCATGCCCAGAATTTGCCAGTGGCAGACATATCAACCATGATACGTCAGATGATCCGCGAGATTCAGGGGCTCACTAATGATGATTGGGGGATCTCTCGTAGTCATACCCCTTTCACAGACGAAGTGTTACACGCTGAACCCCCTAGGCGATTCAGGATGCCAACTCTTCCGATGTATGAAGGAAATAGTGACCCCAACCAACATATTCTGAAGTATGAATGGTCGATGAGTGCCGCAAGGGCAGACGATGCAGTGAAGTGTTGAAGTTTCCCCATCTCTCTGGGGGGAATCGCGACAATGTGGTTTACACGCCTACCGCCTAGATCCATTTCTTCATTCGACCAATTGGCCAAGAGGTTTGTAGAACAGTTTCGCATGCATGTTGCTAGACCAAAAGACGTTAATACCCTGTCCAGTGTCACTCAAGCTCATGGAGAAACACTCAGGCGTTACCTGGAGAGGTTCCACGCAGCGTGTGTTGAGATCACCAATCCCAACGATAACTCAATCTTGATGGCTTTGACCAAGGGGATTGATCCTGATTCTGAATTTGGGAACTGGCTAGCCGGAAAACCGCCCGCATCGTTGGACCGTTTTTACTCCAAAGCTGCTCAATTCCTGCGGCAAGAGGACGCAAAACAGTCTAGGAAGCAGGATGATGCGAGGCCCAGTATTGAGGGAATACAGAGTAACGTAGCAGTTAAACAGTCCGGTGAGAGTTCCGGGAAAGTTCAACTGAATATACAAAACAAGCAAACCCAGCAGAGAGGAAACAATGGCCAGAATAAGAAAAGAGATGAGAACCGAGGTCCACGACGTAGAGCTCAGATGTTTGACAGTTATACACCGTTAAACACGTCATTAGAAAACGTATACTTACAGACTTGTAACACTGTACAGTATAAGAAACCTGCTCCGAAGCCCTCATCGGATAGACAGGTTCAAACAGGAAAGTTCTGTAGATTCCATGAAAGCTACGGTCACAATACCAATGAGTGTCGGCATTTGCAGGACCTCATCGAGAAGTTGATTAGAGAGAGGAAGCTAGATCAGTTTGTACGGGCGCCGCAGTCTGGCGGAGCGGGCCCTTCGAATCAAAATCGTTCACAAAATCAGGAAAGAGAGGAGGAATCCGCCCGTGCGGGCGGGAGATTGGTTATTAACACAATAAGTGGTGGTCCTCACCCGGCAGACAGAAGCTAGGGGAAATGGAGTCGTATGCTAGTTCTATCAGGCATGCGGACTTCGAATGTTGTAGTAATTGCGAAGACGGAACCCCGGCGAAACAACAAAAAATAATATCTGATGATATCGTGTTCAGGAGCCGAGACGCCGATAAGGTCGAAGCCCCTACAATCGACCCACTGGTCATATCTGCCCAGGTAGGTCCTACTTGGATGAAGAGGATCCTGGTTGACAGTGGAAGCTCTGTGAATATCTTGCTTAAACGGGCTTACGACTTAATGAAAATGGAGACAAAGGATTTGAAACCCTATTTATCCAGAATCCACGGTTTCAACGGAAGTGCCACGATACCCATCGGAATAACTGAACTCCCAGTTGAGTTAGGCGTTGGAGAACGTCGGAGGGTCCAAATGTTACAGTTTGTTGTGCTAGAAATTGATTCACCGTATAATGCGTTTTTGGGTCGACCAGCCCTAGCTGAGTTTAGGGCGGCCATCGCCCCATGGTGTCTGACTTTGAAGTTTCCCACCGATCAGGGAATTGGAGCCGTTCAAGGAGACCAGGCCACGGGAAGGGCCTGTTATGTTGCGGAGCTGCGCGGGGCGCAACGCAAAGAGAAGGGAAAGGGCGTAGAGGAATCTCTCTGCGTCCGTTCTATCGATAATTGACAATTGATGCCTGGGCCTCGGCCCGGGCACCACGACCAATTCCTGAAAGACCTGGACCCTAGGGACAATGGGGATAAAGACGAACCTCCGGAGAGTCAAGCTTCTCCGTCCGAACTGACTGTGGACGTCGCAATCAGTGAGGATGATGATTCAAAGATGCTGAAAATTGGGTCTCAACTGAACGAGCAGACACAACAGGAATTGGTCGAATTTCTTCGGGCGAATCTCGACGTCTTCGCCTGGACGCATTCTAACATGTGCGGAATCTCGCAAAGCATTGCAAGTCACTCCCTGAATATAGATCCGCGACATGTCCTAGTGAAGCAGAAGAGGCGTGGTATGGATCCAGAGAGATCTGCCGCCCTTAAGGAGGAAATTGATAAACTACAATCGAACGGGTTTATTCGAGATGCCTTGTATCCAGAATGGGTATCCAACCCCGTGCTAGTCCAAAAACCAAACGGGAAGTGGAGGACCTGTGTTGATTACTCTGACCTGAACAAGGCCTGTCCAAAAGATAGCTTCCCACTTCCACGGATTGATCAGCTCGTAGATTCAACGGCAGGACATGAACTACTGTCTTTTATGGATGCTTATTCCGGCTACAATCAAATACCCATGCATTTACCAGATCAGGAACATACCAGCTTCGTAACCGATCTGGGACTTTATTGTTACAAAGTCATGCCGTTTGGTCTAAAGAACGCTGGAGCAACATACCAACGCTTAGTCAACCGGATGTTCGCCGATCAGATCGGGAAGACCATGGAGGTTTACGTGGATGACATGCTGGTGAAGTCTCAATTCTCCACAGATCACGTCAGAGATTTTAATTCAATGTTCAGCATCCTCCGGGAATATGGGATGAAGCTCAACCTGCTCAAGTGTCACTTCGGCGTCGCATCTGGAAAGTTCCTTGGGTTCATCGTCAATGCTCGAGGGATAGAAGCAAGTCCTGAGAAGATCTGGGCTATAAGAAATTTGCAAACCCCTAGGACCATAAAGCAAGTCCAGAGTCTCAACGGAAAGGTCGCAGCATTGAGCAGGTTCATTTCAAGGTCCACCGATAAGTGCATTCCTTTCTTCGATCTGATCCGGAAGGGAAAACGAAACTTTGAATGGACCACGGAGTGTGAAGGCGCATTCCGGTCACTAGTTCAACATCTTTCCACACCTCCAATCTTGTCAAAACCGGTTGACCACGAGCAATTATACCTCTACATGGCAGTATCAGAACACGCGATTAGTGCTGCTCTAGTTCGGGAGGAAGACAAAGTGCAAAACCCGGTCTATTATGTTAGTAAACGACTAACAGGAGCTGAAAGAAATTATCCAAGACTGGAGAAACTGGCCTATTGCTTGGTCATTTCCTCAAGAAAGCTCCGCCCTTACTTCCAAGCTCATCCGCTTACTGTGTACACCGACCAGCCGTTACGACAGGTCCTTACGCGGCCTGAGACGTCCGGTAGGTTACTCAAGTGGAACATTGAGCTAAGCCAATTTGATATCGCATACGCTCCACGGAGAGCCATTCAAGGACAAGTCCTGGCAGATTTCATAGCCGAATTCACCATTCCAGAAGACTTACCCGAGACCAGTGAATCCCCCGAATACATCTGGAAGCTATATACTGACGGTGCGTCAAATGACCGGTGTTCGGGCACTGGGGTTGTACTTGAGACTCCCGAGGGCCGATCCATATGTTATGCTTTGAAGTTTAACTTTCGTGCAACTAATAATGAAGTTGAATATGAAGCCCTCTTAACCGGCCTAAAACTTGCCAGAGACTTGCGAATTATCGCTGTGGAAATTTATTGCGATTCACAGTTAGTGGTATGTCAAGTACGGGGAGAATATCAAGCAAGAGACCGAAGGCTGGCTGCTTACTTGGCCCGAGTTCAGGAGATACTGAACCAATTTGATTATTATGCCATCTATTATGTGCCTCGGGAGCACAATCAGAAAGCCGATTCACTGGCAAAGTTAGCCAGCACAGGTGAAGCGCAACAAATGGGACTTGTCCCCGTTGAAACTTTGGCCTCCCCGAGCATCGATCGGATAGAAATGAACTTTGTACCTGAAACTACTCCCAGTAAAGAGTCTTGGATGACCCCGTATCGAAATTACATCGAGAATGGGATGTTTCCTGAGCCTAGAAATGAGAAAAGACAAGTTCAGCGGAAAGCTTCGCGATTCGTCATCCAGGACTGAGTCATGTACAAGAGAGGTTATTCCGTTCCTCTCCTCAGATGCATCGCCCACGAGGAAATCAAACGAGTGTTACACGACGTACACGAAGGAGAGTGTGGCGATCATACCGGAGGACAAGCTCTCGCTAAGAAGATACTCCGATATGGGTATTACTGGCCGACAGTGAACCGAGATGCGGCGAACTATGCCAGGAAGTGCGATAAATGCTAGATACATGCCCGAATTCCAAGGGCACCGCCTACCAAAATAACCCAAATGGTCAGTCCCTGGCCATTCGCAATGTGAAGCATCGATATCATCGGCGCTCTACCTTTGGCGAAAGGCGGTGCGAAATACGCCATCGTTGCCGTTGACTACTTTACAAAGTGGGCCGAGGCCGAAGCCCTTGCAACCATTACGACAAAGAAAGTGATAAATTTCGTGGTTCGCAACATCATCTGTCGATTTGGACTCCCGCATACCATCATCACTGATAACGGGGCCCAATTCGAAAGTGCGGAATTCAAGAATTTCTGTCAACGGTTTCATATCCACAAAAAGTTCTCTGCTGTCGCGCACCCCCAGGCAAATGGACAGGTTGAAGCTGTCAATAAAGTCATAAAATCAATCCTGAAAAAACGACTGGAAAAGGCCGGGGGCAAGTGGGTCGATGAACTTCCTATAGCGTTATGGGCCCATCGAACGACTCACAAAACCGCGATCGGACACACTCCGTTTTCCCTATCCTATGGCTCAGAGGCTGTTATTCCGGTCGAAACGGAAGTGTTTTCTCATCGCGTGACCTACTATGATCCGAAAACGAACGCTATACTTCTGGCCGAATCTTTGGATCTATTGGATGAAAAACGCGAAGAGGCTGATCTGAGAGCAGCCGCACATCGAAGTCGGGTCACCCGACTATACAACACCAAAGTTCGACCTCGAACCTTTGAACTCGGCGACCTCGTGCTCAAGAGAATCTACCCCGTTCCTTCACACATGAAGCTGAACTGGGGAGGACCGTATGTGATTACACGAAGACTCGGAGATGGCACGTTCAAGCTATCGACCGTTGACGGTCTCGATTTGCCAAGGGCTTGGAACAGCGAAAGTCTCCGTCGCTATTACATATGACAGGCTTTATTTATTTCATTCTATTTAGCAATTTTTATCTGCATTTCGAAATTTGAATTTTGTAATAAGGCAACTGACTTTGCCGCATTTTCTTATTTCAGCAATAAAATGCCACTTCTTCGAGCCAGAGCTGTGATTCATTAAGTACGATATACGACATCACGATGCACGAAGAGCTAAATCCCATCACGCAATGGGACTTATTCAAATGGAGAGTGGCTGTGATACGACCGGCCACTCGCTAAGTGAAACCCGAGCTCGGGGGCAAGCCATTACACCAATATTGATAGGATTAACACACGACAATCCTGCACTAACTCCGTGTTCCCAGAGTGCGAAGCGGAGTATAAACAATCAACTCCGTGTTCCCAGAGTGCGAAACGGAGTATAAACAACTAACTCCGTGTTCCCGGAGTGCGAAACGGAGTATAAACAACTAACTCTGTGTTCCCAGAGTGCAAAGCGGAGTATAAACAATCAACTCCGTATTCCCAGAGTGCGAAACAGAGTATAAACAATCAACTCCGTGTTCCCAGAGTGCGAAACGGAGTAAAAACAACTAACTCCGTGTTCCCAGAGTGCGAAGCGGAGTATAAACGACCAACTCCATGCTCCCAGAGTGCGAGACGGAGTATAAACATCAATCAACTCCATGTTCCCAGAGTGCGAGACGGAGTATAAACATCAATCAACTCCATGTTCCTAGAGTGCGAGACGGAGTATAAACATCAATCAACTCCGTGTTCCCAGAGTGCGAAACGGAGTATAAACAACTAACTCCGTGTTCCCGGAGTGCGAAACGGAGTATAAACAACTAACTCCGTGTTCCCAGAGTGCGAAGCAGAGTATAAATGACCAACTCCGTGCTCCCAGAGTGCGAGACGGAGTACAAACATCAGTCAACTCCGTGTTCCCAGAGTGCGAACAACCGCTTGCGAGATGGCTTATATCCCCGGAGTGTGGATGAAATGATTCATAAGAGAACAAGTGTAGTTCGACCACTCGGTCCTCACTTGATGCAATCACAAGCTGATCATCACAACTTAACCCTGGAACTAGGGGCAGAGGCAAATGTTAATCATTACCCGAAACTGTACGATGTTCAGCTCCGATGCGATCCCCTATCACAACTCAAGTCCGAGATTTCCATACTTAACAAGCAAAATGAGCTATTCTTGAAATAATAAAATGATGCAAGTACACCGGACCGAAGTTCGAACACTGCAATATTCAAGCATAGAAAGGAACATAAGCTGAAACTAGAAGACAAAATTTTATTTTCAACTAAATCAAAGGCAACAGTTCATACATGAGCCTTTCCAAAATACTCCTACTTGCAGGGGCCGAACCCGCATCTAAACACGGCCTACAAAAGCCCTGACTGCCAAAAAAGAAAAATATGCCTAAAAGGAGTGTCTAATCCTTCTGCTTCCTCAACTTCTTCTTCCTCGAGGAGCTACTGGAGCCACCAGTACTCTTTCGCTTGGAACCTTTCTCCTTAGGAAGGCTCCCCTCGGGTGAAGGCATAATGTCGACGTCCTCGTCCGAGTTGGACTCTATGGGAATGCTTCCCACAGGAGGAGTTGGAGGAACAGAATCCGCAGCCGGAGGAGGGACTGATACACTAGTATCAATAAGCGTGCCCCTAGGAGACACAATCATAAGGGGAGTGGGGCACTGTGTTGCTGCTTCGCCATCTACACTGCCGCCATGCGCCGCGACCGCCATCTCGGCCAACATCGCTGCTTCTCGTTGTGCTCTGGCCTCGCTATGAGCTGTGATAGTCTAAGTTGAAGTGTCAAAAGTAGACGAGAATCCACCCAGGCCAAACGGCAGGTCCGCAAAAGGATCACTCTGACGGACGAGGAGCTCGTTTATCATCTGTTCATCGAAAGAAAGTGAGCTCCCCTGCGTTACTCCGACTGGTGCCATTGCCGCGACGGAGGTCGCCTCAGAAATGATGGCTTATGGCACTTGGCCTGATTCTTGGGCAGTGAAAGGCGCAGCTGGTGCAACTTCCGTCACTGATCAAAGAAAAAGAACATGTCGTTAATGTACACTTCGACACAGACTCTTCAATCCAAATATACAAGAAGTTAGTTCAGAGTACCTTCCTCGGTTTGGCTCGGGGTCGTCTGAACGACTTCGGAAGGATGCTCCTTAATAGGAGATAGATGCGGTCGGTCTGGATCATATGCCGGAATAGGCTGGGAGTCGATCATCGGAGTTGGCTCAGATTGAGATGACACGATTATCTCAGAACTCATAACATGGTGCTCTGCACCAGAGCTTTCTCCGACTTCCTGAGTCTGGGCACCAAGCCTCTCCTTATCGTGGGAAATCATGGAGTCATGGAGAACCTTTTTTTCATCATCATTGAGAATGCGGTCTCCAGCTCGAATTCATCAAGGGCTTCATCAGGGTGCCCAGACTTCTCCTCATCAACCAGTAAGTTCCAGGCGTTATAGAGATGCGTGGGGTAATCGTCAAGCCATGTCAAATCTCGGTGCCTTAGCACATTGGCATTGTAAGTGACGGGTAGCTCTTCTACCTCGGCCTCAATCCTGGCCTCCGCCTACCGTACCTTCTCGTCAACCCCAGCTTCAGCTTCGCGAGCTTGTTGCATAGCCGCTTCCTTCTCCTTTCGGAGCGTCACTGCCTGATCACAGGCCTCCTACGCAGAGACATTAGCTGCGTCTTTCTCCTTCGCCATCTCGGAAAACTTTGATTTCAGCTCATTAAGCTCCTTAAGAGCAGCATCCCTCTCGGCGGTAATGGTGGTGTTCCTATGACCCATGTCCTCGATGGCGGTATAATGCTCTTGCTTCATCCTGGTCATGGCAGCGTTTACTTCATCAACCTTTTTTAGGGCCTCCATTTCAGATTTACGAGAAGACTCAGCCTCCGCGCTGAGCGCTTTTATGATTCGGTCATTGTGACCCAACTCCTTCTCAAGCTTCTCAATGGTGACGCCCCGATCGAATGCCACTTTGGATGCTTTCCTCGTGGCCCGTGCCCATTCCCTGTACTGGAAGAAGATGTCCGCAGCATAATCATGGATAGTGGTTTCAGCGGTCGGCGGAATTCTCCTCAAGTGCGGAGGGAAGACATAACCATCAAAGCAGATGTCGGGAAATTCCTTCCTCATCTGTGCCAATTTAAGCGCTCCTTCACTGGACGCATCAGTCAGGACTGGTGTGGTAGCCGAAGAGGTGGCTATTTCAGTCCTGCGTGGAGGATCGGGCCTCGAAGCTTGAGAAGGTGGCCTAGGCCGTGAAATTTCAGGAGGACGAGTAACTGCTACCGTAGGAGGTGCGGAGGTTCTGGGAGGAGGAGAGCGAGATCGGGATCGGTGAACGTATCCCCTGTCTCTGTCAGACTTCTCCTGACCAGAGTGTCCAGAGTCGTAATCCCTCTCGCCCTCTCTCCTGCGTGGCTCATGATAACGGCGCTTGTTGCGCAAACTACCAAGCACAGAACTTTGCCCAGACATCGTACCTGAAAAAGAAAACCACGAAAAATCAGTAGCCATTTGCAATATGTTGTTTACGGTTAGGAAAATGTGTTGTGCCGTGAAGAGTGTGTGAATGTGTAACCCCCCGGACCAACCAGAAGTGTCAATCGCACTGGCAGGAAGAGACTCGCTAACATCGACGATATGTCGCGGTCCACCCAATTCAACGTCGTGTTGCTCGGGCTCGATGTCCGGGATTGGAGGGTTAGCAGGCCCTTCAAATTGATTTTCAGCTTGCAGGGAGGGTGCTTCCGTAATTCTAACTCCTGGCAGAGGACGGTGTAAAACCACAGACTTCCGCCTCCCGGACTTAGGCTGTTTTGAGGCCACTGCTTTGCCTTTCCTCTTTACATCGGAATCCGGGGTTGCATTAGCGGGTCCAACCAACGGTTCCTCGTCGGTATGAGTTCTCTCGGAATCGGGTTCCTCAATTATTACAACCCTGGGTTTCTTCCGCTTGACCTTTTCTCTGGAGACGGTCTTTAATGCGCCATCAAGCCTTATGCTCTGCCTCCGCCCAATCAACCCAAGAACTCTGAGATTCTGGTCCGTCAGTAGCAATTCAATATTCCTTTCTTCACTAGGAATCTCTTGAAGGACCCGAACTATTTTTTATAGTAGCCACCCTCAGGCCGCTGGATTATTGCTGAAAGAAAAGGGGTAGAAGATATGAGTTTAATTTCATTCGAAAATTACCCTGTCGATTACTTGGGAAAAAGACGGTACTCACGTCTGAACAGCCATCTTCTGGCAAACCCCGGAGGACATCGGACATAGAACCACTCCGACTTGAAGTAGCTCAGCCTAGTCCACGACCCCGTGACGACTTGGCAGTTTCTTACAGACTCCAAGAATGTGAAGGATGGGCTGTCAGTTCGACTTTTGAAATTGAACAGGTATCTTATCTCCGTCGGGAGAGGAGGTCGGTGGAGATACTCCATAAATACGATGAATAAGCCATTGAGTGAAGCATATCCATTCGGATGCAACTGAGACGGAGCAATATCCAGGTAAGCCAACACTTCTCTTATATAGTCGTTGAACGGAGGGAGTGTACCGGCTGCGCATGCATGTCGATTAAAAGCAGTATACCCCTCCGGGGGATTGTGTGGTCTGCCGTCCCGTCCAGGCAATATTACATCGTCCAACGATAAACCATGCCTCAGGCATATTCTCCCTAGCATATCTTCAGAGATATTGGACGAGACAGAGTCGGGTGGACTATTGATGAGAGACGCATCTGGCAATTCATTCGGAGCTGGACCGATCACGTCGGCCTGAATATCTGGAATCTCAAGTCTGGGAGGGATAGGATCCTGAGTTTCTTGCTGCTACGAACTTGATGGTTCCATAACTAGCTAACTCACGAGAAATCATCATTAGACGATAGAAAGCCCGTGCATTCCCCCGTGTAAAGTGTGTGTTGTGCAGTGCAAGTGTTGTGCGTGACTTGAGCAAATTCTATGAAATGAACCGAAATGTGTAAACGGCAAAACTTTGAAAGTCAGCCTGGAAGTGACCGTCATCGTTGACCGTCATGACCACGCAATCCAGATGCTAAATGGTGGATTCAAGTGTAAGTTCGTTATATATTCATTAGGTTTCAGTTCCATCGACGAGCTTCAAAAGGCAGTCAAATATGCAATCCTGTGATCAAGTTCAATTATGCAAGGCAGAAGCTCGTCGGAGTCGAGTGTAAAAACATGCAGGAGTTCTCTAAGTTCGTCGAATTTCAGCATGGAGTCGATCGTAGTTCAAATTCGAATCGAGTCAGGCGCAATATTTTTCGTATCGACCCCGTTCGAATCGATACTTTCGTATCGATCAAGGACGTATCGATACTAAAAGCCGAATCGATAGTATGACCAGAGGAGTAGATTTCGAATCGATCAAAAAAGTTTGCTTCGTATCGACTAAATCTGCTGGTTTCGTATCGACCCAAAACTGTTGGTTCTGTGTCGATCATTTCTGGTCTTCGCATTGGTCGTGAGAGGTATAATCTCGTATCGATCGTATGGGCCAGGTACTTACATCGGTCATTTCAGATCGACGCGAGCCCCAACCATCTTCAATCGATGCAAATCCTTCATTGACTTTTCAATCGATACAGAGTCGTGTAACCTCGATCGGTTTGAATCCTCCTACCCCGAATTGACACAAAGTAGGGGTGAAGCAATTCTTCTACTCCTCCTTCTCTAATCAACACGAACGTCGCCATGGCCATCCTCGACCAAGCTATGGCCCAGATCTGGCCTTGGCGCTGCCAAAGTTGATGATTGGCAAGGGTATGATAGATCTGAGATTCGAACCTCGTCGCTTGAGTTCAATCGTGCTTGGCTAATTACCTGAATTAAAATTGAGATTCGAAGGATTAAAGAACGATGTTTGATCGATTAGAAGACGAAGCGCAGTTCTCCTTTTTCCAATCTCCTGGATCGATGCGAAAGCGAAAGTCAACAGTAAAAAATAGAAGGTAAAAAAGTGAAAAGTGACAAAGTCCAGGGTATTTATATGAAGCCTAGGGCGAAACCGAGACGTTTTGCCTCCCAGTCCACGCGACCGGTCGCAACCGGTTAGCCCCATGAGCCGAGTCGGACGCTACGTCTTCGTATCCACGTGACCAGGGATCCCTATCGATTCGAAATGGACAGCACACTATCGATACAAAGCGCACAACAGAAGCCGTCTGAAGGCGATAGACTTTATCGATTCGAAACACGCGTCCTTAACGAGGCAGGCTTATCGATACGATCACAGAATTCATACCTGTTAGAATCCATCGATACGAATAACCATTTCGTGTCCAACGAGTCAGCCTGCATCGATACGAAGAGAGGTTTTCCAACTTTTAACATCAATTCATAAGGGGATCAATATAAGAAGATGGAAAAAGGCAGTCATCAGACATCGTTTCAACTCAAGTTTCAAATCAGTTCGAGAAGGGATCAATGCAAGGTTCAATGACGACAAACGCTGATAACGACTCACAAACTTGTGGCTTTTCAAAGCACGTCATGTTTTCACAAGACGTACTTTGGGGGGCAAATGTTATCCCACCTTTTGCTAGGCTAGGACACCAAGGAATTGATTGGATTCCAAATATCGCTTGTCATGGATATCGATGAATTTTGTCCGAGTTCAAATCAAGCTGCAATTGATGAGACGTGACTAGTAGAACGAAGGGAGCCAACGTTCCAAGTTTCAAGCCAATCCGGGTTCACACACCCAAGATATGAATGATTCAAATTGAAGAGAAAAACGATGATTTCGTATCCATCACTCTAGATGATTTCATATCCATCACTCTGGGCAGTTTCGTATCCATCACCGAAGCCCTAGTTCGAATCGATCAAGGTTCGCACCAATCAGCTTCGAATCCATCGAGGTACCCAGGTTCGACTCGATTTCCTTCGTATCCATCGAGCTCGTATCGATAGACTCCGTACACATCAGCAGTTGAAGCGCTTCGTATCCTTCAGCCAACGTCTGCTTCGTGTCCATCGAGGCACTACGCTTCGTATCCATCAGAGGACCTAACTTCGAACCCGTGACCAATGACTTGTTCATATCCAACAAGTCAACCAACTAATATGACGTGTCGTCCATCGAAGCAAAAAAGGCGAGATGCATGGAGTCGAAGCAGTCAATACGGCGCAAAGACCGGATCGAGACGAAGCGCGCACGCCACATCACTTCAAGAGCACGTGCAGCCAGCAAGGCGAACGGATGGAGTCGAATTCATGGAGACGAACCGGACAGCCTACGAGAATTCACATTTCGTATCGACGATATCTTCCAATCCACTGATCCGAATCCAATGATATTTTCAGGGAAGCTTGCACACGTACTGAGGATCGTGTCCACCAAATTTGAGCTCCATTGGAGATCATCTTGATCGATACGAAATGATTTCGTATCAATCACAGATCGACTCGAAACTTTCTGAGGTTGGTCACATGGACCCACTCACGTGCCTGGAAAAGTTTCCCAAGATTTGGGCGCGATCTGAACCTCCTACGCCTATAAATAGAGCCCCAGAACCAACAGAAAAAGGATTTTTTTTCTCTGAAGCGTCCAGACTCTGCCGGATTGAGATTTGCATCCTACTTTTGCTGTCAAATTCGAATTCTAATCTGTAATCCGCTGTTCATTGCTGTAACTGCTTGTAATCATTGAAAGAGAATCAATAAAATCATCAAAACTTCATAGTGGACGTAGGCAATACGCCGAACCACTCTAAATTGCTTGTCTGTGCATTTTACATTCTTGTTTGTTGGAGTTTTTGTTAGATAACCTCTGTTTTACATTTACAATCTTCACTTTATCTCTTCAAATAACTCCCGAAGAGTGTTGTGCCCATTTTTGGTACAAACAATGTATCTCTTCAACAAGACACCGGGTTGGAACGGCTTCAAAGTGCCTTAGATTTAGGAGAGCCAACCCCTCTGAGTACGGCTGCTACATCCGGTTGGTTAGGGGGTTTACACACGCACGCACACACTTCACGACACCACACAACTAATATTCACGAGATTCTTAATCTCCAAATATAACAAACTCTGTTTCTTCTTTCACTTTACAGATACAATATCGAAGAAAGGATCCATGGTCAGCAGCCTTCATGTCGCATGCCAATCCTCCAGTTCATACTGAGAGTCTCGCAGGCACGAGCCCGATTATGATCGCCGCTACTCTAGTCAGGATTGGGATCGCTATGATAGGGAGAGAGACAGGGAGAGAGACAGAGAAAGAGAGAGAGAGAGAGCGGCGAGATAGGCATCGCTCCCGATCGCGCTTTCCTCCACCCAAAGTTCCCTTGCCACCCTCCGGTTCTGGAACACACATTGCTGAAACCCCGCGCTATCAAGTGCCTCCATAAACTTCAAGGCCTAGCGAGCAGCGCCACAGAACTGGGGCGGACACTCCTATCATTACCACATCAACGGTTAACGAGCTCACAGGGGAGGGAGCTGCCCGAATTGCTCAGCTAAAGAAGGAATTCCCTAACATTTGTTTTCACGGCTTCCACTTTCCTCCAAATTTGCAGTTGATTCCAGAAGGGGCAGAGAAAACTGTGCACGACTATGTTTACCATGCCTACTGTTTGCGCCAAAATTGGTCACAAACCCCGAATGTCGTGAAAGCACCAGTGTATGAACTCATATTAATAATAAACCATCACCAATCACAGATCTAAGTAATGTAGAGGATAAAACATGAAGAATAATAAACTTAAAACGGAAAGAGATAGACAGAGACACAAGATTTATAGTGGTTCGGCTATCTCCGGCCTACGTCCACTCCAAAAGTTAATCTTTTATTGACTTTCCTCGCTGGTTACAATTGGTTACAGCAGATAATTATGATAAAATCCGAGTACAATGGCAGCTATGAAGAGCAAAGTTAAATCGGGCAAAGTCTGGACGTTGGATAACCAAAAGGATCCTTTTTCTGTTGGCTCTGGGGTGCTATTTATATGCGTTCCATGCAAATATCTCACTCAAATTTCGGGAGACTCCTTCTGGAGTGGGTCCATGCGACTGAGCCCACGAAGTTTCGGCTCGATCCGTGATCGATACGAACGAATTTTGTATCGATCAAGATTTGATCCAATCGAGTCGAAACTTGGCGTGGACCTTCCTTAGGTTATACGTAAACTCCTGTGAAAATTTTGTGAAATTTAAATCTGTGGTTTAGGAGATATGATCAATACGAGATAGAGGTTTTCGGCAGGCAGTGTAGTTCGAATCGATCAGTTTGAATCGATCAGTTCGAATCGATCAGGGCACGTGCCCAGGCGATGACGTGTTGCGGAATTCCTGGATCGATCCATTTTGTGTGCCGAGTTATTTGTATCCAACACCGAAGCTTCGTTCGCATTGACCAATTATTCGCATCCATTTGCTTCAGTCCTTGTTCGAATCGATTATCGATTCATCATAGCCCTCGTTCATATCGATAGTTATTGGTGTACTTCGTATCGATCGCTACACCATCGACATGAAGTGAACTCGCTTGAGGATGATGGATACGAACAAGGACTCGTACGCTATCGATTCGAACAACCACGAACCAGATGGGTACGAACTAAGCCTCTATGATCGATTCGAACTGAGTTAACCCCTGATCGATACGAAGTAGTTCGATCATGATGTATACGAACTAAATCAATATGATGTTGCTGCTTCCGGATCGATGCGTAGAGTCCAATTCTGGATGGAGTCGAACAGCATCGATTCGAACAAAGCTCTATGATGGATTCGAACAACATCTTTTCCTCAACCTGTATCGATCATATCTCGGTCATACGAACTCTGATTGACCTGAAATTTGAAACGTAGCCTCTCTTAGCCTTGATCATCATTCCCAATCGTTCCCGCCTTGATCGGAGCTCGGCCAAATTTTGACGATATCGATCGAAGCCTTGTTTCCAATCGATTTCCAATCCTGATATCCGTCCTTTCTTGCCAATTTGTTGATATTCCAGTCTTGACCAAAGGGTGGGATAACATTTTCCCCCCAAAACAAGCCTTGTGATAAGAAGGGGTGTTTTGAATAGTCCAGAATCTGATATCTAAAGTCCATAGCCATATCATCCGAGTGCATCGTACTTGACTGCTCCGAGTCGATGTCTGATTCCAAATCCAGTAACCAAATCCTTAGCCAATTCCATATCCATCCATACTCGATATCCGAGTCCTAATCCATCCTTATCCAATAACCAACAACCAAATTCAAGACCTCTCCGGGTCGATATCCAAATATGTAACCTCTCTGGGTTCTTGCCAAGCACAATCCACCCTTGACGACCATGGCCCAGTGTCCCTGGGCGTTAAATAATTGCCATGGCTTAAGTCCTAAGCCGAATCCTGGTCGCTTCGGACCCTTGCCGAGCATAGTCCATACTCGACGACCTGAAATTGTAACCGATAGATATTATGGGGCCTAGGTCTTAGTCTGAATCCTAGTCACTCCGGACCTTGCCGAGCATAGTCCATACTCGACGACCTGAAATTGTAACCGATAGATATTATGGGGCCTAGGTCCTAGGCCGAATCCTGGTCGCTCCGGACCCATGCTGAGCATAGTCCACACTCGACGACCTGAATAAGCCAATTTGCCTCGTTCGGACGAAGAGACTTACCCCTTGTCAGGCATAATCCATACCCGACGACCATTTATCAAAAACCAAATGAAAACAATCATCCAAATGAAAGTCCAAACCAGAAAACAAACAAAACCAGGAGTTCAAACCGAACTCCAAAACTGAACCAGAAAAAAGCAAATGTCCAAACCAAAAGAAAAGGCAGATTTCGCGAACCATAGCGTCGTGGTTTATCATCATTCAGAGCATGCCTAGGGGCCATCTCTGTCCCCGTACATGAGTAAATGATGTGGATGTTTGTTAATAGTTCGCTACTTATTTCATATCATCCCTGTCAATTGATAACCAATCGACCATCATTCCTGGGCGTTGCGCCCTCGTTATTTGAGGTAGACGGTGGTCGCCCCTGTTCCACTACCGCATTCCGAGCCCCGACATATTGTCGTAACTGCCCACTCCTTACGTGCTTCTCAATTATATCCTTCAGATGCCTGCAACTGTTAGTATCATGTCCCTCTAAATCGTGAAAAAGACAGTGCCTTCGTGATACCCTTTCACGTTCTGAGGGCTCTCTCCTAGCCGGCCTTCGATAGGGAAGGCGATTTCGAGTTTCCATGAATATTTGTTCCAATGTTTCATTTAATCCTGTGTAAGTGGAAAACTTTGGTTCCCTCCACCACTTCCTAGCTTTTCCTAATTCGTCATCTAGCTTCCTTTTTGCTTTATCTTTATCCGAGCCTCCGCTGGATGGCCCATCATCCTCAGCTGCGTTTACCTCCTTTAACTTCATATCCGAGCGTGCATCTTCCTGCCGAAGGAATCTCTCAGCTTCGTGAAAGAATTCCTTGAGATCCATTGGTGGGTCCCGTATTAGAGACACTTTGAAATCTGAATCCTCTCCGACTCCTGATACTGCTGCCATTAAAACCATCGATGGATCTGGCCGATCCACCGAAGCAACCACTGCATTGAACCGAGTTAAGAAAGCCCTGAGTGATTCATCCGTCCTTTGCTTTACTAACGTTAGCGTCATCACTTTCTTCAGCCTTTTGATATGAACCCGAAATTGCTTCAAAAATCTGTCCACCAATTCTGTCCATGCCCTGATCGATCCTTCTTCCAGCTGTCTGAACCACATCGCAGCTATATCCGTTAAGTATAGAGGGAACCACCTGGCCATTACTCTCTCCGATGCCCCCAACACTTCCATATGTCTTGTATACCTCATCAAGTGATCGGTCGGATCAACTTTCCCATTGTATACTTCTAGCGTAGGTAGCTTGAATTCTGGCAGATTCCAAGCCATTCTGATGTCATGAGTAAACGGGCTCCTGTTACTCCTTCCAGATCTTTGTTTGTCAATCCTCCGCAAATAGTTTGGCTGGTAATCTCAGCCAATCTAGCGTTGTCTGCCAATGGTTGCCCCCCGAGTCCCCGAGGGAATTCTGGTACGTACTCCTCATCCCGCGCTCTTACATTCCTGCCAGCATCTTATTGTGTGGTGTTAACTGGAATTCCTCCATGAACTGGTCCATCGTTGCCAGGTGGCGTGCCCCCAAGCCTGTATCCATCCAGATTTGCAGTTGTGTGCTGATTAGGGGTTGCGCCTTGTTGAGCTGCTCCATTCGACTGCCTGTTGGGTCCTTCCGCTCCAACTCCATGGATCTGAACTCCTAAAGTTCCAGCTGTTCCTGTTTGTCCAAATTGCCTGAGGAGGTTCTACATCATCTCCTCCTGCCTTTTCAGAAACTCTTCATGCATAGCTCCCATCATCACCTCCATCTCGTTTCTGGTGATGAAAGCTGAAGTCTGATTAGCCCCTGATGATGCCTCCTGGCTCCCGTCATGCTGACTTCTCTAGGCTCTTTGTCTTCTACTTGATTGCCTTGTCATAGGTCTCAATCTAAATCCTTAAGCCTTCAACTCTGAACTTCAGATCTGGTATATCGGGTGCGAGTTCAATTCTCGGTGAAAGCACCAAAGTGTTTGCGCAAAATTGGTCACAAACCCCGAATGTCGTGAAAGGACCAGTGTATGAACACAGATCAATAATAAACAATCACCAATCACAGATCTAAGTAATGTAGAGGATAAAAAATGAAGAATAATAAACTTAAAACAGAAAGAGATAGACAGAGACACAAGATTTATAGTGGTTCGGCTATCTCCGGCCTACGTCCACTCCAAAAGTTAATCTTTTGTTGACTTTCCTCGCTGGTTACAATTGGTTACAGCAGATAATTATGATAAAATCTGAGTACAACAGCAGCTATGGAGAGCAAAGTTGAATCGGGCAAAGTCTGGACGTTGGATAGCCAAAAGGATCCTTTTTCTGTTGGCTATAGGGTGCTATTTATAGGCGTTCCATGCAAATATCTCGCTCAAACTTCGGGAGACTCCTTCTGGCATGTGAGTGGGCCCACACTACTGAGCCCACGAACTTTCGGCTCGATCCATGATCGATACGAACGAATTTCGTATCGATCAAGATTTGATCCAATCGAGTCGAAAATTGGCATGGACCTTCCTTAGGTTATACGTAAACTCCTATGAAAATTTCGTGACATTTGAATCTGTGGTTTAGGAGATATGATCGATACGAGATAGAGGTTTTCGGCAGGCAGTGTAGTTCGAATCGATCAGTTCAAATCGATCAGGGCACGTGCCCAGGTGATGACGTGTTGCGGAATTCCTGGATCGATCCATTTTGTGTGCCGAGTTATTTTTATCCAACACCGAAGCTTCGTTCGCATTGACCAATTATTCGCATCCATTTGCTTCAGTCCTTGTTCGAATCGATTATCGATTCATCATAGCCCTCATTCATATCGATAGTTATTGGTGTACTTCGTATCGATCGCTACACCATCGACATGAAGTGAACTCGCTTGAGGATGATGGATACGAACAAGGACTCGTACGCTATCGATTCGAACAACCACGAACCAGATGGATACGAACTAAGCCTCTATGATCGATTCGAACTGAGTTAACCCTTGATCGATATGAAGTAGTTCGATCATGATGGATACGAACTAAATCGATACGATGCTGCTGCTTCCGGATCGATGCAAAGAGTCTAATTATGGATGGAGTCAAACAACATCGATTCGAACAAAGCTCTATGATGGATTCGAACAACATCTTTTCCTCAACCTGTATCGATCATATCTCGGTCATACGAACTCCGATTGACCTGAAATTTAAAACGTAGCCTCTTTTAGCCTTGATCATCATTCCCAATCGTTCCCGCCTTGTTCGGAGGTCGGCCAAATTTTGACGATATCGATCGAAGCCTTGTTTCCAATCGATTTCCAATCCTAATATCCGTCCTTTCTTGCCAATTTGTTGATATTCCAATCTTGACCAAAGGGTTGGATAAAACCTACAGCCAATATTGAGAATGGAAGAAAACTACAGAGTAAGCCTCGGCTGTGGCATTCGATCGGGCGAAAACAATTGAACAGCTACAAGAAAGTCTCGCCCAGAAAGATCGCATAGTCCAAGTGCTTACTAACGAGAATGAAACCCTGAGGAACTCAGAAACAAAAGCCTTGAAGAAAGTCGATGAGGCCAACAAGGAAATGGAGCGAATGATGCAAGAGCTTCTAAAGCTAGTAGACGATATGGACCACAGGAATGCCATCGTCATAACCGAAAGAGACACTGCGCTCAAAGAGCTCGCAGAGCTTAAGGCGAAGTTCATCGAAGTCGTCAAAGAAAAGGATGACGCAAATAAGGCTGCTCATGAGGCGTGTGAGCAGACGGTGAGCTTAAGGGAGAGCAAGATGTGGCAGTTCTAAAGGTTCAGGAAGCTGAGGCTAGGATTGAGGCCGAATTCGGGGCAGCGGAGGCCAGGTTAGAAGGCGATATGGGAGACCTTCTAATTACTTATAACGCCAATGTTCTGAAATACCACGGTCTGAGCTGGCTCGACGATTATCCGACCCATTTGCATAATGCCTGGCGTCGCTTGGTGGATGATGAGAAGGCGGAACACCATGCTGAATCTATCGATGAGTTTGACTTGGAGAATCGGGTGCTAATTGAAGATGAGATGAGAGTTCTCCACAAGGCCATCGTTACATTCGAAAAAGAGAAACTTGCCACTCAGCATCTGTAGGTCGGAGAGGGTTCTTGTGTTGAGCATCATGACACAAGTTCTGGAATTCCCATGTCAACCCAGCCTGAACCTGCCCCTGCAGTCGATCCTCCACCTGTGCCTGCTTACAATCCCGATCAACAGCAATTGTCTTCGACTCGCGAGCACGTCTCCGAAGGAGTTCCGTCTCCACCCATGAGCCAACCCGAGGAAGGTATTCTGAACACTTATCGAATTCATTCAAAGTCTGAGTATTATCAGAAGAAGTCACTAATATTTTCTCTTATCTTCATCTGTCGTGACGGAGGCGATGACTACCATAGCTACCACATCGACCGAGGAAGTTTATGTGAGCGCTTTTATCTTCAACGAACAGATGATGGAAGAACTCCTCGGTCATCAGAGCGATCCACTTACAGATTTGCCTTTTGTCATAGGCGAAGGCGTGTTCACAGCCAGCTCTTCAGCCCCAACTGCCAGCATCCCACCAGACACTCAAGCAGCTCATGATAAGGCGATAATGGCGGAGATCAGTGCCGAGATGGCAAGTATCGCACTGGGTAGCGATATTGGAAGTGGAATGGCAGGTCCGGGCCCGGCCCCTTTGCGCATGGTCTCACCAGGCGGAACAATCATCATCACTCGGGTACCTCCTATGTCTCCTCATGTAGAAAGCGCCCCCTTCCCTCCGACCACGCATTCCGAAAGTGTTCCAATTTCCATGAGTTCAGAGGAGGAGTTTATAATTCTTCCCCCGGCTGGACAAGCCGGGTAAAGGCAAGAGTTCGAAACGGCACCATAGCGGTAGCTCAAGTGGATCGATGCCGAAGGAGAAGAAGAAGAAGAAACATAGGGAGTAGGCATATCTCTTTGTGTCCCTTTTTGGTATATAAGTAGGAATTTCTTTTTTGCTTTCAGTAGGCCGTGTATAGATGCGGGTTCAGCCCCTGCTAGTAGGAATTTTTGGAATAAGCTTTTTTTGTACTTATTTTATTTCCAAAGAATAGATGAAATAAAATCTCCTTTCGCTTTTTTGGCATAACTTTGAGTTTATTTGCCTAAGTGTTTCAGTACTTAAATTTTTATTCAATACACTTGTGAAGCTTTAATCTTTGGATAGAACTCATGTTCGGCCGTTAAGTCTTGGAGTCATGGCTCCGAGCCGTAACCAAACGTTAAGTCGAGTCCTAATATTGTACTATCTCAATCGGCAGCTGGTGCTCGAGTTATGCCCCCAGTCTTGGGGACGAGTTGAAGTGTTCGGACGATGATAGCTTTTTACCTTCGACACTTTTTAGTTTCACTTAGTCGGAACTAAGTGGTTGTGAGATGAGTTCGAGTGGTCGGATCACACTCGTTCATGTATTGATAATCGTCTCCACACTCTGGGGATTGAACTCGCATGCTGGCGGTCGATCATGCCTGCTTAATGTTTAAGGTTACGTCCATGCTCCGGGGACTTAAGTTGTTTTTTGGATGGTCAGTCACACCCGTTTTAATAATCGGAATTGCGTCCACACTCTGGGGACTTAGGTTGATTTGTGGGCGGTTAGTCACATCCAATTTGTGTTTATACTCCAGTCCACGCTCTAGGGACTTAGAGTTAGTTGTGGGTGATCAGTCACACCTAATTAATGTTTATACTCCGGTTCGCGCTATGGGAATCTGGAGTTAGTTAACAGATGGTCGATCGCATCTGTTTTGAGTTTTGAGATCTCGTTTGCACTCTAGGAACGATTAACTGATCAGGATCATGGATGGTCGGATCGCATCCATCCTGAATAAACAAGCAAAGTCGTAGATGGATGGATCCATCCTCCTCGAGTTTAGATTATATATGGGTGAAGTCATGGGTAGACGGATCCACCCTCCTCGAGCCCACGTTTTTTATTTTAAGTTTATACTCCAGCTCGCACTTTGGGAGCTGGAGTTAGTTAGAGGATTGTTGTGTATCAATCCTTTTTTGGCTTCAGTGTGACAACTTGCCCCCGAGCTCGGGTTTCATTTAGTGAGTGACCGGTGGTATCACAGTCACTCCCTATTTGAATAAGTTCCACCGTAGGATGGAACTTAGCTCTCCGTGCATTGTGATGGTCGCATGATGCGTTTCAAGAATCATTACTCTGGCTCAAAGAGATTGCATTTTATTGCTGAAATAAGAAAGTATGGCAAAGTCAGTTGCCTTATTACAATTTTAAATTTCAAAATGCATAAAAAAAATTGCAAATGGAAAGCAAACTAAATGTATAAACAAAGCTTGTTATGTGTAGTAGCGATGGAGACTTTCGCTATTCCAAGCTCTTGGCTAGAGACCGTCAACAGTCGACAATTTGAATGTGCTGTCTCCAAGTCTCCTATCGATAACATACGATCCTTCCCATGTTGGCTTCATATGCGAAGGGACCGAATAAATTCTCTTGAGCATAAGATCGCCAAGTTCAAAGGTTCGGGGTCAGGCCTTAGGATTGTACAATCGAGTGACTCGAATTCGGTGCGCGGCTGCCCTCAAATCAGCCTCTTCACGCTTTTCATCTAACAAGTCCAGAGATTCGACAAGCAATATAGCATTTGTCTTCGGGTCATAGTAAGTCACACGATGAGATGGTACTTCCAATTCGACTGGAATGACGGCTTCCGAGCCGTCGGAAAGTGAAAATGGAGTGTGATCGTTCGCGGACTTGTGGGTAGTTCGATATACCCACAGGGCCATGGGAAGCTCATCGACCCATCTGCCTCCTGCCTTTTCTAGTCGTTTTTTCAGAATGGATTTTATAACTTTGTTAACAGCTTCGACCTGTCCATTCGCTTGAGGGTGAGCAACTGCTGAGAATTTCTTCTGAATGTGGAAACATTGGCAGAAGTTCTTGAACTCGACATTGTCGAATTAAGCTCCATTGTCAGTGATAATAGTATATGGGAGGCCAAAACGACAGATGATGTTGCGGACAACAAAGTTGATTACTTTCTTCATCGTGATAGTAACAAGGGGCTCAACTTCCGCCCATTTGGTAAAGTAGTCAACTGCAACGACGGCGTACTTCGCCCCACCTTTAGCCAGAGGTAAAGATCCAATTATATCGATGCCCCATATAGCGAAAGGCTAGAGACTGAGTGATTTCGGTAGGTGGGGCTCTAGGAATCCAAGCATGTTTCTGACATCTGTCACACTTCTTGGCATAGTCTAATGCGTCCCGATTCACAGTCGGCCAATAATACCCATATCGGAGTATCTTCTTAGTAATGGCTTGCCCCCCAGTGTGATCGCCACATTCTCCCTCGTGCACATCATGTAATACTCGTTTGATTTCGTCGTGGGCGATACATCAGAGTAAAGGAATAGAGTATCCTCTTCTATACATGACTCCATTCTAGATAATGAATCGTGAAGCTTTCCGAAGAACTTGTCTTTTCTCACTTCTGCGCTCGAACAAAGCTCCATGCTCGAGATAGTTTCTGAAAGGGGTCATCCATGACTCTTTCTCGGGTGTGGCTTCATGAACCCAGTCTATCTCCATCTGATCGATACTCAGAGAGGTGAGTGTCTCAATAGAGACGAGTCCCATTTGCTGTGCTTCACTGGTGCTGGCCAGTTTTGCCAAATAATTAGCCTTCTGGTTATGCTCTCGGGGTATGCAATAAATGGCATAATAATCGAACTAATTCAACACTTCCAGGACCCGAGCAAGATAAGCAGCCAACCTCCGGTCTCTAGCTTGGTATTCTCCCGGAACTTGACATATGACCAATTGCGAGTCGCAGTAGATCTCCACAACAATAATTCTCAAGTCTCTAGCAAGCCTGGGTCCGGCATAAAGCTTCATATTCGGCCTCGTTGTTGGTTGCACAAAAATCAAACTTCAAAGCATAACATACGGATCGACCTTCTGGGTTTTCAAGTGCAACTCCAGTGCTTGAGCAACGGTCGTTCGATGCACCATCTGTGTATAGCTTCCATATGTGTTTGGGAGATTCACTGGTTTCGAGCAAGTCCTATGGTATAGTAAATTCAGCAATGAAATCCGCCAGAACTTGTCCTTGAATAGCCCGCCTTGGCGTGTAAGCAAAATCAAACTGACTCAACTCGATGTTCCACTTTAGCAACCCACCAGACGTCTTAGGCCGCGTAAGGACCTGTCATAATGGCTGGTCGATGTAGATTGTGATAGGATGAGCCTGAAAGAAGGGACGGACTTTCTCGAGGCAGTAACGAGATAGTAAGTCGGCTTTTCCAACTTCAGATAGTTTCTTTCTGCTCCGGTCAATCATTTGCTAATGTAATAGACCGACAGTTGTATCCAATCCTCCTCCCGAATTAATGCAACACTGATTGCATTCTCTGACACTACCAGATAGATGTATAGTCTCTCATGATCAATTGGCTTTGACAGAATAGGTGGCGTAGATAGTTTTTGAACCAATGCTCGGAATGCGCCCTCACACTCCTCAGTCTATTCAAAGTTTCGCTTTCCTTTCCTGATCAGATCGAAGAAGGGAACACATTTGTCGGTGGATTTGGAGATGAACCTGCTTAATGCTACTACCTTCCCATTGAGGCTTTGCACTTGCTTTATAGTTCTGGGAGTTTTGAGATTTCAAATCGCCCAGATCTTCTTGGAAATGGCTTCGATTCCTCGAGCATTGACAATGAATCGAAGGAACTTTCCGGATGCGACTCCGAAGTGACACTTCAATGGGTTGAGCTTCATTCGGTACTCTCGGAGGATGATGAAAATTGTTTCCAGGTCTTTGACATGATTAATGGAGAGTCGCGACTTTATAGCATATCGTCCATGTACACCTTCATAGTTTTCCCGATCTGGCTGGCAAACAATCGGTTGACAAGTCTTTGATAGGTCGCCCCAGCGTTCTTAAGTCCAAACGGCATCACTTTGTAACTATACAGCCCAAGATCGATGACAAAGCTGGTATGCTCCTGATCTGGTAGGTGCATTTGTATCTGATTGTAGCCGGAATACGCATCCATAAAGGACAAGAGCTCGTGTCCGGCCGTTGAATCTACAAGCTAATCAATTTTAGGAAGCATAAAACTATCTTTAGGGCATGTTTATTTAGGTCTGAGTAGTCCACACAAGTCCTCCATTTCCCGTTTGGTTCCTAACAAGCACTGGGTTGGATACCCATTCTGGATATAATGCATCTCGGATAAACATGTTCGTCTTGAGTTTATCCACCTCTTCTTTCAGGGCGACAGGTCTCTCTGGATCCATGCCGCGCCTTTTCTATTTGATTGGGACATGTCGTGGTTCAATATTAAGTTTTTGACTCGCAATGTTCGGCGAGATCCCACACATGTCTGAGGCATCCAAGCAAACACATCGAGATTTGCCCGGAGAAATTCAACCAATTCCTCTCTCATCTGTTGGCTTAGTTGAGATTCGACCGTTATCATTCTGGAGTCATCATCGATCGTCAACTCTGCCAAGGAAGCCTGACTGTCCTTGACTTCCTCTTCACTATCATCATCTCGTGGATCTAGATCCTTTAGGAACTAGTTGTGGCGCCCGGTCCTAAGCCCAGGCGTTAGTTGTCAATTGTCGGTAAAAAGCACATAGAGAGATTCCTCTACATCCTTGCCATTCTCTTTCCGCTGTGCCTCCCGCAGCTCAGCAACATAACAGGCACATCCAGCCGCCTGATCTCCCTGATCAACTCCGACCCCGTTGTCGGTGGGGAATTTCAAAGTTAAACACCAAAGGTCAATAGCTGCCCTGAATTCAACCAGGGTCGGTCGGCCCAAGAAAGAATTATACGGTGAATTGATATCCAACACAATGAACTGTAATATCCGGACTCTCCGGCGATCTCCGATTCCCAATTCCACTGGTAATTCCACCATCCCGGTGGGTATAGTTGCACTTCCATTGAAACCATGAATGCGAGACTGACACAGCTTCAAGCCCTTCGCTTCCATTTTCATTTGATCATATGCTCGATTGAAAAGAATATTCATGGAGCTTCCACTGTCCACTAAGATCCTCTTCATCCAAGCAGGACCTATCTGAGCTAATTGACTAGTGGATCAATGGTGGGGACTTTGACTCTATCGGCATCTTTGTCTTAGAAAATGATGTCATCTGTCTTCGTCTTCTATTGTTTAGATGGAGCCCCATCGTCAAGATTACTACAACACTCGAAGTCCGCATGCCTAATCAAGCTGGCATACGACTCCATTTCCCTCCAGCTCCGATCCGCTGGATGAGGACCACCACTAACTGTGTTAATAACTAACCTCCCGCCAGTACGTGCAGGTTCCGCCGGTCTAGCCTGATTCTGTACTTGATTCTGATTCGATGGGCCCGCCCCTCCAGCATGCGGTGCCCGGACGAATTGTTCCAACTTCCTTTTGTAGATTAACTTCTCAATGATATCCTGTAAATGGCGACATTCATTGGTATTGTGACCATAGCAATCATGGAATCTATAGAATTTTCCAGATTGAATCTGCTTTTCGGACGACTGCTTCGGAGCGGGCTTCTTATATTGGCCAGTATTACAAGTTTGCAAGTACACATTCTCTAGGGATGTATTCAAAGGAGTATAGGTGTCAAACATGGGAGCTCTACATCGAGGCCCGCGATTTTGATCCCGCTTCTTTCCCTGACTTCCATCGCCTTTCTACTGATTCTGCTTATTATGTATATTTAACTATACTTTACTGAAACTCTCACCGATTTGCTTCACAGCGATGTTACTTTGAACGCCTTCCACACTGGGCCCCGCACCATCCTTCTTCTTGGATTGTTTAGCATCTTCTCTACTTAAGAACTGGGCTGCTTTAGAGTAGAAACGGTCCAGCGGCGCGGGGGGTTTCCCAGCCAACCAGTTGCCAAATTCGAAATCAGGATCGATCCCTTTAGTCAACGCAATCAATATGGAATTATCATTAGGGTTACTAATCTCTGCACAAGCGGCATGGAATCTTTCCAGATAACAACTGAGGGTCTCTCCAGGAGCTTGAGTGACGCTGGATAAGGTGTTAACATCATTAGGTCTTGTGACGTGCATACGAAACTGTTCGACGAATTTCGTAGCTAACTGATCAAAGCATGAAACGGATTCGGGTGGTAGGCGAGTAAACCACATGGTTGCAATACCCCCGAGGGAGATAGGAAAACTTCTGCATTTGACCGCATCGTCAGCTGGTGCAGCATTCTGAATCGGCGAGGCAGTTCAGCATAAATGATGTCATTAGTGAAGGGTGTATGACTTCGGGAGATTCCCCAGTTGTCATTGGAGAGGCCCTGGCTTTCACGAACCATTTGACGAATCATGGTCGGGATGTCTAGCATCTTGACATTCTGAGCATGCTGGGCCAAGGTGTGGTCGGGTTCCACAATGCGAGAATGGCCCGAGCGTGGTCGACGGTCCATGCCTCACCTCCTTGGCTCCAGGTCTTTGGGTACATAAGGTTTAGGAGTACGATCGCGTTGACGAAGGTTCGGATCTGTTCGGTCTCAAATGTCAGCTTCCAAGTCGACGGCGGCGGCAGCAGCATGACCATCAATAATGTGATAAGGAATTGTCCCTCCTCGGGAGGAGGGTCCTGCTTGGTTCTTAATAGATGGACAAGGTCCTGCTTGTCCAAAATTCAAAGTATGTTGATGTTCGGGAGCTTGCGTGTAGCTTCCATCCAGTCGTGGACGTGTGGATCTATGATGGTAATCAGAGGAAGCTGAGCTCTCAGTGGATGAGTAGGAAGCTTGATCCCTCCTGAATCTCCTTCGTCTTTCCTGATTCAATCCGTTGTTTAATTCCGTGTTGGCATGGATCTGCTGGGTAAGCTGCTGACGGCTTTGGGTCAATTCTTGTATCAACATCTGAAACTCCTCCATGGTGACACGGTCTTGTGGATCTGAAGGTCCAGCTAAGTTCTGGCCTATGGCAGGTAGCTGCGCAGGGTTCTGTCTATCTCTACTTTCCTGATCTGCAACGGTCGAGGCAGTCCTTGTAGTAACCATGGTGAGTGATGTAGCTCTCTCCTAGATTTGATGCAATCTGAATAGGAAGGAAGAACCACTGAATGTGAAATCTGGATCTTCTCCTTAGATTCTTGCAATCCAACGATGGTAGTAGATCCAAAGAGCGGGAGAAAAGCTGGGTTTTCTCAGTGAAAGCAATAGCCTCTAGCCTCACCAATCGGGAATGACTAAAACAAGGGATATGCTTCAGGGCTATGCGGGTCGCTTCCATTAGGTTATTGTTATCACCCAATCTAGATCGATATTTATTGATGGATTATGTATGCTAGTAGCTCGGGATGGGTTGTTGGTCAGCAACCGAGGTGATGAAATATTCGGTACTATCAAGTAAGGTGTAGGTCGGTCCTAATTCGCAGGGCGTCCATGTGAGGTCCTTGGTATATTTTATCTAGAGGTGTGTTGTGGCAAGCAGTACCCTAGTAGCCTAATCGTTGTATGGAAATCAATTCTCCAATAAGCGTCGTGCAGACTTAATTGTATACCTATTATGTTAGAATTTAATTAATATAACAATTTCGGCTATATTCATTATTTATTTTAAACCTTAGACACTATTATAATGTCATAAGATTTCCTATGAAATGTTTTGGTTATCGTAAGGTAAAAACCCATCCGTATTTATATGGGACAATCTTTCAAGATACCTTTATTTTTAAAAGGTTTTTATAACATTAAAATTCAATTATGGTGTGTTTCTCACGCTGGTTTACCAAACTGATCCAGACGTTATTTTTCTTATAATGCTCGGGTCAGACCGAGCATATTTTCAAATCTAGTTTGGATGCCTTATGCTTCAGGAGATGAGCTGGATGTTTGAACCGTATCTCTCGTGTATTCTTTGTTTCCACTGCATGTGTTGTTTTATTTGTTAGCATTTTATCAGTTTGATTTTGAATATTGAATTAATTTTAAATATTTAAATATTGGTTTATTAAAACATAAATAATCATGTTTTATGTCATAAATAATAATGGTAATTTTGTTTTTGAAAAATGTTTACAAAGATATATTCTTTGAAAAAATATCGATAATATGACCAGAAATCGTTATATCAATAAACAGTTTTTTTTACCGTCAGAAGCTGCACACGATTTCTTTTACATACACTCATTTCTCTATTTAAGCAAGAATATGTAATAAAATTATTTATTTTATTTTCAAAATAAAATGTCTTTATGACATCATCAATGATGTCATCATTTTTAATTAATTGATTTTTGAATTTAAATTGAGTTTAAATGATTTAATAATTGTTTTAAAATCAAAGGAGGCCCTTTTATTATTAATTAATAATAGAAGTGTCATTTTTAAATTGGTTTACATACATACACACATACACACATACACACATACATACATACATACATACATACATATATATATATATATATATATTAACCGAGAAGTAAAAATATGATTGGAAATCGGATTTCGGATTCATAACGGTTTAACCAGAGGAAGTTGTTCAACGTTATACATTACATTGACATACATGCACATATATACACATATATACATCCATTTACACATATATATACCTTAGAATTAACATTTACATTTACTAATTACTAATGGTAAAAAAATAAATATCATGATATTTATAAAGGAGGAAATATAAGTAATGATGACATATCTCCACCTTAGTCCACGTTATCATCCAAATACACTTCTGTAGAGTCAAAGATAGAGGCACAAAGTGATGGAGGTGATGGCATGGGGGTGGGCCGTGCACATGGATGGGGGTGTGGTTGTGGTGAGGTGGAAAGATGATGTGATGTTTGGTGAAAATATCATGATATTTTGATTCAAACTTCAGCCTATAAATACAAGGTGTTTCCTGGGGATTTGATCAGGCAACTAGTACTCGGCAACCAGTGCTCGACATCAGAGAGCAACCGGCATCCAGGAGTGTTCGGCGTAGTACTCGGCATCCAGTGGAACTCGGCGTCAGAGAGTACTCAGCATCTAGGAGTGTTCGGCGAAGTACACAGCATCCATAGTGTCCGGCATCCAGTAATGTTCGGCGAAGTACCCAGCAGTGTTCGGCGTCAACTGGCACTCGGCGTCAACCAATGCTCGGCATCAAGACTGCTCGGCATACAAGAGTGCTTGGCATCAAGACTGCTCGGCATCAAGACTGCTCGGCATACAAGAGTGCTCGGCATCAAGACTGCTCGGCATCAAGACTGCTCGGCATACGAGAGCACTCGACATCAAGGAGAACTCGGCAGCATCTATGGTTCGGCATACAGGAGTACTCGGCATCAAGACTGCTCGGCATACGAGACCGCTCGGCATATGAGAGCACTCGACATCAAGGAGAACTCGGCAGCATCTGTGGTTCGGCATACAGGAGTACTCGGCGTAGTACCCGGTAGCATCAGAAGTACTCGGCACAAGAGTACTCGGCGTCTAGAAGAGCGTTCGGCTTCGACTGACTAACATCCTGCACTTCCCAAACATCAACCACATCGTTCGGCATAGAAGGGACTGTTCGGCATCAGAGCGTTCGGCACACTTGGTTCGGCATACAGCGATCACTGTACTCGGGCTGGAGTGTTCGGCCATCAGCCCACTTGGGAAGTCCAGCCCATCTTTGTCTATAAATAGAGGGGCAGGGTCATAGTGAAATGGATCCTTTTTTGGAGAGAGAATACGGGGAGACTCTGCCATTTTCAAGACTCATCTTCTCTACTTAAACAACTTCATTCAAGCATTTGATTCACGAATTGTATTTGTAATCAACTCTAAAGAAGATCAATAAAGTTTAACCTCAAAGTGGACGTAGGCAATTACGCTGAACCACTATAAATTTGGTGTTCTTACTTTCCGCATTTAAATTAGCATTGTCTTCTCTGTTTAATTTACTTTCATCACTTATATCTCTACACAATCTTTCTGAACGAGGTTAGTGACCAATTTTGGTGCTAACACTTTGGTGCTTTCACTGAGAATCGAATTCTCAGACCTCAAGGATCTGCTTTAAAGCTACTGGATTGAAAAAATCCCCCAAAGAAGATCTGACTCACTGATAGGACATCCGTTGATTCTACTCAGAGTTCATACCAATAACTCTACAATTGCAAGACCACGTACCAGGTCAGCTTCTCACAATGAGGATGCCCACGAGACTGCTAGCGTGCAACAAGCAGGGCTTAGCAATCAACCAGCAATTCCAAATACAGGAGTTGCCACTCAGGACCAAACTCCAGTTGTCACCAGAATAGAGTTCAACGACTTGATGAGAGAGCTCAGGGAAAGTAGGAGACAACTAGGAGAGCAGATGCAAACCAATGCCAACCTGATGGCACAACTTACCCAACAGCAGCAACAGAATGCTGGGGGCAATCCCGCTGCTTACTCCTCATCTGACAGCTCTACTTCCTCTGATGAACCTCCCAGGCGCAGACGCCGTAAGACTGATGCTGCGCGAGCAGATGCTGCTGTTCGAACAGCTGGAGACCACGACCAAGCAAGAGCTGGAAGCTTCAGGACCGGGATGCAGATGGAAGATAGAGGCCCAGATCATCAAAATGCTAACGATGTCGAACCTCAAGATGCACGATTGGCAGATCGCCAAGAGAGGAGGCATCAGCATGGACAGGCGCGTAGAACAGACTCCAACCTTCCGCCTTCCATCCAGACACCCGATCTGACAGCCATGATCAGGAAACTGATGAAAGAGAATCAGGGCTTATCAAATGATGACTGGGGAGTGTCAAGAAGTCATACTCCGTTCACGGATGTTGTGTTGCAAGCGGCGTACCCCAGGAAGTTTAGTATGCCTACTATTCCTGCATATGAAGGAAAGACTAACCCTAGACAACATGTCATGAGGTACGAATGGATGATGGATTCAGCCAGAGCGAATGATGCCACCAAGTGTAGGTGCTTTCCGATTACTCTATCTGGGATCGCTACTATGTGGTTCACCCGACTTCCTCCGCGATCCGTATCAAATTTCGAGGAGTTGGCAAAGAAGTTTATTGAGCAGTTCAGGATACACACTACGCGCCCAAAGGACGTGATGTCTCTGTCAAGTGTAATCCAAAATCCTGGGGAATCGTTGAAGGAATATTTGCAAAGATTCCACGTGGCAGCAACTGAAGTCAGTAATCCCAATGACCATGCAATTCTGATGGCTGTAATGAGAGGTGTGGATCCAGACTCTGAGTTTGGAGACTGGCTGGCAGGAAAACCTCCAGCTACGCTAGAGCGTTTCTACTCTAAGGCACACCAGTTCATAAGAAGAGAGGAAGCTAGGTGGGTACGACGAGATAAGGCACCAGGGCCTGTCCAAGAGTCAATAAAAAGCAACATCGCTGTGAAGCAATCGGGAGACAGCTCGGGAAAGGTCCAAGTCAACGTCCAGAACAAACCTGGGCAACCCAAGGAGTCCGGAGGAAGGAGTCAAGGGAAAAGAAAAGAAGCAGGAAAGTGGAAGTCGAGAATTCCAAGCTACAGCGAGTACACTCCGCTAAACGCCCCACTTGAAAACATTTACCTATCCACCTGCAATACTTTTCAGTACAGAAAACCACGTCCAAAAGAATCAACTGAAGAACAGAAGCGGATCGGGAAATATTGTCGCTTCCATGAGACTTATGGACACAATACGGAAGAATGTAGACACTTGCACGACGCTATCGAGAAGTTGATCAGGCAGAAGAAATTGCAAGAATTTGTGAAGGATCCACAAGAAGGAGGACAGGGAACGTCCAACCCAGGTCGTGCACTAGCTCCACGTCATCCCGAGGAGCCTGCCCGGGCCGTTGGTAGACTGGTCATAAATAAAATTATCGGCGGGCCTCACCCCGCGGATAAGAATTGGCAGGAGATGGAGCGATATGCAAGTTCCTTGAAGCATGCAGATTTTGAGTGTTGTTCGAACATGGAGGACGGAGCCCCTGCTAAGCAACAGCGCGTAATGACAGACGATATTGTGTTCAGAAGCAGAGACGCTGATCAGATAGAGGCTCCGACCATCGACCATCGACCCCATGGTCATATCTGCAACGATCGGACCAGCATACGTAAAAAGAATTCTGATTGATTCTGGAAGTTCAGTCAACATCATCTTCAAGAAGGCCTACGATCAAATGAAGCTAGAAACAAAAGACTTGAAACCATCCAAAGCTCGTATCCACGGCTTTAACGGCGCTGCAACTGATGCAGTGGGATATGTCGAGTTACCAGTTGAACTGGGACAAGGCGAGCGTCGGAGAGTGCGAATTCTACCCTTTGTAGTTTTGGATGTGGACTCTCCGTATAACGTTTTCTTGGGCCGGCCGGCCCTGGCGGAATTTAGGGCAGCGTTAGCCCCGTGGTGTTTAACTTTGAAGTTCCCGACTGACAAAGGAGTAGGCATTGTTCACGGCGACCAAGCAGCTGGTCGTTCCTGTTATGTGGCCGAGCTCCGAGAGGCCCACCGGAGGGAGAAGGGAAAGGTTGCGGACAATCCCGTCCGCATCCTCAATGCGGATAATTGACAAGTAGTGCCCGAGCCCTGGCTCGGGCATAGTTCTCGGATCTACGGAGATATAGATCCGAGAGACGACGATGAGAAACCCAGGGAAGAGAAGGCGGCACCGGCCGAATTAACAATTGACATTTCAGTTAGCCGTGACGACCCTTCGCGAATACTGAAGATTGGATCACAGCTAGGCCCCGCAATGACTGAAGACCTTAGCGACTTCCTCCGGGCGAACCTTGATGTTTTCGCCTGGACGCATTCTGATATGTGTGGGATTTCTCCCGCCATCACGAGTCATATGTTGAACATAGACCCGAAATACGTCCCAGTCAAGCAAAAAAGGAGAGGAATGGATCCGGAGAGATCGGCCGCTCTTGGAGAGGAGGTGGACAAACTCAAAGCAAATGGGTTCGTCCGCGACGCCCTCAACCCGGAATGGGTCTCCAACCCCGTGCTAGTAAAGAAGGCGAATGGGAAATGGAGGACTTGCGTAGATTATTCCGACTTGAACAAAGCATGCCCTAAGGACAGTTTCCCGTTGCCTAGGATCGATCAGTTGGTCGATTCCACCGCAGGACACGAGTTACTGTCATTCATGGATGCGTACTCAGGATACAACCAAATCCCAATGCATATTCCGGACCAAGAACACACCAGCTTCGTTACAAATGTCGGGCTGTATTGCTATGTAGTGATGCCCTTTGGATTGAAGAATGCTGGAGCAACTTACCAACGTCTGGTGAATCGAATGTTCAAGGACCAGCTGGGTAAAACCATGGAAGTCTATGTGGATGACATGCTCGTGAAGTCACGACGGTCAAACGACCACATTCAAGACTTGGCTGAAATGTTCGACATACTCAGGTTTTATGGCATGAAGATCAACCCGTTGAAGTGTTCTTTCGGCGTTGCATCAGGGAAGTTTTTGGGATTCATCGTCAACGCTAGGGGAATCGAAGCCAACCCAGAAAAGATCCAAGCTATTCGAGATGTGCAAGCGCCCAGGACTATAAAGCAGGTACAGAGCTTGAACGGAAAAGTAGCTGCGCTGAGTCGATTTATATCCAAGGCAACTGACAAGTGCATCCCGTTCTTTGACATAATAAAGAAAGGAAAGAGAAATTTTGAATGGACGTCTAGCTGTGAGGAAGCATTCCAGAATCTGGTGAGGCATCTGTAGAGCCCACCAATGCTATCAAAACCAGTTGACCATGAGATGTTGTACGTATACTTGGCTGTATCCCCACATGCGATAAGTGCGGCTTTGGTACGAGAGGAGGATTGAATCCAAAAGCCGGTGTATTATGTTAGCAAACGTTTAACAGGGGCCGAGAGGAATTACCCTAAAATAGAGAAATTGGCTTATTGCTTGGTGATTGCATCACGAAAGCTTCGCCCGTACTTTCAAGCACATTCAATCGGTGTTTATTCCGATCAACCCCTGAGGCAGGTACTCCAATGGCCGGAAACTTCTGGAAGATTGCTAAGATGGAACATCGAGTTGAGCCAATTCGATATCGCGTACTTACCACGGAGAGCCATCCGAGGGCAAGCATTAGCAGACTTCATCGCTGAGTTTACCATACCCATCAAACCGGACGATCACGACATCATTCCCCCCGTTCGATGGAAATTATACACTGACAGTGCACCAAACGACCGTTGCTCCGGCGCGGGCGTAGTTCTTGTAACTCCGGAAAACCGGTCGATCTGTTATGCCCTGAAGCTCGATTTCCCGGCTACAAATAACGAAGCTGAATATGAAGCACTGATCGCTGGCTTGAAGCTCATCAGGGAACTCGGGATCGAATCAGTCGAAATCTTTTGTGACTCGCAGTTGGTGGTTTACCAAGTATGGGGAGACTACCAAGCAAAGGGACGAAAGCTTGCTCCGTACCTCATTCAGGTCCAAGAACTACTATCAAATCTTGAGCGTTATGACATCTCACATATCCCACGCGAACAGAATAAAGAAGTCGACTTATTGGCTAAGTTCGCGAGTACCGACGATGCGCAACAAATGGGATTGTATCCCGTCGAAGTCTTGCATGCCCCGACCATAGACGAAATGAAAGTCGATCGCGTGTTGGGAACAGAAATCGAGAAGGAATCGTGGATAACCCCATTCAAACTGTACCTGACGACCGGGGCTTTACCAGGAAAAAGAAGCGAAAGACGGCAGGTCCTTTGAAAGGCCGCGCGATACATAATGCAGGATGGATCAATGTATCGAAAAGGATTCTCAGTCCCGTTATTACGATGCATCGCTCATGATGAAACAAAGCGAGTCTTGAGAGAGGTTCACGAAGGGGAATGCGGCGACCATACTGGGGGGCAAACGCTAGCAAAGAAGATCCTCCGCTATGGATATTACTGGCCCACCGTAAACCGGGATGCCGCGGACTACGCGAGAAAATGCGACAAGTGTCAAAGATATGCGAAAATCCCGAGGGCTCCATCAACGGAACTCACACAAATGATCAGTCCCTGGCCATTTGCGATCTGGGGAATCGACATAATCGGCTCTTTGCCTCTATCCAAAGGTGGTGCGAAATACGCAATAGTTGCATTCGACTATTTCACGAAATGGGCTGAGGCAGAACCTTTGGCCACTATCACCTCTAAGAAGGTCATTAACTTCGTTGTACGAAACATTATATGCCGATTTGGCCTTCCACGCACCATCATTACAGACAACGGAATGCAATTTGAAAGTAAAGAGTTCAAAGAGTTCTGTTTAAAGTACGGCATCGAGAAAAAGTTCGCCGCCGTTGCACACCCAAAAGCCAACGGACAAGTCGAGGCCGTTAACAAAATAATCAAGTCCATATTGAAGAAGCGTCTGGAGAAGGTTGGAGGCAAGTGGGTAGATGAACTCCCGACAGCATTATGGGCGTATAGAACTACCCACAAGTCCACGACCGGCCACACTCCGTTCGCCTTGGCATACGGCTCTGAAGCCGTTATACCCGTGGAACTTGAAGTTCCATCGCACCGAATGACATACTATGATCCCAAGACAAACCAAAACCTCTTGCTGGAATCACTGGACTGCATCGACGAAAAGCGGGAAGAAGCTGAATTAAGGGCGGCGGCGCACAGACATCGAGTCAAGCGTTACTACGACGGCAGAGTCCGCCCAAGAATCTTTGATGTGGGTGATCTCGTTCTGAAACGAGTCTTCCCGGTACCATCACGCATGAATCCCAGCTGGGAAGGTCCATACGCCATTGAACGGAAGCTTGGAGAAGGAACATTCAAGCTAGCGACCGTTGATGGCGCGACACTCCCCCTAGCATGGAACAGTGAACATTTGCGGCACTATTACATTTAGCATGTTTTCCTTTCTTGTTGTAGGCACTGTTGTTTCCTGCATGTTTCCATTCAATAATGACTTAGTTTCCTTTTAAAGTTGTAATCAAGCAATTTAGTTGATTTTCATTAATAAAGGCTTGAAGCCATATTTTCTATGAAGTTTCTATATCTCTTAATTGGATGATAAATTACATTATCCTGCACGACATACAGACTCGTACGAACGATTCCAAATCTCCGAATCCCCAGAGCGTGGGTCGGAGTACTCTAAGTCCCCAGAGCGCGGACTAGAGTATAAACGATTCCAAATCTCCGAATCCCCAGAGCATGGATCGGAGTACTCTAACTCCCCAGAGCGCGGACTAGAGTATAAACGATTCCAAATCTCCGAATCCCCAGAGCGTGGATCGGAGTACTCTAAGTCCCCAAAGCGCGGACTAGAGTATAAACGATTCCAAATCTCCGAATCCCTAGAGCGCGGATCGGAGTACTCTATGTCCCCAGAGCGTGGACTAGAGTATAAACGATTCCAAATCTCCGAATCCCCAGAGCGCGGATCGGAGTACTCTAAGTCCCCAGAACGCGGACTAGAGTATAAACGATTCCAAATCTCCGAATCCCCAGAGCGCGGATCGGAGTACTCTAAGTCCCCAGAGCGCGGGCTAGAGTATAAATGATTCCAAATCTCCGAATCCCCAGAGCGCGGATCGGAGTACTCTAAGTCCCCAGAGCGCGTACTAGAGTATAAACGATTCCAAATCTCCGAATCCCCAGAGCGCGGATCGGAATACTCTAAGTCCCTAGAGCGCGGACTAGAGTATAAACGATTCCAAATCTCCGAATCCCCAGAGCACGGATCGGAGTACTCTAAGTCCCCAGAGCGCGGACTAGAGTATAAACGATTCCAAATCTCCGAATCCCCAGAGCGCGGATTGGAATACTCTAAGTCCCCAGAGCGCGGACTAGAGTATAAACGATTCCAAATCTCCGAATCCCCAGAGCGCGGATCGGAGTACTCTAAGTCCCCAGAGCGCGGACTAGAGTATAAACGATTCCAAATCTCCGAATCCCCCAGAGCGCGGATCGGAGTACTCTAAGTCCCCAGAGCACGGACTAGAGTATAAACAATTCCAAATCTCCGAATCCCCAGAGCGCGGATTGGAGTACTCTAAGTCCCCAGAGCGCGGACTAGAGTATAAACAATTCCAAATCTCCGAATCCCCAGAGCGCGGATCGGAGTACTCTAAGTCCCCAGAGCACGGACTAGAGTATAAATGACTTCAAATCTCCGGATCCCCAGAGTGTGGAGCGGAGTACTCTAAGTCCCCAGGGCGCGGACTAGAGTATAAACGACTTCAAATCTCCGAATCCCCAGAGTGCGGAGCGGAGTACTCTAAGTCCCCAGAGTGCGGACTAGAGTATAAACGACTTCAAATCTCCGAATCCCCAGAGTGCGGAGCGGAGTACTCGAAGTCCCCAGAGCGCGGACTAGAGTCAGCGGAAGGTCCAAGTACTCGAGAGATGTGGTACGAGAAGCACGCCATGTCCAAAAATGTTTGAACAGCACAAGAATGGACTGGGAGATAATGCAACTCATAAGAACTTGAGTTATGGCTACAATTAGTCAACAAACCAAATAAAGACAAGAGAATCATTCAAACAAAAAGAAACTAAAACTTTATTCAATAAGTCCAAAATGGGGATACATGATCACTCCTACAAAATTCAGACCTCTCTATACAAACTACAAGTTGTGGAGGATAAAAGCAATCACAAGACTTAAGCAAGAAGCTCGTTGAACGAGTATATCGATCATTTCTTCGATTTCTTCTTCTTGTCTTCCTTCGTCTTTTCCGATGACTCCTCTCCCTCACGCTTTTTCTTGGACTTTTTTCTTGCTAGAGAAATGGAGTCAGGAGTAGGAGACGGAACATCTAGCGGTTTGGACCTGCCCGGGAGAATGATTTTCAAAGGTCTGTTCCGAGGATCAGTGAGTTCCAGAATTTCAGGTTCAATTTTGACCTCGACCTTTTTCTTCTCCTCTTCGACAAGACGGTCCTTTATGCTCATATGCGAGGTATGCTCAGTGGCGCCGGTGATTTCAATTTCATCGTCCCCTTCGGCAGGAGATGAAGCATCGAGCTTATCATCATCCAGCGCCCCGATCACCTGAGCATCGGGACCAGGGAGTATTCCCGCGTGGACAGCATCACTTGTTTTCCTTGCCTCCTCCTTGGCGTCATCGCTCCTCGGAGTTTGCCCGGCGTCAGAACAACCTGCACAAAAACATAAAGAATGAGCGTTAGAACGAGTAGCCACTGTCGAAAAAAGACGGGATCTTTCAACTTCTAGAGAAAGAAGAATTTCCTACCAGGTTCCGGTTGGCTATCGGTGGCACGTGGGGTTTCACCCTCCAGGATAGGTGATAGCACATGAGCACCGAGCCCGGGGTCTTCGGGGTCATAACCAACATGCTGCTCGAATGGATCAAGTGTCGGTCGACCGGCCGATTGAGCGTCAGGTTGAGCAGCAGCATGAAGAGCAGTAATATTAACCCCAGACGAGCCAGCTTCATCATTCTTCTCTTTCAGAAGGGGAGAGCCTTTGCTGTAAAGTGACAATGCTGCGGATAAATCCGATGGCTCATTCCCCCTAAGGAACTCTTTCACCAAGGCCTCCTCATCAACCTCTTCGGAGCCCGACTCAATCTTCCTGATCCTTATCAAAGTTTCCCAGGCCTCAGCTAGGGACTCAAGGTAGCCATCGCCCAAGAATGTTAAGTCGCGATGCATAAGGACGCGGGCTCCATATTCGGCAATCAGCGGGTCAAACATGTTTTTGACCTCTTCCCTGTCGGCTTCCGCGGCCGCCTCGAGGCGAGAATCAATCTCCTCCGCAGCCTCTCTCTTGCCCTCCTCACGGGCCTCATCCTTCATTTTCTCGACCCCAGCGAGTTCGTCATCGAGCTTCGTCTTCAGAAGTCGGGTAGCAACGATCTCATCGCAGTATCATTGTGATTCTTCTTGAGCAGCTACCCTATCCTCCTTCTCCTTGGAGAGTAACTCTTTTAGCTCTTTGACTTGGGTGGCGAGCGCGTCCCTTTCCTTTTGGACAGAGTCTTTCTCTAGGGCGAGGGCACCGCTGCGCTGGACTGCTTCGTCAAGCTCTTTTTTGTGAGCCGCCTCTAAACGAGTAACTGCCTCAGCAGTATCTTTTGTGCTTTGTTCAGCGGCTTCTAGCTTCGACTTATACGAGGCAAGCTCTTCGTCTTGGAGCTTGATGATTTTCTTATCGCTGCCAGCCTCTAGGTTCAGGCGATCAATCTCGTGTTGACGCTCGACGGACACTTCCGAGATCTTCTCCACCAAGTGCACGAACGCGTCATGTTGAACATAGACATCGTTGTTGCAGGAGATGGCACTTTGCTTCACGTGCCCAGGAATATGATGGATAGCTGGGAGGAATTTCAAGCCGTCAAAACAGATTTTCGGAAACTTGGCCTTAAGGTCGACCATCTTTTCCGCAACAGTCGGGTCCACTGCAGGAGTAGGAGGAGGAGGCTTTGAGAATTCCGTTCTTTTACGTTGCTCTCGAACTTGCCTCGTACTCGATGAACTGGAGTGTTGTTCTCGAGCAGCATCAGACTGATAACCCTTCTGCGAAGACTTCTCCTTATCCGGCTCAGTTGGAGGAGGAAGATCGCGGGACTGAGAAGATTGAGAATGTGCTTTCTTGTGGTGAGACGACTCGCGAGGACGATTGTCCCTATCTTCATAATCACCTCGGTCCCTGCGTCTGCCTGAACCGGAATCCCGTCCAGAGTGATGGAATATAGAAGACCCCTGAAGGCGATCAAGTCCGTGAGAGCGGCCCATATCACCTGCAAAGAATGGAGATAACAACGAGTTAAGGAGAATTCACGAATTAAAAAGACTTGAAGTATATTATGGAATGCGCATGTGCGTGTGTGTCCTAGTGTTCCCCCCGACGGACCCGTTCATTTATCTTTGCTAATCGGAGTGTTGTCTCCTTGAGTCGGGAGTTGAACTCCTACATTGCCTCTAGCGGGTGAAGAAAATTTGAGAGCTTCAGGATCATCGAACCCGTAATTAAGTAAATCATCGGGGATGGATAGGTTGGACAGACCCCTCAGAGAACTTTCCAGATGCTGTGAGGAAGCCTCTTTCTCAGGCGGAATAAGTGTGACTTTTGAAGTGCCACCACCTTTCTCCTTCTGAACTTTATATTTTAACTTCCTCTTTCCCTTCGAAGGGGAGGACGACGTCTCAATGTCGTGAACTTCGACTGCCGGATTCTGAGCGGGACCCGCATTCTCACCCTGAGTTTCAGGGGCATCATCCTCTTTGCGCTCGCCTTCTTCGTGCATGTCGGGAGCGCGGCGCGACGACGATCCGGCAAGTTTTTTCCCTTTACCGGACGGAGGTTTGGGAATGGTAACACCTTCTGGAAGGCTGATCCGACGACCAGGTGCTAGCAAGCCAAACCCCGACAGCGATTCATTTGAAATGATAGTCCGGATGTCTCGATCCTCAGCAGGGAGAGCTCTAATGGCTTCAACAGCTTCAGAATATCCTCGGCCTTCCGGACGCGGGTTGATACCTGAAAGGATGAAATGAAGAGTTAGGAAAAGCATGACTCCGATTAAATACAAATAGTGACTCAGCAGAGAGACTTACTGCCTTCAACCCATCTCCTAGCGAAACCAGAAGGGCAGCGCACATAGAACCATTCCTGTTTGTACAGGGCGAATTTGCTACATGCCCCTGTCAAGATCTGGCACTTGTGGTATGGCTCGAGGAACATAAAGGAAGGACTGTCTTTCCGTCTCTTGAACATATAAATGTATCTGATATCACTGGGGGTTGGAGGTCTGGAGAAGACGGCCATGAAAAGTAAGTAAGTCCCATATAGAAATGCATGGCCGTTCGGGTGCAGCTGCGATGGAGCCATGTCTATGTACTGCAGAACATCCCGGAGAAATAAATTGAATGGAGGCACACTGCCCATCCAACACATGAACTTGTTACAGGTAGTGTACCCGACTGGAGGCAGATGAGGACGATCGTGTCTCGAAGGAACTAACACGTCGACAAAAGGAATCCCATGAATGGAGCATATCCGTCGCAGAGCAGCTTCGTTGATCTTCGAGGCTTGTGAATCGATCGGATTGTCTAGTAGGATGGTTGCCTCCAGAGCATCAGGTGCCAAGTTATGAGCGGGAGAAGTCGACGGGTTAGAAGAATCAGCGGCTCCTTGCCTCGATGATGGCCCAGGCCTGTCGGATATGGTAGCGGAGCTAGATTTTCTCGACATCCCAAATAAATAACTAAGTGCTTGAGAGAACTATACTTAAAAAACGTTGAACGTTAGAATTAGCAACATGAATTTTCCCCCCACGTGGTGTGTGAACTAGTGCAAGCAATTGTGTACAAGCGATAAGAATCTAAAGGTTTTTAAAGATATAATAATTAGCTTCGAATCATCGCCTTCGAAGACCGTCATCGCTGACCGTCTCAAAAAGCTTGCCTTGAGGCGATTACAGTTCCAGATTCAGAAAGCATATGATTTATAAAGTGACCGGCCTAAGTTCTGTTCGGCATATATGTGTGTTCGGCATGTCTAAGTTCTGTTTGGCATATATGTGTGTTCGGCATGTCTAAGTTCTGTTCGGCATACATGTGTGTTCGGCATGTCTAAGTTCTGTTCGGCATACATGTGTGTTCGGCATGTCTAAGTTGTGTTCGGCATATATGTGTGTTCGGCATGTCTAAGTCCTGTTCGGCATGTATGTGTTTGTTCGGCATGTCTAAGTTTTGTTCGGCACGTATGTGTTCGTTCGGCATGTCTAAGTACTGTTCGGCACGACAGTTGTTCGGCGATTTTGTCGTTCGGTCTAAATGATATTCGGCGTATGTGTCTGTTCGGCATTAGGGTAGTGTTCGGCCTAAGTTCGTTCGGCTAGAGTAGCGCTCCGCCTTCGATCATAACTCCACCCAGCTCCCTCTCCATTTACGCCGAACGACAGAGACAGATCGCCCGGCGCAGGTTACGCCGTTCGACTCCCCATCTTCCTTTTTTCTTCCAATCTTGATCAGCACAAAGGAGCCAGGCTTAACTACCATACACCGTTCGGCGACTCCAAACGAGCGAACCACTTTCACTAGCCACGCATTTACAACTAAGGAAATACCCCGTTTCCATGTGATGAACCTAAAGTGGAAGTAATGCAATTGTGGAAGGAATGATACCTAATTCGACGATCGAAGTTGAGGATGGATTAATTAGACTTTATATCTGATTGGATGGCAAGAGTTGCAAATCTCTAGGAATGATAGTAAAGAAGGCGTAAAAGAAGAATGGTGGAAGGGCGCCTAGTTATATAGAGGGAGGTAGAAGTCGAAGAGGCTATACCCGGTAGAACCGGTCAATACCGGAGTGTTCGGCATCGTAGCGGAGAGACGTTCGGCATGCGAGGTACGTTCGGCTTCGAACGTATCGTTCGGCATCCTAACCTTGTTCGTCTTGCACCTCCTTCGCTAACATTCTCGAGAAGGTACCTCCGAGGTAAATTGTACCAGATTCAAAGCGCATCACGTTCGGCCACACGATACACTTTGGGGGGCAAGTGTTTCCTGGGGATTTGACCAGGCAACTAGTACTCGGCAAACAGTGCTCGGCATCAGAGAGCGACCGACATCCAGGAGTGTTCGGCGTAGTACTCGGCATCCAGTGGAACTCGGCGTCAGAGAGTACTCGGCATCTAGGAGTGTTCGGCGAAGTACACAGCATCCATAGTGTCCGGCATCCAGTAATGTTCGGCGAAGTACCCAGCAGTGTTCGGCGTCAACTGGCACTCGGCGTCAACCAATGCTCGGCATCAAGACTGCTCGGCATACAAGAGTGCTCGGCATCAAGACTGCTCGGCATACAAGAGTGCTCGGCATCAAGACTGCTCGGCATCAAGACTGCTCGGCATACGAGACTGCTCGGCATACGAGAGCACTCGACATCAAGGAGAACTCGGCAGCATCTGTGGTTCGGCATACAGGAGTACTCGGCATCAAGACCGCTCGGCATATGAGAGCACTCGACATCAAGGAGAACTCGGCAGCATCTGTGGTTCGGCATACAGGAGTACTCGGCGTAGTACCCGGTAGCATCAGAAGTACTCGGCACAAGAGTACTCGGCGTCTAGAAGAGCGTTCGGCTTCGACTGACTAACATCCTGCACTTCCCAAACATCAACCACATCGTTCGGCATAGAAGGGACTGTTCGGCATCAGAGCATTCGGCACACTTGGTTCGGCATACAGCGATCACTGTACTCGGGCTGGAGTGTTCGGCCATCAGCCCACTTGGGAAGTCCAGCCCATCTTTGTCTATAAATAGAGGGGCAGGGTCACAGTGAAATGGATCCTTTTTTGGAGAGAGAATACGGGGAGACTCTGCCATTTTCAAGACTCATCTTCTCTACTTAAACAACTTCATTCAAGCATTTGATTCACGAATTGTATTTGTAATCAACTCTAAAGAAGATCAATAAAGTTTAACCTCAAAGTGGACGTAGGCAATTACGCTGAACCACTATAAATTTGGTGTTCTTACTTTCCGCATTTAAATTAGCATTGTCTTCTCTGTTTAATTTACTTTCATCACTTATATCTCTACACAATCTTTCTGAACGAGGTTAGTGACCAATTTTGGTGCTAACACAAGGCATACCTCTTCACTTTCATTTACACTTCCTTCTCTAATTTCCTAATCTTTCTTTATCTTCTTCTTCCTCTTCATTAATGGCTTCCATGGCCTCTTAAAAAAATTCAAAAATAGAGTCGAACTTCTGCCAAAATAAGTTATAATATATAAAGAGATATACCACTTCGAATTCGAAACTGAGTTAGTAATCTCCTCTTCTTTTTCCACCTAGGCCGAGCCCATCTAAGTAGTCCTCCACCCTTAAAAGCCCAAGGCAGAACCCCCCAAAGAGTCCCAGAGCTGGATTTATAAGCTCCAGTACAGGAATAGCGGAGCTATAGTCGATTTCGCAGCATTTAAAGTTAGATCGGGAAAGCTATTAAGTGAGAAACTCTACTAATTTATTTTATAAAATATAGAATGATATAATGTAATTTCTATTCTTGTTTATTATGGTTTTTTATCATGTTTGGATATGATAATAAGTTTGCTTGGTTGTGGAAAGAATTCACGTTAAATACAAGACGAATTAACACGAAGAAATCTCTTTCTTCTTATGAATTATAAAAGTGTTACGGTATAGTTAAACCTATTTAAATATGAATAAAATGGTTTAAAATGGTTTATAAATGTTTTATAAGTATTAAAACTCATTTCGGCAAAGTTTTCAAAAGATATGAAATTGGATTCAAAATAGGCGCGTCGCGTAACGGTAGTACGCGATTTCGCGTTGTAAAAGTTAAATCAATGTGTAGAATGGAATATAGCTCGGAATTATTTGAAACAAGAATTTTCCTAACTTCTATAACTATAGTTTTCAATTGAAGAGGAAAAAGAAGATTTCATTTTATAAATTTTGAGATATGTCCAAATCAAGTTTCCAAAAACATCGCGGTTTAGCAGTTCATAAAATATGGATTTCAACTCTATAAAATGGATGTTTTTAAATCTTTAAAAATATGAAATAAATTTTATAAATATGTTAAAATGTTTTAAAAAGGATTTGAGCTATTAAAATGGACATATATGAAAAGAAATTAGTGTTTGATCAAAGAAGCTATAAAAACAATATTCTCAACGGTTTTTGCAACGATTTTGGTAAGTTTTGAAAATCGTTGTTTAAACTTAATTTTCCTTCCCAAATATTTTGTGAATGGTTTTCAAATAACAAACCAAGATTTTAAAAGCAATCTAAAGGTTTGGAGTTGATCAGCTAACTTGACTGCCTTATGGGTGACAAAGAGATAGTATCTAGACCCGACAACTAGTGTCTGGGTTTTGCACTAACTATCCAGGCTGGTCCGACGAAGGGGATAGCTAATTTTATTTACTCGTACCGCATTTTCTTAAGATAAAAGATAAATTATTTGGAGTTTTCCAAAGGTTAAACCAGATTTTAAAATAATAAGATGTTTGGTAATATAGGTAACATTCTTTATTAAATTCCGAGGAGGGAACCCATACTATCCATGTGAATTAAAAGGTGATTTCACCATTATTCAATGAATAGTATAAGTTGAATACAGAAATTAGAACTGGGTATAATTAATATAATTTCTATGGATCTCTTTTTGCTAAATAATGTTTTCCAATGTCATTAAAAAGAAATGATTTGGTATTTCCAAAATCAGAAAGAGGTTTAATAATCCCGTATATGCTGAAAAAAAGAAATGGTTTAAAATATACCTCTAATGATATTTGATCAGATATAAAGATATTAATTGATTGAATAATGATCACCAATCACCCACACATTTAACATCTTTTTATCAATAATTGGTTCGGAGAAACCAGGATCGAATTTGGGTGATTCCTATCCGAAAACCACGTCGAACCAATATACACGTTTGAAAGTGAAGACTTGTTGAAGACAATGATTTTGAAGACGGAGATCTTCATAATATAGGGCTACTTACCACTAACCTCTAGGGTGATTCCCATATTATATATATGGTGGCAGTGGTGCCCTTATTCGGAAAATCTTCGACTGGAAAGGACTACTCGCTACTAATCCTTAGGATGATTCCTAAACAGGATGTAGTAGGAGGAGTGCCTTCGGTTTGTCATGTTCATGGACTACTTGTATGAACGAATGTCTTGCATTGCATTTCTAAGACCACGTACATTAGTTTTTACAAACGTACATCTGTTTAGTGGTGTAAAAGGTAACCTCTCTTATACTTAACACCCTTCCCTGAGGCATATGAACTCGGGGGTTGTACTTTTGTGGAAACCAATTAGTGTGTCGTCGGGAATGACAATGTGGCATTTAAAGTGGGATTTATCATGTGAATGGTAAAATTTTACTTCAGGTCTCACACATCGGTAATAGCAAAAATAGGATAGATGCGGTAGGGCTAAGTGGGTCGCACCCATTATGATATGATCATCAACTTTCTAGATCACCCTCTATATTTCAGGTTTGTTGTGTATGCTTTAGGATCCCACGGATAGGTCGGGAACGACCAGTGTGATGGGATATTTGGTACTATCTATGGTAGAGGGCAACGAGGTTGTGCCTTCGTACATTCCTCCAAAGATGTACTGTCGTAAGGTAGTCCCTTACCTTGTCATTATTGGAAATCCATTCTCCAATATATTCCTTTATGGTTTTGACTATAGAACCTAGTATGCTGGAATTTAATTAATATAACAATTTCAGCTATGATTAATATGTTATTTGAAAGGGTTTTCAAAAATTACATTAAAAATAATATCGTTGATTTTATGTAGCAAATATTTTGGTTATCATAAGGTAAAAAACCGTCTGTGTTTATGTGGAGCGTGGTATTATGAGATACCCTTTGATTTCAAAAGTATCTGTTCTTTTGAATTTTCTCACACTAATCCGATGACTGACCCGGGGGTTATTTTCTTTTCCCTTAAACTCCGGGTCCCCTATTTTTTTGGACAGCCAAGTAGTCAGGTTTAGCTCGGAGCATTTTGGAGGAGCTTGGAGCATGGAGCAGAAGATTCCTCTGCAGATAGTTTTTCATTTCTATTTCCATTGTATTATGGATAAGTATATACCAGCACCTGTGTAGGGATAGGCAGTTATAACTGTCCCTAGCTGGGATAGTATTTGCCATAACTCTAATACATCATTTTGAGAATAATTGTATGTACTGTCTATATGTAAAAAAATTAAGTTGTTCAATGCAATGTGAGAATCTGTGTTTCTATCTTCTATCTTTATTTTCTTTTACCCCTGATTATCCGCCTCTCCGACACTTGAATTTGCAGCACGTGAATACCGTGGATGCATTAGTGTCGGTTTTCGAGGTTCGAAAAGCCAGATCATCACACTTGGTATCAGAGCTTAGGTTAAGCGAACACCTAAGCCTTGATTGGGTCGACTCGTCAGAGATATGGTTAGTAATGTCCTAGAATGGGTTTAGTCAATGAGAGTGCGTATTTGTAATTTTTATCTAAATAAAAATGTTCGAGTATTTTGTACACATTCCCTAAGATAGTCTCGTCTATGCATTCTAAAATTGTTTCCTTACTATATGCAGATTGTAGGAAATGAGTATCCAAAGAGGATGTAGAGGGGTAATAACAGCACAACGACCACCAATGGTCGAACTCCAAATACTGTGGTAATTAAAGAAGTAGTAGTTCATATGTAATCTCAGGTTGCCGCACTATGCAAAGATTATACCAGCTTGGAAGGAAAGCCATTTAAAGGCATAAAATATATTATTGAAGTTCAAGCTTGGCACCAATCATATGAGAAAACCTTTAAAGGATTAAACATCAATGATGATCGAAAAAGGTTCTTATCCTCCTAGCAATTGAAGGATGAGGCTCTAGCTTGGTGGGAGTCCATTAATCTTAATGAATCTGAAGATAATTTCTCTCGGGCAAGGTTTAAAGAAGTTTTTGAAGAACAATACATGCCTGCTGTTGGAAAGTCCCGCCTCTATAGAAGTTTTATGGATCTTAAGCAAGGAGAAATGACCATGGAAGAATATTTGTGCAAGTTTAATGAATTATCTCGCTTTGGGCCTGGACTGATAGATACTCCCCTGAAGAAAAATGAGATGTTTATTACTGGGATAAAGGGGCAGTATCAGGATAGGATGACCGCTCATGTGAAAGGAACCTTTGTGGATCTGGTGGATATGGGATTTCAATATGAAGTTTTGGAAAAATAATAATTTGGCAGCAGTTCAAGGCAACAACAACAACTAAGAGGAAGAAGCCATGGCAAGGCAAGACCAATAGAGGATCTCGGGAGAACAGGTTTAAGAATGTGGAGTGTTTTAACTGTGGAAAGAACGGCCATCTTTTAAGGTTCTGTAGGAGTCCCAAAGTTCAGAAAATAGCAATAGGGTCTCATCTCTCCTATAGTTCTGAAAAGTCTCTGCCACAACTGCCATCAGCCCGGACATTGGAAAAATGCTTGCTCGCTAATGAAGAAAGGAGAGCAGGTTAAGGTTTATGCTATTGAGGACGAGCCTTCAACCTCTAAAGATGTAAAGGACAAGGGAGTTCTAGAAGGTAATATCTATGTTAATGAGAATTTAGTTAAAGTATTGTTTAATACTGGGGCTTCTCGTAGTTTTATTTCTAAAGGATTGGTTGATAGATTAAAATAGATAAAAAATCGTATATACCCCTATTTGTGTGTTTAATCCCATATGTGCTACAACTAATCTTTGTATGATTTGTGAAGACATCGGAGTTACCCACCTTTCCCATAATTTTTCATGTGGCCTATTTGTTCTTGACTTTATTGGGTTTGAAGTTTTAATCAGTACGGATTGGTTATCTAAGTATAAAGCTATTCTTGATTCTATTAAGAGGACGGTGACTGTATGCACCAACTTCGAGAGGTTTATAGAAATATTATGTAAAGAAACTGGTCTGGTAAGGGATAGTTTCATGTATGCACTAGACTCGTCTCAAAATGGTTTAGAAACGATACCAATCGTTAGAGTTTCAAGATGTTTTTGAAGAAGTGAAAATTTTGCCCCCACGTCGGGAAGTTGAGTTCTGTATTGACTTGATTCTTGGTGCAAGGCCTGTTATATACCCCATTGGAAGGACGGCTCCAAAAGACAAGGATGAGTTGAGGAATCAAACCAATGAGTTGTTAATGAAAGTGTTGATTAGACCTAGTCGCTCAAATTAGGGCACATCGAGAGTTTTTGTTGCAAAGTCTGATGGCTCCTTAAGGCTTTGTGTAGATTATCAAGACCTGAACAAGCAGACGATTAAGAACAAGTATCCTCTTCCCCGAATAGATGACTTATTTGATCAACTTCATGGTGATCGAATATTCTCGCAAATGGATTTAACCACATGATTCCATCAACTAAGAATAGTAGAAGATTGATTCCATTAACTACATTCAGAGGTCTGGATTGTTTTTACGAATGGTTGGTCATGCCTTTTGGGCTGACTAATGTGCTCGCCTATTTTTTGGATCTCATGAATAAAGTTTTAGAGATGTGCTCAAAAATTCGTGTTGGTTTTTATTGATGATATTTTCATCTATTCAAAGATCGAGGAGGAACACAAAAGACATCTGGAGATTGTATTGAGGATATTAAGGAGATATGTGCTTAACGCCAAATTCTCAAAGTGCCATTTTTGAGAGAAGGTGGTAAGGTTCCTTGGATATGTAGTGTCAGGGATAGAGTTTCGGTGGATCTAGGGAAGATTTCAACTATACAAGATTGGAAGCAACCACAGACTCCAACGGACGTCGCAACTTCTTAGGATTGGCAGGATATTATCGGAGGTTTATTCAGGACTTCTACAAAATTTCCTCCCATCTAACGAAGTTAACAAAGAAGAATGCTAAATTTGACTGGACACCGAAATGTGGGGAAGCATTTAATGAGCCGAAGAAAAGGTTGACCAACGCTCCAGTCCTAGCTATTGTTCATGGAAGCGGCGATTTGACCGTATAAATAGATGTTTGTAGAGAAGGAATAGGTGCGGTATTAATGCAGCATGGGAAAGTTATCGCTTATGCAAGTAGAAAACTAAAAAATCATGAGTGAAATTATGCAACACATGACTTAGAACTATTAGCTGTCGTGTTTGCATTAAAGTTATGGAAGCATTATTTACTAGGTGAAAAGTTTGGTCTCTTCACATATCACAAATCTTTAAAATATCTTTTCACTCGGAAGGATTTAAATATGAGAGAGCAACGTCGGTTAGAATTTCTCGCATCATATAATCTTGACATTTTATATACACCCGGGAATTCCAACGTAGTAGCAGATGTGCTAAGAAGAAGGCATGCCATTATAGCTTATCTGGTAGTGACTCCAACTCTTCTTGAAAGAATTGTCAGCAAGTAAAAAAAGATAGGTATCTAAAGAAGATAATTGAGGATATAAGAAATGGGCAGGATTCAAGCTTGAAAATTGATAACCAAGGGGTATTACGGTTAAATGGGAGAATTTGTGTTCCCAATGTTGACAGCTTAAGACAGAAAGTGTTAACTGAATGCGATCAATCCAAGCTTAATAGTCACCCTGGAGTTCACAAGATGTACAAAGACATAAAGCGAACATTTTGGTGGAAGGGTAGAAGAGGGACATTTCCATTCATGTTAGCAGATGTGCAAATTGCCAGCAAATCAAAAGTGACCAGCACAAGACTGCAGGACTACTTTAACGTCTCGAAACTCCAACTTGGAAATGGGACCAAATATCAATGGATTTCTTTGACAGCTTATCTCAAACAAGGAAAGGAAATGAAGGAATTTGGGCTATCGTAGACCGATTGACCAAATGCACATACTTTATTCCGGTAAAGCCAACAAGGACGGCCTCAAGCCTTGTAGATATATACATGAAGGAGATTGTTCGTTTACAGGGAGTTCTGAGTAGCATAGTAAGTGATCAGTATCTAATTTTTACCAATCGGTTCTGGGAAGCATTACAGATAGCTTTAGGAATGAAGCTGAGTTTAAGCATCGCATATCAACCCCAGACCGATGGGCAAACCGAGAGAGTAAACAGAGTATTGGAAGATCTTCTGAGAGCTTGCATTTTAGACTTTAAAGGTTCATGGGAGGATCATCTTCATCTTGTGGAATTCTCCTATAATAATAGCTATCAGGCAAGTATTGGCATGGCGCCGTAAGAAACCTTATATGGTCATCCATGTAGATCACCAGCATGTTGGATCAAAACCGGAGATTGATTAATACTTGGTCCTGATATGATTCGAGAAGCCTTAGAGAAAGTAGATATGATCAGGAAGAAGCTAAAGGAAGCTCAAAGCAGATAGAAAAGTTACGTCGATCAAAGGCATAAAAGTTTAGAATTCTCGGTTGGAGATTTTGTATTTTTGAAAATCTTTGCGATAAGGGTTGTAGTAAGATTTGAAAGAGCTGGAAAGTTAGCACCTTGATATATTGGACTTTTTCCTATTCTTGAATGGATTGGCCCACTAGCCTATCAAGTGTTGTCAGTTTTGTATAATGTCTTGCATATGTCCCATTTATGAAAATATGTGCATGACCCGGAACTAATTATGGAGGCGGCTGCTCAGGAAGATTTAAAAGTAGAGCCAAATGTGGCAGTTATCAGAAAACCAATTCGAATCGTTGATCGTAATGGGAAGCAGTTGCAGAGAAAGTTTGTGAGATTAGTTAAAGTCCAGTGGAGTGGTGATGCTAAAGACTGTACTTGGCAAACTGAGGATGGAATGAGAAAGGCATATCCTGAGTTTATGATGGATGGATAGTCTGTATATATATATATATATATATATATATTATATCGATGTAGTGTACTCACCACCTATGGTGTAGTCACTTATCATATCTTTGTATATATTTCATCGTATCTAATATATTCCTTTGTGAGTTATCTTCTTCTTATCTTAAATTTTGGGGACGAAATTCTTTTAAAGGAGGAAGAATGTAACGACCTGTAATTTTATAACTTTGATTTGGAATATTTAATTAATTTTAAATGTTCAAATATAGGTTTATCAAAACATAAATAATCATGTTTTATGTGATATATAATAATGGTGATTTTGTTTTGGAAAAATGTTTACAAAAATATATTCTTTGGAAAAATATCGATAATATGACCAAAAAATCAATAAACAGCTTTTTACCGCCAGAAGTCGTGTATGATTATTTTTACATACACTTATTTCTCTATTTAAGCAATAATATGTAGTAAAAATATTTATTTTATTTTTGAAAATAAAATGACTTTATGGCATCATCAATGATGTCATCATTTTTAAATAATTGATTTTTGAATTTAAATTGAGTTTAAATGATTTAATAATTGTTTTAAAATCAAATAAAGCCCTTTTAATTATTAATTAATAATAGAAATGTCATTTTTAAATTTTATATATATATATGTGTGTGTGTGTGTATTAATTGAGAAGTAAAAATATGACCGGAAATCGGATTCCGGATTCATAACGATTTAACCAGAGGAAGTTGTTTAACGTTATATGTTATATGTGATATACATGCACACATATACACAAATATACATCCATGCACACATATATACACCTTAGAATTAATATTTACATTTACTAATTACCAATGGTAAATAAAATAAATATCATGATATTTATAAAGGAGGAAATCTAAGTAATGATGACATATCTCCACCATAGTCCACATTATCATCTAAATACACTTCCTTAGAGTCAAAGAAGAAGGCATGAGGTGATGGAGGTGATGGCATGGGGGTGGGCCGTGCATATAGTGGGGGAAGTGGTGGTGGTGGGGTGGAAAGATGATGTGATGTTTAGTGAAAATATCATGATATTTTGATTCAAACTTTTGGCTATAAAGACAAGGCATATCTCTTCACTTTCATTCACACTTCCTTCTCTAATTTCCTAAGCTTTCTTCATCTTCCTCTTCATTATTGGCTTCCACGGCCTCTTAGGAAAATTCAAAAATAGAGTCGAAGTTCTGTCAAAATAAGCCGTAATATACAAAGAGATATACCACTTCGAGTTCGAACCCGAGTTAGTAATCTCCTCTTCTTTTTCCACCTAGGTCGAGCCTATCTAAGCACTCCTCCACCCTTACAAGCCCGAGGCCAAATCCCCCTAAGAGTCCCAGAGCATGATTCATAAGCATTGGTACCAAGCGGAGCTATAGTTGATTTCGTAGCATTTAAAGTTAGATCGGAAAAGCTATTAAGTGTGAAACTCTACTAATTTATTTTATAAATTCTATGATGATATTATATGATTTCTATGCTTGTTTATGATGGTTTTTTTATCAAGTTTGGATATGATAATATGTTTGCTTGGGTATGGAAAGAATTCACGTTAAATACACATTGAATTTTCACGAACAAATCACTTTCTTCTTATGAATTATAAAAGTGTTACGGTGTAGTTAAAGCTCTTTAAATGTGAATAAAATGGTTTATAAATATTATATAAACATTAAAACTCATTTCGGCAAAGTTTTCAAAATATATGAAATTGGTGTAAAAATAGGCGCATCGCGAACGGTAGTTCGCGATTTCGCACCGTAAAAGATAAATCAATGTGTAAAATGGAATATAGCTAGGAATTATTCGAAACTAGAATTTTTCAAACTCTTATAACTATAGTTTTCAAATGAAGAAGAAAAATCAAGATTTCATCTTATAAATTTTGAGATATGTACAAACCAAGTTTCCAAAAACATCGCCATTTGGCAGTTCATAAAATATGGATTTCAACTCTATAAAATGGATGTTTTTAAATCTTTAAAAATATGAAATAAATTTCATAAATATGTTAAAATGTTTTAAAAAGGATTTGAGTTATTAAAATTGACATAGATGAAAAGAAATTAGTGTTTGATCAAAGAAGCTTTAAAAACACTATTTGCAACGGTTTTTGCAACGGTTATGGTAACTTTTGAAAATCATGGTTTAAACTTAATTTTCCTTCCCAAATCTTTTGTGAATGGTTTTCAAATAACAAACCAAGCATTTTAAAAGCAATTTAAGGGTTTGGAGTCGCTCATATAACTTGACCGTCTTATCGGTGACAGAGAGATAGTCTCTAGACCTGGGCTTGAACAACTAATGTTTGGGTTCCGCTCTAGCTATTCAGACTGGCCCGACAGAGGGGATAGCTAATTTGATTTACTTGGATCACATTTTTTTAAGATAGAAAACAAGAGATTTGGATTTTTTCAAAGGTTAAACCAGATTTTAAAATAATAAGATGTTTGATAATATAGGTAACATTCTTGTTAAATTCTGTATTAAATTCCGAGAGGGAGCTCAACTATCCGTGCGAATTAAAAGGTGATTTCACCGTTATTCGATGAATAGTACGGGTTAAATACAAAAATTAGTATCAAGTATAATTTCTTTGGATCCCTTTTTGCTCAGTAATGGTTTCCCATGTAATTAAAGAGAAATGATTTGATATGTGCAAAATCAAAAGGAGGTTTAATAACCTCGTATATGCTGAAAAATGGAAATGGTTTAAAGTATCTCTCTAAAGATATTATATTGGATATAAAGATATTAATTGATTGAATAATGATCACCAATCACCCACCTAGTTAAATCCTTTTTATAAATAATTTGTTCGGAGAAACCGGGATCGGATTTGGGTGATTCATATCCAAAACCACTTCGAACCAATACACGCGTTCGAAAGTAAAGACTTGTTGAAGACAGTGATTTTGAAGACGGGCATCTTCATAATGTAGGGCTGCTTGCCACTAACCTCTGGGGTGATTCCCATATTATATATATGGTGGCAGTGGTGCCTTCTTTCAGAAAATCTTCAATTGACAAGGACTGCTCGCTACTAATCCTAGGGGTGATTCTCAAACAGGATGTAGTAGGAGGAGTGTCTATGGTTTGTCATATTCTTGGACAACTTATATGGACGAATGTCTGACATTATATTTCTAAGACCACGTACATTGGTTTTTACAAACGTACATTTGTTTGTTGGTGTAGGAGGTAACCCCTCTTTTACTTAACACCCTTCCCTGAGGCGTATGAACTTGGAGGTTGTACTTTTATGGAAACCAATTAGTGTGTTGTCGGGAATGGCAATGTGGCATTCAAAGAGGGATTTGTCATGTGAAAGGGAAAACGTTACCTTAGGCCTCACACATCGGTAATGGCAAAGACAGGGTAGATGCGCAGGGCTAAAGTGGGTCGCACCCATTTGGACATGATCATCTCCTTTCTAGATCACCCCTTATATCTTGGGTTTATCATGTATGCTTTGGGATCCCATGGATAGGTCGAGAACAACCGGGGTGATGGGATATTCGGTATTATCTATGCTAGAGGTAGGCTGGTTCTGTGTTGGTAGAGGGCAGCGGGGTTGTGCCTCGGTACATTCCTCTAAAGATGTACTGTCGGAAGGTAGTCCCTTACCTTGTTATTAATGGAAATCCATTCTTCAATATGTTTATGGTTTTAATTGTAGAACCTAGTTTGCTGGAATTTAATTAAGGTAACAATTTCGGCTTTGATTAATATGTTATTTTAAAGGGTTTTCAAAGAAGGTCATTAAAAACTGTATCCCTGATTTTATGAAGCAAATGTTTTGGTTATCATAAGGTAAAAACCCATCCATGTTTATATGCGGCGTGGTCTTATGAGGTACCCTTTGATTTCAAAAGTATCCGTTCTTTTGAGTTTTCTCACACCAGTCTCATGACTGACCCGAAGTTTATTTTCTTTTCTCTTGAACTCTGGGTGTCATATTTTTCCGGGCAGCCAAGTAGTCAAATTTAGCTTGGAGCATTTTGTAGGAGCTTGGAGCATGGAGCAGAAGATTCCTCTGTAGATAGTTATCCATTTCTATTTCCGTTGTATTATGTATAAGTATATACCAGTACCTGTTTAGGGATAGGAAATTATAACTATCCCTAGCTGGGTTAGTACTTGCCATAACTCTAATACATCATTTTGAGAGTGATTGTATGTACTATCTGTATGTAACAATTTTAAGTTGTTCAATGTGAGGTGAGAATCTATGTTTCTATCTTCTATCTTTATTTTCTTTTACCCCTGATCATCTGCCTCTCCAACACTTGAATTTGTGGCACGTGAATACCGTGGATGTATTAGTGTCGATTTTCGAGGGTCGAAAAGGCGGGTCGTCACAATAACTTTAAATAGAAACATTAAATCCTACTATAATTATTAAATTACATAGAAGTAAGGAAATAGGAGTCGGTATGCACTAATTTCTAATTGTTGTTTTTTAGACACTTGAAATCGATAAGTGCTGTGTTTAAATCGAAATCAAAATTAACTTCTGAATTATCCATCAATAAGTAGATAAATAATAAGTATATTTTTTTAGAATCACAAAAAATGGAAATGAAATTAAAATTATGAGATTGAAGTTAGTCGTAAAACTAATATATTAGTAATAGTGAATTGGTGTAAGACCATAACATCCAATAGTACAAGTTGAATTTCGTTCGTAGAGTAAGTATAAATAAATGGTCCATATATGAATATTTGTAAAATATATGAAAATACAAAAACAACTATAGATTAATATATTTGTTATTTAAATCGAATACTTTGCATTACTAGTGGAACTTGGTAGAGGCGAATGAAAGATATTAGCCAAGAATTTAAGCAAAATATTAATTCCAAATGTAATGCTAAGGAAAAAAAAGATAATCAACTTCTAGATCGGTAGCATCAAATATAGTAGTAATCATATATCAAGGGAAGAAAAAAACAATATGCACTTTGAAAATGATTGCAGAGATTTTTTAACCCAAGTGAGTAAAAGCTAGTCCACATAGACATGCACATGTACTCGTAATATTGGTATTTATAACAAAAGTAATGCATTAGAAAATACAGAAGTGTCAAAAAATTCAATTATTTTGGAATTATGGACTAAGCCACGGTTTTGATAAATGATTTTTAATCATATGATCATGAATCATATAGTACTAATGAATTATACCTCAAACGATTACCGGTAAGCAGTAGGAGCGATATAAGAGTTGTTGAACTCTTCGAATTGGTAGATATAAACTTATACGGTTAAAAGTCTAATGATATCAAAATGATCCGCTTACTTCATTTATTTCACAGATAAATTATCGTAGAAATGAACATGTATATTTGATACACAAGTAGTGCATTTATGATAAGTTCATTGAATTTAGAACAAAAGTAGAAAACATAAGATGCAAAGGAAATAAAGAATGTGATATGACCGAACAAGTTAGTGTATTGCAAAAGGTTCAAAAAGTACCTAAAAATGAATAAGAATTAATCTCAAAATTCACTCCTCCCCATGGTACATATTGAGGAATTGTAAGGAGTAATTGGACTTTGTTGGACAAAGAAAGATTAATAATGAATGAAGAAGAGTTAACTTCTTTTAGTTAGGATGTGTATTTAAGAGTAAGTACATAGGTTATAATTGATTTCATCTGAAGCATGGCTTGTGAGATCATACAAAATAAGAGTTTATAAGAAACCTCTACATATCCTAAGTTAAGGAATTGATAGGTTGTGTAACTTAAGAGGATGCATGTAATACTTATTCATGAGGGATCTTGAGTGGGTCTCCCTAAAGCAGTTTAGGGATGACCAATATTGATTGAGCAATTTATGATATGAACATTAATTTTTGTAAACTCAGAACCTAATCATTTATACACATACACACACAAAGGCAATTCATAAAATATTTTTGAATGCATGTTTCATTATACTGAGAAACAACTATTGTTTCAAGATCGCCACCTTGGTGACTAAGGAATTTCTCTTAGAGATTATTGGTATAAAAGGATTTGGATATGATCCAAAAATAAAAATGATTATGAATGATGAAATAAAATCAACCAAGCCAAAATAGATGCAACTTATTAGAATGTCTAATAAGAGCTCTCGCACATTAAAGAAAAACTATGAGTTTCATATCAATGTCAAGAAAAGAATTTCCTTAATTGTCAAATAAGCAATTGAGAGTATTGACTCTGCTATATGGTACAATACACAAATCCGAAATGGATTCCAAGTACATTATAAAAATATGATTTTGATAGTATAACAACTGGCACCTCCAGACACACTAATCCAAAGCCCAAAAAAGGCATTTTAACTCGCATCGTGCCAAAAGTACGAATCGTTAGGTTTTTTAGTTTTGCATGATATAGAGATATATAAAATTTTAGAATATAATACAATTTCGGATCTTACAATGGAAAGAAATAAAATATAAGTACTAAAAATAATGCAAAGTAATATAGCCTCAAAATAACCATGGTTCGTACAATAACTGATAAACTAGAGCCTCCAGATGACAACACAACAAAATTATGTATGATAGAAAAAATAAGGTACATCGGAGAATAACTAAATAAATATAAAGAGGGAGAAATGGAGGGGATCAGATAAGATCTGGTCGGTGAATTATATCACTAGCGGTACGGTGTTGACTGGTAATTAAAGTTTAGTTATAACCTACACAACTTAGTGTTGTTCCTTTGTGTGCATACTATATATATAAGGAATTAGTTAATTTCATATAATAGGTTGACTATCTGTAGTGTGCCTTAATCCACTTATGGTTTGTGAAAGTCTACACTCACAGGTGGTACGTACCGAAACTAAATAATCCTAGAAATATCTCTAGTACATGATCTCATCAATAGACCCCATATCTATACATCGAGTTGGGATTCTCAATGATAATCATTTTATTATATTGAGTTAGCACAATCAATGGTAATTGTTTGGGTCACACTTAACTGAGTATACCTCACAATGCTAAGCCTACACATTGGGCTAATAATCCCAATATAATCCTTTGGGTTAACATTCCCAATAATAACTTGTCACTTAAGCATTGAGTATCCTAATCGTTGGCGTCTGTTTCCTATGCCATATATCATTACACAAGTAGCAACAAGTGCAGGTTAACTGATCTAACTCTATTATAGGATTAACATATCCTACTATGATGAACAACTCCACCTACCATATTCCGCTTTTACTAATAGGTGATCGAAACTGACTACAAATGATTAGTGCATCTAATTGTGATATAATTGCATGCCATGTTGAGTATCACATTTGACAACCTCATGAAGTGTGAACTAAATGCATCAATGAGCGCGAAGTCGATCCATCTTGTTGCACAGCTCCATGTAGTTATGTGAACTACCAAAAGAAAAGAAAGTGGGAACAAGGTTCTCCGATCCATCCTACTTGGCCTGCACCAGCTCCTGGGGTTCCTTCAGATGTCTGAATTTTTAATTCAGATGTATGATCTCCTATCAAAAATATGGCTACAAGCATTCAGACGTACGACCCTATATTCAGACGTCTGATTTCAATTCCAGACATCTGAATGGGGGTTCAGACGTCTAATTCTAATAAGATTTGAACTAATTCTTTTTTGTTTTGTATTTTCTAGAATACAGACGTCTGGTTTGAAATTCAAATGTCTGAATCAGTATTTTCAGGTTTTTGTCATATTCATTTTGTTTACCTTCTTCGCGGATTCAAGTATAGATGTAAGATTCATTTTTAACATGTGTCTTTGGTGCAATATCTACTTTTTATGCAAAACATCAGGTACTTTGCCTCGACGATTGTACATAAAATTTCAATAAATTTTCTACATACATTTCAATAAATTATCTATGCTTATTCAATCGATTGCCTACGTTTATTTCGGAGTTAATGAAGTGAAATCTTGGTAAATTCCAAAAGGTGTATCCATTTACTTTTTTATCTGTCTAAATCAATTTAACTTATCATTACAATCAGACTAGAGTTAGAAGCGGTTTCAATCTAATTTAGCATTCCCTCCCAAATTATAATGATTACCTTATCAATTCACTAGCTAGAGTTTTCCAATTATTTCAATTCACAAGCACTTTTGAATAAAAACATTGGTTCAAATGAAAAGTCATATTTTTAATTCTAAAAAGGTATATAAATTAATTTTAAATACTTATTTACATCATAATCACATCATGGACAAATCCACTCACTTGAGAATGCTTTTTGAAAAGATTTCCCCTTTAATCCAATTCAAATTAGCGCCCTTCCCCTTTGCCTAGCTTGTTGTTGTTTGATTTTGTTTCTCATTGTTTCAATTTAGATTCTTTATCCTTTTTTCTTATATCTTATTCTGGGTTGGGCTTTAATTTTGTTTAAGATAATAACTTTTACAATTTGATGAAGAAGAAGAAGAAGATTACGATGGCTAAGGTTTTGAGTGCAGAAAGTGGAGGATGTAGGTTCTATTGATAGGTGAAATTAGGGTTATTAGGGCGAGGAACGACTCGGAATTTTATTGTTTTGATTTGTAAATATTTTATTTATTTTAAATATTCAATTTAGAGTTTTAATAATCAAATAACCCTCTTTTAATTTATAACTAATAATTGAAAATTCATTTTTGAATTTTGTTTAGAAAAATAGGTAGTCCGATGAAAATTAGAAAATGTGACCGAGACTCTTTTTTTGGATTCTCAACTTTTATCGAACGACAAGCTGTAAAAAGTTGTTTAACCTTGGTTTACATTTTAAAACAACATTGGAATGATTAAACATTTTAATGAAAATTTAGTAAATAAATTAATAATTAAAATAAGAACTAATAATTCTAAAATATTTTTTTGAATTTGAAAATAGGATAAGATGGATTTGAAAGAAAGAGATGCCTTAAGTGTAAAAATCAACCAAAGTACATGGGTTAGCCTAATATCCACAATATATCATAAGGGTTGATATTTTGGGTGGCTAAAGTTATGATGGTAGACTGGAAATTGAGTTAAAGGGCATTACGGTTATTTTTTTTGCATTTTATAAAAATAAGCTTTCATCTCATTTCTTCATTTTATCTTTTACTCTCAACTCATCTCCTTAACTCCATTTGTTTTATTTTCTCTACTCTTGTCTATTTTAGAAAAGTCGCTCCTTTTTAAACTTAAAATGTATACTCTACTCAAAGGATCAAATTTTCAAGCAATTCAAGTCATGTGGAAAAGGTGAGATCTCACATCTTTGTCTAATATTTTTGATGAGGTGAATGTTGTATTTTAAATAGCTTGATAGTGATTTTCAGATGAAAAATCATGTTTAAAATAATAGTTTAATCATAGTATGTTGGGAATTTGTTTGAAATAAAAAAATGGCTTGTTGTAACCATATGCAAAGGTAACACAGGAAACTAACACATCTTCCACCTCTTCTTTTTTTCCCTTACTTATGAATGGAAAATCTCATGCCTCCTCTTCAAAAATCCAGATCTCCCAATTTAAGCAAAATTGGCCAAACCTTCCAGCATAAAACTTATAGATAATCACCTCAACTATTTTAAAATTGGTTGCTTGAGTTTTTGTTAATAGGCGAGAGAGTTATTGTCTAATGTCAATAAATGGGAAAATATTGCCATGAATTTAAAAAATTGATTTCTCCCAAATCTCTTCAAATTAGACGGCGCCACTAGTGGCGTTAGCTTCTGGTTTGGACGTAGCATTTTTGATGAAGTTTCGACGGAGTTTGGTGACGTTGGTCAGAAACTAGGGTTTAGGTTAATCGGAGATGGTGGCGACGATAGGTGGAACGGAGAGTGGAGTTGGCCCTGGCTTGGAGAGACATGTCGATTGGTGGAGTTCGAAGTGGCTCGGTTCATCGTAGAGGATTGCGGCATTATAGGGTTTAGGTCCAAGAATGTAATGTCGTGAACATCAAGAGGCCGGCGAGCTTCGATATATGGAGATGACAGCGGAGAGGAGGTGAGAACGTGTTCGTGGGGTTAGTGTGGCGATTCGACTGAAGGTTGGAGTGTGCACGTGCACACCGTGCACGATAATGAGGGAGCAGGCCTCAAATTTGAAAAGGAAGAAGAAGGAGGAGGTTTGCAAATTGATTTGGGTCTGTGATATTTGGGCTACGCTTGGATTTAGTTGGGATGGGGTTTTTATAAAATAAATTGTTTATTTTATGTATATAAATCTGCGTAGTTTAAAAACGTGATATCTCACTCATATTAAATCCATTTAACCCGCGGATTTTTGCACTAGTTTCGTATGAACTGGTAGAATATTATAATATAAATAGTAGGTAGTTTTAAGGAAGTATAAATTTAATTATAAAATAAAACCAACTGGATATAATTACATTGTTTAAATAATAACGTAGTTAAATCAATTTATTGGCGATATCTATTTGGCTAAATAAAACACCGTTCAGTTAGATTGAATTGAATAAATTATTCTGGACATCTATTTAGCAGAAATAAACATTGTTCTGTTATGATGTAATTAAAAGATTATTGATGACATCTGTTTAGCAGAATAAACCTCTGTTCTGCTATTATATTAATTTGGACACTTATTCATATGGCGGTTAATTAATATGTGGGCTAATTGATATTGGATAAGTGACGGATTAGCTAGTAATTGGTAATTGATTTTATTTACATATATGATGTTTATGTAAATACCAGTATGTGACTTGAAAAGTTAAATTGAAATAAATGGTAGCTTGGTAAAGTACCATTGTGATCGCTAAGCCTCCTTCGAATTTGAAAGGTTATGGATTTAAATTTAACTTCAAATTTATAACATTTTGAGGTTCAGTGTTCATAAGTGATGCTTAAATTTTTTAATTATATTAGTTATGTGATTTAACAAGATTATATTATTAGTTATCGTTTAATAAAATTAATTGATTTAATGAATGATGGGTTAAGTTAACTAATTACTTTATTAAGGATATTTTAAGTTAATTAATTTATTTTATTAATGTTGTTCTAAAATTAGTAAATCATTTATTTATGATATTAAAGGTGATTAAATTAATTGAATAAAGGTGTTTATATATAAAAAATGGGTTTATAGAAGGAATTGTACTTTACAAATGATATTTGGAAAAAGAGATTTATAAATGATATTTTGTAAACAATATTTGCAAATGATATTTTGGTAAAGAGACTTATAATCAATAATTTGTAAAGGAGTTTATAAGTGATATTTGTAAAAGAAGCTTATACATGGTCATTTATAAATAAAGAAATGATTTATAACTGATATTTTAAAATAACAAAGGTTTGTGATAAATATATAAGATTATAAAATTAGGTTTGGATTTATAAAAGAATTTTTATACAAGGATTTTATAAGAAGTTTCTATAAAGGAGTTTATAAAGGTAGAAATTGAAAAGAGTTTTATTAATAAAAAAGAGTTTTATAAATAGATGGGATTTTATAAATCATTTTAGAGTTTTATAAAAGAAGGTTTATAAATTTATTTGGAGATTTATAAAAGGATTTGTAAATAGGAAATGGGCTTATAAAAAGGGAATTTTATAAAAAAAATAAGCTTTGATTTTGGTAATTAATCCTTCTTATTTATGGTGGTATGGAAACATTCTTTCCAGACTTAATGCCGAAGAATAGTGGTTTGGTTTATAGTAGAAATATTTAAATAATATTTTTTTGGCCCATTTAAATATAATTTTGGAAAAGAGGAAGTCCCTTAAGTTTTGTTAATATGCTTATACCGTTGAGATAAGTATATGGATATTTTCTAAGTATTGAAAATATAATGGTTTGAAATATACTTATACCGTTGAGATAAGTATATAAATGTTTTCCAAGTATTGAAAAGAGTATAAGGTGTTTGGGAATATATCTTTCATGAAGGTGGTGAAAGAGATTTTAACAATTGAAAGATTAATTATCAGAGGCTTAGTGGATCGCATATGGAATTAAATCTATAATTGATTGCTTGTTATTTGATAGTTAAATAACCAAATATAAAATCTGGACCAAAAATACAAATTTGGAAATATCTAGGAGAAACACGTGAGTTATATGGCATAGTCATCTTCGATGATGTTGTACTGTGCGTATAAATCTCGTTTTGTTCTCCTAGGACAAATAATAAGGAAATCCATCCACTTAAATGGTTAAGAGGTGATCTCTGCTCTTATTATTGTCTGGTTATTTTCTAAAGAACCGAAGTTGAGTTTACTGGAAACTATCGAATGTTGGTTCGAAGAGACCGGGATCCGTTAAGTATGAGTTATCCAAAAACCACTTCGAATCAACTCAAGTGGCGCATTGAAGATATCTTAAAGATGATGGAATCGAAGACGGAGCTCTTTGAAGTGCAAGGGCTACTTGCTGCTAATCCTGAGGGTGATTCCAAAATGGATGTAGTAGAAATAGTGCCTTCAGTTTGTTCTTATCCTGAACAACTTGTATGGATGAATGCTGACATTGCATTATGCTTGGAAGGTAGTGTTAGCATTCCAAGTGGGAATTGCTAAGAAAGGAAAAAGTAATCGTGACCTCACAAGCCTCACAACCCGGTAATGACTAAAACATGGGATATGCTCCAGAGCTATGTGGTTCTCTACCATTAGGAGCAATCATTCCTCGATCTAGGATCGATATTTATGGATTTGGTATGCGCACGGAAGTGGGGTCATGGCTTGAGCATATTGTTTTGGAGCCTTGGTCCTGGGGAATGATGTAATCCAGCTTGTTATGTTCGAGGGCAGGCTGGCTCTGATTTGTAGAGGGTCCATGTGAGTCCCTCGTTACATTTTTCTTGAGGTGTACTGTGGCAGGAAGTACCCCAGTAGCCTTGTCATTGATAACAATCCAATCTCCAATACATGCCCCTATGGATCTAGTTGTAAACCTATTATGTTGGAATTTATTAATGTAATAATTTCGACTATGATTAATATTTGTTTTACCCTAGACATTATTATAATATCAGAAGATTTCCTACAAATTGATTTGGCTATCATAAGGTAAAACCCATCCGTGTTTATGTGCGGTGTTGTTTTACGAGATACCTTTATTTTGAAAGTTTTTAAATAAAACATTAAGAACCCATTTGATTGTGTTTCTCATGTTGGTTTTACCAGACTGATCCAGGCGTTATTTTTCTTACAATGCTCAGGTCAGCGCGAGCACATTTTCCATATTTAGCCAGACACTTTGGAGCTTCAGGAGACGAGCTGGATGCCTCCATAATGTACTCCTGTATTTTCTTTATCTTCTGCTGTTTGTTTCTTATCTGTATTTTTCAGCAAATTATAAAGACAGGTTGTTATAACTGTCTAAGGGCCGATGATAGGATAATTATGCTTTGATTAATGTATGCTTTTTAAAGTTTAGTTTTTCTATTTTAAAGATGATTGGTATATTATATGTTACTCGTCATGTTTGTGAGATTCTGTTCTTTCTTTCACCCAAAATGATATGTTTTTTCGGCACTTGGATGTTCGGCACGTGAATACCATGGATGTATTAATGTTGACTTCTAAAGGTCGAAAAGGCGGGTTGTTACAGTGGTATAAGAGCTGAAGGTTAAGCGAGAACCTTAGCCCAAGTGGGGTAAAATCATTAGAGATAAGGTAAGTGACACCCTAGAATGAGTTTGAGCGTATATAAGAGAGTGCGTAGTTGTTAGTGCTATAAAAATGTTTTATATTGTGTTGATTGATCTATTGAGTAGCTTATGGAATTTGATCAATACGAGTAGCTAACGTTATTGATAGGGATCTCTAAACCCTTGAACAAGGCCAACTAACATAGTATTGTTTTTAAATTTGGAAAATGAAATAAGTTTACCTAGGAGTATATTTTATATATAAAAGAATGATTTTTAGAAATTAATATAGTGTTTTTTTAAGTGCTCGTTCGTTTGGAAATGATAAAATTCAATTATTATCATTTAGGGTTGTTTAGTCCTGCTCGTTCGGTTTTAAGGAATTGACTATTGTTTGTTGATTTATCAATAATTTTCTTTTTTTAAAACATAGGTTGGGTAGATAGTAATTATGAGAACACTGAAACGAACACCTTATGAATTAAGGGTCACAATTTGACTGCATTGCGTTCGATGTTAATGTTAACTTAAAATTTGATTTTAATAAAGATGTTTATTAAAAAAAGCTAGAATATTTTAAAATAAATATTTGAGAAATAATTTTATAAAAGAAGTGAATTTATAAAAATATGGTTTATAAATAAGGACTTAAGTAGAGAATTTGAGGACTTAAATCTCGGTGCTTTAGAAAAAAATGGTTTCAAGATTTTGGAAAAAATAAATAATAGTATTATTTGAAAGTATTTATGAATAGAAATATTTCTAAGGACCTTTTAAATCACTAAACTCACTTCTATCGTTGAAAAATAATTCCGATGATGAATGCAGCATCATCAGTGTTCATTTTCGAGTTTCTAAGTGGGGGAATTACTACCATAGCAAGTTGCTATAGAATAGTTTTGATAAAACAAATTTTGATTTAGTCCCAAGAGCATGATTTGATTTGCAAAAGGTAATAAACATATTATTATTTAAAATGTTTTTTAGAAAAGTAGAAACGGTTTAACTGGAAAATATTTTAGGTATAAATATTTTGTAAAAGAATTTTTTTAGGTAAGGGTATTTTCTTTGGTTGGTTTGGGGAATGAGTCTCGATTTGTTTTGAGATGATCTGAATAATCTTCTAAGTGATGATTAGATGATTGCCAAGGTGAATGTTATAATGCACTTAGTTAATTATTCTCTTTATCATTGTACGATCGAAAACAAGTTCAAATCTTAACGAACCCAAAGCAAATTGGGAAATTGATATTTTGTTAAAAACTATTTGTTTGGATATATATAAATATATATATATATAATTGTTTCAAAAAGGGATTTTGAAATAAAAAAAGGTATTTTTAAGTTAACTAGTTCGAGTGGCGCGAAAATTTTAAAAATAGGAATGAGATGTGTTCGGATGATAAGCTCTTCTCTTATATATTATCCTTTTGATAAGATACTGTTTGGTAGTACCTAGTTCCTTAGTATAATTTCAGGGTTGCTTCGGCTATATATATATATATATATATATATATATATATATATATATCATGGTTAGAATATATAGTATCAGTTGGAAAAAAATGAGTTTTGAAATAAAACCGGGTATTTGGAGCTTGAGTCTACTTAATGGAAATAAATTCAAAAATGGAAAAGGTTTGAACCGGATAATGGTATATACTCTCAAGATGTAGTGTGATATTATACAAGTTTTAAACTTAAGTGGTGATTATCGAAAATGTTTCCGAAAATTATGGAAGTAAAATGGTTAAGTTTTGTGTTAACTGGTTTCCTTCTTTGTTTGATTGAGATGGAATTTCGGGAACGAAATTCTTTTTAGGGGGGAGAATGTAACAACCCAGAATTTTATTGTTTTTGATTTGTGAATATTTAATTTATTTTAGAGTTTTAATAATCAAATAACCCTCTTCTAATTCATAACTAATAATTAAAAAAAAATTGAATTTTTTTTACAAAAATAGGTAGTTCGATGAAAAACAGAAAATGTGACTGAAACTTGTTTTTCGGATTTTCAATTTTTATTTAACGACAAGTTGAAGAAAGTTTTTTAACCTTGGTTTAAATCTTAAAACAACATTGGAATGTTTAAACATTTTAATGAAAAGTTAGTAAATAAACTAATAATAAAAATAAGAATTAATTATTTTAAATTATTTTTTTGAAATTTAAAATAGGATAAGATGGATTTGAAAGGAAGTGATACCTTAAGTGTAAAAATCAACCTGAGTACATTGGTTAGTCTAATATCCACCATATATCATAAGGGTTGGTACTTTAGGTGGCTAAAGTTATGATGGTAGAGTGGAAATTGAGTTAAAAGGCATATGGTCATTTGTTTTGCATTTTATAAAAAATAAGCTTTCATCTCATTTCTTTCATTTTATCTTTTACTTTCAACTCATCTCCTTAACTACATATGTTTTCTTTTCTCTACTCTTGTCTATTTTAGAAAACTCACTCCTTTTTAAACTTCAAATTTATACTTTACTTAAAAGAACCAAATTTTCAAGCAATTCAGATCATATGGAAAAGTGAGATCTGACATCTTTGTCTAATATTATTGATGGGGTGAATGTTGTATTTTCAATCACTTATTCTTGATTTTGAGAATAAAAACCATGTTTAGACTAATAGTTTAAATCATAATATGTTGGGAATTTGTTTGAAATGAATTTCTATTGTTAAAATTAGCGCAACGGGTTCATTATTTAACGTACTTAAGTTAATTCGAATTTTACTCGCATAATTATTGCTCGATATGATTTTGAGTTTTCATACATATATGTTGAAAACGAAATTCTAAATAATTATTTTGAATAATCTGGTTGCACACAACAACCAAAGTGTCTTGAAGTTAGTAGGAGCAATACTCAGTTTGTGGGTTTCAGATATGATTTAAGAACTAATACAAAAGCATTCAACAAGCATCAGACTTGAGCAAACATTTTTATGGAAAGCTGAACTATTTGAATTTCAATTAAAATGCAGAGGAAGCATGTGTCTGTAAGAAAGAACTTAAAGGTGCAAGAATATTTCTAAAAATTATGTGTAAACAACAAAATTATTATAATAACCCACACTCCCGGACTCGCTAATTCAAAGCCCAAAAGAGACGTTTGAACTCGCGTCATACTAAGACGTACAAATCGTATTGAGAGTATTTCTCCTAGATGTATGATCAAACTTGATATTCAAAAAGCTTTTGATTCAGTTTCTTGGTACTCTATCATAGCAATTCTTTCTCGGATGAACTTTCCAAAGCCTATGCTTGCTTGGATTTACACTTGTATTTCTTCTACTCATTTCTCAATTATCAGAAATGGTTGTGCAAAAGGTTTTTTCAAAGGTACTCAAGGTGTCTGGCAAGGGGATCCGATCTCTGCATTTTTGTTCATTACTGTAATGGAGGTGTTTAATTCTTTAATTAATGAGCAAGTGAGTAATAAGAAGATTGAGTTGCACCCTAAATGTAAAGATCCACAAATTACTCATCTTCTATTTGCTGATGACCTTATCATTTTTACAAAGCCTACCATATCAAATATCAACACTGTAATTGAAATTCTGGATAAATTCTACTCTATCACTGGTTTGAAAATTAACCTAGGCAAATCTCACATTCTGATAGCAGGTATAAATGATGTTTTGAAGAGTGATATTATATCTTTTTCTGGTCTTAGTGAGATGCAACAAAATGAAAGATATCTTGGTCTTCCTATCATCACTGCAAGAATCTCCACTACAGATTGTTTGCCTCTATATGAAAAAATCACAAAGAAATTAACACTTTGGCCTAACACAAAGCTTTCACAAGCTGGAAGACTTGTTATAGTGCAAAGTGTTGCTACTGCTATGGTCAATTATTGGATGAAACACTACATTCTTCCATGTAAACTTGTTACAATGATAAATGGTGCTCTTAATAGATTCTTATGGCATGGTGATCCTTTCTCGAAAAAGTTAATTCCTATCTCTTATAAGAAAATTCAACTTCCAAAGAACAAGGGTGGTCTGGGCATTACAAATTTGAGATTATGGAATGTAGCTGCTATGTCTTTATATTTTGATAAAATCCTTTGTAATAGTCAGGATTTGTGGTCTCAATGGATTTTGAAGAATTTACTAAAAGGCAAGGATTTTTGGTCCATTGAAATCCCAAATTTATGTAGTTGGAGTTGGCGTAATATTTTGAAGCTAAGATCAACATTTTTACCTTTTATACAATGTAATCCTATGGCTAACTATGGTATAAACTTCTGGACTTCTCCCTGGTCCAAGTCTGGTCTGAGATTACAGGATATTCTTCCATATCCTCTGCAACTTCTTACTGGCATTCCTTTTAATGCTAAAGCTAATTCTTATATATGTGATGGCTCTATTAATCTACCTTATTGCAGTTCTAAGCAAGTCAGAGACTTATGGCAGAACATTTCATCGTTTTCACTTCCTTCTTCAAATTTAAAGGTTCTTTGGACAGTAAAAGGGAAGAAACATGCTATATCTACTGTGTACAAAGCTATGATAACTGGTGATAATTTGGAATCTTTCCCGTGGGCATCTAGAATCTGGAATAGTATTTCTCCTGCTAAAGAAAACTTCTTACTCTGGAAAATCATGGCAAATGCAATTAACTCGAAACAGAAACTGACTAAGCTTGGCATTCTTAACAATGAAGACTGTGTTTTCTGCCAGTCCCACCCTGAATCCAATACGCATTTATTTTTTGAATGTAATTTTACTTATGAAGTTTGGTGCAGGCTTCTTTCTGTTGGAAATTTCTATAGACCAGTGCAGAACTCTCGAATTGAATGGTTTAATATCTTCAAGGCCACAAGATGGAAGTGTAGAAAATCTGATATCATGTTGATTATTCTGAAGTCTTTTGTTTATGAAATATGGACTGAACGAAATAGACGAATTTTTGATCATAAATTGGAGAGTGCTAATGCCATATTTAGTCTATTATACAGAAGGATTTGCAAGAGAATTGGTAGGCTGAAGTGATTTTTGCTTAGCGTAGGAGTTGCAGAGGTTTTGTTTGATTTAGTTTTGTACTGCTATAAATTTGTTGTTTCAGTTTCCTTTGTATAAGTTGTGGTTTAATGTTCAGGTGATGTATCAGCTTGTATATCTTTTTGTACTTTTTGAAGTATATGAATATATTGGGCAGGGCTCCCTTAGCCCATTGCTTTTCAAAAAGACGTACAAATCGTTAGGTTATTGTTGAATTACAAGGTACAGAGATAAATATAACTTTAAAACATTCAACGGTATTAAATCTCACAGCGGAAGGAATAAAATTTAAATACTGAAAATAACCCACATCATTATTATCTCGAACAACAGTCCATACAAAGAATGTCTAACTAAAGTCTTTGAATTGAAATATAGGATATGCATAGCTGACTAGTGAAATAAGATACATAGACAATGACAATAATAATTATATCTTTAAGGCGCATGGTCGCTTTCTCCATAAATATTACTCTCACTACACCATTGTAACGAATGGGATTTTCGACCCTCAAAAATCGACACTAATACGCCCACTGTATTTCGTACCGAGCATTCAAGTGCCGGAAAAACCAATTATTAAGGGTAAAAGAAAATAATGACAGAACAGAATCTCACACGAATGGAATAATTTATAATATCAATAATCTTTACAGTGGAAAATTTGAAATTCATATATCAGAGTATAACATAAGCTCGACCTGGACAGTTATAAACATATGCCTTTACAAATGGTGAAAAAAAAACACAGCAGAAAAGTAAACAACGTCCATACATTGATGAAGATCTCCAGCTCTCCTTTGGAAACTTCAAGCGTCTTTAGCTAATCCTAAAACTACTTGGATCTGACTCGAGTATTAAGAATACCCGGATCAGACTTGGCAAATCAGCATAAGAAACACAAATTATTAATATATATGACAGCGTCATAGATCAGATTGATGCCAAAACAAATCCTTTTTGAAAGGGAAGCGTCTTCTTCTCCTAACTCTCTTTCTTCAACAATGTTCCCTTCTTCCTCCTTATTGGTGTTGTGGATGTCCTCTGCTACATTTGGAGCCTCATAGTGTATGGAAGATCAAGGATCAATTGCAGCTTGCAGGACGACCTAAGCGGCTCTTGGTGTTTGGTGCACACAGTTGACTCTCCGATTGTTGTGCATTAGTCGAAAGTGGCACAGTCGAAGTTCATTCAAATGGCTTACTCTTCTTCTCTCGTCAGTAGGAATGTCACTTTGATGCTGAAGTGTTTGAGCAAGGGATACGTTGTTAACTCTTTGAGGAATAACTACAAGAGGAATTGGAAAAGTTAGTAACTTGAGTAAAGCAAGTTCAAATGGAACATGATGTAGATAATCGGAACTTACATCCAAATAACCACATCTAGGAGAAACTGTTTGGACATATGACGAAGAAATACTCATCTTTGAAGTGGCTAAACTTGTTATAGAGCATAATGATGACTTGACAACCATGGGATGACTCCAAGAATGTTAGAGAAGGAGTGTCGGATCTCTTCTTGAAGTTATATAGATATCAGATCTCCTCGAAAGCAGGTTTCCTTCCCATTTGTCGAACAAAATCATGTAGGTGCATAAGAGTGCAGTGTACCCATTTGTGTGAAGTTGAACTTGAGCTAGCTTCATGAATTGAAACATCCCTCTAAGGAAGCGACCGACTGGAGGGACGACACAAGGAAAGTACATGCATTAGTTACAAGCTATGTAACCTACTGTTGGATCATGTGCCCTTTGGAGTGATAATGAGAGTATTTTCTCTTCTTGGGGGTTGTCATGGCACTCACAGATTCTTGTGAGATCAACAGCTGTTAACCTTAATGTGGGGAAATCCAAAGGGTTATCGATGATCGTGAAGTAAGCTAGGTCGGCGTTAGGAGCGATGCATTCCCCTATGGTCATGTAAGGAGAAATTTATAGGGCTTGAGCAATTTTGCACCGAGGTTGCCTAACTCTTGAAGGAGTGGAAGTGACCCTTGGGGTCAGAGGTAAAGGTTGCTACCAGAGCTGTGGAAATACAAGGAGATGTGGCCGTGGCAATAATGAAGAGATGCTCAAAATGTCTATGGTGTTCCATTTAAAGACTGAAAGCTTGAGAACAAGCATGGTTGGGTAATGTTAAAATCTATATTTACTTTAATTAAATCCCTTGTATAGCCAATGTATAAGATCTAATAGGTGGTAACGTGCGTTGACCAATCAGATTCTGTACATCGACCGAGACTTGTATTGTGTGTCAATCTGAGTATTGTATGTCATGTGTCCTTGGAACAGTGTGCGATAACACTCTATGTGGATAGCCTACTTGTGCTGACAAATGAGCTCCAGGACACGATGGAACTGTGTGTCGAATGTTACCCATTAACGTAGGATTTACATTAGTGGAACCAGCAAAGGGGGTACATAGCATTTCTTGTAGGACTGTAGGAAAATGTACTCGATCCTGAGTGTCAATAGGAAAAATGTCCAAGAATGTATCAACTCACGAATTCATTAAATGTCGAAACACATTCAATTAGACGGATTCTTGAAGCATCTCGATCAAAGGCCAATATGCATATCCATGCTCAAAGCCAACCCTTATGAAATTGGGCTTGTTCTTGTCCTTCACCTTCTCCACCTAGGATCTAATCCGAGGCATGCTATAAATTGGTAGGGATGTGGAGGAGGCTGTAACAAACTGCCCTTCATAATACCCAAAAAATCAACGTCTCACATCAACATCTAACTTTCGAATACCACAAAAAGCAGGTTGTTGGGGTAAAATTAAAAACAAACACTATACCAAGACATAACAATATAATCTCATAGTGGAGTGATAATAAATAATATACTGCATATACATGATAGGATGAACAATATATAAGACACTGCATTAGCGGAAGTAACTGATAAGCAAATATCAATACAGAAAGTCAAAATAGAATATCTGATACAACAAGTCTGATATACAAATGACATATCTGCCATGTACTAATACAATGTCAAATATGTATGTATGTATCCAAATGTCGTCTTCATCTCCAAAGCTTTGGTGCGCCACTCTAATAGTGAATCCCCAAAAGCACCTGACTCCCAAACTACTTAATCGAGTACCTAAGAGTTATTATGACATAAACATACAAAGACCAAACGCGGGCTAGACATTAAGCCTGGTGTGAGGGCAACTATCTTAAAATATTTACCAAAATTATATACAAATGGAACAGGAACTACTAAGGTAAAATCAGTCCTCTCCATAAACGTGGCTTAGGGATAATCCAGACTACCCATAAACAAGTAAACTAAATCCATCACAAAAGTAGAGAATCATACCATAACCTGCCCTTCTCCTGTAATCAATGAATCAACACAACTAATATAATGTGACCGATACGTAATAGTATACCATAAGGCTAACCTAATGTGTGCGTGTGTGTATAATTAAATAAAAATATAGCTTATATATATGTATGTATGTATCTGTAACATTTCATATATATATATAAGTATATTAACATATATTTGGACAATATATTTGTATATTAGATGAGCTAAAGTGTTTGTTTCGATGTAAATCCTAGCACTTATACACGGACATGTTATACCTTGCACGAATTAACGTATTACATATGCACACATATATTTATTTGTATATAATACACGTGTGTGTGTACATATATTATATAACAGTAGTTAAATAATATAAAATCATTTCACAAATTTAAATAAAATAAAGATATTATTTAAAAGAAATTTAGAAATTTTCTAAATAAATTAGACTTCAAAGGCCTAACAAAGATCCAAAATGGAATTTTATTTTTGAAATTCACCCATTACTTCTGTTGTGGGCTGGCTAAGTTCCAACAAGAGTGAGCAAGCGTGATATATTATACATTTGTAGATGATCATCATCAACTCCCCTTTAGAAATCATTGATTTCGTATCTTACTCGTGTTACACCTCTACAAAAAGATAACTGTAACAACCCGCCTTTCCGAACCCCAGAAGTCGACACTAATACATCCATGGTATTCACGTGCCAAATAACTAAGTGCCGAAAGATAGATTGTTAGGAGAAAGAAAGGAGATAGAAGATAGGAGGAAACTAAACAATCACAAAATCTCACAACGCAACGGAATAACATATATTAATCAACATAATACTTTACAAAGTCATTTCAAAAATGAGACATTAAGTCATTCTAATACAATTCTACCCTTGGACAGTTATAACAGCATGTCCCGGCCTAACTGATACAAAATACATATAATACAACGAAAACAAGATAATAACTAGCTATCAATGAAGCCTCTTGCTCCAAGCTCCTCCAAAATGCATCTATGGGAAAACCTGAACTACTTGGATGCCCATAAAAATTTGAGCACACAAGAGTTTTAGGGAAAGAAAATAAAACTCTAGGTCAGACATGGGTCTGGTGTGAGTAAACTCAAACAACTGAATTATTATGTTTAAATCCTTTTAAAATCAAAGGTATCTCGTAATACCACACCGCACATAAACATGGACGGGTTTTCACCTTACGATAAGAAAAACATTTTTTTATAGAAAATCCAATGTTATTATAATAATGTCTAGAGTACAAATACATATTAATCATAGCCGAAATTATTACTTTAAATTCAAGCATGCAAGGTTCTACAATCAAAACCTTACAGGCACGTATTGGAGATTGGATTTCATACTATGACAAGGTAAGTAACTACCTTCCGATGGTACATCCCTGGATAAAATGCACCAGGGTCTAACAAGAACATCTTATACCCCTGCCACACAGGTCTAACCTACCACTTTACTAGTAGTACCGAATATGATCACCCCACTTTGGGCCCCGAAGCATACATGAGTAGATAGTAATTGATCTAGATTTGGGATGACCATACCCTGATGGGAGCGACCCACTTGGCCCTACTGCATGCTCGATTTTTGTCATTTCCCGGTTGATGAGGCTTGAGGCTACAATTACCTTTATTTAGCACTTTCCACTTGGAATGCTAACACTACCCTCCAGGCAATAATGCAATGCTAGCATTCATCCATACAAGTTCATTTTGGGTCTGAACGAAACCGAAGGCACTACTTCTATTACATCCTTTTAGGGGAATCCCTTCCAAGATTAATAGCAAATAACCCTTGCACTTTAAAGCTCAATCTTCGATTCCATATTCTTAAAGATGTCTTCAAGTCGAAACACTTGAGTTGGATCGAAGTGGTTTTCGGATAACATATCCAATCCAAGTCTCTTCAAAACAACTTTTGATTATTTCCGGTAAACTCAACCCCGGTTCTTTAGGAAATAAACAGACAAGATAAGAGTGGAGATCACCTCGTAACCGTTAGTGGAAGGATTTCCTTATCATTTATCCTATAAGAACAAAACGAGATTTATACGCACAATACAGCATCATTGGGGATGACTATGCCATATAACTCACGTGTTTCTCCTAGATATTTCCAAAGTTATGTTTTGGTCCAGGTTTGATTGTCGGTTATTTAACTATCGAAAAAACAATCATTCAAACATTGATTTAATTCCATATGGGATCCGCTAAGCCTTTATTAATTTAATCTTTAGTTAATAAAATCACTTTATAAACATTCGATCAAAAGATCTTTTACAGAACACTATTCCCAAACCTCTTACATCCCTTTTATACTTAGACAAACATTTGTATACTTATCTCAACGGTATAAGTATATTTACCAAACTTTACAAAATTTCCTTCTTTTCAAATTTCTTTTTGAAAACTTTACTTACTATAAACCGATCTGCTTATCCTTTATAAAAAGTTCCCTTTTAAAAGCTCACTTCACATTTGGATATCCTTATAAATTTCCAAAATCAATATCTAAAACACTTTTATAAGTCTACAAGTCAATTTACAAAATCTCTTTACAAACCTATAAACCATTTATAAACCCTTTCCCCATTTAAAACTCCTTTGATAAATCTTCTTTAAGAAAAATCCTTTACATAATATCTTTTTCAATTCATCCTTTTAAATCACTTTAAATAACCCTTTTTACTTAGTAAAACCCATTTTTATAAACAAATTATTATTTATAAATACCTTTATAAAATAATAATATAACTTGAAAATCATTTATAAACTTTAAACCCCAAATTTATTTAAGGATTGAAGTTAATTCAAAATCATACTTTATAAATTCAAAAGAGGCTTAGCAATACCAATGGTACCAGTTAAAGTTAGGATTTAATTTCAATTTCACTTTCAAGTCATTCAACAATTTATTTACATAAGTCAACTTATATGTAAATATACTTTATATCCAAATCAGGAAATAACATATCAATACAAACTAACTAGCATAAACATGTCCAAATAACAATAATAGCAGGATGGTGATTTGTCCTACTAAATAGGTGTCCAAACAATTCAATCAATTTATAGAAAAACGGGAATTTATTCTACTTAACACATGTCCAAGCAATCAATTTATAGTAGAACAGGGATTTATTCTGCTATCAAATGTCCACACAATCAAACAATCAATTTATAGCAGAACGGGGTATTATTGTACGAATTATTGTCCACACAAACACAAATAATCACATCATACTTCATTCATGGCCATTTGTCTACTTAATAGTACCAACATTCGAATTCCTTAAGTTCAAAACAATCTTTGAAAAAGAAGTCCAATTAAAACAATTTGATTCTTGGAAAACAAAGAATTTAAAACTTCAAACTCCTTTTTAAAATAATTAATTACAAGTTAAACCCTTATTTAAATCATAATCAGTCTTAACTTAATTTAATTATAAATTAAGAAATAATTAAACCTTTAGTAACTAATTAAACAATAACTAACTATTATATAGATAATTTAACCCTAATTAATCCTTTATTTATTATTAAATAATAATTTAAAACTTCATTAATAATTAAATATTAATCAATTACAATTAAGCAATAAAATAACCTTTATTTAAAACTTAATTAATAAAATAAACCTTAAATAAATAAGTTATTTTAAATTAAAGCCTTAATTAATTAATAATTTAAAATAATTAAACAATTGATTTTTTTTATTTATAAATAATTTACCTTATAATTAACTAAAAATAAATTATGTACTTAAATTACATTTAATTAAAAATCAATCATACTTAATTAATAATTAATTAAAATTAATCTTATCTTTAAAAGATAATTAATTAATAACTAATCTTTACTTAATTATAATTAATAATATTTTTTTTGATGGAAAACCTTTTATTATTACTTCATGGTCTCCAACGGTAGCTAGTGCTCATTAACAGGTTCTTTCTATTCCTGTTTGGGTCTACTTTTCTCATATACCCTCTGCTTTACAGTCGTTGCTTGGCTTGAATTGGCTAGCTTGTAACGTTGGCAAATTGAAATGTTTTAACATGAATACAATTGCACGTGAAAAATTGGTGTATGCTAAGGTGCTAATTGAAATTACCCCAGATAAGCCCCTTCCTTCCTCTATTCTTGTTTAGCTTGCTGTAGGGCATGTTGTGGATGTCCGTGTTCGTTACGGATGGGTTCCCGACATATGTTCCGCCTGTCATTCCTTTGGCCACCTTGCCATCGCTTATAAGCATTCTATCGTATCCGCGACGGCTCTGAAATTCCTCTGCTTCACCCCATGTTTAGGAAATGGGTTCCTAAGGCTTCTTCCTCTGCCTCTCAGTCAGTCATACCTCATGTTGTGCCATTTATCGGTCGGGATCCTCCTCCATGTTCTGCTGCTAGGCATGTCTCCCTATCTGATCTTGTTTCTATGGACCCTTATGACGATACGTATATTCCTTTAGTTGTTCCTGATCCTATGCCGCTACGGTTGCCTGTTGTTTGGGCTAAGTCCAAAAGGTGGGGTTGATCTCAATTCTGACATGAGATTTAACCCCTTGAAGGATTCCTTTTTTAGATTCGTTTTCGATGATCATCTGGACCTCAGATGCCTTTGATACTGCACATCTGGTGATTCTTTAGTTCTTGATGTGGACGACCGACATGCGAATGGTAATGCTGTCATGTTAGCTGATACTTCCTGGGATCGATCCTTTATATACTCATCTGATTCTGTGGATTATGACCCTTGTCTTGCTGTGCATTTTCTCCCTTTTGCTCGTATTGTTGGGAATGTCCCTGTGGACTCTACCCAGGTGATAGCGGATGTTGGTGTATCCTCCTCTTCCAAGGAGACCTAGTCTATATTTTATTTAGAGTAGCTATGGCATGTCTGTCACAATCATTTGCTGTAATTTTCTTTTTCTAACAGTTAAGGTGTTTCTACCTTACTCCTATACTCAAATTTTTTATTACGTTCGTAATAAAAAGTGGACGGTCCACTATAAAACCAGCTGGCCTTGCCCAAAAAAAACCCTGTTTAACCTTAGTTTATTATTAAAACTTAATTAATAAAAATTTAATCATTAAAAACTTAGTTAACTTCATAAAATATCATTATTAAGTTTATAAAACATTTTCAAAACACTTTAAGTTAATAAAACCAAATTTTTAAAAAGTCGGATTTTTAAGCGAAACTTCATCCATAGCGACTATCGCTATGGATACCCGTAATCTCAACTTGTTTTACAATCCAACACTCTTTGAACCCTTTACCTTTAACGTGCTAAAAGGTTTATAACCCAAAATTGGAAACTAAATCAAAGTTTAGAACTTGAAAAAAAACTTTCAAAATCCTTTTTAAGTAAACTAGTTTTTAACTCATGGAATTCTAAGTCGCACACATACAAATTCAAGTGCTAAACTTTCCCTAACATATATTAATGTTTTACACATTACAACATACTCAAAGTTGCATACCACATAATATCCAAGTTGCATACAACATCATACTCAAAGCCACATACAATATCATACTCACATCCAAAATTTCCAACAATGTTACTACAACATCACCTCATATCAACAATACTATAAACAATCAAGACATATAATAATCCACAAAATTCAACACATATCATTTCACAATATATTCAACATATAAAAGTTTAAAACTTTTAAATTTAGAATAAATAGTTTACTCGCCAAAAATCTTTGAAAAAATTGAAATGCTTTAGAACTTGTACAGCTTGGAAAACCACACAAAAATCACTCGAAAATGGGTCATTTCTCCTTGATTTTTGGCCATCTTAGTTTTGTAATTTGGATAAGTGATAAATAAAAGTTTTTGAAAATTATTTTCTCTACAATTTTAAAAAATGAATCACTCAATTTTGATTTATTTTGAGGGAGATGTGGTCAAAAGAAGAAGTGGTATGTTCGGCCTTGATAATATCGGTCCAAAAATGAGTCAGAAAGAAATGCAATTTTGATCCAAAATTATTCGAAATTTGAAAAAGTGATGTAAATAAAAGTTGTAGCCACTGGAATTTTACATAGTTTGAAAAAACAAAAATCTTAATTTGGAGTAGCATGGAGGAAGTTATGGCCGAATGAAGTGGAAGGAAAATGGAGAAGTTTTTAAAATTAAAAGGAGGAGATTAAACAAGTTTGAAATCATTTTAAAAGTATAAACTTGGATTTTTAAAAACTTAAAATTATGAACGGAAGCCATTAAAAGGTTTCATGAAGCTTCTAGAAAGATGAGAGAATAGTACATGAAAATAAAATGAGAAAGAAAAGGTAAAAAATTAGATTTATATGAATAGAAATAGCCAGTTTCCATTTTACCCTCATGTACTCTAACCTCCACACATGCATGCCACGTCACACCCTCTCCTCTACCTCACCCATTTCAGCCCACACCTAGCCACCCTCCCATTAAATCAAAGCCAACATACATAAGTACTCCAATGTACTTATGTCTCCTAATGATGTGACATTCTTTTTTTCTTTTTTTAACTTAATACGCTAAGGTATAAATGCATACATACACATACACTAATACACACACATATATATATATATATATACAAATACTAACTTATCTACAAGTGTGAATACTTATGCAAAAGAGTTCATAATGTTTTCAATAACTTTTAGCCAATGAAAAGTCGAAATTTCGGAAAACGGTTTCCGGTCACATTTTCGATTTTTCTTCGAACTAAATATTTTTGTAAACCAAATTTGAAAACTATTTCACCATCATTATTTATTATTAAAAAGAGTTTTATTTTCATTATAAAAATTATTATTTGAATATTTAAATTAAATTAAATATTCACAAATCAAAGCAGTGAAATTCAGGGTCGTTACGATAACGACAGGTGCGTCCTATATAATATGCTATCGAGACCACAAAGGAACACCGATACTATATAGATATATTTATACATCAAATATAACATTACGTAATCGTACGCCTATTACAAACGAAGACCAATAACATGTCATCATGTATCTATACATATAGTTGCTGCTGAAAACCCAATAATATGCATGGCCACTAACATATGGCCAATACGATGTATGATCACTAATATAAGATCAATATTGTGTATGGTCGCTAATATAAATCAATACCATTCATCAAAACATCTACCCAAAGTCAAAACCAAGAGGTAAGGACTTGCATACAACTTCCCTGAGTAGCCTAAAAGTCTTCCCAAAATCATACGGAGGAAAACGGTTTGGTTCAGAAGCGAAATGCTTCGGATCTGGGCATTGTCGCCTAGCCCAACCATTGACCAGTAGACTGCCCAGTGCCACCAGTCCATCGGTCCATGCTTTGAGCTGCACAATAATCCTAGCTTAGACCATAATCTGAGGCCTGGTTTCCACTCGTTTCGTCATGCTGCCTTCTCTACCGAGTCACTTTCCCATCCCGGCATGTCGTCTTCATCACACGGTTGAAGTTTGGTACCATATGGCCAAGTCTATGTGTCAATTTCTTTGAGTGTTCGAGAGGTATGTTCGTGTCATCATGAATCCTTTCCCGATCATTTTGTTACCAAAATGTGATGTGCATCTTGGCAACTCAACTACACTCTACCATATCGCCTTCCTTCATTATGGATGTATATTTATATGCTAATGCACACAATACATACCAATTCACAAATATTTACACATATATTTATAATAAACAATTTGATTAATAATTAAATCTTACTTTTATTTACTACATCTTTTCTATAAAAGTCCAAATTCTTCTTCTACTATTATATAAAATCGTAAAACTATTTTATAATACATAATTAGCTTATAGATCATTTTAAGCCTTCTAGCTTATTTTTAACAGCCATACTCTTAATTTTCGATTAGTAATAAAATATATAATAGTATTTCTATACCTAATATAATAACAAACTAGAGTTTAATCAATTTATAACTATTTTATTAATTAATATCATCTCTATTTAACTCAATTCAATACGACTATAATGCAATACACAAACACACATACATACATATATATAAACACAAAGGATCTTAATCAACTATCTCGAATATCCACTCAAACCAGTCCAATCAAATAGGGAAATAAGTAAGCATATATAATATTCTACCTCTTTTACGAAATATTTTCAATATATATAATTACGGGGACTTATATTACAATATAAATTTGAAGTATTAATTCCACTCAACTAAACTGTAATTCCTCAAGTTCCCGAATCCAGTCCAAGCCTAAACCATGTTGTAGATAATCTTGCTATGAGTGCAAGGCGAAGGTCGCATCTCGATTGGACCTTGTATGCAAGAGATGTGAATTTTATAAGAATGCGAATTATAAATATTAATTAACTTAATTAATTAATACCTTAATCCCCCTTATAATCCTTCTTCCCTAAAAGTCCTTGCAGTGCACAACCGTGCATACGCTCCTACATGTATATACCTCTCTCCTCCTATCTCCACCTACACAACATGAAACGTCGAACGATCGATTCATACGTGTTCCTCTATGAATGCTCGTTTCAATGGACCCAAGCTTATCAACCCAGGTGCCACCTTATGATTCACAACCTGATTCCCCTATGTCGATCTTGTATTGTCGGGACTTATAAATTGGAACCAGATTTCAAGTGGCTTGTGTCGGAAGATGCACATCACCAAGGGGAACACAACGACGCTCTCCATTTTGCCTAAATCCTCCACCAATCACCAACCCTAGTCAATGTTGACCTCGGCCAAACACTGTCTCTCATGCCCATACCACCATAGAATTGAAGCTCTCCTCTCTCTGGGTCCAACGGATCCAACCTCGACATTAATTGTTACCCGTAGTTCCATCAATCAAGGTGGATTAGATACTCACCTCTTTGGACCCAATAAGAAAAGAAAAGGAGGAAGAAAAGTGTACGTGAGAAAGTCCATGTGTGGATTAGTGTATATATATTATTTAATCTCTTTAAAAAATTGCCACACGTTTCGAGCACGTACGCACGTCTCTTCATTTTTCCGGTCCCTATGGAATAAATTTCATCGCTATCCGAGACAACAATATGGGATGATAATTTCACGCATTTCGATATCGTTTTAGCCAATTAGATAATCTGATTCCAAAAATTGTTCAACCTTATGTCTTTTAATTAAATCCTCATCCTAGAAACACAAGCCGTCGGTTGAGATCCCACTGGACTCGACTACGCAATTTTTTTTATATAATATGTATAATATTACGTAAATCATAAAAATGTCATGACTTTAAATATAACGATACCTATACCTATTCTTTTCAATGTCAATCTGGACTCAATGGAAGTAGTCTTGAGCCTTAATTCGACCGTATGTGAAAAGTAAGATTTTGGACCTTCAATTAACTAATGGTTCAATATTTAAAGTAATTATTTAAATATCCAATCGTTAAAATATGGACTGTTGGAGCGGTGATGAAGAAAGATAATGAGAGAGCTGGTATGGATCGACAACAATAAGATATGGGGTGTCGATGACATTCATGGATGATGTGAAATGACCTACTTAGGTTGTTGAAGATCTGAGTCGACAAGGTCAAGGTTAGAAGAACGTGTTAGTCCATGAGTTGATGGTTTTGATGACAACAACCTTAGAATAAGATTATAAAATATAAATACTAACATTATAGTTTAGATATATATGTATATGCAAGATTTAACCATGCAGGTACCAAGAATGAAGACTGTACAGTATAGAGATTCAAGATGTCCAGATTGAAGACTCATGAGTATTAAGAATATCATGATTATCAAGAGTTCAAGGTTTCAAGATAAGTATTGAGTCTATAATTATGTTAAAACTTCACAATAGCATTGAAATCTTCACTCCATTTTTCTTTTGGGATGGAACCCATTTCTACCTTTTTAGTGGCTTACAAACCCACGACAAGTAGCTTACAAACCTACGACAAGTGGCTTACAAACCCACGAACATCCTGGTTTTGTACAAGTTCTCGAGTCCTTATGTGTTGAGATATTCTGCAGGAAGAAGCTTGCAAAACTACTTCAAAATGATTTTCAAAACTACTTCAGAATGATTTTTAAAACTGCTTTTCAAAATGTTTTAGCCTTAAAAATTATCTTTTCAAATGATTTTCAAAAAGATGTTTTAGCCTTAAAATATTCTTTGTTTTTGTTTTTAATAAACTCTTGTTTTAAACTTCGTTTGTTTTAAACTATCTTTTAATTATAATATATTTATACTTAGATTTAAATATAAAATTATAGTAAAATTTTATATATATTATTAGATATATTTATCTATGTATTTTATCTATAGTCAAGTATATTTATAAAGTTTAAATAGTTTTTAATATAAGATAAAGGTTATTTTCAAAGAAAATCAAATCTTTAAAAATGCTTTGGGATGTCGACATGCTCTAGTATCCCATGTTGACATAGTGACAGTTAGATTCAAAAATTTGAATTTCAAAAGAAGTGTCTATTCGCCATAACCTTTCACGAATGGACATGGCTGTTGTTCTTCTATAAATAGGGGTTAGTTTCAACGAATTTATATATAGATTTTCTGGTTTTTCACTTCTCTTCTTCTTCCACATTTCTTTATACATATTCTTACCATTACTCTGCCGAAATCAACATTGAATCTAACTAGATAATCTCTGGTTTGATTCTCTGTCACTATCTCATCAAGATCCTCAGTGTTATTCAAAGTTATAGGCTTCTTTGTAATCAATAGAATAAAAGGTGTGATTGTATCCTTGGAAATCAATCAAGTGAGAAAAGGTGTGATTGTAGCCTTGAGAAATCAATTGGGTGAACTTGTTGCCCGGAAATCAAGTATCTCTACCCAGAGGATTGTGATTCTGGAGGGTGTACCTCGTGGCCTTGAAATCGAGGGTTGTAATCATTGAATTGCTTTTGAAAGGAAATCCGTACTTAGTTGTGCGGGACTGGATGTAGGGTAACTCCGAACCAGTATAAAATCCAGTGTGTTCTTTCCTTTACTGCATTTACTTTATTTCTGCATCTGTGTTTGATTCTGTGATTATATATGTGTCTTAATATTGCATACATTTGTGTACAAATCAACAATAACTCAAAAAGATTTAGTAATTTCTTATAAACACTATTCACCCCCCCTAGTATTCATTCTAGCCTTAAGATCCATATTCCACATTCCTCACAAAACGGCGGTGAATAAAAGCTTGAATGTTTAAATCGATGGGAGGAGAAGTTCTTATGGGTCGTCGCTTCGAACTTGAGAAAATCTGACCATGGTGGTGATTGGGTTGAGTTAGGGCTGGAAAGGATGGAGCCAAAGTCGTAAGGGTTAAGAAAAGCTAAGGATGGATAACGAGTGAAATACTTAGAATTCAGTCTAAGTATTTACTTATATACTCAAGTTTGCAAATCGATTACAGATCGATATCGATCGATAATGACACATATGAAAGTTGATACTAAAATATGAAGGATGAAATGGAAAATAATATATAAATCTATCTGACCAAGAAATGGAATAACTTTCGAAAATTCTCAATGGTAGTCTAAGACTTTAGATAGATATTTCAACAATTGTATATGTCAAGAACACGTGATTCAATGACTGTTGGAACGTTGTGTCGATATTATAAGAGAAAACGTTACATTCCATGAAAACGGTTCAATGATAGAAGTGTCTTTGCATATTTGAATTGGGTTGCTCTTAATCCAAAGCAAACTTTGTTATCGCATAAGCATACTTTGTGGGGAAAGTTTTATACTTGTTTAAACCAAAATAATATTTTAATAAATCTGGACTAGGAAATAATGAAAGAATGGATCAAAAAGCTTGGAAGATGTCAGGATTAGAGATTCAAAAAAATTGGCTAAGTATAGTGCAAAGTAAACCAGTCTGTACTGATCGATCCTATGGGTCGGTATCGATCAATCCATTATTTGGTGAGAGTCCCACTTTTCTTTTGTATGACTCTACATGCAAGGTTGAAGGAAAAAACAAGAACAAGAGATGTGACATCGATAGGCACCGATCGATCATCTTTGACTTTTCTGCCTTTGAAGCTCCAAGGATCGAAGACTTGAACTATTTCAAAGAGAGACAGAAGAAATGGTCAACCATATCGATCTACACCAATCCATATCGACCAGTACCGATTGATATGATTATTGAGAAACATGTAGTTTTGACTCGTTCTTCGTGGTAGAAACTTGGATCTGCATGTTTAAGTGATTTAATTAGGGATTCAAGGTGTTTGATACAAGACTCGTCTATAAATAGCAAATTTTGAATGAAAGAAAGAACTTTTGGATTCTCAACTGATTTTTATATATAGTTGTTGCCAAACTCAAAACCAACTAACTTAAACCTCAAAATTGTGCTGTAATTCAATTGTAGCTTGATCACAGATAAAAGAGATAGTAGATGTAAGCACTTGATCTAAGCTCAAACACTTTAAAAACTCGTGTGTTCTTCACCTTATATTATAATTTCTTAACTTTTAATTCATTTTTGATCGATTGAGAGTGTTCGCCCATTTCACTTGCAAGCACCTGTAAATTCAAAAGGGAAAATAATCTAGCTTCCATCAGCATTCGAACCTAATCCAAGCTTAATGATCCAAGCAAATAACTTATGATTTTTCTTGAAGAGATTTTTCTCAAACTAGTTTTTTTTACAAGTTATGTGTAACTGACACATAAATTTGTGTTTCATCATTTTATTGTTGTATCACTTGTAATCATCTCATGTTAAAAGTAAAAAGGAAATGTTGTTGGACCCATATATGTAAATTGTCTGTTATGAAATCAATTTTAACTTCATCTCTTTTGATTTGTGGCAACGATTGATTATTGGTGGTTGAGATGCGTGTCTGCTTGATGTATTGTGTTTTATCGTTAGTTTTCAACTGGTAGATCTAATAATATTTTTCATAACATCGAACTTGCATCGTTTTAAAACTTAACTGTTAAAGGATCAACATCCATAGAGGAATCCAAAATCCACACAAACCAAAAAATGGTAAGAATGCATCATAACTCTCTTTATGATTATTTTTCTGGAGAAAACTCAAGGAAGGTTTAATTACTTCAACACAGAAGCATGACCCTATAAAGGGTGAGTCAGTGTAAAAACATCAAACCAAATAAAGTTATGAGTTGCTTATGTAATTTATACAATGGATCTGTAACACCCCACCTCTATACCCATACCACCAAAGAGTATTACTAGGTAATACCATTTGATAATATGGAGAATGAGGCGATATTGGGTTGTCACACATCAGTATTCCCTTGGACTAACACTAACATTAATACATATTCAAAATCGAATAAATAACTCAAATACACGCACATAATATCGACACAAAGCAATAGACGCGTGTGTTTCCAGGATAGAACAATACATACTATGAAATAAATACCAAAGAACACAAAGTCATACAACACAGTGATAATATATAATAGAAATATACACAAGTGTGAGTGGGATACAAAATGAGTCAAAATCCCACTATCTCAAAAATAATACAATGTGTCTAATATACAATCTTAATGTAGAATCACATCACTAAACCATATATAAGCAATATCACCCATATAGAAAGTCAAGTCAAACTATATACTAAGTGAATAATGTCAAATGGGTTCAAAAATCCATGTATCCAAATATCATCAAGTATACGAGATCACAAACTACATTGACATGCTCTCAGCAAAGCCCAAGATTATCTCTCAGATAATCATAAAGTTGACATACCCGGGGTCCGTCATACTCAACATAAATGTAAAACACATAACAACCATCCAAATAAAACATACAACATATAAAAATATGCATACCCTTGGTAGCTAAAGTCATCTCTCGGATAACCATAAAATAGGTATAAGGTCTAACTTCATGCTCTCAGCTTTTAGTTATCGTTGATAGCTATATAATCAATGTATATGGGTTACACAACATCATGGTCACATAGCCAATGAATGATCAAAGAGATCTATAGTCACGTAATGATCATCTATACTTTCAGCCTCATAGTAATCAACTTGAGCCAATGAAATAACCGTATGGTCTCCCAAACCTCTACTAATCCTCTCAACTCTCAGTATCATATACGATCGTCTAGACTCTCAGTCCTATGTGCCCTCAACATCATAAATAATTATATCAGCTTTGATCTTATTAATGATCTAATCAGCTCTTAACCATATACATAACGATCTCCTAAATATGAATAAGTAGTGTCTATATCAATAATAACCAGATAGGAGACTGACAACTCTCAGCCTGCTCTAGGAGCCTTCCACACATGCTCTTAGCACTACTCCTATAGATGTGACATAAAGGCAATGGCTCTCAGCCATATACATCAAAAGGTATCACAGATTCATAGAATGACCCCACAATTAGGCCGCTAAGATTGATACTGGCCAATCTGGTTTACTCCACGTCGAATAATAGGAGTAGAAACACAAGGTAGATAAACATATGGCTCTCAATCTGCTCACTCTCAATTTGTGTCACTGTAAATAAAATACCCCGTAGACTTGACTCTAACGAGTGACATTTACGTACAGAAAGAAATCGGGCGAATATCGACATGGGCGTCCCATACCACCCAACGATGATCTACCGTTTACTTAATGCTGATAAATTACACTTGCATAACTTAGTTTATATAACAAGTCCAAAGAATATCCGAAAAACTATTACTGAAAGTCCTATACAAGACGGTATTACTAATCGTTTATTCATATTTCTTGTTACACTAAATTGGTACAACCATGACAAAAAATTTATTAAGAAAGAAAAACATATATATATATAAGAATATATATATATATATAATTAATAAAATCATTTACAAATTTTAAATAATTAAAATACTTATTTTCTTTCTTTTATAAAATCTGAACAATAACATTAACCCTTATAATCTTCAAATACATAAAATATATTCTAAAACATATTTCTATAAATTAATCTTCAAAATAGCTTATAAACTTAATTACTACTTATAAATATCATGTATTAGTTTTCTACATTCAAATATGATTTTTAAATAAATTTATAATCTTTGAAACTACTTCTTTCACTCCAAATCCATAAAATAAAATTTCAAAACTTTAGATTAGCTTAAAAAGTTATGAAATATGCTTAGAAAATCACAAAATATAAATTAGAAACCATTTCATATTTTTCTAGAATTTATAGGAATTTTAAAGATTTATTAAAAATCAAAAATCAATTTTTATTTGATAAATCAATACTTTTAATAAAATAATTAATAATCAATTTAAATAAAACCTTTCTATAAAAATAATTTCATATTTGCAATTCGTCAATTTTCTACTATCAAAATCATATTTTTATTTAAGTTCTCAAAAATATAAATTAAAAAAAATACGTACACTACCTAGAACTATCATTCCAAGCATTACACCATTCCACCGCTCCTATCAGACCGACCGACTAGTCCATGGCCTGGAACGAGGTTTCAGATCATGTGCACAATTTTCTATAGCTTTGGCCACCATCGATGCCTCAATCCAAACCTTAATTATGCCTCAACTAAACCCTATCATCTATACATCCAAATGCACAACAAAGTGACTCAAATTCAATCAAGAAGCTAGCATTCATAAGTTTCAAGAGAAATGCATACATACATATAATTTATACAATTCAAATTTCAAGATGAAATTCATGTAAATATACAATTTAAACATAGTTCTGAGTGAAGAAACACTCAACTTAGCCATAGCTAGCCTAATATGCCTTGTAAACAACCCTGTTTTCGAAGACGTAATATTGGACAAATTTAATTATAGTAAAAATATTCAAATTTGAATTTTTTTATAATTAGTATTTTGGAAATAAGATTTTATTTAATTGAAGTCGATTTAATAATAGATTTTTTTTAACCAATTGAGTTAATTAATAAAATAATTTTTAGAAGATAGATTAAAATAGATAAAGTGTTATTGTTAAATATAAAATATTTCAAAGTATAAATAATTACATATAATTAAAATAAGTGAAAAGAAGTTTTAGTTGATATTTACTTAAATCATTAAATCAATGAAGATTAATAAATCTACTTTGTATCAATACAGTGAATAATTGAATGAAATGGAACAATATTGAATTGAATGAAGTGTAAAGCATTTCAAATTAAATTGAAATTTAGTTACAAATAAATAAAAAGGTCAATTTAAAAAAGAAAAGATAGAATAAAAATTGATAAGTGCAAATTTATTTATTTCATCCTTAAATGATTAGAATGGAATAAATAGAAAGTACTCTTAATAATTTTTCCCTAGCCACTAGCCAAACCCATTATTCGATTCGTAAACATTTTTCCCTAGGATTCCCTAAAATTCGAAAATCAGAAAAGAAAAAGGAAAAAAAAAAAGAATCATGGATGTTGGTCGACCAATAGGAGCAAGGTCGATCAAGGGAGGAGGCGAGCGCGACTTCAGCTAAGATAGGGGTTCATTGACATGCGAGGTGCTGGGGGTCGACGAGGTTGGACGAGGCAATTCTAGATGATGACCATCAATAGGATAGACAATTGTCTTGAGGCGATGGTTGCAATGAACTAGGATGGTCGATGATGTTAAGGGGTTAGCGGAGTTATAGGTTGAGACATGTTGATGTAGACAGGGTGGTGGTCCAGGTCTGAGCGGCTGCAAGGCTGAAGATGTTGGTCACTGGTGGTGGAAAACGCAAAGCACAAGCAGCGACTAGACTTGTAGGAGCAAATGATTTTGATGGGTTATTTATTTAACTCGCACATCTATATCTAAATTAGTTATATCTCTTTTTGTATGTCTTGCTTTAGTTATGAATTGCGTTAATATGTGGTGGTGATTGGATGATAAGATTGAAATTCAATTGCATGCTATACTTTCGGTTAGTTTGGTGTTTGAATTGATTGATTATGAAATAGCATGTCTGTTGAAGACCATCAAAATGCATTTGATTTTTGTAGTTAGATTATATAATGGTTATGCATTGTTTGAGTGATCGGAGTTGTTGGAAAGCAACACGGATTGCTAAATAATTCCATATTATGGAATTATATTTTATAGAGCAATGTTGGCTCTAGAAGTTGCAATTTTGATGAGTTATTGTTCGAAATGTTTAAATGTTTTGAAAAGATTTTTAAAATGAGATTTTATCTATTTTGATCCTTATTGGAATTTATTTTATGAAATATAGTTATATTATATTATATTCTTAACTTACTTCTTATTCCAAAATTTCTATTCAATTCTTTTAAAGATGAGTAATATTTATTCATAAAACCTTTTAAAATTTACTATTATAAGTATAATTTTGGAAATGTTTTAGAGGCGAAAGATAAAATATAGTATTATTTTATGAAAGCTGTTATAAAAGTACTAATTTCATTTTTAAGTGATTTTTGTTATAAAAGAGGTTTAAATGATTTATAAAAGCTGTTATTATTTTATAAAAGCCTTTTTAATAAACAACTTTTCCTTAAATGAATTTAAGTATTTAAAAAGTGATTTTGGGAAATTATATCTTTATGTATATAAAATTAATTTAAAACTCTTTTATTTTATTATTACAAATTTTAGATTTTAAAGAGATTCCATGCTTTCCTATGAAACAAAGAATTTTAATAAATGATTGAATTATCGGATCGGTATGGGACATTTCGTACAATTCTTTCGCTTATTATTATAATTTGTTAAATAGAGTTTGAGTGGAAATTTCTAGCTTTTAGTAAATACTTGAATTTACTATCTGGTATGGGAAAGTTAGTTAAATTCTAATGATTACTTGAGTGACAGAAATTAACACTTAGAGTTGTATTATTGTTAACCCGTCTTTTGGCAAGGAAGTATTTAGGCGGATTTAACCCAACATACTTCATGATCATCAAGGAAGAAAGCCCGGAGAGATGGTTACAAGGATTGGATATTGATTATATTTAAAACTATGGATTATAGTCGAATGGATTTGGATGGACAGCACTCAAAAAATAGCTAAGTATGGAACTAATACTTCCCCTAGAAGAGGGATCAGAATAAACAGGATGCACACAACACAACTCAACGATGACCGCTACATAACTCAACAACCACAAGGAGGATTGAAATAAAACTTTAGGAATAAGAAGAAGGGACTCTAGGGAGTCTACCCTAGGGATCGTACATCATTTGCAGGAGTTTGCAGGGTCGGCCTCTATCCCTATATATGGATCGTCTATAATCAGCCTTCACAACATATTGCAACAAAGATCGATTGATAAATCGAGCTCTACTAATCCAATTGACATAAAACTTGGACGCTAAACATAATACAATATGGAGAAGCTCCCCTAAGGATCACACATCATTTGGAGGAGATTGGAGGGATCGGCCCCTATCCCTATTTAGGGATCGGCCCTTGTCCTTATTTAGGGATTGGTTTAGTTGGATTTGTAGCAATGATCGGTCAATAACTCAAGATCTATAGATGTTATCAACATGAAACTTGGAGTACAAGCATATTACAATACAAGGAACACACCATAGGGACCACATAACAAAAGGATCAACTTGAAGGGATCGACACCTATCCCTATATAGGCATCGGCCCTTATCCCTATTCAGGGATTGGTTCAGTTGAATTTGCAGTAATGATCGATCGATATCTCAGGATCCGTAAGTGCGATCGACATAAAATTTAGAGAGCACAAAGATAACATCATGGGGGCCGACCATAGGGATCACACCCTATGATTCCACCAAAATAGGGATCGGCATCGATCCCTATTATGGGCTTCGGTGGACCCTAAACTTTCTGGGCAGGCTCGTCTTGACTTCAGGGTTTCAGATCCGGGTTTTGAGCGAGATATTTTCACATCTTCTCCTATAAATATAGCAGACATGGCATTAGTAAAGGGATCTTCATTCTGCTTCTCTTTATCTTCAACCTAGACTACACTCTACCAATTTGATTCTTGGATTGTGGATTGTAACTGTAAACAAACTACGGTATAATAAAAAGGATTATTCTGGAGTTGACGTAGACTGGAGTTAGCCGAACCACTATAAATCTTGTCTCTTTTACCTGCTTTCATTTTTAATTTGTTTGTTCTTCATACTATATTCTCTACATTAGATACTATCTTAGATCTATGACTGGATATTGGTGCTTTCACATAACTGGGTGTTGGTGGCCAATTTGGACGCTAACATTTTGGTGCTTTCACTGAGAGATCTAGCCCCGTGGATTTGGAATTTGAATTCAGAGCTTGGAAAAAATTCTATAGCTTTGATTTGGAGCAATGGTGAAACAATCAACAAGGAGAGTGCTGTCGGAATGGAACCACCATGGATGGAGTCAGGAGGCTTCCTCAAGAGCTGGAGCTAATCAAGCATCTATCTACATCATCAGGGATGAAATAGAAACAATGATGGATGTTATGCAGGAAAGGATGCTAAAAAGATAGAAGGAGATGATGCAGAATTTACTCCAACAGATTGGACAAGCTGGAGCGCAGAACCAAGGGAATAGAGTAGCAGGAGCTAATGACAACTTAGATCAAGGAGTTGAAGCAGCAGGAATCGCTGGAGATCGGAACCGGGAACATCGAGATGGAGCTATTGGATAAAGAAATGGAACAGAGCAGTTGGGGGCAGTCCTTAGCCAACTTAAAGGGATCGGCCCCGATCCCCAAGGCTAGGGGGCATGCCCCCGGGTCTGGTTGATCGCGATGCTGGAGGACCTACGGTCAATCCCATGGAGCTTAGTGGAAATCGGAATTCGGATGCTTGTCCGAAGGAGTACGTTTCGAAATTCCCTCGTGGGACTCGGGGGGTAGTTTTAAAATGATGATAGGAGATTACCGTTGGATGACAGTGACAGGTTTGTAGAGATGATCAGGCGAGCTATGGGTAGAGGATTAGTGAACAGGGATCTAGAGGATGTAAATAGAATTCCGTTCACTCATAATATCAGGCATGCTAGAAATCCACCAGAGTTTAAACTATCGGCGCTGGAAGTGTATGACGGAAATTCGGACCTAACTATGTATATGATGAGATATATACGGAACATGGAAGTACTGGGGGCATCGAAGGAGGTCATGGCATGGTGTTTTCCACTTTATTTGACAGAGTTAGCTGCACCCTGGTTTATGCAGTTGTAGAATGGTTCAATAAGGACATGGAGCGAGTTGGTAGATCACTTCATGAGGCAGTTTCGGGTCCACATCACAGACCCAAGAATGTTATGACATTGGCAGCACTGAAACAGAGGACCGAAGAGTCTCTAAGGAGCTTTCTAACACGATTTAATGCCATGGCAGCATCGGTGGATTGACCAGATCCATCCATGGTTTTAATGGAAGCTGTATCAGGAATTGCCGATAGCATGGGTTTCAAGGATTCATTGGCGCGAGATCCACCTATGGATCTAGGGGAGTTTTACCATGAAGCGGAAAGGTTTCTACGGCAGGAAGATGCACGAGCCAACAAACCGGATGCAAACTCTATGCAAAATGAAGGATCGTCAGGAGATGTAAACAAGAATGATAAAGGCAAACGAAAACTGGATGATGGGTATGATGGGACAAAAAGGCGATGGAAAGAGCGAGAGCGAAATTCTCCTCCTATTTGGATTTGACGGAAAGCCTAGAACGGATTTATCTAGACACTAAAGGGCAACTCCCTTATCGGAAACTGGCAAGGAGATATCCCACGGTGCGGGAGCGTATGTCTGGAAAGTACTTCCTGTTCCACGAATTGAATGGGCACACCATGGATGAATGCAGGCATTTAAAGGATATGATTGAGGAGCATGTCAGGAATGACAGACTGCCGCAGTACCTGTGGAGTCGAACAACGGCGATGGAACAGGAGCAACCACCATCCGCATCGAATGAAAACAGGAATGGCACTGGATCGGGGTCACAGATCGTCATCAACTGATTGTGATGATAAGGGCCGAGTTCAGGACTTGGACTCCAGCCATAATAATAATAATAACAAACTCTATAATAAGGTGGTTAAGTCACTTACACGTGTACGGGATCGAGGATGGTCACTAGGCATGCTCTGAGATGATGATGAACTGTCATGCCCAGATAGGCGCCCTTTTTTCTTTTTTAGTTTTTTGGATTTCTGGATGTCCGAACTCTTATTTATCAGGCTATTTATGATCCGCATTACTACGATGGACAAAACAGGACACGGTTATTGTCCCGATTGGAATGATAGGTGGTAACCGCAAGGTGCTAATCCCTTCGCCAGAAAGCAATAGAATGGAATTGCACATGGATTAAGTCCTCGACCGGAGAGTCAAGGCTGAAGAATAAAATCCAACAGGACACCAGGTATGGATTATGCCCAGAAAGGAGTAGGTCACTTCACTGGAGAGCAACAGGATCGGTCTACTCAAGTCATCGAGAATGGATTATGCTCGACAAGGGTCCGAAGAGACCACTATCGTCCTAGGACTTAAGCCAAGATACCCTTGACATTCAGGGACACTGAACTGGAGTATAGGTAATAATGTCACTTCGTCGGAGAGCGACAAGATCGGTTTACTTGGACGTCGAGTATGGATTGTGCTCGGCAAGGACTCGTAGAGGTCATAGATTTGGATATCAACTTCAAACAACTATGGATTTGGACATTGAGCCGGAGTGATCGCGGACTTGGATATTGTCCCGGAGCGGTCTCGGATTTGGCTAACGACCCGGTGAGGTCGAGGGTTTGGAAAAACAATTCGGAGAGAATGTGGATTTGAAATGGTTATGGATTTGGATGAAATGATCTAGAGAAATTGGGGATTCGGAATTGGATATCGACTCGGAATGGTCATGGATTTCACTAACGATCTGGAGAGATCGTGGATTTGGATTGGCAATGGATTGGATTCGGATTGGATAATATGGCTACAGATGGATTATGGGCTTAAAATCATGGATTTATAACAATTCAAAACACACCTTCCTATCGCAAGGCATGTTTTGGGGGGCAAAGTATTAACCCGCCTTTTGGCAAGGCAGTACATAACGCAACAGACTTCATGATCATCAAGGCAGAAAGCTCGGAGAGATGGTTACCAGGATTAGAGATCAATTATATTTGAAACTATGGACTATAGTCGAATGGATTTGGATGGACAACACTCAAAAAATGGCTAATTATGGACTAATACTTCCCCTAGAAAAGGGATTGGAATAAACAGGATGCACATAACACAACTCAACGATGATCGCTCCATAACTCAACAACCACAAGGCGGATTGAAATGAAACTTTGGGAGCGAGAGGAAGGAACCCTATGGAGTCTACCCTAGGTATTGCACATCATTTGGATGAGTTCAGAGGGATCAGCCCCTATCATCATATAGGGATCGGCTATAATCAGCCTTCACAACATATTGCAACAAAGATCGATCGATAACTCAAGCTATACTAATCCAATTGGTATGAAACTTGGAGGCTAAACATAATACAAAATGGATAATGTCCCCAAGGGATTGCACATCATTTGGAGGAGATTGGAGGGATCGACCGCTATCCCTATTCAGGGATTGGTTTAGTTGGATTTGCAGCAATGATCGGGTAATAACTCAAGATCTATAAATGCTATCAACGTGAAACTTGGAGTACAAGCATATTACAATACAAGGAACACACCATAGGGATCGCATGACAAAAGGAGCAACTTGGAGGGATTGACACCTATGCCTATATAGGGATCAGCCCATATCCCTATTCAGGGATTGGTTTAGTTGAATTTGTAGTGATGATCGATCGATTTCTCAAGATCCGTAAGTGCGATCGACATGAATTTTGGAGATCAATAAGATAACATCATGGGGGACTGACCATAGGGATTACATCCCATGATTCGACAAAAATAGAGATCGACACCGTTCCTTATTATGGGCTTCGGTGGGTCCCAAACTTTCTGGGCAGGCTCATTTTGGCTTCAGGGTTCCAGATCTAGTTTTTGAGCGAGATATTTTCATGTCTTCTCCTATAAATACAACAGGCATGGCATCAGCAAAGGGATCTTCTTTCTACTTCTCTTTATCTTCCTAGGCTACACTTTGCCAATTTGATTCTAGGATTTCAGATTGTAACTATAAACAAACTACGGTATAATAAAAAGGATTATTCTGGAGTGGACGTAGGCCGGAGTTAGCCGAACTACGATAAATCTTGTCTCTTTTTACCTACTTTTTATAAAATTTGTTTGTTCTTCATATTATATTCTCTACATTAGATACTACCTGAGATCTGTGATAAGATATTGGTGCTTTCACATAACTAGGTGTTGGTGGCCAATTTTGAGGCCAACAACTATCTTAGGGTGTTCAGATTTCAGGCCAATAGATCCCTGAGTGATGATCTCATTTTATCCATCGATTTAAGAGGTGTTAGCGGTCTTGTCATTTGATGAAACTACGAGAGAGAGAGGTGTTAGCGACATGGCCAAACTGCGAGTATGGTGTTAGCGGCCTGGTCAAACTTCGAGAGAGGTGATAGGTACCTGGTCAAACTGCAAGAGCCTATCATAATCTTTTCGGGTCCGAGATTATGATTATTTACTAGTGATGATTGTTTCTTTAGAGATTTTTGGATGGATAATTAGTATTTTGGCTTTAGAGAATTTTGAGTTGTATCACCATAGTTTTTTATGATAGTCCATTGGAGACTTGATATGGGTTTATGGAATGGGGATTTTGATTAATATCCTTATTATTATGATTTTGGTTTCGGAAATATTTTTATTATCGCTTGTTATTATTGTTATGTCATATAATTATGATATTAGTATCTTATCTCTTTATTAGATATAGTCTGACCAGTTTATTTTAAAATACTTAGGTCGGGCCGAAACACTATAGGTATAGGGACTCGTTGACTTTTGGATTTGTGCCAGCACTGGAGTAGACTATTTTGATTGTTTCAGTTTACTTTTATTATATATATATTGACATTTAGGAGGATATGTCATGTATATTATTTAGCAGTCGTTGTGTACCTAATATAGTGCTTTGGATGCGATGTATATATTATGTGTGGGTCTAGTACTGATATTTTTTAGACTTGCATTTTATAATGTATATGATGCATATTATTCCACTATGATCCATGACTTTGATATTGATTATCTATATTATGTAATATCCTGAATATTTTAAATCGGTGTGTTTATTACTTTATATTAATAATGTACACGTCAAAATTTTAGTTCGAATTCTCAAAATGGTAATAAAGACGTGTCGGAGTTAGTCCAAAGATATATTCACATTTGATCGTCCTTAACTAGCCGTATTCTCCGTGTTATTAGACGACATTACTTATAATGTTCTTTAATAAAATGGGTATAGCGGTGGGGTTAGTACAGCTTGGTATAAAAGCTGTGTTCAAAACATTATAGAATATAATTGGCATAGAGTCGAGATCTGAACCTAGATAGACTTAGAGTCTCGCCCCTTGGATGTGCAGGGGAGAATTGGAATTTATATTCCTATTTAGGATATAAATATAAATGATTATTGGCAATAATCATCGGGACGTATTTGTAAAAAATTTGAATTTCTATACCAATTATTGTTATGAAAACGATTCTAAAGTTGGAACTCACTTCTGTAAGAGTGAGATTTAATGGATATTATAAATGAGACATTAGATAGCTTAGAATTGAATTGTTGTATTCTGGTTTATTACTGATCAGAGTTGCGCAGCAGAAACTGGAAGATGGCTTTCCGCTGAAGGCGATTGTTTTTTGATTGAAATGTAGGTTGTTTGCAGCATTGTTTTTTGTTTATGCTTAGTTTAAAATTATGAAATTGAATAAGACATTATCAATCAAAGGATTTATAATCCTATTTAAATCTGGACTAACCCAATTATTAATAAAAGCCAGCGGTTTCTACAAAATAGAATCGCTAAGGAATAATTAAAATGTCTAAGCAATTAATAGTTTTAAAGAATAGAATGATAAATAATATGTATCTATAAATTTGGAATTGAAAAATTTACTTAATAAATAAAGTAAGATAAAATAAAAACTGATTGGTTGATGGATGCTTGGTTGTTTTAAAAATTGTAAGTGATTGTGCAAAATTAATATTGAGTAGGAATCACTATTAAGAGTTCAAACCTGCTCAATAATACTAATAAGAACTTGCGATGTCTTTAGTACTGTAGTTACCGAAAGAAATATTGAAAAGTTATATAAAATGGAATGTTAATTAATATATATGATTAATTAAAAGTTAAGATGAATAAAAAATTTGATGTTTGCTTGAGGAGGTATATATTGATGAATGTGTGCTATGGAATTGTTATCAGTAAATTATAATTTCTATGATAACATTAACAATGATTGAAAGAATTTTAATAAAAATAAGCATCTATTTGAATAAAAATCTTTTGATATTAGATATACATATACATATACATATATACATACATACATACATACATATATATATATGGAACTTGATTATGTTTATTATAGACAAGCAAATATTTTGAATAAGCATAAAGTATTGAAAGATCTATGTATATCATATGGAAATAAATTTTGTGTTAAATTACCCGTTGAGTGCTTTAAGAATTTTAATCGATGTGCATGATCAACGTTATCGGTGAGGATTCCTAAACACTAGAACGAGACATTCAAACACAGTATTTTTGAGTAGAAAATATTAAGTGAATATAAAATATTTTAAAGAGAAGATGGAATTTTGAAATAAGTTAAATATTATGCAAAATAAAGTGGATAGTTTGGAAAAGTAGTTGTAAAATGATTTTAAAATATTTTGTAATGACTGGAATTTGAATTTGAATTAGTTTCAAGTAGAAAATATTGGGATTTCAATTAAAAATTGAATTTAAAATCCAATAGGAATAATTTTATTTGGATTTTGAAGCAGAAAAGCTTTTTATAAAATAGAAATTGATTTATTTTAGAAATGATTTGAATTAATATTTAAACCATAAGTGATAGATGATCAACTTTTCTAAGAGAGTTTCGAAGAATTATTTGAGTATTACCACTAATATTTTATAAATGAATTCGAGATTCATTTATTAAATAAATACAAGTGTATTTATAATGTGAAGAATATATGTTAAGGAATTGGATACAAATATATAAGTTTCCAATTGAAAAAATTAGAATCATCAGTATGTTGATAAAATATAATAAGATGAAGTAACCAACATGAATTGGATATATTAAGCTTGAGATGGATGAATTTTTCGAAAGCTAAAAGATTCGACTGAAGTATAAAACTAATTTATCCAAGCAAAATGGCTTCTGATCGAACCTACATGTTCTTGAAGATCATAGTTGTAATCCTGCTTCCCACTCTTGACGTTTTGGAGTTTCGTCATTTGCGAACAAGTTCAAAATTGGGTCTTCCAGAATATTAGATTTGATTTAACTAATTTCTGAATTTATATTTTCTGCGACAAAGATCTTAATCTTGATGCGTTCATGCTCTTTTGGTTGTTCACACCAGCAATAATGTGTACAATTAGTTTCGGTTAAAATATATTTCAAATTTGAATCTACAATAGCACATTATTTATCCTTCAAACAAGGATGATGACTTGATGAGTTCAACCACTCAACTTTTGATTTAAACAGAGGTGAAACCAAAACTCAACCTAAGGGTATTCAAAGTTAATAAGCATGTTAGATTCAGTGATATAAAATGCATTTCCAGTGGCAAACTACACATTGGGAGACCTGAATAAACAAAGAACTACTATGAGATATCATACACAGCTTGACCTTGTTGAGAAAAGCTGACATCAAATATAGAAAGAAACCATAGTACATAAGGCGACGATCATTGGGTTTGCGTCTTAAACATGTTCCAATGGTGTTATACGGCTAGCAAGCATATTACTGCATATCTTTTAAGCATGACATATTGGCTCCTCGGTTGCAACCAATCTTATTTTCATATTTTGTCTTTTGGACCAAGTGTGACCCATTTAAACTGCAACATTAAGGTTTCCATAATTTGTGTTTAAGATTTCGCTATTGAACATTGGAGGGTATTGTGTGTGATATTAATATTTCATTGTCATTGCATATTGACATTATGGGCGCTAGCTGGAAAAAAAATATTGTTTTCTAATGGAAAAGAAATATTTCATAATAAATGGTAAACTGGTACAAACCATACTACGCAGACGGACTGGTCGACATAGTAAATACTAAATGCGAATATAAATTAGGCGACACTTTCATAATTAATTATTTCTTGTTCGCGTAAGATAATGAAATATATCTATTTCATTTATTATATTATATAAATTTATTGTAGAATCTCTTATGTCTATAAGTTCAGTTACATATTTGACTTTAAATATGTTTGCAACCGTATATTGATCTTTTTGATTTAAGCCTATATTTTTTAGAACAAAAAGTATTTTTGTGAGAAACTCTTCTTCTAAGTGATTTTGTAGAAATTCCATTAAAAGGTTAGTAATTTTTGCTGGTTTTTTTTTTTGGAAAATTTGATGTGAGAAAACAGACATGAATCTTAGAGTACTCAGTGAAAGTAGACTATATGATGGTTTTTGTTTATTACCTTCTCAACCTGATACTTTCTCAATTTTAGATGTTTTTCTTTTTTAAACTATTAGAATTCTTTTTGTAACAAATCCTCACCTTGTTACTCTAAGAGTTACTTCCCCTAAAACGCCTAACGTCCTCATGACTAACCGCTAAAACGGGTATTTTACTCTTTCAAACGAGCTTACGTCTGTTGGATTTGGTTACATTATGAACAGGAATATGTCATAAAATACAAACATCTCATCATCATCAATAATCATTTCAGGAAGATAATAAATAGTAACCATACCTAAGTCGCTTCACTTTTCATCTTCGATTCAAGTCTTAAGTATTTAGCTCATATTTGTGGAATTCGCCATTGAACGAGGAAATGAAAACATGAAGATTTTATTGCTCTTAAATTTCAAACTTAATACAAACTTGCAATAAAGTATTCTATATTTTGCTTATACAAACCACTGCCATATATATAGGCAATACAACCGGGAAATAAACATACAGCTGTCAGCAAAAACTGGCAGCTTTTACAAAGCACTTAAAAAGAAAAAAAGAACGTGGAAAAGAAGATTCTCCACTACATTATTTTACAATACTTTATGCTAAGTGGGAAATGATTATTCCCATTATTCTTCTACCAGCAGTCCTTTATGTCACATCGTTTTATTATTTTATGTCATGTCTTCTTTCCACCTTTGTACTTTTTAGGCAGAGAAATTCGTGCGGTTGGTACCATGTCATGTCATTAGATCGTCTTCATCCTTTGTTTTGCTACTGTTTGATTCTTCTTTATATTCTCGCAGTTTCTGTAAATATTTATTGCATTTGGTCTAGGATGAAATATGTCAAAAGGCCTATATCATGGGCCAAATTCTTCAATACTTGTGGATATGTAAATTTTTGTTATTGGGGATTCAGCTACAAAGTAAAGTTTTTGTTATCAGCTCTGTCCCAGTTTAGATTTTTGCCAATTATATAGGCTCTATATTTTTCATAATGTTGTTGTTCATTCATCCTGGGAGTAGATTTGTCCAAGAATTCTATGGGATCTTCCTATTTTGGAAAATCTATGTCAAAATTTTGTGCTTTCACTTTGATAATATGTCTGGCTAGATCTATTATGTCGTTGCCAAAATATGGAGGAACAGTGGCAATGTCAAGATGTAAATCTGTATCTAGAACTTCTGTAAAATATTCTAGTAGAACCAAGAGGTTCTAAGAGCTCTGTGTGATTCCATCCTCCGATGTATATTTCTTTTATGAAGCCATAGTTTAGCAATGTTGTCGGATCCAGAGTAAATTTATTATGTACCAAGTATTTGTATTGCGAAAGTTTTAAGCTTATAAGTGGCATAGATGCAACTATAGTGCACCTGCATTTTGTAGAAAGATTTTAGCAGTCTGTGAATTGTTTTGTGCAGGGAATATTTTGATTTTTTAATATTTCTCATGTTATCTTGAATCCAGGCATTCTTTGTGAAGAGATCTTTGTTAATAGAGAATAAATCTTTTTGTATGTAGCAGCATTTTGTTCCTTTGTGATTTGGAGAAATTGGATTTCTCTGTTAAAGGTTTCCGGAAAGAATAATACCGGTTTGCTTGTTTATGTGGAAGCAATTTGAGGGATGTGGCCTAATTGGACCATTTTTCCTTTTGGGCTTCCTTTGTAATTGCCGCAAAAGAGGCTTTGGGCTTTAGACTTATTTCTGTTATATTTGTTGGCTCCTCTTTTATTTTCATTCCTGAGGATATAGCCTGAATTTTTTTTATGCTGTCCGAGACTTTGTAGTCTTTGCCAAGAATTTTTTCTATGGCAATTTGTGCAGTTTCGTTTGTGTAGAAACCTTTGTAATATGGCATCCCATATCTGGGGCTTTGTTCAAGTTCCTTGAGCTTAGGAACCATCTCTTCCCAAGAGAGATATATACCAGCACTAGGCCCGTTGAACAGACAGTAGTGGGTGAATTTCTTTGTAGTTTCAGAATTTGTAAAAATCTCAACAAGAGTATGTAAAATACTGAGCTTTTGTTTGTTGTCTTGTGGTGCTGTGGATAAGTTCCATATGTTGTCTAACACCATTTGTTGTTCATCTGTAAGTTGAGCATTTGTGACAAATTGTTCTGGGTATATGTCTTCTTCTCTATTGACAAAGTCACATTCTTTCATAGAATCAATAAATAGTCTTGATAATTTTTCTGGTAATATGTTTGAATTGCCTTTAATGTGTTCCCATATGATCTTAGTACCACAATTTAAAATTGCATTTTTAAATTTTAATCACCTATGGTTTATTATGCTTTTCTCCTTTTTATTATTTGCGTATTTTACTATAGATTCACAATCTATTCTTATTGTTATTTCATTTTGTGATATTATAAAAAGTCTAAATGATTCCAAAACATATATTATGGCTAAAATTTCATAATCTAAAGAAGTCATGTAGCCTTTTTCTTTATATGTTCCTGAAGTATATCTGGAGATCTTTTCAGTAGATTTAGGGTCAGTTTTATATTTTTATTTAATAATATTCCTCCCCATCCCAAGGAGGAACCGTCTGTTTCTATGATTAGATAATCTGTAGCCAATGGTAACGTTAGTGGTTTTAGATTTTTTGCTAATTCTTTAATTTTTTGGACTTGTTTTATATCTTCGTTATTGAATTCTCTTTTTCCTTTAGGACTTGCTTTGTTATATAGAGGTCCAGTATATTTGGATAAAGGGTCTTGCATAATTTATTAATCCAAGAAATGATTGTAATTGTTTACATGAACCCCATTATGCCCATGCTTAGCACTTAGAAAATTATCCATCTCCTTTTACACTTCATGATAAGTCTAGAAGACACTTCACTACTTCATTTTCTTCAACCGTAAGCTTCATCACCCCATTCTTCACTAAACCCAATTATGAAAACATTAATCCCACCTCTTCAAAAAATTCATATGAAATCAAATAAAATTCCAAAAATCCAAATTAAATATAAGTTCCTCAACACCATGCTACATTTATTTCCATGAAAAAGTTTGCATTTTGATCGAATTTTGGTGTATGGAGATTTTCAAAGAAGAGGAAATGAGTGGGTAGACAGCATATTAGGCTAGCTACGACCAAGTTGAGTGTTTCTTCACTCATAACTATGTCTAATTGTATAATTACGTGAATTTCATCTTGCAATTTGGAGTTTATGTATTACTTGTATATGCATTTCTCTTGAATCTTATGAATGCTAGTTTCTTGATTGAATTTGGGTCACTTTATTGTGCATTTGGATGTTTGGATGATAGTATGTTTTAGTTAAGGCATAGGATTTGGATGAAGGCGTCAATGGTAGCCGAAGCTGCCGAAAAATTTCATACACAACCTAGAGCCATCATTCCAGGCCGTGGACCAAGCGATTGGTCTGATAGGACTGGTGGATATATGTAAATGCCTCGAATGATAGTTCCAAGCAGTGTACATATTGTTTTTTTGTTTTTTTTGAGAAATTAAATAAAAATGATAGTAGAAAATTGATGAATTGTAAATATAAAATTATCTTTTATAGAAAGTTTTATTTAAATTTGTTATTAACTATTTTATTAAAAGTATTGATTTATTAAATAAAAATAAAATTTTGATTTTTAATAAATATTTAAAAATCCTAAAAATTTCTAGAAAAATATGAAATGGTTTCTAATTGATATTTTGTGATTTTCTTAACATATTTCATGACTTTTTAAGCTAATCTAAAGTTTTGAAAAAATTATTTTATGGATTTAGAGTGAAAGAAATTATTTCGGAGATTATAAATTTATTTAAAAATCATAATTGAATGTAGAAAACTGGTAAATGATTTTTAATAGTAATAATTAAGTTTATAAGCTATTTTGAAGATGTAAAATATAAAAACATGTTTTAGAATATATTTATGTGTTTGGAGATTATAAAAGGGTTAAAGTTAATGTTCAGGTATTGTAAAAGAAAGAAAATAAGTATTTTAATTATTTAAAATTTATAAATGCTTTTATCATATGTTTATGTGTGTATGTGTTTGTTTTTCTTTCTTAATAAAATCTGTGTCATGGTTGTACCAATTCCGTGTAACGAAAAATCTGAATAAACAGACTAGTAATACCTTTTGATATGGGACTTTTGATAATACTTTTCCGGATATTGTTTGGACTTATTATAAAGAATAAGATAAGTGAGTGTAATTTATCAGCATTAAGCAAACGTGATAACATCGTTGGGTGGCATGGGACGCCCATGTCGATATTTGTCTAATTTCTTTTTATAGCTAAATGTCACTTGTTAGGGTCAAGTCTACTGGGTATTATATTTATGGTGATGACAACTAAGAGTGAGCAAGTTGAGAACCATAAGTGTGTCTACCTTATGTGTGCACTCCAATTGTTCGGCATGGAGTAAACAAGATTAGTTAGTATCCATCCTAACAACATGATTACAGGTTCGCTCCCCGAATCCATGACATGTGTTGATGTATATGGCTGAGAGCTGCTGTTCATGTATCACATATGCCAACTGTCAGTTACCATTGGGGTATTCATTGGGTTATGACCATATCATAGTGTAGTCATGCATTTGATTGATATTGTGTCATGATGGCTGTCGTGGTAACCAATGACTGTAGGAGTAGCACTAAGAACATGTAAAGAAGGCTCATAGAGCACGCTGAGAGCTGTCAATTTCCCATTTGGCTATTACTGATATAGACACTACTTATCCACCTTTATGAGATTATTATGTATATGGATGAGAGCCGATCAGATCATTGATGAGATTGCAGCTGCTATAGTTATTTATGATGCTAAGAGCACATAGGACTGAGAGTCCAGATGACCTTCTATGATACCGAGAGTTGAGTAGATTAGTAGATGTCGGAGAGATCATGCGATTATTTTGATTGCTATGAGGCTGAAAGTCTAGATGATCATTATGTAACTATAGATCTCTTTGATTATTCATTGGCTATGTGACCATGATGTTGTGTAACCCCATACATATTGATTATATAACCATTGGGGATAACTAGAGATGTTGAGAGCATGAAGTTAGACCCAATACCTATTTTATGGTTATTTGAGAGATGACCTTGGCTACCGAGGGTATTCCCTATTTATATTTCTTGTATGTTTGATTTGGATGGTTGTTATGTGTTTTGTATTTCTATTGAGTATGACGAACCCCGGAAATTTTAGCTTCAAGATTATCTGAGAGATTATTTGGGATTTGTTGATAGCATGCCCTATGTAGTTGTAATCTAGTATACTTGATGATATTTGGATACATGGATTATTTCACCCATTTGACATTATTCACTTAGTATGTAGTTTGACTTGACTTTCTACATGGGTGATATTGCTTATGCATGGTTCAATGATGTGATTCTATATTGAGATTGTGTAACACCTCATAAAATGAACCATAAATAAATTAAGTAAATTAAATTAAATGTGATAAGGTCGAAAATGGAAATTATATGAAAGTTGGAATTTGACCACGAAAGCTATATCGTTGTATTTGTGGTGAAATTCTGATTAATTTTCATATATAATATGCTAAAATTGGTGTTGGATCGAAGAAGTTATGAGCATTTTAAGTTTTAAGATTTAAAGTAATTTGAATAGGATTCAAATAAATAATTAATTCCCTAAATTGAAATTTGAAATTAATTGTGATTAGACTTGGAGGTTAAGTAATGTTAAAAATTAGTAATTAATGTTAAAAGTTAAGTAGGGTATAAAATCAATAAATAATCAAGCAACGGTAAAATAAAATAAATACCTTTCCAAAATAAGGGAAGAAGTTGACCCAGCACCTCAAGGGGTCGACCATAGGGGTTGACCGCTTGGAGCATGGGGTTTGACCACTTCCTTGTTGTGGAGCTTATTTTGATGAGTTGTACATTCCAGATTTATCTGTTTTTAATCTATTCTCATTTAACGGTTCCGGTGTGTTTCCAACCACTATAAATGTGACCCTAGACCTTTCACTTTTATCCACAAATATTTGGGAACAATAATGAAACTCTGCCATTTTTATCTCTCCAAATTAGATTCAGAAACTCCATAGAGATTTCAGGTAAGAATCGAATCTATTTTCTATTTATTTCTTCTTCCTCCAACCAATTCTTATTCTATTCTCCTCCAACTATTCTGAATCTAATATATATATATATATATATATATATATATCCCAATTGTGTGTGTATATATCAAAAGAGAGATATCCTGGAAGAGATTGTGAGGCATGCAAATCTAAGGAAGGCAAAGCTAAGGCTATTCTGTGAGTGGAAACCTTAGTATTTCTTTTCAGCAATTGTTTAGTGTATTTCTTTTTGGATTTGAATATGCCTTAGGGATTTTGGGATTTCGAAAACATGATAGATAAAATCCCCTAAAATTTCTTTTTATTTTGATATGTCAATTCTATGTTGAGATTCCCAATTATTCACATTAATTTAATGGAATATGTTTCGTTTATGAAATTTTTGATAATTTCATAGTCTATTCCACTTCTCCTTCTTCTTTGGGTCTAATTGCGATTCTTCAATTCTATTCGTAGTTTACACCACTTATTCTTATCCATTTCTTTGTAAAAGAGGAGTTGAATAGAATATGAGGTTTGGATTGCAATTCTTATTGTTTAAGTTATTCCATCGAATTAGTGTAACAAATTGAGTTTTTATTTTATTTACAAGTCTATTTGGTTAGGGAATTGATAGTTAACGCTAGTTCAGAGTGTAAAACCCATGCGTATAGAACCTATTTGGCACGAATATTTATTATCTCTATTTTCATAATTAACATATGATTACTGCGTATATGGCGTAGTTAACTAGTCATTTATTTTCATTTATTTCACCAATTTGGAAAGTAATTGATTGTTAGGTGAAAATAAGAGGAAACTCTCATATAGCCTAATTATTATTTTAAGGCGTAATAAGGAAGATTCCTTATAAGGCCTTATTTATGAAACGGTATGAGAGAGAGAGAGAGAGTTTGTGTGTTTGTATTGATGTATGCCTAAGTCAAAAGGATGCGAGGTCAATAGAGTTACATGACGGAAGTCTGCCCTTTACTTTGAGGCAACCAGTAGTTGTGTACACTTTGATTGATGTGAGATATCCTTATGATAAATATTTATAATGATGCGAGGTTTGTCTCAAATTCTTTAGGGGAAATATGCCCAGCTAACCCGGCTACCATTTCCTATGAATAGTCGGATAAATGTGAGACGTCATTATGAGTATGGGCTATTAGAACGAATGGCCTGCTTCAGGGTCCTGAGCTATTAAGTGGTTGGATCCGCCTTTTTCCCCTAAATGAAGTATTGAATGGCCAAGAGGTTACGTTAGGTGGTATCTCAAGGGGGGACCACTTCTAGAAATAGGTATTAAATGATGGGGTCTGCCCTAATTAAGGTATTAAAAGACCAGAGTCTGCCTATTTTCCACAAAGAAGTATTAAGTGGCCTAAGAGATTTCATATGATGTCAGCTAGACAGTACTAGTAAGGAGCATGCCTTGGAAATATGTATTAAATGATGGGGTCTGCCTTAATTAAGGTACTAAATGAGCAGAGTTTGCTTATTTTCCAATAAAAGGTATTAACTGGTTTGGGTATTGTCTCTCACATTATTAATATTTGTGACCTATGATTGGGATATGAGATTCTGGAAACCTGCTTCTGGAATGGAAGGTATCAAATGGTTGGACCCGCCTCCTTTCCTTATAAAGAAGTATTAAATGGTTTTTATTAGTTTTATGTTCGTAGACATATTCTTATTTTGAAATATATTGACCAAGTACTCAAAAGAAAAGACTCAAGATTTTTATTCACTAGACACTTGTTGTTCTGACTCCCTCTTTATTACAACGTAGGATAAGGATTGAGAGATGGTGGTGACGATGCTTAGAAATGAAGAAGCTTGGCTTGTGGTGGTATTTGTTATTATTACTTGCTTTTATGTGTATCCATGTATTTAGACAATTATTGTACCAATACTATGTTATGGTTTTTGTGGAATTTTGTATTATGATATTTTTATGGTTTTGAAATAAATGGGTACACTTTGCTATTATATTTTGTTCCATCCGTTGTGAGTTCTCAAAGTTTGGTTATGGCTCTATAGTGTTATTTTCTTAGTTCTACCAACAACTTACCTTAGAATGGATCTAAGTTTCGATAGGCTTTTTTGGGTCGAAATTTCGGCCTGTTCTGGGGTAGGTTGTTGCATTTGGTATCAGAGCTTAGGTTACCTGATCAACGGAGAAAGTATACTACATGTATGAGTGGTGTACTAGTTATTTTTGAAAAAGATTTTCCAAAAGATTTTTCGAAAACTCATACTATATATATATATACTTATTTTGAATTTACGCTTAACTCTATAAATTCCGACTATAGAAGTAGTTGCTACCATATTACGAAAGGATGGATGAAGCAACTATGAGTTGAAAAATAAATAGAGTTAAATTTATACTTCTTTGTAGGACTGAGACTTCCTTATCACTGTAGGCCCTAAGGTAAGAGGAATATGCATCGTAAATGGAAAGGTTGATATGAAATAAATGACCTTAAAGAAACGTCCATTAGCTAACAATTAACACGAAAAAATTAACATTTATGGAGGTAACAAATGAAGGTGTTATGTATTAATAAAATACGGAAGTAATAAAAGAGCAAACTTCCGTAAGAAGGAATGCATTTATCACCACAAGTAGGAAATTAGATTTATAAAGGGTAGAGTACAAAGGTTTAAAAGAAAGAACAAATTTTAATCCTACCTTCTAAGACATAACTGGATAAAAATGTTTCTTTGAAAACCCCTTGAAAATTTTAAAAGTGCCTTTCAAAAGATTTTGAAATGAAAATCTTATAAGTTTGAAATTTTTGATAAAAAGTGATTTTAGATGACTTTTAAATTATACCACCGTTTGTTTCATAAAAAGTTTGAAAAGAGGTTGTAAATTCAAAAAGGGTGGTGAAACATTTTTGGTAGGTGATTTTAATTTAAAATTTTGGTGACTTGAGAAGTTGAAAAAAAGGTTTCCATTTATTAACTTCTCAATTTAAAATTTGATTGGATTAGAAAAGCTTTCAAATTCCTTGTTTGTGTATTCCTCTATTTTTTATGTTATATTTCCTATGCAATAAATTTGAAAGTTCCTCCCTCTACAATTTCTTAGAGGCTGTATAAATTGGAAACTTTTTGAAAATATAAATATGGTTTTAGACCGCTTTGGAAATATACCACCATTAGTTTTAGAAAAGTATGAAAAGGTAGTGAAATTTTTAAAAGCGGTGAATTTCTTTAAGACAAAATGGTGGATGGTTTTAACTGTAAATTAACATCTTGAAAAGTTTTCATTCATTAACTTTTTAATTTGATTAAAAAGATTTCAAATTTATGTTTTTTGATTCTTTTATTTTTCCTTGTTTATAAACCTAAAAGTTCTTTCTTTAGAACTTTTTTTAGGGGTTTATAAATAGAAATAACACCTATTTTCGGATAGAGAAATAGAAAATAGAAAAAAAGAATGTCCTATAGTATAGAAAGGAGAGCATTTTCATATAAGGTGATGAAGAGAATAATGGCTGGAGTTTAGATAATAATAGAATTGTGATTTCTGGTAGATGAGATATTAAAAGGATTAATAGAGTAAGCTAGAAATTATCTTTGCCTACTCTATCTATTTTTCTATCTATAAAGTTATAAAAGGTATCTTTGACCATTGATTGGATTTAAATGATGATTGATAAATAAATTAGATATTTTTGTATAAGGAGAAGCATTTATGTGAAGATGAGAATTTTATATGTTTTTCCTAATTTGAATACAAAAGTAATTTTAATAATAATAATATTGGATTTGATAAAGAAAAGTGCTGCAAGAGATTTTAAAAGTTTTTGAGCAAATTTACGAGATATTTCTCATCAAATAACATTATAATTTGACTAATAAGGTAATAAATATTATTGTATGCTTTAGAAGGAAATAACTGTTATTTTGAAATGCTGATTGTGAAAAATATACTATTTTGCAATTGATAATTCTTGTAGCTAGAAAACTCTTTGAAATAAAAATGGTCTAACATATTATTTTGAAAAGATAATTAATTTTTGAATCTTTTGTGTTAAAAAACCTATTTTCAAAAAGGAGTAAATCCTTATTTTAGTAAGCTATTAAAAGGAAAGTTTTTCATAAGTTCCTTTTTGAAAAACCAAGAAAATTTTGATTACCATAAATTAGAAAGTCTAACTTTTAAGGAAAAAAAGTTTTGATAAGGAAAGTTTTAAAAAGGGAGATTATTTTATTCCTATTTGGGAACAAAGGAATTTTGAATCTTTGATAAAGGTTTTTATTAAATTTTAAATTATCAAAGATGGAGATGTTGAATTTGATATTTCATGTTTTAAGTATTGCAAGAAATGAAGTAATAAATGCTTATTCTTAAATAAGTTTATTTGTACGAAGATATTTTATTTTGTATGCGAAAGTTATGATTTTATAAAATTTTATGGAGAAATATGGATCATGACCTAGGTAGGATAGACTAAGGTTTTTTTAGGATATGAGTAAAATAGAAATAGAATTTACAACTTGATCTGGAAATTTGAAGTCAGTCCCAAACCTCTATTTGAAGAAGTTGGTAAAGTGTAAAGATATTCCAGATCTATAATTGGATTGTGAATTAGGTTGCCCATATAATATGAATTTCTATATTTTAATTTTGCAGCAATTTCCGATTAATTTCCATAAAATACCCAATTCTCAAAAATTTGTATAAAAGTGCATTGTTTGAAGTAACAAGGGCTAGAAAGGAAAGAGACGTGTAAGAGATGGATATTCTTTTCCATAATTTGCAGTGTCTATTTCAACAAAAAAAAACGAAATAATTCCTTTTAATTTCAAACAAAGCAAAACATTCACTTGCGGTTAATTCATGAGAAATTATGACGGTAATCTTTTTGGAAGGATAGCTTCGATAAATTAAAATATGGAAATGAGTATTCTAGTTGTAGAATTAGTAGTTAGATATTGATATCATATAGCCATGTTAAACGACTAAAATATATATAGTTAGCATATATTACGATGAATATATGTGTATTAGTTAGAAATTGATGGATTGGGATTTATGGATGTTAATTGCAAATTTAATGGAAAATAAGTTTGTAATAATGAGAGGAAAAGTAATTAAATGGGGACCGATTAAGGAAACTTGATATTGCATTTGAGGAAGAAAGAAATTTGAATAACGAATAGATTTTGGAAACCCGAAGAAGGTTAAAAGATTGAAGAAGGATTAATTGGAAATGGTCTAATTCTGACAGTAATGATCAGCTACTATGAATATTAATCAAAGCAATAAATGGACCATATTTATTAAAGACAGAAAAAGGGAAACTAAGAAAATGGGTAGCAATAAAATGAAATATTAAAGATAGCCAATCATAATTTAGAAAGTAGTGATAGGATCTCAACACCATTTATATCAACTGATAAATGGCAACTTCCAGTAAAATTTTCTTTTGGAGTTCTTGGATTATAATCGCCAGTTGTCTTTCTTAGTTATTGGAAAAGTGAATGATGTGGTATAAGATATATTCCCGTTTTATTCCTATGTAGACTTTATGAATGAGATTTAAACCACTTGATATATGTTGGGAAGCAAAGTAAATAAGAAATTTTTATGGAAACACATAACTAGCGATAGACCATAGGTAAACTGGAAGTTAATGAGTAAATTTGGATAGCAGCCTAAAGCGAGTAAATGTTTCAATCTCAAAACTATAGATTTAGGAAAACTTGAGGGATTTAGCTCAAAAAATGCCACCATGCAAGGTAAAGAGAAAATGAATAGGAATGAGAATGGAATTTCCTATTGATTAAGGATTAAGAAGAAGGTGGCAAAAAGTTTTTGTTAGAAGCAGTGGAATCGTTGCACTCCAACATAGCTTTATGGAGTTGCGCTTTGCATCGTTAGTGATAGGAACCCTTAGTTTACTAGCGAATTCGGAGGGGTTTGCTAGTAGCCTTAGGAACTTCGTTAAATCGGAGCATCACTTACCGATTGAAGACCCATGGACAAACTGAAGGAATGGATAGAAACTCGAAGAATTTGTTGAGAGCTTACATCTTGAACTTTGGAGGACCTTAGGAGTAGCGCTTACCTTAGTAGAATTCGAGAAGGATTGTAGTCATCAATGGACGATTAGTATGGAAACCTTGAAGCAATTTTTTGGGGAGGCCATGCAAATCGTCAAATTGTGGGTGGGAAACCACCGACAAATTCTACTCGAACCAGATTTGTATTACGAGACTTTGGAAAGTCAAAATTGATTAAGCCACATGTGAAGGTCATACGATTTGGGTAGTTGGATAGTAAGCATTGGATTTATTGGTCCTTTTTCCTAATATGTGAAGAAAAAAACAAGAAAACTTTTATGTTGGCTGGAGTCCATATCGTTTTTGCATTTGAGGAAATACCTTCATAGCATAGCAATTGTTGTAGAGCCTAATCAGTTGGGGAATTTTAAGATGGAGCCAATAGCTCCCCTTCCACTACGTGCATCGTAGAGCATGAAACTCGAAGGCTCTACAAGAAAGAATTAGATTGACTCGAGTACAATGATGAGAAAAATATGATGGGAGGCATGAGGGCTCTTCATCCTAAACCTTTCTCAAGAAATTTTTCTTTCCAAGATTAGGATATTAGTTGCATTGTGTTGCTAGATTGGATGGTAGGAGATGGTTGCTACATTGTTTCACAACCATTTTACGCTCATGTAGAAATTTTTATGCATGTTTAGGGTATTTGCATACATACTTTCATGACACGATTACACACTCACGGTGGGATTGACTAGGATTGAGCTCATTTTAGTGTGTCTGCAGTACATAATCACATTGCACTACCGGTTGAGTGGATGGTTGTGTATACGATGTTCGCCCCTTGAATGATTTTGGGATGATATCCTTTTTAGGGGGGAAGAATATAACAACCCTGTTTGTACCAAAAATTGACACAACACTTTTCGGAAGTTTTTGAAGAGATAAAAGTGAAGAAAATAAATTGAAAATGAAGATTATCTAACAAAAACTCCAAATAACAGGAATGTAAATGCACAGACAAGCGATTTATAGTGGTTCGGCGTGTTACCTACGTCCACTGTGAAGTTTTTGCAACTTTATTGATTCTCTTTGAATGATTACAAGCAGTTACAGCATACAATAGCGAAATATAATTTGAAATTCGAATGCAACAGCAAGAATATATCGTAAGTTCCGATCCGGCAGAGTCTGGGCGCTTCAGAATGAGAAAAAGTCCCCCTTCTATAGGCTCTGGGGCTCTATTTATAGGTGTAGGAGGCTGATATTCTGCTCAAACTTCGGGAGACTCATTCTGGCACGTGAGTGGGCCCACACGATCGGTCCCACCAAGTTTCGACTCGATCTGTGATCGATACGAACCGATTTCGTATCGATCAGGAAATGGTCCAATCGAGCTGAAACTTGGCAGGAGCATTCCTTTGCTTGTACGTAAGCTTCTGTGAAAATTTCATTGTGTTTGGATCGGTAGATTTCGAGACATGATCGATACAAGTTCATGTTCTCCGGAAGGCTGTTTGGTTCGAATCCATGGCTTCGAATCGATTCCTTCGAATCGAGCTTCTCACTTGATTTCGTGACAACGTGGCGCGAGCTCCTCGTTCTGATCCGCTTTCTACTCCGAGTTGATCGATTCATCTCCGGAGATCTAGCCGCGTTCGCATCCAAGGTTCACACGTCAATCCAGATCCAAAGGTCCGATGGGTACGACTTGGTCATTATCTGATCGACTCGAAGGCCTTTCAGCCGATCGATTCGAGTCAGATGGATGCGAGGCTACTACCATTCTGATCGTTACGAAGTTGATGGATACGAAGAGCAGTGGGCTTGTAGAGAGGCTTAACCATAGATGCGAACCGTACCTTGCATGATGGACACGAAATAATAGCTGGCCGATCGATACAAAATGCATGTTCCGCCGATGGACTCGAATGAGGTCGATTCGAACTTATGCTTCCTGATGGAGTCGAACACGACCGAGGCGAAGCTGATGGGTACAAAAGTAGGGCTCACGGATGGATACGGAGACGATCGATGCGGGCGGAGGGGTTGCGACTCCGATCGATTCGAAATGATGGATACGAAATGGACGAGTCTCTTGGCTTGCATCGCTCGTAACTTGAGCATATGAACTCGGAACGTCTTGAAATTTGGAATGCAGGCTCCTATGGCTTAGTTCGTCATACCTTGATAGTTGTAGCTTGATCTGGATTTGGATAAAAATTCATCAATATCCATATCGAACATGTGCAGGCTCGACATCCAGGACGATTGATCTTAATCGTGCAATCAGTTCCTTGATATCTCGGCCTTGCCAAAAGGCGGGATAACATTTGCCCCCTAAAGTACGTCTTGTGGAAACATGACATGCTTTGAATAACCGCAACCTTCATTCTGAACAGTCATTGCTCTTTTGTCGAAGATTGTAACCTCGCACTGCTATAACTGATTGCTACACGATAGCGCTCAGCTGCTTGTTGTTGTAAACGTCATTTAGTAATATTCAATCCCTATCAATGCTGAAAGTGGGGTGTTGATTTGACATATATGCACATATGTTGGTCTGACTCTCGTTAACGTGGCACGCTCATGAGTCTTTGTTAATTTTCTTGTGTCGAATTTCGTATCGATCCTCTCCTGAACCGATGTGGAACTCAAATTATAACAACGTTTGCCGGTTGCTTCAGGAAGTTCCTTTGTATCGATCCTCTCCTGAATCGATATAAAAGATTGAAAGATTGACTTCGCATCGGTAAATTGATAATTCAACGGATGCGGAAAAAATTCATTCGTATCGATGCTAATGTTTGATTTATGATGGATACGAGATCGCTGTTTGAATTGATACGCGGTGGATGGAGTTGTGAACTTGCTGATGCGTATAGAGGCTTCGAGTTGATGGGCTTCATCGTCTTCAGCTGTCCTCGCTGTGTGCTTCGTATCGATGGGTTCACCCATTTCGAATCGATGGAAATTTTTGGTCAGATGGATTCGAACAGGGTGATCGACTCGGTCCAAGGTTTGACTGGTTGCGACCGGTTAAGTGAACTGGGAGGCGAATCGACCCGGTCACTTCCTAGGTTCCATATAAATAGCTAGGACTTAGCCATTTTTCACTTTTTTACTTTTCACTTTTTACTGCCGCCTTTAACTTCTGCATCGATCCAGAAACTTGAGAAAAGAGAACTGTATCGTGCCTTCAATTCGATCATCCACCCTTCAATTCTTCGAATCCCAATTCTAGATTAGGTAATTAATTAATTTCTGCCGCATTCTGACAACGAGGTTCGAATTCTAGATCCCTCTTCTCTTCTCCGATTATCAATTCTGGTAATATCTAAAATTAGATCTGGGTATGAACTCGGTCGGAGATGGTCATGGTGATACTCTGGATAATTGGAAAAGAAAGAGTGGAGAAAACAAAAATGGGTCGATCTGGGGGCTCGTGTTCGAATCGACGAAGGCGATGACACTTCTCCCTAGATTTCGCATCGATTCTTGGGATATGTCAGTGGAGTTGATGCAGTTCATACCGATGGCTATGGCGATGGATCGTGTCGACACGAAATGATCGATACGAAATATAAGTTAATGATCGCTCTGAAGCTCTTAACTTTAGATCGACACGAATTTTGCCTTTACGATCGATACGAAGAGTATCGACTCGAGTGTTATCGATGTTAAGCCAAGACCTTCCCGATCGGTACGAACCAGGCAACCAAGGATCGATACGAAATCATCCTATTACGATTGATACGAACTCGGTCCTTGATGATCGATTCGAAACATGCTCCTTGGTATCGATTCGAACTTGTATCTCGATGGATTCGAATGAGCTTCTTGGATCGATTCGAACTTCCCATGTTGGATACGAAAATTTGACATTGTTCAGCAAATTCCGACGAGCTTCATTCTTGCATATCTGGACTTGATAGTTAAACTGCATACTTGACTACCTTTCGAAGCTCGTCGAAGGAACCATAACAACTTTTAATCGTTTGCATATTCTCTTTAACTCTGCAAAAATTCTTTCAAGTAACGCACAGCACTGCATTGCACAACACACACTTTACACAAGAGGAACACACGGGCTCTTTTGCATCTAACGATGATTTCTCGTGAGTTAGTCAGCTATGGAAGGTCCAAGCTCGCAACCACACGAAACTCAAAGTGTAATTCCTCCCAGACTTGAAATACCAGAAATTAAGGCCGAAGTCATCGGTCCGGCCCCAGACGAATTGCCTGATGCATCCTTCATTAATAGTCCATTTGACTCTGTTCCGTCCAATATTTCTGAAGATATGCTAGGGAGAATATGCTTAAGGCATGGTCTGTCGATGGACGACGTATTATTGTCGGGACCAAATGACAGACCGCATAATCCCCCGGAGGGATATACTACATTTAATCGCCATGCGTGCGCAGCCGGGACACTTCCTCCGTTCAATGAATATATAAGAGAAGCGTTGTTGTTTCTGGGGATCGCTCCATCTCAGCTACACCGGAACGGATACGCCTTGCTCAATAGCTTGTTTATTGCATTTATGGAATATCTCTATCGACCACCGACCCCGATCGATATCAGATACCTGTTCAACTTCAAGAGTCGAAACGATAGCCCATCCTTTACATTCCTGGAGGCAGTAAGGAACTGTCAAGTGGTCACCGGATCTTGGACCAGATTGAGCTACTTCAAAACAGAATGGTTCTACGTCTGATGTCCTCCAGGATTTTCCAGAAGATGGCTATTCAGACGTGAGTACCATTACTTTCCGAAGTAGTTGGTAAGGCAATTATGAATGAAATCGAACTCATATTTCCCTTTTTTTAGCAATAATCCAGCGACCCGAAGGTGGTTATTATAAAGAGATCGTCCGGGTTCTCCAAGAAGTCCCAAGCGAAGAAAGAAACATTGACCTGATCTTGACGGATAAAAACCTTAGGATCCTTGGACTGATCGAGCGAGGATAGATTATAAAGCTCGACGGTGTACTAAAGACTATCTCAAAGGAGCGGGTTAGGCGCAAGAAGCCCAAAGTTATCATAATTGAGGAGGCTGACTCCAAGAGAACCCATGCCGACAATGAACCTTTGGTCGGGCCTGCTGATGTGACCCCGGATTCTGAAGAAAAGAGAAAAGGCAAGGCAATTGCTTTTAAACAATCTAAATCTGGGAGGCGGAAGTCTGTGGTCATAAACCGACCCCTTTCTGGAGTTAGAATCTCGGAGGCATCCCCCCTGCAGGCGGAAAATCCGTTCGAAGGGCTCGCTGACCTCCCAATTCTGGACCTCGCGTCCACACAGCATGATGTCGAATTGGATGAACTGCAACATACTTTTGATGTTAGCGAGTCTCTTTCTACCAGTGTGGTCGACACTTCTGGTTGGTCTGGGGGGTTACACATCCATACACCCTTCACGGCACTACACAGTCTTTGACCGCAAACCGCATACCATAAATGGTTACTAATCCTCCTTATTTTACTTTGCAGGTACAATGTCTGGTCGAGGCTCAGTGCTTGGTAGTTTGCGCAGCAAGCGCCGATCTTCATCATACTATGAACCACGTAGGAGAGAGGGAGATAAAGATTATGAACCGGGGTATTCCAGTCAGGAACGGTCTGACAGAGATAGGGGGTATGTACGCCGGTCTCGATCTCGCTCTCCTCCTCCTAGAACCTCTGTACCACCCCCAGTTCTAGTTACACGTCCTCCTGAAACTTCACGGCACAAGCCGCCCTCTCATGTTCCTAGATCCGAATCTCAACGCAGAACCAAAATAGCCGCCCCCTCAACTACTACACCAGTCGTGACTGATCCGACCGGGGAAGGAGCAGCCAAGCTCGCACAAATGAGGAAGGAATTCCCCGACATTTGTTTTGATGGTTACGTCTTTCCCCCACATCTGAAGAGAATTCCGCCAATAGTCGAAAATACTGTTCACGATTATGTTGCAGACATATTCTTTCAGTATAAGGAGTGGTCGAGGGCTGCGAGAAAAGCATCAAAAGTGGCATTTGATCGGGCCGCCACTATTGAAAAGCTGGAAAAGGAGTTGGGTCAAAAAGACCGAATTATTCAAGTGCTCAATGCCGAGGCCGAGTCTTCCCGTAAATCTGAAATAGAAGCTCTCAAGAAGGCCGATGATGCAAACTCGGCCATGGTTAGAATGAAACAAGAGCATTACACTATGATGGAAGACATGGGTCATAGGAACACCACCATCACTGCTGAGAGAGACGCAGCCCTCGAAGAGCTCAATGAGCTTAAATCTAAGCTTTCCGAACTTACGAGGGAGAAAGATGCGGCCAACATCTTTGCGCAAGAAGCCTTTGATCAGGCAGTGGTGCTTCAGAAGGAGAGGGATGCGACTATGGAAAAGTCCACGAGGTTGAAACCGGGGTTGACGAGAAGGTTCGACTGACGGAAGTCAGGGTTGAGGCTGAGGTAGAGGAGCTTCTTGTCACTTACAACGCCAACGTGTTGAGGCATAGAGATCTGACTTGGCTCGATGATTACCCAACACATCTTTACAACGCCTGGAACCTGCTGATTGAGGAGGAGAAATCGGGGCATCTTGATGAAGCCTTTGACGAATTTGAGTTGGAGAACCGTAGACTTAACGATGACGAAAAGAAGGTTCTTCACGACTCCATGATTTCTCATGAAAAGGAGAGGCTCGGTACTCAGCCCCGGGAAGTTGGAGAAGGCTCTGGTGTTGAGCATCACATTACGAGTTCCGAGATCGTTATGCCACCTCAGTTTGAGCCGACTCCAATGATCGAATCTCAGCCTATACCAACTTATGACCCGGAACAGCCACATCTATCTCCTATAAGGGAGCACCCTTCTGATGTCGTTCAGCCGACCTTGAGCCAAACTGAGGAAGGTACTCTACACTAATTTCTTGTATGTTCGGACTGAAGAACTTGTATGGAAGTGTATACTAACAAATTCTTCTTTTCTCTGGTCAGCGACCGAAGTTGTACTGACAACGCCTTCTGCAATCCAGGGATCATACCCAGCGCAGGAGGCCATCATCTCTGAGGCGACCTCTGTTGCGACGGCTGTGCCTGCCGAAGTAACGCAGGGGAGCTCAATCTCTTTTGACGAACAGATGACGAACGAGCTTCTTGGTCGACAGAGTGACCCCTTCGCGGACTTACCATTCGTCCTGGGTGGATTTTCATCTGCTTCTGATACTTCGACACAGACCACCACGGCACACAGTGAAGCCCGAGCCCCTCGAGAAGCAAACATAATGGCTGAAATTGATGTCGAGATGGAGGCAGCGGCACATGGTGACAGCTCAAAGGGCGGAGCAGTGGCGCATGGCCCAACACCACTTATGATGATATCTCCTGAGGGCACGCTTGTCGACCCTAGTGCGTCATTCCCGCTTCCGGCTATAGATCCCGTTCCTCCGACTCCTCCCGCGGGAAGCATTCCCTTAGACTCCAGTTCGGAGGAGGACGTCGACATCATGCTCCCGTCTGAGGATAGCCCGCTTAAAGAAAAGGGCTCAAAACGGAAGATCACTAGTGGCTCCAGTAGTTCCTCGTTGAAGAAGAACCCAAGGAAAAAGAAAGAGTAGATAGACTTTTTAGGCACATATTTCCTTTTGCAGTTAGGAATTTTGTCACCTTTTTTCTTTCATAGGCCGTGTATAGATGCGGGTTCGGCCCCTGCTAGTAAGAATTTTTTGGAAGGGCTTGTATATGAGCCATCGCTCTTGATTAGTTGAAATAAAGTTTTGTCTTCTTGTTTCAACTTTCATCCCTTTTATGCTTAAATGTTGCAGTGTTTGAACCTCGGTTCTGTGTACTTGCATTATTTTAACTCTTAAGCATAACTTGTTTTATCTGCCAAATCTGAAAATTACGAATTTAAGTTGTAATTGGAGATCGAGTTGGACTTGAATGTTATACCGTTTCGGGTAGTGATTAACACTTGAATCTGCCCCCGGTTCCGGGGTTAAGTTATAAAGATCAGCTTGCGATCGCAATAAGTGAGGATCGAGCGGTCGAACTACGCTTGTTTCTTTATAAATCGTTACATCCGCACTCTGGGGGTTTGCACTTGTATTCTTGCAGTCAGTCACAGCTATCGAATGCTTTCAAGTATTAGTCCACACTCTGGGGACACAAGTCATCTTGTGAGCGGTCGTTCACACTTTGGGAACTTAGGGTTGGCGTTAACACTCCAACCCATATTCTAGGAAATTAGAGTTAGCGTTTACATTCCGACTCGCACTCCGGGAGTTCGAAAGGCGTATCAGGATCATGGATGGTTAGATCATATCCATCCTGAGTTAACAAGTGAGATCGTTAGATGGACGGGTCCATCCCTCTCGAGCTTGGTTAAGTTATGGTCGAAGCCGTTAGGTGAACAGATTCACCCTCTTCAAAACTGTATTTTAAAGTTCATACTCCACCTCGCATTCTGGGAGCATGGAGTTGATATTTATACTGCACTTCACACTCTGGGAATATGGAGTTGGCCGACAAACGGTCAGTCATGTTTGTTTGGGCACTTGGATTACGTTCGCACTCTGGGAACGGTGGATTAATCAGGATCGTGGATGGTTGATTCGCATCCACCCTGAGTCGACAAGCGAGGTCGTTAGATAGACGGGTCCATCCTCCTCGAGCTTGTTTGAGGTACAGCCGAAGTCGTTAGGTGGATAGGTCCACCCTCTTCGGAACTGCATTTAGTCGTAATACGGTCGAGGTCGTTAGGTGAACGGATCCACCCTCCTCGAGACTGCATTCATTTGATGTCTATATTCCGGCTCACACTCTGGGAGTTTGGAATTAGCTATAGGATTGTCGTGTATCAATCCTATTAAACATTGGTGTAATGACTTTCCCCCGAGCTCGGGTTCCACTTAGCGAGTGGCCGGTCATATCACAGCCACTCTTTATTTGAATAAATTCCACTACATGAAGGAATTTAGCTATCTGTGCATCGTGATGTCGTACATTGTATTCAATGAATCACAGCTCTAGCTCGAAGAGATGGCATTTTATTGCTGAAGTAAGAAAATGCGGCAAAGTTAGTTGCCTTATTACAGAATTCAAATTTAAAAATGCGGAAACAAACTGTAAATGGAAAAATAGAATGAAACAAATAAAGCCTGTCAGGTGTAATAGTGACGGAGACTCTCGCTGTTCTAGGCCCTTGGCAAAGCAAGACCGTCAACGGTCGATAATTTGAATATGCCATCTCCAAGTCTTTATGTAACGACCCAGAATTTCCGTCATTTGAAATTCGTATATTTAATTAATTTTAAATGTTAACAAGTAAGATTTGTAAGTCGAATAGATTTAATTTCGAATATAGTGATTTAATTGGACAATTAAATTATTAATTTAATATTTGAAATTCCGGAAATGATTGAAATTCGGATTGAATGTGTATAAAAATGATTTATAAAATTATATTAAATCATATTGGAGTTATAATGATGCTATAGAACTTTTAAATTTGATTTAAAAGTAAAATTGTGAAAATTGAATATTTTAATATTTAATTGACGACTAAAAATAGTCATTTTTCAAATAGTCTCGGATTTCGACGAAACTAGTTTCATCGGATCCGTAATGTGAAATTATTGTAACGTTTCAAATTTCGTGTCAATCGGATTTACGGTTTGTCCGGGGCAAGCCAAAACGCATAGAAATCGGTTTAAATCGATTTGATTTAAATTTGATCGTTTATTTCCGTAACTCGCACATATGACCGAATTTGCTCCCGAAACATGTTCCATTGTGTTCGGAATGCGGGGTAAATCTTAGAAACGCCAACCGGCACGCTTCGTTTGGAGTTCGGAAAATTTTCGATGAATAGTGTTTTGGAGAATTTTCTATAAAAGGACCTAAACTTCTCTTTTTGCCCAAACCAAACGACATTAGGGTTTCGGCCGCCATTAAAGTTTCTACGGCCAGAAAACTCCCTCGTTTCTCCTCGTTTTTCTCTCAATCCATTCCATATTACCAAAAACTTTCTAAAGGAAAATCGAAGAGCATCGAGAGGACTATATATCCAACGGTTGAGATGGGAAATGACGTTGTGGATCGTCGCGATTTTGCTCGCGTTTGTTGGGCGTTCAATCACGTCGTTCGAGAGCCTGGGACCACCGAGCTTGGCCACGTTCTGGCCGTGGGTAGCTCTCGCGTGGGCGCACGTGGTGGGGGTCTCCGATCGACTTCAAGTCGTTCGTAGTGGTTGCGATTTCTAACCCTAGCATGCGACAATGGGTTTCGTTCATCGTGTACGTGAAAACTGATGGAGGAAGAAGCTTCACGCGTGCGGCCTGATGATGGTCAAAGTGAAATCGAACGGCCCAAATTATCAGAGGTTTAAAAATTAAAATAATAATATATAAATTGATTTATTATAAATTGTATAAACTTTAAAAACCCATATCTTTGTCATATGAGGCCGGAATCAAGCGAAACTAGCGGCGCCGGAATCGCAGCGACGAGCAGCTCATTGTGGTGCAGACGTGGAATCATTTCGAGCAAGTGAAAATTTTGCGTTAAATCGAACGTGTTCGATTTAATGTAAAAATTGAACGCTCGACATTTTAAAAAAAAGCAAGGTGAGAACTTCTCACTCAATCGAATATTTGTTTCGATTTAAATTTTAAATAGTTGAGATTTAAAATTGTTGATAGTGTTGATTGTGTGGATTGGATGATAATTGTTATCTATTGTGTTAAATAGACCCTATACGCCGTATATTAAGCGGAGGTTATTCATTAAAAACATATACCGCGATAATTCCACATTGAAGTGGAATTGGTATTATATATGTATTTGGAGTTGATTTCCTGCATTATATAGCGGATGAGACCCTATTGCGCCGCATAATAGCGGATAATATTTATAAATCCCATATACCGCGATAATTTCACTGTGAAGTGGAATTGGTATTGTGCTAACATCTGTGGATGCAGGGAAACAGGTTGGAGGGATCCAACGGGATTCCTCAAATATTTGAATTTATTTCAATATTGTGTGATGATTTATTTATAATCGCCGTGTGATTATATTTGTGGATTGGAATTATTGAAGGCTATAATTTAGCCGGATATATTTTTGGTATCGTTGGGTACCGAAAATATATAAAAATTGGATTTTCAAAATTTAAGTTGAAAATCTATCAAAAAATTTATTTTTGATAATTGGATAAATTTAAAAAGGAGTTAAAAGATAAAAAGTCTTATTTTTGAACTGTATTGAATTAAATTCCAAATTTTTGGGAAAAAGCCTTAATAAATGGATTTCGATAAATATTATTTATAAGTTGAAGAATTTATTTAAATTTGGGTTTTTAAATAGATTTGAAGAGATAAAGAAATTTATTTTTATAAGGAAATAATTTGGAAATTCGTTGAAAATTGATTTGGTGTTTTGAAAATGAATTTGAAAATGAATTTGAAATTAATTGATTATTAATTTACCATCACCAGTAAATTATATTCATGGAAATTTGTCTGATTTGAATTAATCAGATAATTAAATTAATCCTACGTATGGATGTTTGGATTTTATTGGATGTTGAATTGTCTGACATCTTTGATGTGTGATGCTTTATGATATATCCTGATTTGTGTTGTGATCTGTGAATTGTTTATCTGTGATATTTATATATCTGTGATCTGTGAATGAAAGATAAGCGTTATCGTTTATACCGCTTATCAATTATATTGGTATATTTGATCTGTAATGATTGAATGTTGTTGCACTATTGTGTTAAACCCGTGGACTACACAATACACACACAAATGTGGATTTCACGTGGAAATCGGTTAAGTCACTGATTTTTATCAATTTTGGAAAATTGAGTTTTTGAATCCAAAATGGTTTTGGAATTGGAATTGAAAGTTTTTGAAATGAGTTTCAGAAATAAAAGTTATTTTAAATAACTTAATAAAATTGAAATTTAAATCATTCGATTTAAATTTTGAATTCAATATTTTGAATTGAATTCAATAATTTGGGAATTTTGATTTAAAAGATTTTATAAGTATAAAAGGTATTTATATGGGTTTTTAACCATTTAAAAATATGGTTTTGGAAATTTTAAATTTAAATTCAAGTTTTATACTTGAATGGCTTTAACCTGTGTAAATGAAACCAGTTTTTTCCCAAAACGAAAACTATCTGTTTTCAAATAATAATAGCTTTCATAAAGTGAAAAGATTTCAAATTTGCATCGGAACATTTCAAATTGAAATGAAATTGTAAATAGTTTTGGAAAACTATGAATTAACTTTGTGAAGATGATTAAACTTTATTTTAAAATCAAAGAAGATTTTTAAAAGGCGTATCTTTATATTATAAAAGACTTGAATTGTGAATAGTTTAGAAAGCTATAAATTAAATCTTAATCTAAAGATTTAATGGGTTAATCAAATTGAAATGGAAATGATTTGGGAATCTGTGAATGAATCTTTGTGAAACTAGGTAAACTTTGTGAAGTAAATCTTTTGTTTAAAGATTTAAAATGGTAATTTGTTTAAACCATTTAAAGGAAAGGATTTGGGTAATAAGTTGTGACTTAATTGAAATCCCTATATCCGTATATTTTAAATATTGTGCTCACTATTCGGGTTAGCCGGGAAAAGACCTTTGTGTCATATAACCCATTCCGAATTAGTGATACGACGATATGGATCATATTGAAGACCGGCGTTGAAGACCGGATATTTTCAAAAATGAAAGGACAACATGTCGAATGTATCTGCACCGAGTTGCTCCGGTATAGAGATTTATATCACTCTTCTTGTGATGGGAAGTCCGGACGTGATTAGTGAATATCCGGATTGCAAGGGCTTCTTTGGAAGTGCCTTCGGTTCCGTTCGATCCCGGAACGGACTTGTATGGATGTGTGTCTGACGTTACACTTTGAGATGTAAAGCTGGTTTCTATCAAATACATTTATGTTGGTGGCGGAGAATTTATTCTCTTAGCTTAACACCCTTCTCTGAGACGTACGAGCTCAGAGGTTATGTAGTTGATGGTTACTAGTGATACATTCCCAATTTGGTAATGTGGCATACGGAGTACTGTTGATCAAAGCGTGGCTTTGTGAAAAAGCGTGGCTTTGTGAAAAAGCGTTGCTTTGTGGACGAGACTTCGTCGAACCTCACAACCCGGTAATGGTCGAAACAGGAATGTTGCGGCAAGGTTGTTAGGGGTCGCGCCCCTAGGGTATGTCATTTCCTTTTGGATAAAAGGTGATATCATGGTATGGAGCCCAGATATTTTACCTATGTGGATGCTGCAAATTTATTATACTTTGTGGTTGTTGCTTTGTAATTGAGGATCCTCGGATAAAGGTCGGTAACGACCGGGGGATGGCATAGCTCGTGTGTTAGCTACCTAGTTACAGTTGTACAGCGTGAGGTAGCGTCGGCCTTGTGTTTGCAGAGAGCAGGTTGACTCTCGGGGCGTCTTTCCAGAGGCGTTTCCATTTCGGTGTAAGGAAGTTCCTTTGCCTGACCATTTGTTGGAAATCCAAAGAAACAATACGAACCTGTACGATTTTAGTTGTAGAACCTTCCATTTACTTATGGTGGCGCCCCACTATTTAGATGGTAGTTATAGTAAGCATAGTGTGAAATGCCTATGCTGGCTAAGATTAATATTATACTTTCGAAATGTTTTCCACTATGCACTAATAATAATAATCCAATGATTTTGCATAGTAAGCATCTTTGACTATCATAAGAAGAAATCTCCTCCAATTCTGCGTTTGTATTGTGTGTGTGGCGGGAGGTCTTATGGTAGTTTCATTTTCCAAAAGCATTGCGGATATTTTCCACTTTCTTTCTTGTTGTTGTTTCAAAGATAATAAACTGTTTTAGTTCTCACACCAGTCACCATGACTGACCTGGAGTTTATTGTTTCCTTCCTAAACTCTGGGTGCCCACCAATTTCCACACGGGCAGTCTAGAGTCAGGTTATCGGGTCATTCTGGATTCAGGAGATGCTGTGTAGCTCAGCGGCGAACTGAATGGCAAGACGTATCACTTGTATATGATATTATTATTCTGCTGTGTATTCTGTATGAGGACAAGTTTATATAGCTGTCCAGTGTTGTATTGTTGTTATAAACTCTGATGATGATGTAATGTATAAAATGAGATAGTTCTTTGATTTAAAGATTATTCATTTATCTATTATACGTTGTTCTACTGCGATATGTGAGATTCTGATATTGTTCTGTGTTTTTCTGTTGTTTCTTCTTTCTTTTTCTTCTGTCTTCTTCTACCTCTTCTTTTTCTCCATAACAATTCGGTTTTCCGGCATTCGATTGTTCGGCAGTTGATACAGTGGACGTATTAATGTCGATTTTCGAGCGTCGAAAAATCGCGTTCGTTACATTTGGTATCAGAGCATATGGTTAAGCGATAACTTTGGCTCTGTTGGGTGTTACTCATTAGAGATAGAGTCAGCAGTACTCTAGAATGAGTGTGAGTGTAATAATAGATACGAGTGCGTATTTGTTAGTGAATATGAAATTGTTTTATATTGTGTTTGCTTATCTGTTGAGCTGTTTGTGAATTCTGGTCGGTATGTGGGACGCCATATTGTCGATAGGGATTTCTAAACACTTAAACGAGGCAAGTCGACATAGTATCATTTTAAATTGGGTAAATGAAATAATTTTACCTCGGTTATATTTTGTATATAAAGGAATAATTTTCCAAGAATTATTAAAGTATATAAATTGATTGTTTGATTATTGAAAATGTGAAAATATATATAAATTAATGAAAGTTGTTTGAATAAATTATATAAAAGCAAATGAATTATTAAGTATGGAATTATAATTAATATGATTTACAATTGTGAAATAATCTTGCATAAGTAAAGTAAAATAGTGAAATTATATGAGAAAAAGATTTATAAATGTGATTTATAAATAAAAGGAAATTTTAAATGAATTTAAAGCACCGGATTCACTACTGTTACTGGGAAATAATAAGGGTGATGACTGCAGCATCATCAGTATCATTTTCGAGTTTCTATGTGATGGATTTGCTACCATAGTAAATTTGGAAATTTAAGTTTTGTTGTGATAAACAGATTTGAAATTAAAATCCAAGTTGAAATTGATAAATATAAGTAAAACGAGTTTTGAACTTATAATATGAGATAATAAATTCAGCCTTGGTAAAGTTAAATAATCTGAATTGGATTTATAAGTGGAAATTTAAGTTAAGTTAAACAAATGATGTTTAATTGGAATATAACTTAAGTGATGTCAAATGAATTTGATTTTGATATCAAAGTAAAATAATAAAGTAAATTAAATGAATGTGAACTTGAGTTATATAAATGAGATTCAACTTTATTTATAAAATGAATTAGCAATGGAATTAATAAATGGATTGAATGCTAATCAGTCTAATGTGAATAGATTGATATGGAAGAATGGATATAAGTGTTAATTCATTAAAAGCTAATGTAATTGGAAATTGAATAATTGGATGGAAGCCAATTTATTATTAAACCAATTGGAATTAAAAGTGTTGAACCAAATTGAATGTAAAGTAAAGTGAATAAATTTGGTTGTGTTGAATATACATTGGTTGTTATATGATTGTTGATTGATTGTATATAGTATAATTCATTAAGTGTTAATGAAATTGAATTAGTGAAATGGAAAGCTATGTAATTGAATTTGAATTGAAAGTGAATTAATGTGAATTGGTAGTAAGCAATTAAAATGTGTATCAAAACCTTATAAATTGCTTATGGGAATTATTTGATTGCATTGCTTATGGAAACTTTGTATTTGTTATTGAAAATTAATGAAATGTAAATGAATTTCCTATATATGTCACTTACATGTTTAAATTGAGTAAGTACAGGTGCCGTGGCTACCGTTCGGTTGATTTGGTTGCGCTAAAATGCTAAATAAATAACTGCTTTGCTTAAAAATACTAAAAAGGTACGCCTACGCAATAAAAATAGGAAATATGAACTGTTTTTCTGCTTTTCCGACCGTGTGGGTCGATGTATATATATTTATGTCTATTGTGATCCTACTACGATTGAACCGCGCAATAGAGACGTTGGCGAATTTTTCTGAAAATTTAAGGCGTTAGAAAAAATTTCGGGAAATTTTGGAAAATTTGTGAAAACTAAATTTTTGATTTGGAGTTAAAAGTTAAACGATATAGTTTGTTTGGAAGAATATAACTAAGTGTAGATTTGAAAAACTTAGTAAAGTTTTTGAAAGAGTTTAACTATTGGATTTTGGGGAAGTTGTACACTTAAGTGATTTGGAAATCTAATTTGAACAAATTGTTTTGAAAAGTTAATGAATTTGGGGCATTTTTCTTACTTTGCAATTTCGAGGACGAAATTCTTTTAAGGGGGAAGATTGTAACGACCCAGAATTTCCATCATTTGAAATTCGTATATTTAATTAATTTTAAATATTAACAAGTAAGATTTGTAAGTCGAATAGATTTAATTTCGAATATAGTGATTTAATTGGACAATTAAATTATTGATTTAATATTTGAATTTTCGGAAATGATTGAAATCCGAATTGAATGTGTATAAAAATGATTTATAAAATTATATTAAATCATATTGGAGTTATAATGATGCTATAGAACTTTTAAATTTGATTTAAAAGTCAAATTGTGAAAATTGAATATTTTAATATTTAATTGACGACTAAAAATAGTCATTTTTCAAACAGTCTCGGATTTCGACGAAACCAGTTTCATCGGATCCGTAATGTGAAATTATTGTAAGGTTTCAAATTTCATGTCAATCGGATTTACGGTTTGTCCGGGGCAAACCAAAACGCATAGAAATTGGTTTAAATCGATTTGATTTAAATTTGATCGTTTATTTCCGTAACTCGCACATATGACCGAATTTGCTCCCGAAACACATTCCATTATGTTCGGAACGCAGGGTAAACCTTATAAATGCCAGCCGGCACGCTTCGTTTGGAGTTCGGAAAATTTTCGATGAATAGTGTTTTGGAGAATTTTCTATAAAAGGACCTAAACTTCTCTTTTTGCCCAAACCAAACGACATTAGGGTTTCGGCCGCCATTAATGTTTCTACGGCCAGAAAACTCCCTCGTTTCTCCTCATTTTTCTCTCAATCCATTCCATATTACCAAAAAAATTCTAAAGGAAAATCGAAGAGCATCGAGAGGACTATATATCCAACGGTTGAGATGGGAAATGACGTTGTGGATCGTCGCGATTTTGCTCGCGTTTGTTGGGCGTTCAATCACGTCGTTCTAGAGCCTGGGACCACCGAGCTTGGCCATGTTCTGGCCGTGGGTAGCTCTCGCGTGGGCGCACGTGGTGGGGGTCTCCGATCGACTTCAAGTCGTTCGTAGTGGTCGCGATTTCTAACCCTAGCATGCGACAATGGGTTTCGTTCATCGTGTACGTGAAAACTGATGGAGGAAGAAGCTTCACGCGTGCGGCCTGATGATGGTCAAAGTGAAATCGAACGGCCCAAATTATCAGAGGTTTAAAAATTAAAATAATAATATATAAATTGATTTATTATAAATTGTATAAACTTTAAAAACCCATATCTTTATCATATGAGGTCGGAATCAAGCGAAACTAGCGGCGCCGGAATCGCAGCGACGAGCAGCTCGCTGTGGTGTAGACATGGAATCATTTCGAGCAAGTGAAAATTTTGCGTTAAATCGAACGTGTTCGATTTAATGTAAAAATTGAACGCTCGACATTTAAAAAAAAAGCAAGGTGAGAACTTCTCACTCAATCGAATATTTGTTTCGATTTAAATTTTAAATAGTTGAGATTTAAAATTGTTGATAGTGTTGATTGTGTGGATTGGATGATAATTGTTATCTATTGTGTTAAATAGACCCTATACGCAGTATATTAAGCGGAGGTTATTTATTAAAAACATATATCGCGATAATTCCACATTGAAGTGGAATTGGTATTATATATGTATTTGGAGTTGATTTCCCACATTATATAGCGGATGAGACCCTATTGCGCCGCATAATAGCGGATAATATTTATAAATCCCATATACCGTGATAATTTCACTGTGAAGTGGAATTGGTATTGTGCTAACATCTGTGGATGTAGGGAAACAGGTTGGAGGGATCCAACGGGATTCCTCAAATATTTGAATTTATTTCAATATTGTGTGTTGATTTATTTATAATCGCCGTGTGATTATATTTGTGGATTGGAATTGTTGAAGACTATAATTTAGCCGGATATATTTTTGGTATCGTTGGGTACCGAAAATAAATAAAAATTGGATTTTCGAAATTTAAGTGGAAAATCTATCGAAAATTTTATTTTTGATAATTGGATAAATTTAAAAAGGAGTTAAAAGATAAAAAGTCTTATTTTTGAACTGTATTGAATTAAATTCCAAATTTTGGGAAAAAGCCTTAATAAATGGATTTCGATAAATATTATTTATAAGTTGAAGAATTTATTTAAATTTGGGTTTTTAAATAGATTTGAAGAGATAAAGAAATTTATTTTTTTAAAGGAAATAATTTGGAAATTCGTTGAAAATTGATTTGGTGTTTTGAAAATGAATTTGAAAATAAATTTGAAATTAATTGATTATTAATTTACCATCACCAGTAATTATATTCACGGAAATTTATCTGATTTGAATTAATCAGATAATTAAATTAATCCTACGTATGGATGTTTGGATTTTATTGGATGTTGAATTGTTTGACATCTTTGATGTGTGATGCTTTGTGATATATCCTGATTTGTGTTGTGATCTGTGAAATGTTTATCTATGATATTTATATATCTGTGATCTGTGAATGAAAGATAAGCGTTATCGTTTATACCGCTTATCAATTATATTGTTATATTTGATCTGTAATGATTGAATGTTGTTGCACTATTGTGTTAAACCCGTGGACTACACAATACACACACAAATGTGGATTTCACGTGGAAATCGGTTAAGTCACTGATTTTTATCAATTTTGGAAAATTGAGTTTTTGAATCCAAAATGGTTTTGGAATTGGAATTGAAAGTTTTTGAAATGAGTTTCAGAAATAAAAGTTATTTTAAATAACTTAATAAAATTGAAATTTAAATCATTCGATTTAAATTTTGAATTCAATAATTTGGGAATTTTGATTTAAAAGATTTTATAAGTATAAAAGGTATTTATATGGGTTTTTAACCATTTAAAAATATGGTTTTGGAAATTTTAAATTTAAATTCAAGTTTTATACTTGAATGGCTTTAACCTGTGTATATGAAACCAGTTTTTTCCCAAAACGAAAACTATCTGTTTTCAAATAATAATAGCTTTCATAAAGTGAAAAGATTTCAAATTTGCATCGGAACATTTTAAATTGAAATGAAATTGTAAATAGTTTTGGAAAACTATGAATTAACTTTGTGAAGATGATTAAACTTTATTTTAAAATCAAAGAAGATTTTTAAAGGGCGTATCTTTTATATATAAAAGACTTGAATTGTGAATAGTTTTGAAAGCTATAAATTAAATCTTAATCTAAAGATTTAATGGGTTAATCAAATTGAAATGGAAATGATTTGGGAATCTGTGAATGAATCTTTGTGAAACTGGGTAAACTTTGTGAAGTAAATCTTTTGTTTAAAGATTTAAAATGGTAATTTGTTTAAACCATTTAAAGGAAAGGATTTGGATAATAAGTTGTGACTTAATTGAAATCCCTATATCCGTATATTTTAAATATTGTGCTCACTATTCGGGTTAGCCGGGAAAAGACCTTTGTGTCATATAACCCATTCCGAATTAGTGATACGACGATATGGATCTTATTGAAGATCAGCGTTGAAGACCGGATATTTTCAAAAATGAAAGGACAACCTGTCGAATGTATCTGCACCGAGTTGCTCCGGTATAGAGATTTATATCACTCTTCTTGTGATGGGAAGTCCGGACGTGATTAGTGAATATCCGGATTGCAAGGGCTTCTTTGGAAGTGCCTTCGGTTCCGTTCGATCCTGGAACGGACTTGTATGGATGTGTGTCTGACGTTACACTTTGAGATGTAAAGCTGGTTTCTATCAAATACATTTATGTTGGTGGCGGAGAATTTATTCTCTTAGCTTAACACCCTTCTCTGAGACGTACGAGCTCAGAGGTTATGTAGTTGATGGTTACTAGTGATACATTCCCAATTTGGTAATGTGGCATACGGAGTACTGTTGATCAATTGTTGATCAAAGCGTGGCTTTGTGAAAAGGCGTGGCTTTGTGAAAAAGCATGGCTTTGTGAAAAAGCGTGGCTTTGTGAAAAAGCGTGGCTTTGTGAAAAAGCGTTGCTTTGTGGACGAGACTTCGTCGAGCCTCACAACCCGATAATGGTCGAAACAGGAATGTTGCGGCAAGGTTGTTAGGGGTCGCGCCCCTAGGGTATGTCATTTCCTTCTGGATAAAAGGTGATATCATGGTAAGGAGCCCAGATATTTTACCTATGTGGATGCTGCAAATTTATTATACTTTGTGGTTGTTGCTTTGTAATTGAGGATCCTCGGATAAAGGTCGGTAACGACCGGGGGATGGCATAGCTCGTGTGTTAGCTACCTAGTTACAGCTGTACAGCGTGAGGTAGCATCGGCCTTGTGTTTGCAGAGAGCAGGTTGACTCTCGGGGCGTCTTTCCAAAGGCGTTTCCATTTTGGTGTAAGGAAGTTCCTTTGCCTGACCATTTGTTGGAAATCCAAAGAAACAATACGAACCTGTACGGTTTTAGTTGTAGAACCTGCCATTTACTTATGGTGGCGCCCCACTGTTTAGATGGTAGTTATAGTAGGCATAGTGTGAAATGCCTATGCTGGCTAAGATTAATATTATACTTTCGAAATGTTTTCCACTATGCACTAATAATAATAATCCAATGATTTTGCGTAGTAAGCATCTTTGACTATCATAAGAAGAAATCTCCTCCAATTCTGCGTTTGCATTGTGTGTGTGGCGGGAGGTCTTATGGTAGTTTCATTTTCCAAAAGCATTGCGGATATTTTCCACTTTCTTTGTTGTTGTTGTTTCAAAGATAATAAACTGTTTTAGTTCTCACACCAGTCACCATGACTGACCTGGAGTTTATTGTTTCCTTCCTAAACTCTGGGTGCTCACCAATTTCCACACGGGCAGTCTAGAGTCAGGTTATCAGGTCATTCTGGATTCAGGAGATGCTGTGGAGCTCAGCGGCGAACTGAATGGCGAGACGTATCACTTGTATATGATATTATTATTCCTCTGTGTATTCTGTATGAGGACAAGTTTATATAACTATCCAGTGTTGTATTGTTGTTGTAAACTCTGATGATGATGTAATGTATAAAATGAGATAGTTCTTTGATTTAAAGATTATTCATTTATCTATTATATGTTGTTCCGCTGCGATATGTGAGATTCTGATATTGTTCTGTGTTTTTCTATTGATTCTTCTTTCTTTTTCTTCTGTCTTCTTCTACCTCTTCTTTTTCTCCATAATAATTCGATTTTTCGGCATTCGATTGTTCGGCAGTTGATACAGTGGACGTATTAATGTCGATTTTCGAGCGTCGAAAAATCGCGTTCGTTACACTTTGTGTAATCACGTACGGTCCTTCCCAATTTGGTTTCATGTGTGAAGGGACCGGATAGATTCTCTTGAGAACTAGATCGCCGAGTTCAAAGGTTCGAGGTCGAACTTTGGCATTGTACAATCGGGCGACTGGACTTCGATATGCGGCCGCTCTCAAATCAGCCTCTTCCCTCTTCTCATCCAGTAGATCCAAAGATTCAGCAAGCAATATAGCGTTTGTTTTCGGATCGTAGTAAGTCACGCGATGGGAAAACACTTCCATCTCGACTGGAATAACGGCTTTTGAGCCATAAGATAGGGAAAACGGGGTGTGTTCGGTCGCGGTCTTGTGGGTCGTTCGATAAGCCCATAAGGCCATAGGAAGTTCATCAACCCATTTGCCCCCGGCCTTTTCCAGTCGTTTCTTTAGAATGGATTTTATGACTTTATTGACAGCTTCGACCTGACCATTTGCCTGAGGATGTGCAACTGCCGAGAATTTTTTATGGATATGAAACCGTTGACAGAAATTCTTGAATTCCGCACTATCGAATTGGGCTCCGTTATCGGTGATGATGGTATGCGGGAGTCCAAATCGACAGATAATGTTGCGAACTTCGAAGTTGATTACTTTCTTTGTCGTAATGGTTGCGAGGGGTTCAGCTTCTGCCCACTTGGTGAAGTAATCAACTGCAACGATGGCATATCTTGCCCTACCTTTGGCCAAAGGTAGTGTGCCGATGATATCGATGCCCCACATTGCAAATGGCCAGGGACTGACCATTTGGGTTATCTCGGTAGGTGGGGCTCTTGGAATTCGGGCGTGTTTCTAGCACCTATCGCATTTTCTGGCATAGTTCGCTGCATCTCGGTTCACTGTCGGCCAGTAGTATCCGTATCGGAGTATCTTCTTAGTGAGAGCTTGCCCACCGATGTGATCACCACATTCTCCTTCGTGTACGTCATGTAACACTCGTTTTATTCCATCGTGCGCGATACATCGGAGGAGAGGAACAGAATACCCTCTTCTATACATGACTCCGTTCTGAATGACGAACCGTGAAGCTTTTCGTAGAATTTGTCTTTTCTCATTTCTACGCTCAGGCAACGTCCCATTCTTGATGTAATTTCGATACGGAGTCATCCACGATTCTCTACTAGGAGCGGTTTCAAACACAAAATTTGTCTCTACTTGATCAATGCTTGGGGAGGACAAAGTTTCGACGGGGACAAGTCCCATCTGCTGTGCTTCACCTGTACTTGCTAACTTTGCTAATGAGTTAGCCTTCTAATTATGCTCACGGGGTATATGGTAAATAGCATAGTAATCGAATCGACCTAGTGCTTCTTGAACTCGGGCTAGATAGGCAGCTAGTCGTCGATCCTTGGCCTGATATTCGCCCCGAACTTGATATACAATCAACTGGGAATCACAATAAATTTCCATAGCAACAATCTTCAGATCACAAGCAAGTTTTAACCCAGCAAGCAAAGCTTCATATTCGGCTTCATTGTTGGTTGCGCGAAATTCGAACCTCAGAGCGTAGCATATGGATCGGCCTTCGGGAGTTTCAAGTACTATTCCGGCACCTGAACACTGATCGTTCGATGCACCATCGGTGTGCAGCTGTCCTGTCGTAACGGCTGATCGGTGTACACAGTAAGGGGATGAGCTTGGAAATAAGGACGGAGCTTTCTTGAGGCAATGACCAGGCAATAAGCCAGTTTCTCTAGTCTTGGGTAATTTCTTTCAGCTCCTGTTAGCCGTTTACTGACATAGTAAACCGGTTTCTGCACTCGGTCTTCTTTCCGAACTAAAGCAGCACCGATTGCATGCTCTGATACTGCCAGGTAAAGGTACAATTGCTCGTGGTCAACTGGTTTTGACAAGATCGGTGATGTGGAAAGATGCTGAACCAGCGATCGGAATGCGTCTTCACACTCCATGGTCCATTCAAAGTTTCGCTTTCCTTTCCGGATCAGATCAAAGAAAGGAATGCATTTATCGGTGGACTTTGAAATGAACCTGCTCAATGCTGCTACTTTCCCGTTGAGACTCTGGACTTGTTTTATGGTTCTTGGGGTTTGTAGGTTCCTTATTGCCCAGATCTTTTCGGGATTTGCTTCTATCCCTCGAGCGTTAACGATGAACCTGAGGAACTTTCCAGATGCGACACCGAAGTGACACTTTAATGGATTGAGCTTTATCCCATATTCCCGAAGGATGCAGAACATCAAATCTAAATCTCTGACGTGATCTGTGGAGAATCGAGATTTTACTAGCATGTCATCCACATAAACCTCCATGGTCTTCCCGATCTAGTTGGCGAACATCCTGTTGACCAAGCGTTGGTATGTTGCTCCGGCGTTTTTTAGACCAAAGGGCATGACTCTGTAGCAGTAGAGTCCCAGATCGGTCACGAAGCTGGTATGTTCTTGATCAGGCAAATGCATGGGTATTTGATTATAGCCAAAATAAGCATCCATAAAAGATAATAATTCATGCCCAACGGTTGAATCTACGAGCTGGTCAATTCGAAGAAGCGGAAAACTATCCTTTGGACAAGCCTTGTTTAAGTCAGAGTAGTCAATGCAAGTTCTCCATTTCCCATTCAGTTTTCGAACCAGTACGGGATTGGACACCCATTCTGGATACAAAGCATCTCGGACGAACCCATTCGATCGTAACTTATCAACCTCCTCTTTAAGGGCGGCAGATCTCTCTGGATCCATACCACGCCTTTTCTGTTTGACCGGGACATACCGCGGATCAATATTCAGGGAGTGACTTACGATGTTCGACGAGATCCCGCACATATCAGAATGTGTCCAGGCGAAAACGTCGAGATTCGCCCGGAGAAATTCAACCAATTCCTGTTGTGTCTGTTGGCCCAATTGAGACCCAATTTTTAGCATCCTCGAATCATCATCCTCGCTGATTGGAACATCCACAGTCAGTTCGGCCGAGGAAGCTTGATTCTCTTTAGACTCGTCTTTATCTTCATTGTCTCTAGGGTCAAGGTCTTTCTGGAATTGGTTGTGGTGCCCGGGCCGGGGCCCAGGCATCAATTGTCAATTATCAGCAAAACGGACGCAGAGAGATTCCTCTCGCCCTTTCCTTTCTCCTTTCGCTGCGCCCCGCGTAGTTCAGCAACATAGCAGGCCCTCCCCGCTGCCTGATCTCCTTGAATGACTCCAACCCCGCGGTCAGTGGGGAACTTCAGAGTCAAGCACCATGGGGCAATGGCCACCCTGAACTCGGCAAGGGCCGATCGGCCCAAAAATGCGTTGTAAGGTGAATCAATATCCAAAACGACAAACTGCAACATCCGGACTCTCCGGCGTTCTCCAACTCCCAACTCCACTGGTAGTTCCGCCACTCCAGTGGGTATTGTAGCACTTCCATTGAAGCCGTGAACTCGAGATTGGCAGGGTTTCAAGTCCTTCGCTTCCATTTTCATTAAATCATAAGCCCATTTAAATAAGATATTTACGGAGCTTCCACTGTCAACCAGGATCCTTTTCATCCAAGCAGGACCTACCTGGGAAGATATGACCAGTGGGTCGATTGTGTGGGCTTCGACCTTATCAGCGTCTCGGTTTCTAAATACGATATCATCAGACATTGTCTTCTGTTGTTTGGCCGGAGCCCCATCTTCACAATTACTGCAGCACTCGAAGTCCGCATGCCTGATAGAGCTAGCATACGACTCCATTTCCCTCCAGCTTCTGTCTGCTGGGTGGGGACCACCACTTATCGTGTTTATAACTAGCCTTCCGCCCGTACGAGCGGGTTCTTCCTGTCTTTCTTGATTTTGTACATGATTTTGATTTGAAGGGCCCGCACCACCAGACTGCGGTGCCCGCACGAACTGATCTAACTTTCTCTCCCTGATCAACTTCTCGATGAGGTCCTGCAAATGTCGACACTCATTGGTATTGTGGCCATAACTCTCGTGGAATCTACAAAACTTCCCTGTTTGAATCTGCCTCTCCGACGATGGCTTCGGAGCAGGCTTCTTATATTGCATAGTGTTGCAAGTTTGTAGGTACACGTTTTACAATGACGTATTCAACGGCGTGTAATTATCAAACAATGGAGCCCTACGTCGTGGGCCTCGGTTCTGATCTCTTTTATTATTCTGACCATTGTCGCCTCTCGGCTGGGGTTGTTTGTTCTGTATATTTAACCGAACTTTTCCGGAACTCTCACCAGACTGCTTAACTGCTACGTTACTTTGTATCCCCTCACTACTGGGCTCCACATCGTCCTGCTTCCTAGACTGTTTCGCGTCCTCTCGCCGTAAGAATTGAGCGGCTTTGGAGTAGAAACGGTCCAACGATGTAGGTGGTTTCCCAGCTAACCAATTTCCAAATTCAGAATCAGGATCAATCCCTTTGGTTAATGCCATCAAGATCGAGTTATCGTTGGGATTACTAATCTCCGCACATGCTACATGGAATCTTTCTAAATAACGCCTGAGTGTCTCTCCAGGAGCTTGAGTGACACTAGACAGGGTGTTAACGTCTTTAGGTCTAGCAACATGCATATGAAACTATTTTACAAATTTTTTAGCCAGCTGATCGAACGAAGAGATAGATCTAGGTGGCAACCTTGTAAACCACATTGTTGCGATTCCCCCCAGAGAGATGGGGAAACTTCGGCACTTCACTGCATCATCCGCTCTTGCAGCGCTCATTGACCACACATATTTCAAAATATGTTGATTGGGATCGGAACTCCCTTCGTACATTGGGAGAGTTGGCATTCTGAATCGCCGAGGGGGGTTAGTGTATAATATCTCGTCTGTAAAAGGGGTATGACTACGGGAGATTCCCCAATCGTCATTGGTAAGCCCCTGACTTTCGCGAATCATCTGACGTATCATGGTTGAAATATCTGGCATCGGCACATTCTGTGCAGGCTGAGCTAAGGTGTGGTCGGGTTCCACAGTGCGAGTTTGGACCGGGCGCTGTCGACGGTCCATGTTTCGCCTTCTTGGCTCGGCATCTTCCGGGACGTATGGTTCAGGAGTACGCCCATGTTGCTGATTGTTCGGATCTGATAGATTTCGGGTATCAATCCTTGTTTCTACCGCGATGGTTGTAGTGCGATTGTCCGTGGTATACCATGGAGCAGTACCTCCTCGTGATGAGGGCTCGGTCCGAAAGCTGGTTGACGGCCCCACCCTCAATTGTCCAACGGTCAAGGCAGGTTGATATCCGGTAGCTTGTGTGTGACTCCCGTCTAATCGGGGACGGGTAGATCTGTGGTGATAGTCAGATGAGGCGGAACTTTCAGTAGACGAATGGGAAACATCATCCCTCCTGGACCTCCTACGCCTTTGACGGTTTAGTTGGTTGGTCAATTCAGCGTTAGCGCGCAACTGTTCAGTCAATTGTTGCCGACTTTGAGTCAGTTCGTGGAGCAACACTTGGAACTCTTGTCTGGTGACTGGTCTCGACGGATCTGAGTGAACAGTGTTGTCTTGATTGGATGGTGGCTGCTATATAGGATTCTGTCTATCCCGACCTTCTTGATCAGCAGTTGTAGAGGCAGTTCTTGTGCTAACCATCTTGAGTGGTGGAGTCCTTTCCTAGACTTTACGCAAATCTGAATAGGATGGTAGGATTCTGGATTAGAGATCTGGATCTTCCTCTTGGATTTATGCAATCCGGTGTCGATGGTAGATCCAAGGAGCAGGAGAAAAAACTGGTTTCTCTCAATGAAATCACCAAAGTGTTTGTACCAAAAATGGGCACAACACTTTTCGGAAGTTTTTTAAGAGATAAAAGTGAAGAAAATAAATTGAAAATGAAGATTATCTAACAAAAGCTCCAAATAACATGAATGTAAATGCACAGACAAGCGATTTATAGTGGTTCGGCGTGTTGCCTACGTCCACTGTGAAGTTTTTGCAACTTTATTGATTCTCTTTGAATGATTACAAGCGGTTACAGCATACAACAGCGAAATATAATTTAAAATTCGAATGCAACTGCAAGAATATGTCGTAAGTTCTGATCCGGCAGAGTCTGGGCGCTTCAGAATGAGAAAAAGTCCCCCTTTTGTAGGCTTTGGGGCTCTATTTATAGGCGTAGGAGGCTGATATTCTACTCAAACTTCGGGAGACTCATTCTGGCACGTGAGTGGGCCCACGCGATCGGTCCCACCAAGTTTCAACTCGATCTGTGATCGATACGAACCGATTTCGTATCGATCAGGAAATAGTCCAATCGAGTTGAAACTTGGTAGGAGCATTCCTTTGCTTGTATGTAAGCTTCTGTGAAAATTTCATTGCGTTTGGATCGGTAGATTTCAAGATATGATCGATACAAGTAGATGTTCTCCGGAAGGTTGTTTGGTTCGAATCCATGGCTTCGAATCGATTCCTTCGAATCGAGCTTCTCACGTGATTTCATGACAACGTGGCACGAGCTCCTCGTTCCGATCCGCTTTCTACTCTGAGTTGATCGATTCATCTCCGGAGATCTAGCCGCATTCGCAACCAAGGTTCACACGTCAATCCAGATCCAAAGGTCCGATGGGTACGACTTGGTCATTATCTGATCGACTCGAAGGCCTTTCAGCCGATCGATTCGAGTCAGATGGATGCGAGGCTACTACCATTCTGATCGTTATGAAGTCGATGGATACGAAGAGCAGTGGGCTTGTAGAGAGGCTTAACCATGGATGTGAACCGTACCTTGCCTGATGGACACGAAATAATAGCTGGCCGATCGATACGAAATGCATGTTCCGCCGATGGACTCGAATGAGGTCGAGTCGAACTTATGCTTCCTGATGGAGTCGAATACGACCGAGGCGAAGCTGATGGGTACGAAAGTAGGGCTCACGGATGGATACGGAGATGATGGATATGGAGATGATCGATGCAGGCGGAGGGGTTGCGACTCCAATCGATTCGAAATGATGGATACGAAATGGACGAGTCTCTTGGCTTGCATCGCTCGTAACTTGAGCATATGAACTCGGAACGTCTTGAAATTTGGAATGCAGGCTCCTATGGCTTAGTTCGTCATACCTTGACAGTTGTAGCTTGATCTAGATTCGGATAAAAATTCATCAATATCCATATCGAACCTGTGCAGGCTCGACATCCAGGACAATTGATCTTAATCGTGCAATCAGTTCCTTGATATCTCGGCCTTGCCAAAAGGCGGGATAACAACCCCATAAAATGAACCATAAATAAACGAAGTAAATTAAATGTGATAAGGTAGAAAATGTAAATTTTATAAAAGTTGGAATTTGACTAAAGAAAGCTGTAACATTGCATCGTGGTGAAATTCTAATTAATTTACATATATAATATGCCGAAAACGGAGCTCAAGCAAAGAAATTATGAGAGTTTTAAGTTTTCAGATTTAAAGTAATTTGAATAGGATTCAAATAAATAATTAATTCCCTAATTTGAAATTAATTGTTACTAGACTTGGGAGTTCATTAATGTTAAAAATTAGCAATTAATGTTAAAAGTTAATTAGGGTATGAAATCAATAATAATCAAGCAATGGTAAAATAAAATAAATACCTTCCCAAAATAAGGGAAGAAGTCGATCCAACACCTCAAGGGGTCGACGACCGTAGGGTTCGACCACTTGGAGCATGTGGGTCAACCACTTCCTTGTTGTGGAGCCTATTTTGATGAGTTGTACATTCTAGATTTATCAATTTTTAATCTATTCTCATCGATGGTTCCGATGCGTAACCAACCACTATAAGTTAGACCCTAGATGTTTCACTTTTATCCAAAAAAAATTAGGAATAATAGCAAAACTCTGCCATTGCTATTTCTCCAAATTAGATTCAGAAACTCCGTAGAGAATTCAGGTAAGAATCCAATCTATTTTCTATTTATTTCTTCTTCCTCCAACCTACTCTTATTCTATTCTCCTCTAACTATTCTGAATTTTATAAATATATATATATATATATATATACCTCTTCCCTATTATGTGTTTATATATCAAAAGAGAGAGATTCTGGAAGAGATTGTGAGGCATGCAAATCCAAGGAAGGGGAAGCTAAGGTTATTCTGTGAGTGAAAACCTTAGTATTTCTTTTCAGCAATTGTTTAGTGTAGTTCTTTTGGGACTTGAATATACCTTAGGGATTTTGAGATTTCAAAAACATGACAGATTAAATCCCCTAAAATTCCTTTTTGTTTCGATATGTCAATTCTATGTTGAGATTCCCAATTATTTACATTAATTGATGGAATTTGTTTCGTTTATGTGATTTTTAATAATTTCATAGTCTATTCCATTTCTCCTTCTTCTTTGGGTCAAATTGTGATTCTTCAATAAAATAAAAGGTTTAGATTACGAATTCTATTCGTAGTTTACACCACTTATTCTTATCTATTTCTTTGTAAAAGAGGAGTTGAATAGAATATGAGGTTTAGATTGCAATTCTTATTGTTTAAGGTATTCCATTGAATTAGTGTAACAAATTGAGTTTCTATTTTATTTACAAGTCTTTTATTGCAGTTTTGGTTATGAATATTTATTCCCTGTTTTGGATATTATAATCTCATGAAATCTTGGGAATTTGAAGAAAAAAAGGACTTGTAATGATGTTTGGTTGGGGAATTGACAGTTAATGCTAGTTTAGAACACAAAATCTATGCGTTTAGAACCAATTAGGCATGAATATTTATTTATCTCTATTTGCGCGATTAACGTATGATTACATCGTATATGGCGTAGTTAATTAGGCGTTTATTTCCCTAATTTGGAAAGTAATTGATTGTTAGGTGAAAATAAGACGAAACTCTTATATAGCCTAATTATTATTTTACGGCGTAATAAGGAAGATTCCTTATAAGGCCTTATTGTGTGTGTTTATATATATATAGTCATAGGGATGCAAAGTCAATAGAGTTACATGACTGAAATCTGCCCTTCACTTTGAGGCTACCAGTAGTTATGTGCACTTTTATTGATGTGAGATACCATTATGATAAATATTTGTAATGACGTGAGGTTGGTCCCAAATTCTATAGGGAAATCTGCCTAGCTAATCAGGTTGTCAGTTCCTAAGAATAGTTGGACTAATGTCAGACGTCATTATGAGTATAGGTCATAAGACGAAGGGTCTGCTTTAGGGTCTTGATGTATTAAGTGGTTGGAACTGCCTTTTTCCCCCAGATAAAGTATTAAATGGCCAAGGGGTTACGTTAGGTGTTATCTCAATGGAGGTCCACTTCTAGAAATAGGTATTAAATGATTGGGTCCGCCTTAATTAAAGTATTAAATGACCAGAGTCTGCTTATTTTCTAATAAAAGGTATTAAGTGGCTTGGGTACCGTCCCTCACATTATTAGGTATTTATGGCCTATAATTGAGATATGGGATTCTGGAAACTTGCTTCTGGAAATGGAAGGTATTAAGTGGTTAGACCCACCTCCTTTTCTAATAAAAAAGTATTAAATGGTTTTTATTAGTTTTATGTTCGTAGACATATTCTTGTTTTGAAATATACTACCCAAGTACTGAAAAGGTAAGACTCGAGGTTTTATTCACCAAACACTTGTTGTTCTGACTCCCTCCTCGTTACAACACAAGTTAAGGGTGGAGTGATGGCGGTGACGATGCTTAGAGATGGAGAAGCTTGGATTGTAGCTGTATTTGTTATTATTACTTGCTTTTATGTGTACCCATGTATTTAGACAATTGTTGTAACAAATATTATATTACGGTTTTTATGGAATTTTGTATTATGACATTTTATGGTTTTGAAATAAATGGGTACACTTTGCTGTTATATTTTGTGCCATCCCCTATGAGTTTTGAAAGTTTAGTTAAGTCTTTATACTGTTGTTTTCTTAGTTCTACCAACAATTTACCTTAGAATGGATCTAAGTTTCAATGGGCCTTTTCTGGGTTGAAATTTAGGCCTGTTCAGAGGTTGGTTGTTGCAGATTGTATATTAGACATACATTGTATTTATTTTTGATATAGTGGGATTTTGACTCAATTTATATCCCCCACGGACTTGTGTATATTTCTATTATATATTATCGTTGCGTTTTATGACTCTGTGTTCTATGGTATTTGTTTTATATTATGTATTGTTCTATCATGGAAACGCACGTGTCTATTGCTTTGTGTCGATACCGTGCATGTATATGTGAGTTTTTTTATTCGATTTTGAATACGTACAAGTGTTGGCCTAGGGGAATATTCATGTGTGATAGTCCAATATTACCTCATTCTCTGTATTATCAAACAATATTACCTAGTAACACTCTTTGGTAGCATGAGTATAGAGGTGGGGTGTTACAGTTGGTATCAGAGCAGATTAAGAACAATACATTGTGTATAATAGACATGAGTCATGGACTTAGATAAGACTTAGAGTCCCTGTCCCTTTAGGTGTGTTGGATAAATACCCTATAGTATAGGGTAATAGGTGTATACATTTACTTATATACGTTGATTACTAGGGTAATCATCGAGACGTACTTGTATTTTTCTTTCTCTATATACATACATACCTACATACAAACACACACACACACATATATTACTTAGAACCCACTGAAGCGGATTACTGAAGCGGATTCAAAATGCTCTCCCAAATCAACGAATTGTGCTTTAACCCTACTTTCTTTATGCAACTCTGCCCTCGTTCATCTTTCCATCCCATGGCCTATCATCTCGACTGTCCTCCCCATAGCTCTTTACCTCTACACTGACACTCGTCTTAGGATGGCCAAGAATCAGAAATTGAAAACACATTTCATTGCATCGATAGAGCTCTATGCTCATGCCACCAGATCTGTTTGGAAGTTTTCCCTGGTGCCTATGGCTTCTGATCCTATGATGCTTCCTCCATCCCTTGTTAACCCTACCATCAACTCTGCTGTTCATGGTCAGGCTGCCGTAGATGTGCCTTTTGTCATTTATGTAGGTAACGCCTTAGATCCTACTGATCAAGCTGTTGATATTTATTTGGGTTTAGGTTTTCTTTTTGAGAAAATGATGATCTGGAAAATACAGTTGACATCGTTTCAGGCAATGATATAGTCAGAACTGTGTTTGATGGCTATATAGTTAAGTCTATTTCTGTTGATATCGTATTGTTGTTTGGGAACATTAGTGTGAATGGTAATAATTCAAAGATGAATGCAACTAGTACAAACCAATTTATATCATCTGTTTCGACTCATGTTGCCTCTAGTAAGGATGATGCTTGTCTTAAAAATTATCTGAAGAATGTGTTAGGCTTCTCTATTCTCGTCAAAATTACGTAATGCCGATGTGCACTCCCCTCGCTCATTTGAATGAAAAATTGTTAATGGTATAAATATTCCTCCTTTAAAAGTTATTCAAGTAATTTCCTCTTTTTTGCGTGTTCAATTGGTTGGTTTTTTCCTTGATGAAAATCCCTCTTTTTATGTTGTTAGATATCACTTGATGAAGTAGTGGAGACTCAAAGGAAAACTAAAATGAGAAGCGACAATTCTAGATTTTTTTTTGAATTTTCATGTCCGGATGATAGATTGAAAATCCTTGAAGCAGAGCCAACTATAATTCTAGGGAAACCGTTCATTATTACATGTTGGAATCCTTCTGTGGATTCTTCTAGAGAACATGTACTTTCTATACCAGTTTGAGTTCAATTTACTAAAATTATGTTTGTGTTACAATCTATGATTGGCGTTGATTGGTTAGCTAACCTAATTGGTGAAATAGTTTGTTTTGATGTTGTTACAATTAGTAGGGAAAGGCCTAGTTATGCTTGGGCTTTGATTAAGTTCAAACCTGACAGGCTATTGCCTACTACACTTCCTATAGAATCTGTCCTTGGGCAAGTTGCTAAAGTGGAAGTTAGTTACAAGTGGAAACCTCCCATATGCATTAATTATTGTTCGTTTGGTCATTTAACGAAAGATTGCAAGCACCTCTCTAAGGCAATGCCTTCCATCCATTTAGTGAAGGAAGATACTGAGATTCTCACATTCGAAAAATTCCTTTGCCGAAGGTAGCAAAGCGAAAATGGGTTCATAAGAACAATTTGTTTGTTTCTTTCCCTCCTTCTAGGGGGTTAGATAACGACATTTCCTTATCTAGCTCTAGCTCTAACACGTCTCCTGACATGATTTCATGGTAATTGTCACATCCCATATCTAAAGGCCCAAAACTAAGCGCTGCAGATGCTGCAGTCATCTATAGTATCAGCTTCCGGCTACTAAATACGACTATGTTAATGGTATTAATAACATTAGAAGCACTTGAATATGAAACAAAACACAGATTTCAAAACCACATTTACTTCATTACATTTCAAAACCAATGGTTTCACATTCACAACACATAATCCCAAATCGTTCCCAGGCACAGATCAAATATAATTATTACAAATTACGCCAAAAGCGATATGTGAAGATACCCCTTAGTTGATTAGAGTCATATGGTCATAATAGACCTAATACAAACAACACGGCGGAAAATTCATCAAAACATAACAAGAACTGCAAATCCTAAATAGCTATCCGTTGCCTCCTGCATGCCTCTGATAGCTTACTCATCAACATTCTAAAACCTGAAAAAGACCTTAACCACTCAGCCTACTCAAATTAATTTTGAGCACCCGAGAGTTTAAGGGGAAAACATAAACTTCGAGTCAGACATAAAGCCTGGTGTGAATAATATTATACATCCCGGTTTAATCATGTTAAGTGAGACCTCCGCTTAGTAGAATTCGTTTCCCCTCACTAACATCCTTTTAAAAACATATCTTTGCAAAACCTTTCATAAAACCATATACTGTGCTCCTGCAGCCATAATGGTTAAATACTATAAAGCAATCATTATGTAAACATACATAAATATCAGGTAATGATGAACTATCCGTTCAAACACACAAGTTTTGTTTAGATAACTTTTAACCTTTGGCTAACTAGGGCCTACCAGACAATATAATCAAAATTAACCTAACACCTGTTAGATATTCTTCCTTTAGATTATCTATCCTTAACTATCTGTTAAATATTTCACTTCTGGATGGTCTGTCCCTAACTTAATCATCTCCCAGGTCTTCTCGATCCTAATGGTTTTTCGGGCTCACCAATAACCTACCTATATAGAAACATATATTCCTTTTGGTGTGTAACTATAATTTTAGTCTACCTGTGACAAAGCTCTACACACTGGAATTTTGGACAATAGTTAGCTGGGGCTATTAGCTAATGTATAGGGCGTGACCCCATACTAGTCCCATCTGATTTTCTAATATCTAAGTCATTTTCACTTAAAGATCCCCTCCCATAATTTTCCTTGAAAACATTTTTAAAGTGATTTAAAACCATTAAATCAAACTTAAACAAGGAAAATTATATAATCTTTATACTTTACACAAAATCATATTACCATGTCATATGTATATTCTTTACTCAAACCTTAGTTGATGAAAACATTTAAACATATGAAAGTACCTCTTTCAAAACCAAGTAAGAACCTTTTGAAATCAAACCTCAATTTTTTGAAACCACTCTCTAAACCCTTCGAAACCATTGAGAAACAAACCTTTTGAAAGCAAATAAACTTTAGACATCCTCTTTTGAAAAACACTTTAAAACATTGCTTTAGAAAAACCTTGGAAAAACCTTCCATCTCAAACCTTTCGAAATCATTCACTTCAAACCTTCAAAATCATTCAACTAAAACCTTTCGAAATCATTCAACTAAAACCTTTCTACTCCATTGGAAGCAACCTTTCGACTAAGTCGAAAGCTCTGCTTCGAAAGCTTTAAAACATGGTATTTAAAACAATAGGTCTCTGCCTTTAAATTAGCTCCTTCGAAATCTTTGGGTTATACTTTAAATATAAAACAAAAATAAATCACCTAACTCGAAAGCTTCCTTTAGAAAGCAATGGGAGAAGCATATGGTTTTAAAACAAGTAAACCTTTTGTCTTTGTCGAAAGGTTCAAAACAAAACATTTATAAAGCGGCAGTAACCCTTCGACTGTGTCGGAAGGTTTCGAAACAAAACAGTGTTAAAACAGCAGTAACCTTTCGACTATGTCGAAAAGTTTAAAACCTTTATTTTAAACATTTGACCTGGTCGAAAGCAACCAAGTCGAAAACAAAGCAGGTGAAAGATTTTGGTTTATAAAACAAACATACCCCAACCTCTTTAGCCATCAACCTTTAGATTAAGAACCCTTCGAACTTGTCCAATTCATTACGTATCAAATAACTTATTACCATATACATTGGTTTGACCTTGTAGAAAGCTTTGAACCTCTCGAACTTGTCGGAAGGTCTGGGTCGGAAGGTTTAATGCTAGAATTAGCAAAAACATGCTAGAAGTATGACTTCTTTGTTTTTAACTTAAAAAGGATAATTTTCAACTAGCCTGCCTTTATTTGTCAAATTCCCATTGATTAACAAATACTTTTCAAAAATGTGCTGCCACTATTTTTCAGAATTAAATAATCATTTTATTTTATAAAATGTCCATGTCTCCTTAGTTAAATATATAAAACATTTAAGTCCCATACCTTAAATAATTTTATATATTCATCAAATAACTTAGGAAAAATACCAGAAAATCTATTTTAATATGTTTTCCAACATATAAAAGTTTCAAACCCAAATAATTATTATTTTAGCTGTAAATAATTTATAACCCAATAAACAGTTTCCTTCACTAGAAAATTAATATAAAATCTGCAATAATTCAGAAAATTATGAAAATTGAAACCCACCTCTAAAATATCATTTATGAACTATATTCAAATTTTCAAGGCATTTGGATGTCATCTAATAGAGTTTTCATATCAAACATATCATAAAACGAGTATGAACATACATAATTCACTAACAAATATATATAACTTTAATCATCAAAACATGATATATACACTTGCAAAAACATTTCAAATCTAGTTTTAAAACCGAAAACTAAAAGAAAGTGGGATGTAGTTATCACTCACTTTAGCTTTGACATATAATATGTGAGATTTGATGTTGATTTAGTCGATTGCTTTCCTTCTCTTGAATCCTAGCTTTAATCTTTCTCTTGAGAATGAAAATGGTGGCCGACCTTAGTATTTTTAATTTGATAAGAATGAGAATGAACATGAGTTTTATTTCCCAAGGGTTTAGGGCATAAGCTCCACATATTTCCTATATTGCCCTTTTCATATCCTAACACATTAACTTAGGTTATTTCATTTTAGTTTGTACACTAACATGGCACGGTTACCCTTAGCTAATCAATTATCAACTTATTAATCTCCACATTATTTTATTTTATTTTAGCTAATTGAATATCCTAAATAATGTTATAAAGTTATGGGGAGTTACAGACTCCCCACCTTAAAGAATTTCGTCCTCGAAATTACGATAAGGTACACAACAAAACAATCAAAGGTAAAACATACCATCAAAAAAACCAGGGTAAGAGTCTCTAATTCTGCTCTCCTTCTCCCAAGTACAGTCTCTAGCATCGTCACTCCACTGAATCTTTACTAACTTGACTGTCTTGTTCCTCAACTTCTTCTTATCTTTAGCCACAATCTGAATCGGCTTTCTTACTATAGTCAAATCCGGCACTACTACTAAATCTTCTAACACTGCAGGTGTTATAGTAGTCTCCGGGTCTCTAACACATTTCCTAAGATGAGAAACATGGAAAACATCATGGACTCCAACCAAACTACACAGTAACTCTACTCTATAAGCGAGTTTCCCAATCCTCTCAACAATACGGAATGGTTCAACGAATCTAGGTGCTAACTTTCCTGACTTTCCAAATCTAATCACACTCTTCATCGGTGAAACCTTAATAAACACATAATCTCCGACAGAAAATTCCAAGTCCTTTCTTCTTCTATTAGCATAACTTTTCTTCCTAGACTGAGCTTCCTTCATCCTAGTTCGAATCAACTCAATCTTCTTTGCAACTTCCTTCACCAAATCCGGACCTAGAACCAATCTATCCCCGGTCTCTAACCAACATACGGGAGATTTGCATGGCCTTCCATACAAAGCTTCAAACGGTGCCATCCCATTACTCGTCTGATAACTATTGTTATACGAGAACTCGACTAAATGAAGATGGTCCTCCCATAATCCCCCGAAATCCAATACACAAGCTCTCAACAAATCCTCCAAGACTTTGTTAATTCTTTCTATCTGCTCATCAGTCTATGGATGATAAGCGGTACTTATGTTGAGCTTGGTTCCTAATGCTTCCTGTAAAACTCTTTCAGAACTCACTAGTAAATAAAGAATCTCTATCATTGACAATACTATTAGGAATCCCATGTAGTCTAACTACATTCTTCATAAATAACTTCGCCAAAATAGGTGTCGTCCAAGTTGACTTTACCGGAATGAAATGGGCACTCTTTGTCAGTCTATCTACTATGACCCATATGCTTTCATTCCCTCTACTAGACATTGGCAACCCATCTATGAAATCCATAGAGATAGAATCCCACTTCCATAACAGAACTTCCAACGGTTGAAGCAATCCATTTAGCTTCTGTGTTCAGCCTTTGCTTGTTGGCAATTCAAGCACTGCTTAACACATACACCAATGTCCCATTTCATACATTCCCAGAAGAAACTTCTCTTCATATCCTAATACATCTTCGTTCACCCTGGATGGATAGTGAACTTCGAACGATGGCATTCATTCAAAACTTCCTTCCTCATGTCTCCGACATTCGGAACACACAATCTTCCTTTCTTTCTCAACCACCCATTTTGGTCAAGACTGAAATCCTTTAAGTCATCGCCCTCTGTTCCTTCCCTTAACCTTCTGATCCTTTCAGCCAAAACTGGATCCTCCTCCTATTTAGAAGCTACCTTCTTAATCATTATCGGTCGAACTTCTAAGCAAGACAATACAGCACTTCCTGCACTAGAACCTGCCTCGGATCTAAACTGCACTCTACACTCTAATAATGCTTCTAAATCTTTCCACTCGGCAATTATAGCCAATACTGCATTCTGATATTTCCTGCTAAATGCATTCGCTACCTTATTTCCTTTCCTGGGTGTGTATTCAATTCCAAAATCATAGGCAGCAATAAACTCCAACCATCTCTGCTGTCTCATGTTCAGCTCCTTCTGAGAGAACAAGTATTTCATCGATTTATGATCTATATAAAGCTTAAATCGCTCTCCCAAAAGATAATGTCTCCATACCTTCAAAGCAAATATAACGGTATCTAACTCTAAATCATGCGTAGGATACCTCACTTCATGTGGTCTGAGCTGTCTAGAAGCATAAACAACCACTTTACCTCTTTGCATCAACACAGCTCCCAATCCAGTTCCACACGCATCCGTATAAACAACTAAATCTTGATTCCCCTTCGGAACCACTAACATCGGTGCATGGGTCAATAATTTTTTCAAGCTCTGTAATGTTTCCTCACACTTATCACTCCATACAAACTTCACATCCTTTCGCGTAAGCTTAGTCATCGATGTAGCTATCCGTGAAAAATCCTTTATAAACCTTCGATAATATCTAGCCAATCCAAGAAAACTCTTTATCTCGGTCACGTCTCGGGTCTCTTCCAATTATTCACCGCCTCAATAGTCGAATCTACAGACAACCCATTCTACGAGACTACATGACCAAGGAACTTCACTTCCTTCTTCCAAATATGAAACTTCAAAAACTTAGCCTTCAACTGATGTTCCCTCAATGTCTCAAGCACAACTCTAAGATGAACTTCATCCTCCTTCTCATCCTTAGAGTATATCAAAATATCATCTATGAAGACTAACACAAATCTATCTAAGTGCTCTCGGAAAATTTGATTCATCAAATCTACGAAGAATGTCGGTGCATTAGTTAGTCCGAATGGCATAACTAACCATTCGTATGATCCATATCCTGTTCTAAACGCCGTCGAGGGAATACTATCCTCTGCTACTCCAAGCTGATGTAATCCCATCGTTAAATCCAGCTGAGAGAATACTTTGGCTCCACTTAACTGATCGAACAAATCATCAATTCTCAGTAACGGATATTGGTTCTTTATCGTCTTCTCATTCAACTTACGATAATCGATACATAGCATTAACGATCCGTCCGGCTTCTTAGCAAACACTGCGGCAGCTCCCTATGGCAAACTACTTGGTCGGATAAAACTCTTGCTTTCTAATTCCACCAGCTGCACCTTCAACACTTTCAGCTCTGTAGGTGTTATCCTGCTTGGTGGCCTACTCACCGGTTCTGCTCCAAGCACCAAATCAATCCGAAACTCTATGGCTCGTTTCGGTGGCAATCAAGTTACTAGCTCAAACATATCAGCAAATTCTCTAACCACAAAGACTCCATGCAACTCATCCTCCAACTCCATGATACCCAATAAAGCATTTACCTCGCAACTAGGGTTCTCTATGGTATAAACTATTTGATCACTATAATCGGGGTGACTAAGTGATATCTTCCTATCAGGGCAAAATATCCTAGCATCATATTTACTTAACCAATTCATCCCAAGGATAATCCCAAACCCCATAAAGTCAAACACATGCAAACAGCAATCAAAAGTATTGCCTAGCAAATCAAATTCTAAATGGTCACACCTCATCCCATGTGTTACATACCCTCTTATCGGATTTGCAACCCTTAAGGAAGTAACTAAGTATGAGGGTTCTAGGTTAAGCTTATCTACCAAACATCGAGAATAAAAGAATGAGATGCTCTGGTATCAAACAGAACGCTAACAGACATACTGTGAACCTATAGCGAGCCTCCCAGAACAACTTTCCCTTTTTCCTGCACAACTAGCCTTGGAATTGCGGGCTCCACTGAATACATTTGTCCCTTACCATCTTTAGCAGGCTCAGGGCATTTGTTCTTATAATGGCTGATCCGATCATAATTAAAACATATGACATTCTTCTTTCCAACAGCTTCTTTCTCTTTTCCTTTTCCATTCCCGGTACGACACTCATTAGCATAGTGTCCCTTCTTATCACATTTATAACAAACCACCTCAGCTTTTTCCTTCTTTTGTGCTCCTCCCTTCTGAGCATTCTTCTTCTGGAAAAACTTTCTTTTTTGGCCCTGTCCCACCCAGGCCTCCTTCATCTTCTTCCTCAAACACGTTATCACCTCTTCCTGCCTTAGCGCCATTTCCACCACTACATCACTGGGATCTCTCAAGTGCGGAAAAGTAGCACTTATCAACTCCGGCCTCAAGCCCCTTATAAACTTTTCATTTCTTTGGATCACTGTATCTACCAAAGCATACCCATACTGGGCCAACTCCTCAAACTTCCTTGCATACTCCAAGGCGGACATCTCTCCTTGTTCCAACTCCACAAACTTCCTCACTAACGCCGATTGCGCCATTACTGACATAAACCTTTTTGAAAACCTTCTCTTAAACTCCTCCCAAGTTATGGTTTCCTCATCAACTTCAGCAACAACAGTATACCACCAGAATAAGGCAGCTCATTGAAGCTGTCTCGAAGCCAATCTCCTTTTCTACTCGTTATTCAATCCTAAGTCGGCAAAAATTCTCTCGCAATGCAATAGCCAATTTTCCACCTCCATCGCATCTTCATTACCAATGAACGACTTCCCTCCAAGCCTGGCATAATCTCTGCTCAAGTTAGCATACTGGTTGACCATCGGAGCTTTCTGAACTCCACCTTCAGCAGTATTACCTTCGACATCTCCGACTGCAATTCCAGCTTGCATCATGTTTACAAAGAACTGATACATTGCTCCCATGTCCATCTGGGGAACCCCACCACCAACAGTTTCAGCTTGAGCCTAACTAGGACCTCTCCTAGCATTTGGTCAGGCATTTCCATTAGTGGTGCTGCTATTTCTTCGGAGATTAACTCTACCTCTTCTTCCTTCCATATCCGTATTCAAACCTCGTGAGATACAGATGAATAGCCTAACTAAGATAGAAGTCTAGAGATATACTTATATATATAGCAAATACAAATATGTTACTATAGCATTATCCCATACCCCGATCTTAACTCTAAGTACTAAGGATTATGTTTTCAAAAACCATTTTTAGTTAAAGTATTTCATAAACCATGCTCTAATACTAAGCTGTCACATCTCCTATCTAGAGGCCCAAAACTAAGCGCTACAGATGCTACAGTCATCTATAGTATTAGCTTCCAGCGACTAAGTACAGCTATGTTAATGGTATCAATAATATTAGAAGCACTTGAATATGAAACAAAACAGAAATTTCAAAACCACGATTACTTCATTACATTTCAAAACCAATTGTTTCACATTCACAACACATAATCCCAAATCGTTCCCAAGCACATATCAAATATAATTATTACAAATAACGCCAAGAGCGGTATGTAAAGATACCCCCTTGGTTGATCAGAGTCATATGGTCATAATAGACCTAATACAAACAACACGGTGGAAAATTCATCAAAACATAACAAGAACTGCAAATCCTAAATAGTTATCCATTGCCTCCTACATGCCTCCGGTAGCTTATTCTTCAACATTCTAAAACCTGAAAAAGACCTTAACCCCTTAGCCTACTCAAATTAATTTTGAGCACCCGAGAGTTTATGGGGAAAACATAAACTTCGAGTTAGACATAAAGCCTAGTGTGAATAATATTATACATCCTGTAATCATGTTAAGTGAGACCACATCGCTTAGCGGAATGGGTTTCCCCTCACTAACATCCTTTTAAAACATATTTTTACAAAACCTTTCATAAAACCATATACTATGCTCCTGGATTCACAATGGTTAAATACTATAAAGCAATCATTATGTAAACATACATAAATATCAGGTAATGATGAACTATCTGTTCAAACACACAAGTTTTGTTTAGATAAATTTTAATCTTTGGCTGACTTGGGCCTACCAGACAATATAATCAAAATTAACCTAACACCTGTTAGATATTCTTCTTTTGGATTATCTACCCTTAACTATCTGTTAAATATTTCACTTCTGGATGGTCTGTCTCTAACTTAATCATATCTCAGGTCTTCCCGATCCTAATGGTTTTTCAGACTCACCAATAACCTATCTGTATGCAAACATATATTCCTTCTGGTGTGTAATTAACCATTATTTTAGTCTACTTGTGACAAAGCCCTACACACTGGAATTTTGGACAATAATTAGCTGGAGCCATTAGCTAATGTATAGGGCGTGACCCCATACTAGTCCCATCTAGTTTTCTAATGTTCGAGTCATTTTCACTTAAGGATCCCCTCCCATAATTTTCCTTAAAAACATTTTTAAAGTGATTTAAAACCATTAAATCGAACTTAAACAAGGAAAAGTATATAAACTTTATACTTTACTCAAAATCATATTACCATGTCATATGTATATTCTTTACTCAAACCTTAGTTGATGAAAACATTTAAACATTTGAAAGTACCTCTTTCAAAACCAAGTAAAAACCTTTCGAAATCAAACATCAAACCTTTCAAAACCACTCTCCAAACCCTTCGAAACCATTGAGAAACAAACCTTTTGAAAGCAAATAAACTTTAGACATCCTCTTTTGAAAAACACTTTAAAACATTGCCTTAGAAAAACCTTGGAAAAACCTTCCATCTCAAACCTTTCGAAATCATTCACTTAAACCTTTCGAAATCATTCAACTAAAACCTTTCGAAATCATTCACTTAAACCTTTCGAAATCATTCAACTAAAACCTTTCGAAATCATTCAATTAAAACCTTTCGAAATCATTCACTTAAACCTTTCGAAATCATTCAACTAAAACCTTTCGAAATCATTCAACTAAAACCTTTTGACTCCATTGGAAGTAACCTTTTGACTAAGTCGAAAGCTCTGCTTCGAAAGCTTTAAAGCATGGTATTTAAAACAATAGGCCTCTGCCTTTAAAACAATCTCCTTTGAAAGCTTTGGCTTATACATTAAATATAAAACAAAAATAAATCACCTAAGTCGAAAACTTCCTTTCGAAAGCAATGGGAGAAGTAGCTGGTTTTAAAATAAGTAAACCTTTCGTCTTTGTCGAAAGGTTCAAAACAAAACATTTATAGAGCGACAGTAACCCTTCGACTGTGTCAGAAGGTTTCAAAACAAAATAGCGTTAAAAAAGCAGTAACCTTTCGACCGTGTCGAAAGGTTTATAACCTTTATTTTAAACATTTGACCTGGTCAAAAGCAACCAAGTCGAAATCTCTTATTCGAAAGCAAAGCAGGTGAAATCTTTTGGTTTATAAAATAAACATACCCCAACCTCTTTAGCCATACCTTTCGACTAAGAACCCTTCGACCTTGTCCAATTCATTAGATACCAAGTAACTTGATACCATATGCATTAGTTTGACCTTGTCGAAATCTTTAAACCTCTCAACTTTGTCGAAAGGTCTAGGTCGGAAGGTTTAATGCCAGAATTGGCTGAAACATGCTAGAAGTATGATTTCTTTGTTTTTAACTTAAAATGGATAATTTTCAACTAACATGCCTTTATTTATCAAATTCTCATTGGTTAACAAACACTTTTCAGAAAAGCGCCGCCACTATTTTTTAGAATTAAATAATCATTTTATTTTATAAAATGCCAATTTCTCCTTAATTAAATGTATAAAACATTTAAGTCCCATACCTTAAATAATTTTATATATTCATCAAATAAATTAGGAAAAAACTGAAAAAATACCAAAAAATCTATTTTAATATGTTTTCCAACATATAAAAATTTCAAACCCAAATAATTATTATTTTAGCCATAAATAATTTATAACCCAATAAATAATTTCCTTTACTAGAAAATTAATATAAAATCCACAATAATTCAGAAAATTATGAAAATTGATACTTACTTCTAAAATATCATTTTTGAACCGTATTCAAATTTTCAAGGCATTTGGATGTCATCTAATAAGGTTTTCATATCAAACGTATCATTAAACAAGTATGAACATACGTAATTCACCAACAAATATATATATATATATATATATATAACTTTAATCATCAAAACATGGTATATACTTGTAAAAACATTTCGAATCTAGTCTTAAAACCAAAAACTAAAAGAAAGTGGGATGTAGTTATTACTCACCTTAGCTTTGAGATATAAGATGTGAGATTTGATGTTGATTTAGTTGATTACTTTCCTTCTCTTGAATCCTAGCTTTAATCTTCCTCTCGAGAATGAAAATAGTGGCCGGTCTTAGTATTTTTAGTTTGATAAGAATGAGAATGAACCTGAGTTCTATTTCCAAAAGCTTTAGGGTATAAGCTCCACCTATTTCCTATATTACCCTTCTCTTGTCCTAACACATTAACTTAGGTTATTTCATTTTATTTTGTACACTAACATGGCACGTCTACCCTTAGCTAATCAATTATCAACTTATTAATCTCCATATTATTTTATTTAATTTTAGCTAATTGAATATCCTAAATAATATTATAAAAATATGGAGTGTTATAGTATTCTAATGAGCAAGTTTGGGTTCACGAAGACACTCAGTTTCGATATTCCCCTACGAGAGATTGTTATTATAGATATGTTGCTGATGTGGTGGGCAAGCAAAGATACTTAATCTATTAGTTCTCGAGTGATTAACTTTCTCTTTCGCATAAAGATGAGCATGGGAATCACAACAGAGATATTCTTCACGATGCTAGTTTGGATAGAGTTTTCTTATATTTTAAGAATTCTCTTGACTTCGCCCCTATCTTTAGGAAGACAGACTCGTCTGATGATTGGTTTGTTTCTTCCTCTTATATTGGGGAATAATATGTCTATTCCTATTTAGTAGTTTTGGCCTTTTTCCATTCTCCTATATTAAATGTTCTATAGTTGTTCTATGCGTATACAGAACACCTATTTTAAATTCCATTAATAAAAGTGGATGGCTCACTATAAAACCAGCTAGCTTTGCTAAAATATATGTATTACTTCTATCATTCTAAATGTAAATCTCTGTATGAGATACAGAGTGGTCTTAAAGGTGTGAAGGTAGAAGTTGTCTATCCGACTTGAAGTGTCAAGTCAGCTGATAAATATAAGACCTAGATGTGGCTATGAATATAGAAAACTGATTCATTAAGGATCAGAGTGAATGGTGGAATTTTATGGATCACTTTCTATTGAGCGGTTAGGTAATTTGGTTGCATTGTTTGTTGGATGCTTTTGTTGGGGAATCCGCCTTGAGGTGGTGTTCAGTAGGAGCTATCACTCAAGTTGTGTACCTACATAAGTTTAATATTTGAGACCCAGTGGTGCCTACGATTATGAAGTTACCGCAGAGGATAATTGAAATTCAGATCACCTTAAATTAAAATTGAATATTTGTATAGAAAAAGTAAAATGGTATATTTTTATATAAAATTTAAAATGTGACTAAATTAAAAATGAAGATAAAAGCTTGCATGTCTATTTGTATGATGAAGATTAGTGATGTTTGGATTTCTGTAAGTAAAGTATTCTTGAGAAGTACTTTTATAAATTATTTACAATGTGTTTTAAAGCAAGAAAATATATTTTATAATTAGAACCTTTTTGATAAAAGGTATATATCTTTGTATGGTATTAGAAAAGCGTTTTAATTTTTCAAACAGTTGTTTCATATGAAAGGTATCTTAAAGTATATAAATGTAATTATTTTGAAGAAAGTTCTGGAAGTGATTTAGTGTCAATCTCTCCGTTGTGTGCTTTAAGAATTCTAATCAATACGCCTGATCAACATTATCGATGGCGATTCCTAAACATTTGGACGAGACATATGGAAATGAAGTTTGAAAAGCTTTGAAAATTTAGAAAAGTTTGGAAAAGTTTTGAGAAATTTTGAAATGTTTTGCAAGGCTTTGAAAAGTGATGTAATATTTTGAAAAGAAGTAAAATATTTTGAGCTGTAATGAAATCAATGTTTTAAAATGATATTTCGAGGAAAATTATGTTTAATGTTTTGAAAGATATTAGTTAGTTATGAGAAATATTTTTGAACAAGCATGATATTCTAGGAAATGAGAACTATTGTTTAAATGAAATAATATTTTGAGAAAAAAAATTTCGAAAGGAAAATGATATTTTAAAGAGATATTTTAGCTATGTTTTGAAAAGAATTTAGGTAGAGATCTAAACAGTGATTAAAAAGAAATCTTATTTTGAAATAATGTTTTGGTAAATTATATGTTATGAAGAGGTGTATAAAATTTTGAAGTTTTAGAAATTATTTTGATATAGAAATGTATATACGAGTATATGTATTATTATTATGAAGTTAAGTAATATATTGAAGATAATACGGTTAAATTTTCATATGTTTATATATTAAATGTGTATTTTATATGATGAGTGCAACCATCAAACATTAGTGGATAGCTGAAGTCGATAGCGAGACAATGCTGATCACACGGTCAACACTGCAGCCCATTGGCGATGTAAGCTGCTAGAAATTCATGACGAGGCATCTTCGGTATATTTATATATTAGAATTTGAAATTGGTTAGTATGTGACGTTGTGATTGTTTGCCTGCCATGTTATATATGACTGCTTATGACATGAGTGTATTCGGTGGATATATTTGTGGTTTGATGTATTGTGATGTGTGTGTGTGTGAATGTGTGCATGCGTGTGTGTGTGCGTGTGTTTCTAAACTAAAATGATTTTTAAAATCATATGGTATTAAAAAGCATAAGTAAAACAATTGATTATTTTTAGAAAATTATTTTGTGAATAACCAGTATTTCGAGAAATGTTTTCAAAAAAAAGTGTAGTAGATAATTAAAGAAATTTTATGAAACTAGAAGAAGTAATTTTGAAACTGCAATAGTATTTCATGAATATTTAAAATTAAGTTATGATTTTGTGAGATTGTAGTAAATTGTAATTATATTTTAAACATAGTAATAGATATTTTATGAAGTTGAATTGGAGTTTTAGAGAATTATTCAAAGGAAATTTTGTGTATAACATTTTCAAGTATTAATAAAGTTTATCGTTAAGAGTGACAAAGAAATGTAATTTACGAAAAGTGAATTTAAAAATATTTATATTGTTGATTGATTTTCATTAAAATTAATTCCTATTAAAAAGGATGTATAAAATATGAAATTGTGGATAATTAAGTTTAGGTATAAAATGTTTTAATAAGGTGGATTTTAAAGCAAATGAATTATATTGAAATTGTTTTGTGTTCGAAGTAAGAAAATATTATTTTGATAACATTGAGTTTTAAAGTTTAATTTATTTAAAAAACATGTGAAAGCAAATAGAATTAAGTTTTGTCAGTAAAAGAATATTTGGGAAGTTGGATTTTTGAAGTAAAAGTTTGTTTAGAAGAAGTTTTGTGAACTTAATTGAAAAGATCTTTAGAATTGAAGTTTGTAGTTATTGATTATAAGTTTAAACCATGCTAAGTTTTGATGATTTATGATTTTAGAAAAGTCATGTGGATAAGATAAAAATCTTATTTCGTGAGTATCATAAAACAAAAAAATAACTTAACAAAGTGGAATTGCAACTTGCATGTTTTTCGTTTTGGATCTTCCAAATCATTCCCGCAAAATTTCAAGATTTGTTTTGTAAAAATATAGTTTTATGAGAGGAGTAGTTTATATAACTTAGAAATTTATGAGAATTTGAAGTATTGAGTTTGACAAATGAATTTTAAGTCCTCTATGTTATATATTTATATATATATTAAGAAGGTTATGGAAAAAGTTTTGTAAAGTAAGAAAAGCTTTGAAAAAAGTAGATTCGTGAATTATTTTACATCATTATCTTTGGAAGAAATAAATTATTTGATGTTTTGACACTTTGAGTTTATTAAGCAACTTTATAATTATAAAGTTTAGTGATAAAGATATGGTATGGATTTGTATTATATATGTTTGCATGTTATATTTTAGTGTTGTGAATTTTCGGGGTATATTCATACCATAGAGCTTACTCCGAAGTTTTGTGAAAATTCCAACATCTAAATTATGTTTAGTTGTGATACTTGGGTATTATCCCAATCTGGGTGTTCGACTCATAGCCTATAACTACTGACGTTGGGCACATGATGATAAACCATTGCTTTTGAGAAGCCACCAAGGGGTTTACTAATTGATGTTGTAGTATATGAGCTTTGTGTCATGATTGCATGATCATTTTAAATTGGAAAATAGGTGTAGAAAGCTAATAATTTTAACTTTTTATGGATTTTCCCTATAGAAATCGCGGTGATGCAATATTCATAAGGGGAGAGTCTGTAACAACCTGGTGCTGAGAAGCAATTAATTAAAAATTAATAATAGTGATTCAATCAATTAAAAAGGATTTTAAAGATTTAATGTGAATTATTTTGGAATTTGATGATAAATAATTTTTGTGATATATGTTTCAAAGATTGAAAAAATTTAGTAAACAAAGAATTCAATTATTTGTGAGAAATGTTGATATTTTAAGATTAAAATGATTTTAAATATATTAAAAAGTGGTTAAATAATTTTTTAAAGTCTAATATTGATGTTAAACAATATTAGAAATTTATTTTAAAAGAAAAATAAATTTTACTTTATTTATATAAGGGGTTTAGAATTTATTTAGTAAGTGGGCTTAAAGATGTAAATATAGATATAATTATTTAAATAAATTAAATTTAGTGAAAATAATTATTGAGAAATTATAAAATGGTGATGAAATGTTTATTGAAAATAAATATGAATTTTATTTGATGATTCTAGTTAATTTTCTAAGATAGAAAAATAGATTAGTAAAGAGAAAGAAGAAGAGAAATAGTTGTTTTATTGCTTTCATAAAGCCCATTATGCCCAAGCTCAACACTTAGAAAATTATCCACCTCCTTTTACACTTCACGATAAGTCTAGAAGTCACTTCACTATTTCATTTTCTTTAACCGTAAGCTTCATCACCCAAATTCATATAAAATCAAATAAAATTCCAAAAATCCCTAAATTAAAATAAAAGTCCTTCGACACCATGCTGCATCTATTTCCATGAAGAAGTTTCCAGTTTGATCGAGTTTTGGTGTACGGAAATTTTCAAAGAAGAGGGGTAAAAGGTATGTAACGACCCCACCACTATACCCATTTTATTAAAGAACATTACAAGTAATTTCGTCTAATAACACAGAGAATATGGCTGGTTAAGGGCGATTGAATGTGAATATATCTTTGGACTAACACTGACATGTCTTTATTACCATTTTGAGGAACCAAACTAAAATTTTGACGTGTATAGTATTAATATAAAGTAGTAAACATGCCGCTTTAAAATATTCAGGACATTGCATAATATAGATAATCAACATCAAAGCCACGGATCACGGCGGAATATTATACATCTTATATAATAAAATGTGAGTCTACAAAATACAATACTAGACCCACACATAATATATACGTCGCATCCAAAATACTGTATCAGGTACACAATGACTACTAAATAATATACATGACATATCCTCCTATCTGTCAATATATACTACAATGAAGTAAACTGAAATAGTTAAAATAGTCTACTCTACTGCTAGCACAAATCCAAAAGCCAAGGAGTCCCTATACCTTTAGAGTCTCGGCCTGACCTGAGTATTTTAAAATAAATGGGTCATACTATATCTAATAAAGAGATAAGATGTTGATATCATAATTATACGACTTAATAATAATAACAAACCATAATAAAAATATGCCCAAAACCAAAATCATAACAATAAGGCATATTAATCAAGATCACCATTTCATAAACCCATATCAAGTCTTCAAAGGACTATCATCGAAAATATGGTGATAACAATTCAAATTTCTCCAGAGCCAAAATTACTAATTATTCATCCAAAAATCTTTGAAAAACAATCATCACTAATAAATAATCATAATCTTGGACCCAAAAAGATTATGATAGCCTCTTGCAGTTTGACCAGGTTGCTATCACCTCTCTCGTAGTTTGATAAGGTCGCTAACACTTCACTCGCAGTTTGGTCAGGTCGCTAACACCTCTCTCTCACAGTTTCATCAAATGACAAGGTCGCTAACACCTCTTAAATTGATGGATAAAATGAATCATCATCACTTAGGGATCTATCAGTCTAAAATCTAAACATCCTAAGATAATACAACTCTAAGTGTTAATTTCTATCGCTCAAGCAACCATAAGAATTTAACTAACCGTCCTATACCAGATAATAAATTCAAGTATTTACTAAAAGCTCGTAATTTCCACTCGAACTCTATTTAAAAAATTATAATAATAAGCGAAAGAATTTTACGAAATGTCTCATGCCAATCCGACAATTCAACCGTTTATTAAAATTCTTTGTTTCATAGAAAAACATGGAATCTCATTAAAATCTTAAATCCATAATAAATAAATAAAAGAGTCTTAAATTAATTTTATATACACAAATATATAATTTCCCAAAATCACTTTTTAAATCATTAAATTCATTTGGAAAAATTGTTTGTTTATAAAGGCTTTTATAAAATAATAACATTTTATAAATCATTTAAACCTCTTTTATAACTAAAATCACCTGAAACTGAAATTATTACTTTCATAACAGCTTTTATAATACTATATTTTATCTTTTGCCTCTAATACATTTCCAAAATTTTAATATACTTATAATAGTAAATTTTAAAAGGTTTTATGAATAAATATTACTCATCTTTAAAAGCATTGAATAGAAATTTTGAAATAAGAAGTAGGTTAAGAATATAATATAATATAAATATATTTCATAAACTAAATTCGAATAAGGATCAAAATAGATAAAATCTCATTTTAAAAATCTTTTAAAAACATTTAAACAATTCAAACAATAAGCTCATCAAAATTGCAACTTCTAGAGCCAACGCCGCTTTATAAGATATAATTCTATAATATGGAATTATTTAGCGATCTGAGTTGCTTTCAAACAACTCCAAGCACTCAAACAATGCATAACCATCATATAATCTAACTACAAAAATCAAATGCATTTTGGTGGTTTTCAACATACATGCTATTTCATAATCAATCAATTCAAACACCAAACTAATTGAAACTATAGCTTCCAATTGTATTTCAATCATATCATCCAATCAACACCACCTATTAACACAATTCATAACTAAAGCAAGGCATACAAAAGAGATGCAGCTAATTTAGATATAGGTGTGTGAGTTAAATAAATAACTCACCGAAATCATTTGCTCCAACAAGTCTGATCACTACCTGTGCTTTGCATTTTCCACCACCAATGACCAACATCTTCATCCTTACAACTGCTCAGACCTTGACCTCCACCCTGCCTGCGTCAGCACGTCACAGCCTCCAGCTCCGCCAATCCCTTAATGTCGTCGGCCATCCCAGTTCGTTGCAACCATCGCCTCAAGCCTATTGCCTATCTTATTGACGAACATCGTCTAGAATGCCTCGTCCAACCACCTCGGCCCCCAGCACTTCGTGTGTCAGTGATCCCCTATCCTAGCCGAAGTCACACTCGCCTCCTCCCTTAATCGACCTTGCTCCTATCGCTCGACCAACATCCGCGTTTCTTCTTCTTCTTTTTCTTTTTCTTTTTCTTTTTTGATTTTCGAATTTTGGGAACCCTAGGGGAAAATGTTTATGAATTGAATAATGGGTTTGGCAAGTGGTGTAATGTGTTTCAGGAAAGGGTTTGAGGTGTTTTTGTGGAGAATAGGTCGGGCCTAGATTATTTTTTCTATTAAGAGTACTTTCTATTTATTCCATTCTAGTCATTTAAGGAAGAAATAAATCAATTTGCACTTATCAATTTTTATTCTATCTTTTCCTTTTTAAATAAACCTTTTTATTTATTTGTAACTAAATTTCAATTTAATTTGAAATGCTTTACATTTCATTCAATTCAATTATTCACTATATTGACACATAATAGATTTATTAATCTTCGTTGATTTAATGATTTAACTAAATATTAATTAAAACTTCTTTTCATCTATTTTAATTATATATAATTATTTATACTTTAAAATATTTTATATTTAACAATAACACTTTATCCAATTTAATATATCTTCTAAAAATTATTTTATTAATTAATTCAATTTGTTAAAAAAATCTATTATTAAATAGACTTTAATTAAATAAAATCTTATTTCCAAAATACTAATTATAAAAAAAATTGAATTCGAATATTTTTACTATAATTAAATTTGTCCAATATTACGGCTTTGAAAACAAGGTTGTTACATACCTCCCCTCTTATGAAAATTACGTCCTCACAATGTCTTACATGGAGACGTCACACACATACATTCAAACATTAATTGAATTCGAAACTTACAATTAAATTGAAATTCATACAGTCCTCTTGGTGGTTAATATTAGAATCACTTATCGTATGTTATACATTTAAATAGGCTTATTTATTAAATTCTATTTATTTGCATACAAAATTTATTGAAATTTTTTCTAAGTTTTAGAATTTTTGGAAAATTTCGACAAAGATTCCTTTATATGTAGAGCCGTTTGCAATTTCACAAATATAATATATATAATATACATTGACCATATGGTCGGAAATGCAGTATATATTAATATTCCTAACACTTCTGTATTTTAATCCGAAATGGTACCTTTATTTTGATGTTTAAAGCAAGTTATTTAACTTATTTGCACACAAATCCGTAGCCAAAGATGCCAACTAACGTAGATATGCTCAAATTGTACTTATACTCATTCAACTTCAAATATTAGCTTCATATATAAGAATGTAATAAGTACGCATTTGTATAATAAAAAAGAATTTGCAAATTACATGCTTTAACCACTAAACTGAGTTATGGTTTCTAAAAATAATTTGTTACATAGTGTGTTAGCTACCCAAAACATCTTTTGGATTACAAAAACATGAAGTACAACTAAAGTTATGGAGGATTTTATCAAACATATAAGCTAAGATTTTTCCTATTTAGCGCAGAGGCCCACCTTTTTAATGCATTTTTTCGCCTAGCTACCATTAAATTTTTACTAAACATTCTAAATAAAAGTTGTAGCCTATACTTTTAGCTTTCTGGAATGAGCAAAATCGTCAAAATCGGATAAACCGTTTGAAAGTTACGATTAAAACAAATCAGTGTTGATTGGTGGAGTGTATTTTCGGGACATCGGTATATATTTATTTCAATTCATATTTACACCATGGTTAATTTTAAAATTTTGCATTACATTTCAAACAAAAAAATTTCTCTAAGGACATGGATTTCTAGCAGTTTCAAAATCGTCGAAAACAAACTAATGGTTAAAGAATTATGATTAAAATAGAACATTGCTTAGGCTTTAGAAAATTTCTATATAATATTCAAAATCAGTTTGCTTCAAACGAATTTAAATCTTTAAAACCACAAACTAAAACTTCTTTTGGTATATATTTTATTATATATATAAAACACAATATGGTCTTGACTTTTTTCCTCTTCCCAGGTTGATTCTCAGCTCTAATCCTATTCACTTATCTGTTTGAGGTATTTTTCCCATTTAAGCCATAGTACAAATTATAAGTTTTGCAAATATGAACCTTCGCACTTAATACACCTAGATCTGTCCTTCTATATCCCACCATTACATCCTCAAATCAGCTCCTAAACCCTATCGACCTGAACCCTGACTTCACATTAATTCCTTAGGCGAAGTTGGAGGGTCGCACAAATCTAAAACCGCCTTCTCATTCCCGCTATGTACGAGTTCTTTACCAATTGCTTATCCTTTTACATCTTCGTCCTCACCTCGACTGCCCTCTACGGTATGATTTACTTCGTATATTTGAGTCCTCTTTCGATTTCCACATTATCCACCCTTCAAGGCAAATCAGAATAGGTCGTTTCTACCTTCTACTAATTGCTTTTGACATATTGTGTTGCCTTGGTCTCCATTCGCTTGCATCGTCAATCCTATCTCCATTGTTTGGTCATACCGCCTTCATTTCAAAGGTCAGTTTATACTTTGCTATGTGCTTTTGATGTACCTTAATATTTTTCATGTTTACTGTGTGCTTTGTATTGTCATTCATCGAATCTTGATGAATGCTATGATCTGCTGTGTTTCAGGTTTTCTTTTTCTTTTTCCTCCTTTCCACTGCCGATTTCATCGGCAATGCAATATATCCATTTATTGTTTAGTTGGGTCTATTTGCTAGCTACCTTCTCAGTGTTTTTTTTAACACAATTGGCTTTGCTTATAAATAGGTATTGAACATAATTTTATCTGCTCGCATAGTTTCTTTTTAATGTTAACATGCAACTGACAAAATATGGCAACATCTACAATAATAGAATGCACGACCCCAATAAGGTTTAGATATTAAAACCGATTCAACTGAAACATATCAAGTGATGAGATGGAACAACCCAATCCATTTGCATTCTTTACGCATAAAATTATTTCTTACCATAGTCAGAATCATACTAGTATTAACATTTTGTTTGCCGACATATTATGCCTAATCCAACATTCATGGAACAAATTAAGGAAGAACTTGGTATATTCGTGCTAGATCTAAAAAAGGATATGCTATGATTAGTAACCTTCTTCAAATAGGTTCGTTAATATATAATATAAAACTGAAAAATACGTTTATTACCATATGCTAGATTTTATTTGATACTTCCTACTGTACAGATGAAAAATAGGTTTATTACCTTCTTAAATAGGTTCACGCACCTTTGGTCAACAGATTAAGAGGTTGTTTCTAGGTACATACCGATTTTAAGCCCATGTCATTTTTTTCTCTACCACATCTTTTTTTTCAGCTTTCGTTTTTTATTTTATTTCATACAATAAATATGGATTAAACATAATTTTCCAACCGCTGTTGGACATTTTTACGTGGTTGTGCTTTATGCATTTTCAAAATTTTTGTACTGAATTTATACATTGAACATGTATTGAAAAGATTCAAGATTCGATACTTTCCCTATTATATTCGATAACCATTATTTAATACATGCATGCACATTGCTTTGTGTGTGCGTGCGCGCACACCTACACACTATTTATTGAATTTACAGCCAACAAAATCGAGCTTTACTTTTTATTTATTGTTCATAGCCCTCATGAACAATAATTTTTTGTCATTGCAGTTTGCATAAAATTGTAACCACTGCCGATTTAAGTCATGCTGCCTTGCATACTTCTTTCCAAGCTAATTACATTTTTCATAAAAAAAGATATTCTTTTTAATTTCGAATAATTTATATTTATGAACAATAACGTTTGCTGATTACAGTTTTAATAAAATGGTAGTCAGTTGTAATTTAACTCAAATTGGTTCCCAACATTTTAGCTTCCTTATCCCTCATGATATTAGGTTTTCCGAGTTCAAATGAATTTACTCTGAGCTTAACCTTCCCTTTGGAATTAAAGTCCTTTTTAAGGCTATTTACACTAGTTTAAAAGGCCTTTCAAATTACACAGTGCGGCTTTAGCACATTAGTCTCTAATTTTATTCTTTTAGGACCAAAACGTGCTACAATCATTTTTTTTCATACTAATTATTGCTATATGCGATTTTTCCTTCAGTTTTGATAAAAGAAATACTTAATGTATTTTCTCTTTTTACATGTTGGTTTGACATTCTTAAAACTTGCTTTACGATTGTATGAACGAAATTTAACTTTGAAATACTTCTTAATTTTGCGTATTGATATCTTCCACAATACTTATGTTGAGTTCTTCCGATTTACATTTGATTTTCTACCATGATAGCATCGCGAGTTTAGAGAATAGTATACTTTGAATATTCAATCGTTTTAAATGTTGATTTAACAGCTATAACATGCATTTGTACTTTACATGTTGAGTTTAACCTCAAAATCCTCTTTATGTCCTGTATCGATTTCTACCAAAATAGATATATATTTTTATTACAATAATTTATATCCAGTCCTCACAATACTCACTTTTATTAATTTATAAAAAGGTGTGCTCTAAACTTCACCTTCAGTGTGAAATTTAATGTCCTTTTTTACCAATTGGAATTAGAGTAAAACGGTTTTCCCGTTTTATATATTCCTTTTCTTGAAAAATAAACTGTGCTGTCATTCATGCTATCTTGCTATTTGCTTTTCCACCTACCCGACCTATTTTGCTGCGACATGACAAAATCTGCACATAGCGAATAAAGAATTTTTTTCAGTAAGTAGTGTGGTCATTCATATGATGTCCCCTATAGGTTGAAACTGGATTCATACCGTTCATTGTATGAGTTGTGAAGCTTGCTCGTAAGGCTGCAAGGAGGCGAGCGCTAGAGGAGCTCGAACGGCGATTTGAGGGCGAGCAGATGGTCGTCGAGTGAGCTAGGGTGGGTCGTAGATAGGGTTCTTTGGGGTTGCGATAGAGGAAGCGGTAAAGGCTGGTGGGTTCGGTCTCGATGGTGGTGGCAGTGAGGGGGTCAGGCGAAGTCGAGGAGTAGGGCTTGGTAATGGAGGCTGTGACGCAGTGAAGGTGAGCTCGAAGAGGGTGGAAATCTCGTACAGAACATTAGAGCAGAGCTCATTGATTTTGATTTCCTGTTCGAATTAAGGTAATTTAATTTTAAAACATTTTAATTCAAGGTTACGTAAGTTTAAACTTTTAATTTAATTTGTTGGTTTTTATTTCATTTATCAGGAATTTAACAGTAAGTAAAATTTGGAATTTTATTAACCCAATAAATTGAAATTAAAGTGAGAATGTTAATGGTAGTTTAAATCATGTCAAATGCTAATAAATTCGGAAATTTCATTTATACGAGGTCCTGAATCAATGAAACCAGCTGAGTTTGGTTCGTTGCTGGGAATCGAGGCAATAAAAAAAATTCAAGGTGAGTTAATCTCACTCAATTTTGGATTACTGGAATTAATTTTAAATAGTTAAAATTAATTATTGATTGATTGGTTGAATTGATAATTTATTATCGGTTGGATGTGATATTATATATAGTAGAATATACACACACACACATATTGGAGTGATTGCTATTCCCGCATATATATAGCGGATGAGATCCTATGCGCCCCGCATAATAGCAGATGACTCCATATACCGCGATATCCCCCTCGAAGTGGGATTGGTATTTTTATATTGTGCTAACATTTGTGGATGTAGGAAAACAGGTTGGAGGGATCCAACTAGATTCCTCAAAAATATTGAAAATATTTTTCATATTCAGTGATATGATTTATTTGATTAATCTGTGATAGATTATACTGAAAATTGAAATTATTGAATGCTATGGTATTGCTGGATATATTTTTGGAATTTTAAATATCAAAAATATAAAAATTGGATTTTTTGAAGGAAAATAAAAAGGAAATTTTTAAGTAAGATATTTATAGTGAAGTTGAATAAATTAAAGAATAAATTTGGGAAAAAGTAAATAGTTTGATTTTAAAATTCTATTTAATAAATTCCGGAATATGGAAAAATAGAGATTTTTGGAAAAACGTGAATAAAAAGGTTTTTAAAAAAATATAGAACTTAAGCGATATTGTTTAATATAACAGAATGTATTTTTAAATTTGAAATTTAAATAGTTTGAAAAAATGAAAAGGGAATTTGAAAACTAAAGTATGAATTAATGTTTCAGATTTAAATAAGATTTTAAATCATAAAAAGGAAGTGAATCTGGAATTAGTAGATTTTGGAATAAGTTTGGGTTGACGAAGGAATAAATTTTAAAATGGAATTTAATTCAGAAAATTGATTTAAAATCGACTTAAGTATTTTAAAACGGTTATAAAAGGAAGATGAGACTATGGGATTTATAAACTGGGTTTATAAATGAAGTGAGGTGATTATCAGTGGATAATTGGAAATTATAAATTCACAGTGGGAATCTATAAGGAGATGGATAAATCGTTTCAAAAATAAATAGTGGTTATATTCTTTAGAAATGTGGGAAAGGAAATTTATGGGGTTGGAACATTAATTTTAACTGGGGATAAATCGAGAAGGATTTATAAATGTTTAGACCAGCTTTATTGAGGTGGAAATGTATTTTTCTGAAAAGTTAAGTATATTTTAAAGGAAAGATTTTTAAGTATTAATTAGAAAATTTAAAGTGTTTAAAAGAATGTTTTAGGAAAAATTTATCATTTAATTGTTTTAAAATTGTTAAAGTAAATATTAATTAAGTTAGTTATAGTAGTTAATTATTTTTAAAGGTTAAATTAGTATTATGATTTTAAAAGGAAAATTATTAAATATTTTTATTTTATAAAATAACTTTTGTTTTAAAAGTAGTTTTTGTCTAAAGTTTTACTTAGAGAATTATTATAGAAATTTCATAAGTATTATTTTAAAAAAAAACTATTAAATAGAGTTTTCGAGAAGTATTGGTATACTCGCATGGCGAAATCGGAGGCAGTGAGTGCCTGCAGCTAAGTCTTGAATTTCTCTGGGATAGAGACGTAACCATTGAGCTGTGATCCATGGTTTGATACCGCAGTGGTACTTTCCACATTATTTTAAAAAAGGCTTTCAAATATTTTGAAAGATGCTTTGTGAATCTACCGAATTCGATAAGATAAGTATATAGTTTTGGATAAAGAGATTTAATTTATTTAAAACTTAATTTAAATAAAGACTCTGTGCTTTTCGGTGAAATTGAAGTATTTGGTTGAATTGATTGTTTATTTGATAGTTCAATAAATCGACTATCAAATCTGGACCCAAATATAACTTTGGAAATATCTAGAAGAGGTACGGGAATTATATGGTACAGTTACCGTTCGAGGTGCTATACTGTACGTATAAACTCATTTCGTTCTTCTAGGACGTTTTTAAGAATTCGTCCACTAACGGTTAGGAGGTGATCTCTGATCTTATTTCCGTCTGTTTATTTCCTAAAGAACCGGGGTTGAGTTTACCGGGAAATGGTCGAACGTTGTTTCGAAGAGACTGGGATCGGTTTTTGATCCGAAAAACCGCTTTGATCCAACGAGTATGTTTTCGAAAGGAAGACAAGAGCTTGGAGTCGAAGATGGAGCAGTGAAGTGTAAGGGCTAATCGCTACTAATCCTGAGGGTGATTCCAAAATGGATGTGGTAGGAGTAGTGCCTTCGGTTCCGTTCGGACCGGGAACGGACTTTTGTATGGATGAGTGCTATTAGCACATTGTCATTGGAGGACAATGAGCATTCTAAGTGAATATTTCTAAAAAGGTAATGCTTAGCCTCGAGCCTCATAAACCGGAAATGACTGAAAATCAGGGGAGATGCAGCAAGGCTAAGTGGGTCGCACCCAAGTAGGATAAGGTTACCCCTATCTAGAGATCTAGAGTCCCTTTTTATTCGGCTGTGTGGTGCGGTTGCTGATTCCAACCGCAGGGTAACCTTATTCGGGCTATCCAGTTTAAGGGGTAATCTGGTCTTGTGTAGAAGGGGATCCCAGAGTGGTCCTCGGTACAGTGTTTCTAGACTTGTACTGTGACAGGTCGTACCCCAGTGCCTAGTCATTCAGTTGGAATCCATTCTCCATACGTGCCTTTACGGTTTTGATTGTAGAACCTAGTACTGCTGGAATTTAATTACTGTAACAATTTCAGCTATTTGAATAAGTATTTGTACTTAGACACTATGATAATATCAGGGGATTTTGATATGAAATGTTTTGGTTATCGTAAGGTAAAAACCCGTCGTGTTTATTTGTAGCATGGTCTTAGGAGATAGATACCTTTGATTTTTTAAAGGATTTTTGAAACTTTAATAATTCAAATTGAGTGTGTTTTCTCACGCTGGTTTCCAAACTGACTCAAGTGTTATTTTATTATAATGCTCGGGTCAGACCGAGTATTACAGATTCAGGATAGGATGCTTTGGAGCTCAGGAGGCGAGATGGATGTCGAAGACGTATTATACGTTTTTGATTTTACTCCGCTATGTATGGTAGAATGTATATTCAGCTTTTGTGAGGACACGTTAATATAACTGTCCGGTGTTGTGTTATTGATGTATTGTACTCTGATGATGTAACGTATAAAGCAGTAATAGTTCTTTTGGGTATAAAGATCAGTTGCTATCTATTATATATTGTTCCACTGCGATTGTGAGATTCTGTGTTGTTATTTCTATTTTCTTCTTCTACCACTTTCTTCTTTAACCTAACGATCTGGAATTTCCGACATTCGATTGCTCGGCATGTAATACAGTGGACGTATTGATGTCGATTTTCAAATGTCGAAAATCCGGATCTGTGACATCCTTCTTTTTCAATTTTTTGTTGTTCTTCCCTTACTAGTCTTTCTTTTTTTTTAGGAAGAGTCTTATAAGGTTCAAGATAAGGAGAAATATGCATGAGAGAAATGTTGGATTTGTTGGAAACTTTTCAAGGTAAAGTAGGTTCTCCTCCTAAATCAACATCAAAATATCCAAAAATTCTAATGATATACACAACATGGTAAAGTGTGTTCTCTTGTCTAGAAATATTCTTTTGAACAAAATTATCTAAGATGACTTATGCCCAATTGATGTCGTAATTTCCATAAATGGAAAAAGGCGCTTTAAAAACCTTTTGAGTCAGATTATTGTAATTATTCATTCTCGAAGTGATGCTTTGTTGCAAAATGAGACTCATAAGTCTTGATTTAGGTCTAAGATTTTTGTGTTTGTTCAAAGTCTTCATCGTTTTTAAAAATATCATGAAAGGTTATCGATTTTGTTCATTAATTTTAGAAATGGTGAGGTCAATTCCACTATGTTTGCAGCCAAATATTTAATCCAAAATTTTACAATCTAAAAAAATTGTAGTGTCTTTCACACTACTCTAAATTTGTCCCTCTTCTCCTTCTAAAAAATTTCTATTTAAATTCGCATAAAATATTTTTACTAAATTCGGGTAACAAATGAAATCATTTTGAGAAGTGTCGACTAAATCAAGAATATCATTTTGAAAACATAGATCTTGAAGACCATAAGAAGAAATATCATTAAATTTTGCAAATCTTTTAAGAAATACTTTTCTGAAAGTGGCAAATTCAATATAAGTGTTAATGGCTTCTCTGTCATTAAAAAGGAAGTCTTTGATTCTTTCTGAGAGCCTAATGGTTTTTGATGGTTGGCTTGAGGAGGACATTTTCGAGTAGTGTAGAAGATAAGAAAGTGAAGAGATGTTTTGAATTTTTGAAATAAAGTGAGTGAACAAATGGATATAATTATATTGATTAATAGGGTATGGACTGATATGTTTTAAGTCAAAAGATGTCTTTTCGGGTTTTTAAAATAAATGCAAAAGAGAGGGAAATTCAAATTTTGAATTTGAAAACTCAAGCTAGTATGTCGATGTATGGATTTGAGTATGTCGACATATGAGCCAAAAAATCCAAAACTAAAATTAAGGTGAAAGATTCCTATACACACACAATTGTATGCATCCAATATTATTATTAATCTATATTTTATTCTTAAATTTAATAATCCGAAAAGAAATGAAAATAAAAATTGCTGCTTTTTTCTCCTTTCCTTTGATCTGTTCTAATTAATCTACTATTGTCGTGACACACATGTTTGCATCCTCGGTGTCCAGTTCATTGTCACTTGAAGTAATATCTAAATCATCTAATGTTGTTGTGTAAGCTCTCCTTCTTTTTCTGAATGAATCAGTGATTGACAAGATCCTTAATTTCTTTTGATGCAGATAGTCTCTTTGCAGATGACCAGATTCACCATAGTTGAAACATTTAATTGCAGTTCCATTTCTAAGAGTTTTGTTTTCTGGCCTACGAAAGTTGTTCAATTTTTATGCTTTAGGAACTTTATGAAATTCTCGGTCATAAAGGCAATCTCCTCATCATTGTCATCGTCTGAATCATGATCGCCAGTCGTTGCATTGAAAGCAATGAATTTCTTTTCATTGTCTTGCTTTCCCTTTTACTCTACAATTGTGCTTCATAGAACATTAAATTACCTATTAACTCTTCAATTTTTAAAGTACTAATATCATTAACCTCTCTTATTGCTAACGTCTTTTGATCGCACTCGGAAGAGAGTGAATTTAGGACTTTTCTAACTTAGTCATCTTAAGAGAAGTTTTTACTTAATGATACTAAAGAATGTACTATATCTTGAAAGCTACAATACATGTCAAAAATAGACTCATTCTGATTCATTTTAAATAATCGAAACTAATTAGCTAACATGAAAATTTTAGTTCGTTTAACATTACTAGCGCCCTCATGTGTAACTTGCAATGTTCTCCAAATTTCATATGCGGGCTTATAAATAGAAACTCTATTAAATTCATTTTTATCTAAAAAGCAAAATAAAATACTCATAGCCTTAGAATTATTAAGTGCTTATGTCTTTTGGTCAACAGTCCATTAAAACAAGTTGGTTTGGAGTTCAATGTACTTATTCTGTGTAATATTCCAGATATCTAAACCATTAGACTATAATAAATCTTCATCCTACATAACCAATAAGTGTAATTACTGCCATTAAAAAGTAGGGGTCTATCAGTAGATTTTTCTTCTATAAAAGTGTTAACAAGTGTACTAACGGTATTGCTAGCTATTTATACTTTTAAAAAAAGTAGATCATGAATTTTTGAAAACCTAGGGCTCTGATACCAAATGTGGGTTGTGGAATAATGGATCTTAAAGCTAATACAACACTAAAGGAGAGTGAATATTTATTTCTAACTTACGTAAATCTTTTTTGAAAATTCTTTCAAGATTAATATCAAATCACAGATTAGCAACATAGATTTATACCAACATTCAGTCATAGATGCAATAATAGACAAATATAATTAAGAGAGAAGACGCCAGGAATTTTATACTAGTTCGAATTAACCAATCCTACATCAATTCCCATACAATTGCTTGCATAGATTTCTATTCAATTTCTAACTTTAAATCAGGTAGAAGACAAACCATAGAACAATCTCGATTTCAAGGCTACGAGACACACCCTCTTGTATCACAAGTCCGGGGCAAACTCTCTTAATTTAACCAGGTAACAAGATCATCTACTAGATTTACCGAACTATTAAGCACACCCACTTGATTTGAACAAGTTACAAGCACACTAACACAAACAAGAGTAGAGTTGATGTTTTTCTAAAGATAAATAGTTGTACTTTGAATACTATGGATACTATAGCCACTTCGATAACACATTGACCTTTGAAATGAGAGAGATGTGCTTGCAAAACAGTAAGTAAGTAGTGGGTGTGCTTCGGCGGATGGTCGTGATTGTTCTCCCTCTTCTGAGGAAGATTAGTCATGTTGCGTTAGTAGATTAGGCATCTCTGTCTAGCTCCTGTGCTTTCTTTTTCTCATTTTTTGGGCTTCTTGCCCGTGTAGTTGTTCTGTGCATGTGCAGAGCACCTGTTTTGTTTATTTATATAGTGGCACGGCCCACTTTAAAGCCGGCTAGCTTTGCTAAAAAAAACAGTAAGTAAGTAGCAGTGAACCAATACAATGGAGTATGAATTGATTCTATGTGATTTTGAAGAGTATAGAGTATATTTTCAAGAGAATTTTCAAGAGAGTAAGGAGTGAGAAGAAAGTAAGTTAATTAATTAATTAAAAATTCGTTTGCACTCCTCTTTATATAGGGGATGGACAGATGTATCCATTCATGAAGGGTTGTTTCCAAAAGACACTTCCATTCAAAATTTTAAAAAACAAATTAATGGCCTATATTTTGACATATGAAAGTACGTATGTCGACTTATGCTAATGAATTTTGAAAAATGTTTTCTTTTAAATCGTTTTGCAAATTTTGTACTTTGTAAAATAATTTGAACATAGTTTTTAAATATTTTTGAACTCATAAAAAACTTTTATAAAATATTTAAAAAATATACTTTTGGAATTAAAATAATTTTTTTTAAATATCAAAGATTAGAAACTGGAGATAAAGATCAGAAATTGCAATAAGGACTTTAACAATATATTCTAAAACACACACCTGCTGTACTAGAGTTCGACGTCGAGATCGGTTCGAAGTTATAAAGTGTCTAATCTGTGTCCTTCCAATTCACATTTAGTGAAAGCACCGTCATCGTCAATAGACAAGGGTGTTGTTTCATCCACGTCCGCTCTGGACGGGATTGTTGTTAACACTATATCCGTTATGGGTGGGGTGTTACTATCATTCATGTCTGCGAAAGGAGTGATTGTTATTTTCACCAACGCTTGCGATGAACAAGGGTGATTGAAACGTTTTATTTTTAAAATTTTTGAATCATGTCTTAGATTATTTCCTAGACAACATATATAGCAAAATAGATTAAAAAAAGTGGAAATTAAAGTACATCCCTATTTTGAAACGTTATTTATGTTTCCTACTCCAAAGTTTCTTCTACTTTTTACGTCCTTATTTTTTGTTTCTTCTTTCTTTGTTAATATCAATTTGAAAATTTCAATCGAAATCGTCAAAATCAAGATCGACATCGTGGAATCATACAAACAAGATCGTGTTCGATTCAATTTATTAAATTGTTGATATCGTCTTCACCAAATTATGCACGAGGGTCTTTTTTCATTTTCATATTTCTTTTACCAAATTCTTGTTGAATTGAATCATGTAATCTTTCTTCATTGATGGTGCCATCTCTGTTAATTTTTCTTCATTGATGGTGTCATCTCTATTTGACAATAGTTGTGCAAACAATTATTTCTGAATTAAATATAGCATCTTGTGAATTGTTGTAAGTTTGTTGTTCATTGTTATGCAAATAAGTAATTCTGAATTGATGGTGCTAGGTTTATTGTTCATTGTTGTAATTTGTATACAGCATCTTGCTGAAATGAATTCTGGAAAAGGATAGAATGTTAAGTATTTATTTTAGCAAACTATCATCTAATTTTGTATTTGATAGTCAGATATATACCAGGTAAATATTTGCTTGATATATAATTTACCCGATATATATTCAAATGTCAAATATTTTAGTTTTGTTTTCTTTTTTGTTCTTTTCTTTTAATATATTGTATTTGTATTTGTGCAGGTCTTTTTATATTGATGTTCTTGTTGTTTTTATGTTGGGAACCAATACTTACAGCAAGAGGTTTGGTTTGAGTGATTCTGTGTTGAGATTACGAGAATATATATGTGAACATTGGCCTGAATTAGCACCTAGTTTTATTGAATTGGTTTATAAAAGAGATGGTAGGAAAAGAGTAATTGAAACTAATTTTGATTTGCATAGTATATTGTTACTTATTGGTCATAGTCATGAAGATTATCTACTTGTTTCTGTTATATCAAAGGATTTATATGTAAAAGGTCTGATAGTAGTTCGTCTGATGTTAGTTTTTCGTCAGTTGCTAGTTCTTTTATTGAAGGTGGTTTTCATGATTCTTCTATGGTTGTTTCTTTATTTGTTTCTAGTTCTTTTTTGAAGCAGTTATTAAAAAATAATTCTAGCAAACCAGTGTTTACTGGAGTAGGTCAAAAATTTCCTGGTGGCGTTGAAGAGTTTTGATTGTATCTTATGATATATTGTATTAAGAATGAATGCAAAGTGAATGTTGTTAAGAATGATAGGGATCATGTTACGGCTGTTAGTTCATGCGTAGGTTGCACATTTCATGTTCATGCTTCTCATAAATTCAATCTTCTAGGTTTTTTGTTATTAAAACTATGCAACCTATTTATTCTTATGGAGCTTGCATTGTTGATGTTAACCATCCACATGTTTCTAACAATTTGGTTAAGAAGTTGGTTGTTGATTTTATTCGATCGAATCCTTTAATGAAGACAAAAGACATTATTCATTTATTCAAGACTGAGTACAGTATTGTTTTAATTTACTACTATGTGTACACTGGTAAGGGATTAGCTCTTGAAGAAATCCATGGTAATGATTTGCTTTCCTACCATCATCTGAAATCTTTTTGTGAAGCTGTTTTTGTTTACAATCCTGAAAATATTGCTGAACTTCAAGGTCGTCCTATTAGTCTTGAATTTGAGAAGGTTTTTATTGGGTATAAAGCATGCAAATATGGGTTAGGCTAATGTCGTCCTTTGATTTTCTTGATGGGGCATTCATGAAAGGTGGAGGACAAGGTTGTATTATGTCTACTGCAACTAAGAATGGTAATCAAGGTCTGATATAGTCTTAAAAAAAATTAATTTGTTTACTTGTTTTGATCTTTGAAAATGTGAGCATGTATTTGCCCGACAAATATTCGTCTAGCAAAGATTCGATATTTCTGGGCTGTTGTAATTTTGATATGTTCATCAATGTTTATTTCATGAATATGACATATCTATTTTTGTTTATATTAGGAATCTTTCCCACTAGCTGTTGGTATTTTATCTGGTGAAGATGTACCTAATTGGCATTGGTTTTTGGCAAAGCTTAGCAAAATGTTAGATAGTGATGATCGTGTTTTCACCTTTGTATCTGATCGTCATCCTGGCCTTTTGCTTGCTGTTCCTCCCTGGTTCATCTCATAGTTATTGTTACTATCATTTAAAGAATGATTTGAAGAGTTTTTAACAATAAGGCATCCTTAAGGAGAAAAGAAATGGATCATTCCTTCGTTTTTTTAAGTTTCCCATGCTGCTACATTAGATGTGTTTAATCATGCTTTATCTGAGTTTAGGCTTGCTGGTGGGGTTGTCGTAGCAAGGTTTTTGAGTGTTTTGTCTTTTGAAAAATTTACTAATTTTTTTTCTGTTGGAAATTGTTATGGGGAAATGAGTTCTAACTGTGTTGAAAGCTTTAATTGTTGGATTTTGAAGGAAATACATTTACCTATCACTGGATGTTTGGATAGAATTCATTTGAAGCTTATGAAACTTATGTCAGATCGATGTGAAATAAGTGAAACTAGGAATTATTATTTGTGCCCTGTTATGGAAAAATGTATAAGGGATTTATACCTTGAGGGCATTCAATGGAAAATTACTATATCTACTGTTGATGTTTATGAGGTTCAATCAACTCAAACTTATCATATAGATTTGAGTATTCGACGATGTAGTTTTAACTTATAGCGCATTAAGGGGTTTCCATGTGCTCATGCTATTAGAAGTACACTTGTTTTGATTTGCACGTTTTATTGTTATAGTGAGAACTATTTCAAAGTATCTTTTTTGAGCAGCTTATTCTCATCTGATTCATCTACTTGTTAATTTTCGAATGGAAGATGTTTTACTGAAAGATGTTGAAGTTCATCCACCTAAGAGAAGATGTGTTGCAGGAAGGCCTCCATCTTCAGGCCGGATTAAGTCGGCTGGTGAGGTGAAAAAGTCTAATCGATGTAGTTTATATAAGAAATTAGGACATAACAAAAGGTTTTGTTTGTTAAGAAATCAAATGCAGTTTTAATACATTGTATGCTTTATGTATTGAAGAATATTAATGTACCATCATATTGTATTTGACTGAATTAAATATGTTCTTCTTTGTCTTATTAATTTATTTATTTGCTTCTTTTCGAGTATAAGTTATTCTAGTAAATTTGTATGAATGGGGATTATTAGAGGGCAAATATTTGCCGAGAAAATATTGATTGGCAAACATTTGCCTAGTAAATATTTGCCATTCAAATTTTAAGTAGCTTCGAGTCAGATGCTTTGGTTTCATGCTTTTTTTCTTGAATTAAATGTTTTGTTTGTTATTTTATTTATTGGTTTGGTTAGCAGTGTAATTTATTTTATTTGGTTAGTAACAATTTTGCAATTAAAAGTCTGGCAAATATTTTCCAGGAAAATATTTATCAAGCTAATATTTTGGTATAGATCATTTCCAAGTGTACCTGATTAGGTTTGGCATTCAGTAAGCTTTTATATCCATTTTATTTTGTTTGGCATTTGGTCTTTTGCATCGATACATACCTGATTAGGTTTGGCATTCGGTTAGCTTTGCATTCCATGGATTGCTCGGTTGAACAATATATCTACTGTATAGATCATTTTCATGTATACCCAATTAGGTTTGGCATTCAGTTGGCTTTTGCATCCATACATACCCAATTAGGTTTGACATACGCTTTGCTTTTGCATCCATACATACCAAATTAGCTTTGGCATTCAGTTAGTTATTACATTCCATGGTCTGCTCGGTTAAACAATATATCTTAGGTATAAATCATTTTTATATATACCCTATTAGGTTTGGCATTTAGTTGGCTTTTGCATCCATACGTACCAGATTAGGTTTGACATTTAGTTTGCTTTTGCATTCCATACGCACCTAATTAGGTTTTGCATTCAGTTCGTTTTTGCATTCCATCGTTTGCTCGATTAAACAATATATATTGGGTGTAGATCATTTTCATGTGTACCAGATTAGGCTTGGCATCTGGTTAGCTTTTGCATTCATATGTATCTGATTAGGCTTGGCATCCGGTTAGCTTTTGCATCCATCGTACTCGATTAGGCATGGCATCCGGTTAGCTTTTGCATTCGATGGTACGCTTGGTTAAACAATATATCTAGGGTATAGACTGGTTCCATATGTACCCGATTAGGCTTGGCATTCAGTTAGCTTTTGCATCCATACGTACATGATTAAGCTTGACATCTGTTTAGCTTTTGCATGTATACGTGTCCGATTAGGCTTGGCATCTGGTTGGCTTTTGCATCCAACGTACCCGATTAGGCTTGGCATCAAGTTAACTTTTGCATTCGATGGTATGCTCGGTTAAACAATATATCTTGGTTATAGATTGGTCCCATATGTACTCGATTGGGCTTGGCATCTAGTTAGCTTTTGCATCCATACGTATCCAATTAGGCTTGGCATCCGGTCAGCTTTTACATTAGATGGTACACTCGGTTAAACTATATATCTAGGGTATAGATTGGTCCCATATGTAATCGATTAGACTTGGCATCCGATTAGCTTTTTCATCCATATGTACTCGATTAGGCTTGACATCCGGTTAGCTTTTGCATGCATACGTACCCGATTAGGCATGGCATCCGATTAGTTTTTACATTCAATGGTATGCTCGGTTAAACAATATATCTCGAGTATAGATTGGTTCAATATATACCCGATTATCTTTTATGTGCATACGTACCCGATTAGGCTTGGCATCCAGTAGCTTTTGCATCGATACGTACATGATTAGGCTTGGCATCTGGTGAGCTTTTACATTCGATGGTACGCTCGGTTAAACAATATCTCTCGGGTATAGATTGGTTCTATATGTACCCGATTAGGCCTAACATCCGATTAGCTTTTACATCCACATGTATCCTATTAGGCTTTACACCTGGTCAGCTTTTACATTTTATGGTATGCTCGGTTAAAAAAAATCTAGGGTATAGATTTGTTTCATATGTACCCAATTAGGCTTGGCATCTGGTTAGTTTTTGCATCCATAAGTACCCGATTAGGCTTGGCATATGGTTAGCTTTTGGTTTGGTATACGGTTTGGCATTTGGTTAATTTTGTATTCCATTCTGTCCTTGGTTAAACAATATATCTTGGTTATGTACCCACAATCGAGGTTACAACCGAGCCCATGACCATGCGCATGACCGAGCCTTTGACCGAGTGCATGACCGAGCCCATGACCGAGTCCATGACCAAGCCCATGACCGAGCCATGACCGAGCCCATGAACGAGCCCATGACTCACATGACCAAGCTCATGACCGACTACATGACCAAGCACATGACCGGCTACCTGACCAAGCCCATGGCCGATTGCATGACCGAGCCATGATCGAGCCCATGGCCGATTGAATGACCGACCCCATGACCGATCCATGATCGAGCCCATAACCGAGCCTATGATCGAGTGCATGACCGAGTGCATGACCGAACACTTGACCGACCGAGCCTATGACCGAGCCCTTGACCAAGCCATTGACCGAGCCCATGACCAAGCCAATGACCAAATCCATGACCGAGCCCTTGATTGAACTCATGACGGAACCCTTGACCAAGCCGTGACAATATAAGCAAGGCAAATATAAGTAGGGCAAATATTCATCTGGCTTATAGCGGTCATATGAATATTTAGTGGCTTTGAGTTTGATTTTAAGTTTCAGTAGTTAATCTGTTTGTTTTTTTGTAAATCTCACACAATCAGTTCTTCATCATTTCATACAAAACATTTCACTATTGATGTCATTGAATCAGCATCCTGATATTTTATAGAATAGCAAATATCAAAAGGCAAATATTTGCCCGGCTTATAATTGTCATATAAATATTTAGTAGCTTTAAGTTCGATTTCAAGTATCAGCAGTTAGTCTATTTGTTTTTCTTTCTGTCTCAAAAAATATATTTAGTAAGATGTTTTTAATATTTGCTAAGATGTTATGTTTAGTAAGTTATTTCAATATTTATGCAACATGTGTGCATTGGTCAGATGTAGTGAGTTAATTTTCCTATTAGTTTACAATGTTGGTCAAATGTGTTTGTCATTGAATCATAAAAAGCGGTTATATTTTGACATGTTTCAAATATAGAACTAAACAGTCCAGTATTGATGCCATTGAATTAGTTTCTAGTCTTATCCCTTAACCAGTGTTCTAAGGTTGGTATTGGTTGGCTAATTTGTAGATTTACGGCTAAGGTTTTTTCTGTGTGTCTATGTCTTCTTCGGTTTTTAATTCTTTGCTTTTCATCCTCTTCTTTAGTGAAATTTTTTATCTTTAAGCTTTCTCCAATGGCTAACTATTGTTATCTCCTATGTTTCCTTGTCAGGTTGGAAAACCTTTTTAGTTTGAGTATCGATGGTGTTTTTTTTGTATATTATTCTATTAGTACTCAAACTAAAAGGAGTGCCAGCTCGATAACCATTGTACTTACTCGCTCTTCTCAAACTGCTTCTTTCTCTTCAAGGAAATGACCTCTTCAAAGCACTAGAGAGCATCAACATTTCATCTAAGGGTAAGATACATATCAACATTTTTTGTCCTTGATATAACAATAGGAAATTATATCTAATCATGAAGCTTTAGGAAACGAGTTGCATCCTACTAATCTGTTTAAAATTCCTTTAGAGTTTGATAGAAATAACTAAACATTTTCCATTATAGATTGCAACATCAGTGTAGAGTTGCCTTTGAATGACATCATTACTCAAAGCTTAGTGGATAGCATTGAAGAGAATCAAAATTGTCTCATTAAGCACGTTGACTATGTTTGTGAACGAGATAATATATTTGAAAAGGATAAATCTGAAGGATGCGAGATGCCATTAGGTAATTCTGTTTCAAATGTACAGTTATAGAAGATAGACTCTCTATTTAGCACAAAGAAAAAGGATGAAGTGATTAAACTAGTGTAGTCTATTTATGAAGTGCTTAATGTATTTCTTCAAGATCCTCATTTCTATCCACTACTAAATGTGAGAAAGAAGTAAGAGAAGGATTAGCATATGGTTCGATGATAGCCTTCGCAAATTTAGTCAATGCTGTAAAGAGTTATATAGTTGATATGAACTTTGTATTTGTGTTGGTAGTCGTTGTTTTATTGAAGTTTCTTTCTGTATGAAGATTATAATAATACGTCAATGCAGTTATAAGAAAATGCAGTAATCTTTTTTATTTTTAAAAATTTTGTCTGGAAACATTTGTAGCAAAAAATATTTGTCATAGCAAATATTTGTCTGGTAAATATTTGCCTAGTCAAAAGTATCTGACCATATATTGAAATGAATATACAATGTTTTATAATTTTATAATGTATAAAAACAACAACATTTTATTTGAATATTTCATATTACATTTAAGTTAAAAAAACATATGCAACATTCAAAATCTGATATTTAACAATGTATATAAACATACAACAGTCACATTCTAATATCAAACATGTGTTTTTAAAACAATCAATGTCTAATATCTAATACCTACATCTAAAAGCTAATAAACAAAATCCAACATTAAGAAGTTTATTGCATTCATTATCCAAAATTGCCTTTAGCCAGCAAATCTTTGAAACATTTATGTGTATCAAGATCAGATTTCCATCCATGTTTTTCATCTACAACTATATTATATACCATCAAAGCTTTAATATCCTGTATGGAATCAAAATTATACAACTCAAGATTGTCTTCAATGTTTTGGTCTTCGAAAAGATCTTCCATGAATCTCATGATAAATATCGCCCAATAGATTTTGCATCATTTCAAAAAAATTAATATTTTTAATGTTTTGAAAAATACTTTTGTAAATAATAAGTACTACTTATGAATGGGACTCCTGTTATGGGCAAGTTACGAAATTAACTAGATTGTTATTTTAATTCTGTTGGTTTCTTTCCATTTCTTGAATAATTTGTTCTAAGCAGGTTCATCAAATTGTCTCTCTGAAAATTATGAACAAATATATATTTTTTTTTGTTAATTTTGGATAAATATCTGTTTGCAAATATTTGCGAGGCAAATATTTGCCCTATAAATATTTATCAACATAGACGTTTTGGCTCACTGCTCTAGGTATTACAAAATATAACAAAATGATGTCATTGGGAGAGACTCATTAGATGTTGGAAACAAATCTGGCACAATCAGTTCTACATCGTTTCAAACAAAACATTTCACTATTAATATTATTGAATCAACATTCTGATATTTTGAAGAATAGCAAATATCATAGGGCAAATATTTGCCAGGTAAATATTTGCCCGGCTTATACTTGTCATATGAATATTTAGTAGCTTTGAGTTTGATTTCAAGTTTCAACTGTTAGTCTCTTTGTTTTTCTTTGTAAATCTCGCGCAATCAAACATTTCACTGTTGATGTCGTTGAACCAGTATTTTGATATTTTGTAGAATAGCATATATCAGAGAGAAAATATTAGCTAGGAAAATATTTGCACGGTTTATAATTTTCATATAAATATTTAGTAGCTTTGAGTATGATTTCAAGTATCAACGATTAATTTGTTTGTTTTTCTTTTTGTCTCAAAAATATATTTAGTAAACTGTTTTAATATTTAGTAAGCTATTTTAATATTTAGTAAGTTGTTCCAATATTTATTCAACATGTGTGCATTAGTCAGATGTAGTTGGTTAATTTTCCTATTAGCTTAACATGTTGGTCAAAAGTGTCTATCATTGAATCATAAAAAAAGGTTATATTTTGACATGTTCCTAATATAGAAACAAAATAGTCCAGTATTGATGTCATTGAATCAATTTTTGGTCCTATCCCTTGACTAGGTTTCTAAGGCTGGGATTGGTTGGCTAATTTGTAGATCTATGGCTGAGACTTTTTTGTGTGTCTATATCTTCTTCTTTTTCTTCTTCTTTATAGAACTAATTTGTAGCTTTTCATCTTCTTCTATGGTGAAAAATTATATCTTAAGTTTTCTTTTATGGTTGACTGCTATTATCTCTTATTTTTCCTTGTTTGGTTGACAATCCTTTTTAGTTTGAGTACTGATGATGTTTTTGTTTATTATTTTATCGGCACTCAAAATAAATGAGTGTCGGCTTGATAGCCACCGTACTTACTCGCTCTCCGGAATCTGCTTCTTCTCGGAGTAAAGAGATGAACATGACGAGTTATAAGAAGAAATGAAAGTTCAGATAGTGATTGTTATAAAATCATCTCCACTTGATTGAACTTGATTACTTCTAAGAATCTAGACATATATAAAAATGTACGCTTGAGTCTCAAAGATAAAATGAGGGCCTTAGAAAATGAAAGCAATCTGCTTAAGCGGAAGGAAATGAAAAATATATTTACATATAGTCCGTAATAGGAATCAGGGGAAAGTGATTTGCGATATTCATGTTGCTATAAACTCATCTCTACTTGAATGTTATTCTAATAAAGTTTATTTTGTATAAGAAATATAACAATATATCAATGCATTAATATGTTGTGTAGTAGGCTGTGTATTTACACATAGTCCGGAACTGAAAAATGTTGTATACTCATCTCTATTGATATGAACTTTGTATTTGTGTTAGTGGTTGTTGTTCTATTGAAGTTTATTTCTGTATGAAAATTATAGCTATATGTCAATGCAGTAATCTTTTATGAATGTTACACAATTAATTTTGCATCACTTCAAACTAAATGTTATTTTTAATGTTGTGAAGAATACTTTTATAAATTTGTATAATCAGCAAATATTTGCCAATCAAATATTTAGTAGGCAAATATTTGTCGGGCATATGTTTCTAACTTTAATCATGATATTCTACTACTAATGAATGATGCTGCATTAGGGCATGATTATAAAATAGTTCAAGTATGTTATTGTTTGCCAATGCAAGTGAGTCAGGGGAATGGTGATGCACATAATAATAGGTATGCTATGCACCTAGTTGTAAATGTTGATATGATTTATTCAAATGAGTGAGTTATAATAGTTGCTTTTGTGGAGGTAAATACTATTTTCTTGATAAGTTTGAAGTGAATGAGGCCAATAAAGATATTCTTCTGGTTGATATTATATATGAATATAATGGAATGTGATGAAAAAGGAAGATAATGTTGTGGGCGATACATTGATAAAGTTTTAGAGCATGTATTATTTATGGTGTTTGGAAAAATTAAAGAATATAACAAAATGATGTGATTGGAAAATACTCATTAGATATTGGATACAAACCTTGCACAATCAGTTCTGCATCATTTCAAACAAAACATTTCACTATTGATGTTATTGAATCAGCATACTGATATTTTGTAGAATAGGAAATGTCTGAGGGCAAATATTTAGCGGGTAAATATTCGCCTAGCTTATAGAATATTTAGTGGCTTTGGGTTTGAATATTTAGTCTGTTTGTTTTTTATTTGTAAATCTCGCACAATCAGTTTTGCATCATTTCAAATAAAACATTTCACTAGTCTTTGAATCAGTATTCTGATATTTTGTATAATAGCAAATATTAGAAGGCAAGTATTTGCTAGGCAAATATTGCTCGACTTATAATTGTCATATAAATATTTAGTAGCTTTGAGCCTTTGAGTTTGTTTTCAAGTATCAGCAATTACTTTGTTTGTTTTTCATTCTGTCTCAAAAAAATGTTTAGTAAGCTGTTTAAATATTTAGTAAACTGTATTAATATTTAATGGGTTGTTTTAATATTTACGCAACATGTGTGTTAGTCAGATGCAGTTGGTTAATTTGCCTATTAGTTTAAAATGTTGGTCAAAAGCATCTGTCATTGAATCATAAAAAGCGGTTATATTTTGATCTGTTTCTAATATAGAAACAAAACAGTCCAGTATTGATGTCATTGAATCAATTTTCAGTCCTATCCCTTGACCAGATTTCTAAGGCTAGGATTGGTTGGCTAATTTGTAGATCTACGGCTGAGACTTTTTTTGTCTATATATTCTTTTTTTACTTATTTGCTTTTCATATTATTCTTTAGTGAAAATTTATATCTTTAATCTTTCTCCTATGGCCGACTACTGTTATCCCTTTTTTTTATTGTCTAGTTGGCAATCCATTTTAGTTTGAGTACTGATAGTTTTTTTTGTATATTATTCTATCGCTACTCAAACTAAAATAAGTGCCAGCTTAATAGCCGCTGTATTTATCGCCTCTCGATAATCTGCTTCTTTCTCTTTAAGGTGGTAACCTTTTCCCATCTTTCTTTGCTTTTCGAGCACCCTGGCCATCGTGTTTTAACAGCCTCAAGTTCAAGTCTATTTGAATGCATACGGAGATTCGAAGAAAAGATATAAAGATGAAGAGTTAGAATATTTAGAAAGATCAGACAGGTATGGCGATCGTGCGCTTATGAATTTTAGGAAGGAAAACACTACTTGTCTCAAATTTCAAAGGAGAGATTAAAGTAAAATGAAATCTTCCTCCAACTTGAAAGAAAATTATAGGTATTCAATTTTGTATGTTCTAGTGATATAAAAAATCATTGCTTTAAGGAACTGAAAAATGTAGTTATACATAATCCAAAACTAGAATCTGCTTCTTGTAAGTTAGGCAAAGTATTCTTTATAGAATGGAATGTTAGTGAACGAAAAGAGTACTTTTTATTTGTGTTTAACTTCATAAATCTTGCCCTTTTTCTTTGATATGAACTTTATATTTGTGTTGGTAGATGTTGTTTTATTAAAGTTTTTTTCCGTATGAAAATTATAGCAAAACATCAATGTAGTTATAATAAAATGCAGTAATCTTACTAATTTTTAAATTTTTTATCTGGAAACATTTTCTCGGCAAATATTTGCTTGGAAATTATTTGCCGGACAAATATTTGCTTGGTAAACTTTTGCCCATCAAAAGTATCTGACCATATATTGAACTGAATATTCAATGTTTTATAATCTTATACTCTATAAAAAACAATATTTTTTCGAATATTTCATATTACATTTCAGTTAAAAATATATGCAACATTCAAATCTGATATCAAACAATGTATATAAACATACAATAGTGAAAATCTAACATC